>JAMXDD010000008.1:8808243-10170233 GCA_024733475.1 Syzygium grande
AAATACACTAATGTTTCATTTTGGACCGGGACGGCCAGGCCTACAAGAACGGACTTTATAAAACAAATGCAAGTTTCAGGCTAGACAAAATTAGGTGATCTAATAGGCGGTGCATGCACATTGGAAAAAGGGAAGGACCCGACAAATTACATAGCTTCGAGATAATTAAAGTTGTTGTCACTGTCGGTCAATGAATAGCAATAGGACATCGCGTGATTAAAGACATGAGATTACGAGATGGCAATATATTCTTGCACATATGTACGTAACGAAAGTTGACTTTTTTGTAGAGTGACTGCATCTGATGTGTGTGAGATTTAATGATTTTTGTGGTTATGTTTGTCGTGCTTGTTTATCATTACGAACATTGATAATGACAACCAACATTCAACCCAATTTT
This sequence comes from Syzygium grande, assembly GCA_024733475.1. Lineage (NCBI taxonomy): Eukaryota > Viridiplantae > Streptophyta > Magnoliopsida > Myrtales > Myrtaceae > Syzygium > Syzygium grande. The sequence continues at coordinate 8,808,644 of JAMXDD010000008.1, forward strand.
TCTTGGATCAAATAGGGTCTGCAACCCAATTTACTTTGATCAGGTAGGTCTTTGCAGTTTAACCTAAGTCAACCAATGCTTGATCAGTCATATCAATAATAAAGATAATTTTGTTATGACAAATGCGGAAGCATGAACAAACAAAACCACTTGAGCAAGAAATGAATTGCAGAAATAACACCTGAGCAAAGTATATTTACGTGATTCGGCGACGTGCCTACTCCATGGAAAGAGATTGAAGAAAATAGTTCCACTATAATTAGCAAAAATGAGATTATAATCACTCATCACACTCAATCATAAGTATTTCTCAATCCTAGATTAAACCCAAACGGACAAGAATCAATCACAAGAAATGAGTTTTTTCATACTCTGAACTCTCTTGGATAACGGCTCTCAACGCTTTATGTGTCTCTCGCAAAGTTCACACGTATCAAAAGCGCACTCACAATGCACTAGATATTAAACTCAACGACGGGATATTTATGTGCAAAAAACAATAAGCTCTTCCTTGACATCAACGTGGAAACTAAGAAATCTGATGGGGAATTAATTCCCTTTTTGTGCATCACCGGCGATCTTGTTGGCGAGAGTTCAAATCGAACTTTCCTTATACTGGTTGGGTTTCCTTGCAATTAAAATATGAGTCGGATTTCATATTAATGGGGATCAACTTCGAGCCATAATCAACACACTGGTAATAACAATAATGCAACATTTAACTAATATCACCTTTATGTCAATACCGGAGGTAATCTATTTCATTTTCATATAGTTTAAAATCTAACTTCTATCGCTTCCATAAAGTTTGATGATCAAATAAGGTACCGTTGGCCTAATGAGATTGAGTTTATTTGTCACGCCCCACACCCTACGGGCGCGCAATCATCCCTCGATGGTCGAACATTGAATGCGACGTCCCAGATACGTCGCCGACCCAACCCAAATATCAGAGATTGATACGCGCGGAAACAAATAACACAACCCGCATAATTAAACAATGACGATGGGTAGCAATAGCACGTAACAATAACTAAAATTTCTACGCTTGACAAATACATACTACGTCCCACGAAGGGCGGGTCCCCTGTGTTAAGCCACAATAGTAGAATCACAATTCTCGAAAAAGGACAATAGCAGCAAACTTAACTCCTCTACGAAAAGGGGAACTCAAAATGCTTTGGGTACTTGACCCGTCCTCGATCTCCGAGATGCTCTTGCAGGCGTCTCCAATCATTCATGGTCGCGAATCTGAAAGTGGTTATATAATAACCGTGAGACGAGTCTCAATAAGCAACAACCTAAACCTAACCTAGGCTAATGCGTGCCTGACCCGTCTAACATGCGCACTACCAAATCAAAAACAAATCAATTGCACATTAAAGGCTTACCTCGCCTCGAACCACGTGCCAATCCTGCATATTAGTTCAAGCATAATAATGCAAGTATAAATCACCGCCACGTCACAATCACCAGCACACACACACCGCCACATCCCAATCACCAGCACATACACTTCCACTCGGAATCAGTCAACCCAAACAAGCACCCAACCCATCCAATCTATCATCCACACACACCAACAGTCAATTCGGTCATACTCTCAACCAACTAATCCAGTCACACGCTCAATCAGCCAATCACTCACACGCTCAACCAGCCAATCGGTCACATGCTCAACTAGCCAATTCCCATCGCACGCTCAACCAGCCAATCACTCACACGCTCAAATCGCATGCGTGAACGCACATCTTTCTCACAACTCGCGCCACTGCGCCTCAAGTTCATTCTCACTGGCTCACAAGCCACGCAATTCGATCAATTTCAATGGCAGCCGTCCGCACGTCCCAAGCCATATTATTCAATCAATTAATTCCAGTGGCCGCCGTCCGCACGTCCCAAGCCACGATAATCATACAATTCCAACGACCGACGTAATTACGTCCCGGTCCAATCACACCTTTTACGGGCCACCGTCCGCACGTCTCAAGCCCGCATTCCAATTGGCCCATCAGCCGTTCATGCCTTCACACGGACCGCCGTCAACACGTCCAAAGTCCGTAGCCCTCCGATCGATCCGGGCTTAATCTCTCACAGGCAGGCACACGCCACTCAATTCAATTAAATTCACGCCAAGTCACATCAAATCACTCATACCCAACACTCAGTCCAAAATCACAGTCGCCACCTCATCCACCAACCCGACATTCAAGTCGGTCATGCATAATTTCCCAAATTAAGCATACTAATTAATCCAATTTAAAATGCATAAATAAATCACTAAATCACTAAGTTAATACTAGCCCTAACCGTTCTAGCCCGAAACTAGTCAATGAAATACCCAAAATACTAAGTAGGGTTTAGGAAGTCGCTTACCAAATTTTGGCCCGGGAAGAGTCGGCTCGGGCTCAAAATTGCCCGGGAGAGAAGTTCGTCAAGGTACGCTGGGCACACACGGCGCGGACCGCCAAAGTGGGCACAATGGCCGATCGACGTGCCTAGTGAGCGGGCGCGGCAAACGCACGGCGTGCCCGGGGCGCTCGGGCGCGAGGATGGGCTTTGTGCTCGGGCGACGGGCGCGGGCACGGGCGCCAGAGCGGCACGGCACACATCCACGGGCGGCAGGCGGCAGCTTGTGCCGCTTCAGACCGCAACAAGTGACGGTTAAAATTTCGCCCGGCGGGTGGCCAACAGCGGCCGGCCGTGACGGTGGCGGCAATGACCGGCCAGCGGTGAAACGAAGCGGTGGCCGGGCGGTAAAGCGAGAGAGGAGAAATTTGAGAAATTTATGTGTAGCGGAGGGCAGCGGCAGCCCGGCGGGCGGCGGGGTGGCCTGCGCGGCCTTGGCGGCTGGTGGCACGGGCTACAGCGGCGATGAGCGGACGAAAATTGCTGGGCTAATTTAGCTCGCCGCCGGCTCGCTCGTACCCGACAAGGGGAAGGCCAAGAGGAGAGAGGCGAAGGGGGAGGCCGGGTGGAGTCGCAGGGGGCTGGGCGACGGGCGACGGGCGAGGGCGGGCGGGTCAGCGACACGCCCACGGCCGGGTTTACCCGGGCGCCGGCGAGCAACAAGGGCAACTACGCACGCCGCTGGGAGAGGAGGAAGGGCGGCCGAGACGAGCGACGACGACGGGCGGGCGGCACGGGCGACACGATACGGGCGACGCCGGGGAGGCAAAGGGCCTTGCGAGCTCCTGGACGAGGCGGAGGCGGCAGACGCGGGACGGAGACAAAAACCAGAGAAGAGAAAGAGAAGAGAAGAAGAAGAAAGAGAGGAAGGAGAGAGAGAGGAGAGGAGGACCGTCGTGTCGATAAAGGGGCAAGCCAGGAAGGGGGGAAGGGACGGGTACGGGAGGGCGGGAGGGGACGAGCGCAGAGGGAAAGAGAGGAGAGAGAGAGAGAGAGAGAGAGAGAGAGAGAGAGAGAGAGAAAGGGAAAGAGAGAAAAAGTAGGAGAGAGAGAAGGGGGGCAGACGTGCGCTCGGGGAAGGGGACCGGCGGAGAGAGAGAGAGAGAGAGGAGAGAGAAAGAGAGAGAAGGGGTTTAAATTTTAAACAAAATCGCGATCCAACGGACACAGTCCAAACTAAAAACCGACCTATCGATCCCGATTTAATTTCGGAAAAAGGCCTAATAATCCACGATAAACTCCGACAATATTCTAGGGCATAAGGCCAAAATAAAATACTCCGAACCACACTACGAGGGAGGTCTACCAGTCCAAATTCGCACCCGGTTCAAAAATCCACTTTTCCACTATTTCTAACAATCTTGATGCTGGCCACACTAATATCGACACCGTCCAATTTATTTCGTCCCGAAACTCCCGAAAATCGACTGTCAAGTTCAAGGTATAAATAACGGCTAAATTCGATCGAGTGCGACTCTAGCGGAATTTCTATTTTTAAAAACAAGAACCCGAGAGTGATCAGTTCTCGGGCAAAATTCCATTATAAGCGCACTGACAAATTACACGTTTTATAAACCCCAAAAATGGGCCAAAATCCGGACTGTCACATTATTAACCTAAGGTCCTCCTTGTATGGTGGTGACAATGCCTTCCCTTCACAACCAACAACATCAAGAGTACCAACTGCATAGTAATTATTATAAGCTTTGTGTGTACCCTCCACAGCATGAATCTAACTCAAGAGCATTGTGGTAGATGTGAGATTCTTGAGAGCATAGTAACGAAAGCCTACATTCACGTCGCGAATGATCCACTTCTTTTTTTCCATTCTCAATAGAATAAGCTCTAAATAGGTAGGATCTTATTAAACTAACACATAAATCCAAGAAGTACATTGCATTTGAAGTCCTATTTAATATGAGCTTGCAAATACTAAAAAGCTTGGAGTAGCCTCCATTAACAATGACAGAAAGCCCACTATGGTTGTCAAATAGATAGCAACAGAAGCACACCTCTAACCACATTTGCTCGAGGAGATGTGTTTTTTTTCCTGTTTAACATTGTGTACAAGTGATATTTCGGATCAACCTTTGTTGCTATATTTAGTCCCCCTATCAATGGCAACTCAGTCCCACCCAACTTGGACAGTCGAGAGCAATAAATGATTTTTCTCAAGGTACATGAGCTACAGTAACAAAAAATCACATAGATTGTCGAGCAGCTCGGATCTCCTTATTAATCGCAAATTAATAAGAAAATCAAGTCAACTGCATATCAAGAAATAGTGAAACTTACACCAAATTCTATCGAAGAAAGACTTTTTTTTGTTAATATCGTGCGTAGCTCTATCCATCATTTCTGTCATAAAATGTGACGACATGCAATTTTATTTTATTTTTTGCTTTTTTCCATGGGTAAGGAAATACCCATGTGGTTTCCTGCACTTCAAATCGTGTACCTTCTCTTTTGGGCCACATTGTCAAATTGGACTAAGATTTGAATAAGCTTTTTCTCAACTACAAAATGAGTGACCAAAAGGCCTACCAACCGAGCAGCCGTGCTATAACGCCAGTGCTCAGTGCTCGTACAGATATCTACTGTGAAAAGTGACATTAAAAAAACTTTACTTTCCTTCACCCAATTCGCACTACACAATTTTGGAATGCATTCATTCTTCGTTCACAATTTAATCTAGCTGAGCTACTTAAAAGTTCGACATATCGCTGTTCTTTAATTAAATTCATATCTACTAGACCCACCTCTCCAAAATCTATTAATTTCTTTTTACACCTTTGGTGATTTCTTTTTTTGTTTTTTTTTCCAGAAGAAAGTGAATATTTGCATCATTTTTTTTCAATAAGGAAAAATCGGTCCTAGGGAATAAGTAAACGCATATGGTCACGTCATTTTCAAGAAATGTCTGTGTAGAGCAAGAAAATGGTTTTCCAAAATGTGTCAATTCTTCATACAAAGCTCCAGTTTGATACGTTGATATCTATAACACAACCAAATTTGCTTAAGACATTGAAGAAATGTTTTTTTTTTTTTAGTTTGAAAAAGGCGGAAACTAAAAGTTTCCACTCACGACCCATGTAAAGCTGCACCAATATGTGTAGAACAATTGGCTCTTAGGCAACCCCCCGTACTCCTTCCAATTAAAGAAAGTGATTGCAACATGTCAAGAAATGGGTTTATCGAGCAAAAAATGATGTTTTCAATTAGGAAAATTATCTAAAATGTCTTAAACCTATTATATTTTTGCCAATTCAATCCTAAATTTTTTAGTTGTGTCAATTGAATCATAAATATTTTAACATTTTACCAATTAAATCCATCCGGCCAATATTGGTTGGAAATCGCTTACACGGACACCAAGACACCCTACTTGTTATTAATTTTTTTTATTTTTCAAGTTCTTTTAACACTCGCCTGAATTTGGGCAAGGGCCCAATGCCTAACGCCCTCGCCTGCCACAAGTGAGGGCCTCCACGCCCTCTCCCAAACTAGGCGAGGGCATCGTGGCCCATGCCCAAACCTCGCTAGGGGCCTCGCCGGCCCACAATTGGGGAAAAAAAAGAAACGAGACAAAATATAACACAAATTTCGCCATAACCACGAACCCAAAAAAAAAAACCCTTTCTTGTTAATTACTATGCTTAGAAAGGACAAAAGAAACCCCCCCTCTCTACTTTCTCCTTATCGTTTCTCATCCTTCATATTCTTCTGCCTCCTATCTTATGCTGCTTTTTATCTAATTATTCGTTAGTCCCGTGTTGGTACGTCTATGATGGGTTTTGAATTTCACTGAAAGCCCATGGCACTGTACTTAGAAACATTATCTGCTAACAAATATTGATTGACCATCTGTGTTAAAAACAATTGTGGATGTTAAGGTGACATTTTTCTTATCTTAACCGAAGTCTTCTTTCGGCCAAATGAATAGCTCATTGCAAATAGATCTTACGACACGGCACATCGTCTTTCATTCTGCAGCATAGCAACATGGGATTTTACACAAACTGAGTTGGACTACCACAGTATTTTTCAAAGCCCGCCATACATAAGTCCCTATTACAAACATCACTCAGGATTAGAAAGCCTCTTCCGCAGTCGGAAGAGTGGCGTGAGATCTGCAGATGAAGAAGTTCTCGTAAACCAACCCCGCAAGGCTGCCGCCGACGAGGGGTCCGACCCAGTAGACCCAGTGGTCTGTCCAGTCCCAGCTCGCCAGGGCAGGCCCGAAGGAGCGGGCCGGGTTCATCGAGGCCCCCGAGAAGGCTCCGCCGGCCAAGATGTTGGCCCCGACAACGAGCCCGGTGAGGATCGGGCCTTGGGCCCCGTGTGAGCTCTTCCTGGGGTCCACGATGGTGGCGTAGACGGTGAACAGCAGGGAAAACGTCAGGACAATCTCCCATATTATTCCCTGGAGGTAGGTCATTCCACTTGCAAGTGTATGTACTGGTGTAGCCTGCACAAATTGATAAAAAATAGTTATAAAGTTCTGTAAAAAAAGTGAAGTGAGGACAAGAATAGACAGCTCGGAGACCCATCATTTGATTGACCTCTCTTACTTTTCTCTCACTTTTAGTTTAAGAAAAGAAATAGCGCCCATTTCAAAGAAAAGGTGCTAGAGCGTGAAGCTTCTTCACAAAAGTATCATTAAGAAATCAATTAGATCGTTAAGTTTGTGAGTGTTGCAGGAAAAAACAGATGATCAAACATAATGCTTGTCGCAAATGCGCGAAGCTAGTGCAATGATAGAATCTCAGATTGCTCGAACACGAGTTAAAGATTGATCTAATGTACAAATACTCTTGTCATCCAAAAGCTTTAGCTTTTAATGTACTGCGCAGTGCTTAGTTTCTGATCTTTTATGCGGTCATTGTGTATTTATACTTCGTTCGTGCCCGACAAGACTAGGCTGAAGAGCGAATGACTTACTAGTCCCCCGGTGAGATACTGCAGAAGAAAACAAGCTGCTGCGGAGGCAAGCAACTGGTCGATCATATACAGGATCGATCGGAACACGGTGATGTGACCACCGAAAAGGAGGCCGAGCGTGACAGCGGGGTTGAGGTGGCCGCCAGAGATGTGGCCGGCGGATATCATCACGGCCACCACGAGTGCATGCGCCATGGCCACGCCGAACAGCCCCACAAAAGCATCCGACGCTAGCCTCCCTGTTCAAATAGATTCACCAACATTCTCGTGATCGTTATGGTCTAACCCTAACCTTATGACCAGAAAAAGAAATATATATTCCCAGAATCTAAACCATATGCAAAAATCTTGTTATTAATATCGTCATGATAAGACGTGCTCTTTAATGACTAAGACGTCACAAACCATCCATTCTTTCATCAAGACAGAAAGAGTTATTACCGGCAGCCATGGCGGATCCGACTCCGGCGAAGATGAAAAGGAAGGTGGCGACGAACTCGATGACGAGGACCTTGAGGCAGTCCGGCTGAGTAGCCTCGCGGCCGTCTCCTAATGCGATTTTCGCCATTTCCGAGTAATCGAGTTGGAACAAGAGGCCTCCCGATGACATGCAAAGGAGTACTGGCCTTTCCAAGTACGGTGCTCCAATTTATAACGCTCGTGAGTCTCCCCTTAGGTCCACGCGCCAAGAATTATGACGGCATGCCCGTAATTTCATGTGCGTTATCTCTATAAGGAAATTACGGGAACACCCAGATACCATTGAAGGAAATAATTTCCCCGTAATCTTTCCTAGGGAAATAGACAGAAAAATTGCTATTACGATCTCGACGCGAATTGTTTGCCTTGCCTTTAACGGACTGGAGAGATGGATAATTGGTACATGAAAACCAGCTCGAAGCGTGAGAAAATTATTCTTTTCGGAACTCGAACAAAAACTTATAAAGAAAATGATTTCGTCAAAGCACTCATTAACCGGCTAATTGAGAAAATTTCGCAGGTTTTAATGCACCAACTACATCGTGACAATGTAACCACTACTTTGAAAAGTGAACCCATTCCTTATGGAGTACGCTTTTTAAGTGCTCCGGAGACAATTCTAAAGAAAATCATATTGCCCTTTATATATTCTTTCGAGATACCGATGCATATAAATCCCTACTTACGAAAGTAGCATAAAGAAAAGTGAAAAACTGACTCGATCCAAATTCAAAGGTGAGGAAGATAATCTACCTACCACTTAATCATTCCGAATTATACATTAAACTTATAATGCGCCTCTAGCATTTTTCCCTTTAAAATTCCTAGGGATAGGTGCACTAGAAGTCCTAAAACTTATCACAAAAATGCAATTAAATCCTAAAACTTTCAAAAAGTGCAAATAATTTCTCAAACTTATCACGAAAGTGCACTTGAATCCTAAAACTTTCAAAAAGTACAAATAAGTTTTAAAACTTGTTACGAAAGTACAAATAAGTCCTAAAACTTATTACAAAAGTGAAAATAAGTCTTAAAACTTTCAAAAACTACAATCGATGTAAGGACTTAATTGAACCAATTTGACAAGTTTTAAAACTTGTTTGCACTTTCGTGATAAGTTTTAGGACTTATTTACACTTTTTTAAAGTTTTAGGACTCAAATGCACTTTCGTGATAAGTTTTAAGACTTGTTTGCACTTTTTAAAAGTTTTGAGATTCAATTATACTTTTGTGACAAGTTTTAAGACTTTAAATATGCTTATCCCAAATTCCTAATACCAGTTACACCACCAATCCCAATATCCAGACAAGGGCATCTTTGTCACTTGGCGATTCCGAGACATCAAACCAGACTTTGATTGGTCAGTCGCACATGTAGTAGAAACTAGTTCGGACATCACAACTTGTCTATACTTGATCATCATCTGTCGATATGTTCCTAGTTTACATTGATGCACCCACCAACGCAAAAGCTGAGATGCAAGTGCTAGTTCTTCAGCAGCTTAAAGAATCGTCTTAATCCACTCATTGGGTTGCTTTACCTTTTTCTTTCTGGGTTAAAGCTTCTTTTTCCCTACTTATCTATGCCATCAAGTGTGTTTGTCAGTGTGGAGTTCGGTGTCGTCTTCTTCATCGTACCTTTTTCACTATGCTTTTGCGCATGTGGCTTTGACATTAAAATAGTGAAAACCCTCAATCAATCAATCAATTTGTCGAATGCTTTATGGAATCAAGACTCAGATTCAACTTCACATATAAAAAGTATTGACCACGATTATACATTAAGCCAGCTACCTATTTAAGTGAAACAAATGAAAGAGAAATGGAGAATCGCCGATCGAGCATCGGTCGTCAAGACAAACCCGATTCTTTGGCTCGGATCGGAAACAGGCTATTCTTGTCATGGCCTAGGAGATTTGTGAGGACAAGACCTCATGTTCCTCGCTAATTAAGACAATTACTTCACCAATTCTTTTCAGCTCAATCACTTTGTGTTTTTTTTTATTAGTATTTTCTCTTCTTCTATTCATGTCGAAGCATCCGGATCGACTTCAAGGAGATGTTTGCTTTCATCAAAGCCTCCAACTGATTGAAGAATGTACTGAAGTGGGACCAAAAAATGGATGGCCACTGGCTTGCATTATTGAAAAGAGGTAGGGAGGCGCCAATTGATGAATTTGTCATCTTGTTCATGATGACTCCCCCATTGCCCATAGAGCTATAATTGACATTGGGGAAAAAGAAATCCTTTTTCGCGAGTCAATGGACAGACTCGAGAGCTTAGCTGTGCCACGCATGCGACAGCACAAGATTCCCTCCATTAATAGAAGAAATTATGTGGGTAGGATACTGATTATGGACCCACGCGGGGTTGGTGCACTTTACTGCAAACTATTGAATTTTCTTCTTTTTTTTAATTTTTTTGGCCCTTATGAAGATAAGCTGCTGACAGTTGCAACCTTGCAATTTGCTAAAATCACTGGTCGTCGGCACTATAAAAATTGTGATTGATGAGTATCGATTCATGTGAATTTGATACATACCTTATACAGATCTTTCAAGCGAGTGAATTGTTGATGGATCAGACCTTACGACCTGAATTATGTCGAATCTAAATGCTTGATATATGCATCAATTATCATGCGTGGATATACAATGTGGGGTAACTTTTGAGTCATGGATAATCAAGTCCACTTATCAAATATTGTTAAGGGGCTAATACCACGAAAAATCCTAAACTGATATACATGTGACAATTTTACCCCGAATTATTTTTTTGACCACAAAAAACCCTAATCTGGTATACTTGTGATAAATTTACCCTAAACTATTTTTTTGACCACCAAAAACCCCAAACAGGTACACTTGTGACAATTTTATCCCGAATTATTTTTTTGACCACCAAAAACCCTACACTGATACACAAGTGACAATTTTACCCTCGAACTAATTTTTTAACCACTAAAAATCCCAAACTGATACATTTGCGATAAATTTACCCTCTGTTGGTGTCCGTTAAATTGAATTAATATCACCAAAAATCATAAATTGATAAACTTATGACAAACAGTGGGGTAAAACTCAAAATCGGTATACCTATCAATTACCACGTGTCATTAAACTTAACAATTTGACAGTAAAATTTAACGAAAACTAATAAAGGGTAAATTTGTCATAAGTGTACCAGTTTGGAGTTTTTGGTGGTCAAAAAATTAGTTCAGGGGTAAAATTGTCACAGATGTACCAGTGTGGAGTTTTTTATGGTAAAAAAAATAATTACGGGTAACATTGTCACAAGAGTACCAGTTTGAGATTTTTTGTAGTCAAAAAAATAGTTTAGGGTAAATTTGTCACAAGTGTACCAGTTTGGGGTTTTTCGTGGTATTAACCCTATTGTTAACTGGTGCTCAAAGTGTTGCGATTTAAGTAGCTGGGACTATAACCCATTTGACACGCAGCCTTTCCAAATGGTGTGGTTTTGGTGAACGGTGGTTAATAATGCCGCCAAAATCTTCAGGAGTTGCTTCCTAAAAGCACTTGACCAACTGCTTTTGGGACTTTTGCACCACAAAATAGGCCGAGCATCTGTAATCAAATTGGCCTAGCCCATCATGATATTCTGCCCTTCTTTCTCGCCCTATGATTGAAACGAGCCCTCGCTAGGCCCACGACTTCCATTAAGCCTGCCTAGTTGTTTAAAAAGTTCTAGCAAAAAATTTATAAAAATAAAAAATAAAAAAGAGAGAGAGAGAAGAAGAAGAAGAGTTCAAAACTAAAAATACTTGGACGTGAAAAGTTTAAATAAACTCATTGTCTTTTTTTTTCTTTGGTAAGGAAAATAAACTCATTGTCAATGTCAAAATAACATAAGATCTGACTTTCTTTTTTATGGATTCAGCTTGAATAATGAAATGTTCTTTTTTTTTCAATGGAAATAAGGAAATGTTGTCTATATTAAAATTTAATTAAAGTTAGACACTATCTTCTCTTTAAGTAGATCGACACACAGTTCGGATTGAAGTAGACCTAAATGTTATCCCCAGTTCTTGACTTTGAGTCCAAGTTTAAACGTGACTGAATCAAGTCAAACCTATGAATATCCGGTATAATTCAACCCAAGTTAAGTATGAGTACAACATTTCGAATCACCAAACCCTTTTGATCTTTTATAACTATGAGAGGATTTCAAGTTAGGAAATGTGAAAAATTCAGGCAGTCGGCCACTGCTGAAATTTCTTCCCAAGCTATGCCGAAGTCCAAGGCTCATGAGGGTTCATGTTGCTACACAAATAGATACATACGCAGTCGATCATTGCTTTATTATTGAGTATAGGAGATTATATTAGGTTGTCAATCTTGCCACTAGAACATGCTGAGGGAAAGCTGCTTTATAAACTCCACCACGACCACGACCGTGTTGCCCGCGGCAAGGTTGCTGAAAGTGTTGGCCTCGTTCGACTCAGCAGAACCGCCCCCAGCCAAGTCGGAGAGCGCCCTGATGGCGATGAAAGATGTATTCTGTTGGTAGCAAATTAGGGCGACCGACGCGCTTTCCATGTCCACGGGGCTCACGTTAAACTCGCCATAGATGAAGGTTCGATAAGCAGCATTGTCAAGGTAGATGGCGGCACTGACGCCTCTTTCGACGGTGCTTACCGTCGGCGTATAGTTTAAGCATGTGGTCGCATTCACGCAGGCTTCCAATTTCAATCCCTAACGAGTCATAAATATATAAAAATATATATATGTGTGTGAATGAAACCCTTCATTGTAAAATGCTTTACTGTGTCTCTTTTCACATTTTTATAATGCCACGGCCGTTCTTCGTTGCAAAAATGGAGTATTGACTCATGAAACTCCATACGATCGTAATACTTTCTCTTCCAAATATCGGTTCGAATTATTCAAGTACTAACAAGAAAGACAAATGCTAATCCATTTTTGCTGAAGTCTTCTTAGTAACTTTTCATGTAAATAATGTTTCTCCATCGTAAATAATGTTTCTCCATCTACTGATCTCATCTAAGTTTCTTTTTATTGAGTAAAACTCTTCCGATAACTTTAGAGGTCCCGGTAACACTTTTTTTTCCCTGAGATTTGCCATACTCTCACTTTATATATCAATTTTAGTAAAGTTTTCTCAGCAGATAATAGATATGACACCAAACCCTAAAAAGAAATCGAGTACCTCAAGCTTCTTGGCCACTGCAAAGTAGGTGGAATCGACAGGAACCCAGAACTCATGCTGTCTTTCCTCAGGAGTTCCGGTAACAGGAAACACTTCCTCTGGTTGATACCATATGTTGTTCAAGAGATTGTCGTATGAATTGCAACCCGTCACGTTTGCGGTGTAGTTTGCGAACTTCAAGTACCCAATCTTTCTCGTGTAGTCTCCGTTTGATTCCAATGCAAGCTCATCTTCTGGACCCTGCCCATATCTCTGTGTGCACACCATCGTATTGATCTAATCAGTGTGGATGACCGTATGATATCTAACCATTTTTTATTAAGGAACGATGAAATATTTTATCCATCTCCATAAAATGTCAATGCAAAACCACATTCAACTTAGGAGGAAAAAAATTAAAGAATGATGAAACGTACTGACAGTTTCATTCTTATGTACTTTGAGAACGAGTGAGAGTTTCCCCCACAATTTCAAGGCCAAAAAAAAATAAAATTATCTCCTTCGAAATATACATTTGGAAAAATGACACAAACAATCTATCAACTTTGGCACAATATGCAATGTAGTCCATAAACTTTTAATTTGTTCAATATGATCCATCAACTTTAACGCAATATGCACTGTGATCCCTAATCTTTTAATTTGTTCAATATCGTCCATGAACTTTTGGTATATATTCAATTTAGTCCCTGAACTATATGAAAATGTTCAATGAAGTCATTCCATTAATTCAAGTTCAAGAACTACTTGAATATTTTCATATAGTTTAGGGACTACATTGAACATGCATCAAAAGACCAAGGACCGCATTGAGCAAATTAAAGTTTAGGGACAACATTGAACATTAGGCTAAAGTTCATGGACTACATTAAACGAATTAAAAGTTTATAAATCATATTGCACATTGGGCTAAAGTTCAGGAACTGTTTGTGTCATTATCCCTATATATTTTTTGACAATTCCTTGTAGTTCGACCCCAAAAAAATAAAACAATTCCTTGTACACTTCGATAAATCTAAAAATTGGGTTGACAAGTCGAAAACCTGCCAATTCCAAAGACCAGTATGCGCCCAATATTGGGGAATAGCGACATCTCCGATGTTCAAAGCAGGGTTTGCATTCCCAGCTATTCCATAATGAATTACTCCCTCTACATCGAAGAAGCTCAACAGAAGCTGTGCAGTGATGGCTGCGTTTATCTGCACCAATTCATATGTACTTTCCCTCAATATCGTAACGTACGAGCATGTTAGTCGCAACCAAATTAAGCCGTTGTCAAGCTGTATTTTGAAAATTTTACAAAAAGGGCACTAAATTATAAGAAAATTCAAGAAAAAAAAAGGTACAGGGATACATACCACGCTCAATCCTGTCATAACCAGTATGACTTTCCTCTCTTCGACTGTCCCGAATCGAAATCTTCTTCCTTGGAGTCCGTCAAGAAATAGAGAGAGATTTGTTAGGGATTATTTCCTGAACGTTATTAGGGAAACTAACCATTTTAATGTCCGTGAAAAGGTTTGAACTTTGTATCAAATCGTGTCACTTTATACACTCCATTGTCAATCTACACATTTCTTTGCTCCAATCCTTCGTTGTTACTGTATTTTTAGTGAAATTTCGCAGTCACACATGCCCGAAAAATTTTTGGGCAATGTCTACTTTTTTCCCACAAGTCATTAAGAGTCAGTAATTAACAAATAGTATGCAAAATGCTACAGAAAACTAAAGTATTTAGTGAAACTTTACTTACTAATCTGATATTAGTCAAAGAACTTTATCAAAAAATTGATATGTCTAACATTGCTCCATCAAGGCTCATGATCATTGACTGATCCACACATTCATATTGGTAAACAAAGAATCCATGTCCAAGTCCGACCTGTGCAACCAAGAAAGCTTTTTCCATGTTTTCTTGAAACTCTGTAAGTCAAGACATAATACAGTTGTTACCTGCGAAATCTATGATTTCAGTGGAGTTGTAGCTCGACGAATTGAGAAGCGGAACCATCTCGAAAAGGTTAGGAATCACGATGCCGATGTAAGGGCCATTCGCGTTAGCTTCTGCTATCACTTTTAGGGTCGCAGCTGGTAAAGCACCACTCGCATCCCGTGCACTACTCACCACAATTACCGTGACATAAAGAACCAGCCAATGAGCATCCGCCATATGCTTCTCTATATAGACTTCTTGAGTTCTTGGAGGAAGAAAACAGGCGGAGATAATGGATTATAACTTTGAGGGTCTTGAATGTTTGAGAATTCAGCAACTCGACGCGCATGATATGGGAGAAACTATTTTATGTGGATCAGATGATTGTGATATCTGTGTATGTACTGCACGTGGAATGAATGCAGTATTTCTGAACTCATCAACTAGATGAGGGACAGGAAGATCAGGACGTGGGGACAACTATCGATAGACTTGAGATTCGACTAATGAGTTGTTGAACAAAAATCGTACTGATGCCGATATTCGCCCGAGATTGTCTAAAAGAAAAGCCCATAAAATCATCAGCAGCAGAATAAATGGGAACGTTGGGGTTTCACATCGTACTGCTTGCTGTTTGATGAGGCTGAGCTCTTCCCTTTCTTCTCTATTTGTTCTTTCTTGTGAGTTTTGCGTGCCTTTTGAAGTATTTTTGGTGAAATTTTTGCTCAGTTTATCATGCACGTGTTTCATATTTGGTGAAGTAGGGCAATACAACGAAGGATTCATCAAAAGAAGACAGGCGATCGAGTTCACATTATGCAGTGTATGATAAACTTTGATCGGAGGTTCTAAAGTACTGCTATTACAAAAATGAACATGCATGAAGTGAGTATAAATTCCCAAAAGAGAAGCAACTGTAGTGTGCACTTGTTCCGGAAAAAAATGAATGATTTGAAAAAAAAATTTCTGAAAATCATCGCCTATGTCACTTACAAAAATGATTGTCCAAAAAAATATTTAGATATAAATTGTTTTTAATAAGTAAAAAAAATTCATTGACTAACTATTTCAAATAATACAAATAATTATTTTTAGAAAAATATTATTAAAATCATTCACATTTCACAAAACAAACAAATCCGTAGGATATGTTTTATGACTCCGTTCACGGACAAACCATATAGAAGGCATACAATGGGAGATCAGAACCTTACGTTGCGCGTGGTAGAAATTGGGAATTAAGAGGCATAAAATATTGTGCCATGACCGATAGTTTCCCTTTTCTTGACTGGAGGCCGTGCATCCGACGGGGGGCTACACGATATGGATATAGACCACAGCCAACTCTAACTAAAAATAGACGTGGGTGACATTCATACTTATAACCCACCAATCAGCAGGCTTCCTCCAACTGGGGATCAAGGAAAGCACGATCGCATCGTGAAAAGACCCGAAGCTCGACTGTGACTTTGTTTCGGATATTTTCAAGGAAAACAAAATACAATCTAGCGCATGTGTATGGAAGGGAAGGGAAACCCGGATCGTCCTCGAGTGCATATGTTGGTAAAAGCTAAAGTGAACGGAAAATTTTGATCACACAACTTCTTTCACCTGTGAACTTTCAATCTCTTCAACTCTTTAATTGCAAAGCTGGCCGCAGTTCTAGGAAGTGGTCAGGGATGGAAAGTGAATAGGATTCCCTACTTACATCTTTTTAACATTTCAAGAACCACTCCATTTTGTTAGGGCTGCAAACTATAAGATCAGTCTGCAAAATAAGTTTGAGATATAGCAAGTGTTTAGATGAACATGTCATATTTGACTGCTCAAAAGGAGGAATCCACATTATTCACAAATTGATAGTGTAGATTAATTTTGCAATCTCGGTCATTATTCAATGTGTGGATGGAACCTTGCATGCTCGAAAAGCAATCATGAGGAAAGAAATGGGACGGTTGTCACATAGGGATTGCAAAGATGGGAAAGGAAGGAAGGAAGGAAGGTCGCTCTTGATTTTCTTTGGGATGTGGATTGATCCCAAGGGAACTCCTACATCAATCACAATTCCCACCTTTGAAGGGTGGGATACCTGAGTGGCGAGAGCGACCACGCATCCGGACGGGAAACCTACGTATTGTGTTTTCCACTTTATTTTTATTCTAGACCAATAGCCTAGTAACAAGTACTGTGAATCAAAACACCTAATGCGGACGTTAACTAATCCTGGAACGACGTTGGGTATAAGCTACAATGGGCGGGGACCTCTGATTTCCTTGGATTCCTTTCAATCTTTGTATTGAAAGGACTCTGGTGGCATCATGTGTCCTGAACAATGAACATTATTGATTCATGTCTCCACCAGGTGAATAGCACGTGGCGTATTCTGCAACAAAAGCTTGAGTCGGGACCACGAGAGGGCTTTAACTGCGAGCTTGGTCCTCATGAAAAGAGAAAGCAGTAAGCACCAGGTTCCACCATGCAAAGATGCCAATCCTCATTATCGTTGTACTGTGTAGACCCACCAAAACTAGCCACGGAACCACTCAAATCTGATCCGTGTGAGGCCCCGTCCTTTCCACAGGATCGATTAATCTCCATATAGGACGAAAGACGGGAGCATGAAAGACTAATTAAGTTACGTCACTCCTGATATTTTTATTATTAATTAAATAACACTTTATAATCATATCACCCTCCTAACACTTTAACACGCCCCCTCCACCTGGAGGATAAATATCAAGCATGTCTAGCTTGTTACAAATATACTCAATCCTACTACTCCCTAAAAACTTGGTGAAAATATCATCTAACTGTTCACCAGTCCTAACATGACTAGTAGAAAAAATTTCAGCCCAAAGCGTCTCACGGACAAAGTGGCAATCAACTTCGATATGCTTGATACGCTGATGGAATGCTGGATTTAAAGCAATATGAATAACTGCCTGATTGTCACACCACAACTCCATTAGTGCAAGATCTTTGAATCCAAGTTCAACTAATAGCTTACTCATCCAGACTCACTTACAAATAGCTTGAGCCATAGCTCTGTATTCTGATTCTGCACTGGATCTAGCCACAACACTTTGTTTCTTACTCTTCCGAGATACTAGGTTTTCTCCCACAAATGTGCAGAAACCCGACATAGACGTCCTATCGATAGGAGACTCTGCCCCGATTAGCATCTGAAAATGCTTCCACCTTTTTGTGACCATGATCCCTATAGAAGAGATCGCAACTTGGAGCTTTCTTCAAGTAACTCAAAATTCTGACTACAGCATCCCAATGAGAGGTACGGGAGGAAGACATAAACCAACCCACAGCACTCACAAGAAAGAAATATTACATCAAGTGACAATCAGATAATTTAATATTCCAACAGGTCTTTGATACTTTTCCGG
This sequence comes from Syzygium grande, assembly GCA_024733475.1. NCBI lineage: Eukaryota > Viridiplantae > Streptophyta > Magnoliopsida > Myrtales > Myrtaceae > Syzygium > Syzygium grande. Next base: position 8,826,993 of record JAMXDD010000008.1, read on the forward strand.
ATCATTTGACAACTCACCGTCCTCTGCCACCAATTTCGTGCTAGCTTCCAATAGTGTATCTAGTGGTTTAGCTCCTAGAATACCTATCTCAGTAAGCAAATTTAAAACATACTTGTGTTGTGAGATATGAATACCTTTCTTCACCTGTGCCACTTCAATACTTAAAAAGTATCTAAGTCATCCCAAATCCTTTGTTTGAAACTACTTTTGTAAATATAGTTTCAACTCATCAATCCCTGTAGAATCATCTCCAGTTATGACAACATCATCCACATAAACAACAAGAAATATTCGACCAGCTCCAGAAACATGATAAAACATAGAATGATCTCCACTACATCTAACCAGTCCAAACTAGAGCACCACCTCAGTAAACCTCCTAAACCAAGCTTTGGGAGATTACTTCAAACCATATAAAAATTTCTTCAAACGGCAAGCATGACCATACTCCCCCTGAGCAACAAACCCGAGTGGTTGCTCCATAGACATCTCTTCATGTAAATCACCATGAAGAAAGGAATTTTTAACATCAAGCTTAGAAAGAGGCCAACATGCAGTAGTAGCCAAAGAAAGTAAAAGGCTAACAGAGGTCATCTCAGCCATTAGAGAGAAAGTATCACCATAATCGACCCCATAAACTTGTGCATAAGCTTAAGCAACCAATCTAGCCTTGAGGTGAGCAAGAGAACCATTGGGATTAACCTTGACAATAAACATCCATTTACATCCAATTGATGTGTTCCCTGCAGACAAAGGAACAAGATCCCAAGTCTGGTTTTGATCTATTGCCAATAGTTCCTCCTCCGTAGCTGTCCTCCAACCTGGAACTAGATAAAGCTTAAGCAACAGTTTTAAGAATAGGATGTGTATCAATGGTGACCACACTAGCCCAAAAAGAGGCAAACAAACCAAAACAGGAGGCAAACTGTGCAATAGGGTGCTGGGTACAACTATGAACTCCTTTGCGATGTGCAATAGGGATATCAAGGTCAGTATGTGATAGGCTTACCCTAGAGTGTTACTGGCTGTGTTACTAGATGAGGGTGGTTAGCCTCTACCAAAACCATAGCCGTCGCCACTACGACCTCAACCATCACCATGATTTCCTTGGGCTGCCAAAGCTGAGCTATCACCATTAGAGAATGCATCCTTAGATGGTTCATGTGAAACTCTCAAGACACAAGCAAACGTTTCAATAAGTGGAGTCACCTTATCTCCCCAAGTATTTGGGAACGGACTGCATCATACTTAGGTCCTAGTCCTCCCAAAAAAACCCATAGCAGTCAATTTCTCTCACCACTCCTGCATCTTCTTAACATCGGATGTAATGGGTAACAGAGAATTAAGCTCCTTATACATCCATTTAAATTAGCAAAATACTTGGTGCCCTTTCTATTATCCCTATTATAATCAAAAGATACTTCATAAATCCTTAAAAGATTATTTTGTCCAGAATAAAGGACATTCAAGTAGTCCCACAACTCCTTCACTGTATCAATATGTGTAATCAAATCCGCAACTTGGGATTCCATGGAGTTCAACATTTGACCAAGATTTCTAGCATCTACAGTCTCTCAATTTCTATCAAAGGCAGAACTCTTACCTATTAGATGATTCCGTTGCTTTCTCCCAATCAATACTGTCGCAACCTACCCGTCCCGATTGGGTTGGGCCAATAGGTATTTGTCGATGGATGTGAACAACGATTAATTCATTCGACAAACAAATCAAATGGTTCATTAATCCAAAGACCAAGGCACTCCCAAGCCTCATACCTCGTGCGACGAGAATTTTCTAATTTACGCATTTGAATGGAGTCGCCACTAGCCATGATTAAGGGTGGCTAGAAACCCTAATCGAGACGCGGGAGCATCATCTCGATTCGTGCGAAAACCAGAGATTCCAAAATTCGGGGACTTGATTACACTAGCGATCTAACTAGTGCCCTTTCGGTACCTAAACTTGAACGATCGCAAATTAACGTATCAGGCAGCTTATCGAAAAAGTTAAGATTCCACCTAACCGTTCTAAAAATAAAAAGCAACAATCAATGCATTAAAAGTGCGCAACCAATAATCATGAAAAGAATAAACAACCAGTGACCTAGCATCGTCTCTAAAAAGAAAATGCAATCAAAAGCCCTAAGGTAAAGCCCTAATGGCTTATCCAATTTTTAAGAATTTTTTAGAGAGTTTTTCTCATTTTTTTGTGAATTTTAAGCTAAGCCCAGAATGAAATCAAAACTAATATCTAGTGAAATCAAGCCCAAAAAGTGATTTTTGAACATTTCCTAATTTTCTATTTTTTTGGAATTTTTCGAATTTTTCTGAATTTTTTAATGTTTTTGAATTTTCTGAAATTTTTAATGTTTTTTTATTATTTTAATTTTTTTGAATTTTTTTAATAATATAATAATATCGGACCGGGTCCCCTGACCCGATCCGCCCGACACATGACCCGGGATCCCCATTCCCCACTCTTTTCTATTTTTTTTATTCTTTTCTTTTGATTTTCCTTTTTCCTTTTTTCTCTTTTGTCTTTTCTGGTTTTCCTTTCCCCCTTCGTATCTTCTACCCAGAATGCCCTCTTCCATACTGTTCTTCACCGAGGCCTCCCCCATGCATCCAGTCAAGACCACGCCATGGCCACCTCTCCACCACCGACTGTCGGCACGCGGCGCCAACGCTAACAGCCGCCATTGGACTCACACTCTCACTGCTGGCCGCCGCCTCCACCGAACCATAAACTAACTCCAGCTATGAAAAATTACGCGAGCAACCGAACGTCGGTGCCGACTTACCCATTTTTCTCCGAATCTCAAACAGATCTGAAGTTCTAAATCCACACATACATAAACATACAAAACAAGGATGGGAAACTGATTGCAACGGCGATCCGGCGATGAAGAACTTTCCGGCGGGTACGGAATGCACACATGGCCAACTCGTACTAGAGTTAACATGCCATAAAAACACACAAAATCGAGGAGGCAGTGATCAAACATTAATCTTAAACGAACAAAACATATATCGAAGATTCTATGCACTGATTTCATTTTTTTTTTTTAAAGTTTGGGCCTTCACTCAGGCATTTTATCAAACGAGTGGTATGCGAGTTCAAATGAAAACTTCAGGCCGAGATTCAAGGTGATATATGGCTCAAACGTGCTGTGTGGGGCTTTGCACAATTACATTTTGCAACAAAGTGGTCACGGTTTGCAATAGAACTCTGAATAATGGCCCACACAGATCCGACGTTTGAAGCTTGAAGGGCTTCTTTGAGGCATTTTAACAAAAAGGTGGGAGGCGACTGAGAGATGGATTTTCCGGGCTGATTTTGACACGATTCATGGGCTCTCTTCGACATACATAGTTTGAGAACACTTCTTCGAACGTATAACAAGCATTATCCTCCTTTGGTGGGGGCCGGGCAGTCACCGAATAGACTCGGTGTGCCCGGCACCCGAAAGGCAGGGGATGGGGGACTCAGAGCAGGGGAAGATGAAGAAAACCCACCTGGTTCGGGGCTGACTGGGATGAAGCGCAGCTGCCGGAGACTCGACGGGGGCCGACGGCAACTGAGACGGACAGCGAGCGAATGCAGAAAGCTATCCCTTTTCCTATTCACTCCCAAACTCTCTATCGGTTTCTCTCCCTCCTCAAGCTCCCTCTTTCTTTATCCCTGAACGGCGCTTCTTTTCTTTGGGGACCACCGCCTGGCTGCACGTCTGACATCCTCGGCGCCGCGCGACGCCCCCTGCTGCCGTGCGTTCTGCTCCTCCTTTTCTCTGCTGCGCTTCTCTGGCTTTTTTGTCTGCTGCGACTGCTTCCTTTCCTCTCGCTCTCTCTCTTTTCCCTTTCTTTGCTCTCCGTTTCTCTCCTCTCTTTTTGCTTCACCCCCCGAACTCTCTCGCGTTCCCCCCTTTTTCTCCCTCTCCTTCCGCCCTTTTCTCCCTTTCTCCCTCTCGCTTTTTTTCTTTTTCCTGCGCGCCCCTTTCTTTTTTCTTCTGTTCTGTCGCTTTTGTCTGCCGCTTGCTTGCCTTCCGCAGGTCGCTCCAGGGCTGGGAAAGTGAGATGAGCCAGCGTTGACTAATTCAACGCTGGCTTCTCTCTTCTTTTTGTTTTTTTTTTTTTATGACTAACTTTCTTTTTTTTTTAATTTTTTTTGAAATAAACATGGAAAATATGTTCTAATAAGTCCTATTAATGTAAATGCATCTAATAACTATATGTCATGCAGTTTTAATGAAAATATTTTTGATTTAGGGGTTAAAAAATTAAACCCTAATTTTTATACGATAAAACCCTAAATGATTTGGGCAAAATTTAGGTGTCAACAAATACTAGCAACACGATATTTCTCCATTGCTGGAAATTGGTAATACCTTCTAACTTCTTTTTTGTCAAACGACTAGAGCATGTAGACACAACTTCAACCATTACACATTTATTCTCTACCATAACCCAATGTGTACCAATATGACACAAGAGTTTTCAGTGCAATAATCAGATTCAAATCCCACCAACCAGAACTCAATTCAACAAACTACCGCGATTTTTTTCAAACAGTCCAAATCTCCGCGACACTCCAATCAAATTCATCTATTTCATCAAAACATACACCGAAACCGTAGATTACACCTGAACAGAGACCAGCTCATCCAACATCAATTTCAAGGTGAACAGGGTCAGCAGCTCCATCAAGCAAGTTGTTGCGTTTTTTTTTTTTTTTAAAGAATATAGAGAACAGTAAACACACGAACGAACCTAGAGAACCAAGGAGCTCAAATCGGCGATCACACGATGCTCAAAATGTTGCAATTTAAATAGTTGTTACTATAAACCACATTTGACATGCAGCATTTCCAATGGTGTGCTATTGGTGAATGGTGGTTAATAATGCAACCAAAATGTTCATGGTAAAAGCACTTGCCAACTGCTTTTGGGACTTTTGCCCCAAAAAATAGGCCGAGCATCTCTAATCAAATTGGCCTAGCCCATCATGATATTTTGACCTTATCTCTCGCTCTATGATTGAAACGAGCCCTAGCTAGGCCCACGACTTCCATTAAGCCTGCCTAGTTGTTTAATAAGTTCTAGCAAAAAATCTATAAAAAAAAAAAAGAGAGAGAGAGAGAGAAGAAGAAGAAGAAGAGTCTGAACCTAATAATACTTGGACGTGAAAAGTTTAGATAAACTCATCGTCAATGTCAAAATAACATAAGATCTGACTTTCTTTCTCATGGATTCTGCTTGAATAATGAAATGTTAAATGTTCTTTTTTTCAATAGAAATAAGGAGACGTTGTTTATATTAAGATTTAATTAAAGTTAGACACTATCTTCTCTTTAAGTAGACCGACACATAGTTCTTGTTGAAGTAGATCTAAATTTTGCCTCTGGTTCTTGACTTTCAGTACAAGTTCAAACGTGACCAAGTAAAGTCAAATATATGAATATCCAGTGTATAATTCAAGCGAATTTAAGTGGGAGTAGAGCATTTCGAATCGCCAAACCCTCGCGACTGTGATCTTTCACAACTATGAGAGGATTTAAAGTAAAGAAATGTGAAAATTCAGGCAGTCAGTCACTGCGGAAATTTTCTTCCCAGCTATGCCAAAAGTCCATAGGCTCGTGAGTATTCATGTTGCTACACAAATAGACACAAACGCAATTGGTCATTGCATTATTGTTGAGCATAGGAGATTCTATTCGGTGGCCAATCTTGCCACTAGAGAATGCTGGAGGAAATAGGAATGTAAACGGTTCAGTTTGGTTTGGTTTTTCGGTTCAGTTCTGACACTCCTAGAAGGAAAGTTGCTTTATAAACTCCACCACGACCGTGACCGCATTGCCCGCAGCGAGGTTGTCGAAAGTGCTAGCCTCGTTCGACTCGGTAGACCCGCCGCCGGCCAAGTCGGAGAGCGCCCTGATGGCAATGAAAGACGTATTCTGTTGGAAGCAAATTAGGGCGACCGATGCACTTTCCATGTCCACAGGGCTCGCGTTAAACTGGCCATAGATGAAGCTCCGATAAGCGGCGTTGTCGAGGTATATGCCTGCACTGACGCCTCTTTTGACGGTGGTTACGGCCGGCGTGTAGTTCAAGCATGTGGTTGCATTCACGCAAGCTTCCAATTTCAAGCCCTAGCGAGTAATAAATATATTTAAAAAGATATGTGCGAACAAGACCCTTCATTATAAAATGATTAATTTGGATGGACAAGAAAGGTGACCAAATTTTGTCTCTTTTCGCAGTTTTATAATGCCATGTCTGTTCTTTGTTGCAAAAATGGAGTATTGACTCATGAAACTTTGTATGATCGTAATACTTTCTCTTATAGATAACGGTTCGAACTATTTGAAGCGGTATTATTCAAGTAATAACAAGAATGATAAAGGCTAATCCATCTCTGCTGAAGTCATTTAGTTACTTTTCATGTAAATGATGTTTTGCCATCTACCCATCTCATCTAAGTTTTCTCCTGAGATTCGCCATGCTCAATTTATAAAATCAATTTTAGTGAAGTTTTCTTTTCTCAACAGATAACAGAGTTGACACCCCAAAACCCTATAAAAAAAATCGAGTACCTCAAGCTTCTTGGCCACCGCAAAGTAGGCGGGGTCGACGGGGACCCAGAACTCGTGCTGTCTTTCCTCGGGAGCTCCGGCAACGGGAAACACTTCCTCCGGCTGATACCATACGTTGTTCAGGAGATTGTCGTGCGAATCGTGACCCGTCACGTTCGCGGTGTAGTTCGCGAACCTCACGTGCCCGACCTTTCTCGTGTAGTCCCCGTCCGATTCAAACGCAAGCTCGTCTTCTGGACCCTGCCCATATCTCTGTGTGCACACAACCATCGTGTCGATCTAAACAGCGTGGATGACCCGTATAATGTACGACCAATTTTTTTATAGGGAAACGATGAGATATTGTATACAGGACCAAGTCACAATTGTACTAAACTACACTAAGTCATTCGATGGATGCTAGAATAGAGCGGATCGCCAAAGATAACACACTAAAGAATAAGTATTTGTTTTTTCGTTAGACCCGGCTATCTTGAAATGTCATCGGTCCGATGTACTCCTCTTAATATCTCACTATTCACTAACAACATACGATTTGTATGTTTATATACTTTGACGAGATTCGTGCATGTTAAGTGGGGAGAATTACCAAAAAGTCCTAAACCTATCACACTGCGGCCAATTTAGTTTTAAACTTTTTAATTTGAATAATTTAATCCTTAACCTTTTAACGATTTTTTAACGTAATCCTTTCGACCAATTTTGGCGAAAATCAATGATGTGGTGGTCCAATCAAATTAAGCTAGATGTCTACGTGGTACAGCCGGCGCTAATGTGGACATTGTAATTTTTTAAAAATTTCTTGAATTATTTTCTTTTTCTACTTTTCTTTTATTTCTTTTTTTTTTTTTATTTTTGTTTCTTTTCCTTTTTGCCTCTGGCTAGTATCGGCGATGGCCCGTAACCGGCCATAGGCGAGGGCCACACTCACCTAGACCTAGGCAAGAGATGGTCACCGACCTCTCCGAGACAAGCCCTAGGCAGAAAGAACAAAAAATGCAAAAAATGTATATGTCAACACCAATGGTACCACATAGGATGGATGGGATCTACGTCGGCAATTTTCGGCCAATTTTGGCTAGATGGGCTACATTGGAAAATCATCAAAAGATTTAGAACTAAATTGGCCAAATTAAAAAAGTTCAGTACTCAATTGACCATCGTATAATAGGTTTAAACCTTTTTGTACAATTTTCACCGCTACCCGCATGGTATGCAAGCCACCCTATTGCTATTATCTTCTTAGAACATACCCAAGAGCGTGCTAGAGTGCGCTACCTTTCGTGCCTATATCATTATCATCACAAGCGTGCACGGTAGACTTATGTACGTAATAAACTAACCAGTCTCTCTCTAAGTCTCACCATCTCCATAAAATGTCAAACTAATAAAATCCCTTTCAACTTAGGAGGAAAAATAAAGAATGACGAAAACGCATTGGCAGTTTCATTCTTATGTACTTTGAGAACAATTCTATAGTTTCCCCCACAATTTCAAGGCAAAAAAAGTCAAATCATCATCTTCGAAATGTGCATGTTTTAACCATTTTTGTTTAGACATCGATAGAACTAATAATTTGGGTTGATAAGTCACAAAACCTGCCAATACCAAAGACCAGTATGTGCCCAGTATCGGGGGATAGCGACGTCTCCGATGTTCAAAGCAGGGTTTGCGTTCCCAGCGATTCCGTAGTGAATGACTCCCTCCACATCGAAGAAGCTCAGCAGAAGCTGTGTAGTGATGGCTGCGTTTATCTGCACCAATTCATGCGTACTTTCCCCTCAATACCGTAACGTACAAGCACGTTAATCGCGACCAAATTAAAGTTGTCGTCGAACGATATTTTGAAATCTTACAAGGCGGGCACTGAATCATAAGAAAGTTTAGGGAAAAAGGAAAGGAAAGGAAAGGTAAGACGGATACGTACAATGCTCAAACCTGTCATGACCAGTATGACTTTCCTCTCCTCGACTGTCCCGAACCGAAATCTTCTCCCTTGGTGTCCGTCAAGAGATGGAGAGATGTTAGGGGTTAAGTGAAAGATTGTTTCCTAATACGTTGTTAGGGAAACCAACATCTTTAAGTCCGTGAAAAAAAGTTGAATAATGGTATGCAAAATGCCGCACAAAATTGAAGTATCTAGTATGACTTTACTTGCTAATTTGATACTAGTCAAAGAACTTCATCAAAATCTTGATATGTCTAAACATTGATCCATCAAAGCTCATGATCATCGACTGATCCATATATTCATGTTGGTAAACGAAGAGTCCGTGTCCAAGTCCGACCAAGAAAGCATTTCCCATGTTTTCTAGGAAAACCTGCAAGTCAAAGGACATAGAACAGTTGTTACCTGCGAAATCTATGATTTCAGTAGCGTTGTAGCTCGACGAATTAAGAAGCGGATCCATCTCGAAAAGGTTAGGAATCACGATGCCGATGTAAGGGCCGTTTGCGTTAGCTCCTGCTATCTCTTTCAGGGTCACGGCTGGCAATGCACCGTTTGCATCCCATGCATTGCTCGCCACGATCACCGCAACATAAAGAACCAGCCAACGCGCAACCACCATTGGCGTGTCTCTATACAGACTTCTCGAGTTCTCGGAGGAAGAAAGCAGGCGGAGGATGATGATGATGGGATTAAAAGCTTCAAGGGTCTCTTGAATGTCTGAGAATTCAGCAACTCGACATATAAAGAACATGCCGGGAACTATTTTGGGTGGGATCAGCTGAGCGTCACATCTGTGTGTATGCTGCACGTGGAATGAATGCAGTATATCCGAACTCGTCGACGTACTGATGCCGATGGCTACGTAGGACCGGCGCAAGAAAATATGCGGGAGGATATGCTTTTCTGCTACAGCTTTTGGGCAGTATCTCCCACGATGTTCGTCCCAGATTGTCCGGAAGTAAGCCTCGTAAACCAGCGGCAGCTGCTACGAAATGGGGGATTCTTTCTTCTTTCCTGGTGAGTTTTGCGAGCCTTTTGAACCGTTTTTCGGGTTTGAAATTGCTGTCGGTTTATCATGCCCGTGCTTCATGCTTGGTGAAGTGGGGGCAGTACACGTGTTTCATTGGGTTTTCAATTTCACGTCGGGCCGCTTGCTGTCGGATGGGTTGGTGAAGTTTTTGTCGGTTTATCGTGCGCGTGTTTCATGCTTGGTGAAGTAGGGCAACACAGCGAAGGATTCATCCAAAGAAGAAGGAATAATAACATAAAGAGCCCCGGACTTTTAACATAATATGTTATTTAATCCCTTAACTTTTAATTTATTCAATATAGTTTCTAAACTTTAACTTAATATTCAATATAGTCATTATACTTTTAATTTGTTCAATGTGGTCTCTTAACTTTTGGTACATGTTCAATTTACTCCATAAACTATATGAAAATGTTCAATATAATCCCTACTACATTAAATAAATTGAATATTTTCATATAATTCAAGAACTAAATTAAACGTGTACTAAAAGTTCATGAATAACAATGAATAAATTAAAAGTTCAGGGAATAACATTAAACATTAAGCTAAAGTTTAAGTATTACATTGATCAAATTAAAAGATCAGGGATCAAATTGTATATTGAGCCAAAGTTCAATGATTGTTTGTGCCATTTTCCCAAGGAAGAAAGGCAAGCAAGTCTTTTCTTTTTTTCTCTTTTTCGGGTCAAATAAGGCGAGCTAAGTTCAAATTATGCAATTGTATAAGGAGGCTCTAAAGTAATGCTATTGGTCACTACCAACATATATCGAGGCTCAATTCATTTCGCGAAAAATAAAAAAAATTCAAAAATATTTTCCTAAAAGCAATTGCTCGTATCGTTTAAAATACTTAGTTAATGAAAAATATTTTCATCCTCAACAATGATTCATATCTCAACTTTTTTTGTTGACAGTGAAAATATTTTTTGTTTCTTCAATTTTGTAAGTGATACGATCAATCATTTTTAGAAAATATTTCCAAAATCTTTCATTTTCCGCGAAGCAAACGCACCCGGAGCAAGTGAAGAGGAGCATTTGTAGAGAGCATTTGTTCCGTGAAAAATAAATCATTTGGAATAATCCCATTGTCCAATAAAATATTTAGACATAAATTGTTATTAATAATTAAAACAAATTTATTGATTAATTATTTCAAGGAACATAAGTGATCATTTTAATAAACTATTTTCCAAATCATTCATTATGATGTAACAATCGTAAAATATGTTTCATGACTCCGTTCACCAGCAGACCATATGAAAGAATCATATTGTTCCAAATCATTCATTATGATGAAACAATCGTAAAATATGTTTCATGACTCCGTTCACCAGCAAACCATATGAAAGAATCATATTGTTCAACCACCCGTATTTTGCTCCATCCCTCGTCGGAGACCATGCTTATGATTTGTGGGTTACACGTTATGAACATTAGCTACACCCAATCCTAACTAAAATATAAATTTGTGTAACGTTCATCCTTGTAACTTACAAATCGGAAAGCTTCATCCAACCAAAGATGAAGGAAAACATGACGGAGCTGTGAAAAAAACCGAAGCTCGACCGTGACATTGTTTCCGGTGCTTCTAAGAAAAAGAAAACACAGTGTAGCGCCATGTATATAAGCATAAGATTCGCCTGCTGAATGATCTTGACGCATAGCAAGTGTTTAGACGAACAGGAGGAATCCACATCGTTCACAGATCAATTCTATGCTCGGAAAGTAATCATAAGGAATGAAACTCTTCTCGACAATCTCCCTACGGTGTCAAGTAATTTTCCTTAGGGAAATAATCACGGGCACGCGCCGGGTAAAAGACCCGAGAAAGAAGTCATCTATGTGTGTTGTTTCAGTGAGACAGTGCTCCGAGACAACAATGACAGGAAAATCTAGAGAAGCATTGTTCATAGATTGTCTTTAATCTCAACCTGCCCTTCTAAATCGGAGGAAATGCTCTGTATAAAAGCTAACAGTTTCAAACAGCTCATCCCGCGAACCTCAATGGCATTTTCATTGCTCAATTTGCTCCGCAGGGTGAAGAGGAGCCATCAGCTATAGACCAGGAGGCTTGAGGAATGGAGCCAAACCAAAAAACCCGTCGACATCAACAGGAACGCGTAAAGCGCGACTCAGAAGCTCCGGCGTGGAGGTCTTGCCTTTCCAAGTGTTGAACCACGGCCCTCCTCCAACTTCCACCGCCGCCATACTGCTCGTCACATCCAAGATCACCTGCAGATCGTATCTTCCAACTCACAAAAAAGAAAACAAACCATATGGTATGGGATCGAGAGCTGGAATGCCCGGAGTTGACATAAACGAATTTTATGGAACGATATGTAGCAAAGATTAGTATAACCATTCAAACCAATAATTTTAATTGAATTGGTCCAAGATTCACTTCCCCATTTTTTGGCATAACTCACTTTTCTGCCGGGCATTGAACTAAGACAAATGTAACTTTTCCAGGGTTTTTGTTGCTCTTCTCCTTACGGAGTTGGTAATATTATCTACACCCAAAAGGCCTCTACCAACAGTTATTGCCAAGAGTTCATACGTTCATATCTCTCATTTTTTCCAATAGCTAGGCCATCAAATGGGAGGAAGACAGCCTTAGCCCTGCTAACTATTGGGATGATGAAATTGCAAGACATATTATTTTGATGAAGTACTTAACAATATACAAGAGAATTTATCTTTGATCCCTTCCATACTGCAATGCCGAGGAATATCTTATGACACTTCCATTATATTTTCGGTTAAACAAGAAAATTTGCAGAGATGCAAAACTTACATTTAACTGTCCACAATTATTGGTGCTGGAGGCTCCCATATAAGAGGAGGTTCTAGAATCAGTTAACGATGCAGAATCGATTTTATAGCACAAAGTGAAATGCTAACAGCGTTGCCACTTCAATTGAGGACGATCAGTCCAAAATATGAAACACACCTTTCCCTTACTTCCGTCATATCTCCGTTCCCATATCTGCAGCTTTAGATCACCAAAACAAGAATCTTTACAAGCTGGAGCAAGGCCAGCCTCTGCAGTCGGAGCACGCAATGCTGTACCAGGATCCTTTGTCGTTGCCTCCACTACAACCTGCAAAGAAACAACAAATTCTGCTCACTTCACTTTACTTATCACAATCAGATACGTTGTTCTTGCCGAGAAGGTCTAAAGCCAATTTACGACATATGCACATACTGTTAAACAGTCATGTGCTGCCGGACAATACAAAGCAATGTCTGCATAAAGTTTAGGACTTTACACAAGATGAAAACTATAACAGCATTCAACACACCTTTGGCCCTCTTAAGTGCCTTAGTCATGGTTGTGGCGAGAGACTCTACATTACAATTGTATAAGCTATAACAGAAAACTATATTTACCTTGTGAGTCTCATTTTCTGCTTCCATGTACCAGGAGCCCCATGGAGCAACTTCCCAGCTGACAAGGCCATTCCAAGGCACAAATTCATAGAAAATCCCGTCATAGTGAACTCCAATCTGCAACAGGAGAAAGAAGGAATCATGAGAAGAGATCTCTCATTCTGAAGTTCACTCCCTAACAAAACCCACATCCAAAAACATATTAGGGGACAACACTCTAAACGAGAAAATGGGTATTGATAAAACCAGATTTTCGCCATCACCATCCCAACTCTCCTGTGTGTAGATCCAAGAAAGCTCTAGTGAAAAAAAAATCTAAGGGATTGAAACATGCCATTACCATGGGTTCATTGCAGATATCGTCCCCTGTTTTTTAACAAACTGAAAGGCCATCAGGGACATTTTCCCAAGACTGCTGTTCTTTGTTATTTTCAATCTAGTCAGTGATTCCTCCTCGTTCTTTTTTTCTTTTTTTCTGGTTAAACATACAGACATTTAAACAGATTTTAGATCCCAGGGGAAAAGTACCAGCGCCGCATTTTCAAACGTCTCGGCTAGTCCAGGAAGCTGCCTCAAACCACCAGCAGCAGTCAGAGCAACTTCTCCACTTGCACCTTCAAAGATGTTACACTGAACCTGTATAAAGAGGCCAATAAAGAAGCTCCAAATTAAAACAATAGGCAGACCACATGATGACATCACTTCAGCGCCAGGATAAGAAGCAGCATCTAGTCAAAGCCTAAGATGGAAGGCCCCTTTTTAGAAGCTCACAATATTAGTTACTTCAGATCCATTTTGCCAATTAGCCCAGTGAGGAAGTTAGTTTTATCACCAAGAGAGTTTCTACAGCGCTATTTATCGACATACAACTGCCAGCAGATATCCTTTCTGCATCTTGTTTTTTCTTGCAGCTGTAAACTTCATAAGAAAAGAGGGATGCTCCCAAAGCCAGTCCCATAATTAGGAAATATGGCCTAAGCCTAGCTTACCCACATAATCCATCTATGCAATGGAGACAGGATAAATGATCAACAAAAAGATCTGACCTCTCCTCTCTTTTTGGCTCTAGTCAAAAGGACGATGTGAAATACTTACCCAAAACCACTTCCTTGGGAAGGCCCCACCCCAATTCTTTTCTGAATAAGAAGGCGCATCTTGGAACTCAAATCTTTCTCCTTCCCATTCTATCCAACCTAGAAATACAAAAGGAAAGGTTCGAAGGAAAATGTCAGTGAAATGCATGAGTAAGAACCAGGATACTGAACAAATTCCAAGTACTAATGAATCTACCATTCCAACACTACTACATGCAAAAAGGAGCATTTGATTGCTATAGTTAGTTAGAGTTTATAGTGCAACAAAATGAAGAACGTCCCAAGGATAAAGCATCACATTATGCACGGTCAAAGATTATTCAACCCTTCATATATCCCTCTAATAACCAAGGGAGGGTTCAGATTTTTATGACAAGTAACTGCTTCAACACCATGAACAACTTAAAAAACATCGAAATAAACATAGAATGAGGATAGCATGATGATCACATCCATATCACTTTACATCATTAAGTTTCTAGAAGCTCTACTCTGTCATGGTTATCGATCCTTCAACTTAAAGGATCAATCGCTATTATTAAATTTAGAAATTGCGTTTTATCAGAACAACAGAAAGTAAAACTCTTTCTAAACTTGCTGGTTCTATTAGTCAATACTGTTCCTATAACTTTCCATATGCCTATCAGAAAAGAAATGGTCCTTGAATCAGATTCATAGTCAAGGTACATATAAAGCCTGTTCCTTTCTGACAAGAGTTTAACATGGTAATCCCTCATTGTTGAACCTACAGATTCGAGGGTCCTGAATTAAGAACTGGATGTATGAATATAGCCACAAAACACAACTTCTGATTCAGTCAGTACAAACAGAAAACCATTAGAACGACACTTGAGTTCAGACATTTATTAGAACAATAAACAACATCAAGAGAATGGGCCAATCTATCAAACGTATCAACTTTAAAAGGTTAAAGACTAGATTCTAACCAGTTGACAGCCCGCCTGCCATGCAAATTTGCCAATGGGGTTCGAATACAGGAAAAGCTGCTAACCACCCCGCGGTTGACTTCTGTTGTGATCCAACATTGCCCCATCCAAAGACAGGGCGGGTACTATACTCCCAACGTGCAGTTTTCACAGTTTTCACATAGTTTGACCTGTCATTAGAATCTAGGTCCTGTGAGAAAGACAGATATTAGGCAGACAGTGAAAATGATAAAGAACAGTCATAGTCAAGACTAAAGTACTATCTAGCAGATTGAATCCCTAACCTTTTTTTTTTTTTGTTTTCGGAACGATAGAACTACGTCAATTAAAACATAGGAAGATACCGATGAAATAAGTCAAGAACAAATTGCTATATAGAACATGGAATATTACAAATCTGCTACAACCATAGGCTAGCCATTTCCTTAGATCATTCTATAATTCCTCTGTCCCTTACAAATAGCTATAACCATCACTTTCTATCAATCTGACCAGAATGATGGAAAGCTCATAGGAATTCTGCTTTGGAAATCCAAAAATGTAAATTGCATTTTGTGCAATATAAGGGTATTGTGTCCAATGCATGATGGACGATCTAACAAGCAGCTGGATTTAAACCAGTAAATATCAAGACAAAAGCAATGGAAAAGCAGAATAACAACCTGCCATCATCTCGTATGAAACCTTGATGCCAAAATGGGCTGACTTGAAACCCTTCCGCCACCCTTCTATTAAAATCCTGTGCAAAGCAAAAATATTAAGTGCCGTGCATATAATGAAGACATCCATTTCGCTCAACTTTTCACCAGCATTTTTCTCTAGGATCATCACTCATCAAAGCCAGTAAAGAGGGGAGATAGACAGAGGACAATATTAGAGGAATAAAAAAGAAAAGGTAAAAGAAAGATGACGACGAAAAAATTTACTTCCCGCATCCTCTTTTTAAATGTCACTACAAACTAAGAGAGTGTAAAAAAATTAATTGAACTTTTGCAAACTCGAGGAATTTTATCAAACAGCAGTACCTTAGAAAGAACATCCTCTATCAGAAATATTGCAAGACTAAAAGTCATAGTACATTGGCAAAGTCAATATTATAATTTGGCCTTCAACTAAACTGAAGAAAAAGAAAACTAAATAAGGAAGAAAGTCCTGACGTCCTCTTTTAACTTGTCATGAAACCTTAAAGCGAGAATAAATCACAAATGATAGAAGTTTTGCAGAATTGATGAACCCCAGTGAAAAAAGAGTACCCGAGGAGGAACCTCCTTGTTCGGAGGCTTCGCATCTTTTCCAGCCATAAAAGTATTCCCCAATACAAGCTCGTGCCTACCTAAGCATTGAAAAGCAAGCCATTAGGAAACAGTTGGTATGACACATGACATCATTGCCTGAAGAGTGAAGAAGACAATCAATTCAACCCAAAAATATAAGACAATCCCAAACAGAGAATCAGAATAGACCTGAAATATAACGGAATAAAAATAACATAATTCAAAGAAGATAGTGCGATATAATAGATTACAGTGCACCAGACCATATGTGAGATACAGAAATCCAAATTTAAATAAAGACAACTTAAAATTCTGATCTTTGTCTTCCTAGATGGAAAGGGAAGTATGGGATCACCCTTGAAGCAACAGCAAAGGTCCAAAGTGCTATTCCTTTTCTCCAGTATTCATATACTTTGGTGCACTATTAAAAAGCTCACAGCCAGTTCAAGCAGAGTGCTGCTTGCATGTTATTGCGCGTGGGGTTTGTCATGTGTTAAGTCAGCACAAGATCATAGCCAGTTTTTCTGCATAAGACCCCAAGTCTACAGGCTAAGAGCAGGTCCAAAGGGCTCTACCTAGGTGAATTATGGGTTATCACAAGCCAAAGTTGTTTCCTATTGGTAAACCATAAATCGCTCCACTATTCATCCAAAAACCATGTTGAGAGCTTAAATTAAATAGCTCCCCATCTTTTTTTTTTTTGTCGAATAATAGCTCCCCATCTAGTAGTTGAAAAAAGCACAGTTTACTAGCTTAACAATTTCCACTCTTTATTTTATTGAGTACAAGATGTCTCTATTTTAAAGTCATATACGTTACAGGCAGATCTTGACAAAGTTGACAGCAAAAGTACTGCTTTTGATGGGTGAGCGTACACTACTAGCGCATACTCTGTATCAAGAATTACTGTACGAAACATCAAAGCCTTACTTCCCCAAAAGTTGGCAGATTCCTCGGAGAATTGGCAAATATACTTGTCATCAGCACCAAGAATTTGTGCACCAACTCCAGTAAATCGAGGTCCATACTGTGCCACTTCTAAAGCACTGAGCTTCTTGGGAAATGCAGGATTTTCCACAGAGTACATGAAGCAGAAGCTCTGTCTCCTCTCAGGAATAGACACTTTAAAGTACCATCCTTCAAAAAATTTGCGGCTACTCCCATCAAAATGGTACCTAATTCAATAAGCGACAGATTCATCAAATAGCATCTCAACAAAGCAACGCTTATAAACTAGCAAAGTCATTCACGAAGATCCTGAAAACCAATACACTGGAGCTCGAGGAAGCAAAAGCATATTATGATACCTACGACCCCGAGATGCTAGTTCAATCAAACGCGGCACCTAAAGCAGGAAAAAACCCTCAATCAGATTTACCCGAATCCCCTCCAGCACAAGCAAGCACCTCGCACTCCAACCCCAACTTCGACCACAGAAAAGCAACAACAACAACAGACACGACCCTTAACGCCACACGACTTACCCGCTGTGAGGAGTCCGCGACTCCCGATTCGGCGGCGTAGGCACGTAAACGGGGCCCGCGGAGGCGGGAGGAGGAGAAGAAGACGGCGCGGAGGAAGCCGCCTTGTTGCTCTCCGCCTCTCTCCGGTCGAGCGTCGACGAGGAGCCGTAAGCGTCGCCCACGGAGGCGGACGCGAGAGCGACGGCTACGGAGCTCCTCCGCGGCCCTAGCTTGAGCGAGCCCGGCCTCGGCGATCGGCCCCGGCCCCGGCCGAGATCAGGGCCGGTCGACCGGAAGCCGCGCCGCCTCGGCGCGGAGTGGCGGACACCGCAGAGCGCGACCGAGGTCGCTTCCATCGGAGGCTGGCCGTGGTCGAGGAGCGATCGATTGCAGAGAGAAGGAGGAGGATCTTCTGGAGTTCTTCCCCAGATTACGGTGTTTTGCGTGCAGTGTAGCGTAGCGTTTCAGCCGCGAGGCGAACAAGCGGACGACAGGACGGGACGTGGCGGTTAAATTGAGGTACGAAGAAGACGACCGGGGATTTGGGTTTTGGTGGGGGCTCCGCGAGCTCGCGCGGGCCGTTGGATCGCGCGGCTCTTGCTGGGAGAGGGCTATCCATCTAACGGTGCGTGTGAATTGGGCCCACATCAACCGGCCAACGTGGCGTGGGGAATCGAAGCTATTTTCGAGACTTTGACCGGTCTTCTTGCTATTGTCTTATTTTTTCAATCGGGACAAATACCCCGCCAAAAATTGCTAAATTGCTTATTTCGTAAAAAACCGAACGTCGCATCTGCTGCCGTCCCGCGGTGGGTCACGATGGTAACCATTTTGGTTGTCGCGGTACCGTAACGTAATACCGTAGCAAGGATTCATCCAGAGAAGATGGATAGTAACGTAAATAGCCCCTGAACTTTAACGCAATATGTTATTTGATCCTTTGACTTTTAATTTATTTAATATAGTCTCTGAACTTTCGCTTAATATTCAATGTGATTTTTGAACTTTTAATTTGTTTAATGTGGTCTATAAACTTTTGATACATATTCAATTTACTTCATGAACTATATGAAAATATTCAATTTAGTCCTACTATATTGAATAAGTTGAGTATTTTTATACAGTTCGGAAATTAAATTAAACATCCACCAAAAATTCAGGAACAACATTGAACAAATTAAAAGTTTAGGAATCAAATTGAACATTAAGCTAAAGTTCGGGGATTATATTTATCAAATTAAAAGATCGGGGATCCAATTACATATTGAACCAAAGTTCAAGGATTGTTTGTGTCATTTTCCCAAGGAAGAAAGGCGAGCAAGTCTTTATTTTTTCTCTTTTTTGGGTCAAATAAGGCGAGCTAAGTTCAAATTATGCAGTTGGATAAGGAGGTTCTAAAGTAATGCTATTAGAAACCACCAACATACATCGAAGCTCAGTTCGGTTCGCGAAAAATAAAAAAATTCAAAAATATTTTTCTAAAAGCAATTACTCGTATTGTTTGAAATAATTAGTTAAAGAAAAATATTTTCATCCTCAATAATGATTCATGTCTCAACTTTTTTTTGTGGACAGTGAAAATATTCTTTGTTTATTCAATTTTGTAAGTAATACGATCGATCATTTTAAGAAAATGTTTCCAAAATCTTTCATTTTCCGCTAAGCAAACGCACCCGGAGCAAGTGAAGAGAAGCATTTGTAGAAAGCATTTGTTCCGTGAAAAATAAATCATTTGAAATAATTCCATTGTCCAATAAAATATTTAGATATAAATTGTTGTCAATAATTAAAAAAGAAAAATTCATTGACTAATTATTTCAAGCAACATAAGTGATCATTTTTAAGAAACTATTTTGCAAATTATTCATTTTCATGAAACAGTCGTAAAATATGTTTTATGACTCCGCTCACCGACAAACCATATGAAAGAATCATATTGTTCAACCACCCGTATTTTGCTCCATCCCTCGTCGGAGACCATGCTTAGGATCTGTGGGTTACATGTTATGAACACTAGCTACACCCAATCCTAACTAAAACATAAATTTGTGTAACGTTCATCCTTGTAACTTACAAATCGGAAAGCTTCATCCAACCAGAGATGAAGGAAAACACGATGGAGCCATGAAAAAACCGAAGCTCGACCCAAAGATGAAGGAAAACACGACGGAGCCATGAAAAAATCGAAGCTCGACCGTGACATTGTTTCCGGTACTTCTAAGAAAAAGAATACACAATGTAGCGCCATGTATATAACCATAAGATTAGTCTGATAAATGATCTCGACATATAGCAAGTGTTTAGATGAACAGGAGGAATCCACATCGTTCACGGATCAATTCTATGCTCGGAAAGTAGTCGTAAGGAATGAAATGCTTCTCGACAATCTCCCTACGGTGTCGAGTAATTTTCCTTATGGAAATAATCACGGCACGCGCCGGGTAAAAGACCCGAGAAAGAAGTCATCTATGTGTGTTGTTTCAGTGAGATGGTGCTCCGAGACAACAACGACAGGAAAATCTAGAGAAGCATTGTTCATAGCTCTCAACCTGTACTTCTAAATCAGAGGAAATGCTCCGTATAAAAGCGAACAGTTACAAACAGCTCTTCCCGCGAACCTCAATGGCATTTTCATTGCTCAATTTGCACCGCAGGGTGAAGAGGAGCCATCAGCTATAGACCAGCAGGCTTGAAGAATGGAGCCAAACCGAAAAACCCATCGACATCAACGGGAACACGTAAAGCGCGACTCAGAAGCTCCGGCGTGGAGGTCTTGCCTTTCCAAGTGTCGAACCACGGCCCTCCTCCAACTTCCACCGCCGCCATGCTGCTCGTCACGTCCAAGATCACCTGCAGATCGTATCTTCCAACTTACAAAAAAAGAAAACAAACCGTATGGTACGGGATCGAGAGCTGGAATGCCTGGAGTTGACATAAACGAATTTTATGGAGCGAAATATAGGAAAGATTAGTTCAACCATTCAAACCAATGATTTTAATTGAATTGGTCCCAGATTCGCTTCCCCATTTTTTGGCGTAACTCACTTTTCTGCCGGGCATTGAACTAAGACAAATGTCACTTTTCCAGGGGTTTTTGTTGTTCTTCGCCTTATGGAGTTGGTAATATTATCTACACCCAAAAGGACTCTACCAACAGTTATTGCCAAGAGTTCATGCGTTCATATCTCTCATTTTTTCCAACAGCTAGGCCATCAAATGGGAGGAAGACAGCCTTAGCCCTGCTAACAAGAGGATTTATCTTTGATCCCTTCCGTACTTCAATACCGAGGAATATCTTATGACACTCCCATTATATTATTCGGTTAAACAAGAAAATTTGCAGAGATGCAAAACTTACATTTAACTGTCCATAGCTATTGGTGTTGGAGGCTTCCATATAAGAGGAGGCTCTAGAATCAGTTAACATTGCAGAATCGATTTTATAGCACAAAGTGAAATGCTAACAGCGTTGCTACTTCAATTGAGGACGATCAGTCCAAAATATGAAACGCACCTTTCCCTTACTTCCGTCATGTCTCCGTTCCCATATCTGCAGCTTTAGATCACCAAAACAAGAATCTTTACAAGCTGTAGCAAGGCCAGCCTCTGCAGTCGGAGCACGCAATGGCGTACCAGGATCCTTTGTTGTTGCTTCCACTACAACCTGCAAAGAATCAACAAATTCTGCTCACTTCACTTTACTTATCACAATCAGATACGTTGTTCTTGCCGAGAAGATCTAAAGCCAATTTACGACAAATGCACATACTGTTAAACAGTCATGTGCTGCCGGACAATACAAAGCAATGTCTGCATAAAGTTTAGGACTTTACACAAGATGAAAACTATAACAGCATTCAACACACCTTTGGCCCTCTTAAGTGCCTTGGTCATGGTTGTGGCGAGAGACTCTACATTACAATTGTATAAGCTATAACAGAAAACTATATTTACCTTGTGAGTCTCATTTTCTGCTTCCATGTACCAGGAGCCCCATGGAGCAACTTCCCAGCTGACAAGGCCATTCCAAGGCACAAATTCATAGAAAATCCCGTCATAGTGAACTCCAATCTGCAACAGGAGAAAGAAGGAATCATGAGAAGAGATCTCTCATTCTGAAGTTCACTCCCCAACAAAACCCACATCCAAAAACATATTAGGGGACAACACTCTAAACGAGAAAATGGGTATTGATAAAACCAGATTTTCGCCATCACCATCCCAACTCTCCTGTGTGTAGATCCAAGAAAGCTCTAGTGAAAAAAAAATCTAAGGGATTGAAACGTGCCATTACCATGGGTTCATTGCAGATATCGTCCCCTGTTTTTTTACAAACTGAAAGGCCATCAGGGCCATTTTCCCAAGACTGCTGTTCTTTGCTATTTTCATTCTAGTCAGTGATTCCTCCTCTTTCTTTTTTTCTTTTTTTCTGGTTAACCATACAGACATTTAAACAGATTTTAGATCCCACGGGAAAAGTACCAGAGCCGCATTTTCAAACGTCTCAGTTAGTCCAGGTAGCTGCCTCAAACCACCAGCAGCAGTCAGAGCAACTTCTCCACTTGCACCTTCAAAGATGTTACACTGAACCTGTATAAAGAGGCCAATAAAGAAGCTCCAAATTAAAACAATTGGGCAGACCACATGATGACATCACTTCAGTGCCAGGATAAGACGCAGCATCTAGTAAAGCCTAAGATGGAAGGCTCCTTTTTTAGAAGCTTACAATATTAGTTAATTCAGATCCATTTTGCCAATTAGCCCAATGAGGAAGTTAGTTTTATCACCAAGAGAGTTTCTACAGCGCTATTTATCGACATACAACTGCCAGCAGATATCCTTTCTGCATCTTGTTTTTTCTTGCAGCTGTAAACTTCATAAGAAAAGAGGGATGCTCCCAAAGCCAGTCCCATAATTAGGAAAAACGGCCGAAGCCTAACTTGCCCACATAGTCCATCTATGCAATGGAGACAGGGTAAATAATCAACTAAATGAGCTGACCTCTCCTCTCTTTTTGGATCTAGTCAAAAGGACGATGTGAAATACTTACCCAAAACCACTTCCTTGGGAAGGCCCCACCCCAATTCTTTTCTGAATAAGAAGGTGCATCTTGGAACTCAAATCTTTCTCCTTCCCATTCTATCCAACCTAGAAATACAAAAGGAAAGGTTCGAAGGAAAATGTCAGTGAAATGCATGAGCAAGAACCAGGATACTGAACAAATTCCAAATACTGATGAATCTACCATTCCAACGCTACTACAAGCAAAATAAAAATAATACATGCAAAAAGGAGCATTTGATTGCTATAGTTAATTAGAGTTTATAGTGCAACAAAATGAAGAACGTCCCAAGGATAAAGCATCACATTATGCACGGTCAAAGATTATTCAACCCTTCATATATCCCTCTAATAACCAAGGGAGGGTTCAGATTTTTATGACAAGTAACTGCTTCAACACCATGAACAACTTAAAAAACATCGAAATAAACATAGAATGAGGATAGCATGATGATCACATCCATATCGCTTTACATCATTAAGTTTGTAGAAGCTCTCCTCTGTCATGGTTATCGATCCTTCAACTTAAAGGATCAATCACTATTATTAAATTTAGAAATTGCGTTTTATCAGAACAACAGAAAGTAAAACTCTTTCTAAACTTGCTGGTTCTATTAGTCAATACTGTTCCTATAACTTTCCATATGCCTATCAGAAAAGAAATGGTCCTTGAATCAGATTCATAGTCAAGGTACATATAAAGCCTGTTCCTTTCTGACAAGAGTTTAACATGGTAATCCCTCATTGTTGAACCTACAGATTCAACTTCTGATTCAGTCAGTACAAACAGAAAACCATTAGAACGACACTTGAGTTTAAACATTTATTAGAACAATAAACAACATCAAGAGAATGGACCAATCTATCAAACATATCAACTTTAAAAGGTTAAAGACTAGATTCTAACCAGTTGACAGTCCGCCTGCCATGCAAATTTGCCAATGGGGTTCGAATACAGGAAAAGCTGCTAACCACCCCGCGGTTGACTTCTGTTGTGATCCAACATTGCCCCATCCAAAGACAGGGCGGGTACTATACTCCCAACGTGCAGTTTTCACAGTTTTCACATAGTTTGACCTGTCATTAGAATCTAGGTCCTGTGAGAAAGACAGATACTAGGCAGACAGTGAAACTAATAAAGAACAGTCATAGTCAAGACTAAAGTACTATCTAGCAGATTGAATCCCTAACCTTTTTTTTGTTTTCGGAACAATAGACCTACGTCAATTAAAACATAGAAAGATACCGATAAAACAAGTCAAGAACAAATTGCTATGTAGAACATGGAATATTACAAATCTGCTACAACCATAGGCTAGCCATTTCCTTAGATCATTCTATAATTCCTCTGTCCCTTACAAATAGCTATAACCATCACTTTCTATCAATCTGGCCAGAATGATCGAAAGCTCATAGGAATTGTGCTTTGCAAATCCATAATGTAAATTGCATTTGGTGCAATATAAGGTTATTGTGTCCAATGCATGATGGACGATCTAACAAGCAGCTGGATTTAAACCAGTAAATATCAAGACAAAAGCAATGGAAAAGCAGAATAACAACCTGCCATCATCTCGTATGAAACCTTGATGCCAAAGTGGGCTGACTTGAAACCCTTCCGCCACCCTTCTATTAAAATCCTGTGCAAAGCAAAAATATTAAGTGCCATGCATAAAATGAAAACATCCATTTCGCTCCACTTTTCACCAGCATTTTTCTCTAGGATCATCACTCATCAGAGCCAGTAAGGAGGGGAGCTAGACAGAAGACAATATTAGAGGAATAAAAAATTTACTCGACAAAAAAATTTACTTCCGACATCCTCTTTTAAAATGTCATTACAAAGTAAGAGAGTGTAAAAAAATTAATTAAACTTTTGCAAACTGGAGGAATTTAATCAAACAACAGTACCTCGGAAAGAATATCCTCTATCAGAAATATTGCAAGACTAAAAAGTCATAGTACATTGGCAAAGTCAATATTATAATTTGGCCTTCAACTGAGCCGAAGAAAAAGAAACCTAAATAAGGAAGAAAGTCCCGACGTCCTCTTTTAACTTGTCATGAAACCTTAAAGCGAGAATAAATCACAAATGATAGAAGTTTTGCAGAATTGATGAACCCCAGTGAAAAAAGAGTACCTGAGGAGGAACCTCCTTGTTCGGAGGCTTCGCATCTTTTTCAGCCATAAAAGTATTCCCCAATACAAGCTCGTGCCTACCTAAGCATTGAAAAGCAAGCCATTAGAAAACAGTTGGTATGACACATGACATCATTGCCTGAAGAGTGAAGAAGACAATCAATTCAACCCAAAAATATAAGACAATCCCAAACAGAGAATCAGAATAGACCTGAAATATAACGGAATAAAAATAACATAATTCAAAGAAGATAGTGCGATATAATAGATTACAGTGCACGCAGACCATTTGTGAGATACAGAAATCCAAATTTAAATAAAGACAACTTAAAATTCTGATCTTTGTCTTCCTAGATGGAAAGGGAAGTATGGGATCACCCTTGAAGCAACAGCAAAGGTCCAAAGTGCTATTATCCCCATCTTTTTTTTTTTGGTCGAATAATAGCTCCCCATCTAGTAGTTGAAAAAAAAAAGCACAGTTTACTAGCTTAAAATTTCCACTCTTTATTTTATTGAGTACAAGATGTCTCTATTTTAAAGGCATATACGTTACAGGCAGACCTTGACAAAGTTGACAGCAAAAGTACTGCTTTTGATGGGTGAGCGTACACTATTAGCGCATACTCCGTATCAAGAATTACTGTACGAAACATCAAAGCCTTACTTCCCCAAAAGTTGGCAGATTCCTCGGAGAATTGGCAAATATACTTGTCATCAGCACCAAGAATTTGTGCACCAACTCCAGTATATCGAGATCCATACTGTGCCACTTCTAAAGCACTGAGCTTCTTGGGAAATGCAGGATTTTCCACAGTGTACATGAAGCAGAAGCTCTGTCTCCTCTCAGGAATAGACACTTTAAAGTACCATCCTTCAAAAAATTTGCGGCTACTCCCATCAAAATGGTACCTAATTCAATAAGCGACAGATTCATCAAATAGCATCTCAACAAACCAATGGTTATGAACTACTAAAATCATTCACGAAAATCCTGAAAACCAATGTACTGGAGTTCGAGGAAGCAAAAGCATATTATGATATCTACGACTCCGAGATGCTAGTTCAATCAAACGCGGCACCTAGAGCAGGAAAAAAGCCTCAAACAGATTTACCCGAATCCCCTCCGGCACAAGCAAGCACCTCACACTCCAACCACAACTTCGACCACAGAAAAGCAACAACAACAACAGACACGACCCTAACGCCCCACACGACTAACCCACTGTGAGGAGTCCGCGACTCCCGACTCGACGGCGTAGGCACGTAAACGGGACCCGCGGAGGCGGCAGGAGGAGAAGACGGCGCGGAGGAAGCCGCCTTGTCGCTCTCCGCCTCTCTCCGGTCGAGCGTCGACGAGGAGCCGTAAGCGTCGCCCACGGAGGCGGACGCGAGAACGACGGCTTCGGAGCTCCTCCGCGGTCCCAGCTTGAGCGAGCCCGGCCTCGGCGATCGGCACTGGCCCCGGCCGAGGTCAGGGCCGGTCGACCGGAAGCCGCGCCGCCTCGGCGTGAAGTGGCGGACATCGCAGAGCGCGATCGAGGTCACTTCCATCGGAGGCAGGCCGCCGTCGAGGAGCGACCGACTGCAGAGAGGAGGAGGAGGATCTTCTGCAGTTCTTCCTGAGATGGCGGTGGCTGCGTGTAGTGTACTAAGTGTAGTGTTTCGGGCCGCATGGTGAACAAGTGGACGACAAGACGGCACGACGGGAATTTGGATTTGGTGGGTCCGCGAGTTCGCGCGACCCGTTAGATCGTGCGGCTCTTGCGGGAGGAGGCTATCCATCTAACGGTGCATGTCGATTGGGCGCACACCAACCGCCAACGTGGCGTGCAGAAATTCCACACGGGTTTCCGTACTTTTGTCCGCGTGGGAATCGAAGCTGTTTTCGAGATTGTGACCGCCGGTCTTCTTGCGATTGTCCATTTTTGGAGAAAGTATTAGGTACAGCTCGCATCCCCACCGTGGCAAGAAACGAGCCCCTCTCCGTGCGACACGTGTCTCCCGGGCCCCACCCGGTCAGACATCTCCCTCCCGGATCTACTCTCAGAGCTTGTGCTCCCTCCGACGACTCCGACGCCGACGCCGACGCCTCCGACGCCGTGCGCATAGTCTCTCTCTCCTCCCAGACGCGACGCCTTCGACGCAGCCTCCGACGCCGACGACGAAGGCCCACGGCCCAGGCCCCAGCGAACGCCGATGTCGACGACGAAGCCCGACGCCCTAGGCCTAGCCGACGCCGACGCCCTCTGCCTCCGACGCCGACGACGAAGGCCCACAGCCCTAGCCCTAGCTGACACCGATGCCAACGACGAAGCCCAACGCCCTGGCCGACGCCGACGCCGATGCCGTCGCCCTAGCCCTAGCCAACGCCTCCGCCTCCGCCTCAACGCCTTGCAGTTGTCCCCGCCGTCCGACGAAGCTGTACCACGCCCCGCTCCGCCCTAGCTTCGAGAGGTACAGATTTGAACTGATTCGGCGTCTTTTTTTTTAAGGGTAGATTCTTGCACAACCTGTGTCCTTTCGTCTGGATCTCGTTTCTCCTCCTGTTTGTATTAGTTAGTTTACGTGAGCGGTGCATATCACAGGCCTTGAAGCAGTAAAATTAAGGGTTAATACCACGAAAAACCCTAAACTGGTACACTTGTAACATTTACCCCAAACTTTTTTGACATTTTTTGAAAAAACCTCATTAGTACATACGACAATTTTACCGAACATATAGTCTAAAAAACCCCCAATTCTACATGTGACAATTTTACCGAACTAATTTTTAATATTATTTTTTTTTTTTTTTTTTTTTCATTTTCAAACTCTGGCGATCCCGGCCGACCGGCCAGAGGCGGAGCAAGGGCCGTCCTCGCTGCCGGGGCAAGGGCGACCCTACTCGATTCGAGGGCCCTCACCTAAAAAAATAATCGCCCTTACCCTCGCCCGACACGGGCGAGGGTCGCCCTAAACCCTCGACGCGGCGGGGTCGCCTCCTTTTGCTCACCCCGCCAAGCCCGAGAGTCGCCCTTCTTAAGCAGAGCGGCCCTCCCAGCCTTTAGCCTCGCCCGCGGTCACGGACCCGGCGATCGGCCAAAGTTTGAAAATGAAAAGAAAATAAAAGAATAAAAATTCGGAAAAAAATAAAAAAAAATAATATTAAATTTTAAATTCGGTGGTAAATTGTCACATGTGTTAAATTTTTTTGATAAGTTCAAAAAAATTGTCAAAAACCAGTTTTTGATGGTCAAAAAATAGTTCGGTAAATTGTCGTGTACCAGTTTGGGGTTTTTTTATGGTCAAAAAGTTTAGGGTAAATGTGTCACAAGTGTACCCAGGTTTAGGGTTTTTCGTGGTATTAACCCTAAAATTAATTGTTCCCATTTTCAAGGACCATGAGTGTACCACGCCGCCGCCGCCTCCGACGAAGCCTCGAGAGGTGCAGATTCTCTTAGATTTGCTCCAAAATGCGTGTAATTTTTGCATTCTTTTGTAATTTTGGGGATATATTTTGAAGGGTTTTTGTTTCCCGACGAATCTTCTCTCTCCTTCAAGTGAGGGTTTTGTTTGATAGGAGAGCCCCCGTATCAGAATCATTGCGGTATAAATTTTTAGTGCCTATATTGCTGATGCGTGATATCATTGGTGTTTGACATGATAGAAACTGTACTGGTGAAGAAATTGCACTTTAACCGCACTCAAAACACTTCGGTTTGTAACGTGCAATATATTTGTTGGTAAGTGGATTTAGACTCCATTCCATGATATCTCCTACTTTCAAATTAGATGGCCTTTTCACTTTTATTGAGAGATAATTGAACTCTGGAATTGATTTGGCATTACTTTCCCCTTCTTCGGTGGTCCTTTTTTCCTTCTACAGAGGATTCGCTTTTGCCCGTACCACATACTTTGTAAGTGTACCCTTATAAGCAAGATATGTATTTTGAATCTCTTACCAAATTGCCAATGTGCATAATCACTTAGTCTTACTCTTCTGGCTTCTACCATTTCTGTTTTTAGTTTCCCTGCATAATGTGGCTTGCAATTTATAAGCCGAGGAGGTTCAGCTTGTCTTGGTGGACAAACTGGTTATGCTTTCTTTGATTTGATTTTTGTTCATTGTTCTTCCTTCAAGATTTATAAGTGAGCCGGTCTAACTCGGGTTCATTTATCATGTCAGATATGCATTGTGATTGGAGTTCTCTTGATGGTCTTAGTGCCTATTGAAGGATTGAGGCAGATCATACTCCAGGCCAAGACATACCACTCTTAGTTCTACACTTATGTACCAGCTTACAAGGTGAAAGTGGGGTCGCTCCAACAATGTAGATTCATGCAAATTATGGGTGGAGATAAACACAGCGGCAAATTCGTACAAATTGTTGTCACCTGAACAGAACTTTTTCCTTGTTTCCACGGGACCCCAATAGCATCTTTCCGGTGTAAACGTTTGTTAGTGAAGAAAATTGGAAGTTAATGGACTTGAAATCAACTTAAAGCGAAGTGTATTATTCTTAGTTTTTGAGTCTATATGTCAAAACTTTTCTTGTCTCAGGCTTGTCTGTTTTCAGTGCTAGTAGAGAGGGAAAAAGATGTATGTGGCATGATTCTTTCCAGTTTTACAAATATAAAACTTCGCATGAAATTAAGAAGGCAAATTAAACAATAAAGAATTTAGTAAATAAAATATGTGAAAAACCTATAAATTGAAATACTTATTATAAAGAAAGACTGGGAAAATGGGTTCCAAATCATTTGTTACTTAATTTTAATGAGCCCAATTTCATATGGGTAACTCATTTTTTTCTAAATAGGTTATAAATGAGCCGAGAAAAAATGAAAAGTCAAAAGTGACCCACATTTCAACTCATTTTCCAAAATCCACTTCCACTCAATCAAGTTATGTGGTTCTAATCCTACGAATGGTTCAGACGTTTTCAATGATCGAACCGAGGATCATAAGTTGCTATATTTGTTGACTCCGAAAGATAGCCCGACATAGTTAATCGCGTGAGCTAGATACCTTCGACTCTCGTATCATAGAGCACAACGACCGCTTCCTCATTCGTCCCATTCTAAACATAGCCGCTAAAACGAAGTTCCAAGCGATCACATTTCTCTTAGGTATAGAATCAAACACCTTCCATGCGTCCTACGACAGCCTCCACTTTTCGTAAAAAATCAACGAGACGACTTGCCACGAAAACACATCCACCAAGACCCATCTTCTCCGCATATCCATGAACCCCTTCATCAATCCCAATCCACATCAAGGTCCCACATGTTGGATCCTTAATCCAACATTGGGTTATATGTGAAATAATAATGCAATGCATACTGTCATATAAAGTTAAGCCCTTTAAAAGTGATAAATTAAGTTAAGGTAATTTAGGGCTTTAATGTATCAAATAGGGTGTGGCCCTTTAATGTGTAGAGGCTAAAAGGGGAAATTACAATTTTATGATGGGCAAAATTGTAATTTCTAAAGGGTAACTAGCGGTTACCTTATAAGAGCGGTTATGGTCCCCAGAACATACGTAAGTTTTCTGATTTTCCTCTTCATCCCATCGAAAGAGAGAAACACAGAGAGAATTCAAAGGAACTCTCAGAGAAAACGTATTGTTCTGGAAGGCTACCCGCACGACGCCAAGAAAAACGATATCGTTATGGATTCGTGCACGCTTCCGTGTTTATGTTTTCTCAATGAATTATACATGTATGATCCTGTTTCGTTGATGGTTTTCAACGTTCTTCTTGATTTTCGTATTTTACAATTGGTATCAGAGCCTTATACATGTTGATTCATTGATTCAGGGTTCGGTTTTAGCAATTTTGTTAAATTAGGATTCGTGCGGATGTTTGCATACCGAAGCAAACTCGTTTTTGATACTGTACAGTATTTTTCGAATCTTTAAATTTGTTCAAAGTGAATTTTGATGTTAAATCTGGAATCCTGACGTCGAGACGAGTCTGGGTATGGGGCGGCGCCTCCGTCGAGGGTCGCCGCTGACGCCAAGACGCTCCCACGCGCCGTCGGGCACCGGGCGCTGTGGAACACACGCCGCCGATGCAAAGGCGTGTTGCAGCGGTTAAGCGGCGTGCAATGCACGCCGACTCGGCGGTTAAGGCGCGTGCAACGCACGCCGCCTCACTCGTTAAAGGCGCGTGCGTTGCGCACGCGCCTGCTGAGTTGACCGGGTCTCACCGGAGTCCGGCGTTGACCAGCGTTGACCAAAAAAAAAAAATTTTTTTTGGTGAAATAGCTATTAAAATTCAAATTTTGGTGGAGGAATATATATCTTGAAATAAATTGATTGAATCAACATGTCCACAAATGGACCTCTCTTGTGTAAATTAATTTATTTTTAAGATATAAAAGGTATGCACATGTGATGCATGTGGATTTTAACCGGCCCAAAGGAAGGTTAATATTTAACAAAATCACATTTGCAACTGCGGTGATTAACGTGTGATGATTATTTGGATTTTGTATGTGAATAATAAATCGGCCCAAAGGAAGTTTTATTGTTTGACATACTATTATTATCAATGTTTGATTATCTTTGCAACAAAATATCACTTACTAGTTAATATTGTTGTCCAAAGATAAGGTATTAATGTAGTGCTCGATGTCTTGAGATGGGAATTGCCTTGATTTGAATTGATATATTGTTTTGAGACTTACGTGAGCATGTTTTATTGGTTATTATGGATTCAGCTATTACTCCTGCAAATATTACTGCCAGCATTAATTCAATTCCTATGCTAAATGGCACCAACTTCAAGTCATGGCAAGAGAACCTTCTGATAGTTCTCGGAGTCATGGATCTCGACCTTGCGTTAAGGATCGATTCTCCTACACCACTTAATGACCAAAGCACCTCTGATCAAAAGAGGGATATGGAAAGGTGGGAGAAATCAAATCGCATGTGTATGATGATCATGAAGAAAGCCATTCCAGAAGCATTCCGGAGCACAATGTCTGAAAAGATAACCACAGCTAAAGAATTCCTTACTGACATTGAAAAGAGATTTGTCAAGAGCGAAAAGGCTGAAATTGGTACGATCTTGACAAATTTAATTTCAATGCGCTACAAAGGGAAGGGCAATGTTAGGGAGTACATCATGGAGATGTCTCATCTTGCTTCTAAGTTAAAAGCACTTAAGCTGGAACTTACTGAGGACTTGCTGGTGCATTTGGTTTTAATATCTCTTCCGCACGCTTTTTAATCGGTTTTAAGGTGAGCTACAACTGTCGAAAAAGAGACTTGGTCTCTGAATGAGCTCATCTCACACTGTGTGTTCAAGAGGAGGAAAGGCTGAAGCAAGATAAGACAGAAAAGTGCTCATCTAGCATCAACTTCCAAGGATAAGGGAATGAAAAGGAAGAAGGATAAAGAAGTTGCAACCTTGGCAAACAAAAGGAAACAACAACAGAGACCGGATAATCCGGAAAGCACAGGTTGTTTCTTTTGTAAAGCCACAGGACATGTGAAGAAAAATTGCACCAATTATCACGCATGGCGTGCTAAGAAAGGTGTGCTTCTTAATTTGGTTTGTTCTGAGGTTAATTTAACTTCGGTACCTAGACACACTTGGTGGATAGATTCTGGTGCAACAACTCACATCAGTGTGTCTATGCAGGGTTGCCTGAGTTGCCGAAAGCCAAGTGATGTTGAAAGATACATCTATGTGGGCGATGGCAAGACAGTTCAAGTTGAAGCAATTGGAAAATTTAGATTATTATTAAAAACTGGATTGTATTTGGATCTTGATGAGACATTTATTGTACCGTCTTTTAGACGGAACTTGATTTCTGTTTCTGCTTTGGACAAATCTGGTTATTCTTGTTCATTTGGGAATGGAACATTCAGTTTGTTTCAAGATTCAAAATTAGTTGGTTCCGGTTCTTTATCAGTTTATGATAATCTTTATTCACTTGATGTGATTGCTTCTTTTAATGAATCCCTGCATTTGAGTACACGAGGTACAAAGAGAAAATTAACCGATGAGAATTCAGCTGCTCTATGGCACAAGAGATTAGGTCATATCTCCAAGCAAAGAATAGAGAGACTTGTGTCGGATGAAATTCTCAATCCTTTAGACTTCACAAATTTTGAAATTTGTGTTAATTGTATAAAGGGCAAACAAACCAATAAAAGGAGATTTGTAGCCAACAGGACTTCAGACGTCTTAGAACTTATCCATATCGATATTTGTGGACCATTTCCAACGGCCGCTTGGAATGGTCAGGTTATATTTTATAACGTTCATAGACGATTTTTCAAGATATGGCTACATATATCTCATTAAAGAAAAGGCACAGTCCTGGATGTGTTCAAAACATATAAAATCGAAGTTGAGAATCAACTCAACAAGAAAATTAAAAGCGTCGTGTCCGATCGTGGTGGTGAATACTACGCGAGATATGACGGTTCGTGTGAGCAACGTCCCAGACCATTTGCTAAATTCCTAGAGGAATGCGGTATTGTCCCACAAAGACACTATGCCGGGTTCGCCCACGATGAATGGTGTTGCTTTGAAAGACGAAATAGAACGCTTAAGGATATGGTGAGGAGTATGATTTGTTCTTCTACCTTACCGAATCACTGGGAGAAGCGCTTAAGATCGCAGATATATCCTTAATGTGGTTCCAACTAAAGCAACTATCAAAACCCCTTATGAACTTTGGACGGGTAAAAAGCCTAGTCTAAAGCATTTACGTGTTTGGGGATGTCCAAATGAAGCAAGGCCTTATAAGCCTAATGAAAGGAAACTGATTCAAGAACAATAAGTTGCTACTTTATTGGATACCCCGAAGATCAAGGGGGTACAAATTTTATGATCCTACAGCTAAGTCAATTTTTGAGTCGGGAATTGCCCGGTTCTTTGAGGATGTTGAGTTTGCGGGAGGAGATAAAGTTAGGGACCTTGACTTTGAAGAGGAATATGTTAATATTCCTACACCCGCCATTGACATTGATCCCACAAGTGCCATTGTCATTGATCGGGACACAACCCATCGGGACGATGAAAGAGAACCTCCCATTCAAGAAATTATTCCGTAAAATCACACTCTACCACCTCAAGAACATATGCCATTAAGAAGATCCACTAGAGAGAGGAGAAGTGCAATGCCGATGACTACATTGTATTTCTCCAAGAGCATGATTTTGATATTGGAATGATGGAAGATGATCCAATTAGCTTTCGTTAAGCCATGGAAAGTTCTAACTCTCGAAGGGAATGATGCCATGAAGGAGGAGATGAAGTCCATGAAAGACAATGACGTTTGGGATCTTGTCCCATTGCCGAAGGTGTGAAGCCCATTGGTTGTAAGTGGATATTTAAAACCAAAAGGGATTCAAAAGGCAATGTGGAGAGATATAAGGCTCGCCTTGTCGCAAAGGGCTTTACACGAAAAAGAAGGCATTGACTATAAAGAGACTTTCTCTCCGGTTTCTTGAAAGACTCTTTTAGAATTATAATGGCATTGGTGGCGCATTTCAATCTTGAGTTGCATCGGATGGATGTAAAGACAGCTTTTCTCAATGGTAACATTGATGAAACAATATATATGGTGCAGCCCGAAAAAACTTTGTATCCGGAGATCCAAAGAGTATGGTTTGCAAACTTAAGAAATCCATCTATGGGCTCAAGCAAGCATCTCGACAATGGTATTTTAAGTTTCATCAAGTGATCGCCTCATTTGGTTTTGAAATGAATTTGGTTGATGAATGTATATACCATAAGTTCTGTGGGAGCAAGTACATTTTTCTGGTTTTGTATGTTGATGATATTTTGCTTGCCAGCAACGATATAGGCTTATTGCACGAAACCAAGAGATTTTTGTCTAATAACTTTGAGATGAAAGATCTTGGTGACGCCTCTTTTGTATTAGGTATACAAATACACCGGGATCGCTCTCGGAGTATTCTTGGATTATCACAAAAGAGCTATATCGAAAAGGTTCTCAAAAGATATGGCATGCAAGATTGTAAACCAGGTGATACCCCTCAGATCTAAAGGAGACAAGTTTTGTCTCAATCGAGTGCCTAAGAATGATTTTGAAAGAAAGGAAATGGAGAAGATTCCTTATGCATCCGTGATAGGGAGTCCGATGTATGCTCGTTTTGTACGCCGTCCGGATATTGCGTACATTCTTCGGAATGTTGGGCGATATTTAAGCAATCCAGAGTAGACCATTGGAAAGCAACCAAACGGGTCTTGCGATACTTACGTAAAACAAAAGGATACATGCTCACATATCGGAGGTCGGATCAGCTTGAGATCATTGGTTATACCGACTCCAATTTTGCTGGATGCCAAGATAGTTTGAAGTCTACATCGGGCTATGTCTATCTCATTGGCCGGAGGTGCCATCTCATGGAAGAGTGCCAAACAGTCCATGACGGCTTCTTCAACAATGGCAGCAGAATTCATAGCGTGTTATGAAGCATCCAATCATGGAATATGGCTGCGAAATTTTGTCACGGGACTACGGATAGTGGATAACATTGAAAGACCACTCAAGTTATTGTGTGACAATAAATCAGCAGTTTTATATTCTAACAACAACAGAGGTTCATCGAAGTCAAAGCATATAGACATCAAGTTCCTTGTTGTTAAAGAAAGAATTCAGAGTGGACAGTTGTTTATAGAACATATTGGTACAAACTCCATGCTTGCGGATCCGCTTACTAAGGCATTGCCACCCAAGGTGTTCCACGAGCATACTGCTCGCATGGGTGTTATGTTTATTGAGGATATTCAATTTTAGTGGGAGTTTGTAATTTAAATGTTCTTAATATACACATTTTCAGTTATTTCAGTTTATGGATATTCGAGGTTATTTTCTGCAGAAATATCAGGATTTATTCACACTCTGATTTTGGTAAAGTCTGATCTCACTAAGGTTTAAGGTGGACCAGTTGGAAATAGGCATGTTAATATCACATTTCATGAAATTTCCATGCTACACATCCACATCATAATCCATGTCATTCAGTTGTATCAATTTTGTGACCATTGATGGGTTGAGTTACGATAGATGTGACAAAAACCGCTTTGATCCTATATTGATATCATTGATGGACCGGATTGGTTAGAGATACATTTCGGTAATGACAGTAAAGTTGAGCTCAAACAGTTGTTATTGCAAAGCATAATTATAAGGATACACATATAATCCAAGTGGGAGATTGTTGGATCCTTAATCCAACATTGGGTTATATGTGAAATAATAATGCAATGCATACTGTCATATAAAGTTAAGCCCTTTAAAAGTGATAAATTAAGTTAAGGTAATTTAGGGCTTTAATGTATCAAATAGGGTGTGGCCCTTTAATGTGTAGAGGTTAAAAGGGAAATTACAATTTTATGATGGGCAAAATTGTAATTTCTAAAGGGTAACTAAGCGGTTACCTTATAAGAGCGGTTATGGTCCCCGAACATACGTAGGTTTCTGATTTTCCTCTTCATCTCATCGAAAGAGAGAAACACGGAGAGAATTCAAAGGAACTCTCGTGAGAAAACGTATTGTTCGAAGGCTACCCCCACGACGTCAAGAACAAAAGATAATCGTTATGGATTCAGTGCGCGCCCGTGTTTATGTTTTCTCAATGAATTATACATGTATGATCCTTTTCGTTGATGGTTTTCAACGGTTCTTGGGTTTTCGGTATTTTACAATCCACAAGCCTTCAACGAATTCGGGGCCATGAAATTATCTGGCAAAACACCATTTCCCTACATTTCGCAATATCCAATCAAAAGCCTCCTCACAGAGCCCCATTCTACAACGCAACCCCAAAGTTCAGCAAAGCAAAATTGCCGCGAGAACTTCGCAGAAGCAAACAAGAATCTTCACAAATAAGGCAACGAAGGCGAAACCGGGCTGAGTCCAATCACAGTAAATCGCAACGACTGCATTGGCGAAGAGCAAAGTAGGGTCATTGACTTGGGACGACCGCGCTCCACGGCCAGCTGCCGTGCCCCCTCCCTCGATTTAACTCGATGGAAGTGTCCCGCACCGGCTCGCAACCGCCCCTCCACTTTATGGGCATGGCGGAGTCACCACGCGGTGGCGCCGCCCGAGGGAATTGCGGTTGCCGCGATGGCTTCCGGCCGATGCATGCAAATACAAGGCGGCGGGCAAGGCGAGGGAAACCAAAGACGATCGGAAGCGGAGGGACGGAAGAAACGGGGAGGGGGCGGCGAGACTCCAGCGAGAGAGAAGAGAGGACAAGGAGTCAAGTTGGGTTGAAGGTGGGTTTGTTGCTCAACCCATTAAAACCCATATTTTAGAACCCATGGTGATCCATATTCCAAAATTAGGCTAGCCCACTTATGATCCATTTTCATAAATATGGGTTAAGATACGGATCCGTGAACCATTTTAACAACCTTACCCATAAGTAAAAACAATGTCCATTCGAATTATGAACTCGAATGACATTACTGCAGTAAATGAACGCGTGTGGTGAATAGCTCTCGAGTGACTCTGGATGGCATGGCTTTTACTGAATACCGTTTTCTTAAGTATAAATTCTAAGCACGGACTCCCACAAAGACGCTTGCAGTTCGTTACACCGTTCGCCACTAATAAGCAAGACCTGCAAGAAATATATAACTTTCAGCTTTCATCCGTCATGAACAGTATCGAAACTTGCGTCCTGATTCGACAGCAACATCAACACCGGGACTCGAATCATCATCAACAAGAAACCAGCATCCTGGTTCAGCAGCAACATCGAAACCAGCAGAGTCACGTATCCCCATCTAGTCACATCATCTGAAAATCAGGAACAAGTACTTACATCAATGTCTAGTTAAATCTAGCTACACATCATTTCCAATCCAGCACAAAGCAACATTTCTTGCCGCATTTGCAACAAGTACGATTTATTTTCCGCGTCCAATCACTTCGTAAGTTTAATTTTCGACCTCGGTTCCCACATATGATGTTTAACAGCCAATTTGGACGGACGTATAATAGGAGATAAATTTGTCCAAACAGTACCACTTTGAGTATTTTTATAGATTCATAAATGGTTTGGGATAGGTGTACAGGTGGTACTAATTTATGATTTTTTATAGTATGGACTACCCATATAAATTGTGTGAATTATGTCGTGTGTATTTTAATTTTAATATTTTCGACAAAGATGTGTTTGATTGTGTTATATATATAAAATCCCCCTTTTTCTCTAATGCCACAATGACTCGATGACCTCGGGATCTATATAAAAAAGATATTTAAACTTAGAAGTGATACAACAAGATGGCTAAAATGTTGATGATATCCTAAAAACGCCTATGTTTGTGATTTAAAGAAAGGAGATAAGAAAATCAAAATCTATTAAGGGAAGATAAAAATTAAGTTCTAAACTAAAGGCTAGGTATTCTAAAATGACTATGCAAACATAAATAACACAAAGAAATATAAAAAGAGTTACTAAGTGATTCATAAATAAGCAAGAAGGAAAGGTAAGGCGATTTATAAAATGATAAGCATTGATATTTAAATTGCAATATAAAAGAAAAACCGTCCGCAAGGGCGATAATTTGCACTCAAGAGAGGTATGTAATGATATTTAAATTGCAATATAAAAGTGAAAC
This sequence comes from Syzygium grande, assembly GCA_024733475.1. Classification (NCBI taxonomy): domain Eukaryota; kingdom Viridiplantae; phylum Streptophyta; class Magnoliopsida; order Myrtales; family Myrtaceae; genus Syzygium; species Syzygium grande. Next base: position 8,865,538 of record JAMXDD010000008.1, read on the forward strand.
CATCCTTAAGGGCAGTAGTCCGCACTCAAGGGAGGTACAACTTGGTAAAATAAAATTACAAAGTGATCCACGATGTTAAGAAAGCTTACACAAAATATGGGATCCAAACTCATAAGGGAAAGGATGCAGGGTGTCGAGAGAAATGATTACAAGAGAGAGATCTTCTATGTGAAAGCCAACATCATATCTATAGATCGTACGTGAGTGATTGATGGTACAAGTGATTGAATGGTAAATACTGATTCATCTGTAGTGATAAGACATCGAGCGAACAGTAATTTGTCCGTCATGATATTATATGGGTCTTGCATACTCCAGGAATATGACGACGCAATAATATTATTGTCACGCCTAGAAGAAACGGTCTGCTGTAAATCTCGAGCCTTCCGACAGAGGCATGAGTCAAGTTTGAATAATTAGCAAAGAGTCGATCACAAAGTTATCTTGACGCGCAGCGAAAGCGACAAGCATGCACTTCCGAAGAGTGGGAATACGTCCCCAGAGAATTCACGAAAAATGGTCTCGAGCCCGCCTCGCGGCTTCCGTCGATGCCCCAACCCCGCGCTCCACCCACGGCTTCAGCTCCGGCGCCAAAGAAGCGGCGGAAACCCCGCACCGCAGCACCGCGCAGAGGAGGAGGACCAGGCCCAGCTCGACGTCGGCCTTCGCCGCGCCGAGACCCGAGGACAGCAGCCGGAGCGCGCCGCACGAGTCGACGGCGACGATCGAGAGCAGCCCCGCGGCGAACGCCAGGGCGAGGGCGGCGAGGGCGAGGAGGACCGCCGCGATCAGGACGCCGGCGACGAACGTGCCGTAGAGGAGCGCGAGGAGGATGAGGTCCGAGTTGGGTACCATATCGGCGAGCCAGACTGATGTTGCGGCAGCAGCAGCAGCAGCAGCGGTGGTGCTTTTGAGGGCTGTGATCGAGAGGGCCGAAGGAGTGGAGCGATTAACGAAGGATCGGAAGCCAAGAAAAGGGAGAGGAATGGAGTGAGGTGCACTTATTCTTTTCTGGGTTGCCTGCAAGATTGAAGCAAAAGTCGCTCTGTGCTGAAGCCATCGAGAGTTTGGTCAATCTCGAGATTTGTAGCTCTCAAGATAAGCATTGATACCCAAAAAATAAAAGGGGAATTAAAAGAATTTTAGAAGGGTCGAAACTTATATTTTCAAAAGAAATGAAGGAAAAAAAAAGGGGGGACGAAATCGTCGACAGCAGGATTCGAACCTGCGCAGGCAAAGCCCAACAGATTTCGAGTCTGTCTCCTTAACCACTCGGACATATCGACGGTTGGCTCACTCGTTCGAATAAAATAAATATATAGTAATATTTTTAACCTTATGCTCCTTTCCAAGGGGCGGCAGTGAAAGGGAATATATCGAGGTTTGGTTCCGCGATGCCGTGTATCTAACTAAATGATCTTTTGATCCATCGTGATTTCAAATATAAATGGCGTTTATGATAGATTGGGTAGATGACGTTGCATTCATGAACATCTCAAAAAAATGCCTATAAATGGGACGTCTCAAACTCTCTTGCATAAAATTAGATCGGTATACTTAGACAAGCTAGAGAAGGAATTTAAGATTAGTCATTTCTTCTTCTTTTCTTTTTGATCAGTAAGAGCATATATGTATTGGTAAAAGCATATTGCAGTAAGCAACAATTTGGACTGTGTGTGGAACCGCGCCTACTACAATCCTCCGAGACGTGAATTTACTCATATGATCTTAAGTTTGAATGTTATATTTTCCTCATTTTTTTATTTAAATTGTTTAAGAAAATGAGTTGGCAGAGAATTAGTCAACAGAAAACTATGCTTGAATTCAAGAAAACAATTTTCTCTTTAAAAATTCAGAAATCATTTTACAAATATATAATTAGACATTTATACTTGGACGAGAGACTCTACGCTTGGATACACGACCCTAAAACCTATTATTGGTCTAGGCCTAGTTTTAGAGAGGCCGAGCCTGGGACCTCGGTACTTGATCCCAGTCCCCCGACGCTCAGGCTCAAGTCCATAGTGTCTGGGCCCGAGTAAACAAAGGTTAGGTTAGGAATGCCAGTGCTCGCGCCTAGGTCCCCGACACCCGAGCCTGGTCCACCAACGCCCAGGGGTGGACTTATCATATAATTAAACTTATATAGTTTTTCCAAAATATCAAAATATAGATTAACATACAATTTTCTTATATACATAATTCTTCACATCGGCATTTGTAGAGTAGCGTCTGCTTAACCATATCCCACGTCGTTTTTAAAGTACAGGGTCCAAAGTGATGTTCAGTCAAAAGCTAAGGTCTCGTTCATAATTTCGCCGTCTTCGTACTTTTTCCTTTCAGCTCTCCTAACTGAAGCCGCGGTGCTGCGCTTAGACTTCTCAGATCCGTCCCTTCGTCGCGCAGAGAGAGAGAGAAAGAGCGAGCTGGCCAGGTCGCCTCAGCGCAACCATGGCGATCAGGACCTTCGTCCTCTTCCTCGCGCTCTTCCTGTCGTCCGCGAACCTCGGCTCCTCGCTCTACGAAGATCAGGTCGGCCTCATGGACTGGTAAGCCTCGTTTCCATGGGAGAATCTGCGGTTTTCGATGATCCCGAATCGCCTACTGACCTCCATACCTGCTAGAAGTCGCTCGATTCTTCGTCCTTGCCGTGGCGATGCTTCCTCTCGGTTAATCCGCTACGGAATTTCCGCGGCGTGTGGTGCTTTTTGAATCGAGTCTGTGAATTAGGTCGGTTTTTGGATGTTGTCGAGGTCGGTTCTGATCGATATGCGAAATATATGCGGTTCAGACCGGACATGCGTTAGCTGAATTCGCAGTTTGGAGGCAGTTTTGATTGTAGAGGGAGGTATCCTCTGAGTTGAACGCATAGGTTGACGTATTTTCTCGTGCACGACACTAGTTTATATTTAAAACTAGCTGAAGATGTGGCTTTTGATCGATAAATTGATATGCGAAGTTGAGAGTGGTGATTGGTGGTGTTTTCAGCGTTGAGTAGGTGATGCGGAAGTGGACGCCAGTGTTGGTAGTTTTTGTCGTACCTTTGTTAGTGGTTTGCGGTCTAAAAATGCAGTTTGCCATACATGATCAGCACCTGGCTTATTGATTTGATTTAATTTTACTTGCGAATTGATAATCTTAGGCATCAAAAGTACATTGGGAAGGTCAAGCACGCGGTTTTTCACACTCAGAAGGCTGGCCGAAAGCGCGTCGTGGTGTCAACGGAGCAGAATGTCATAGCATCACTTGATCTCCGCCATGGTGATATATGTGAGTACTCCTTATCATGGACAAAATCCAATGTCATTTATTCATGTGGAGGGGCTATCTGTAATTCGACACGGTTCGTAACTTCTATTGGCAAAAGAAGAGCAACTGATGTTTAAGAAGACTTCCAATTCTGACACACTTACTCTGGTCTAGTACTTAGATTTTATTTCATGAAACTTATGTCTCTTGCACGATGTTTGTTTGCAGATTGGAGACATGTTCTCGGTGCTGATGATGCCATTGATGGAATTGATATTGCTCTTGGAAAATGTACAATGGCTATGTCTTTTGCCTTTTATGTTGTTTTTCATCATTTTCTCTAAACTTCATTCTAAACAAGTCAATTCCTATATCTGCTTGTGGTATTTCTTTGAGCTAACTGAGTTTCTCCTTCTTTCGGGTATTCGGGTTTTTTCTATAAGTAGCTCGTCTACTTGTTTTGTTGTGTGTTACAGTTTAGCCTGTCACATCCGGTAATATGAATTCACTGTTGTATAAGTTAAGATTTGTCATTGTTTCATTTCTTTTTAATGAAGAAAACAATTTATTCAAAGAGAACAAGAGCAGGAGGACCCAACAGCAAGAGCTATTTTTCCAGACACTCAAGTTGACTGATGACATAGAAGTTTATAATTCTTTTCTACCTGTAGTTTTCCATATAGCAGCATTAGGTAAGCCCACCCGCATCATAGGATACTCTAATTAGCAGGGTCATCAATTCCATTGTTAGATAAAAATAGTTCTACCTTAGTGTCTACAACTTGAAACAAAGTTTCTGGACTTAAAGGGTGGGATCCTGTTTCTTGTTTGATAGAGTAGCTTCCTTAAATCTGATAATGGCGAGCAGAGGTTACTTAATTAATCATTTTAACAGCGCTATTGCTTTTGACACAAATGTATCTCTTCATTCCAGTTTTCCACTCTCGTTGTCCGTAGCTCGTCTGCAACCATTTGCCACTACAGGATAATGCCTGCTGGCTTCACTTTATGATAGTGTATACTTATTGTGCTTCTGTCTTCGTTTTTGGCAGATGTCATTACCCTATCATCTGGGGGAAGTATTCTAAGAGCTTGGAATCTTCCTGATGGACAATTAGTTTGGGAGTCCGTTTTGAAAGGCTCAAAGCCCTCAAAGACAATGTTAATCGTGCCAGTATGTGACTATCATCTTAATGCAGCAGAATTTTCCATTAACTTTTTCAATTGTTATTTCTTTTTCCGTTTGAATCAAAGATGTACCTGCCATTGAGGTTAAGCTGTTCATGCTTACAATTTAGTTATTGGTATGCTATGTTCAATACGGTACTCTGGGCTTTTCAGCATTGATCATTATGAAAGAAGATGCTTGCAAACAGAAAGTCTATACGTCTGTTATCTAGCATACCCTCTTGAATAGGGTTATGGAGCCACATATTAGCCCCGTTGCTATCTATCTATCTTTGAAATAGTCATATTAATAACATTGTAATGTGAATACCTTTACACTTGGCAGAAATATAGGGTGCCATACTAATAACAATAATTGCAAAATAATAATAATGCTAATGTTAATTTACCTCGCATGACTACTTTGATCTTATACTGTTGTGATGCCATTTTGTTCATTACTGATATATAGAGCCATCTTATGCAGACGAGTTTCAGAGTTGATAAGGAAAATTTGATTTTTGCTTTTGCCGAAGGGTGTCTCCATGCTGTTTCTAGTGTTGATGGTGAAATTATTTGGAGAAAGGATTTTGCCACTGAAAGGTTCGATTTATTGGTCTTTCCTGTATGTGCTTTTCACTGAATTGAACAAATGGATGATCTTTTTTTCTTTCTCTGTTCCTCTTTATAGCTTAGAGGTTCAGCAAGTTGTCCAGGCTCCTGGAGAGGAGACTGTATGTGTTCTAGGATATCTTCAATCTTCCCAGTTTCATGCATATCAAATCAATCCCAGAAAGGGAGATGAGATAAAGCATGTAAATGTAGATTTTCCTGGTGGCTTTTCTGGGGATACAGTGCTAGTTTCAGATGATGTACTTGTGGCATTGGATGCCACTAGATCAGTTTTACTAACGATATTCTTCCAAGATGGAGAAATCAACTATCAAAAGACACAGATCTTGAGTTTAGTTGATTCTCATGGGGTGGTAGAGATATTACCTTCCAAGCTTGCTAATATGTTTGCTCTGAAAACAAATAAGTTCCTAGCCCTTGCCAGAGTGAACGATGGAGGGAATGTGGAGTTGGTTGACAAAATTACAGAAGCAGCAGCTCTCAGTGATGCTATTTCACTATCAGAGAGCCAGCAGGCTTTTGCACTCATTCGACATGAAAATGAGAAGCTCCATGTTGTCGTGAAACCTGTTCATGACTGGAATATGGATTTGCTGAAGGAGACCATTAAGATTGATAACCATAGAGGTCTGGTCCATAAGGTCTTCATAAACAACTATGTTAGGACGGACAGGTCTCATGGGTTTAGGGCCTTAATTGTCATGGAAGATCATTCATTATTATTGATCCAACAGGGTGAGATAGTTTGGTCTAGGGAGGATGGCCTTGCATCAGTGATAGATGTAACAACCTCAGAACTACCTGTGGAAAAAGATGGCGTTTCAGTATCAAAAGTGGAACAGAATCTCTTCGAATGGCTTAAGGTATGTATATTATGTAAAAGATGAAATGCTTGCCCCATTTAGATGCACCAAACTTGTTTGCAAATTTGTTTTGGAAAAATTGAATCCCAATATTACCCTACATGTAGATTCTCTTTATAGTAAGGGCGTTTTGATGGAGGAACCAGGGATCGGCCCAGTGGTCATCTTTCCTATCCTAGACCGTCTTGGGTTCTATTCCTACCTTATGGCATTGCCCCTTTGCTTGCTTGTTTTTCGAAAACAAAAAAAAGAGAGAGAAGGGGGCTTGATGATCAATGCTGTGAAGAACTTTTAAATTTTCTTGAGAATATATCTTTTTGTGTATTCTTTTTTTCTGATGGTCTTCTTTTCTCCCAAAACCCAAAGGGGCACATTCTGAAGCTCAAGGGGACTTTGATGCTTGCAAGCCCTGAGGATGTAGCAGCAATACAAAAGATGAGGTTGAAAAGCTCTGAGAAGAGCAAAATGACCAGAGACCACAATGGTTTCCGCAAGTTGCTCATAGTGCTTACTGGGGCTGGTAAAGTCTTTGCATTGCACACAGGAGATGGAAGGATTGTTTGGTCTCTCTTAGTACAATCACTACGTAAATCTGGGGAGTGTGTTTATCCAACTGGGCTCCGTATTTATCCATGGCAGGTTCCTCATCATCATGCGATGGATGAGAATCCATCTGTTCTCGTTGTTGGTCGGTGTGGACCAAGTGATGATGCACCAGGCCTTCTCTCTTTCATTGATACCTACACGGGCGAGGAGCTCAATTCTTTGGTTCCTATACATTCTATAGTGCAAGTTATTCCTCTGCCATTGACAGATTCAACAGAACAGCGTCTTCATTTACTTGTAGATGCAAACCAGCAAGCGCACCTATACCCTAGATCTCCGGAGGCTTTAAGTATCTTCCGTCCTGAAATCTCGAATATTTACTGGTATTCAGTTGAAGCTGATAATGGCATCATCAGGGGGCATGTATCTAAGGGTTCTTGTAGTCATGATGAAGAGGATGAATACTGTTTTGGTCCCAAAGACTTATGGTCAATTGTACTCCCTGCAGAATCAGAAAAGATTGTTGCAACGGGGACACGTAAGTAAACGAGGTAAGACAGCTTTAATTACTTATAGTCGAGAATTAGCAAGAAGATGTAGTGTGGATACCTTACCCTATTTATTGGAGTTGTGGGAAATGATATATGTGGCAGGCTCATGAAAATGTGTTTTAGCTCAGCTGGTTGAATTTATTTCACATTCTGTTAATATAACTCTGGTGTTAATATCATTCGTGGAAGCATTGGCATTCTGCATTTTTTCTATGCCTTGTCTTTCTGCTGATACTTGATTTACGAGTAATCTTTGACCAAAAACAAAAACAAAAAATAGGCCTTATTCCAGGAAGGGGGACTGTCATACTTACATGTGTGCAGAAACAGAAATACAAACACACACAACGTATATCCCACTCTTGGACCTGGTCATTTCTTAACCATCTAATCTGAACAACCATTTCCATGGCCTTCCCTATTGCTCATGCTCTCATTCTTTGCTCTGTTTCATGTTGAGGCGGTACTCTGCTGCTGTATATTTATTGTTTTACTTCTTTACATGGGTTATCTAGGTGGTTCACACTCAGGCAAAGTTGATAGGTGACCAAGATGTGATGTACAAGTATATATCAAGAAATCTACTGTTTCTGGCAACAACTGCACCAAAAGGTAGTGGTGAAATTGGCTCAGCTACCCCCGAGGAGTCATCGCTGGTGGTGTATCTTATTGATACCATAACTGGTCGTATATTGTACCGCATGACTCATCAGGGCTCACAAGCTCCAGTCCATGCTGTAAGCTTTCTGTCATTTCTTTTAGTTGGTTCCATCATTGAAAAATATGGCTCCTTACGTATGTACTTTGTTCCAGGTTTTTAGCGAGAACTGGGTTGTCTACCACTATTTTAATCTCAGAGCACACAGATATGAAATGTCAGTTGTCGAGATTTATGATCAGTCTCGAGCGGTAATTTCCTGAACATGTTGTTCTGTGCAAATATTTTATAGTTCCTCATGCAAACTTAACTTTATATTGTACTGATATATGCTACAGGATAACAAAGATGTTTTGAAGCTAGTTGTTGGGAAACATAATCTTACTTCACCTGTATCTTCGTATTCTCGGCCAGAGGTTATAGCAAAATCACAGTCTTACTTTTTTACTCACTCAGTGAAAGCTATAACTGTGACATCAACTGCCAAAGGCATAACTTCAAAGCAGCTTCTAATCGGTACAATTGGTGATCAGGTAGGCTAAAAGAGTTACCATATTTTTTTTCTTTTCACACCCTAAAAGAGCTCACACATATGTGTGCATCTGAAGGTGAATATGCTTATAAGGCTTTGTGTCAAATGCCTGCTGTTCCTGTTCAGGTATTGGCTTTGGATAAGCGATATTTAGATCCTCGGCGTACTGTTAATCCTACTCAAGCTGAGAAAGAAGAAGGAATTATACCCCTCACGGATTCTCTGCCAATTATACCTCAGGTGCTGTTTGTTAGCTGTAATTGTCTTGAACTATTGTTCATTATTTCTGATGGATGAATAAGCGAACTTTCTTCTTCTGTATGTATCGCATTAATAATGAGTATAACCATTAGCATAAGTAGAGAGTAATATGTCTGGAGGTTGAATATCTGATTTTCTTTGCTGTTTTCTGAGTCTCATAAGGAGTTTCTTGAGTAGAATTCACTTTCACCAAAAGGGATAATGACACAAACGGTCTCTGAACTTTGGCCCAATATGCAATGTGGTCCATGAACTCTTAATTTGTTCAATGTAGTCCTTAAACTTTAGTCTAATGTTTACCGTGGTCCCTGAACTTTTAATATGTTCAATGTGGTCCCTGGACAAATTAAGAATTCAGGGACTACATTGCACATTGAGTGAAAGTTCAGGGACCGTTTGTGTCATTATCTCTTCACAAAATTAACAGCAAATATAAGCAATTGATATATAGTTATAAAAGGGAAAGCGATCTTCAGCTTGTGGTAAAGTACGGTACTACATACATGCAACTCAAATTGATGTTAGGAATTTCACGCTGGGCAACCGGGCTGAGTCTCGTGGAAAGTTTTAAATCAATTTTTTGTTTGCTGAACAGAAGTTGACATATCAAATAGATTGCATAGTTTATTCTTATGCAGTGACAAACTAACATCTAAATCATTTGTCTTTCTTCTCTGCGTGTTTACACGCATGTGTATTTGGGGTCAATGTTGAGCTTCTTAGCATAGTCTAATTCTCGAGAGAGGTCAACATGGTGGAGAGGAATTGCAGGATTACAAGTTAGATATTGACAGCATCCTAGGCACCCGGAAGTAATAGTATCCCCATTCTTGTTTAGTAAATACTTGATGCAAAGTTCTGGTTCTTCGAACTCTTATTTATCTTCCCTTACTCTGGCACTCGATTTCTGTGAGCCCTTGGACTTACTGTATACTCTCTTGTGCAGTCTTATGTGACACATGCCCTTAAAGTTGAAGGTCTTCGAGGCATAGTTACGGTACCTGCAAAGCTGGAGTCAACGACCCTTGTCTTCACGTACGGCGTCGATCTCTTTTTCACCCGGCTTGCCCCCGTCAAGGACCTATGATTCACTCACCGACGACTTCAGCTATGCTTTGCTTCTCTTGACAATAGCTGCGCTCATCGCAGCGATCTTCGTAACGTGGATCTGGTCCGAGAGGAAAGAATTGCAAGAGAAGTGGAGGTGAGGGGAGCCTCCATCTTATTCATTCTCTCACTTTCACATTTACTAGGGTTGTTCCAATTTATTCCCCGATCTCATTAGAAGACTTAACTTCTAATTTGTAATCTACAGTTATCAGTTTTGTAGCATGGTCTTAGTGAATTTTTCCTTCTGGCAATATGACTGGCCGAAAATAGATATAAATTGCGAATTTCCACTATGATTGGTTTGAGTACTTTGCTGCTTGATTCAGGAAGTTTTTTTTTCCCTTGCCAAAATCGTCTGATTGCACAGGCACATCAGTGTCACCAACACGTAATTCATATTAGACGGTTGTACCTGAGAGCTTCTGCCTTTTGGGGCAGCTGCAACGGTCACGCCATCCGAATTCGTCTCGGACAAAAATTCTCTCACACGGATGAAGTAATTGAAATCTAAAGCTGTTTCCTGAATTCACAGATGATAACAGTCGGTAAGGCGATTGGTAATTGCGACGGTATCGAATGGGAAAGTAAAGCCAAACGCGTGCCTCGGCGACGCATTCGATTCGGAACTCCTCCGGTACACATTATTTGCCATAGAATTTTGGTGAGGGGCAATCCATAGGTTTTCTCTCCGGGAGAGAGAGAGAATTGTGACCTACTGGCGTATATAAAACTAGGCCGAGTTTATGAAGGCAAAACTCCCGATCGCATCTTTGTTGGAGGAACATTGTGTTTTCTTGCACAACAATAACATCAACATGATCAAAGAGCGTGCGGTTCCTTCTCTTGCGTATATACCTCTCCATGTTACCGTGGAGCTGGGCTTACTGTTTCCCTCTTTCTTTCTTTTTGGGTATGGGAGGGAAGTGTTAACGTAGCTGGAGGCTGGAGCTGCCCAAACATCAAGACGTACGCACGTTCATCTTTTTTGGCGGGGTTCAGTGTTACAGAGACCAGAGTAGTCGTAGGCCCCCTAGTTGTAGTGTAGGGGGGGACCTCCTCCCCTGACTACCCCTGACTATTTGGACTCTCTCTCTCTCTCTGTCGAGCCTAACTCTTGACGCTGTACACTGTACACCCTTCTCTCTCTCTCTGTGTCTGTTGTCTTTGCTCACTGGCTATCCCGCATGACCGGCAGCTGCCATTGCTTCTCCTCCAGTCTCACTCTTAACTCTCACTGTCACTCTCCCTGCCTGCATATTCTCTCTAATTGGAGAACTCCCCACTTCCTTCCCCCACTTTCTCCCCCTCCCTCACCAACCATCAACTCTCTCTCTCTCTCTCTCTCCAACTTCTTTGATTTTGTAGAAATTCCATGTTCAGGCCATTAAGGAGTTTCACAGCATGAAGACTCACCCCAAAAGCTCAAAACCCAACCCTCCCCCCGCCCCATCTTCTCCTGCTCCTTCTTCCGCCACTGCACCCAGACCTCCCTCAGCCCCACCGGCCCCACCCCTCCCCCCTTCCCCCTCTCCCTCTCCCCTTCCGACCCACCTCCTCCACCCCCTCCCCCTCCGCCTCCTCCTCCGCCACCTCCTCCCCCTCCTCCGCCGCCCCCGCCGCCCGCCACCCACCCTCCCAAGAAAGCCGAGACCTCCTCTTCCTCCTCCTCTTCCTCCACTTCCCAGAGCTTCACCCTCTGGAAATTCCCTCTCAATTCACCCCTCCACCGCCACCACCCCCACCCTCCTCCGCCCACTCAGCAGCCTCCCCCGCCACCTCCGCCGCCCATCTCGCCCACCGTCCTCCAGGATCTCTTCCACTCGGCGGAGCTCCGGCTGACCACCGGTTCCGGCCCCGACCAGCTCTCGGCCCTCCACCTCCTGGAGCGCTCCCTTGTGCCGAACCCGCCCCTCGAGCCCACTTGCCCGTTCGGGCTCATGCGCGCCGTCGTGAGCTGCATGCAGGCCCACGTGGGCCCCAAGTCGGCCACCAAGATCCTCTTCGCCCTCTGCCTGGCGGAGGACAACCGCCGCGTGGCGGTGGAGGCTGGGGCCGCCGCGGCGGTCGTGGAGTCGGCGATGGAGCTGGAGGTGACCGCCGCGGAGAGGGCGCTCGCGGGCGCTGGAGCTGATGTGCACGGTCGCCGAGGGGGCGGCGGAGGTGCGGGCCCACGCCCTGGCGGTGCCGGTGATGGTGGAGATGATGGGGAGGATGGAGGGGCGGGGGAGGGAGCACGCCATCAGCGTGCTCGCCGTGATATTCTGCGGCGGCGGCGGCAGCGGCGGCGGCGGGGGGGAGGCGGCGGCGGTGGCGCCGCCGGAGGAGGTGGCGCGGGCGGTGATGCTGGCGCTGCAGGGGGACTGCAGCGCCCGGGCGAGGAGGAAGGGGGCCCAGCTGCTGAAGGCGCTGCAGGAGACGGTCGGATACGACTCGGGGGGGGGAGGATGGACGGCTGCGATCTGTCGGCTGTGGGAATTTAGACGGTGGGGATTTGATGTGAGCTGCTGCTAATGCTAAGGCTAAAGTGTATGTAGCGTAGGAAATGTAGCAAGAGCTTCTCTGTTAATTATTAGAAACGGTTTAACTACATTAGTCGAGTCATTTGCATATAAAGATTAGTCGTTCTTTTTTACAAATATAAGTTAATAAATTTGGACTTATAATAGTTAAAATGAAAATATAAGTAAGAAAATCGAAGTATGGAAACGCCCCAAACATGCCCCTTTTCACTTTTTACCCGCTTTCAAGTTTTAAATTAAGTCTACCATGATAAATAATCGATGATATGATTGGAAATTAAGATGGAGATTGTCGTGTACCCATGGTCATAAGTGGTGTGAGAAAATGGCATAAATGATTCTCGCAACGTGGGTCTATAAACTTTAGTTCGATATATAATGTGATCGCACGCTTTTAATTTGTTCAATATAGTCATTAGACTTTTGATACGCGTTCAGTGTAGTCTATAAACTTATTAAAAGTTTAGGGACAATGTTGGACATTAAGTTAGAATTTAAAAATTATATTAAATAAATTAAAAATTAATTGATCATATTACAATTCGAGAATCATTTCTATCATTATCCGTAATCACATCAAAATCACATGGAATGATATTGGTGTGAATGTTTTGGTTTGTGGACCGACCGCTGGATACTGTGGATGGGCCATGGTGCGCAAACCAATCAATCGATGGGAACGAAGCCTTTGCTCTCTGAATTTGGGTGTCAGATTCACATGGAGTGTGGGGGCCCAACAGTCAAAGATTCTTTGATATGGAGAGCCAGAGAGAGAGAGAGAGTCATGTCATATTTTCTGGCAAAAGAAAATTTTACTTTTGATTTTAATTTTCCCTCCACAGCGTTTTTGTCATTGAATTTTCAAAAAAAGTTATGGATAATTTTTATCATCTCGATAGTCATACTGAATAGAAGTCAACTTTTCAGGTGTATGTAAAAAAGATAAAATAAAGTTAATAAGTTAAGATCACTCTAAGCACATCCTCAAATTAAAGGTGCTTGTTTAAACCATCTATTCATTTATGTTTGTCGTCTCTTTGTAAAGTAGATTGATGATTCTCATCAATTCGCAAATATTGCCTCATGGTGTTCATATGTGAGATGTCATGTGTTTATGTATCCCGTCTATTAAAAGTCGTTGTAAGATTTTCAAGATTCCATTTTCCGATTGGTGCTACGATATATATAATTTGAACCGTCATTACTCATTTGATTCATAACTCGAATTGAATATGGAGGGAAGAAAATGGCAAAGTTGACATTCAAATATTGTTATTTTCAATGGGGGAAGCAAAGGAAAGATGAAGACGAATGGGGCTTGTTAGGCTTTCAGACTTTCAGAATTCGCCTAATTCTGGTTAAAGCAATGAATTCCTTTCCTTCCAAAGTTCATTGCAACCTTAGAATTTTGCCCAAAGTTCCCACGAAACCCATGTTTGCTACAAGATAAATATTAATGGATATTACTAAACAATTGACAAATTGGTGATTCAAAAATATCAGTACAACTCACATCTTATCTCCTAAATTCTATATTAGAGGTGCATTTTTCCCATACGACAATCATTCAAACCAGTTTCCTAAATTACTCAAGCTGCACCTTTTCTGTTCATTAACTAGTTCCCTAGAATTTGTGACAGATGAGCAGAGTTCTGATTTGTGAACAGTTTGCAAGGTGTACTGCACTCTTTATGATACCGGGTACTCCCACTATTCAATTCGATGAATCACTATGGATGTACATGAATTAACCCCTCCGCGTGTACCAAGCAGACCGACGGGGTGACGAACGTGACCACGTAGTTATTCTCAATGAGACACATAGTGATTTCACCACGGAATCTACATTTAATATATATATATATATATATATATATATGGAACTTGTACTCTTCATTTGGAAACATGCGTTGTCACATTTTTCTCTCTTCTACCACATATCTCAACTTGCTTAATTATTTTGGCATTAAATTGTCTTTAATGTTGGGATATGGTCAAAACCAAGAGTTGGAGTTGGCTAGGGAGATTCCTAATTTCGGATGAACAGAGGTACAGATGCTGCGACTAAATAGAGGGGAGACGAGATGTGAATGCCAGCTGGTGGATGAGGCCAACAATTCAAAAGTGGACCACTCAAGGTATTGCCATTAATTATTTTCCTTACGAAGTAGGCCACCTTACATAAGTAAGCTCTAGTCCATGCCCCATGATATATTAGGCTGCCTTAGTGATTCGGATGATATGGGAGCCAAAATATAAAATATATTTTAAGCAAAGAAAAGTCGAAACCTTAGTTTTTAAACCTATTATACGATAGCCAATTCAGTCTTAAACCTTTTAATTGTGTCAATTTAATCATAAATTTTTTTATGATTTGCCAATTTAGTCCTTTCGACCAATTTTGGCCTTGATGTGTATGCCAACTGTCCTACTTGGCGTGGCCAGCTGCTAGCGAGGACAATTATTGTAATTTTTTAAAATTTTCTGATTTTTAAAATTATTTTTTTTTGTCTTTGTCGGCCTAGAGTTGGGAAAAAAAGGAAGGAAAAGAAAATAAACAATAAACAATAAAAATGGCAAAAATTGTCCATGTCAGTAATTTCCAGCTAAAATCGACTAGAAGAACTACATTAGCAAATAGTCATATAAAAAATAGTATTTTGTGCTTTACCCAAAAAAAAAATATTTTGTGAGTCATAGCAGTGACAAAATAATTGTGAAATTGTAAAAAAAATCACTCGAAAAAAATGTATTCTTTGGAAGATAATTGAATATTATGGGCTCATTTGCCTCATACATAAATTCACATTACACTTACCAAACATCTCCTGCATCATATTTTACGAAAATTGATTTTATCAGGGAACTAATTTCTATATAATTCGACTCGATCGTGTAACATTAATTATTAATTTTAAGTAATTTTAAGTCTAACATTGCATTTTGTTACATGTTATTGGATAAAATAAAAAAATAATCTTATTTATGGTGTATTATATTGCAAGTGTGTAAATCAATTTTACCTCTTCATATTCTCATATAGACATGAGTAGATTTTTTTTTTATATACATCATATAACATATCATGCACAATATAGTCAATTTTACATAAAATTATCGACGCAATTACTTTTTCATTCTCGTAGAGTTAATTCTACTACTTATTACCATAGCTATGCGAATACTTAAAAAAAGAACATCCTAGTTTTTTTAAAATGTTTTCTCATTCTCAATGGTCAATTTCACCACTTATTATCAAAATATTTGTCTCCAAACTCTTGCATTTTCTTGGAAAACATTTAAAAATTTATTTGAAAAAGAAATGACGCCCTTCATTAAAATTTAACACATTTAACTTGGAAAGTCGCTTTTAATACAATACATAATATTACATTGGTCATTACCTCTATTGAAACAATTCATTTAAGAAAACATGTAATTACACATGGTACATTGGAAATTTATAATATATTCGAGATTAGTTACTTTGTAAGTGCTCGTGCATGGGACACTCGCTAATAAAATCTTCATATCTTCCAAAAATATCTATTCAAAACTAGATCAAGATAATGGTTAAGGCTACTAATGATATTGAATCCAATATTCTTAAACTTTTACCAAGAAAAGAAAATTTCAATTGGTTTATTCAGTTAGTAAGGAAAATTGCATCTCGTGGACATGCCAACTAATATATATTCTAAAACATTTCAACTCGAAGTGCGCGACCCTATCATTTGGCATTTGCAATCATCCTCGTTGACGTTCCAAGAACAGGACACTCTCAGATCTTTCTTCAATGGCCAACTCTCAGTGGCTCCTCCATGCCCTCCTCCTCCTCCTCCTCCTCCTCTTTCACATGGACTCGATCTTTCTCAAAGCTGCTTCCATGCCGCCACCTTCCCCTGTCATGTGCAACAGTCCCGCCGGTGGTGATGGTTGCATCCTCCACAACTCGTATGGTGCATGGAATGACAGATTGGACTGCCGTGTCCAAAATGTCACGTACCCTTCGACCGAGGAAGAGCTCCACTCGGCCGTGGCCTATGCTACTCGCAATGGACTGAACGTCAAAGTCGTGAGCAAGTTCTCGCACACCATGCCGAAGCTGGCCTGCCCCGGGAGGACTCAATCCGCCAACTCGTACTTGATAAGCACGGTGAATTATGCCTCGAGTATTGATATCGATGAGACCAATTTGGTGGTCACGGCCGATGCGGGGGTTCCGCTGCGGGAGCTGATCAACAGAGTCGAGGGACGAGGGTTGAGCCTGGTGGCTGCGACGTACTGGGAGGGCGTGAGCGTGGGCGGGCTGATAAGCACGGGAGCGCATGGTAGCTCGTGGTGGGGGAAGGGCGGGGCGGTGCATGATCACGTGGTCGGGATTAGCCTTGTGGTCCCGGCCAAGGAATCGGAAGGTTTCGCCAAAGTCATCAGAATTGAGGCACAGGATCAGCTTCTTAATGCTGCTAGAGTGTCACTGGGCATGTTGGGTGTGATCTCCAAGGTATGTTGATTTCATGGTTGCACTCGGCATATGGTTGAGTTCTTGAAATTTAAATTTTATGCTCTGCAACATTGAGTTTCTCGCGCTTTAGACCGAAATGACTACATTGAACTTTCGTGCTGTCAGAAATTTCTTCAGCTTCAGATGTTCTGGGGATGTCTTTGTTCGGTGTAAACACGACAATCCCCAGATAAATTGTCTAGTGAAGAAAACAAAAAAGGAGAAGCGAAAGGTTGTCGAGGATTGATTCATTATAGCTTGTTTCTGAATCCTAGTATAACATCGATTTCAGGTGAAATTTTCTCTCGAGGGAGGGTTCAAGAGAAGCATAACCTATAATTTCACGGACGATGCTCGGATGGAAGAGATATATAGGGACCACGCCATGAAATACGAATTCGCCGATATCACTTGGTACCCATCTAAACACACTGCCGTTTACAGATACGATAATCGAGTCCCCCTAAACACGTCGGGTGATGGCGTTTATGACTTCCTAGGATTTCAATCCAACTCAGTTGTTGTCTCTAAATCCGCACGAGCAACCGGTAATGCTTCTCTTGTTCTTTCTTTCTTTTATACTATGCCTGTTTTTTCCTATCATGGCATCGGCATATCATCCTCAAAACTAATGTGCGCAGAGAATTTACTGGAGAACGCAAGGAACGTGGATGGAAGGTGTGCATTGGCATCAACCGCGGTGGGGTACAAGAAGCAGGTTGCCAATGGTTTGAGGAATGGCCTGATCTTCACTGGCTATCCGGTTATCGGTACCCAGGGAAAAATGCAAACTTCTGGTTCATGTTTATATTCACCTCCCTCTAGAACTGACCTTACTTGTGCTTGGGATCCAAGAATTGACGGGCTCTTTTTTTACGACGTGGCGGCGATATTCCCTGCCCAAAGATTCGCTGATTTCATTCGAGACGTGAAGAAGCTCAGGGACATGAATCCAGAGAACTTCTGCGGAGTGGATGTCTACAATGGGTTTCTGATACGTTTCATTAAGGCCTCCAAGGCGTACTTAGGCCAATCCGAGGACTCGGTCGTAGTGGATTTCAACTATTACCGAGCTGATGACCCCTCAACCCCAAGACTGAACCAAGAAGTGTGGGAGGAAGTGGAGCAAATGGCGTTCTTCAAGCATGGGGCTAAGCCACATTGGGCTAAAAACAGGAACTTGGCATTCTTGAATGTCCGAAACAAGTATCCCAATTTTGGCAGATTCATGGCAGCTAAGAAGCAATTGGACCCACAAAACATGTTCTCGAGTGACTGGTCAGATGAGATATTGTTTCGGAATGAAGTAGCAAAAGGTGATGGGTGTGCCCTAGAAGGACAGTGCATATGTTCAGAAGACAGCCATTGTAGTCCAGCAAAAGGTTATCTTTGCAAAGCAGGGCTTGTTTATAAGGAAGCTAGAGTTTGTAGGTATACAGAATCTTCAGTGGCATAAGACGTCGCATCGATTAGAAATATGCTTTTCTATCTCTATCGATGGATCCTTTACTAATACTCATTAAATTGGAAGTATTTATCTTGCTTATCTTATTTAAAAGCTGTAGATTGGCCATATTTGTGGGTATACATAATCTTTATACAGGTTTCCATTGCTACATTTGAGTTATAGCACACAAATTATCAAGCTTATGCAATTCTTTCGTCATTCAGACAGAGGACAATTAGTACAATGGGCAAATCTCAATAGGATCCACACTCGAGACTCGACCCCTTGAGATCTTGATACTGAGTTTATTCCTATTGTTGAAAGGGTAGTTTAGTCTTTTCCATAATTAGTGAGCCCTAATGTTCACTATATATAAACAGTTGATGTAATTTGGTTAAGTTAATGACGATTGTGTTTTCCAACATGGTATCAGAGCCAATAAACAAAACCCTAGTCCTTCAACTGTTACCCTAGCCACCGGAGGCCACTGTTGTCACCGGAGAAGTCTCTGACGCCGGCCTTGGAATCTACGCTGGCGACGGCTACCACGACTCCCGCAACAACCGCACCACCGGTGTCCACAACATCCGCAACGTCCATGACTCCCGCGACTCCGGCGACTCTTGCGACACCATTCCGGCATTGATTCATCTGTCGATTCACCAAATCGACACCTCTTACTGTCGTTTTGAATCGTCCTGAGCCGCACCAACATTGCCCAATTCTAGTTCGGCATCGCTGGGCCTTGCTGAACTCAGATCTGGCGATGTTCCACCAAGTTCTGAAGCCGCGAGTTTGAGTTTGAGTTTGAAGCCACGACGAAATCCAGAGTCCACGAGTGTTGCTGGTTCTACGAGGATTTCTGGTTCATGAGCGTTGCTGGTGAAGAGCTGCGAGACCGCGAAAAGGGTGATCGACGATGATCCCGCCAATCCCAGATTTGCAGTCAGGATCGGCATTCTCGTGGATTCAAGGGGAGAGCAGAGAGTTTCGAAGTTCTTGACGCTGCTCTGTTTACAAAGTTGTGGGATTTTCAAATAAAAAAAATTCAGGGGAGCTTCGGATATTCACGGAAATTCCAAGTGTCGCATCTGCGCCCACATATCTGGTTTTGGCCCCATTCCCATTGCTGCCACCATCAGATTCAGTGACAGCGTCATTTCAATCCAATGGATTTTTGATGTGCGTAGTATGTTCCTCATGGGCATTCTTTTCTTGCAAAACTAAAGTCCCTGTCTCGTGTTGAAGTTTACTTGCGATGATTTATTATTGGGGTTGTTAATGCCCTATGTTGATTTGTGCTTCTCTTCTGATGAGTTATTATGTTTGGTGGTAATTGGTGGTAATTATTACAATTGGTGCACAAGGTGCAAATTTCGGTTAAGTTTAATTTTATATTATTATTGAGTTATGGCTGGCAATTCTGGAAACACGGATACCAGTCTCACTAATCTGAAGTTGACCTCTGTTAAGCTCGATGGGACCAATTACTCTTCTTGGTCTATGGCAGTCGAAACATATCTTTTAGCCACCAAACAGTTGAGTTATCTGACTTCATCTCCACCTACGGATAAAACAAAAGTGGATGATTGGCGCTCTGGCGATGCTGCTATTCGAACATTGTTGTGGAATACCATGGATTCCAAGATTAGTCCTCAGTTTATGCAGTGTACATCAGCCAAAGCTATTTGGGACAAATGTGCTCTTATGTTTTCGGGTCGTGATAATATGACTCGTGTTTGTGATGTGTGGGAGGAGCTATTTGACTTACGTATTGGAGACATGTCTGCATCTGATTACTATTCTAGGTTCACCACCCTTTGTGAGAAATTGGATACTTATTTGCATGCCACTGATGACATTAGAGAGTTGGCTAAGCGCCAACAGGATATGAGAGTTGTGTTATTTCTCCGGGGGCTTGGTCCTACTCATTCTTCTCTCCGACAACAGATTATCTCCCAGGGTACTCTTCCATTAGTAGATGAGGTCTTTTCTCGGGTCCTTCGATGTGTGCCTGACTCATTATCATCTGCACCTGTAGCAAGTGCTATGGTCTCTCAGTCTTTTGGTGGTCGTGGAGGCCGAGGACGTGGTCCTCGTGGCAGGTCACTCCCCAGTGGTAGTCGAGATGGTGGTAGGGGTCTGCCGGAAGTTCTCGTTATTGCAACCATTGTCGCAAACTGGCCATATTGAGTCTTAACTGAGCTTAGTCCCACGAAATGAAGAATCTTGAAAATTCCCGATCAATCAGGAGTTACCTAGTACCATTATCTTTGACCACGAGTATGAGTCCTTAGTGCCCCAAACCAAGTGGCAAATTCCTCTGCTCCCTCTTGCTTTTGGCAGTCCGTCTTGTTTACTCTCTTCTGCGCCCACTTCCTGGGTCGTAGACTCTGGTGCCACAAATCATATGACCGGTAATTCTAAGCTATTATCTGATATTACTTCTATGTTACCTAGTTCCGTTACACTTGCTGATGGTTCACAGTCCCATATCACTGGTCAAGGGAATGCAACCTTGGGTCCCTCTCTTACTCTTTCATCTGTTTACCATTTGCCAACTTTCCCATATAACTTGCTCTCTGTTAGTTCTCTTACTAGAGATTTGAATTGTTCTGTAACGTTTACTTCCACTCGTTGCGTCTTTCAGGATCTGAGGACCGGACGGATGATTGGTGGCGGACATGAGTCCAATGGGCTGTACTACCTGAACAAAGACCTCATAGCTGCTGCTGCTCAAAAGAAAACTGCTTCCGACTTATTTCAGATGCATTGTCGTATGGGTCATCCACCACCTGACATTCTTCGTCATTTTTCACCTGTTTCAAAATCTACGAGTCCTATCCAGTGTGATGCATGCCAATTTGGCAAACACCATCGAGTGTCGTTTCCTTCTCGTGTCCAGCGTCGTGTGTCTAGTCCTTTTGAGTTGGTCCATTCTGATGTCTGGGGACCGTGTCGTGTCAGTGATATGTCTGGTTATAAATATTTTGTTACATTCGTGGATGATTATTCCCGAATGACATGGTTATATTTAATAAAAGACCGAACTGAAGTTTTTTCATGTTTCCGTATGTTTTACTTTGAAATTCTCAATCAATATCATGTTTCTATTAAATATTTGCGTTCTGATAATGCTAAAGAATATATGGCTGTTTCCTCTGGTTTTCAATCATTTCTTATATCTCATGGGATTTTGCATCAGACTTCTTGTCCTTATACCCCCCAACAGAATGGGGTGGCTGAACGAAAAAATCGTCATCTCCTGGATGTGGCTCGTTGCCTCCTTTTTCATATGAACCTCCCCAAAATGTACTGGGGGCATGCTATTCTTACAGCATGCTATCTCATAAATCGCCTTCCATCCTCAGTGCTTCATGGGGGCATACCTTTCTCCACTATCCATCCCTCAAGTCCACTTTTTACTTTACCACTTCGTGTGTTTGGGTGTGTCTGTTTTATTCATCGTCTTGCTCCTGGTCATGATAAACTCGATCCACGAGCCGACAAATGTGTGTTTCTTGGGTATTCTCGAACTCAGAAAGGGTATAAGTGTTATAGTCCAGTTAGTCGGCGGTTGTATGTCTCAGCAGATGTAACCTTTTTCGAGGATCAGTCATATTACTCCTCTACAACAGGTACTTCTGAAGATGTTCCATCTTTGACTATGACTCCACTACCACCTATTCCCTTAGCAAGTATGCCTGACTCATCAACGTCATCGTCTAGCATTCAGTTCGCCGACAAGACCTATCAACGGCGCCGGTCAGTTCAACGTGAGGTAGTACAGTTGCCGCCTGCATTGGATATGCATGATTCTCCACCAGTCAGTGTCCCATCTTCTGATCCACCAGTTGCTTCTGATTCTGATTCTACTACTGATATTCCCATTGCATTGCGCAAAGGTACACGTTCTTGTGTTGGTCAACCCAATCCTCGGTTTACTCCTTATAGTGGTTTGTCTTGTCATACACATACTCGTTACCCTCTTTCTCGATTTTTATCATATGATTGTCTTTCTCCTACATATTCCTCGTTTGTTGCTTCTTTATCTGGCTTATATATGCATGCCAAAAATCTTTTTTGCGAGGGCTCTTGCTCATCCAGGTTGGAGACAAGCTATGGAGGATGAAATGCAGGCACTACAGGATAATGGGACATGGCAACTTACATTGTTACCTGCTGGGAAACAGGCTGGGTTGCCGTTGGGTTTTCACAGTGAAGTTTCAACCAAATGGCACTGTTGAGCGTCTGAAGGCACGTCTAGTTGCCAAAGGTTACACCCAGACATATGGAGTTGATTATGATGATACATTCTCTCCTGTAGCAAAGATACCTTCCGTTCGTATTTTCATCTCTCTTGCTGTCCATTATGGTTGGACTCTTCACCAACTTGATGTCAAGAATGCCTTTCTTCATGGGGACTTGGTAGAGGAGGTATATATGGAGCAACCCCCCGGATTCGTTGCTCAGGGGGAGTCTACCAGTGTTTGTCGTCTACGCAAGGCATTATATGGATTGAAACAGTCTCCTCGTGCCTGGTTTGGTCGTTTTAGTGATGCAGTTATTCGGTTTGGTTTGCGACGTTGTACCGTAGATCATTACATATTTAGCTCTACTTCCCTGGGGTGTGTTCTCCTGATTGTGTATGTGGATGATATTATCATTACTGGAAGTGATTTTGTGGGCATAAAAAAATTGAAACAATTTTTACAGGCAGAATTTAGCACAAAAGATATGGGTTGTTTGCGGTATTTCTTGGGCATTGAGGTGGCCTACTCACGTGATGGTATCTCATTATCACAGCGGAAATATGTATTGGATATTCTTAGTGAGGTTGGTTTTCTTGGATCGAAGCCCGTTAATACTCCGATGGATCCTAATGTGAAGCTTGATGCAGAACAAGGTGAATTACTTCATGATCCAAGTAAGTATCGGAGACTAGTGGGTAAGCTCAATTATTTAACTGTTACCCGACCAGATATCTCTTTTGCGGTTAGTGCTGTTAGTCAATTTATGAGTACTCCTCGTACTACACATTGGGATGCAGTGCTACGTATAGTTAAATACTTGAAGGGAGCACCAGGTAAAGGGATATTGTTCAAGAATCATGGACATCTTGATGTTATTGGATACTCCGATGCTGATTGGGCCGGATGTCCTTTTGATAGGCGATCAACTTCTGGTTATTGTGTATTCTTGGGAGGCAATCTTGTGAGTTGGAAAAGTAAGAAACAACAGGTGGTGTCTCGATCAAGTGCTGAGGCAGAATATCGGGCCATGGCTCATGTGACTAGTGAGTTGATTTGGTTGAAGATGTTATTATCCGAACTTAGTATGTCTTCTTCAGCTCCCTCAGTTTTGTGTTGTGATAACCAGTCTGCTATGCATATCGCTTCAAATCCGGTTTTTCATGAGCGCACGAAGCACATTGAAGTAGATTGCCATTTTGTGCGAGAAAAGATTCAAAACAAGGAAATAACACTTCAATACACACGGACTGAAGACCAACTTGCTGATATTTTCACTAAGTCATTGCAAGGCAATAGAGTGATTACTTTGTGTAACAAGTTGGGGCTCTTTGATATTTATGCCCCAACTTGAGGGGGAGTGTTGAAAGGGTAGTTTAGTCTTTTCCATAATTAGTGAGCCCTAATGTTCACTATATATAAACAGTTGATGTAATTTGGTTAAGTTAATGACGATTGTGTTTTCCAACACCTATTATCCTAAAATGAAGCAACAAACGGGTTATGGGTCCCCCTTAGCCAATTTGTTCAACTGAGAAAATAGTTAGACTTATTGTCTTGAAATCTAAATTTTGTTTGTGCTTTAGCTTCAACCAACACCACTCTACATGGAGAAAGCAAGCCAATTAATTATGTGCAGATCATCTAGACAAGCCCGTCGTCAGAGTATAGCTGCATCAGAAGACCAATGCTTAAAATGGAAATAGGACACTATAGAGAATGTACAAGTAGCGCGTATCCGATCGAGTGGAATGGAGTATATATCTGAAAAAATAGTATCCCTACTCAAATAGCTGGCCGTCTGTCCTAAGTCGATCTTAAGATGGTAAGCACGTCAATTAAGTTTTTCTTGTACAACGAGAAATTCAGATATCCAAAATGTAATGTTTTCATTTTTCTTTTCCTTTTGCTTCATTTCAACCCAACAGCATTTCCAGGTCCTCCCCTTCACCGTAGCCAAACACCCTTATTACAACTGCTGAAATGAAGAGAAAAAAACAAAAGAAAAGCACAAACTTGCCGTGTGCCCCACTCGGCCAAATAGTTGTGTCGATGCCCTGCTATTGTTCCTAAGCACATTCATTGCCAGGGTAAATCATAAGACAAAACATGGAGGTACTCTCATAGGGTCAAGCATCTACTTCCTGCATAAACACTGAAGTCTCGTGCTGAGAACTCTGAGAGGGTCAAACTTCTCGCAGTTTTACAGGCCTTATCTGGTTGTATTTTCATTATGCTAGCTTAGAGAGGGATCTGGAGTCAGAACTAACAGCAACTTTCCGGACCACAAAACAGCTCGCACATTCTGTACACTAGAGCCCCCAAAACCCGTTCAAGATGCTCCTTTTTGCAGAAACTAAGCAAGAAAACCAAGATGCTCACCTGTTGGAACTAGAAAAATAAAACCTTGACCTAGTAAAAGTATCAGGAACATGGCTAGAATCTGCAGGCGAAGCAGCCTTAGAATCTAGCCGGTTAAAGAGAACATAAGGATGCCTCTACCTGAAGAACTATATAAAAATCTTTGGAAGCACTACCTTATGAATATGAGGAGGGATTCAACCAAGCTGATGCTGGGGAATTCTAAATCCAGCGGTGAGCTTCATGCTACTCTTTTCTTTCAAACCATCCAAATTAGCTAGGCCAGACTTCTTCAGAAATCGGACTTTCTTTTCAAATTTTAGGTCATCACGTCTGATTGTGTAGATATTTCCTGCTTCTGGCGAGCTAAAGTCTGCAGGGTTCTGATTAATCGTGCAAATTCCAGGCCCAGAACTGCATCTCGGATGCCAAATGGTTTCACTTCTATTATGGGCATCCATTTTGGCCTTTTCAGAGTTTTCCTCGTGCGGTGAGAAATTCCTAGGATTTGGCATGCCAAAGATATTCCCTGATTTATGATAGAGATTGCCTCCGTGACTCATTCCTGAATAGGCACTTCTGGCTAGAGGGTTAGAGAATGTAGAGCCTCCAGTCGGTCCAGCTAGATCGGAACATTTTCTCTTTCCTTTATCACGGACCTTGAGAGGGAGACGCGCTTTACTTTCATTATCCCCCAAAAAATTTATCAGGTTGAACAAAGGAAGCACATGCACTCACGATCGGAACAGCAGAATGTTCGCGGTGTCTCCCTGGAAGGAAATTTGTAGGAGAGTAACCTGAAGATGAGCATTTCAACGGATCAGATGGCTTGTGTGGTCTCAACGCCTGCCCAGGAATATCCTTTGAATGATAGCCACGCTAAAAGGAAGGATATTTCGGGAACCTATCATTTCCGCCCAAATCAATGTTTTGACCAGAACTAGGTCCAGCATGCATGAGACTGAGTAAATGCATGGCTGGTATAGTTTCATTAGAACGAAAAATCAAATGAGTCGTATCCATTTTCAACCACGGTTCCCTTATGTCTCGATGCATGCGGGTTCTCCACACATGTTCTGCTGAGAGAATGGAAATGAAAGTCCTTACTCGGCCTCTCAAGGTTTGTAGCACTGAAGCTAAATAATCTTGGTAGGTGGCGTTTTGGGGCGATATGATTGAACATCCATATGATTAGAGTGAAGTACCCCGTTTGGAGGGATACTGTACACAAAGGGCATGTGGGTTGGTATCATGGATGACGATAGATGAACCGGTTCGTCACGTTGTCGGGAACACGGGTTCCGCTTTGTGCTTGTAAACGCTCGAAATTAGTATCGAACATGGGCTTGTTTCTGGAAATATCCTCGTTCATTGTGCCATTCAAAATAGTACCCTGCCTCGAAGGATCCGTAACGCATACTCGGACCTTAACTGACCTTTCTTGGTCCTGGGAAAACATAACATGCCCTGCAGTATTAGGAGTTCCTTCTACATGGCCAACGCTTGCATAATTTGCGATAGGGCAAAGAAGAGTTCTGAACAAACTTTTGCACGGGCGATCTGAAATCTTATCCAACTACAACACTGCGGGGATTTCCAGAGTGAATTTGCCTCTTCGGAATGCTTTACTTTTGCGATAAGTTCAGCTCCCTGTTTCTACATTCCTTCACAATCCTTGAACTGCCGGTATCCATTGACTTACTTGTTCTCAGCAGGAGTTCATTTTTTCCTGCACCATCTAAAGACCTTCGATATTGATTTTTTTGCCATGAGTTCAACAATTTCCATTGGTATGTCATCTACAGTTGTCTGCTCAGAAGCTTTAACAGTTTTGTCATCATGATATTGCTTCATTGTTGCAGAGAACTCCTGAGATTTGGTGGCTTTCTCTCTGTTTCTTGTCCCAGAAAAATCCTGCTGTAAAAGCAAAAAAGCAATTGTTGAATTCTGAAAATCACTGAGCAAATCACCTAATATTGCAAGAGCTCAAATGTAATAATGCTCTGTGAATTTGGGTGTCAGATTCACATGGAGTGCGGGGTCCAAGAGTCAAGATTCTTGATATGGAGAGCCACAGAGTCATGTCATATTTTTGCGCAAAAGAAATTTTACTTTTGATTTTGATTTTCCCTCCACGGCGTTTTTTGCCATTGAAGTTCTAAAAAAAATTCTGAATAATTTTAACATTTCGATAGTCATACTAAATGGAAGTCAACTTTTCAGGTGCATAAAAGAAAGATAAAAAAAGTTGATAAATTAAAATTACTCTGTGCGTCCTCAAATTAAAGATGCTTGTTTCACCCGTCTTTTCGTTTATGTACATCGTCCCTTTGCTATATAGATTGACAATTTTCATCAATTAGTAGATACCGCCTTATAGTATTTATACATTAGATGTTGTATTTTTATGTGTCCCAGCGTCGTGATGAGATTTTATACCCTCATTTTGCGATTGGTGCTCCGGCATATATGATGTGAAATGTAATTATTCAGTTGATTTGAAACTCGGATCGAATATGGAGGGAAAGAAAGAAATGGCCAAAATTGACATTCACATATCGTTAATTTCAGTTGGGAAGGAAAGAAAAGATGAAGACGAATTGGGCTTGTTGGGCTTTCAGACTTTCAGGGTTGGCCTCAATTCTGGATAAGGCAATGAATTCCTTCCCTTCCACTGTTTCGTTATTTTTTTTTTTCACTCTTCTTCTTTTTGTTAAGGAAAAATGACACAAATGATTATTGAATTTTGACCCAACATATAATGCGGTCCCTTAATTTTAGCTCAATAAGTAATATCGTTCCTGAAATTTTAATTTATTCAATGGTACATGTTTAAACTAGTTCATGAACTATATGAAAATATTCAATGTTATATTTGAATTGATTAAAGGATGACATTAAATATTTTCATATAATTCAGGGATTAGTTTGAATATTTACTATAAGTTCAAGGACATTTCATCTTGGATATTTTCATATAATTTCGGGGACTGGTTTGAATATATTGTCCAAAGTTGATCTTAAGATGGTAAGCACCTCTAATTTAGAATATATTTTTTTTTTTTTATCTTTTCTTCTCCTTTCCTTTTTTACTTTTTATTTTTTTTTCTTTACACTTCTCTTATTTTTCTTTTCTTTTTTTCCTTTTCTCTCCACTGGCCTCAAACAAGGGCCATCCTTGCCAGCCTCGGACAAGGGCAGCCCTCACCTAGGTGAGGGTCGTCCTCACTAGCTTGGCAAGTGCCACCCTCTCTTGGGTTGGCGAAGGTAGTCCTTCACCATATCGGGCGAGGGTTTGCCCTCACCTAGGTTGGTGAAGGGCTACCTTCCCCAAATCAGGCAAGGGCGACCCTTGCCTGAGGTAGGCGGAGAGAAAATGGGAAAAATAAAAGAAAAAAAAAGAATAAAATTAAAAATAAAAATTTTTAATTTTGAAAAAAATATTAAAATATTATTAAAAATTATCCACTCCAACATCAGTCATGCCATGTAGAATAACCAACGTCCACGATGGCAAATTCTAGCCAAAATTGATCATATGGACTCAATTGGAAAAGTATGAAAATGTTTAAAACTCAATTGATACAATTAAAAAATTTAGGACTCAATTGACGGAAGTGCAATAGACTTAGGACTTTTGAGACAATTTTCCCAAGATGAGCAGAGTAGTGATTTGTAAAGAGTTTGCAAAGTGTATTATACTTTTTATAATACCGGATACTCGAAGTATTCAATTCATGAATCATTACAGATGTACCCAGGTTAATCCCTCCGCATGTATCAAGTAGACCGATGGGGTGACGAATGTGACCTCATAGTTATTCTCAGTGGGAGACATTCTAATTTAACCGCGGAATCTATATATATTGGATCATTGAGATTAGATTGATTGTAGTTTGCATTAGTTGCAATTAAATTTTATTGTCTTCTCACCCTATATATAGGGGGCTTGTACTCTTCATTTGAATGTACGTATTATTACATTTTTCCCTCTTCTACCACAAATCTCAACTTACGTAGTTATTTTGGCATTAAATTGTCTATAATGTATCTATGAGTGCCTGCAACTTTGGACACAATGCCAACCATGTTCATGCTTTAAAGTTGGGATATGGTCAAAACCAAGAGTTGGAGTTAGGTAGGTAGATTCCCGATTTTGGATGATCAAAGGTACATATGCTGTGACTAAACAGAGAGGAGAGGAGATATGAATACCAGCTGGTGTAAAGGCCACCACTTCAAAAGTGGAGCATCAAAGGTATTACCGTTAATTATTTTCCTAACGAAGTAGGCCATCTTGCATAAATAAGCTCTAGTCTATGCCCATTATATATTAGGTTAGCTTAGTGATTCAGATATTACGTGAGCCAAAATATAAAATATATTATAAGCAAAGAAAAGTCGAAACCTCAGTTGTCATGTCTCAAGAATGAAATTTCTTGAATCAAACGTATATTAGACGCCCAATCCACACACACTTTACTTGAGATAGACTCGCGCTATTTTCACCTCATGGCTCCTAACACCTCCTTCACATCGAATTGACTACATTATCCATTGCAGGTCTCGCTCTTGATTTAAAATTATTTCTTACATTTTTTTTTTTTTTTTGTTTCAAATTTAATAAGAAACAAAACTACCCGCATCTCTTTAAAACAATTTTTTTTTCATTTAATTCGCTTCTTCAGCAATCATTACATTTTAGTATTTCCCTCATGTTTGTCTTCTTCTGAACTTATGCATTGTTGTAAACTTAGCAAGCACTAATTATATATTGGATTAAAGAAATGTTAGTTTTGTTTGCAAATTATTTATTTTATTTCCGTAGATTATCCTCACAATCGTGAATTTCGACTTCAATATTGTGGTTGATATATGCATTATACGCAATTTGTTCATCTTTCATTACACTCTTTTTGTAGTCCTTATGGAAGACAATATTGTTTGTTGCTTAAATATATCCATTGATGATAAAATTGCGAGTGGAGAACATCAATTAATCATGTCAACAAGTTTATTTGAAACTTTACCATGTAATTTTTTAACGCCAGAGGATCTTTTGAGTAGTGCATCTTCTTGTTTAAAGTTATGTTTTCTCTATAAAAAAGTCAAAGAGAGACAAACATGTTCTTCTTGGTTGCGATAGGGAAGGTAGTTATTGTGATCGACATAATATTTCTATTGCACGCCAGAGAAGAAAGACCGGATCTCATTTGATTGACTATCCTTTTGAAGTTTGTTGCTATAAATAGAATAACGGATTAGGGTCACTCAAAATATTTAATGCATCACACAATAAATAATTAAAAATTTGACAAGCAGATTCACTTAATAAGATGAAAGTTGAGCAGTTAAAATGCACAAACTATAACGTAATAACATATATTAAAGTTATAATTAAATGAAATGCATACAAAAACTGACAGATGATTCTTTGCACTCTTAATTGTGCTTAGGCTATTTTTTGAATAATAGTTTCCTAGTAAAATAAAAAGAAATATAGAACTTGTTAAATTAGTTTTTTTTTGTCGGAATCAAATAATTAGTTAGCTATTTACCAAATAATTTTTTTTAAAATTCAGAACAAGAAAAAAAGAAGGCAAGCAATAATTTTAAATCAAGAGTAGGCTCCACATTTTAATAAATGTTGTTTGAGAGGAGCATAGGTAGTTTCGTCTCTAGTAAAATTGAAATAAAAAAAAGAAGAAGAAAAAAAAGATAAGAAATAATCTTAAATCAAGAGTGGAATTGATAAGGAAAAATTTAGCCAATTTAATGTGAAAGGGGCTGTCAGAAACTAATGAGGGGTGGAAATAGAGCGGGCCAAAAGATTGGGGGTGATCCGCTTGTACTTTTCTGTAGTAGTGAGCTCTTTCTTAAAGTTTAGGTGAAGACAACATATATTATGTATTTAATGACCATTAGTAGGCAAGCCTTGTGGTCAGGATCTAACTTCTTTTTATTATGTTTCTAGTATATTTGCTCATGTTTATGTTCACTAAAATTTCTTCTCTACTCTTGCCTGTTCAACTTATTTGAACATAGTATTTTTGAAGTCATAGTAGTGACAAAATAACCTTATAACTCTAAAAGAAATATACCTTTAGTATAAAATATATTATTTGGAACATAATTAAATATTATGGGCTCATTTGCCTTATACATAAGTTCCCATAACGCTTATCAAACATGTCCTACGTTGAAATTGAATTTATCAATACCTATTTCTATTTAATTTGACTCGATTGTTTTGTCATTTCTTTAATGGTAATTATTATCCTTTAAGTAACTTTTACTCAAATATTGTATTTTACTTCATGTCGTATATCATAGAATCGAAGTAATGTGTGGTGTATTATATTGCAAGTGTGTAAGTCAATTTAAGTCAATTTTTCTGTCTATATTATTCTTTAAACAGAGAGTAGTTTTTTTCTGTACTTATATCACATGACATATCATACATAATAGAGTCGATTTTTATGTTAAATTATCTATTTCATTACTTTTCATTATCATGGAGTAAATTTTGCTACATTTTACTACAACTATGTTAGAATTTTTTTTTCAACCAATAATTCTCTATTTTTTAAAAAATAATTTTCTCATTCTCTTAGCTCAATTTTACTATTTAATGTCAAGAGATTTTTATTTTTAACTTTCGGTTTTCTTGAAAAAAAAGTCTTAAATTTTAATTGGAAAAGAAAGAAAGGACTCTATTCAGTAAAATTTAATGCATTTAATGTGTAAAACTCACTTTTCGTATAATATCTTATGTTATATGGGCATTTAAACGAGTACCATAAGTTACTTATTAACACACTCTACAGAAATAATCCACTTGAAAATTACTAAATGTTCTCGATTAGTTGCTTAATAAGCGCTCATGTTTGGGACACTCACCAACAAAATTTATATCATTTATAAATATTGGTACAGAATTAGATCAAGATAATTTTTAAGACTGCTAATAATAATAAATCCAATATTCTTAAACTTTTACCAAGAAAAGAAATTTATAATTGGTTTACTCAGTTAAATTGCATCACGTAGACATGCTAACTACGACAAAAAAAATGTCTGGATATTCAAGCCATTCAGGCTGATTAAATTAAGGAAAAACTCACATCCAAAATTGTACAACTGAATTCACGAAAAATCGAATCACAGCTAAGAACCATTATTTGAACCTTTTCCTTCTATTTGGATAGGATTTCATTAATGCCTTTAATATACCGGTCAGACATTTTATAGGAATTTTCGAATTTCAAACCATCAATTTTTCTTGTGATCACTACTTAATTTGTGGCCCAACCATTTAACATAATTTATATTTAATAAGAATATAATCTTTGATGGGGAAGAGATAAAATGGCAAAAATAAGCTTCCACAAACCATGGAAACGTTACCAATTTAGTCCTAAACCTATTGGATGGTTGTCCATTCGATTATAATATTTCCAATTTTGTAAATATAGTCCTAAACTTTTGCGCAACAGTCTAATGTAACCCTTTGAACCAATTGTCGTTAGAAATCGCTGACATGGCGATCCACAAGTCATCCACGTCAACGTGCCACATAAGATAGCCGATGTCACGTCAGTGATTTTTTGTGGCAATTTGCCGGAAGCACTACATGGGAATTTCATACTATGTTGCCAAATTTAAAAAGTTTATGACTAAATTAGCATTCGTCCAATATATTTAGAACTTTTTGGACAATTTTCTCCACACACCATTGATTCTTTCATTATCCTCTATTTTCCTTGATTTGACTTTAGCAAGCGAATGACTCTACCAAATGCATGATTCATTACCACGCTTAGAAAGTCATAAAGATAAAATGTTAAAAGTATGTCATATCGCTTGTTTACAAGGTTTATATACTTTTCATGTATACATGATCTCCCTCCACCTATCGGCTCAAACTCTTGTCCTTGATCGGTCAGACGTTTTATATTTAATTGACTACATTGTCTCTTGTGGGTCCCACTCTCGATTTAAGATTATTTCTTAAATTTTCTTTTCTTCCTTATTCTTCTTTTGTTTCTACCCACATCATTTTCAAACATTTTATTTTCATCCTAGCCACTACTTCCACAACCATTACATTTTAACTTTCCTTCATGTTTGTCTTCTTCTAAACTTATTCTAACAATTATTAACTTTATTTTCCTAGATAATCTTCATGGTCATGAATTTTTCTACTTCAATTTTCAGTACAAATATACGAGAATTTACTCAAAGATTGAATATTGCAGTTGATCAATGCATTATACACAATTTACTCATCTTTCATTGTGTTGTTTTTAGTAGTGTAGTCATTGTGGAAGACAATATTGAAAAGGACCCAAATTGCTTAAATGTATCCATTGATAATGAAACTACGAATGGAGGATAGCAATCAATTATGTCAACAAATTCATTTGGAGCCTCTCGCACTAAACATTGAAAACTGTTCATTGATATATATTGTTTTAAGTTTATAATGACTCTTTTGTTGATGTAATTAAAAACTTTTATTGTTTGATTCAGGTAAAATATTTTTTTTTCGAGTGAGTAACATTTTTAGGGTAGCTAACCGACTAAACAGGCAATATTTTTTGTTAAGTTGCATATGCAACTTGTTATTATTGTGGTACATTTATATTTTGAGGATAATTTTCTTTTCATCGATGATTCTAAGACAATCTTTATGCATTTAAAATTGACAAAAAAAAGCGTTTTCAAATGGTTTGAATGGGTTGTCTTATAATGCTATTACAATTGTCATAATTTTTTGTCAACAACTAATTATACCAAGTAATCAAGGCAAATATAGTATTATATGTAATAATGTTTTAGGGAGCACTTTCTTTTGCATTTGCATGACAATAATGGATGTATAGAACTTTTTATGTACTTAACTTTATCATGTTTTTTTTTTGAAATTATCTTTTAAAACATCATGTAATGATGACATAAAAAATAATTAAAAATTGAACTATTAGATTCACTAAATAAATTGAAAGTAGAGTAGTTAGATTACACAGATTACAACGTAATGACATATATGAAAGTTATAATTAAACAACATACTAAAACTAGTAGAGGGTTCTTTTTACTCTTACTTGTGTTTAGGTAATTTTTTAAGTAATATATAGTTTCCTAGTACAAAAAAAGAGAATATACAACTCATTAACATAATAATTAGTTTTTTTGGTCGAAACATAACAATTAGTTAGCTATCTACTAAATAAACTGTTTTTAGGAAAAGAGGGACACCAATTTTGTTCCAAATGGAGAAAGAAAACGAAAACTGAAGAAAAGAAAAGAAGGCAAGAAATCTTAAATCAAGAGTGGGCTCTACATTTAACCTTAATAAATGTTGTTTGAGAGGATCATAGGAAGTTTAGTCTCTAGAAAATTGAAACAAAAGAAAAAGAAGACAAAAAGGCAAGAAATCGTATTAAATCAAGAGTGGGATCCATAAAGGATAATGTAATCAATTCAATGTGATAAGGATGTCAAGAGCCATAAAGGAAATGGAATTAGCGTGAGCGTATTTTAAACCTTAGAAATCATCCTAGAATCAGTCACTCAAGATCCTACAAGAAAAGTTTAAGAAAGGCCTGCCGATGTCGTTGCATCGTGATAGATAGCGTTCACATGTCGTTTTGGATTTTGTTCAGCTAACAAATATCCACGGCCACCACCCGCCTGGGTGGCACTGCTGGAGCCACACTCTTCCTCTCTCACAAAAGGTTGAGTGTTCGAATCCCGAGTGTCACAAAATGACTTAACCGGTGGCACGTGTGTGGTGGCTAGCACGTGTCGCCCCCAGGGTTTACTCCCCGGCTGTCGGCCGCGTGGGGATTCCCTGGGTTATCAAAAAAAAAAAAACAAATATCCACGGCTATTTAATTATGCATTTGGAGTCAAACATCCAAAACGTGGCATCGTTTAGAAGACAATTTTGTCCCCTGTTTTTCAAAATAAAATCAAAATAATGGTGTGAAAAGTAGAACAATACTAGCTTCATTATTATTTAATTTTCATGATTTAATTCTGTTTTTTTTAAGTGTTTGTTGTTGTTGTTTCTCTTCTGTTTGTTTCCTTTCAAGAGTGAAAAATATGTATAAAATACGTATCTTTGGATACAATGCAAGAAAACTTGCCCCTTTCGAGTTTTGTCTAGTGTGTCTTAGAAGCATTGCCTTCTCATTCAACCAAGATCGACCCTATAATTTGCTATCGTCCTCGGTAACGTTCCAAGAACAGGACACTCTTGAAATTTTCTTCAATGGCCAACTCTCAATGGCTCCTCCATGCCCTCCTCCTCCTCCTCCTCCTCCTTCACATGGACTCGATCCTGCTCAAAACTGCTTCCATGCCACCACCTTCACCTGTCATGTGCAACAGTCCCGCCGGTGGTGATGGTTGCATCCTCCACAACTCGTATGGTGCGTGGAATGACAGATTGGACTGCCATGTCCAGAATGTCACGTACCCTACAACCGAGGAAGAGCTCCGCTCGGCCGTGGCCTATGCGACTCGCAATGGACTGAACGTCAAAGTCGTGAGCAAATTCTCACACACCATTCCGAAGCTGGCCTGCCCCGGAAGGACTCAATCCGCCAACTCGTTCTTGATAAGCACGGCGAATTATGCCTCTAGTATTGACATCGACGCGACCAATTTGGTGGTCACAGCCGATGCAGGGATTCCATTGCGGCAGTTGATCGACAGAGTCGAGGGACAAGGGTTGAGCCTGGTGGCTGCGCCGTACTGGGAGGGCGTGAGCGTGGGCGGGTTGATAAGCACGGGAGCGCATGGTAGCTCCTGGTGGGGGAAGGGCGGGGCGATGCACGATCACGTGGTCGGGATCAACCTTGTGGCCCCGGCCAAGGAATCGGAAGGTTTCGCCAAAGTCATCAGAATTGAGGCACAGGATCAGCTTCTTAATGCTGCTAGAGTGTCATTGGGCTTGTTGGGTGTAATCTCTAAGGTATGTTGATTTGACGGTTGCAATCGGCATATATTGAGTTCTTGAAATTTGAATGTTTTGCTCTGTAACGTTGAGTTTATGGTGCTTTAGACCGAAAAGAGAACATCCAACTTCATGCGACCGAAAAGACTACATCCAACTTCATGCTGTCAGAAATTTCTTTAGCTTCAGATAGTTCGGAGATTGGCCTTTGATCGATGAAAACACAACAATCCCCAGAAAAATTGTCTAGTGAAGAAAACAAGATAGGAGAAGTGAAAGATTGTTGAGAATTGATTCATTATAGCTTGTTACTGAATCCTAGTATAAAATCGATTTCAGGTGAAGTTTTCTCTCGAGGGAGGATTCAAGAGAAGCATAACCTATAATTTCACGGACGATGCTCAGATCGAAG
The DNA here is from genome assembly GCA_024733475.1 of Syzygium grande. Lineage (NCBI taxonomy): Eukaryota > Viridiplantae > Streptophyta > Magnoliopsida > Myrtales > Myrtaceae > Syzygium > Syzygium grande. The sequence continues at coordinate 8,901,567 of JAMXDD010000008.1, forward strand.
AGATATACAGGGACCATGCCATGAAGTACGAATTCGCCGATATCACTTGGTACCCATCAAAACACACCGCCGTTTACAGATATGATAATCGAGTCCCCCTCAACACATCGGGTGATGGCGTTTATGACTTCCTAGGATTTCAATCCAACTCAGTTGTTGTCTCTAAATCCGTACGAGCAACAGGTAACGCGTCTCTTCTTCTCTCTATCTTTTTATACAATGCCTAATTTTCCTATCATGGCATCGGCATATCATCCTCGTCAAAAACAGAATGACTGAAGAAAACTGATGTAAGCAGAGAAGTTACTGGAGAACGCAAGGAACGTGGATGGAAAATGTACATTGGCGTCGACCACGGTGGGATACAAGAAGCTGATAGCCAATGGTTTGAGGAATGGCCTGATCTTCACTGGCTATCCGGTTATCGGTCACCAGGGAAAAATGCAAACTTCTGGTTCATGTTTATATTCACCTCCCTCTAGAACTGACCTTACTTGTGCTTGGGATCCAAGAATTGACGGGCTCTTTTTTTATGAGACGACGGCAATATTCCCTGCCCAAAGATTTGCAGATTTCGTCCGAGATGTGAAGAAGCTCAGGGACATGAATCCAGAGAACTTCTGCGGAGTGGATATCTATAATGGGTTTCTGATACGTTTCATCAAGGCCTCCAAGGCATACTTAGGCCAATCCGAGGACTCGGTCGTGGTGGATTTCAACTATTACCGAGCCAACGGCCCCTCAACCCCAAGACTGAATCAAGATGTGTGGGAGGAAGTGGAGCAAATGGCGTTCTTCAAGCATGCGGCTAAGCCACACTGGGCTAAAAACAGGAACTTGGCATTCTTGAATGTCCAAAACAAGTATCCCAATTTTGGCAAATTCATGGCAGCTAAGAAGCAATTGGACCCACAAAACATGTTCTCAAGTGAATGGTCAGATGAGATATTGTTTTGGAATGAAGCAGCAAAAGGTGATGGGTGTGCACTAGAAGGACAGTGCATATGTTCAGAAGACAGGCATTGTAGTCCAGCAAAAGGTTATCTTTGCAAAGCAGGGCTTGTTTATAAGGAAGCTAGAGTTTGTAGGTATACACAATCTTCAATGGCATAAGACATCATATCATTTTGCTGGTCTTGTTTAAAACCTGTAGATTGGCCATATTTGTTTGAATAATGTACCTCATTATCTTTATAGAGGTTTCCATTGCTACATTTGAGTTCTAGCACACAAATCTCAATATGATCCGGCTCGAGACTTGACTCCTTGAGATCTTGATACTAGCTTTATTCCTATTATCCTACGAGCAAGCAACAAACAGGTTATGGATCCCCCTTAGCCAATTTCTTCAACTGAGAAAAGAGTTACACTTATTTTCTTGAAATCTAAATATCGTTTATGCTTAAGCTTCAACTAACACCACTCTCCATGGAGAAAGCAAGCTAACCAATTATGTGCAGATCATCTAGACAAGCTTGTCGTCAGAGTATATCTGCATCAGAAGACCAATGCTTAAGCTGGAAATGGGACACTATAGAGAATGTAAAAGTATCGCATATCCGGAAAAATAGTATCCCTACTCAAATAGCCAATCGTCTGTCCAAAGCATCTTAAGATGTTGAGCACCTCGATTAAGTTTTTCTTGTACATCAAGCAATTCAGACGAATTCCATATCCAAAATGTAATGTTTTCAGTTTGCTTTTCCTTTTGCTTTATTTCAACCGAACCACATTTCCGGGTCCTCCCTTTCACTGTAGCCAAACACCCTTATTACAACTGCTGAAATGAAAGAAAACAAAAGAAAAGCACAAACTTGACGTGTGCCCCACTCGGCCAAATAGTCATGCCGATACCCTGCTATTGTTCCTAAGCACATTCATTGCCTGGGTAAATCACAAGACAAAACATGGAGGTACTCTCATATAGTCAAGCATCTACTTCCTGCATAACCTCTGAAGTCTTGTGCTTAGAACTCTGAGAGGGTCAAACTTCTCGCAGTTTTACAGGCCTTACCTGGTTGTATTATCATGATGCTGGCTTAGAGATGGATCCGGAGTCAGAATTAACAGCAACTTTCCAGACCACAAAAACAGCTCGCACATTCTGTACACTAGAGCTTTCAACCCGTTCAAGATGATCTTTTTGCAGTAACTAAGCAAGAAAACCAAGATGCTCACCTGTCGGAACTAGAAAAATAAAACCTTGACTTAGTAAAAGTATCAGGAACATGGCTAGAATCTGCAGGCGAAGCAGCCTTTGAATCTGGCCGGTTGAAGATAATATAAGGATGCCTCAACCTGAAGAACTATATAAAAATCTTTGGAAGCACTACCTTATGAAAATTGGGAGGGATTCAACCAAGCTGATGCTGGGGAATTCTAAATCCAGCGGTGAGCTTCATGCCACTCTTTTCTTTCAAACCATCCAAATTAGCTAGGCCAGACTTCTTCGGAAATCGGACTTTCTTTTCAAATTTTAGGTCATTACGTCCGATTGTGTAGATATTTCCTGCTTCTGGCGAGCTAAAGTCTGCAGGGTTCCGATTAATCGTGCAAATTCCAGGCTCAGAACTGCATCTCGGAGGCCAAATGGTTTCACTTCTATTATGGGCATCCATTTTGGCCTTTTCAGAGTTTTCCTCGTGCGGTGAGAAATTCCTAGGATTTGGCATGCCAAAGATATTCCCTGATTTATGATAGAGATTGCCTCCGTGATTCATTCCTGAATAGGCACTTCTGGCTAGAGGGTTAGAGAATGTAGAGCCTCCAGTCGGTCCAGCTAGATCGGAACATTTTCTCTTTCCTTTATCACGGACCTTGAGAGGGAGACGCGCTTTACCTTCATTATCCCCCCCAAAAAATTTATCAGGTTGAACAAAGGAAGCAGATGCACTCACGATCGGAACAGCAGAATGTTCATGGTATCTTCCTGGAAGGAAATTTGTAGGACAGTAACCTGAAGATGAGCATTTCAATGGATCGGATGGCTTGTGCAGACTCAATGCCTGCCCAGGGATATCCTTTGAATGATAGCCACGCGAAAAGGAAGGATATTTAGGGAACCTATTATTTCCGCCCAAATCGATGTTTTGACCAGAACTAGGTCCAGCATGCATGAGACTGAGTAAATGCATGGCTGGTATAGTTTCATTAGAACGAAAATCAAATGAGTCATATCCATTTTCAACCTCGATTCCCTTATGTCTTGATGCATACGGGTTCTCCACACATGTTCTGCTGAAAGCATCGAAATGTAAGTCCTTACTAGGCCTCTCAAGGTTTGTAGCACTGAAGTTAAATAATCTTGGATCCCGACTCCAGTTCATCTCCACCTTAGGTGGCGTTTTGGGGCGATACGATTGAACATCCATATGATTAGAGTGAAGTCCCCCGTTTGGAGGGATACTGTACATAAAGGGCATGTGGGTTGATATCATGGATGACGACAGACGAACCAGTTCGTCACCTTGTCGGGGAATATGGGTTCTGCTGTGTGCTTGTAAACGCTCGAAATTAGTATCCAAGGGCTTGTTTCTGGAAATATCCTCGTTCATTGTGCCATTCAAAATAGTACCCTGCCTTGAAGGATCCGTAACACATACTCGGACCTTAACTGACCTTTCTTGGTCCTGGGAAAACATAACATGCCTTGCAGTATTAGGAGTTCCTTCTACATGGCCAACACTTGCATAATTTGTGATTGGGCAAGAAGAGTTCTGAACAAACTTTTGCATGGGCGATCTGAAATCTTTTCCAACTACAACACTTCGGGCATTTCCAGAGTGAATTTGCCTTTTCGGGAATGCTTTCCTTTTGCGATAAGTTCAGCTCCCTGTTTCTACTTTCCTTCACAATCCTTGAACTGCCAGAATTTATTGACTTACTTGTTCTCAGCAGGAGTTTATTTTTTCCTGCCCCATCTAAAGACCTTTCATATTGATTTTGCCATGAGTTCAACAATTTCCATTGGTATGTCATCTACAGTTGTCTGCTCAGAAGCTTTAACAGATTTTTCATCATGATATTGCTTCATTGTTGCAGAGAACTCCTGAGATTTAGTGGCTTTCTCTCTGTTACTTGTCCCAGAAAAATCCTGCTGTAAAACCCAAAAAGCAATTGTTGAATTCTGAAAATCACTGAGCAAATCACCTAATATTACAAGAGCTCAAATGTAAATATACTGAGAGCATTTGGTAACATCTAATGACGTCACAGAAACATATAGTCATAACAAGACGAAGAGAAGCATCCAAACAAAATATTCGAACAACCAACATGAGGAAATGCGAGACTGTAAGACCAAGCCTAAGAACTAACCGAGCACACGACGTCACATCTAGAAGATCCAAATCAATTGACTCTAATGAACTAATGACAAGATTGTATACCATTTGTGGCTTTGTATAACAAAATGCGTTCTCTAAATTCAAGGCATGGCTTTGCTTCTCAGTCTGAACTTTAGGAACCTTATGGATGGATCCCTTGCTAATGACATCACGGACCCCTTTACTCAGAAAAGCATCAGATCCACATCTAGAAGGGCACTTTGGCTCTATGTGTCTGGCTTCCCTACTTCTGAGCATAAGCGAATCTTCTCGAGCACCTTCCAGCCAATGGAATGAAGAAGCCAAACCAAATTGAGTGGCATATGCTTTGTCGACTTTGGGAGGAAGCATACAGCTTTTGGTAGATACATGGGATCTATTTTCTACAGAAGCATCACTGGTGGGTATGAACCAAAAAGGTGGAGGACTGGCTTGCATGACTCCAGAGTCTGTCCTCATAAACAGACCTCCTGAAGGATCGGTGTTACTGCTAGGAGGAGTAACTGAAACCTGGCCACACTTTTCTTGAGACATTTCTGCCTTGTCCTTGCAAAGCAAACTTCTTTCATTCTTCGACGCAGGAATAACAAGAGAGCTCGTTTCTCGGGCTGCACTTGCAGGTGTCTCATGTCCAAATGAAAACATGACATCAGCCAGTTTGGTCACGATCTGTCCAGATTTATAGTGGAAATAATCTTCAGTAACATGGTTCTTCTTTTTCTTCTTGACGGTTGCACATATTACTGCATCCTCCTTGTGTTTAGCCCAATGATTCTTTCTGACAGTTTGTGAATCCATTCTAGCAAGTTCATTATCTTCAATTTGAGAATCAACAATAGCACTGGAATTTCCAGCACCATCTTTGAAGACAATTTCTTTCCCGCTTTCCTGGCTAGGAGTCATAGAATCCATCTGCTTGCCGTCCGGATCAGAAGGTGAACTCCTCTTCCTTTTCTTAAAAACCTTTTTAACATTATCAGGGACCGCCATAGGACGATCTGTTGCATATGCTATACCTATCTTTGCAGACTCATTGTATGTAGCAAGACAAGGAGCATTTACTTTCCGGGTTTGATCTGGATGCATATTTTCATCGTTACCCAACAAGTCAGTTAGCAGACGAACCTTCTGATTTTTTCTACGGCGTAAACCAGCGTTTTTAGTATGAAAATAATCCTCAGAGAGGTCACCACTGTCAGACGATAAGCAGTCATGTTCATCCAGTTCTTCTGAAGGATGTTTCTTCTCTTGAACTGTGATAGCATCATCCACCCCATCAATCAAACAGACCCCACCATACTCAGAGCCATTGGCTGCCTTCACAGAATCAGGATTAGATGGTTGCTTCCCCAATTGAATGATTTCGGAAGAACTTCCACGGCCAACAACTTCAGGAACTCCACAGTCTAGCATAGACAAATGAAGAGACCCATTGCCGTTTGGCTGGTTAAGTACTGATTCAGCATCCATATGCAGAAAGAGTGTCGTGTTGCACCAATCTAACATCAACTTTATGCAGGTAATTGAACTTGTAGTTAGTAGCCATATTGGAAATGAACATACCTGTGTCATCTGCATCCTTCGCCTTTCCCTGGCTGATGCCAACTTCTGCAAAAAGAATCACAACAGTATTGAGAGTTCCTAACTTGGATTATGGTCCCATAATTATCATCAAGAAATATTGAGCTTTCAGATCTAAATGACTCACAGATATATGAAAATTTACCTTTGGAGATCAGTGTGCAAGTTTGATCCTCTTTGTCTTTTTTCGCGTTAGAATCTAATGAAGCACGAACGTCATTGCCATTAATTTGAGGTAAAACAGTAGCATCGGATTTTCCTGTGCTGGCAATGCCTACACTCATTATCTGCCGAAAATCAGAGGCAACAGTTGCAGTTTGACTTTGGCTCAACAGATTGGTCCTGGCGCTCTCACAATTACATTTAAAACCAGAATTATCAACGACTTTTTCAACAGGAGTAGATTCAATGCATAAATCCGGGAACGCAAGTTTGGCATCTCCACCATCTGAACTTTGGAACATCTAGTGGTGGAAGCATGTCTTTTGGCACTTCTGAGGTGTCTTTCTCCAATTTAAACGGCCAACATAGCTTACTTTCTTTTTGCCGCATCCCAGAAACATATTTACTGATGGAAGGATGAGTCAGATAATATTTAAGGAACAATTCAATATAGTACGAGGCATTACACGAAGTAGCAAAGAACTACATTAGACATGTGTAAAATGCAACACCGTCCATCTTTATTGCCATCAGTCACTTCATTTCCAGCAATACCAGAAAAGAGTAATAAAAAGAATAAATGAAACTAATTCTTTGAAAGATTGGAGAGAGAAAAATATATTGGTCTCCACACCTCATGAATCAAACATTAAAATATCTATAAGCTTATTCTTCCAGCAGTACTTTTGCCACTCATTAATATGAGGATAAAGCTGAATTTTTCATTTGGTTCATGCATTTGAACAAATAAAATATGGATGAACGTTGCTAAAAGAGCGAAACCTAGTTGATGTGGACTGGATCCAGCAAAGAAGAAGCTCAAGGAGCGTCACACACAGGCTACCAGCAACTAATTATTCCAGTACCATACGTTATAGTGCAGGCATATATATTTATATATACAATAATTTCAGCACATATGAGGAAAAGCATGTGTTAAATACAGGCAGAAAAAAGTAAACCATACCGGATTGAGAAGTGCTCGCACTTAGTATTACTTTTTCCAGCAACTCCACGAAGATTTATTGATATTGAGTCAATTTGGGTGAATGGTTCCATTGACGTTGAGATGCGAATGACAATGCGGCCACGTTGGCTGTTCGTGCAGTCATGCGATCATTTCACTTCAAAGCAAGCTGACCTAGGACAAGCCATGTGCATTCACCAATCTTAAAAGTTTTGAATGTCATACGTAGAACTAAATTGCAATCAGAACCAGATGATCATACAATGACTCACTAAAAGAACCAATACCAGAAAAAGTTTTTAGAGGATCAATATAAATCATAGTATTTAAAAGAACAGATTAACACAGTGAACTCGTAAGTAACATTGGGCAATTACAAAACAGAAGAAAAATGTGATAAGTTTATTGCTGATATGCCGTTGTTTAAACCACCAGACCACGAGCTTACATCCATTGTGCACATAAAATAACAACTTTTTTCACAGGAATACTCATGAAATAATATTAGAAACCCTAGCTAATGAGCATGTAGTTGTATCTTGCAACATTCCATCCCATGAATGAACACAATCTCTCAGGCAGAAAGAACCACCCAAGTTAAGATGTGAGGAAGCGATGATGAGATTTCAGCTACAAGACAAAGGCCAGATTAGGGTTTTGCCCATGAACTGGACATAGGCCCCACCAAGAAGGAAAAGGCTGTATTTAAGCCTCGGGTTATTGATTATGAGCACAAACCCACTAAGATATCACCTCAAACACACCATTCACGCCATTAAATTATACCCATAAACTCTGAAAAATAAAATGATTCCTAGGGTTTATTTTACTCACTAAATTGCTACTGTGCCAACAATAATCGAAACCCCACTCTAGAAGAACAAGAAAAATGATCAAACTGAATCAAGAAAACCACCAAGAATTATTTCCTGATAATCGAGAAAGATCCAGATCGAGAAAAACAGTTGAAACTCCACTTCATGAGCAAAAACGAATTTCAAGCATCCCCCACAAATCAAGAATCGAAAACCCAGCTCGCAGTCAGCTTTATGATAGAAACAGATCCCCCCATCAAGAAAAGACCCAATCAAGAACTGCACTACCCAGAAGAGAAAGCACCGATTCGAGCTCAAAGAAACCAACCTTGACCTCTCAGAGACCGGAGTCAAACTGTGCCCTATCCGCACTCGACTCGGAATCTCCCCCACGGCCGCTCCGGATGAAGACCTCGCCGAGTAGAGAGCCTCGCGACGGAGCAGATGGTCCCCGATTCAAGAAGAGATCGAGCTCAAGCCGCGCGGAATTTGGGTGCGCGGATCGAGAGAAACCCTAGCCTCCCCGATGCTGGGCGTGTGCGCGCGCGGGGGGCTTGCGATTCCTCAGAGAGAGAGAGAGCGAGAGAGAAAAGAGAGAGATGGGTTTCTTTTTTTTTCGTCTTAAAGTCATGAAATGTTTCTTGTTTTTGGCCACATGACACCTCGCTCTCTCTCTCTCTCTCTCTCTCTCTCTCTCTCTCCTTCTTTGCCTTCTTTTTTCTTTGACACCTCTCGCTTCTCTACGCACACACAAGCGCGAACCCACTTACATCGGTAGGATAAAAGAAAGCGGAAAAAACCAAGAAAACAAAGGAGGAAAAACTCTTTTATTGCGAGGGTTTGCGAAGTGGAGGGACAGATTCGAGGGGCGAGGGCCACTGGGGGGCCGACACGTGGCGGGTTTGTGCGGATCTTATCACTTTCCATTACGTCTCTCTCTCTCCCTCTCTCTCTCCGTGTGCCTAAGGGTGAAAGAAAACCCTAGGAGGAGGAGGAGGGAACAGACAGCAACGCTTGTGTGTCCGAGTTCCTTTGTTCTCTCTCTCGAATGTTTCCCTAAGATGCCTCCGCATGAAGGCGGGACGCGATTGGTGCGTGGCCCGCACGGCCTCCCGGGGCGAGTGGGGGTAGTTAAACGCAAAAGCCCTAGCTTTTAATGGTAAAGAACGGTTGGGGGTGAAGCAGAACCCTCAGCCGGCTCCTTGAGTGTGCGGATTTAGATTAAGGTTAGGCGGAATGAAAACCCCATTTTCTGTTTTTTAATCTTTTGTTCGTAATCCAAGTTGATGCATTATGCCATGGTTGGGCCTATTTCGTTCGCTTATTAATATGTTCATCATGAAAATCGATGTTAGTATGCCTTGTGTCGTTCTAAACACACAAAAGAAACAAGACAAGTGAAAGAATTTAACCCGATCAGTTACGAATTGCAAACTAAAGATTATTGAAAGTGCTTTGTTTGAATCTACATCTAATGAAATCTAGTTGTTAGAACATGCATCGTAGAAGAGAAAGAAGTGAGTTCTAAAAGTCATGTGTGAATTTTAAAATTGTGAAGTTTGTTCTTTGGAATTATAGTCGAATTTAATTCCCATGTTTGGCTAGAAGAGGTTTGCGTAAAGAGTAACTTGAATGAGTATTCTAAAAGTACAATGACAAACTTAAAGTTGGGCGACCAGCTAGTCTTACAATCAATGAGAACCTATTTATAGGAAAAACTAATAGGTACAATTACATTCATCGACTACCCAACGTGCTAGTCACATGTGATCTTTAGCGACGCCACTAATTCAAGCCATCCACGATGTCACTAAATCAAGTCACATCAAGAACAGACTTTTCATCAGCTCAAATGTCTTAACTATTTGATATCTCATGCAGAAAGATTCTGAAATTTATAAAAGGCAGGTGGGCGCTACGATAATAAGGTTGTTTAACCTCAAACCTTTACGTCATGGATGGATAATTAGTCATGACTCAAACAGTACACTTCATAATAAGTTTGAGACCCTTATGAAAATGCATTGGAGGGATAGCTACAATAATTGGTCCTCCCACCCTTTTCTTAAAAAAGACATTGCTTTCATCAATTTAGCAGTTCATTGAGCATGAGCACATTCGTAATGTGTGTCCCACAAGAAATATAGAGCTTTAGATGAATGAAATACTCGCATACTACTAATTCAGAATCTTGAATTGGGAGGGGAAGTTAACTTGCAGCATACTTGCAAGGAAGGACAAAGCTCGTGCCGACTTGCTTGCTTGCTAATTTTGCTTTTTCACTTTAGTTCGACAGTATAATTCCTAAATGGTCCGCCAATTGACATTAGTCTTTTGTCAGCAGATGACTTTAGGGCCTTGCCTACTAAGGATCGTGGTAGCTTTTGATGTAACAAAAAGAATTTTCAGGGTTAGTTAATTATAAAATATTTTCTTACAATTAAATTCCACATATAGATTCAGAGGATTCTATTCTTAGAGTTTTTTTCTTTCGAATTTTGTAGTGCAAGTATTTTTATGGGAAATAAGCTGCAAAATTTTAAGCATCAGCGCACACAGTACGCCACGTAAAATCCCCATCAAACTTAGTGGCTCTTTCGGAAAAGGACTTATTGGCGTGTGCTTCCATATTTTTTTGACCCAACATATTCTGACAAAAATCATTACAAAATATCCAAAACCAAAAGAAAGCCTTCTAAGTTTTATTTGATTTTGGGATCTTGGCGGAAAACTTTCCGACTTTCTGCACTAGGTTTCTTGTAACTTTACAGCTCTCCTTGTCGTCTTTTGGACTCCCCTGTTGCTAGTTGGAGATTACAATTTAATGATATGAATGTTCGGTAACTTTCGTTTAAAAATATAAATGATATTTTTGGGAATTAAGGATTTGTTTTGGGGTGATTTTTTACTTTTAATTAATTTCCGTAAATATTTTTCTGTTATTGCTTTGAAATCTGGCTTTGGTCTGATGTTGGATATCCAAATCTTTCAAGATATTTAAGTGCTAATGTGTGAAGTTATTTAGAATTTTTTTGTAATTTTTTTAGAATTTAAAATGAGTTATTAAATTTTTCATAATTCTAGAGAGAAATATGAAAAGGCCCTTTTAAGACGAGACTAAAACGCTTGATGAGGTAATAATCATTTCCTTTTTTACCAAATTAACGAGGTGATAATTGCGTCGCTTGCGTGTTGAACTTGCACTAATCAATTTTGAGCCAGCGCTGAATAGGATCTTATGAGTGTTATATGAAAAAGGTATCATGACATAGCTCAAGTTGTGGCGAGTGTAAGACCGTTATGGTCGCGCCATTAGTGGGTCGTCTCTCCAGCCCTTTATTAATATGAGCTTGTGTGTTTTTTACGTGCAAATTTCCATTTGCGTTGGCAACTCCTCCATAAAAAAGGAACACCAATTATTTTTTACACGGGGCTTCTTTTAGTATATCCCAAATAAATAAATAAAAAGGGGTCTTGAGTGTCCCCAAGCCTCTTGTGGAACATGCTTGAGGAGGAAAATATTCGGTTTTCAAGGCATTAGTTGTCGTATTTGTTTAAGGTAAGTACCGGTAATCGAAATCTTAAATTTACAAATTATGAATCGAGAATCAATTAGAATTGTAAGTTTTGATTACATATCTATGATTAGCATTTTGTGTCATAGACGCTTATAAAATTTTTAAGAGATAATATAAGATATGAAATATTAAGCAAGTTTAGTGATTTATGAAAATAAATCTTAATTTTGAGTATAAATGATGATTTTTATGCGTAAGAAGATATTATTTCACATTTTTTTAAAATTATATTTATATATAAATTACAAATCTTTATCTGTCATTTCATTTATTAATGTTTTTGTAAAAGTGCAAACTTTACTTTCAATATTTTGAAACTATCAAATGTAGCATATTAATACGAAATACAACAAAAAAATTACATCATTTATTAGATAAGCATGCAAACAATTGAATTCTTGAATCAATATATAAGTATCGAATTATTGATTCGCGTGTAATTTAGGAGATTAACCATTCATCACCTATATATGTACGTATATATATATTGCTTAGAACTCGCCTTATAATGAATAGTACGACACGAATCGGTAATCAACCTATTATGATATTTATGTTGATTGTGTTTATCACGAGAACAATCGGTGTGTTACAAATCATAATATATATTTTTTAATTTAGTCACATAACAAAAACTGAGAGACTCTTTTTAACAAGATCTAGTATAAAAAATCATTTCATTGTAAGAGTAGGAGAAAATTTAAACAACTTTGATGTTTTGTTTTGGAGAGAAAGGAGGAGGAGGAGAAAATGTGAGGTGCGTGTTAGAAATTCAAACTTAATTAACTTCAATTACCAAAAGTACAAGGAGTAAACTTTAAAAAGTGTAAATCACTCCAAAAACACACAAATTTCACTTGTTCAAAGCAAAAAAGAGAAAAAAAAAACTCTGGTTCTTAAAGTCTGCAGTTTTCGACCAAATGGCCCGACTACATCTCTACTTATTATTAAAAGAATTGATGATGATTATGGTTTGTCAACTTTGGCCATGCAATTCCTAGTGTTGCCCATTTCTGGCACCTTACACATTTTTTTTAAAGCCACTGTCATTAAGTAGTTATCACTATTTCCTCCGCTACTCTGAGTACTCTCTCTCTCTCTACACTTCTATTTGGCAACTCACTTACAATTATGATTGAGATGATATTACGATAAGTTTGGCAAATGGAATAATATTACTTCGCAAATTAAAATACTTTGATAACATGCCTCCTCCTCTTAAGATAAGAGAGAATCGGAGTGCTTAAATCATCTTTTTCTTCAATTTTTTTTATGATACATAATATGAGTCTTTTTCGAGTTGAATGCGCGATTAAATCGGGGTTTAAGTAATTAAGAAAATGCAATATTACAAAGTGGCATTTATATAAAAAGAAAGGGTTATCATTTATCGATGATTTGCTAAAAAGAGCAAACAAGAAAGTGATGGAACGGGGTATGTTTCACTGAGATGTGTCCCATGGAATTGATTGAACATGACAGAGCTCAAGAATTCACATCACCTCGGAAACAGACACTTTTCATTTCTAATTGTAAATGTAAATTTGTAATGGCTGAAAGGGATGCTTCACCACCCTCTTAATGAGAAGCAGACCCTTTTTGCTATTTCTCTAATATTTTTTTAATGTTGAATTTCGATGTAGATGAGAACTTTAGCCAATAAACTCAAATTGACCTTTATTACTCTTTTCATAAACATTCTTTTTATACCAAAAAGAAAAGAAAAGAAACAAAAGGAATTATGTAGGCATTTGCTGATGGCCCGTAGCCAAAGGCCTGGTTGAGGAGGACAGGAGTCCCTTTCAAAGAGAGGTGACATGGTCGAGCGATTTATGATTTGGTCCTGTGATTTTAAGGTCCCATTGTTTGCTTGTGCCCAGCTTTGTAAATCCTCTAGCAATTCTTTTTCATTTTATCAGGTTTCGCATTCTAATAAATTCACTTTGATCTCTGTCATTTTTTTGCAAATATTAACTCATTAAAAAAACATTTAATTATTACATCCTTTGGTATTTTCACTCGAGAAAAATAGGGGGCAAAATGTCCTCGGGAAATATAGGAGTACTAGCCGCAGTGTACAGTAAGTGGCGAATCCACTTGTCTTTTTTTGGGGGGAATAACTGATAAAAAAGGTGAATGATAGTTGAACATAAACTTAGACGAGTGGTGCAAACTATTTCAATTCTTGAGCTTTTCTTCTTCTTTTTTTCTTCCAGAAGGCAAGAAAGTCCATATTAATTAAAGAAACCCTAAACCTATTTAATACTCAATTAATTTTACGGATCAAATAAGACTCGAACTAAAACTCAGGCGATGGCGCAAACATTGAACTGTTTATACAGTGCCAAGAAATAATTTCTGAAGACTTGTTAAATTAGGAGAATGGTTGTTTTAGAGATTAAAATGGATGTTGTTGGATGTGATTAGCCGAAAGCGTTGGGAAACAAAAGTTCTCCATTTGACTATGAGTCTTCCAATGTGTATCAAAGGGAACTTTTATCTAGCATGTTAAGCTGTCTGCTCTCTTTTTTATCAAGCTTAAATTGATCTCGAGAGATGCCTTTTTTCTTTTTTGCTGTCAGATCTTAAAAGGGTACCTGTTAGTTTAACAAAAAGATCCAAATCCATGGAAATTAATTTTATCCAAGCTTTTGTTGTAAGATAGATGTAGGGTTTTCAAATGTTTCAAAATATGTTACATCAATACATGTTGATAGACGTGCTTAATCTAGGAACATTAGTATGAGCATCCTAAGAGCATGTCGATAGATTTAGGGTACCTTTAATCATCTATGATATGAAGAGATTGCATGAGACAACAACCCATTAATTCTCTTTTTTTCGTGTGTAATCCGAGCCCTTTTGTCAAAAAGACTTGAACAGATGGGGCTACTGCTTGCCAAAGCTATTTACCATTTAAAAACTCTTGTATCCACGAGAGTAACGACAAAAATGGGCTCATCCTAAAAGAGGACTATGATATGGATTGACAAAATTTGAAGACGGATATGTCATTTCACAACACGGCTCTTTTCTCAACCTTATAAGAGACTGCCTTTTACTTTTCAGAATACCATTAATCTATATCTTAAGATTTTCAAGTCTTAAAAACTTTCTGATTGATGAGATTTATAAAGTGGCGAAGAGCATACTCGCAAAATTAACTTATCATAACAGAACGTTTAACCTAATCGAACGAGAGTCGAAAGAAAAGATACTCATGTGTCTCAGTCTCACGTACCATTCATTCATCGGGCTTTCTAAAGTTCTCCTAGCCAAATGATGGCGCAGTCGAAGATTCTCCCATGTCACGCAACAGGCCACGTGGTTGACATTTTGCAAAATTAACAAAAGAGGGCATAATTGGTCGTCGGTATAGATGCCCCCATTGGAGGGCAATTGTCAAAAACTTAAAATAGAAAAAAGCTGAGTCGTGCAAAGAATTTATTTAAAATCAGCAGCAATAATTACAATTGCTGAAGAAATTCAATTCGATGTGATAATTGCATGACTCTAGAGATTTGGGGAAATTTGATAGTGTATGAACAGCTCAAAAAGCTAATCCGCAACTCTTGATCATTATCAGTAGATGACACAGATTCATTCAAGTGGTTTGCACCTGTGTCATCTTAAGTATTTTCTCGAAGAAGGAAGTTCATGCGAACAACCGTTTTGGTTCGGTTCATCTCAATTTGATTTTGGCACAAGGGTTTCTATTAAGTAATGTGCGTACTCTCTCTTTGTATATTAAGCGAGAATCATGGCACCTACATGGGATTTTTCCTTTATGGTCTATGCAAGCTCGATGAAGTGGGTTTGCTATTGATTGGCCATGCCCGAAATCTCCTTATTGAGAACATGATTTGAGCTTGACTCCGTTTATTTCACAGAAAATAAATGATTTGGAAAATATTTTTCTTGAAAATCATCATTTGTATAACTAGAAATAATCGGCCAATGAACAGTGTTTATATTATCAATAACAATTTATATCTAGACATATTTATAGACGATGAAAATACTTTTTATTTATTTATTTTTGTAAACGATATAAGCGATCACTTTAAAAAAAATATTGTTAATATCATTTATTTTTTACGAAATAAATGGAGCTTTAAATTAAGTAGCGTAGTTAATTAATTCAGCACATCATTCGAGGATGGCAAAAGGTCGAGAACAAAGCGTTTCGAATGCTTTATTAAAGCCAAAGAATCTCCCCCCATCCTACATTAAGTTAAGGAAGTAGGCAGGAAAAGGGGAGAATCTGATGTGAGTGTGATGGCAACCAGACATGTGTGGAGTTGTCCCACAAGGTTGACGGTGTGTCCCTAAGACCAAGAGGCCTTTAACTCGTACGATTCATCATGGTCCATGCCATGCATCTTTTGTTTTCACTAAACCCTTTGAACCCTTTAACCTAATTTTGTTCTTTTCTACTCTTTTGGGGGGAACCAAAAAAGAAATCATAAGAGGGAGAAGAAGAAACCCTCGATCCCTTGACGGATCTTGAAACTATTTGTTTTATTTTTTATTTTACCATTTGAAGAGAGGAAGGCTCGACTCTTGAATTGACGGTATGCAAGTTAAATTTCGAGAAAAGGATCTGAGTGATATATGAATCGTAATAATGTAGAAACTCAATTGTGGATTGCAAATATATGTATCGGTTGCATATTATTAGTGTATGTCGAGAAATGGCCGTCGAAAAAAACCCTCTCTCTCTCTCCATCCATTGGTCGGCATACTCATGCACCATTCCCTGTGCATTGATACATTGTCAGGCGAAGCATTCGATAATTGTTCACTGGATACAAAGAATGTCGAGGTCAACTCATATCGAGGGTTAGCTTGCTCGTACCGCATGTTACGTCCACTTTTTCCAATTTGATCAAGGATAAATCGTCGATGCATCGAGATCAGGGAATTTGCCGTGAATTGGGTCCCTCAACCCTGAGAAGATCGTCCATAAGATATCAAATGCAAGACCTCTGTGTTTCTTAAAGATGGACAAGGTCTCGATTGTTATTACCAACTCATATACATTCGGTACCTACATATTAAGCTAGTTTTCGTTCAAGACATCTTTGTAGTAGACGCGCGCATCAATCTAAAGGCTTTGAGATAGGAAGTCTGGTTGGGTTTAATGTTGCATTACAAAACTTTCTTGAGACTTTGGATAGCGAAGAAGAATTTTCTCGGAATAGCTAATTTTACCTTAGAGAGAAAATGAATCTTATAAGGTGCAAAAGAAAAAAAAAAAGTGCATATGTAAGTTAGTTCTGACGTCAATGTAGTAAAACACAACCTACACATCGGATGATAGACATGTAAAAGAACTCAATTGTAAACCTCATACCAAACAAACGTGTCATTGATCCAACGATAAATACGTAACTATTTGTTACACCAGTGATGGAGCTAGTAATGATTATAAAAGGGGGTTTATTAGTTTCATCGCTAGTGTAAAATATCGTTTACACATTTGAAATTAGACAGACTGACATGTAAAATAATATAATTGTATATATTATTTTATTCGATTCGATGCCACTTGGATTAGTCTCTATCAACTTCAACGTATTTGGCAAAAAGTCGGGCAGCATAGTATAGGCACCTTTCTCTATTGGAGTAGTCAATTAGAGTGCACCTTAGGCATCTTAGCTTCATACATTCAGGACTAAGGTGCTCAAGGAAAATGCACTAAAGGGAGAATCTGAAAATTTTCATAATACACAAATAATTCATGATTAATCTAATTTGCTGATAAGAATATGTGAAAGAGTGCCCTAAAAAAACTTACTAAGCTAAAGAAGTTTTACCCATTCTCACACATGTAATCATAACCTTGGAATGTGAATTACATTCCAAATTCAATATGTTTAATGAGCGTCTCTAAGGCACTTGTCAAATATAATCCTTATTCACACTCATATAAATCTACACAAGAAAACATAGAGCGAAAGGACGACGAGTAATTGCCACGAGTGCTCATATCAAATTACAACATTGACTTGCTGATAGAGCAACTTCCATGAAGAAATTGAATTCCTGCGAAGGGCAACCCGAGGAATTTCATGATAAGTTTTGATGAACTATGATCAGAGAAGGCAATTCAATCTAATTAAGAGCAGAAATTTGAAGTTTAGGCTAAATCTACACGACAACATATGACTCAAACCAGATTCTTGAAAATCAAGCATGCCATTCAACTTGAGCATTACATGATTAGATGCTCCATAAAACATTCATTCATCTCCCACTGGACTTGTAGTTTATGTGCAAACATAATTGGCTGTCAATTACATTGCTCAAACAACTCGAGAGACACATCAAGAAGGATGATGTTATAAGCTAAATCAAGTAATTCTTCTTGGAACAACAACGATAATATTAGCGACTCTATAATCCTACGGAACGAGAAAAAAATTAACAATTTTTTTTTCTTGAGAATGGATGAAGTCAAACAAGACAAAATTCGAAAATTTTCTCTCTACTCCTTATCAAAAGTTCGAAAGATACCCAATTTAGCTGAGACTAGATTATACCCGATTACGGCGAAAAGAAATTTGACGATAAAAATTCCTAACCAAAATAAACACATATGAACTCTTTCAAATATTTTTAAGTTTTTTTTTATCTCAGCAGTAATTGAGCATCTCAATGATAAAGAGATCACTTAATTAAAAGATTAAACGTGATTTATTAAGTTAATCGCTAGCTGTTCTACCAATATTCAAAAATCCCTTTCAAATGCCCCAAGCTCCAATCCCAGCACAAAAAGAGGGGTCAGTGTCGCCTTCTAGCTGGGAGCTCGGGCTTCAAATTGCGACCGTCCATTCAGGACCCAATCCCCGACTTTCCCGCGACATCGGCCGTACACGTGTCCTCACGCCAAATCCCCCCCCGCAGAGCCATTGCCGCCAAACTCGACCCCCGTCGCTTTTACCCCATCTCCCCAGCAAAAATGGGGGGGCCGAGCCTCAAAGCGCCGCGACCCATCCGACGGCCCTACGTCGCCGGGTCCGCTCTCGCCCGATCTCCACCGTCCAGCGTAACTTTCAATCTGAGCCGCGCGATCACCGGTGCCCCCCGATCTCACCGTCCGATCGCGGGCCGATCAAAAAATTCAAAACCATTAGAGGGAGATGAACAACGCACTCTCGCAAGCTTCGATACAGAGTCGCAGCATCAGTCCCAACTCTCTCTCTCTATCTCTCTCTCTAAACCCAGAACCTCCCCCTCCTCCGCCGTCCGTACGATTCGCCGACCGCCGGCGACGGCCGGGGGCGATCTCAATCCGCCGGGGCCGCCTCCGGCGACGCGTCCTGTCGGAGGCGAAGCCGTAACGTCTCCTCGCCGCCCTCGCAATGCCGTTATGCTTCGTCGCCGTTACGACAGGGAACGAGCCATCGGTGATTTCCTCTGCCGCCCGAGTCGACGTCCTCGTGCTTCGGATCTCGGAGATGACGAGGTTCCGATGTTGATGACGTCGTTCGCCGCCGGCGACCGCGACGCATGCGTGGCCTTCTGCTTGTTTTGCCGCCGATTGAGTTTCGTCTTGCGGAGCCCGAGGTAATCTCGAGGACTCGATCGAGCGACCGGGAGGGAAATCGTTTGGACTGGCGTAGGCTGATTGCGGAATAATGGAGAAGATCGAGACGGCGTCTGATTTGGCGCCAAAAAAGCCGGCGAGACAGTTGGATTTCACGGCAGTTTGTAGATCGTCGGCGGAGGATGCGGCTTTGACAGAGCATCAAGAGCCCCCGTCCCAGCCGCAGCCGCCCCCGCAGCTCGGTACGCAGCTCGAGCTTCGGTTGCCATCTGAATCAGAATCGCAGCAACAATCGCATTTGGAGAAGGCGGTTCAGTGGCAGCCACGGCCAATTCAGTCACTTTTTTTCCGCCCGGTGCAACTTGAGTCGTCATTGCAGCCAGCGCAGGTTAAGTATCAGTTGAAGCTCTGTCTGCCGCAGGAGAGACCGCGGCAAGTACAGGCTCAGTCTCCACCGCCACGGATAATGATCTTGAATTCGAATTTGCAGACGCAGACGCAGCCGCAGCCGATTCCGTCAACACAGCGGATACCACATCCTCTGCATAAGGTTCCAGTTCCGGCAGTGCAAGTTGGGTAAAGTTTCTTTTCATGATCGCTATACCGTTTTCTTCTATTGACAAATAGAGGTCATTTCCTTTCAAGATCATCTGGCTGAAGGGTCTTGTTTTCTCTCTCTATATGGAATAAGCTACTTCCTGCTTGCTGGTAATTATTTGTGTTGCAAATTGGTTAAGAAGTTCTATAAAAAAAATGGATTGAGAATTTGAATCTTGGGTCTCAATGGTTTCTCTTTACAATCGATTTGAGTTTTGTCATCATTGTTTGGGTGTATATGTACACATTCCCACATACACGGACGCACATATAATAATCTGTATATTCGAGAATTTTTTTATATATGTGCAAACTAAATTGAATCACTTATATTGCAGCAATCCAGAATCTCCCATTTCACGACCACAGATTGCTAATGAAGCAAAATATTGTACTCCCGCAAAGCCAAAGACTTGTAATTGCAAGAGTTCTCGATGTCTTAAACTGTAAGCAAATCCTTGTCCATACTTTCTTTTGGAATACACAAACTTTGCTTCCAAATATTTTGGACATTTTTTATTATGGGGATGCCTTTCTCTTGTCCTCTTTTCTCTGAGCATGGAGAATTTCGCTGTAAAATGAGAGAAAACATGAATAATGTATGTGTGAGGGCGCACGCGGGCGTCTTTAATCACTAGCAGCGTTATAGTACAATTAGGACATTGTTTCCCTCCACTGCTATGTTTAATACATATTTGGGCGACGATACATAATAGTAGAGTCTCTTGATCTGAGAGTGTCCTTGCATTCCCGCCAGAAAAGATTTAATTGATCAACTGCATAGCCGGATTTTCACTTTATCAGCTTCTAATAGTGACAAGAGCCGGTGAGAGCAATGCATTCATTTATGTCTCCTGCACTATTATTCTCAATGAGGAAACTGACCTTGAAGCTTTTAGGTACTGTGAATGTTTTTCAGCTGGAGTTTATTGTGATGGTTGCAACTGCATGAACTGTCAGAATAATGAAGAAAATGAGCCTACGAGGAAATTTGCCGTTAGAGCAATCTTAGAAAGAAATCCGGATGCGTTTAGACCAAAGATTGCTACCAGTCCTCATGGATTACAAGATAATGTGGTATGTGTCTTTTTGTGAATACGCTTTCTTTGTTATGTCTCCGTGTGTTGATTACATAACTGCTTTATCTAAAAGTTTTGCTGAGTAATAAACACGTTGAAAACAAAACACAGGATGCAGGGGCAATTCAAATCGTTGGAAAGCACAACAAAGGATGTCAGTGCAAGAAATCTGGGTGCCTCAAGAAATACTGTGAATGTTTCCAGGCCGGAGTTTTGTGCTCTGAAAATTGTAAATGCAAGGACTGCAAGAATTTTGAAGGAAGTGAAGAAAGAATGACTCTCTTCCATGGTACCCATGATGCTATGGCCTACATTCAGCGAGCAGCCAATGCTGCAATCAATGGAGCAGTTGGTTCCTCAGGGTATGGGGTCCCTCCAGCTATGAAGAAGATAAAACTTGATAATTTTTCCAGTATGCCCCGTAATGGTAGATCCGGCCGAGCAAGTGCCCGGTATCAGCAGGTCTTTTCTCTTTTGCAACCTTGGCTGTAAAAGTATGTTTCAAAGTGACTTCTGCTTGAATAATTCTGTAGAGTGTATCTTTTCTAAGATGTACGTGCCGTAACCGAGACTAACTGGGAACTATAGCCTTTGGAACTAGTGCAGTTACACACACATGCACACACAATGTGAGATATGTATGTTTTAAACCGTTGAAACCATGAAACCTGGATTCCATAGACACGTCCTTAACCATATTGTATTGTTGAAGGGATGGTGTGGGCATTTGCCGTGATAATTTGAAAAAGAGAAGGCCCAGTCATTCAGTAGAATTTTGTCCTTTACTTTGTTGAACTATTTTAGCTATCTAATGAAATAAGTTAGGAAAATTGATGAAAAGCTAAAAGAGAGATCTAGCATATCCATCACATAATGCTGTAAAGCATATACCTGTGATTGATTGGATAAACTTTTCTTATGACCCCCTTGGAGCTAAGTGGGGAAAAAGGATGGAGCAATTGAGGTGCTCGATATTGGAAAAGATGAGTTACAGAATATCATGTGATTATTTCGTGCAGTTCTGATATCCGTTCCTTCTTTGGGTTTAGACTAGTGTTTGGAGATACACAGAATATACAAGATGCGTATGCTCCAAGGATGTTGGAAGCTGTGGAATATGGTATCTGTAAACCAGTCCTTATCCATGTTTCATTCATAAGGGACTTCCTGTACATTATCTGGGGTACAATGGGAAAAAGAGAAGGCACAACTCTATCGCAGGATTTGTCTTTGTCAATTTCATTTAGCTAGTTGAGTTTGTTAAGAAGATTGGTGGGAACAAGAGAGAGATTGAAGAAAAGACATTGATTCACACATTCATGTGCCCGTGCATGCACTCGCATAGACACACATAAGCATCTACATTTACGATCATCTGCAAGAGTGGCTTAATGTCTGATTCTGTTTGAAAAGCTCATTTTTGTGAGACAGTGACTCATCATTCACATTTCCATATGTGTTGAGTTCTTAAGAGGACAAAGCTCTTAAAAAAGAACATTTCAGTCGATTGCCAAGTTTAGATTCAAACTCTCTTTCTTTGGATTGAGTATCTCTCTTCTCACTGACCTGTAATGGTGAGTTTTTGCAATTTCTTTAGGAAAGAAAGTTGGGATCTTATGTTGCTGGTGTGGCTTCTTCCCCATCCACATCTACAGCTTACACAGCTAATGCAGCAATGCGAGGACCTTCCAAATTCACACGCAGGTTCTACATTGCTTGTTGGAAATTGAACATGTTGTGGAATGGGATGATTGTTTTTGTCTGACCAAGCATTGGTGATTTTCACTGAAGATCTCCGCTGGAAAACATGCTTCAACCAGAGGACACGAAGAAATTCTGCTCATTCCTGGTTTCCATCTCTACAGAAGCCAGGACTAGATTTGCAGGTTTCAACTTCTACATGCAATTGAACTGTAGTTTGGCTGTTTTTTATGAACTTTATTTTACGTTTAAGCTTATAAATATCAGGTTTTACAGCTTTCGCTTACCTTTTGTCTTGCCATTTGTTTATTTTTGTTGTTCTTCACCAGTTAAATCAGAACTTTTGAGGCTTTCAAGGTGCCAATGCTTAGATCTCTGGATGATTCTATATGTTCTTCGATATTTATAATTTGCCCGTCTCATTTAGATGGCAATCAAAACTTAGGTTAATGGACATTATTTTGTTTTTATGTTTTTAATATTTGCTTAACGTCATTGTGGAATATCTATTGAGAGTTGCATTATTGAAGCTGCCTTTATCCCATAGTTTGTCCTTATACGTTTTGATGTTTATTTAGTTTTTCTTCTGGGTCAGATTTGATGTTTATTTAGTTAATCACCATGATTTTGTATGAGTTGGATTCGGTTGTTTTGATTTGGTATAGTTTTGTCATCTGAATTTGCCTCGTCACTCATATATAGAGAAGGAAGCAAGGACGGATCAGCAGAAAGAAGAGGAAGACATTGAAAACTCAATCCCTCTGTTTGCTAAAGCAATAGACCATGGTCAAAAGGATAGTGCTGTTCAGAAAGGTGTGAATGATGACAATTTGCATAGGAATCTAGCAGAAAGAGAAGGAACAACTGATTTTGCATCCAGTGGAGAGGCTTTGCAAAATGATCGGCCAGTTTCTCCTGAAACACTTGCATTAATGTGTGAGGAAAAAGATGCTATTCTCATGGCAGATAGACTTGAAAATGGAGTTGATGACCATACTTGTCCCACAAGTGGTAGATTTAATAGTGGAAGAGACCGTACAGGGATCTATGTGGAGCAGGAAAAGGTTGTCCTAACAACATTCTTGCACTTCCTTGACAATCTCATCACTCATGGAAGTAAAGGTAAGTACCTGGATATTCTTTTTTTTCAACCTTTTGGGGTTGTGATGATGTGTTGGCATATTCGAAATAAGCATTTGTTTACAAAAGGGGACACATATTTGAGACAACTATTAACGGTCATGTACTTCTTGTTCTTAATATTTTCTTGCAGATGATCTGTTTCTGCATATAAATTATTGTTGGCATGGTTGTTGGCTTTCTGTAGTAATGACAACGTGGCATTTGCAGAAGTCCACTTTTTCTATCAATCATACAGATTTTCTTTGGACTATTATTAATCATCGAGAAGCTTTGCTCAGAAGATTCTGCAATGTCTAATGTTAGATAACTTAGAAATTTTGAGATTTGGTTCTAAAGGACCTTTTGGGTTGACCTTAAAGTGCAGATACTCTTATTTGAGTCCTACCAATCCAACCTAAAGGAAAATTTCCTTTCCACTATGCTGCAGGCACGTTGTTCAGTCCAGCACTTCAAATTGAGACAAGAAAACGGCCAGAACTACAAAATAACCACCCAAATGTAGGAAGTGAGCCAGAGAATCACCCTAACTGCAATGGAATGGTAAAGTTTCCTCTTACAGAAACTATAGTGGAATCTCAGTTTGACAGTGGAGTCTCCTGTTCTAAAGAAAATTCAACTTTATCTACGGGACTGGCTACTGAAAATGCTCATCTAAAGTCCAAGATTGAAAATAAGTTGTGATTCGAAGACAACAGCTGATGAAGCACATTTTGGCTTTCATTATGCAGATGCAGTATTTCATTAGCTCCAAAAGATATCCTCTGTCAGAACTAACTATAGCTTCACTCATTTTTTTATTTGTTTTGACGATGGGAAAATGATTTTTCTAGTTTTCCCTTTTTCCCTGATTAACATTTTATATTTAAATCTGCTGATTATTTTACTTAAGTTCATGCATTATTTACATTCTACATATCTTTCTGGTGGAAAACTCATTATCAGGCTATAGACCAGTAGGCTCAACAAAGAATTTAATTGCACATGATTGATTGTTATTCTTTGTTAAAACTCTAGCAAATGGGTGGCTCATGAAAGGATAAAGCATTGATTTTTACGCTGCTAGATTATCACTACACTGATATTGAAGCCTGTTCTTTTCCTCCATGTGGTGAAAGGAAACCACAGCATCCAATGTGGTTAAGCAGAGATAGTGAGTATTAATAAATAAAGGTCAATGCATCAAGCGAAGAGTGCTTGAGGAGTTCTACATCTAGCATACGGAGTAGAGACGAGCTCAAATATTTTTGGATTGTCCAAAATGCTGGATCGAATCGTTTTAACAACTATCATGACTTAACTAGACTATTCAAATGGACCTATCGAGCTTTTATGATGTCCCATGCTTGGGTTCAGTTCCCTTTGTTTTAGTGCGTTCGGAATGAAGTAACACGGTTACAGGGTTGAATTATGGGTCAGTGATCTGCAGAAACCAATATACAGAAAGATCTGCGTGTGCAATAGAGTTTTGCTTAATTGAGGATACTATGCCAACAGTGTATTGACTTGCTAATTGACAGCAGGGGCAACTCACAAGATGAGTGAACGTTCATCAAGCTGCCTTAAGCATTCCCCAAGGATTGTGAAAATGATGCGAGCGCCTCTGGTCGAGTTAAAGCAAATTTGCGCGCAGAAAATAAAGGTCTGATTTTGTTAGCAGATTATCAAACATGATCTTCAATCCTCCTTTGGGCACGAGGAAGTTTAACTTCGATCGGCGACATTTTCGTCATGGTGGAAGAGGAGCGGAGGAGAGAAGCGGAGATCTAACTCAGATGAGTTCATTAGATACACATTCCAATGTCGAAACTAGAAAGGATGCCCGTGGTCGATTCAAATGTTTGCTTGCCTATTCACCTAAGGTGTAACGGAGAGGAAATGGCAGTAACACTGGTTAGTTCACAGCGTTTTCTTCCCCAGAAGTTGCTTTGTGATAATACATTCGAGACATACAATTTATCAACAACGACGAGCATACCCTTTCACAAGACCTACGGAAGGAACTACGTAGCTGTACATCATTGTCAACGGTTTGGACATTTGCCTCAATCCTGTGTCCTATCGCAATTTTAGCTTAATGAAAAGCTGCGTCGGACAGGCACATAGACACCCGCTCATTTAGCGTCGCCAACGTCAAGATCCTTCACGAATCGTGCGGTAGGGGCCGTCTCGGCTCGGCGCTCAGTACGGGACGGGAGTACGGACTGACGAGGGTCCTGATTTCATGTCCTCAATGATGGCATCCAGGAGAGACTGAGTCACGGGACCTTCTTTACCTATCAAAGAGAGAATGCGAAATGCAACTAGTAAACACGACGTGTGACATGCGACTGAGACAAGCCAATGCATCACAGTAACAAAATCTATATTGTGCTTGTGTATTACTGAACTTACCGTCGCCGATCACCTGCTCGTCCCACTGGATGACGGAGCGGACGAGAACTCCGCTGCCGATAAGCATCATTTCTTCCGCTGCTTTTCCTTCCTCAACCGTCACGCTCCCCAGCTTAATCCCCCGAAGTTTACCCTCGTTCACCAGCGCCTTGGCAATGGTCAGGACCCTTTCCGCGGTGCACCCACTGAGGATCTTGTCGAAATTGGGCATCAGGAGTTCCTTCTCCTCCGTGACAAACGCCACGTTCATGTTCGGCCCTTCGGCGATGAACCCTTCTTTATCTAACCATATGGCCGCATAAGTGCCGTTTTCTTCGGCTTCCATCTTCGACAGCACGTTCGGGAGGTAATTGACACTCTTCATGGTGGCGAACTGAGGAGGCTTTATCGGAACCGACGAAGTGACCACTTTGACACCCCTCGAATCAAATGGTGACTGATCTCGAATCACGATGGCGTACAGAGCAGGCTCGGCGCAACCGGAAGGAGAAAGTTGGAAATCACCGGGGCCTGCCGAAAGCCAGTACCTCAGAGACCCTTTCCTGCACTTGGAAACACTCACGGTTTGAATGAGGATCCCTTTCATGCTTTCCCGATCGAAGGGAAGACCAATCTTCGCCATGGATGCCGATCTTATAATTCGATCGAGGTGCTGGTCCAGCTCGTAAAGATGCCTGCGATAAGCATGAACACAACACGGAGGAGTTTAACGAGCTACGAACTTAAATTTCAGCTGCTGCATCTGTATAATGCGTTGACAGTGTCCTGTCAAATCAAATTCCCGACGCCAGCATGCCGACAGTACAATGCCATTCCTGAACGTCGCTCATACTCGAACTCAATTCTTCTCCTCAATTTATGGAGGCGAGCGCGGGACTTACCCGTCCATTATCGCGGCGGTGTCGAAGACGCCGTGTCCCCGGTGAACCATGTGGTCGTCCATGGGGATCACCATAGCCGCCGGGTCCGTCACGATCCCCCCGACCACGCTCGAGTACATGGCGAGATACTGCTGCTTCCCTTTCCAACCTCTCCGCTTCGCTTGTAGCCGCTCGACAGCCTAGCCACTCACACGCACCCAACAACAAAACACGTCAACCCAAATCGCTACGGCTACGACTGCCCTCCGCGTTCACGAAGGCAAACTAACAGATGTTTACTCCGACTCGACTGGTTTGACTTTTGGCCCCCGTGGATCGAGCAGCCAAGCCCACTGGCAAAAAGCACCTTGACAAACTACATAAGCTTGCGAGAGGAAAAATGAAACTGACCTCTGAACCGGTCAGCACCGGCACATCGGAAGCTCCACTGCTATTACCTGCAAACGCACCGGCGTCACTCGGAAACCCATCAAAGTCAACTCGAACGCCGTCCTACGGTCAAACGGAGAGGATCCGGCATCGAATGAATCAGAGCAACATTCCAGAGAAGAAAACGAACTCACCGACCAAAGTCCGCGCTCCGTGGCAGCTCCTCGCGATCATCGCCGCCCGCCCGCGAGCGGCGCGCGGGACGGAGAGCTCGAGCGGAGCCGCGCGGCGGCCGGAGCGGAGCTCGCGATCGGCGAGCTTCGCGGCGGATGGGAAGCCTGAGAAGGTGAGGGAAGCCATGGGGGGGACGAAGACGAAGCGAGGTCGCGATCGGAGGAGTGAAGCTGCTTCCGCGACGGGATTCGTAACGCGCAGCTGCGGAGATTCTCGCGCCGGCGAGCGAAAGCCAAGGAGGTGGCGACGGGACGATGAAACAAATCCGCCGGCGCTACAGGACGCTTCCACGTCAGCGACCCGCATTTTGACAAATCTGTTTTGGAAATTTTTTCTGTTTTTTTTTGGTGCGCGCGCGCAAAACCGTTCTTTTTCTTGTTAATAAGTTGATTAATAAGTAGTGCTCCACGCGCTTAGCTTAGTAAGCGTATTTAATGAACACCGTTTTGATTTTTTTCCTGAAGTATCGATGAGAATTAACAATGGTAAAAAGCTTTTAGGTTGACTGTCGTTGTTGCTTGACAAATGCCTCTAAAGTATATTAAGAACTTACTTTTCTTTTAAATTCAAATCATCTCTAAGGTAAGAAAAAGCGCATGTCGTGTCGGGAAAGAGGAGTGTCGCCCCTGCACCGTCGATAAAGAGCTGATGACCCCTCTCAAAAGATCGAGTAAGGGCGGTTGACCTTCTACTGTCAACCAATATGCTGTTTGGGTGACCATCACTCGATGGTTAATTGAGTCGAGATTGAACGCTAAAGGCAGAATTGATTAAATTAAGCAACCTTATTGCACATAAAAAAAATTTGCATTTGATGAGAATTGGGTGACCTAAAAGCAAACTCAAACTTTATTTTCCCTTAAATATAACTCGTTGGACAAACGAGGTAAAAAATTTTCATGTGTTTCATGATGAACGAGAATCGAATTATGAGAGTCACGAGATTTATCGGATATAAGGAATTTAAAGTAGAAATCGTGCCAAACTGACTTAAGTACCATGGCAATAAAAAAAAAAAAGATGTCCTACAAGGCTCGATTCACGACATAAATGGTATACCTAGTCGCCTATCTTGAACGGATCATGACTTATGAACAAGAATTGCTTTTTATAACACGTTATGTGGTATCAACATCTGGTATCAATAGGTACACAATTTTTTTGTAGTGTTTTTTCATTAAACATAAAAATCACCTTTAATTTCGTTAATATGTGTATTTATGTTTTTAAAAATTAAATCCACGAGCCAAGCAAATAATGATGAAAAATCTCGCGTGCAGAAAAAAGGAAAATCACTTTGGCCTAACGTGCAGTGTGATTCCTGAACTTTTAAATTGTTCAATGTAGTATCTTGAACTTTCGGTAGATATTTAATTTAGTCCTTGGATTATATAAAAATGCTCACTGTTGCCCATGATCTTAAATTAATTGAAGGATTACATTGAATATTTTCATATAATTTAGGCACAACATTGAACATGTCCTATAAGTCAAGGAATCACAATATACATATTAAAAGTCTAGAGATCAGAATAAAAATTATGTTAAAGTTCAGGGATCGCATTGTAATCGGGCAATAATTTAAGTGCCATTTGGGTTCGTTATCCCAAAAAACAAAAAAAAGAAACTGCAAAAGGAAAAGGGAAAAGCAAAAATGAAGGTTCTGCTGAGCCTGACTGCTCTCCGTCTTTGGGCCCCAAATTCGCGATTCAAAAATTAGGGCTCGCTTTTTTCCCCCAATTCAATCCGACCCCGCAACGAATCGTCCCCAAATCACCGACCGTCGAATTCCGCTCTCCGAGGAAATTCGCTTCCTTCTCTCCATTTCTCGAGCATCGATCCTCGAAAGCTCGAGCATTGGAAGCGATCTTGCTCCTTCAAATCCGGAATCGAGCCGCCGATCGGGTCCCGCAACCACCCCACTCACTCCCCGCAAAATGGCGATCATCGGCGACGCGCTGCGCCAGGCGTTCATGCCGAAGCGCGAGTACGAGAGCCTCCGCGACGAGGACAAGGCGTGGCTCAAGCTCCAGCGGCCTGCCCTCCTGCTCCTGATCTCCGCGGTCTGCGGCCTGATCTTGGCGTGCACGATCGTCAGCTTGAACATAGTGTTCCCCGGGGACGATGGCGTGAGGAGGCCGTTCTGCGGCGTCCGGAGGGTCCTGCCCCTGTCGGTCGGCGACAAAGGCGGGGACGCCGAGTCGTTCCCGGGCGCGTTCTACTTGACGGACGCGGAGACGGTCGATTATTTTTGGTTGGTCGTGTTCGTTCCTTCGGCGATCATCTTCGCGGCGTCCGCTGTTTACCTTGGCGCAGGTGAGAGCTTGAGGAAGCTTTTGTGCTCGGGTTTTATCGTTGGGACTTATTGCGAAAGTTAGCGGTTGTTGACGAAGAGATGGAAAACTGAAGAAATGAGTTGGGTGAATTGAGCGGTTGCCTAGTTATGTCCCAGGACTTTAAAATTTTGGGTTTAATCTATGTGGTGTCTTTTATGAGAGGTCTTTGGAAGGATAAGGTCGATTAGAATTTGAAATATGCTTCGCTATAGAGAGCCAACCGGAAAATAATGGAGGAAGAAATGGAATGATGTTGGGGTGGAAGTGAAAGTCATGGATGAGCTTCGAGAAAATAATTGAAGAAGAGATAGAATGTTGTGGTGGATGAGCATCCTGTAGCCATTGGGATCTTTCTGTTTGAGAAATTGGCTAAGACTGAAAATGCTGCTGTGAATTCTAGTAGGACTTCCTTGCATTCCGTGCGGCGATAAGAGGTAGAACAAGTTGAAGTTGAAACTTTGCACGGTGGTCTGGCCTCATATGTTCTGCCCGAGTCTTCTGTGGTCCTTTGAAATATCGAGTGGACTTTAGACCTGAAGTATTTCTCTAGTTGGTTATCGCTGCTAATGCACCTGTAGGCCCAGGAGCTTTCATAAAGGAAGAATGATCTCGCTTAACCATTATGGATGGATAGTTCGATCCTTTCACAGCCCTTGTATCGTTTGGATTGTTATATGTTCATGGAACTTGACTTAAAAATGCCTAAACGTGAATGAAAATGTGATTTTGAGTAGGTTGATTAGATATTCATTGGCCAATCGGTGCATTGCAAGTCTGCTCTCTATTAGGATCTCCAATGTCGTGCCCTCTTGCTAGATGCTTAATTTTCTCTTCATTACTATTTGGGATATAATCATCAAGATACATGTGACATGATCATTTTCAGTGTCTCATGGTTTAAAGTATTCCGCAGGAATCATCATTGCTTATTCTGCTCCAACAAGGCATTGGTGCTTGAAAGTGGTCGAGAACAATTACTGCGCTTCGAGAAGGGGTAAGTGCTATTTTCTCAATCTTGTGGACATGGTTTGTCCTCCCAACTCCCGCTTATTGAGAGCTTAATAACTATTTGCAATTACTTTTGTTGTTTGTGTGGCAACAAGTTTTCTCTGTTTACTGTCTGGGACTCCAGGAAATTTCTCTATCAACTTAAATGGATTCTGCCTGCCGTGTAAAATTAAAAAGAAAAAATTTCCCTTGGTGTGCACTGTTTTGACATTTTCAGTTCATATGCAGGTGGGGTCCGCTGTCTTTCGATTCTCAATGTCGTCTTTGCTATCATATTTGGCCTTCTCGCCATATTTCTTGGTTCAAGCCTCCTCACGTTAGGCAGCAGCTGTTCGGTGCCCTTGTTTTGGTGCTATGAAATATCAACTTGGGGGCTTGTCGTTTTATACGGGGGAACTGCCTTTTTCCTGAAAAGGAAAGCGGCTGTAATCCTCGATGCAGGAGAATACGGTAGTCGGACCCTTGGTCTCGAAATGCTCGAAGCTAATCCATTGGAAGTCACTCCCGATGTGGAAAGACGTGTCAATGAAGGTTTCAAATCATGGATGGGACCATCCCTCTTGTCCTCCGATGAAGAGGATGAGCCAGAAAGCTACATGGAAGTGCCTCAACCAAATCTCGCCGACTTCAACGGGCAAAGAGTGTGACTTTGGAAAGAAGAGGTGCCTAAATTCAGACTTGATGGCCTTTGCATTTTATCCCGGACCACTGTGGAGCATTATCGGGTTCCGATTTGCTGAAAGCAAATTTGCAACTGATGAACGACGCATCTTAGGTTAGATAAGTTTTGGCAATGCTCGGTCGACTGAGGTCTTGTCTCCGACATCTGGCTCTGACCTGCTCCTCGGGCAATCTCATAGCTTGTGAATAATAAATAATTTTTTGCCCTCACATTTGGAAACAGTCTACTCACACGGTAAAGCGGTAAAGGAAGCACCTTTGTGCTGATGGCTTCCGCACTTAATTCATGTTTAGAGTTTTCTTAGGGATGGATAGAAATGAAACGCTGTGCAGTTTATAACCTTGCGTCAGTCTCTGGACGTGGTTTGATTTGCTTTCCGTGGAAGAAGATTGCACCTGCCAAGCTTAAGAAGAGTTAGACTTTGGAAGCTGCAGAATTAAAGCCGCTTAATTTGAGTTTCGCCCTTTTCTTTGAGGAAAGAGATGACTGCTGTTCTGATTCTGTACAGGTAGCTAGGCCTAGGATGATCGATTCGGGTAGGTTTTAACTTCTTTTTCAGCTTTTGGAACATAGAATACCTTTTTTTATTTTCAGTCTTTGGAACGTGGAATTTATCATATTGCCTTGGAACCTACCTTATTTTTCTAGTTTAGTTCGAGGGTTTACTCAAGAATTGGTGTTTCTTTTTGCTTCATTTTTCTTAAAAACCAAGAGAAATAGTAGTTAGAGCCGAATAGTATGAGCAACAAAACGACTTAGTAAAATATCGATATAATATAAATAGAGATATAAAGCAATAGGTATGTTAAGCTTATTTAAGAAAGATAAATCATTTTCTATAAACTTTATAAAATGGGTTTTAATCGTTGGTTCCTTGGTGGGTGGGTAGGTGGGTCCAGCACCTAGAATCTAGAACTTATTTGCTCAGTATCGGTTTTAGATTTTTGGAACTAGGAATGGGATCTATTTCCTTTGGAACCGGGAACTGGACTTGTCCAATAGCTAGTTAGGTCCGGTTCTACCGGAAATCGGCCTGGCTGTATATCCCTATAAGTAGCTACTCTCGAACTCATCTAATAGTCCAATTCAATTTCATCTATACTACCGATTCATTAAATAATAAGACTTATGTTTTCAAGGGAATCATGGAAAATTGTTATTTCGCAGAAGTTTTTATTTAAATCCATAAACTAATGTCCTCTAGAGATTCAAGATCTCATTCGCTAACAAACCACACGGGCACGCTCCACTGTTGAGAAATACCCTGTCGTATCGGACTGAATATAAAAGGAATAGGCAATAGCAATGTTGTACCGACAGATTGAGTGAAATTTGCAAAAGTAAATCGAGGAAATTTAAAAATGAAGTAGTCAATGACATGACGTAATTGCGTCTAATGCGACCCAATTAGGTTTTTAATGACGCGATGTTATATTTACAGTAACATTTCGTGTTAGCATCAAAACATCATAGATTTCACATAACAAGCCAGTTAACGGCAAAAGAACACGTTAATTTTTTTATTTCTGAGATAGAGAAGTACTTATAGGCTTAACCCTAAGCTTATTACAATTACAATAATAACCTTAACTTGCTATCCAACACTACCCCTCAAGTTGGAGCGTACATATCAAAAAGTCCTAATTTATGACAAATATATGTAACCCGTCCACGTCAAAGAGGCTTTGTGAAAATGTCTGTTAGTTGTTCTTCAGAATACGTATGCACCAACTGTATGTCTCCATAGTTCACCTTTTTTAGAACAAAGTGACAATCTACCTCTATATGCTTCGTTCGCTTGTGAAACACTAGATTGCTAGCAATATGAATAGTAGACTGATTATCACAACAAAGAGTAGACGATCCGATCATAGACAGTCCAATTTCAGCTAACAACATAAGAACCCATTGAAGTTCACTTGTAACATTAGCCATAGCAAGATACTTGGCTTCAGCAATAGATCGGGAAATGACAGACCGCTTCTTACTTTTCCACGATACAAGATTACCACCAAGAAATACACAATATCCCGAAGTAGATCGACGATACATAAGACAACTAGTCCAATCTGCATCAAAATATCTTGTTGCCTCCAAAGATTCAGGGTTAGAATAACCAGCTATACAAAAATGACCCTGATTATGGAACATAAGTCCGTGACTTGGAGCTCCCTTCAAATATTGAACAATTTGTAGTGCAGCTTGCCAATGAGTAGTACGAGGAGAGCTCGTAAATTGACTCACCACACTAACAGCAAATGAAATATTTGGACGAGTAATTGTAAGATAATTTAACTTCCCTACTAACTGACGAGTTTTAGAACTTGTTTACACTTTCGTGATAAGTTTTAAGACTGGTTTGCACTTTTTAAAAATTTTAGGACTCAAGTGCACTTTCGTGACAAGTTTTAGGACTTGTTTGCACTTTTGAAAGTTTTAGGACTCAATTGTACTTTCATGACAAGTTTTAGGACATTGAATGCACTTATCCCTTTATTAAATATAACCAGGTTGTACGAGTACAATCATTAATAAAGGTGACAAAATAATGAAGACCAAATGAAAACTCTCGACTAGGACCCCACACATCGGAGTGAACTAACTCAAATGGTTGGGAAGCATGACTCGAAAACGAGGGGAAAAAGACACACGATGGTGTTTACCCAACTGACAAGTATTGCAATTAAATTGAAGACTTGAAATAGACACAAAAGGAAAACGCCGGAAGTATGTTTGCTGATGGGTGACCACGGCGATAGTGTAATCGATAGAAATCATCCACAGCTTTATTCTGAATTGTTGTAGCTCCACTAGCCTCACGCTTATCACCTATTCGGCGTCCAGTCTTCCGAACCTGAAGAACACACGAAGATGAAGAAAAGATAATATCGCAATCAAGATCACGAGTAAGAGAACTGACAGATAATAAATTGTAGGGGAAGCGTGGAATATGATAAACGGAAGGTAAGGAGATAGAGGAACTTAATGATACACAACCTCTACCAGTGACTTTGGACTAAGAACCATATGCTAAAGTGATTGAGGTAGAAGGGACAGATAAGGTGGATGTGAGAGGATGAGAATCACCGATCATATGATGAGTGGCATCTGAATCAATAACCCAAAGGATGAGGAGTAGCTGTACTGGATAGTAGACAAGTAGGATTATTGTGCTGTGCCAAAGTAGCAGTAGGACCGGGTTCAACACCACTCGCGCTCTGTCGTGCTCTAGTCAACTCATCATATTCAACACGAGCCAAGTTTACTGTACCTTGTCCAAAAGATGGTCTAGGTGAAGGCCAAGGTTCAATATCAATAGAGGCATGTAGGCCTCGATGCTCAGGATAAAGATTATAACAATAATCGATAGTATGTCCGGAAAGCTAATAATGAGTACGGAAACAATTTCCACGGCCTCCTCTAGAAATATTATTACCAGCACCATGAGTGACACCTCTGCCTTGAAAACCACGACCACGACCACGGTACGAGCTCTCAGAATTCCAATGTCTACGACCACTAGTACGATCACGAGTCCCTTGACCTCCACGAGCTACCATAGCACTATTGTCTGAAATTGTTGAAGTCTTGGGACTGGAAGTGTAATGAGTAGCTCGAGAATACACTTCTTCAATGGAAGGTTAAGTTCTCTGAGAGGTGATTTGTTGACGAAGAGCACTATGATCTGGACCATGGCTACAGAGAAAGAGCACGGTTATCATGTCAGCTTCTCGTTGTTGCATTTGAGTAACTGTGGTGGCAGGTGGAAAACAATACTTGAGGCATTGATACAAATATGCAAAACGAGCATAGTGATCTGACAAACTAGCATCACCAATTTTGGCTTCAAATAAAGCTTCCCGCATATTACAAACTCGACTCATGTTATTCTATCCAGAATATAATAAAGCATACTTCATCCAAACCTGCACAATCCATGAAAAGATGGCGAACCGATTTAGCCATACTTCCCCACAAAATAGTACGCAACGTAGCATCAACGAATTTCCATTCTTCTAGATGAGCCGGATCTTCAGGTGGTTCTTCCTTAAGCCATCTAGATTGGCGGTTGGAGTAAATAAAGGTTGAAAGAGCCATTGACCAGGAAGGATAATTGGTACCGTCCAACTTGACCAAGGTATTGTGTAAACCTGTCATACTATAATATGGACCAAAGGATCCCGAACTCGAAGAAGCACTAGCGGGAACCAATCCCGAAACAATAGATGGAGAACTTGATGAATCAGTAGACATCTCCACAAACCTCTAATCACTAGTCACTAGGAACTTGACTCTTATGCAATCAAGTAAAAAAAATACACCACTTACTATATCACTTCTTCGAGTATTCACAAATATTACTTCAAATGCAGACACAATATTCACATTCACACTTTTGACTCCACAAAAACTCCAAATTCAGTCAAATCCAGTACCATATTCAACGAGCCCAGCAGCCACACCAACTTTGTTTTGGAAATAGACCTAGCTAGATTCTTCAAAATTAATTTCTTCAAGTAAATACCAAATCAAATGAAACCGATCATCATTTAACATCCCCAATTAGAAGGAACATGACTCTGAACAACCCTTATGGACCAAATGAGAAAGAGATACACTAGAGCCATGAATTAGAGTATCTGGATGACAGATCATCATTGGCAAAGGATCACGCCGCAATTGTAGATTTATAATTTGCAGCCCTAAAGAGTTTCAACAGCCTAGAATCCACGAAGCCACTGCTTGTCCAATCTCAAATAATCATCAACTCAGTCCCACATACACAAAGTAAATCAAGACCACGAATCAACAGGGAAGGATAAACAAACCCCTCCCTCGCTCCATCAATCGACCATGAATCAAGATCTCCTGGTCTGGGCAACGCTGGGCTGATGTCGCCAAGACCTAGGTAATGCTGGATAAGGTCGCCGGGACCTAGGCGATGTCAGATTGAGGTTGACAGACCTGGGCGACGTCGCATGGAAGTCACGCGACGCCAAATTGAGGTACCTAGGCTAGGAACACGTCGAATCTGGGGTCGTCAGCCTTGGGTGATGCTGTACTGAGGTCGTCGGGCCTGGGTGATGATGCACGAAATCGTCGTCGAGTCCTATGGTGGCTGGCAGCTGGGTCGTTGATGAGAAGCGTCGATTTTTTTAGGGTTTAGGTGTTAATTATGCTCTGATATCATGTTAATGGCAAAAGAACCCGTTAATTTTTTTATTTCTAATATAGAGAAGTACTTATAGGCTTAACCCTAAGCCTAGTACAATTACAATAATAACCTCAACTTGTTATCCAACAAAGCCAAATAAAAAATCACGAATAAAGTATATTGATTCGGACCAATTTATGTGCTATTTGATGTCATATTCAGATTTTCTCTTCTTATATCGTATTTTATTTCGTAACATATTTGTTTCTAGTCTTGTATATTACTACGGGTGTACCATGAACTGGACTAGCAAATTCTTGGTTGTTCTCAATTCTAAGTGCGGAGCCACACCGCTCGGGCTGATATATTTTTTTTTCCCTATTCTTTTAAAGAATAAAGAAAAGGAAATTATCAAAACCCTGAATTAGATCGGTCCAATCTAGAAACCGGACCAACCCGAAAATGAGATCGGAACCGATCGGTCCTATCCGGTTCCCAGCCGTGTTGTTCCGGTTTCCATTTCTAGGCTGGAACCGGCTCGACCTGGGAACCGAACACCCCCAGTATGTTACCATGCCTTAGGATGTAGTTACTAGGCCCACTTTTCAAACTGGGCTTTTTTGTCCAAGAAACGAGCCCAAGTCTCCATCTCCAACTCCGTCTTCATCGTCGATCCCTCCTTCTCCAAAACCCTACTCTCTCTCTCTCTCTCTCTCCCTCTCTGATCCCCGCACCGCTCTGTTCAACAATGGCCGCCGCCTTCGAATTCGACGAGACCCCCGGCAACTACGACGATGGCCACCGGCAGCCCCAGGCGCCGCCGCAGCCGGACGCCGGGTACGACCCGAACTTCGTGCCCGACTCCGTCAAGTCCTTCGTCGGCCACCTCTACCGCCACATCCGCGAGAAGAACGTGTACGAGATCCACCAGATGTACGAGACCTCGTTCCAGACCCTCTCCGACCGCCTCTTCAAGGAGACCCCCTGGCCTTCCGTCGACGCCGTCGCCCACTACGTCGACAACGACCACGTCTTCTGCCTGCTCTACCGCGAGATGTGGTTCCGGCACCTGTACGCCAGGCTCTCGCCGACGTTGAAGCAGCGGATTGATTCGTGGGACAATTATTGCAGTCTCTTTCAGGTACGGGTGGCTTCAGGGTTGATCGTGTGTGTTGCTGGAGATGATAAATCGAGTGTGCGGGATTGCTTCAAAGGGTCAATGTTAAAGAAGGGGGCGATGTATTCGTATGTGTCTGTCTGTGTGTTTGTGCGTGCGTGTGTATGTGTTGCATTACCTTAGCTTCTTAAATCGAGTGGCACAATGAATTTCTCCGAAAGTTTCATCTTTGGAGAATATGTTGGCACATGCTATATACCTTGTAGTTTGGAGGTTCTTTTAGGTGGGCTTTTGCTGTATGAAGTAGTTAGGCACTTGGGGTGCAGCTTACGGAGTATTTATGACGACACATTCCGCTCGTGTTGTAAGGCGTGTGTCTTGTATTCATGATGGACACCAGTATTTTCTTCTACTACTGTATGCATGCCCTTGAAAGCAGGATTTTGTCCGAGTTAAAGTTTCTTTTCATTTTTGCTCCTTGTGAAGAGGATGCGTATCTATTGGTGTGGCTATCTTTGTTGGGATTGAAGCTGAACCAGAGGAATGACAGTTTTGGGATTCTTTTTTTTTTTTTTTGGTGTCACGTATCAGGTAGTCTTGCATGGGGTGGTGAATATGCAGTTGCCGAACCAGTGGTTGTGGGACATGGTGGATGAGTTTGTTTACCAGTTCCAGAGCTTTTGCCAGTATAGGGCGAAGATGAAGAGCAAGACTGAGCAGGAGATTGCACTATTGAGGCAGTATGAACAGGTAATTGTAATCGGGAAACATTATGAAAATCAGGACTTTCCTCTCTTAATTTGCGTGTTCTCTGCAGTGTTTCTGACACTGGACTACACCGGTCACCCAACTGGGAAGAATTTCATGGTTCAGTCCTTTTTTTTTTTTAAAATAAATCGTTTAGATCAATAACTGGTCAAGTGCAGTTGACCTGGTCAAACTGGCAATTCAACAGGGAAAAACCAAATTGGATTGCTTCATATAGACTTGCTCATAAAAGAAAAAGCAGCAGCTTTCAAAAGATGGGATCGGAGGCTTTCCACTTTACAATGCTGTGGAGGTCCAACCTCTAAGCTATAGTCTATCTGTTTGTTATTTTTTTACCAGAAATATACGTAAAGCTTTTTTTGTGGTCTTAGAAACAAATGACTAGCTTGATAGATGCGATCCAAAAGATCCGCACCTTACAATTATGGCTAGTGTGCCTTTAACCTTCTGATCTGTGGCATACGCCACCATAGTTTTGCTTTTAACACATGAACTAGTAGATGAAGTCAGCATCTAATGACCTGGCCATGCAACCAGTTGAAGTGGTTGACCTGTGAACTGCTTCCCTGACCGGTTCTAAAGAGTGGGGCTGGGTTAAAAAACTCTGGTTTTCTGTTGTGAATTGTGATAACTGGGTTTCACTTCTATGAAGCCTATTCTGAAGTTTAAATTCTGTCAATGGAGAGTTTCTCCTTGAGTCAATTGAAAGGCGTACACTCAAATGCAAGCTCATCTCTACAGTATGCCTTTGTTTCTGCAGATTTATTAAACGCTGCTGTTGCCTGTTTATTATATATGTCAGTAATATAATACTTTGTTGCAGGCTTGGAATGTGTATGGTGTGCTCAATTTTTTGCAAGCACTTGTGGAGAAGTCAATGATCATTCAGATCTTGGACCAGGAAAAGGAAGGCCTTGAACAATTCACTGCCACTGATGGGTATGATTACAACGGTGGGAGCAATGTGTTGAAGGTGCTTGGTTACTTCAGCATGGTGGGATTGCTGCGAGTTCATTGTCTCTTAGGTGACTATCAGACTGGCTTAAAGTGTTTACTCCCAATTGACATTAGTCAACAAGGCGTTTATACTAGTGTCATTGGAAGCCACATTACCACTATTTATCACTTTGGGTTTGCCAATCTTATGCTGCGGAGGTAAATTTCTCTTGTTACCTTTGATTTTGTTTGCTAGCTTTTCAGTCTCTCGGTTTTGAGCCAAATATGTACACAATTCTCAATAGGTATGTTGATGCAATTCGAGAGTTCAATAAAATTCTCTTATACATCTATAAGACAAAGCAATACCATCAGAAGTCCCCACAGTATGAACAGATACTCAAGAAGAATGAGCAGATGTATGCCTTGCTGGCTCTTTGTCTTTCACTTTGTCCCCAAGTAAAACTTGTTGAAGAGACTGTGAACTCTCAGTTGCGAGAGAAATATGGTGAAAAAATGCTCAGAATGCAGAGATATGATGATGAGGCTTTTGTCATCTATGATGAGCTCTTCTCATATGCCTGTCCTAAGTTCATCACACCCTCGTCTCCAAGCTTTGAGGAGCCTCTTGTAAACTACAATCAGGTATGTAACATATAAATTTATCATATGGGAAGCGGTATTCAGCGGTTATTTGGAGCTTCCTCTTATGCTTTAAGTGCATCTAATCTTACTGAAGAGTTGTTTAGCTGATGTCTGTTTGGCTATCTATGGCATTGACAAAATTTATATGAGGCTGGATTGCATGGATAGATTAAGGGTCATATCGTTGCCTTGTGCATTGCGCAAGGCTGCATGTGCGTTTGTATAGGTACACCTGTGGTCATAATGCCGATACTCGTGCTGGGAAATATTGATTCTCTTTTCGTGCGTATTTTGTCTTGAAAGTAGCGTCTGTGCAATCTCATCTGCTTTTTTGACATGACTAGTAACTTGCTACACGCCTCATGCATCAGTCATCAATTTTTGCAGGATGCCTATAGACTTCAGTTGAAGCTTTTCCTTTATGAAGTGAAGCAGCAGCAACTACTCTCAGGTGTTAGGACTTTCTTGAAGGTGTATTCAACAATCTCATTTGCTAAGCTTGCAAATTATATGGAAGTGGATGAACCCACTCTACGGTAAGGAGTAAGATAAATATTGTTTTTGCTTTGTCCTATATAGTTGTCACTGCTTATCTATGGGTTGCTTTTTTTTGTTGCAGAACTATATTGATTACATATAAACACAAGACACATGCTGTCGATGCAGATGGAAAGATCATCTCAAATGCAGATATCGATTTCTTTGTAGATGATGTAAGCCTGTCAGCTTTCTGCTACCATGTTCTCCTCATCGGCATACAGGCTTTTTTATTTAATTCTACTCGCAAGAAATTCATTTTTTGGAATAATATGCTATTCTTTTCTGCTTAATTGTAGAAACTGTTAAGATTATTTAGGCTAGCAATGTGGCGCAAAATTATCCTTCTTAAGAGTGACATTGGAGTTGCCATTGGAAACATATTTAGATTTTTTGGATGCCTTTGCCCAAACCTTGTGTGCATTATGGTCAGAAATGTCACAATCAATTATATAGGTTCTTTAATATTGCATCGAGAGTGCGGCTAATAGGGAAAAAATTAGCCATAGTTGTAACTTGGGAACTCTTCTCGGTTTGATAT
This sequence comes from Syzygium grande, assembly GCA_024733475.1. NCBI lineage: Eukaryota > Viridiplantae > Streptophyta > Magnoliopsida > Myrtales > Myrtaceae > Syzygium > Syzygium grande. The sequence goes on from JAMXDD010000008.1 coordinate 8,942,667, forward strand.
TTGCTGTCAATGATTTCTTTCCCATAGATTTGGAGCTCATATGTCATGTTAATGCAGGACATGATTCATGTTGTTGAATCCAAACCTGGAAAGAGATATGGAGATTATTTCTTGCGCCAGATTGTCAAGGTACGTGCATACAACTTTATTTTCGTGACAATTATTAGCCGTGTCGGTGGACTTTATTTCATGATTATATATTTTTTCTTTTACAGCTTGAAAGCATGATGAATGACATGGACAGAGTTAAGCTGGAATAAATGCACTGTCTTCTTGATTTGTCTGTCCCCTCTGCCGGCTCTCTATCTTTGAAGGTCGGCATTTTTTTGGCGCTGTGATCAGCCTTTTTTTCTGTAGTTTCTAGTTTGACTGCACTGGGTCTCCATATGCTAAGAGTCACGGGAAGTATGGAGACGTCACTGAGTCGATGTGCCCAGAATTATCTATTCTAAAATTATTATTTTGGCATTAATCGATGAGCTTCTGACCAGTACAGTTGACCAAGCTAGTGTCGTCTTTTGTATCCGCTGTTACATTAGAAACTTGAACAGGTAGAAACACAGGAATCAACTACACGGCCTTTACATCATGAATTATGGGTTCACGGGCAAACACAGCCCCATGCGGGTGGGGCTGGGAGTATTATTGCATGTTAGACGGATAAGTCAAAGGCCCCTATTCGTATATGACGATGATGGTTTATCAGCGTGGAAGGAAGGACATGAATTTTTTAATAGGATTTATGTAGATACGGTTGGTCGTTCCCTATGGCGTTCGTGCTTTTTTGTCATTAATTCCCTTTTGGTTTGCGAAGGCGACAACCAGACTTGCTACATTTACTTCGTTTGTCGTGTTTTTGAGCCAAAGCCTACTTGGTTTAAACTGATCAGCCGATGGGTTTGATTGTTCTCCGATATGGTTTTGGATAACAGATCGGTTGGATCGTGTGCGTTCAGACATGGGATCGTGCGACAAAGACAGTAATATTAAACGATGAAAATGTTTTGTGAAATGGTTGTATTGTATTTGGCATTATATTTCGAAGAAAGTACAGCTGCAGCAGGTTCCGCAGTATTGACAAAAGGATCGATTCCCTGTCCGTCGTGCAGCCGCTGCTTTTGTTTGCCTGCTTTTGGCCGGCGATCATTCGACTTGGGAACTTAAAAGTTCCTGTCGTTCATAACCAGGGCCGGTGTCAATTGCACGACCAATGATTGAGAGACAGCTGGTTCGATTGTTTCCCACTTAGTACGTCCCTCCGTCACTTTGATCTTCTTCCCGGTTGGTGGCCGGTTGGTGATTGGGCTAAATCCATCCTCATACGACAACGCATTTTGAGGTGCCGAGCAATCGCCATTTCGGCTTGTCCCGCCAGTACAAGCCCCAACACCAACTGTGATTTCGTTGGACCCCAAAAGAGAAGTTGAAAATTTGCTTCCATGACGATCTTTTGAAAAGTTTCACTAACGACAGGATTTGCCATGACTCCACCCGCTCGACTGTGGCCGAAACGTGCACCGAAAGTCGCATCCAATGACATCCATCCTTTGCATTACTTGTAAATTTCGTCTTTGAGAGTCTGTCCGCCACGTTGATTACCCTTTTTTTTTCTTGCGATTACGTGGCTCTTGGAATTGTTCTGACACGTGGTGGGTATACTACACCGTAATCACTGACTTTTCGTTTTGCGTAACAACCACGGCGTATTCCTTTGCGTTCACCATCTCCAGCCCCATCAGGGTCGGAATTGGGATTGCCATTGACGCGATGACGGAAGGCCGGGTTGCCGATTTGATCTACGCCGACTCCATGGGCCTCGCCTGCGGGATGTTTGTACACTTCGCCATCAACCGTCTCATCGCCAAAGGGTTCAAGCCTGAAAACCAAGTGTGTCTTCGACCCTCCTTTCTACAAGTTCCTTGCGGCGCTTCTTGGGGTGGCCATTTGTTTAGTCGGAATTGCTCTCGCGATGAAATATAATTCACCAAAAGTCGTTCTTCGGCTTTTAATGAAAGGAGATCAAGTTTTGTGGCAATTCCAGATAGGAAATATCCAGGAAGATAAGAAAATAACTGCGAGCTTCAAGCTAGACTATAGGTACGAACCATGTCGGAATTTAATCGACGATAAAGCTTGAATATACAGCCACACATGTACATAAAGATGTAACGTTGGAATTTAATAGACGACGCAACACCCGGGATAGAGATACACGTCGGAATTTAATCAACGATGCGAATCAAAAAGTTACAGCTAAGGAAAGATAAAGTGTGATACAGGAAAGTAATGATAATTGAAAGATAACATATTGTTTGATTTGTCAAGGGGGGCTCTCTAGTAGATGGCTGGTCATATTTATAATGGTCGTGTGGTAACTGCTCCTTAGTTGTTTCCAACAGTTATGCTCATGTTCTTTCATTTCGAAAATCTTGTCTTCATGTCAATGTAATGCTTCCTGCTATGAAGATAACTGTTTTACGATCTTGTCTACAAGCGATAACTGTCTCATGATCATCTTCCAAATAACTATTTCCTCGAAATATACATGCGTGCTCCTTAGGGGTTTTCTAATGGTTGCATTGAGTCTACTACATTGACGGTTTATTTGACTCCACTACGTTGGCGGTTGCTTTAATTTCGTTACGTTGACGGTTACTTCTTCGACAGTTGTATTTGAGATTGTTGACTCTACTTTTGGTCGATTCCTTCAAGTTCCCTATTCTTCATTGAAGTTCTTATCCTATTTCCGCATTCTGACAAGTCATGACTGTTCACTTCCTTCCAAAATAGACAACTCTACAGGTGGCAATTGGCGACAGCATGGCAAGCATCGAGGACACTCGGGAGGAGTGGGCCAAAGTAGTGGGTGGCTGGATGTGAGCAAAATTACCAAAAGAGTCTTAAACCTATTACAATTTTATCAATGCAGTCATAAACCTTTTTTTATGCTAATTCGGTCTTAAATCTTTTGTATTTGTACTAATCCAGTCCATCCGTTCAATTTTGATCGACTGATGATGACATGGGTGCTAGCCGTACTGCGTGGTGCGGCCAGCGCTAATGTGGACAGTTTTTGATAATATTTTAATAATTTTTGAAATTACTTATTTATTCATTAATTTTTCCTTTTTTCTTTACTTTCTCTTTCTTCTTTCTTTCCTCCCTTCATCTTTAACCTCCAGTCAGTCGCTGGAACTCGACGACCGGCTAGAGGTAAGGGTCGACAAGGCTTGACCTCGGGCGATGCTCACCCTTGTCGTTGCTAAGCGAGGTCGAGCTTTGCCAGGGGCGGGTGAGGCTTGCCCTCGATAGTACTCGGTGGGGCCAACCACACCGGCCCTCGCCTCTGGGCTAGAGATTGAAAATGAAGAGAGGAAAAAAGAAAAGAAAAAATAAAAAAGAAATAATTTTAAAAATTATTAAAAATTATCCACGTTAACTCTAGCTATGCCGCATAAGAAAACTGACGTCCATGTCAGCGCCGGTTGGCCAAAATAAGCCGAATGGACTAAATCCTTACAAATTCAAAAGGTTTAGGACTCAATTGATAAAAAAAAAGGTTTATTAATGAATTGACACAATTGCAATAAATTATAACTGTTTTGGTATTTTCTTGATAGATGTGTTAGGGTTTCGAGCAAGTGATTTCCATTGTGGGTGGATTTCAAATCATTGAAGGGGCAATGTTGAAAGAAAAATAACAAGTCCATAAATAGGATTAAATGTTAGATGAAACTCCGGATGTTAATTGTAGGTTTTCAAAACTGAAAATACAAATTGATATGAGGATGAAATAGAAGAATGTTTTATTGTTATATTGTCATCATTATTATTGATACGCACTTCTTTATGTTCGTGCAAGTTTCCTTAGCGCGAAACCTTTTTCCACCGAAAATATAGTGATACGAAGGACTATAAGTTATGGAAGGATCGAAATTGGGAGTAACGCTAGCAGTATATATGGGAAAAGTCTTCACTATATTTCAATCGATGGAGCAATTCCAATTCCCATGGCATCTTGTATAAAGACAAAAGATAGTGGGACGCACGGAGATCCAACTTTGTGGAAGACCTCTATATAAGATAATGGAAGGGATAGCTACCTAACGATGATAATTTAAACATCAAGAATCTTCAATGCCCAAAAGAGCAAAATCGCTATCCTCCTCCTACGAATAGACAGACACTAATTGAGACATGAAACCTATTGGTTCATTCCATGCGGCTGATTGTTCAGTTGGCTCATCAAACGGGTGAGTAGGGTCAGATTAAAATAGACCAATTTTTCCATGCAATGTAAATTGGAAAATTCCAAATAATGGCTTGAAGCAAGATAATTTTCTTAAAAGAGGATTCAAAGTGAACATTATTTCAAATAAGGATCTGAGGTGAATAAATCGATTTCAAATAAAGGCCTGAGGTAGATAAGTTAGTTTCAAATAAAGGCCTTAGCATGTCGGCTGGAAAAAAGGTGCTTTTTGACCGGTGAGCTTAGGTCCTTATTTGAGACTGACCAACATGTTAAGGCCCTTATTTGATATTGACTTGGTCATTTTATGCTCTTATTTGATACGAAGTCTACTTTTGGCCCTCATTTGACAAAATCACTCTACTCGGGTCCTTATTTGATATTTTCCCACGCAAATTTAGTGACCTATACCCATACCCAACTTGATGAAATGGCTAATATGCTTCCATATTTAACTTAATATAGGAAAACTCATACCCAACAAAGGTGAGAGTACGATGTGAGCAAACATGAGATCGAGTGAGGGCGAGAGAGAATAAAGAGTCAATCACAGTTGAGTTTAACTAAATTGTAAACTTATTAACACTCATATTATGTTGGATTTCACCATTCTAGGCCTATTTACTGAATATAAGTAACACATATAACAATTCTGCTCTATATGATGAGTCTCTCTCTCCACGTGTTTTTGATTGATAGCATTGTTTTTGATGCATCAATAATTTTTGAAGCAACACAAGCCAAAGAAAGCATCTTTCTTTGATTTGCAGCCTTTAATAAATAAATTCATCAAGTAAATTACCAAAAAATTCCAAAATCTATCGTTCTTGTGTTAATTAAATCCTAAATTTTTCAATTGTGCCAGTTCAGTCCTAAACTTTTTGATGCCTTAAATATTTAATTGTACCTATTTAATTCTAAAATCTTTTATAATTTGTCAATTTAGTTCCAAACCTTTTATTGATTTGTCAATTTAGTCATTCCGATCAATTTTTGTAAGAAATCGCTGATGTGATGATCTAGTCTACGTCAACCGTCTTACGTGGTATGACCGGCGCAAATATAAAAAATTTTGAAATTTTCTTGATTGTTTTTTGAATTTTTTTTCTTTTCTGTCCTTTTTTTCCCCTTCTTCCTTTATCCAGTCGCCAGGCCATAGGCAAGGGCCGGCGAGGTTGACCTCGGATGAAAGGGGCGGGCGAGGCTCGCCATTGCCTGGTTGTCTAGGTCGACCTCACTAGTGGCCAACGAGTTCAAGGCATGGTGAGGTCAATCTTGCCCAATGATAGTGAGGCTCGGGGGTGGGTGAGCCTCGCCCGAGACCGGCAAGGTCGACCTCGCTGGCCCTCACCTCTGGCTAATCACTGACCATCGCCGAGGCTTGGCAGTCGGCTAGAGAAAAAAGAGAAGAAAAAAAAAAGAAAAAAATTTTAAAAAATTGTTGTGCCACATAAGACGAATAATTTTGATAATTTTCCCCGAACTCATAGCATTATTTTGTATTGACACAATTAAAAAATCGATTATTCAATTGATACAAGTGTAATAAGCACGAATTTTTTTGATAATTTTCTCGAAATTTCTCGTACTATATTGTAAATCTCGATGACGATTTCTCCGTACTCTTCTTTCCAATTCAATGACCGAAAAGGCTGCCCCACCCATGCGCGCGTTAACTGTGCTCCCCCAGATACGCTCTCGGGCTCAGATCCCATCACTCTTCTATCCCTCTCTGTAAAAAACGAACAATAAATTAACAGAGGAAGAAGAAGAAGAAGAAGTGGAGAAGAAGAAAGACGCTGGTGGTAAGTCGCGCTGCGCGCATGCCCTTTCCCACCTGCTCACTTACTTACCAACCAGGACCCCTCCCCACCCACCAACCGCTTCCTCCTTCCACAAGCCCCTACCTTGATTTTCTTGCTCCTGTTTCTCCCTCCTTGTCTTGGGTGTCCAAGAAAGAGCTGATAAAAAGCAGAGACACCCATCTCTCTCCCTCTCTCTCTCTCTCTCTCCTTGTCTTGGGTGTCCAAGAAAGAGCTGATAAAAAGCAGAGACACCCATCTCTCTCTCTCTCTCTCTCTCTCTCTCTCTCTCTCTCTCTCCTTCCCAGTTCTCGCGGGTGCTATGGCGCGGTGCGCCAGGTGTTGCATTTACAGCTCCATGAGAGCGATGAACGTGATCGTGAACCTCTGCGGGGTGGGCATGATCGTATACTCCCTCTGGCTTGAGAAGATGTGGGACGACGGTGTTGCTCTGCTTCCCTCTGTCGCCAATCTCCCTCAACCATGGTAAAGCACTCGAGATAATGGAAAAAGAAGAGATTCAAAACTCTCCTTTCGAATGCAACTTGAAGTTGTCGGTTTAATCTCAAGTGGGTGTCAGTCTTGACGTTTTTCTTTCCGAATGCTAAAGTAGAAATTACCAAATTCGCTGCGGAGCATATCATACGGCAATGCTTGCGGTTTCTTCCGTTTTGTGTTTGCCTCTTTTCTTGAATGAAGAAGCCCATCAATTTGTTTGTGATAGGTTGTCATCGTCAAATGTATGTCAGTGTATCAGAGCTAGTTCAATTCTTTCTTTCCGAATTTCTGGGAAGCAGTCCTCATTTTTTCTAATACCCGAGGCGTGGGTTGAAGTGCCGGAAGAAAATTTAATCGCGAAAAGATATCTCAGCAAGTTACTAAAGGATAAAGATGTCTCATCGAGTTCGTTTTCTTGATAGCATAATGCCCACTCTGAGAAAGAGGAACATTGCTTCAGTCTTGTATAACGTTCTTTTTGCTCGATGCTATGGAATTGTACAATGAGGATTGTTCTTCCTTCTAACAGGTTTATATACACATGTTTGGGCGTCGGTATCGCTGTCTGCTTGAGCACGATCTTCGGCCACGCGGTTGCTAATTGCATGGGCAATTCTTCTTTGTGCATTGTATCCTTCCCAATCATTTACTCTCTCCTTGCACGAATTTACTTTCCTTGAAGCTCTAATACTTCTGTCAAATTTGGTTAATTTGATATTCTTATCAGCCTTCGAGAGAACCTGAGCTTCTGTCAAGTGTCCAGTGTATTTGATCTTTTCTGCAGTTCACTCATGGTAATTCTTAACCGATTATTCAGTACATTATCACCTTGTTATCCCTTCTTTTTCTTGAAGCGACAATTCTGGTCTTGATATTCTTCAAGATGAATTGGGAAAAGGTATGCTCTCTCAAAACTTTTCATGTTTTAGCTTGTTTTTAGTAGTACCTTGTCAATAGCGCTTCTCATGCCTTATCCCTGAGATATGATGGAAATCTCATTGGACATGCTACGATTTTGGACTTGGTGGAAGCTAACATCGGGAGGAATGTTCGATGAAAAGGAAAAACTGAAACATTTGTGGCAGAAAAAAGTGTTAATTAGGTGACATGATCCTACATGACCGTGTTCTGCATATTCTTAGTTGAGTACAGATTATATTTCTCATGGTCCATGAGGATAATTTAACCTTTACGAGAATGTAAGATATCCTTAATCCGCTCTCGCAGTTCATACGTCAAATGACTAGTTGGATATGCTCAATGAAATTAAATTCTTGATGATGGTCCGTTCTTGACAGCCTTCTCTTGAGTTCATAAAGTTTGGCCATTTTGTAAATTGAAAGTCTTAACAGTTCAGATTCGTAGTATCTTGAAGCCTATTATCATATTTAGTTCCCGTACTTTCATCACGGAGTCGCAACCATGAGCTTCCACATCTCACTGAAAGCTGATTCTAGTTTTAGTTTCAATCGATGGGCCTTGGTCCCGTTTAATACCTCTTCCTTTTCTTTGGCTTTATGCACAGCTAATTTCGGAGTATATTGATGAGCACAACAAGAAGTTCAAGACTTTTGTGGTCTTCCACTTAAAAATGTGTCGCCTGATTGTAATCCTGATTTTGATGCTACAGGTAACTGATTCTTCTCTGATTAAGATGACTGTAAAACCCTTATATCATTTCCAATTTTTGAAAGAAAACGTCTACCATGAATTTAAAAAGAACGGACCTTTAACAATATCGAACAGAAAGTAGACAATCATCTCTAATTTGATCTTTGCTGCATTGAGATCATTACTGTTTACTTTTGTGATCGGAAGAATAGCAAGTGACTACCGGAAGAAGCTGTTCATGTGTAACAAGGTAAGGATAAGATGGTGAACAAGCATGCGATCATATCACATGCTTGACCAAGTACGCCGAGTCCATTCAGTGTGGTTACATATAAAATCTTGATAAAAAATGGAGTTTCCATCTCCTTCATTGTCCTGTCAACTCCTTTTGGACCTAATTTCCTGATGAAATCTAATTTTTTCGGTATTTTCTAAGGTATTTTACCTCTTTATTTGGTCACTTGAAGAACTTTCTGTCTTGGCATTCTGTACGAATTTAGAATCTTTTTTAGCAAACTGTCAAAAAAATGTGGTTTAAACCTAGTATGTTCATTGTTTCTCGGCACTGTGTTCCAGCTATGCCATCTGTAACTCTGGTGCATCTGAAAGTGAGAGCATTTGGCGCTAGAACTCACTCCCTTCACTCTCCATGTTTCACAGATCATTGTCATTGTGTTTGCGGTAATCCTCTGGGCCGTTGGTACCGGACCGAGGACCGATCGGACACCGGATGTCAGGAGTTTGAGACAATCCTTTCTGGTCTGGCCCAGCTCACCGGCGCTCGTGGAGAATTCGGAAAATTGCAGAAGATGCGGAGAATTGAACAGTAGGAATCCGCTCCGAAACTTGGTGTCATATCTTAAGGGTGTAATCATGACGAGATTTCACCAGACACCAACGAATGATGATTGATTCTTTCGTCTCTAGATGAACCGATCAATTTGCAGCAAGCTCATCCTCCACAGTTTTCGGAAGCAGTACTAGAGGTGGTGGAAGGTGTATGTGCATCCAACCCAGATGAGGAGAAACTCTGGAAATCAGTCTGGTCGTGATCGCGGCACAAAATAGAGGCCATTGTGAGCTATCCTTCTCACTCATGTTTCGGCTTCGAAGAAATGGGGTTCTTGCAAGCTGCAGACTTATCGACTCGGCACATCAACTCAGAACGCAACTTCCCTGTCTCTCTTTCTAATTCTCGAAATGTAATACATGGTCCCGATCCTTCGCGTCATCGGCGGTTGCTGGAGCCGCCCTAAAAGGTGGAGCTACAATGGTGGGGGAGAGGTTCCTAGTTCTCGTGAGACATCCTTCCTTCTGAGCACGGCAATCAGTAGTACGAGGAAAATGAGAGTTTGGGTTTGCCTCTTCTGATCTTGCGCACGCCCCAAGATACATACAGTTCCTCTGCTAAAACGAGGGAAGTGGACAATGGTCGCATTGTCGAAATTCATGTCCACATGAGATCGGCATGGAAGATTGCTTCTAACGTATGGGCCCAAAAACAGCCAAGGCCCAAGAGCGAGAGAGAGGAGGACGGTGCCCTCTAAAGTCTAAACGTCCAAATCGCTTCATCTCGATTCTTGTGCCAAGTGTCGCATTTATTAAGGTTTATCTCGTTGATGTGGTGCCCTATGTCATGTACATTCTTAACGTATGTATATGTATATATATATGTACATACGTGTATATCTCCGGTCGTATGTAAGTACACGTAACTCAGTCCATACGTAAACATACGTGGCCCGTCATCGAAGCTACCGAAGTCCCACTGGTGTGCGGGAATTTATAGCCTCGATGGCTGGTGAGAATGTTGAGGTCTATTTTCAAATTGTCGAAACACTAGCGAAATGACAATTCCGGCCGTTTCGGCATTCCGGATAAGAAAAAGGAATTAATGTTTAAGCCTTTTATTTATCCATATATTCTATCTACCATTAATTATTTTGAGGCTGGGCAAGGAATGAGAAATAGTGCAATGGATGAAAACCGGTGGAAAACCAAGCAAATTTATTATTATTTTTTTCACCGTATGAATTAAAAAAAAATCATAAGTTACTAATTTAATACAACTTGGAATGAGATGGCAATCCGCCGAGACGCGGGACTATTTCCGACGGAAGCTGGTGAAGAGGTGCAGCTGACTAGGGATGCGTGCTCCGGGTGGGGCCCCGCCGCATTAGCAAGTTGACAGTCGCCGACGCCAGCAATCGCTCGCCGCGTGAACTCCTTTTTCAAACACTCCAAACTCCGCGTCCTCTTCGCCGCACGGCACGGCACGGCACCGATCGAACCACCGAAAGATGAACCCACGCCGCTCTTCTCCTTCTTCTCCTCCTTCTCCGAGCGATCGCAGGCTGAGCGCGCTCGCTCGCCATCTGAGCCCTCCCTCCGAGTCCGGCTCCGGCGGCGGCGGCGGCGTCATCTCTCGCTCCCTCGCTTCCTCGTCTTCCCTCGGCGGCGGCGGCGGCGGCGGCGGCGGCTCCGTCTTCAGCCACGTCTCTCGCGCTCCTGAAGATCCTATTCTCGGCGTAACAACCTCTCTCTCTGTCTCTGTGAATTTTTTTTTTCTCTCGTTTCGTATGTCAGCGATTTCCGGTGTTATCGTCGCGATGATCTCCGATGATAGCCGCCGTGCGTAGAGCTTCGTGAGTCGGTGTGAGTTCAGCGACGTTTTAGGTTTTGCTCGGTGGGAAAGCGAAGGAAGATGGAGACGGAGAATAGGTTGTGATCCGTTTTGATTTCTCGCTCTTCTTCTTCTTCTTCGGAGACGACGACGTAGCCAGACTAGCTGAAGTAGCACGGATCCGTAGGTGTTGTCCAGTTGTCGTACGCGACTTCGGGAACTTGTCGTGGAACTCCTGTTCGTCGTGATCTAGGTTAAGGAATAATATTGGCCTAGAAGTGTTCCTGTGTGAACGCGTCTCTCGCTCGCGCTCACACAGAGTAAGGCGTTTGTCTCCCCCCGCTCTGTTGCTCATAGAAATAGGAAATGTCTTCTGCATTTTTGTTGCGGAACTGATCAAAAAAAGCGAAGGTAGCGTTGAAATTGGACTGAACGGTTAACCAAAAGTCTTTTTGGATTTTGCTACTTGATGAAGAGAGCACATTATTTGTTGAAGGAGCTATGGTTGTCGCGTATTAGTATCTATCTATGTATCTCTAGTAGTTGTGCTGTATTGTGTTTGCACTCGATTGTGTGAATGTACGCTGCCTCGATGTGCTTGTGATACCTAGAGATCAGAGGGAGATGAATTTGTCATGATACAACTTTGCTGCTGTTCCTGGAGTTGGATCCTTTTGCTTCTAAATGACCATCGCTTATGGTGATTCTCATTCGGTGGAGTTCCAGATTGGCCCTGTTTGGTAGTTGAGTTTTTGGAAAGGAGACAAATAGGGTTATGCTTTTTATATTTGGCTGAAGGCTGTTTTATTGGGAAGATGAAATTCTCTATGTGGTGGTAGCTGAAAGAGCTTCAGATATGATTTGTGGAGTGGGGGGGATTGAATTTCCTTTACAGTGGTTTCACTCTGCATGTATTTTCTTCTGAATTATGTTAATGTAAAACTTATTTAGTCGGCTAATGTGTGTCATTGCAAATGTTGTTTAAAGGCTGTAATATATGTTCTCTGTCTCTGATAATTTTATTCTGTTGTATAATGAGCAGGTGACTGTTGCGTTCAACAAAGATCCAAGTCCTGTAAAGTTGAATTTGGGTGTTGGTGCTTATCGTACAGAGGTAACTTTTGAAAGAAACTTGATTTCGCTGTTTCAGTCAATATTATACTGAACTTATACTGCTACCGTGAAGATATTTGTACATATTGCAATACATGCCTATAGAAGGCGAGTATCCTCTCATTCCTAGTGTTAGAGACAGACCTCACTGACTAGTATTTTCCTTTATTATTTTCATAGGGACAACACAGATAGTATCAATTCATCAATCCTTCTGGCCTGAAAAACCATTAATTTTTGGATCATTTTCTTGTTTGGCTCTATATGCCTACAGGAAGGAAAACCTCTTGTTCTGAATGTTGTGAAACGGGCTGAGCAGCAGCTTATAAATGACAGGTTTGTTTGTGATGATATGATGGATATTAACATTAAATATGAAATTTATCGACTCATCTTGTCTGGTTTTCAGGGCACGTGTTAAGGAATATCTTCCAATTGTTGGATTGGCAGAATTTAACAAATTGAGTGCCAAGCTTATTTTGGGTGCTGACAGGTAGAAAATTAATGTAATAAATGATTGACAGTGAAATAATACCTGTGATTTATCTTCTTATATACAACATTTTATTGATAGCGTTTTGTATTTCACTTTTTCTTTCTTGATTTCCCTGGGAATAGCCCTGCTATTCTTGAGAACAGGGTTACAACGGTGCAATGCTTGTCAGGCACTGGCTCACTGAGAGTTGGGGGGGAATTTTTGGCAAGGCATTATCATCAGGTAAAGTGCATGTTTTACATTAGATGATTTCCTTGTCTTTGCAGGTCTAAGTGGATGGTTTCAAGATAAAGCTTATAGCCAATTTTTCTACCATGTGGTGCAGCACACAATATATATACCCAAACCAACCTGGGGGAACCACCCAAAAGTCTTTACTCTGGCTGGGTTATCTGTGAAATACTATCGCTACTATGATCCTGCCACTCGTGGACTGGATTTCCAAGGTAAGGAGTAGTGACTCGTGATTTTCTATCTCAGCTTATATTTCTCAGATCTAAACGGTGCCAATGATCCATATTTAGTTGCACTCTTTCCCCCCTTTGCAAAGAATGATGCATGATTGTTGATGATGCAGTGCAAATTTGACAATCTAAACGAATGCAATAATGTTGTCTCTGAAACATAGGGCTGCTAGAAGACCTTGGTTCAGCCCCATTAGGAGCTGTTGTCCTTCTTCATGCATGTGCTCACAATCCAACTGGCGTTGATCCAACTCTTCAGCAGTGGGAGCAGATCAGGCAGTTGATACGATCAAGAAGACTGTTGCCTTTCTTTGATAGTGCTTATCAGGTATCTTCTTGCAGCATAGCAGATACACAGGAATTACATGGAAGCTCCATTTACTAGGATCTGATTTAGCTGCAGATGACTGATGAGTTATTCCTTGGTCGTACCCATTTTGTTTGACCCAGGGTTTTGCAAGTGGAAGTCTGGATGCAGATGCTCAGCCAATTCGTTCATTTGTGGCTGATGGTGGCGAATGCCTTGTAGCACAAAGTTATGCAAAGAATATGGGGCTCTATGGTGAGCGTGTTGGAGCCCTGAGCATTGTAAGACTCAATCCATGCTACTACTATTGATTACTGTCCGTTCCTCATCTTTTGATAGGGCCTGTCTCGTGAGTCATGACTTTTGAATTCAAGGAATATCTTCATCTAAGCCGGTCATGAATTTTCTTGGACTTTTCTAGAATATGAATGAATGTGAATTAGTGAAATTACAAAATGGAAAACTGTCATTTGTTTTTGGTCACTACTATGGCCCTGTTTGCCGACATTTTAAATAGTTGGTGGATCGGGTCTTCACATGATTTTTTTCTTTCTTTCGCAAGTATTACGTGCAAATATGATTGAAGAAATAGTCTCTGGCCTTTTACGGCATCACGCTTTGAGGAAAAACCGTTTTAAGATTGATCTGCAATTTCCTTTCTTGTAGTTTTATTTGTGACATTTGAATTACGCCAGGTCTGCAGGATGGCTGATGTGGCCGGTAGGGTAGAGAGTCAGCTGAAGCTCGTGATAAGGCCTATGTATTCAAACCCACCAATTCATGGAGCATCCATTGTGGCTGCCATCCTCAGAGACAGGTCAGATAAAAAAACTCTTGCAGCTTCTTGTCCCTTCTTCTTTTCTTTTTTTCCGTATATCCACAGCCTATGCCTATTGCTTGATGAATTCACGCTTAAGCTGCTATTTAAGCAATTTTTTAGGTTGACCTTCAATCCTTCTCCTGCAGGGAGATGTACAATGAATGGACTATAGAATTGAAAGCAATGGCTGATCGTATTATCAGTATGCGCCATCAGCTTTTTGATGCCTTGCGTGCAAGAGGTTAGAACCCTGATTTTTTAGGGTACTATCCATGCTCTGCATTTGTTTGTTTCTCATCTTTAGGCTAGCGGCTTGGGGACATTTTTCTTTGAATTGCACAAATACACATGTCACAGCCTGCTGAGTGCAAGGCCTGCCCCAATTAATTACTACCGCTGCCCAGTTATTGCACTTAATCTACAATACGCGAAAAGCTTGCACCTCATGTATAGTTATTAGGTAGATAAATCTCTACGGTAGCAGCATCCGTGCCTTCATTCTGTTTGGTCATGCATGCATATTGCATATCGATTAGGTAGTTAGTCATTTGACCTTTACCATGCTGTGTCGACTATGCATGTTTCGGTCAGGCACACCTGGTGATTGGAGCCATATTATTAAGCAGATTGGAATGTTCACTTTCACGGGGTTGAACTCGCAGCAAGTTGCTTTCATGACGAAGGATTACCACATCTATATGACTTCTGATGGGTAATAAATTCTTGTCCTTTTGTGCCATTATAATCATCTGGTTATTCGGGTCATTTTGACTCGATTTAATTTGATATCATCTCAGGAATCTCCCCTCTTCCTTTGAAGATCATTTCTTCTTTCATTTAGCGCATATTGTAGAATTGCCGGTGGGATAGAATGAATACTGGCGATTTTAGTTATCAATTCATACTGCAACAGATGAGAACTCTCACTTTTACTGAGCATACATAGCTTTAAGTCACCGCATCAGACACACCTCCTTCAAAAATTTGTCAAATGTTTATCCTTTGTCCGCAACTTCATTTGCATATTTGATTGACTGTACAATTCCGATGCTTATAGCACGCCGCCGCTGCCTTTATGCAGGAGGATTAGCATGGCTGGACTGAGCTCTAGGACAGTCCCTCATCTTGCAGATGCTATTCATGCCGCCATCACTCGTGTTGTTTAGAAAATGTCAGAGTCTTCCTCCATTTCTCTGTCCGGTTTCAAGCATTTGGTTTCCGTCGGGTTATGTTGTAATAATTATTGTCTCAATGTATTTAGGCCTTTTTAATTTATTTATTAATTTTGGTAAAATAAACGGGGAGTCTGTCTTTTGCATATGGTTATGTATTAAGTGGGAAACATATATCCGCTCTTTTGTCGTATGCCTGGACAAAGGCTTCAGACTGTTTGGCATTCCGAATCTTACCGCAGGTAAAGTGCAAAAAGTACAAATTGTCATTCGAACAGCCTTATCTGCCGTGGCCTGGTTGAACCTGCACAAAATACTAGGCCCAGACCAGTTTTATGCGACGACAGCGAACTTCGTCGGATCTGTTCGGTTGGATCTAGACTTAGTACCGAATTAGTGAGGCCTGGCCTTGCAATTTGAAAGGTCATTTTTTCTGTGAAGCGTCTAAGGTGGGGCGTGGACCTCCCAGCCCAGGATCAGACATTAAGCTCAACTTAAGGCCCAAGAAACACAGGTTGAGCTTCCTGAAATTTCTACCCAAATAGTAGGCCAGGAAAGGCCCATGTGTTGGGCTTAGAAGGCGAAGATTAAGGTGCAGTGGACTGAGAAAGCTGAAGTAATGGCCATTTAAAAGAATTGTTTTTCCAGGCCCAATTGGCCGAGAAAGCCCAAGAAGATGTGCCCCTATGAAAACCCAAAAGGCTGGGCCTGTAGGGCCGAAGGGCGTTGTAGGTCCAATGAATTGGACTTCTAGGCTCAAATTAAGGCCCATAATTTAGCAGAAAGGTCCCAAAATTGGGTTGGGAACCATAGGCCGAGAAGGCCCAAGTTGAGGCTCAAAAAGTGGGTCCTCCGGCCCCAAGTTAAGGCATAAATTATGGGCGAGGCCCAAGGAGTTGGGCTGCTGATTAGGCCTACATTTATGGGCCTGGAATGACCCAATATTGGGGATGTTAAGGCCCGAAATATTTGGGCCTGACCACTGCACAATGGGCTGATGAGGCCCGAGTGAAGGCTCAATCATTTGGGCCAGACCCTATTTAAAAGCCCAAGACGTGGGTTAGGCGAAGCCCAACTTGGGCTGGGCCAGGCCTGTTGTAAGGCCAACGATGGACCTTACCAATGATCCTCAGTCGTGTATAATTCAACAGGCCCATATTAAGGCGCAAAGAATTGGACTTCCAGGCCCAATGGGCCATATCAGCCCAAATTGAAGGCCCACAATTTGGGCCCAATGGGCCGATTAGGCCCAAATTAATGGGTTTGGAGGACCAATTTAAGCTAAATTAATACTGAGCCCAATAGGCAGAAAAAGGCCAAAAGATTTGGGTTTCCGTGCCCAAATTAAGGCCCAAATAATGGTATGGGCCCAGTGGTAGGCCGAATACTTGGTCTTCAGCCCAAATTAAGATCCAAATTTTCGGCCGGGCCCAAGTTAATTCCGAATGGGCTCATATTAAGTTTGTGGGCCCAATGTCGTATTATGAGCCTGACCTTGGCCCAAGTTATTGGGGCTTTTTATGCCCATGTCGAGTCCTACGTTTGAGTAGACCAGGCTCAATTTAAGGCCCAATTTCCATAGAGGCCCAGTCTTAGCTTGAGCTAAGGCGGAAAAATTGGGCTGTCCAGGCCTAATGCGAGGCCCAAAGATTAAGGCCAGCCCGGGACCCCTTATAGTCTGTAAATGACCCCTTAATCGTTTACACGGCGAGTCATTTTCTGTGAAGACAAATCGACCTAGGTTTTACGAAAATTCTAAACCGACCTGAAAGTCTTTATAAACAAGGAGACACCGTGAATATGAAGGAGCACGAGCACCTTTCTCCAATAATTTAATGTGAGTTCCAATCAACGCTCTATGACTGAGGCAGTTTTGATGCTACATAAAATGACATGATACAAGACAGAAATGTCTATACATACTGTATGAACCTTTATGAATAGTCAACGCAGAGGTGGGCCAAACTTTCAGCACCTAGCATTCGCCCTATCTGCAACCTTTCAACAGATAGGAAGAGGGACTCGAGAAAGTCACAGCGACGGAGGATTTCCCACTCTCTTTCGGTTTTCCAGGGGTCCCGCATTCGCTGAAATCGAGCGTCCGGCGCTCCACCTGCAATGTTTCAAAACAAGTTATCAAAACTGGACTAGGTGGACATCAGACGAGAAACCTTGTGGAAAAAATCTCGGACGAAATCTAGAACTTCGATATTCATTCAATGGTTCACGTTGATTTCGCTCATTCGATGGGATAAAAAAAATAGCGTACCCTGATGTTATTTGCCTAACGTTTAAATTTCCTGATGTTATTGAGGTAGGCGGACCCTAAATAATGCCAGAAACCCCTTTCTTTTCCTCGATGAGTTAGTCCAATTAATCAGATAACCTAGCCGTGTGGATGACAGACTTCATGTAGAAAGCAGGTCACATGTCCAGGCACAAGAGAAGAATTAATATGGACGCGGAATTTCATAGTTCTGTTTAGCCTATGATATTGATTTTTTAATTATGACCACTGGAGGAGACTAGACAGTCTTTCTTGAAAAGACAAACAACGTAGGATCTGAGAATGAAGAGAATCTTACCGGCAGAGTTGAACCCATAGAAGAGCAATTCTCTGTCTGCTGATTCAATTTACAATTTTCTTGGTCGGGATTTTGGTGATTGAGGTTTTTCTTCTTGGATAATGTCTCCAGAGTGTCATTTCCGAGAACCTCCTGAGCTGTAGCATATGCAGCAGCACTCTGTTCGCTTAGATGTTTCATGAGCCCAAGAGCATCATAACTTCTGTCTCCGGGACTCATAAAATACCCTATATCCTGAAAACAAACCAAAAGAGGAAGCAGACATCGTGTTATTTCATTCTCTTACTGTGTGCCAAGGATGATATTATTAGCTGATGTAGACGACACAACAATACCTCAACCGTTATTTCAGTGTTAATCCTGGGCCCTGGAAGGAAAGAGTTTATAAACCAAGGCGACTTCCACGCTGAAGGAGATTCAATAATTCTTCTGAATGGAGTCCCTCCAAATCTGAAAAAGAATGTCACCAAGTCAAGAATCCCCTCATATCTAAGGAAAAGCAACTAAACAAAAAGAACCTAAGCAACGGACACTAATATAAATTTTGGAATCATAGTCAAACTCCACCGCTGTTTCAGTTTATATATATGGAGGTCATTTTAAGACACTTCCCTCCTAGGACCGCAAAGAATACCTCAAGCAACATAACAATCGCAAAGAACTGCATACAATTTTCTAGGAGACCACAAATACCCATTTATAATACGTTAGCACAATCTTACATGCTTGAGTTCTCAAAGCTGGCATCATTCGAAGTGTTGTCGACACTGATCTCCAAGGGACCTGAAGGAAGCGACAATGAAGATTTAGCGGCCTTGTGGCTTCCACGTTTTGCTTCGCTAGCAGGAGAGCTAAGAGGTTGCCATGAATTCCCAGACGAGGACTCTAAGGTAACTCCATGATTCAAAGAAGGTGCCACGACTTGAGACGACTGTTTTCTGGGAGTTCCATCTGTTGACCCAGTTGATTTATGAGCTTGGTTACCAGTTTGATCAGGAGAAAACAACAGGAGGTCATTTATGTCATGTTCAATAAGCACATCAGGAGGCTGTGGCACCTGAAAAGAAAAGAGCAGGCTGAGTGTCACTGAGGAAAAGAAAGAAAAAGGACGAATGAAATGGCCAAGTCACTCCCAGCAAAGAGAAGAATTCGCAATTTAATCTAAATGATCCGCATGAAAAGAAAAGAGATTTCAAGTGCTGCTAAATCCATGGCATGAGACACTGCACGTAAAACTCTGACAAGAGAGTAACCAGCAAACTAATAGGAAGGATAAAAAATTGTGGACTATCCATTGCATGATGCACACAGACCACTAGTATGTTGATCACTCGATGGATCCATACTCTCACTTATTTTGGCCAGCATTCTCTTGCAGCAAAATCTTGTGCAGATGTATCGCCAATGAAATCGAGGAACAAAATGAAATTACAAACTCACCCTTTCGGTTGTGGCATCAGCTTCTGCACCAGTTTGAGCGTTAATATCATCATTAACAGGCTGTTGCCCTTCTTTCATATAATCGTCTCTACTGCAATCATCCTCTAAACTTTTATTGCCTGGAAATCCACTTCTGTCATTCTTTTCCTGTCTGCATTCTGAACCAATACATGAATTTTCTTTGTCTTCAGCTAGATTCCTCGAGTTTCTTCCCACGCTGATCGGAGGAGACAGCATATATGCCCTTTGATTGTCAGTCTCATCAAACATAACATCCAGACGAGAAAAGTCTCTCGTCAGGTCAGATGTTATATCTTTCTCCAGCTTTTTGTCAATTCTTCTATCTGACAAAGGGGACAACAAGTCACGACATCTTTTCTTTAAGATAGAAGGGGTACTCGTGAAAGTTTTGGCAGCACTTTTCAGTACAGCATCAGGACTTTTGTCACGTGAAGGAGAATCCCATAACCTAAATGGGGATATGCAGTTGATAGAAGACATCATCAGCTGTCGGATACCAAGGGGACTATATTCTTGCTGCATGTCGTTACTTGGTTGTATCAGATCACAGCTGAAAAAAGGAATATCCAAGCTAGGAAAACGAGGGGGCTCATAACACAGTGACCCTGGCTCTGGCTTTACTACTCCAATGTCCGGCCCAGCTTTCAAAGGAGTAGTTTGCATGACATCTGATCCTGAACAGAAAGCATTTACAGGTACTAATTTCGATTGATCAGGTGGCAATTCTAATTGCTCTAGCATACTGGAGCTCATGCCATTATCACCAGGAGAATTGGTTGAATCATCTGCAATAACAAAACGACTATGCACACCAGTTTCAAAGTCTTCTTGAGTTTCAAAAGAGGGATACTGAATGTTTTTGCTACCAGATACTGGTGCGTCGCCATCACTCGAGAACAATAAAGGAGCAGAATTAGAAGGCTGGGCACATGAAGTACCCACAGCAACAGCTCCTGAAGGATTATACAGCTGAGGAGATTCAGATGGTTGAAAATTTGATGATTGGCTTATTAGTGCATCTATACATCCGCCAACATCAGTTCTGATTGGTTCTTTTGCAATATTTTCAGAGGATAAACATTCATCAGCCATAGCATCTGAGAATAAAAACCTGCAACATTCATCATCAGAAATCAAAATCTGATGCAACTGATCAGCTCCTATGCCCAAACTGCTAACAGAAGGAACCATCAGTGCCAGAGAAGCTTGAAAGGGAACACTAAGCCCCCCATGGCTCTCACTGGCACCTATGGACTCTGTTTTCACTCCTGATGATTCTGGTCCAAAATCCAAGAAGGAACTATTTGGTAGGTCATGTCCACTGAACTTGTAATCCTCAAAAGAAGTTTCATTGCCACATGAAAAATCATGATGTGCCAAATTAGAAGAACCGCATATTTCAGGATGTACATCTGGAATAGTGAGATTGACCTCATCCATAGATGGATAATACTGCTCTGAACAGGAAACTGGACTGGAGTTGTGATCTCTTCCCAAAGCAGAATCTTCGCTCTTAGGTATGGCTATAGTCATGTCATTAGTAGACTGAGAGCAACCTACAGTCGAACCTTGACTGCATTCTGAATTTTCCTCTAGCTCTACCCCACCTTTAGGACCAGTGTCAACTCCACTGGTCTGCAACCTTGAGGAAGATGAAGCAACGAGCTGATTCTGGAATCCACCATGAGGCAAGGCTGGAAACTGTGCAAGTAAACCTGATGCCAAGTAAGTGTCCAGTTTCTTCTTTACAGAACTGTTCCAGTGGTTTTTTATAGCATTGTCTGTCCTGTTCATGCAACAACATAATTCTAATTTATCCACAGAACGAGCAACATTTACGTTGCACTTTAAGCTGCAACAAACAACATGAAGAAACACCAAGGACACAAACCTGCCAGGCAAGAACTTGGTCAGCTCTGCCCATCTGTTTCCATATATCTGGTGAGCCCGAATTAAGGCCAGCTCCTCTTCTTGAGTCCATGCCTCTTTATTTATAGCAGGATTAAGATGATTATGCCACCTGACATTATATATACACGAACACGATTTCAGATATAGCAATTTCAAATTGGATTCTCATCTACTTCAGCATGGCTAACCCAAACTCCAAACTAATGTGAGAATTAGCTTAAGAGCAGAGACACTTCAGGTACAGGACATTAGGGTGAACAATCAAAGTATGAAACCAAAAAGAAGAGAAAAGAACAATCAAAAGTATCTGGATTGTGGTAAGAAGTGTGCAATTAGCAACAAGAGGAAGCTTGCGACACAGAAGAATTCCAACTTCATCGAAAGAGTAGAAGAAACAGAGAGTGCCTGAAGCAGACTTTGAATGGTATTAGAATATCCACTACAGTTGTTGTTCAAGTTCAACTTTTCACTCAACTTTGTCCTAGTGACTTCCCCTCTACTCAGTTTCAAATTCAATCCCCAAAATCAGCTTCAGTTCACTCTAATAGCTTCTTCACTCCACAATTTATAAGCTTTCTCCACTCCTTTTAGCTAAAAAAGCTCTTCAGTCACCACATGCATTGTTGTGGCCTAAATAATGAGTCCCCGACGAGCCTATGTCAAAAACCTGGACATGGCGGTAATATACAGCAATCACGTTCATTTGGCACATCCTTCCAGATTTCTTAGCTGTTTAACAAGACATGAAAGCTGTAGTCTTGAGGGCTTTGCTTGAGTGGCCATTTCATACTTGTGGATTGTTACAGAAACAGTTCACAAGCGTGGCATTTTGGTTTTGGCAGTTAGTATCACCTTGATCAAACAATTTACAAATCAGCATCTGAAATGAGCAGAGGTGGAAAAAACGTCTTGGAACAATTAAAATATAGTAGGAAAATAAGTAAAAATTCAGTATTGATTAGTTTCAGATTGAGACTTTTGCTACATTTGAGGTGGGTCCTTCATTATAGAAAATGCAATACATTTTTTTCTATCAAAGGAAGAAGGATGTCTTAACATAATTCAGTATAATGGCATCATGTGTAATGATGGCTAGACATTCTCATCAGAAGGTAACAAAGTATCCGAAAAGAAAATCATGAAACTTTGGGTCACACCTCTCTCGACATTGCTTTCCAATTCGCCCAGGTAGATGTTGTGCAATTGTGGACCATTTTTTTGGACCATATTTGTTGACCAACTCAACGATGATTTCATCCTCCTATATCACATGAGCAAGTAATCATGTCATGTTATAGACACGCCGGGTGAATTTACAGGGTAAAAATGATAATCATGATAATTATATAAAAAGAAAGTTCGACGGGAAAAAGGATAAAAAGGAAAATTAATTATTACCTCTTTAGACCAAGGACCTTTCACAAGTTCAGGATTCAAGACCTTTTGCCACCTATGCAGACATTGTACATCAGTCCGATCTTTGAAACACTCGGCTACAAAACCAGTATTTTTCATCAAAGCCAAGCAACTGTTGTACAAATACCAGAAAACTACAGTTGACGGATTATTGAAAAGACAATTAGTTAAAAACAAATCAAATGTGGCCAGCACAAACAGAATCTATGCTCGAGAATATCGTTACAACATAATAATCCTAATTTTACAGAAGAAGACAGCAAATATATTTGTACTCAAACAATTCACAAGCGACAAGCAAATGTTCATCAAAGATTCTGCATTTGTCTGGCTCATGTTCATACAACTTCAACTTTCATGATTAATAGTAAAAACTTCACTTTCCTTTGAAGAAAAGCTATATACGATAATACAACCAGCAGCAACTTCGGGATAAGGAAAACAATACTAAATTGCACCATCAATAGACATACCTATCTTTTTCCAATTCTTTCCTTTGAAACGCTCGACCGCCTTGCGCAAAATCTCATCCTGACGGCAATGTAACCTCAAGTTATTATAGCATTATCTAATGCTCAGCCTATTGTCCCACTTTCAAGTGGATAAACATCAGACAATAAACCAAACTTAAGATGACAAAAGGTTATCCAAGGTTATAACCATGAATAACCCAGAAGGAAGTATAAAAAATCAGTCAGTAGAATATCAAGAAAGTCACACTGAGAATTCACTTTTATGAAAAGAAACCCTGTACTGTCTAATCTATCATTTAGCATGAGAGCAGCTAAAATAGTTGGACATCCTAGGAAGTATTGAAGCAGAATTACTCGATAGAGAAAGAAAGTTTTGACAGTAGAATAAAGTACAAGCCTTTACCTCTTCAGCTGTCCATTGTCCCTTTGTTGAACGTCTAGTTGGCCCACTAGTCCTCCTACAAAACAAAAGCACCGTATAACGCAATCTGTGGAAGGTGAGCACCAAATATAAATAATCATGACCTGGTTGAATCCAAACTAAGAAACACTGACAAATAACTGAGCACTTGAGCACACTAATAGCCATAAGAAACTGCAACAAGGATCTTGCACAAAAGGACAACCAATTTAAGAAATTGATAGCCTTTGCCTGATTTCACACTCAGCAGAACTGCAGCAGGGAGCAATGAGAAAAAAAAAAATTGGGCTTCTTTTGCAAGGAAAAAATGCACCACATCATATCTCAGAGATGCCATTAAGTGAACTCTCATCCATCCAAACCACGTCTCTAATTCTAAGTAGCAGCCTAGTCACCAAGCATATTGATTAAAGCCAATTTGCATAACATGTATGTACTAAGGTTTCGAATGCAGTACCCATGCAATGGCCGCGCTCTTGGTACACCATCTCTGCTCCCGTCCGACGGAGCCGATGCTGTCCTTTCACTTTCCATAGTTCCTGGATAAACATGAAATGCTACATATGCCGATGCCCACTCTGTGACCGTCTCCAATAAGTAATCTCCAAATCATCATAAACCACCCGCCGAAATGTTTAGGCCTACGTCTTTGAACCACAAATGCAACAAGTAAACAGCAAAAATAAGCACTGTCATACCGGAACATTCCAAAGCCAGCGAGCACCAATAACGAAACGCTACTTATACAGCTCGCAAACACGAGGCGCTCGAAATTGAAAGCGAAATGAATAAGCGGACAATCTTCTCGCGATTTATTCGCACAATCCGAACCCTAGGAATTTAAAATTAAAAAAAAAAAAAGAAGAAGAAGAAGAAGAAAAAGACAGCTCGCCAAATCACTCAATTGAGTAGAAGATTGAGCGCGGAACAGCACCGAGAAACAAAATCTCCAACTCCAGCTAAACTCGTCAAGATCGAACGAGTTCCGAACTCTTCCAAACCGAGCGCTTTAAACAGCTCATCGTAGTAGAATCGGTTCGAACCTAATCGAAACCTGCTCGAGGAGTCACCCAATTAAGTAGCAGATTGAGCGTGGAACAGCACCGAGAAACAAATCTCCAACACTAGCCAAACTCGTCGAGATCGAACGAGTTTCCAGCTCTTCCAAACCGAGCGCTTCAAACGTCCCACCGTAGTCGAATCAAGTTCGGACCTAATCGGAAAACCCGCTCGAGGAGCGCTCAAAATTCCGGCGAATCCGAACCGAATCGACTCTAACCTAAGAACCGATCACCACAAAAAAAAAAAAAAAAGAAGAAAAAAAAAGTAGAAGAAAAGAAAAACGCACCGACGGAGACGAGATCGAGACTCACCAAGCTGAACTCCGACGAGCGGGACGGACCGCGTCGAGCGGCGAGGGGCGGAGGGGGGACGTCGTCGGCGGCGGTGGCGGCGCCTCGCGCATCTGCGGATCCGGAGAGAAGCTCCGCCGCCGGGAGAGGACGAGCGCGGCGCGGAGAGGCGGGGGAGGAGCGAATCTGGCGGAGGACGCCGCCGCTGCTGCCGCTGCTGCTGCTCTGCGCGACGGAGCGACAGAGAAGAGAGGGAGAGAGAGGGAGGGAGGGAGAGAGGGAGGAATTTGAAAGTGAGTTGTTGTTTTTGTTTTTTTTTTAAGCGAAACGGTCCTGAGGACTGGAAGAGGGGAGGAGGGACTTCTCGGCATTCAAACGCGAAGGGGCGGACTTACGATGATTTCAAACCCTCGTGGCTTAAAGGTCGAGCACGTTCGGTGCTGCTGATGATGAGATCTCGGCGGATCTGGGCCGTCCGTCCGCGACTGAGTTCTCCCTGGTCCTTTTGCTTTCGGTAGTCCCTACTCTACTCCGGGGGGAGGAGGTTTTTATTTTTATTTTATTTTTTTTTGGTTCTTTTCTTAAGTCCAACGGCACCCAAGCGTCTTCTTTCTCCTTTCTTCTCTTTTTTTTTTCCGTTTGAAATAATTTAAATATGGAAGTTTCAATTCCGATAGATATCGATAATTAAACCTGTGATAGCCCGTTCTGCGTCATATCCAGCATGTCTGATGGAGAGATATTTCCTTTTTCTTCCTCCTCACGTGTACAAATACAAGGCGGCAAATGAAAAATCGAAAAAATTACGGCTTCTAATAAGGTGTGCACGGGTAAAAGTAGGGGAAAAGTTATAGGACTTGGCATTTTTGCTACCGAGGCTTTCTTGTTTTTACGGTCTCGTTTTGGGTTTTCGAAACGTGAAATTAGCGACCCTAGAATTTCAAATTTTTCCATTAATGGGCGGAACTATCTAGGAATTGATGGATTCTTACCAAATCTACGTAAAAATAGCTCAAAAAAGAAAAAGAAAAGGGAATTCGAATGCGAAAGATAGCTTTAGGACTTGGGTTGGAAAAAAAAGTTGGACGAGTTGACTTTTCAAGAGATCTCCAAAATTTGAATATGGTCGTCCGATTGGGCGTAGACATGCTCTTAAAGACTTGAATATTTAATGGGTTGAGCATTAAAAGAAGAATATCAAATCCAATATTAATTAGGGCATTTATTTTTCGAGATTTTAAGCCGTTCTTATCATCACCAAGCGAGATAAGTTAAGCCAGTTTTCTTTTTTCTTTTTTTGATTTACAATGTATCAACTCTCATTTTTATAAAAAAATTACAACGATTTCGAGAATCATACCCATTTTATCCAACGAAACTTATACTAATTTATTCTCTTTTCGTGTCATTTGTCGATCCATATTTTTGGCTCCTGGTAAGATGCTCTGATAAAGGACCAAATCATAATCCGCATTCGTTGACAGTGATAGATAAGCAGGCATTCCACTATCCCGAACGATGTGAGCCAATTCACACAGGCTCAGTTCACGTGAACCCCGAAATGCTCATCTCTTCCAGAAAAATATGTTAACGACTCCAAGATGAACGGCTAGATTGGTAGTGAGGTTTGCGGGCTCGTACTATGGCCCGCCAAATCATGTGGCTGTGACCCAAGGCTCATCTAATCTGTAAGTTGAAGTATCATTTAAGAAAATTTTACAGCGCGCATATTACCATTATGGAGTCTTTTTCTTTTTTATAGAGTACAGTTTATGTAGATTGGTCAAGGAGTACATGAAAAGCTGCCTAGTAGTTAGATCCGTCAAATGGGGAGATCGAGTCGAAAATGATCCAATTCAAATTGACCCATTTATCCCGTTTTGACACATTTTCCATACAATGCAAATTTAGCCCGATCCGACCTATATTGTTAAAACACTTATATATATAATCTAATCTAGAAAAACTCGTATCCAAACTGAAGTGAGAATACATAGTGAGCGAATGTGACATCAAGCAAGGGCGAGAATAAAAAAGGTGAGTTAGATGTAACAAGTTATGAATCTATTTAACACCTAGATTATTTTGAATTTTATCATTCTAAACTCATTTATGACTTACTTAATAAACACAAACTCACATAACAATTCAACTCATCAAATATGGGTTAAGAAATCAACGTATAATCCATTTCATCAAATATGGGTTAAGAAATCAACTTATAATCCATTTCGACAGGTTTACTGGTAGGATGAGAAAAAAAAAGATTTTTTTTAATTGAACATAGAGCTGGGCAAATTCTATCTATGTACACCCAAGATAAAGTAGCGCATTGACCAGTCAATTGTGTTGCAATTATTCACTCTATACCAGGTTGATAATGTCCTTAGAACAGGGCAAATCATGCATTGACGCCTGTACTTTCCAAAGCTTTTCAGTAAGTTTGCGAGTCTAAAATCACATAGACAAATCTGTTTCAAGTAAAATTCAAAAGTCTTTCCACGTTGCAGGATTCAAACACGAGTCTGACTATCTATCACCAGTTGATCCTGTCCGAAGGAGACTGCAAACTACAGCGCCTATTAGTAAGCATCATTGACCGAGAACTCTTGAGACGATGAAAAGGAGAGAAAAATTGAAGAAAAAGCAAAATTGTCTTAGAAGAGAAGAAACAGAAGACAAAATTTTTCAGTTGGTTGAGAGCAGTTTCATACATTACATACAACAACAAAGAGAAACGGATGAACACGATGTCATCCGTCGTACTTGCAAAGGTTCTCGAATCCCATATACTCGTGGCGCGCTATCTTTCCTATCATGTTCGATATGCCAACTCCACCTATTACGCAGAAGCCAAGAGACACTCCTTAAAACTTTTGAATACCTCAATAAGTTAATCAGCCCAAATCGAAAAGCCACACCTACTGGGTTTTTGAACAAGCTGTAAAGAAGTTGCATAAAATCTGCTAAAGGGAAAGGAAACCCAAGAAAAACAAAAATTCTCACCTAGCGAGATTGCGCTAACAAATATTGTGAAGGCTAGAATGAAGATGATGAGCGATGCCCTTCCGAACACAATGATCAGCTTCCTGACAATGTGTTGCCCGACAAGAGCCGCCACCGTAGCCACAATAACAAAGTACAGTGCTGCAGAACATATTGGACAACGCGTGAGAGTTTCAAAATTTTTTTACTTCGTTCTTCGCGGAGATGAAAAAGATAATGCATCAGTTCAGCATAGTAATGCCTATGGTTTTACGAATCCATGACAAAGTCGCCATCTATCAACTTACCATAAGGAACGGGAAAGCGATTGAGAAGATAATACTCTACGACAGACATGGATGAGGAAAAGGTCATTGCAAATGTGGCTGTGGCACTTGAGACCTGCAAGTACCAAAAGGTTGACAACCAAGATTCAGGATTGGCTTATGTCTCGAGCGACATCAACAAACCTCTTAAACATGGTAGTTTTTCATGATGAAGCAAATTTAAGAGAAGAAAAGTTGCACTAAAATGATGTTGATGGGCCCCGATCTTTGGACTACCATTGCTTCCTTTGCCATAACTCGAAGAGAAACATGGACTCACCTGTGGAGGGACGCCCAGCTCCAAAAACAACGGACCCATGATGAATCCTCCACCTAATCCAAGAAGCCCTCCGACAATTCCAGCCAGCACTCCACAGGCACAATAAAACATGAGCTGATGCACTTGAAAAGTAGTTTCTTGATTTCCCTTAGATGAAATTACTCTCCTTCCCTTATACAAGCTAATTGCCTCATAAAGAGACACCGACAATGAAATCGGGACCTGCAAATGATCACAAAAAATATGGAAACACTGACTAAGAGGAACTGGTAGAACTTGCATTATTGGGATCAATTTCGCCTCTTGTGCCAGCTCCTAAAGTCTAAAAGCCTCGATATCCGAAGAGACATGCAGACATTCAAATATTTACATATACAACGAAAAGTACCTGCAATAAGTTTAAGACCCAATAGCCAACTGAGCAGGTAGCTGTATGATTCTGTCAGCAACAGCAGAAAATACCAAAGTAAATACATATACATCAGGAAAGAGGAAAGTGACACAGAGTGATCTATTGCATTTCCAGAATTGTTAGAAAGCTAAAGGGGAGAGACACCTTGGCAATTTGAATTCCAAGAAAAGAAACCCAAACAAGAATGAGGAGTCCAAGTTCCATCCAGTAAACATTTTCGAGAATGGTCACCTGCAATGAAATGCTAAATGAAATTAGGCATTCATTGGCGTCTCGTGCAAACTATCAGGCAATACTAACCTCTGGATCCCTGATGTTCCTTTGAGGGACATTCCCTGGGCCACTAGGAAGAGGCTTGTATTCCACTTCTGGGCTTTCAGTGCCTGAGCAAAAGCCAGGAAGTGATAATCAGAGAGCAAGAGAGAGAGAGAGAGAGAGAGAGAGAGAGCGCAGAGCAAAGCAGAGACTGAAATTCAGTATGATGAAAGAAATAACATCATGACTCACCATTAGACTCCAGGAGCTTGGCAGCCTCCTGAAAACAAAAGCATGTGAAAATCAGATGGTGACATTACAAAGGTGATGCTCACTCACGAAGAAAGTAAAAAGAAAACCAAGCAATCAAACTCAAAGCAAATATAAACAAGCCTATCAATCACAGTTTTTAAGGAATATTCATTTTATTAAGCAAACTAAATGCTTCTACCTATGGCAGTTATAACAGCTCAAGAGGCATTTGCTCCCAAGTAAAGTGGGGTTTAAAACCTGTAAAACGTATGTTTTCAGACCAATAGAGAAGTGCACATCCCACTTCATCAAAGATTCAACTATGGTTGCTTAGTTTCTACGTAGATGAATGGCATCAAAGTATCATTTTAACATGACATACAAGTAATGTCAACACAACAAAAGGCGGATGGCAAACTGAGGTAATAGATATTGGATGGTTCTCATTCCAGAAGAAGTAAATATTGTGGAAGTAAGATAATCTGTTTTATTAATTAGTCAAAGTGATAAAATAGTCCTCATGCATGGAGATTAGAGGACATTCATATTAATAAAGACTCATTATTGGCAAGAATTTTCAGCAAATTCCTAACAATGAATTCCATACTGCTACCTTTTTCAAAGGATGTTACCAAGTTTCAACAAAATGCTTTTGCCTCACACACCTCCTAGTCAATCTTTTTAGGTGTCGTACAGTCATAATTTCCGAGATTTAGCAGGTGAAATGTTACTTTTGCAAGACACAGCCCCAATAATTTAATTTACACTTGATTACAAGCATAACAGACCTACCTTCTTCAATATGGTTTCTTTGTTCCATGTTTCAAGCCCCTTAAAGAATGCCTTAGTCGATGTGCCTGCATGTGTAAAATCAGGTATGTTCTGTAGCAACGCAGTGCTTTAAATGACAAAAATTGCAACAAACATTACCTAGGAAGAGAATAATCAGCAAAACCGTGACCATCCAGTCAGCAAATATCACATTAAATGCAACACCGATGCTTATGCCAAGCATGAGCATTGGTTGGATAAGCAGTGCCAAGTCATAGTCTATGATGGGCATATCCAGTGTGGGATGCCTAAGCTTAAGATTATAGTAGACGGTCGACCCCGCAGCACCCATGATCATACCTGAAAAACAAACATGCCCAGAACTTCCTAAATATTAGTTCCAGAGTACGTGAACGAACGACTGCTCTTTATGTTAAGTAATTCAGTCAAAAGAAAAATTACATCAGTTTCCCTTCCTTCTTTTATAATTCCAATCCCCGTCTTTCGACTTCATTGAATTAAAACATTTGGTAAAAGGCTTGTAAATTAACTAGTGTCGACCGAACCGGAGAAATCACTCGATTTACTTTGTATTATGGAAATTAAAACTGTACCATGTAAAGTTTAACTTGTGCATACATTTTGAAATAGCTGTTGCTGACTTGGGATCAAACCCAATGATTAGGCTAAGCATGGGAACAAAAATCCCACCACCACCAACACCACCCACGCTCCCGAATGCCGCTCCTAAGAACCCGATTACGGTGCCGACAACAATTTGCCAGCCAAATTTCATCTCCTGTGGATGAAGAATTAACACAAACAACATTCAGATTTACATTAAAAAAATATCGTTCATTTTTCACTTCATTCGGTAAAGAAAACAAAGGGACACGTTCAGGGGAACAAAACCCATTATTTAGAACAATTTCAGCTATACCTACTGGGGGGTGAGAAGATTAAAGAAGGTCTGGATCCCACGCAATTAATGCGAATGTGATCAAACTATAAATGCGCAAAACAAATTCAGAACCCGAAACCCGACAAAGCACGAGAAGTCATCAAGCGATAATTGACATGAAATAGGCAAACCCACTTCAACTTCAACTTCAACTTCAACTTCAACTTCAACTTCAACCAACCCATTTATTTAAGCCAGACATAATCAAATGGAAATACTAAATCACGCTTAACATAAGTATGCCCGAGTCAAAAACAGATGCTTTTACCGGCCAAACATGTTGATAACCGGTCCGGTCAGATTGCCACAGGAAATTCACAGTTCTTGAAAGGAAATTGGAGAGGGATCCCTGCTCCGGTCGATCGAACGTCGTGACCTCATGCTTGAAGCTCCTTTGAGCAGAAGCAAAGAAGAACGCGAGCAAGACATGGAACAAAACCCCAAACAATCTGCACGTAATCCATTTGGCTCGAAACGGAGCCATCTCAACCAAGAACTCCTCGCAAAGATGCTCCAAACGGCGCGTTCTGGGGGTTGTCAAAAAAAATCGCAACTCGATCGCCGCGAGCACTACGCAGACGCGGGAACAAGGACGGGCATATACCTTCCTCCGTTTTCCCTCGGCGGGATGGAAAAGGAAAGAAAGCAGAGAAAAAGGGCGGGACAACGAAAAAGGGCAAAAAGGGAGGAGGAAGAAGAAGAAGAAGAGACGCGGGAGCTTTACGGGCGTGATCCGCTCGAGCGGGCATTCAGGATCTCCTCGAAAAGCAAACGATCGAGAGAGAAGCTGGGGTCGGGAGGGAGCGCACGCAGCGAGTGAGACCAAGAATCCCAAAAGAAGCGAGTGAAGATGGTGGGATGGAAAACGAAAGAAACAGGTGGGGGTATAGCAGGAAAGGCCCGTGATGCGCGTGCGCGAATTTGAGCAGAGGATAAACATGGAAAAATGACGCAAATAGTCTCTGCGTTTTGATTTAAAGTGTAATTTAATTCTTAGATTTTTAATTTATTTAATATAATCTTTCAACTTTAGATCATTATTTAATGTGATCCATGAACTTTTAATTTGTTTAATGTCATATCTGAATTTTTGATACATATTCATTTGAATATTTTTATATAGTTCAGGAACTGAATCGAACGTTTATAAAAAATTCAAGGGTCATATTGAACAAATTAAAAGTTTATGAACCATATTGCATATTAAGTTAAAATTTAGAGATTATATTGAATAAATTAAAATTTTAAAGATCAAATTATATATTGGGTTAAAGTTCAGAGACTGTTTGTATCATTTTTTGATAAAGAAAAAGGGGAAAGGTTCTTGAAAAAAGCTGGTAAATGGTAGGAACAAACAAGCAGGGCCAAAGCGCTCTCTCTCTCTCTACCGGCGTGTTTTGTCTTTAGAATCTTGAATCGGAAAAGATGGAGTGCTGCGTTGGGTCGGGCGATGATGACGACGGGACACGACGCATTTCGCAAAGTTAGTTTCTGTTAAGAAGACAAGAAGCTGACGCGGGGATGGGCTCGGAAATGATCGTGATTGTGTCGTTTCTTGATCTCAGGCCTCCGAGAGAGACGAGTGAATCTGTTCTCGGCTCATTTCGCCCGTGGATGAGCCGTGTGGATCGTCGAGGTCCGCCACCAGGACGAGGCTGTTGGACAATGGTACGAGTGAAATCATCAGCAATGCACCACCTCCTCTTCCTTCTTCTTTTAATGGATTTATAGAAGTACAGAGAAGCGTATCGCCGGTATAAGGAATGAGCCAATCGGTACACACCGCGAGGTGAACTGGTCAACCCAACCCACGCTTATGTTAGCCCTCAGGCCAGTGAGGAAGAACTTCTTGACGGTGGCACCAACGAACTAGGTGATGAGGAGGCAGGAACTATCATTAGCCATAGTGACACCGCCCGGGACCTGAAAGCAGCATTGATAACAAAATGGATGGGTTCAATACTGTTATAGGAAAATGACCGGGGTCAATTACCTATATAAATCTCTCTCATCAAATGTGAGAAATCCAATTTTTTGAAATCGCCCCTCAGACTGAAGAGCTGCTCGATCTGAGCCTTGGACTCTCGCTTGGCGGTCTCTACAAAGAGATCAAGGAAAGCCCTAACCCTAACCCGTTTTATCTCGTGTCGTCCCTTCACAACTAGTGACACGCATGAATGGGGTTAGTATGAATAGATGAGATATGTCACGACACTTGTAAAAATATTTTATGAAAATGAATTGATAAAGTTGGCGATTTCGTTGTCGGTGAAAACATTAATGATGTCAGTATGAATAAATGAGACACGTTGAGACCCCATTAAATTATTCTAAGAAGCAAATCACAAAAATAGATAACTTTATTAAAAACGAGATGCACCGTATTTGACCTCTCGAATAGTTTTGGATACACCCTAAAATTTAAATGGATCCACTTTCGTCGGGACCTCATTAATAGTAAGGTTGACGAAAGAGAAGAATGTATCTTTTATCTTTAATGTCTATGAATCAGTCTAACGATTGTTATCAACCTTTCCTAAATAGTTATCTCTTCTTCTTTTGTGTTCAAATCGAAAAGTTTACATGTTTGTCGCTTTTTTACAATAATCATCTAAGATTAGAGTATTTTAACAGATTTAATGATCACCAATTTAAAAGAACATTAGTAAAGTACATTTATTTACAATGTCTCTCTGAAATTCAATTTCTAATAATTCCCTGTGATAGACAATTCTCCCGTTCAAGCTCTTTTAGGGCAATTCTTCAGTAAAAGGTGTGGACTCTTTATGATTATAATTTATAATTAAGATATGTAATTTAACAGAGATTACCAATAAGATTCAAACTCATTAGAAAAAAACAAATCTTTTATAGAAAGAAGCTAGAGAACATTAGTACGTAGAAGAGAGGAACTGAAATTTCTACACAAATACACAGAAAAAAAATTAGGTAG
This sequence comes from Syzygium grande, assembly GCA_024733475.1. Classification (NCBI taxonomy): domain Eukaryota; kingdom Viridiplantae; phylum Streptophyta; class Magnoliopsida; order Myrtales; family Myrtaceae; genus Syzygium; species Syzygium grande. Next base: position 8,976,636 of record JAMXDD010000008.1, read on the forward strand.
TTTTCTTGTATTTTCATGATAACGTGTAGCTTTTGCATTTTGAATATATATCAACTTTCACCATTTCCATTAGCGCTTCCAAATAATTAGTTCTTTTGGGGTTATTTCGTCATTTGATAAGTTAGGGAGTGTTATAGCCATTTAGACGGTGGAAATAGTGTGAGCCTAAAAGTGGACATGGTATTAGAAAAGTTGGTAATTTGAAATCGAATAAATAAGCATTAGTAAGTAGCTTCTTGTTAAAAGTCAGTAAAGTAAAACTAATTAGAAATTCCGTTAGAAAAAAATGCTTATGAATTACTCAAATAGAGTTATAATACAATATAAGAGACGGTAATTTCAATAAAAATCGATAAGTTATTAGAAAAGTAGTCAGAACGAATCAAATAAAAATAAACGTTTATAAACGGTCTGAAGAGCTTGTGACTAATTGGTAATCTTCTAGGAGAACAAAAAAAAAATCACCCAAATTAAGATTGATACTTTCATGTAAGAGCTGATAAATAACAATCAAATAGGCGTACGTAGCTAATTCAACACAAGAGTCGGTAATTTACTGAAAAAAATCTATCTAACAATCAAATTATTGATCACTTCTGCTTACCAATAGCATCTGAAACCTACCACCCATCCTAGAAATTTTATCAACACCCTCCATTTCTTCCCAAACAACCTATAGAACCCACCCCCCAAAAAAAAAAAAAATTCTAATGAATGAGTCAATTCTCATATGGAATTGCAACAAATGATAATTGGAGGGCTTCAATATAATATGCAGCATATATATGTGTCTTGAACAATGACGTGTCTTGTTGAGCCATGTTGATTAGTGGACATAATTAAATGTCTATTTTCATTAAAGTACAAGAGGTTGACTCACATCATCTTCCTTTATATTTATGCAAATCTTCTTTCATCATCTTAATTGTTTATTTATTTATTTACTAACTAAAAAAATTTGTGGTGCACCCTTGGCCTTGTTCTCTAATTAGTCAAGTACTGTACCTCTACGGCATGGTGGGGGCGAGACTTACAAAAAATGGGCAGGCAAGAAAATTGAAGATGAGAGGAAAAAAAGGCGAATTTTTGCCCAAAAAAATTCGGTAATTCTTGATAATTGATATGGTCAAATAGGAATATGTGTTGGATGACAAATCGAATTTTCAAGAAGGGTCTAAAGAATCAAACAATCGTCAGCGTCAAATTAGATGAAAATTTGAAATATGGATAGAGCAAAGTGTGATATTAAACGAAATAAAAACAAAATTGATTGAAAAATGATCCAAAAATGATTACCAATCAAAACGATCAAAACTATAGTTGTATTTCTCGTGCCATTACGTCAAAGTTTAACGAAACTGGCCTTTTATCTTCAGTATTTTCGAATAATGCACAATACTCTTTAAAACATTTGTTGGACAATCAATTAAGGGGATATTATAATTTTTGATACGGTGATTTTCTGAGATATTTCATACTTTTTAAACAACAACAATCAAATAAGCGTCCTTGATATGCTCGTGGACATACATAATTGTGAAAAGTAGAAAGGATATAGCTTTTAGGATAATATGGGGGCGCGGCGCTAGACCATCATGGCAGCATCTTCCGGGGCGCTGCATTTCTTTGCAAGTGGACACCAAAATGAGATGAAATAAAGATCAAAACGACAAGATAATTAGAATAAAACCAACTCGCAACGCAACCATTGATTAGGATTCGCTCCACCAGAAACTATTTTCGAGAAACTATTGCCCGACTTTTCGATATTTGAATGATAGAAAATTAATTGATTTATGAAAAATATTTTTTATAATTCAAAAACAATAAGCATAGATTATAAGAAAATGAATTTTCCTTCTGACAAATAAGAAATTACTTTCCTTAAATTATCAAATAAAAGAAAACAAACTATATTTCTTTAAAATGCTTGCTATGGAAAGTATTTTCCATTATCACTAAATTTTTAGTGAAACGAGCTCACCTTTAAGCTTAATTTATTTCGCGAAAAATAAATAATTTTGAAAATTCTTTCCTAAAAGTAATCGCTTATATCGCAAGTCATTATTAAAAAAAATTTAAATAATTAATTTTTCGGAAATCAAACAAAGCCTTAAATTAAGTCTAAAATCGAATGATGGGTCGGTCAGTAACAGCACGTGAGCTAAGTGATGATAATACACGTGCATTTCCACTTTCAAGTCAGCATGTCGTGGTTCAACATGCTTTTTTGGGGGAGCTTTGTCTACTGCTGTTTGGGTTGGACGACCTGTTCAGATGTCTGTCCTGTCCGATGCGTTCTAATCATGGAACCTCCACAGGAGAAATTACTAAATCAAAGTTAAAAGTCTCATGGTACAGGGCATCGCATCTTGTCTAGATCTATAAAACCCCTTGTATCATTTGGTGGCCTTTACCGTATGGTGGCTGTCCTTCTCAAACTCGGTGGTCCTCGTTGTTAGGCCTAAGCAAGTGACTGAACTCTCGGACGGTAAAATTCGGGGTTCTATAGTGGCCTGTCCATTTGCATTGCAGGGACAACGGGCTTTACGAATATGTTTATTTTAATATGTCCGTATCCATACATCTTGCATCTCTAACTAGAAGAAAAGTTTTTCTTCCCTCACCCCAGGAAATAACCTCAAATTTTAAAGTTTCACAATTCTGACGGAGTTATTTTAGGACATACTCATGGCCAACTCTAGATCAATACTCCTTGTATTATTTGGTGGCCTTTACTGTATAGTGGCTGTCCTTCTCCAGCTCGATCATGGGACTCGCTGTCAGGGCTAAGCGAGTGGCGTTTCACTTTCCTCCTCATTTACAAGGAACATGTGCCTTTGTTTTCCTCCTCCAAGCAACCTAATCTGATCTAACGAAAGGAGATCCGACGTCGTGCTGAGGAGATTCCCAGTGAAAATACTTGTAATCTCAATGAAAGTTTTCCGGCACTAGCAAGCATGGTAGTTTGCTTTGACGATCTCATGCCTGTTCATGTCTCACAAGGTCATGAGTTCGAGTTATCTCGTGAGAGAATCCCTGACCGAACTCATGCTGTCGAAAGTTGTCGTCTCGCGAGAAAATATACAGAATGCCAACACATTGAAATTGCGACGAAACATCTAGCTAACCTCATTTGCCGAGCAGAGTAACTATCGCTCAAACCAGGCATTCCATAATTGGAGTAGCAAATGCCGGTAGTCCTCTCAATCTTTTTCAAGACCATACTAAACTTTTGTATTTCAAGAGACATAAATTGGGGGGGACGCAAAAACAATTTTAAGTTCTAGCCATCGCAACTTGGTCGTATTTTATTTTCAATTAACAACCTTTTTTTTCTCTAGTATAGAGTTGTCAGAGAGAGCACCCGAGGTCCAACCTAGTTCGATGTAGGAATAGAGAGCTGCCGGGAATATTCACGTTCTAGGCATTCTTTCTTTAGTGCTGGCAAGCCAAAGGAAGTCAAAACATTCGTTGGTCCCCACAAAAAAGGGAGAAGCTTTATGTAAATGGCTGTCATAGTGCTCAAGGATCCATTGGACAAAAAGAGATGAATAGCTTTCATGCTTTAAATTGCTATCATGATCCCAATTTCCTTGCCTATATACAAAAGACTAAATCGTGAACGCATGAGTTAAGAGCATGTGCTAGTCCATTTCGGTCCGGTTCAAAACGGATGCAAATGTTAGAGTATCTTGCATCGATTGCTTGCGAAATTTCATATGCTCTTTATTTATGCACGATTTCTCTTTACCTATTAATTTAAGCTTTCGAGTTTGATATGTGTGATATTCTCAAATTTTGACTTTATTCAGGATGTAATAAAATGATTATATTCATCAATGCAATGTTAGTTAAATTTCGTTCTGAATTGATCACTCTTGAGAGACTAACTAATAGGGTCAGGCTATTAAGGAATTAAATACGCACAATCTGAGAACTCGACCGTGGATTGACAATTCGACCATAAGGATTGACAAGGGACAATTTTGAGCCATTATAGATGATCAAGGAACGGTTATAGAATGTTTCGCCAATAGTATATAATCGGATTAATCGGATCACGGTTGATTCTGCATAATCATTATATGGATTGCGAACGACCTTAAACCAATCTCTATTGATCATGTACTTTGGAACTAGCGATTGACCCATCGCAATTACGTGACAATCGATATCATCCATGGTTCGAGAAAGCTTAAACGTGGATTGATATCAAGTCAACTACGAATTGAATATGCGTGACTCCTAAAAGCTGCCAGTTAGTTTGAGATATACTAAAGTTGCGATTGATCGATTTTAACCATGAATTAGAATCCGAAATTGGGGATTGAACTTTCAAGGATTTCAAGACTAACTTATTGGACATTGCCTCATTAATCCTCCATTTTATCGATTTGCTTGAAATGCTTGGAAAAGGAGTTAACGGGCTGAGAATTGGAGCCCACGAGGTAGTGGGCTGAGCAAAGCCCTGTTGGGCCTCACGCCCAATGTGGGCTTCTGCCACTTGGGCCCAAGCTAGTTTAATTGGCCCAATGAAGCCCGCTAAACCCACTTAGCCCATTTTCAAGCCCAAATTGAGCCCAATGAGCTATTCTAGCCCAATCTTTATCCTTTCGAGCCCGAACTTGATTTATACGAGCCTTTACAAAATTCTAGCTCATATATGCGTATAGTATTTTATACTATACTTGTGAAATTACCAAAATGCCCTTTTAGCATTTATAATCATGAGACAAAGGGTTTAATGGGTGAACACTTTAGGGGTTTTACCATGATAAGTGAAGACTTTAGGGAGAGGTAAATATCTCCCAAACTCACTCTCTTATCTCTCATTTCTCTCTCACACACTCTCTCTCTCTCTTCTTCCTTTGGCCACCACCATCTTAGCCCCCTCTGTCTGCTGTTCGCTGGCCAGAACGACCATCGAACCACCAACAGCCCGCCGTGACCTCCCTTCAACGCGTGCCACCCGCTTCGAGCCGTTTCACGCCAATTCGAGCCCCCACCATGCAAACCAGCCCTCACCGGGTTCTGTTTGCTGCATCCCAAGCCATCTGTTGTCATTCCGTTCGCTTTCAGACCTAGCCACGCGTAGCCCTCGCCACCACCGTCGCATTCGTGTAGTTGGAATCGTTTCGGTGAGTTATCACTCTAATCCTTTAATTAGTATATGAAACTTGATTATGATGAGTTTAGATTAAGTTAGTTATGCTTAGTGCTAATTAATTAGGGATTAGTTGATAAGCTATCGCGATAAGTGATAAGCGGTAGTGATAAGTTATTGCGATAAGTGATAAGTGGACTCGATAAGCTATCGAGATTTTAGTGATAAGCTATCGTCATTTATGTGATAAGCTATCGTTAAAGGGACGATAAGCTATCAAAGATTTGAGTGATAAGCTATCACTATTTAGTTGATAAATTATTATAAATAGGGTGATAAGTGTACTTTATATGATTATTTTCTACTTGAATTAAATGTTGTATTAGGCCCATTTCATGTTGTATAATGCTTGTTTTTCCCCGAGAAATATTTACTCTATGTGAAACCTTGGTATTTAATTTTTAAAAAGGGTTTTTGTGGACTTATGAATAGTAAAACCTGAGGTGTCGGGTTTATATATCAATTTTTATAAATTAACTAGGGTGAGGATGTTTAAATAAGGGAGCATGCAAAGTTTGGCGGTTTAATTATGTGTACGTGGTCATGTGTGATTTAATTACCGCATTTTTGGGATGAAAGTTATAGTATCTTGATATGTGAGCACAACCACGAGTGCATTGGTTAAATGAGGGGAATGTATTGGCTTGATTGATTGCTATGTGTGTATGGTCACCTAAAAGTTTCATTTGTGCCTGGTTATACCGGAAAATTGACAACTAGGGTTTGGCCGTGGCCGTGGCAGGTCGTGCCCAATTTGGTAATTGGATGTCGTCGCAGGGCTAGGGTGAGACGAAGTCGTTTGCTAATTGGATTTGGAATGAACTCCTTTTATGGGATGCCATAATTGAGGTTGGTGAGACAACCCCGTGCCAGACGGGGCAGGACGATGCCCTGTTATACTGGAAGACCACCAACCTAATGCGAATAACACGGGTTGTGCTATGTCTTATGTCACCAACCCCAACCTAATTCGATGGTCAATAATGCGACGTCCCAAGACATGTCACCGGCCCTAACGAAACACACGAAGACAAATGCAAGTGGAAGCAGAAATTAAACATTCCAGACAATAAACAATGACAATAGGGTAGTACTTGAAGAAAATCATTAAACCCATAACATATACTTGGCTTAGGCTTACAACCTTCATTTACACCACAACCATCTAGGCCACTAACTTCAAACCACGTTCATCAAAAGGGGTGGTGGTTGTTAAGCTTATCTCCTCTACAAAATAGGGCGCTCAAAAGACAGGGTAACTTGACTTATCCTCGATCCCCTAGGTACTCTGGTGGTGTCTCCAAATCAATCACGGATGCGGATCTAAAATTATTTGCACTGCAGCAATGAGAATAAATCTTAATAAGTAGACAACCTATACCCCACATAGGTCAATGCGTACCCAGTCTAGTCTAACATGCAATCCACCAGATAACACAATCAATTTTCACACAACATACTTACCTTGTCTCGAACTACGTGCCAACTCTGCATATTAGTCAATTCACTATAAAGCAATAGTAATTCAAGAACATAACATCACCACTCAAACGCCATAATCATTATATTCAATCAATTCAATCACACTCGATTCGTATTCATGGCCGAACAACTTTCTATGACCTAGGTCAACACCCCACAGGTCAGCCCTCCGATCAAGCCGGGCTCCGTCCCTCACTGGACCTTTCATACTTTCCCACGACCTGCGTTAACACGCCTCAGGTCAGCCCTCCGATCAATTCGAGCTCCGTCTATCACTGGATATTTCACACGACCCGCGTCAACACGCCTCAAGTCAGCCCTCTGATCAATTCGGGCTCCGTCCCTCACTGGACATTTCGCATGCATATACACCACATCATAATTCGCCATTCTCACACGTCGTACAAATCCAATTTCAGTCACAAACTCATCACACTAGCCCACTAATTTGACACTCAAGTCGGCCTAATCACACATCAATTTCATCCATAAACGCCACGACAATCCAATCATCACACCCACATAAATTAGCCACTAAACATGTCAGATAATCATTGCAATTCAATTTACCAATTAACCATATTCATAAATTGGCCCTAACCCAAGTTTAACCACTAAACTGGTACTAATCACACCCTAAACAAGTCTAAAAATATCCATTATACTAAGTAGGATTTAGGAAGTCACTTACCTAAATTTGACTCTGGAAAAATCCATACGGGCTCAAAATGGCCCGGATGAACAGTAAAGGGCTTGGCACGGGCGAGGGCGTAGGGCGTAGGGCTTGGCCACAGCAAGGGCGGCGGCTGGTACCGGCATGGTTGGGCAACGAACTAGGCTATCCAGCCACGGTTGGGCAGTGGCTTGGCTGTTCAACCACGGTTGGGCAACAGCTTGGGCTGGTCGGGTGGGTTGCCGACGGTCGACGAGCTGGCTCGGCAATTGGGGGCAGCAAAGCAGATCGCGTCGGGCAAAATAGGGATGTCGGCGGCGATAAAGGGAGATAGGGCAACCAAGGCGGTGAGCACGGCGGCGTTGGCGGCGTATGGCAGCGCTGGTTGGAAACGGCTGCATCAAGGTGATGAGCTCGGCCAGAACAGGGAGAGGTCGAGGAAGTTGGGACAGTGGTGGCGAGATAGGGAGAGCTAGGGCTGAGGGGAGATTGCGCGACGGCCGGAGGCTTACACGGTGGCGGCGCCAGAGCGGCTTCAGCGAGGTCGGACAAGGGGTCGGGCGGTTTCGGCAGAGCCTAGCCGCGATTTAACGAGGTGGCGAGTTACCACTGCGGGCAGCGCGGGCCAGCCGGGCGATAGGCGTACGAGGGTGACGGCGACGGCGCAGTTTAGTCGGGATGACGACGGCACGAGGCGGATAGCGAGGGGCGGTTGGCGGTGATTGGTTGGGTGAGTAGCAAACAGAAGTAAAAGCAATCACAGTCGGAGCGGAAGAAGAAACACCAGAGAAGAAGAAGAAGAAGAAGAAGAAGAAGAAGAGGAAGAGAAAAAGGAGGAGAGAGAAGGGGCAGGTCTGCATGGCAGGGGGATGTGCACAGGGAAATGTTGCATGGGGGGAAAGAGAGAGAGAGAGAGGACAAAAGTCAATTTTTGTCTTCAAGTGCAATCGAACGGTTACGATTCGAATCCGAAAGGGATCTAACGATCATCGAAAATCTTAATTAATAATTTAGAAAAAAGGCCCAAAAGATAATTAAATAAAACACACTACGAGGGAGGTTTACTAGTCCAAATTCACATTCGGTCGAAATTTCACTTTTCACATATTCTGGGCAATATCGAGGCTGGCTACAATAATATCGACACCGTCCAATTAAATTCGTCCCGAAACTCTGAGAAATTCGACACCAAAGTTTGGGCTTTAAATAACGGCCAAATTTGATCGAGTACGATTCTAGCGAAATCTCTAATTTAAAAATAATAACCCAAGAATGATCAGTTCCAGGCGAGATTTTATTATAAGCGCACTAACGAAATATACGTTTTATAAATCCAAAAAATGAGCCAAAATTCGGAATGTCACACCTTGAGTGGTCGTAGAAATCGGAATACGCATGAAAAAATATGGTAGCATTGCGCTTAATTATCGGATGAAATTGCGAGGCATGATATGGAACGGGTCAAAGCGGTTTCACCTTATAATCGGGACTCGTGTGGATGCATTGTGCATGGGAAAGCTACTACATATTCTGATTTCATTATATGCTTGTTACATTATGATTGTATATTAGAGGTTTATAACATGCAAGGTGTGTACCAAGGCAAGGTAAGGTTACCTACGATTGTGTGATGGCATGTTTGTGTGCGTTGGACTGAGTTACATGTTTTATGTGCATCCGAGATGAGTTGATTTCCTAATCGAGTCTTAGGTCGTTAACTTGCTGAGTTTATCTCACTATTATTTGTTAACTGCTTTCAGATTTCCGAGTATAAATCTCCCTCCCACTCGTTTTGGGGTGCCCATAGACTTGGGCACAATTATAAAATGAGTATTCGTTGGGGCTGGATAGGGCGTACCAGAAGCACGTGATCACCATATGGGTGGATGAAGGTTTGGCGATGTGGCAGCCACATGAGTTCATCGCATGGTTCCTTAGGGACGGAGATGGATTGTTCGGACCCATTAAGGGTTTTGATGGACCTCTTGCTGGCTGTATCGAGGAAAAGGTTTGGGATCCAATGGACCTTGAACATCTGGATGGCATTGTTACTAATTAGGATACACGTTCAAATGATATGAAGTCCGAAGCGAACGAAGTGGAGTTCGACCCGGAGCCTCCTCAGCGTTATGGCTAGTTGTGGTGATGGTTTTGGATATCCTATCTTTTTGACCGCCCCTTTTTGATAATTAAGCTAGGTTAACCCAATCACCAAATCCCTTTTTATTTATGTGTGGTCTTTTAGAAAGTGGCCTTGTGATAGGCTTGTATATTGTATCTTCCTAAGGTTAATGATGTGTTTATAAAATGGCTTCCTTGGTTTCCTTCTTAAAGTGTTTTCCTTCCTATCCTGTATTATTGACATTTGTTGGGGTTTTCAAGTTTGCTTCGGCATACATTTATTTGTAAGCTAGAATGATTGGATTGGTGACGCGTTTTGGGACGTTGTCATTACACAACCATCGGTGGGATGTTAGCACGCTTGAGGGTCGGGGTGTGAGAATATGTTGATATGATTTTGCCCCAGTTTATGTCTTGAATGCATCTACTCATTGTTTGTCGAATTCCATCTTTTGGGTCGGACGTGTGATATTTCTTTATTTCTTTCTTTGATGAGAGGAGAAAGTGGTCGTTTGATTTGTTCTTAATTAGTGGGTAAGTTTGCAATAATTATGGGTTTTTATCCTCCCAATTGCGCTCTAGTATCTTCCTTCGCTCTTCTTTTCATTTTCATGTAACAAAAGGTCCATCCCTCCAAATCTAAAAGATGTGTCTTTTTTTGAAAACACCAAAAGAGTAAAGAGGGACTTGTCTTCTGAATAACTAGAAGGAATTTAGCTCGAATTCTTACCAAAAACTGTAACGTAACAAACAAAATTGCAAAGCCCTTCCTTTTAACTAAACCAAAAAAGACATTGATCTATCCCCGTCTTTTTCTTCTTCAGACCTCCTTCCAAATTGAAAACCCGCAAATTTTAACACTCATAACGATGCAAAAACTATGATACGGATCCACTAACGATCATCAATTGAGTGGCAATGATCGCCAGCTTCGAAGCTCCAGCAATCATGGCCATGGCAAGCTCAAAACTCCAGCAGCCATGGCCTTGAGCTTCGCGACTCAAAATTTAATGGGGCCATGCCGTCCAGAAGCTTGACTCTCGCTGGCCATGGTGGCCTCGAGCTTCACTGGCTCTAAAAAAATCTCGCGGCCATTGCCGTAAGTTTTAATGGCCATAATTGCCGTGAGCTTAGACCTAGAGCTCAAGGCTACTGTAGCCGTCTCTCTATCTCTCTCTCAATTTTGCATTTTTTTTTTATGTTGTTTGATGTGGTGTCACATGATAACGTTCTGCGAATTATAGCACATCACACATATTTCAACGTTCGTGTCAGCAATCCAACAATCAATGTCAGAAAAAACTGACTTATAAGATAAAAAAACGTAAAGCTATATTTTGAATCAAAATAGAGAGACGATTTAGATTTTCGGGTTAAAATAGAGCGATGTGACATCATCCCTAAGTCATCTGAATAGATTGCATATGGCCATTTCCTGAAACTCCTTCTACGCTCACGAGTCGCATGCTTCCAAAAATGACAACATTTCTTTTTGAATTTGAAGCCTCATATCCCAAGAAAAAGGTTTTGAAGTCAAGTTCCCATGTCGTACTAATTTTGGGTATGCATGAATACCATTCTGTACACGGAAACAATTTCTGAATAGAAATGATTTTTTTTTATTCTGTGCCCGGAAACAATTTCTGAGTATTTGAAGGCGTTTGATAAACTGTCCAAAATTTCTATTCCTAAATAGAAATGCGTTTGGTAAACTACACAAAATTTCTGTTCCCAAATAATATTTTAATAATATTTTGAATTGTTTAGTTCTTGCGGATCGGCGGGCGGCGAGGGCGCCACGGCCTTGTCGGCCCGTCGGAGGCGAGGGTCCCCTCACCGGCAAAACACAAAAGAAAACAAAAAAAAAAAAAAAAAAAAAAAAAAGGGAGGCCGACCCCCGTTCTCAAATTGTGGCGTCTCGGCTCGCCGGACTGGCGAGGCCGAAACAAGGCCCCCGCCAAGCAACTTTTTTTTACTTCTTGGCCCAGGGCGGTTACCGCCCGCCGGTCTTCCCATGGCCAAGGAAGAAAAAGCAAAACACAAAAGAAAAACAAAAAAAAAAAAAAAAAAAAACTTTTTCTCAAAATTGTGAAAACAAGAAGCAACTTTTTTTTTTTGTTTCTCTTCAAAACTGTCGCAAATTTTTTACAAAAATGTGCCCGGGAACAAAATTTTACCAAATGCAACAAAAGAACAAAAGAACAGAAATTTTTACTATTTGGCACGTTGCCAAACGCAGCCTTAGTAGCTCGTTTTGCACATGAGCATGTGTCACGATCAAGAGGTTTTTTGACACCGAAGATGGTGCACCATCAAAGAATGCTCGTCCAAACCTTAATAAAGCTTCCGGAACATTCCCAAGGATGGGCGAGATGGTAATTATGCTGAAAATCTAGAGAGTTCTCGGCATAAATATCAATAGGTGGTAGATAGAAATGATGCAATCTCGGTCACTCGTCTAAAAATTGATTAATGGCTGTAATCCGAGGTCCTTTACTATATTGAAATCTCTCTTCTGACTCAAAATCCTGGTGTAACGTGTATCCCACCTGTTTCGGTCATGGAACAGATGAAATAAATCAAAAAATGTATTTTTGTTCAAGAATGAAATCTTATGGGAACTGTCTATATCCAGTTCATCCTTCAGAACCATATCATATCCTGAATCTGATGAAATAGGATGAATTGAGACGGTATTTTGTAAATACGTAGTTATCTTGAATATATTAACTATTTCTTTATTTTCCAATCGCCTGGAAGGGACGAAAGAAACATCTTGTTCTTTCTTCAACAATTTCTGATCTCTATCAGTAGGATTCGAACCGAGAAGAAGTTCTGATCATCTGTCAGAGAAAAAAGAAAGAATGGATCTTGTAGGATTCCGAAGAAACTCTTGGATTTCTTTCGGAAGCAGATGATTCTTCATCTTCTTCTCACGTTCCGTGAATAGCCGGGAATATTCAAAAAGGTCTCATTTTGATCATCCAAACAATAAGAAGCATTTCCATTCTCTCCTAGAGCTTTTCTCTCTAGATTCTCTCTTTGTGATCCGGGTAAGTGAGTGAGCGATCAAGAAAAGGCTTGGCCTATGTGTTCCATTGATCCAAGGAAGTCTAAGTCACCGCACGGGTCGTTCCCAAACTATTGGCTCATGACAAGTGGTATTGGAGCAAGTAGAGAGCCGCCAAAGGAGATCGAGGAGCACACCAACTGGTTGAGAAGATGTTGAGCCAAGATCAACTTGCTTCAGTTGTTGTGGATGAAAGGGATCCTCAAGAATAGGTTGCCCAAGACGAGATTCGTGGGAAGTCCAAGAAAAAGGATAGCTCGTCAGATGCTATGGCTGTGGTTGATGAGAAGCTCACGAGGATGAGAATGGCGATATTGGAGTTCATTGAAGAACTCCACGAAGTCAAAGGGCGGATCAACGAGGTCGAAGGAACTCTCCACCATAAATTCACAAATGTCGTCAATCGCACGATGGGCCCCTTGTTCGATAGGGACAATGCCCTCGAAGTATCAATCAAGGCGCTAAAGCTTGAAGTTGTGGAGCTCAAAGAAGGCAACTCCAAAGCCGAGGTTGAAGCCTTGAAGATGGAGGTGCAAGAGCTCAAGACCAAGTTCATCCTATGCAAAGTAAGCATTGCAAATGGCACATTGCCCATTCAAGCGGCACATAAGCTGGACGTGCCAAAATCGAAAGAATTCAAAGGCAATCGGTCCACCAAAGAGGTGGACAATTTCCTATGGAGCATGGAGCAATACTTCAACAATATTGGAATCCAAGAAGACTTGACCAAGATACGAACTGCTTCGATGTTCCTAGTTGATAATGCCATGCTTTGGTGGTGTAATAGATGTGATGAGATGAAGCGAGGCGCCGATCCCATCAATACTTGGGAAGAATTTGTTGAGGAGTTTTGGGACTACTTCCCGAGTTTGCTCAACAAGAAGGCCGTAGCAAACTCCATCACCTTGAACAACGAGGCACGGTCTGAGAGTATGTGAAGGAATTCACCGAGCTCAAGTTCCAAATTCCCAACCTTGGGGAGGAGGAGGCTCTCGGGGATGGATTGAAGCTATGAGCACCTAAGTATAACCAACATGCAATACGCGACACGACATGACACAGTACAACATGCTTACACGTCATTTCTCAAAAAATAGAGAAATCCGATATGTTGGGACACGTCGTATATTTAATGTATATTTTTATATATACATAGTAAATTATTATTTTTATGATTATTTAAATCAAATTAATTTGATAAATAAATAAAAAAAGAGTGTCGGACGAGTGTCGATGTCCGACACGACACGACACGGAGGCCCCCGGAGAGTGTCCGTGCTTCCTAGGTGGGCACTACTCAAGGCCAAGCGAAGGGACGTCCAAAGCCTCACAAGGGCGCTACTTGTGGCCGAAGGAGTCCCCAAAGTCAAGAGGGAGTGGGCGGAGGTCGGACCACGACGACGAAGAAGAAGACCAAGCTATCCATGGCCGAAAGGACGCAGTTAGTGATCACAACCGTGACCGATGAGACCATGGTGGACAGGAGAAGTCATGGGGAGAAGGATCGTCCAAGCCAAGTGATCTGAAGTGGAATCGACCTCGAGGGGATTACAAGAACAATTCGAGACTCCACTGCCGTCCCCATGCTTCATTTGCAGCAGTATCCATTGGACTAAAAAATGCACGAAGAAGAGCAAGATCAATGCCATTCTGGCCGTAGAAGAGGATGAAGAGCCGAAGCAAGAAAAGGAGAAACGCGAGGTGCGACTCGGAAGCGTGAAGACTCTCAACACGATAAGAAAAGCACAAAAGCAATGGAGCCAACTTGTAATCGCTACAAGGCCGCCAATTCTAAAGACATACCAGTCGTGGGCGTGGCCAAAGATGTAGAACTCTAAGTTGGTGGATGAAAAGGCAAACTTACATTCAAGGTAATTTCACATGATGATTATGATCTCATTCTAGGAATGGAATTCTTCTATAGTACAAGGGCCATGATAGACTTGAGAACCAATACGATCATCATCACCGACTCGAAGTGCCCATCCATGATCCCAATGATCGATGGAGTGATAGAAGCAAAGTCCTCTCCACGATCCGACGTGTGATGAGGAACCTAGAGTTGAGAAGTCCATGCCCAAGCCCCGCATCGAGCCCAAACCGAAGATGATCCATCGTCCTCAACATGAAATGCCGATCCATGTCCTGTTCCCCCGAGGTGGCAAGCTTGCCAAGGCCGGACTAAAGGAGCTGAATGCCCGACAAGCCGAGAAGCCAAAGGCTAAGAAACCTCAGAAGAATCGGAAGCTCTCCTAGAAGCCAACAAGCACCCCGAAGCTGAGAGCGCCGAGGACGTCGCTCGAATGGGTGGAGGAGAATGTCACGGTCAAGAGGTTTCTGACACCGAGCACCATCAAAGAATGCTTGTCCAAACCCTAATGAAGCTTCTGAAACATTCTCAAGGACAGGCGAGGCGGCAATTAGAGAGTTCTCGTCTATAAATCGATCAATGGTTATAATCCAAGGCCCTCTACTAAATAAAGGGTGTGCTCCTTCTCATTTTGATCATCCAAACAATAAGAAACATTTTTATTTTCTCCCAGAGCTTCTCTCTATAGATTCTCTCTCTACGATCCGGATGAGTGAGTGAGCGATCAAGAAAAGGCTTGGCCTAGGTGTTCCAACGATCCAAGGAAACCTAAATTGCCGCATGGGTCGTTCCAAACTATCGGCCTATAACACATGCCTCAGAGATTGTGTGCGTAGAGAGAGAGATCTGTGCTGCAACGTATCAACAAAGGAGGAATCTGTGCTATAACATACCAACAATTTCTTTGACCAACATGTATTCTAAAATACTACAAGTAAAGAGTGGTCAGCCTGCATTGCACAGCATGAGTAAGCCCAGACCAAATACCAAAATAGAACAAATCATATTTGATGAGTGGTGCAGAAGTTCCTCTGTATCTACATACACCATCCTCAGGGCACATCTCCTCTTGAGGGACAACAATTAACATACTTGACACCAGAAAAAAAGAGTAGAGCATCTCTCGTCATCAGTTCAAGAAAACCCCTGTACACGGTTGAGCGATCTGGGCGCACACGCCAATACCCACTTGAGACTGCTTTTGGCAGATGACTGGCAAACGTGACCCAAATTTACACGTATTAGAAAGATGCATAGATCTCATAGCAAACGACGTGCCCTCAAATGATGTTTCTTTCTCCCTTGATAGCATTCGGCTCTTTTTCGTGGCTGCAACAGTTCCTACGTGATCACTTCCTGCTATTCCAGGTATCTGTAATATATGAGAATTCCGTGCACTGTCATTTTGCCTCTGATAAATTCTTTCCAAGTTCTCCACGGGTTTCTCTTCCTCTGACTTCCTCGTGTTGGCCAATTTTAGGCTTTTGAAAGTAGCCAATATTCTCTCTGCCTCTTTGGATAATCCAGTAGCTCGCCAAGCTTCTGCAACCAATAAGAAAGTCGATTTTTCAGGCCAAACATCAAATTCTTCCATAATCTGGAGGATTTCCTCTGATTTCCATGGTTGCTTCGCTTCTCTGTAACCCCAGATTAGAGTCTCGAAAGTTTTCAAGTTCGGACAAATTCCACGTTCGCACATATGGTTGAAAACTCTAGTTGCACGGTCCATGTCTCCGTTACTGCACCATCCACTGATGATGGTTGTGAAAATAACCACATTTGGGCGAAAACCCGAATGGATCATGGCCATTAAGAGCTCTTCTGCCTTCTCAGTTTCTTTTGCACGGACATAGCCTTTGGCTAAGATGCTATAAGCATGTGCATCAGGTTGTATGTCAGCCTTCACCATGTTATCGAAGATCTCCTCACACTTGTCCATGTATCCTGCCGTGCTCCATGCATTCATGATGGTGCTATATGTTACAACATCTGGCTTCACCCTGAATTCATCCATCAACTTCAAAACCTGAAATGATGTCCAGCTATGGATCATATCCACTTTTCCCTCAGGGAGGAGCCAAAAAAAGAGAAAGCCAGAGCAGATTCATGAAAAATCAAAAGCCGGCAGAAAACTATAATGTTACCAATCTATCAAATTGTCTTGATGGCCATTATGATTAACGTCTGTTTGATAACTAAGCAAAAAAGAAGCTTACATAAAATTGAGAACATTAATTTTTTTAGTTAAAAGCATAGACTGTATTGAAAACAGTTAATGAAGAACTGCCAAAGGTGAATGAATTAGTTCATATAATACAATTAAAAATTCCTTCAGAAATAACTGTCTGACAAGTTCACCAAAATAGAAACTTCCTCCAGAAACTAGTGTCCAATAAATTGACCAGGGATGCTCTTTGTGAAAACCAGCTAGAATCAGATCCTAATTTTTCTTTTTTCAGAATTTTTCTGCAAGTTTATGGTGTATATCATCACTTAGGAGCCATTATAGTACAAGAATTTGATTAGAGACTTAAAAAAACAACTAGCTAATACTCACCTCATCAACACCATCTCTGTCCATAATTTCGACAAAGCCTCTGACCAGAGAATTAAAAAGAACAAGATTGGGATGCATTCCAAGATCCTTCATCCTGTAAACGAAACTCAAAGCCTTCTTCATTTTACGTTCCTTACAATAACCAGTTATAATGATGCCCCAAGTTCTCTCATTCGGCTCCACGTTACTTTTCTGCATCTCTAGGATTAGATTTTCAGCCTTTTCCGTCTCTTCATTCTGAGCATATGAGGTGGCGAAAGTGTTGTATGTAACGGCATCAGGTTGCATATTGGAGGCCAACATTTTGTTAACTACATTCCATGCCTCAGTGATGTTCTTCTTACTGCACCATGATCTGACTAAGACATTATATGTTCTTACAGTAGGTTTCACTTTTCCCTCTTGGGACATCAGGTCCAGAAGTTTCATAGACTCTTCAGGCTTCCCAGCAATGCCAAAGCCTTTGACTAATGTGTTATAAGTGCTGGTAGTGGGTCTTATTCCACTCGCCTTCATCTGATGAAAGGCCTCCATTGCCTCCTCCATATTACCAGATTCTGAGAAAGCATTAATGACAGCGTTGAAAAAGATTGAATCAGGCTTCATTCCATTCTCTTCCACCTGCATGATGATAGAGCGTGTGGAATCAAAACGCTTCTGGATAGTCAATGCAGCGAGCAGGGTCGTGTAAGATATTAGAGAAGGTTTATGCCCTCCTTCAATGAGATTTCTGAAGATGGACTCGGCTTCTTGAGGTTTCCCCCTTTCTACAAGAATGTTCATCATTTTTGTCCTTGACCGCACAGTTCGGCAGCTATTTTTGTTCTTGCAATCTAAACAGCAGGTTTCATTCCGAGGACCTTCAGACTGCACAGCATGGTCCTCATTAGCTTGATAATTTTTCTTCAATATAAAAACACAGAAGGAAATAAAACAGATATAATTACATTAAAAAGCAGGAAATTAAGAAAAGAAAAGCTGAATAGAATACATTTTTGAATATGAAAATCAAGTGGAATTGGATGGATCTTTACGCAACTATAAAACTTTCAATTAAAAAACAACTTCTACTTTTTCTGACGGCAACAAAAAATCTTCGCAGCCAATATGTTGAAAGATGCTCGTGTATATATTTAAGTTATCCTTCCATATTGTCAAAGATTTGTAGGTTTAAGCTCTACTCCTTCTTGAAGATATTCTCAAACATATGAAATTTGAAAGAGATATTACATGCATCTTAATATGACTACAGCTACTTATTAATGACCAGAACAGGTTGCACATCAGCTCTCAAACAAAGCCAAGGAAATTGGAATACCATGAATAAGATTATCCATTTTCAGGAATAAATAATACACCTTAGTAAGTATTTCTTGAACAGGTGCTTTCTTTGTGCTGGAAGGTCCAACCTTATCTTCATTTGTGAACACAGGAAGAGCTCCATGTCTTGTAGATTCCTCCATATGGTTGGTCCTACACGTGTCTATCAACCTTGAAGTACCAGAATTACATGAACAAAGGACCAGTGTGATGCAGATATCTAGACACTTGAACACCGGCCTGTGGAAATTTTACTGACAAAGAAACAATAAATATCCGTGACTTAATAAATCACTCAAAGCTGCCCACCATACAAAAAGCTAACCAGATCAACCAAGACTGCACACAGATGACTTCATCAACTTCAGATAATTTCTGCAGAAAGAGAGCTAAACTGGAACAATCATTAGGAACTTGGAACTTTCAGTGATGTGACACCCTCATGATAGCTCTTGTTCATGAAAGCCACACTGCATATATGTCGATGAGAATTCCTACCTTCTACGCACTAGACATGGGGACCTCTAACTCTAAGCTAAAGAATCCTTATATGGACTGCAGAATCAGAGGGGAAAATTGGCCAACTGTCTACTCACATCACCAGTACCTGAGACCTTGTGCTATAGCAACTGTTCCTCATCCCTACTAATTCATGTTTGACATATTCATACTCACAAATGGCAGCCATATGCTTTGAACATGAAGATTGTTATTTAATTCGATTCGTTACAAAATGGGGCAAGAACGTAATCCCTGTTCTGGCTCCTATTACATTAATCATGGGTTGCAATTTTTGAGGCTGGAATAGGCATTGTAGATGGAAAGCTCAATCCTGTCCGTACTGAAATGGGTCATTTCTTCAAACTAGTGGAAATCACACATGTTTCATTACTTTTTGACAGCCTTACTTCAGTGCAATCTATTAAACGAAAGGAATTAATAAAAGAAAAGCAAGAGTCACTGCATTTTCACATCATTCCTTTCTTGGAATCGAACATAAGAGTGGAAATGGCGATTTCATTCTCTGTTTCATTCCCTTACATTCTCATCTCAATAACTCTTATGACACCAAGCACAGGACACATCCAAAAAGCCCTTCAGAACCCATGAATGTTGAAACAGTGATTAGTACAGCCAAAGGTTGCAGAGTTTTTGCAGCAAAGAGCACGCAAAGTCAGGGATCGTCTAGTGTCCCCAAAAGGATCCTTCTTTTCAATAACCCACAAACCAAGAAACGCAACTTAAGCTCACAAGTCGCAAAACATCTGATCCTCTCATATCTGATGTCTTACCACCACTCAAGTGAAATGAACAGCAAGAACAACTAATACCCATGAATAATTAACCGAGAAAAATCCCATCTTCATCATCACCCAGAGAAAGAACATTCAAGAAATCAAACACGCAGGATAAGTACAAAGAACAGAGTGTCGAGTGTGGTACCTTTCGGTTTGAGGGTGTGGAGCAGTCGAGAAAGAAGTCCAGGGACTTTGGAAAGCATCGTCTGGTCGTGCTGTTATGTAGAGGGAAAAGAAAACGTCGAACATAAAAAATGAAAAAGTTTGAAAAATCCATCGACCAATAGAAAATATTATCCACGAATAGGAAAAGAGCTTGAGGACAAGAGAAAAGGGATAAGGGAAAAAGAATGAGGCCGAGCTGAAATTTGGAGATGTTGTCCTCCATCTCTCCCCTTTAGTTTGGCCTCGGCGAGCTTACTCTTTCTCATCTACTATTTTTTCTAACTTTTCTTTTGAAAACAAAGAAATCATTTGTTAATTTTCCTGCCGTGAAGTTATCTTATTTTTAACACTAAAGTGTCATTTAAACTTCATCACAATACAACTACACCTACACAATTATTGTTAACATAAAAGTAATATTCATTCTTAAAAATCGGAACATGACGTGAATGTTTGATCGAAACATCGTAAGAATAGAGTAACGACAAATCATCACTTTGAAAATCGACTCACGTTTCTGAGTTTTGATAAAGGAAAACACGGTCCTAGGTGTGGCATGATTAAGATTAAAATAAGCTCCATCAAATGAAACAATGCTAATGAATGTGCTTGTTTGAACTATGTGAGACTCCTTCTTAAAGTATTCGTCTCGAAGAACTTAATGAAATGAAGATTAGGATATGACTTAAAATTTCTAGAGTTTGAATGGGGTTTCTATGACAAGCAGATTCATGATAAAAGAGTCTGAATGGGGTTTCTAGAGTTCGAAAAAGGGCTCTGTGCTTTTGAAGTCCTAGGTAGGCAGGCGTCGACCGGTGGTTCATGCTCACTGTCGACCTGAGTACCATCTCCACTCGACCCTCTCCATCCGGGCCTAGAATTATTCATAAGGCCACGCGCGGAGTTCTCCTGAACCGGTTCATTGAAGGTCTCTAGTTTTGAAGAACATTAAGTCAAATACCAAGACATTTTGCTGGCAACGAGAAATTTGGGCTTTCCGGCTTTCTCATTGAGCTATGAAATTGATTTCTTTGATTCAGTAAATAACAGAAGTGATCTCTTAATTTTGGCTTAATATGTAACATGGTCTCTTAATTTTAAATTTGTTCAATATGTTTAATGAATTTTAGTTTAATATGTAATAAGATCCCTGAACTTATAATTTGTTCAACGTAGTTCATAGACTTTTGGTACATGTTCAATTTAGTTTTTGAATTATGAAAATATTTAATATTACCTCTCAACTTAAATTAATGTAAAGATAAAATCGAATATTTTCGTATACTTCGCGGATTAAATTTTTTTCTTTGGCTAAATTAAACAGATCAGAAGTTGAGAGGCAACACCATACTAGGGTCCCAGTTGAAGAACTATTCGCGGATAATGATGCCCGAAATCAAAGGCGAGCTCAAATCGTTGAAGAGACGAAGTTTTCCCGGATTCGAAGTCGGACAAGAACCAATTACAGAAGATACAGTATGTCCTTCAGGGCCGTGATTCTGTCAGCAAAGCGCGATCCTAATCAATAGGCAATGGTCGCTCGCGACCCATCTGGGATCTTGGATCCTCTCTTTCGCTAGAGCTTTGATTCGAGGAACATGTCGAGGCTGTGGAGATGGTACCAGAATTGCTTGCGAGATCATCCCGTGAAGACGCAGGTCATCAGCTCCGGTCTCATTTGGGGCGTCGGCGACGTCGCTGCTCAGACCATCACTCACTCCACGGCCAAGGGGCGCCATCATCTTCAGGTGAATCATGAACCGATCGAGAAAACTGTCATGGGTCCCTTACGATTATGGTTGAAGTCATTTGGTCTGTTCTTATGTATCTTATGTTTGGGATAATTTGCGAGAAATGGTCCTTTGCATACATGTGTTTCGACATGTTTCATCCCTGCTTTGTGTGTAAATGCATGAGGTTATTCCATTTATCTCGTGTAATTTAGCTGCTTGGGCATGTCAAACATCATTTCAGGGTGCTATATATTTGGTCATTGTTTGATTATTATGCTATTTTAGTTGGTTTCCTTTTGGTGCTCTTCACTATTTTCATTGGAAATGTAATGCGATGGAATTATGTGAACAGTTGAATCATTTCCTTGCACAAGCATGCGTTACCTCTCTCTGCATTTGGTTCCACGGTCCATGATACTTTGGCCTTGTTGGGGGTTAATTGGGGCCACACGCAGTATATGGCTATGGTGAAGTTGGTTTTTATTCCATTTATAAGGAGGGTATTCGCAGGTTTTAGTTTTAAATCGTGTTCAAGGATGTAAACTGTGTTAGGTTTGTGATATCTTGATCGACATACGCATCAATGTGTGCAATGTGGCTTCATGGATGCGTGAGGTATCCATGTTTTCTTGGAGAAAGCACATTTCGGAGAAGGCTGTTGAGTGTTAAGGAAGGATTGATCTGACCTGTAAGTAGCAAAGTTGCTGCGGTGCCTGTTCTATCATAATTTGGAAGTATGCGTGACTTCTCCCTTGTGATATGTCGAGGTTTGGCAAATTGGAGTTATCTGTGAAGAACACAGTGAAGTAACAGGAACCGCAGTGACTCAGAGTGCAATGCTAGATATGTAATTTTATTTGGGACAGACCACATGTTGTAACTGCTAGATGAAGCATCACTAAATTTTGGGGTCTTCTTGTCAATCAGGATGAAGAAAAGGAATTGAAGATCAATTGGAGGAGAGTGGCAACTACCAGCCTGTTTGGCTTTGGATTTGTTGGACCAGTTGGCCATTTCTGGTACTCACTTCGCTTGTCTAAAGAATCAATTAGCTTATATTCTTTTCATCAAGTCTATGTACTCATGATGTGCTTCCTGTTAGCTGTTCAAGTGGCAAAAGGGCGATCTCCATAAGTTGGCATGGCGAGGCGCATGTGTTTCACTTCGATTTGAACACTGTGCATAAAGTGCCATTGAAAGTTCTCATCTTGTGATACCTGCATGCAGGTATGAAGGCTTGGACCGGTTTATAAGGTTGCGACTTCTAATGCAGCCTAACTCTTTGCGTTTTGTCTCTGCCAAAGTAGCAATTGACGGGTTCCTCTTTGGGCCATTGGATCTACTCATCTTCTTCACGTACATGGGCTTATCTGCCGGAAAGAGTGTTCCTCAAGTTAAAGAAGATGTCAAGAGGGATTTTCTTCCTGCCCTGATTCTGGAGGGAGGCATCTGGCCGATTGTTCAAGTGGCTAATTTCCGATTCATACCTGTTAGGTATCAACTCCTCTACGTCAATTTCTTCTGCTTGTTAGATAGCTGCTTCTTGTCATGGATGGAGCAACAAGAGGATGCTCCTTGGAAAGAGTGGTTGAAGTCTTTGATACCATTAACTAATGAGAAAGACAAAGGTGGATGATTGCCATTCGAGATATTGAGTTTCCTGATCCTTCTCTCAACAGATATGTAGGTGTAAAGCAGAAAAATCCGCTACGTCAACTAGTATTGTGAGAGTTGGAACATATGAGTGGCGGAATGAATCGTAGTAGAGTTGTGAGGAGATGTTATAGTATATATTGTTGTCATTTCTGTGAAACTTTCAAGATTCTTTCATTGGAGGGCAATCGTACTGATTTACTCTGTTCTTCATTCATTCCATCTCATTATGGTTGATAGAATCGATCTTTCCAGGCTAAGAACACCTACGTAGTTCTACTTCCATGACATGCCGAGAATTCTCGGCAATTTTAACTAAAAGCAATTTTCCTAGAAGCGTTAAATGACCTTTTTGTATTCTCTACTATAGTTGAAAGGAAATTTAATTTCTCTTACCTGGTTCCATCTCGATGTCTCTTTCTTCAATTTTTTTCTTTATTTTGAAATCATTGTTTGGGCTGCTTTTTATTTGAAGGGATGACAAGCATGTATGTTCTCTTTAATCTGTATGTTACCTCAGAATGTGGCGCTACGACTTTTGGCATCAGAGGGCTTTTTATCCCGGTAAATTTGATATCATTCTTTGCCAGTAAGGTGCAGTTAATGGTCCCTGTCGGCTGGGAAATTCTTGCTTGGCCATTGATCATATGAGCCGCACATATGATCATTGGCTGTGATTGCATTGGGTCCAGGGAAGAGTTTCCCTGTCGGCCGATATATTAGCATGAAAGCTGATTGGATGTATCATGCCATTTGCAGAAGTGTAAATCTGTTCACCAAATAAATCATTTGCTGAATTCAGAGCTGTTGCATTATAAATGAGAATGTAGTAGATACAGGCTTTGTTAGATCATCTAGACGGATAAGAACTTCACATGTTACAAAAATCTGAAACATGTTAGGAAAGGATCAGCAGTAAGTAAAGCGTCTATCATCGAGCGGTCTGTGATCTTCAAACAATTCCTCAACAGGAATTTCAGGAGTGATGATCCATCAGTTGGCCAAGAAGTTTGAAGCTTCTCTTTGGCTTCACTGTACATGCCTCATCGACTATGGGTTTCACTGCTTGAACAAGAAGGGTAAAGACCATATTCGCTGGTGTTATCAGTTTGTCGGGTAAAGCCGTCTTCGTGACTCCCTAGTATCAGAGAGAATTTCCTCATTTCTGAAGAACTGTAAACTTTGCTTTGACCCGGTCGGACTCCTTCATCTAGATCTGCCAGAGACCCTTCTCCCTCCAACGTACGAACTATCTGCTTTTGCAAATTTCATTTGACAGGATTCAGAAGATTTAACAGGGCAGACTCATGGCAGTTTATTCTGCCAATTACCAATCACAGTTTCATTTTCACCCCTAATTATAGCCACCTGTTCTAAAGAGTATATATTCTACGATTACTGGGGCTCTGGAGGTTGGTGGTGACTAACACTACATCAAGCAATGCCCAGAAAGTCATGGCATTGTGAACTTGAGCCAGGATGTCTGAATCGACAGCACATGCTTCTTTCAAGAGCGATTCAATAAATTTCGTGAAGCGGTTTGTTTGCAATGTTGTTTTTTTCTGTTTGTAGATAACTATAAATACAGATGTATTTGAAACTCCCTCCCCCCTTAAAGCACAATTAACCTCGATGTTGCCAGTGGACATACTGGATGTTGGATATCGTGAGAAATTCTTACTCTCAGAAGGCCATCAAGCATGGGATCATTGGGTGTTGCACAAATCTTACAGCATTTTGGATTGGTCATTAGGGATTGAATGATCCCAGACCTTGAAGGGCAAAGGGTCCTTGTGGCAACTAGATAAGTGGGGTTCGATTCTACCAGCTGATGGACAGCAACAATCGTGAAGTTGTAATTACCTGGCTCATTCGTGGCCGGAGCCACGCTGAATGACGCACGCAAGCAGCGGCACATCCAATCATGCTCAACATCTCATCGGAATCATAATTATTCCGCAATCTTCCATCAACAATTTCGTCCATTTTGCCGGTCTCACTAGCTTGGTTAAGTAGAGGTCTAGCCTGAAATCAAAGCAACCCACTTAAGTCCATTTGATGAAGTAACGGAAATATACCGATGCACCTATAATGCTTGACATTCCTCTCATCAAACCTATTGTTTGTGCGGAAAAGTACTATGCGAGGGGAAAATATGGGAAACATAAACTAACCCAGTCAACCAACCCCTGGCCGCCATTTGTCCATGACTCTGTTCTCATGATAGGTGGATTTCCAGTGATAAGTTCCAAAAGCACAACGCCAAATGAATATACATCGGACTTTTCTGTTAATTTACCACTTGATGCATACTCAGGGGCCAGGTACCTGAAAAATTAATCAGCATGTTGTATCGTAAGGAATGCAAAAATAACAGAAAGCTAGCCATCACCGGGCCAAGAGATTAGTTATAAAACAGAAATTTCTCCAAAAATTTCATTGACGGAAATATGAGGGTTGTGAGCATTACTCTTGATGGCCATGCGTAGCATGCAACACAAGAGCAGGTCTTACCCAAAAGTTCCTACCACTCGGGTAGAAATATGAGTGACGTTACCAGTACTACCAGAAAAGAACTTGGCAAGCCCAAAATCAGAAACCTGCAGATAAAGATTTCATCAGGAAAAACGTAGTAATCAGTAAAAACTCATCCACTTCAAACTTTACAGGCCAAGCAAAATATCCTTGTGAATAAACAAAAAGATTTGGACAAAGCAGTTGCAATGCCAAAAACTGTACCTTTGCCTCAAAATTAAAATCAAGAAGAATATTGGCTGCCTTTATGTCACGATGGATGATTGTTGGGCTGCCTGAAAAAAAAAAGAAAAAAGAGAGCTTGATTTTCAGAGTATTCATATCCAATTCCAGACAAACTCGATCATAATGGGATCAGGTGCAAACAGTGATCGTGCAAGGTCAAGATAGAGATGAGGAGATAACATTAGTAACAAATCTAGAAGAACACTCACAGTCCTCATGGAGATAGGCCAGTCCTTTTGCGGTTCCTACTGCAATTTTTAATCGGGTTCTCCAATCGAGAACAGGCTGCCCATTTCCTGCAAGGCATAATCTCTGTGTCATTTGTATATAAATTAAATTGGTGCAGAGTCAGAACATGACACTTAGCATTCAAAATAATTGAACATACCGTGTAAGTGGAATTCTAGAGTGTTGTTGGGAACAAACTCATAAACCAGAAACCTCTCTGCCCCGGTTATGCAGTATCCAAGCAATGTAACAAGATGTTTGTGATGCACGCGACTGATGATATCAAGCTCGGCTTGAAATTCCTGTTGTCCCTGGTGGCTTCCCATCTTCAACTGCTTAACAGCAATTTCTTTCCCATCGGCAAGGACTCCCTTGTGGACATAGCCAAAACCGCCTTCTCCGAGAAGGTTTGCCCTGGAGAAGCTATTAGTTGCTCCGACTAATTCACCATAAGTGAAAGTGCCCCTTGAGAAGCTCAAGGAAGTTATGAGGGGCGGATGTAACTCAGGCGCCGAGTTAGCGGAATCTCCATTGCTGCTCAGAAGATTGGGTGGGGCAATGGCGAAGGCCTTTGGTGGCGTGGCAATGATATGAGCCCTTGACTGGGGCTGAACATTCTCGTTTGGATACTGAAAGCCTTGAGGAGGAGCAGCACTGACACCATCTGGTAATGCAAACCAAAGATTAATTGATTTCAGTAATGTGCGATGTGGCTGAATGGTAGGATGAATGAGCATGTACTTCCTAGATCAAGCTGTTAAATTGGATCAGAAAACAAATTAGAAGTTCAACTTTCCAAGAACTGCCAAATATAAGGATGATGTCATTGATATGACATGGGCGTATAGAGACGGAGCATGTCTCATCCACGAGATTTCATAACTATAAATTCGCTCTAATAATGTCGAGTTCTAAGCACTCTGTGCTGGCGGCACAAGTGAGACATGAAGTATTGCTTTCTACAATAGCAATCTGCAGAAAATATCATTCTCTCATGCATCGACATAACCAAACACTCAGATTCTCCCGAGTTGTTTGGCAGGCACGAAGATTGCAAAGTGAAAGTTTATCACTAGTAACATACAAGAACGCATGGCCGATAAATCAAGTTCAGACAATTCCCATGAAAATGCAGAGACAGTGGTCAATCTCACTTATGCAAAAGCACTGCTTATATCAAATCCTCCGGATCATTTAACTGACGAGATCAAACAAAATTCACCTTTTGCGCCGGAGGAATACGATCTGTGACTGACTTTCCCAGCAATGGGTCCTTGCTTTCTCTTGCATTTGAAGCAAACAAACAAGAGAACCGCGAGCATCACTATCAAAGCCAGCCCACCCATGGCTGCCCCAGCGATCAACCCTGCCGGTGCCGCACGTTGACCTGCTTGACCTCCACCGGCCACCACCGGCAAACTTCCATTCGAAGGCGGCGGAGGTGGCGGCGGCAGTGTAGCTGTCGGATTTCCCGGCGAAGCCGGACGAGGCGTAACGGGAGGGATTAGGGGAGGTGGCTCTGGCGAAGGCACGCTCGACGGCGGAAAAAGACTCGGCCGGTTCGCAGGCGGAGCCGGTGATGGCGTCGGCGGAGGTTGCGGACGAGCCGTCGGCGACAGTGGTGTTGGAGATTCTGGAGGAGGAGTCACGGGAAGTGGCACGGATGGTGGCGCCGCGATCGGATTCGCAGGCGATGGTGGAGGAGTTTCCGGCGGCGACGTAGGTTTTGACGGGGACAGCGGCGCAGGTGGCAGCGACGGCGTTGGCTGTGTCCGAGGAGGAGTGGCAGGAGCGGTCGGAATCCCCGGCGTAGGCGGAGACGCAGTAGTCGGAGTTCCGGCCGCCGGCGCGGACGTAGGAGGCGGAGCCGCAGCAGAATGCGGAGTCGGCGGCGTCACGGTCGCATTCCGATCCGCCGGCGGAGAAACGGGTGGAGTCGACGGAGCGGCGGCCGCCGAGGGCGGCGGAGGAGGAGAGGAGACCGGGGCCGGAGAAGGCCGCCGATCGGGAGGGGGCAATGGCGGGGAGGGAGGGGGAGGGGGCGAGACCGTCGCCGCCGCCGGGGCCGAGGCGACTTCCGGCGGCGGGGTCGGAGGAGGTGGCTGGCTCGCCACGGAGGACGGCGAAGCTGCAGGAGCTAATGGCTCCATGTATGGTACTGCTTACTGAGCAGGTTTCATGCACGGTAGACGGCTCGTGAGCTGAGGACGGGGAGCACGAAGTCCAGCGGGAGCGACCATGGAAGGCCCCATAACTTCGACGGCGAAGGGTTTTTATGAACTTTTGGAGGAGGAAGACGACGAGCTAATCACGCCGCCGTGCTCGTGAATTACGCCGCCGTGCTCGTGAAGAGAACATTTCTCCGTTTTTGTTTTCAACAGATCAGTCGTCAAACAAAAACAGTTTTTTTTTTTTTTTTTTTTCCTTTTTTATGGTGCAGTTACCGTTTATGCGCGTCCGTGTCATGCACAGCCCGACATAATATGAATATTAAATGAATTTACGATTTACTTCGATCTAATTTATCCGTGTATCTCTCTTTATATTTTTTTTTTTTTCTCCGATCGATCTCGCAATCGCTTTCTTTGCATTTTCAACCCGGTTTGGATACGAGTTGTTATTAGATCAAGTCAAATATGATGGCATTTTAGTAACATAAATCGGGTATAAGTAACTAAATTTGCATCGCATGAAAATTGCAAATGGATTAAAAACGAATTAGATGGGTGTATTTGGATCGGATTATTTCTGACCCGCTCGGTCGACGGATCTAAGCAAATTCCGACCGGTCAGTCCGGTCCGCAACACCAATGGGTGGGTCCCGCTGGTCACTGCGAGGGAGAGGAAGGGAGAGAACTTTCCAGTTATGTATAATTTTCTGTCATGCGGGTGTTTTTCTGGCGCCGGGTGGTGGAAACCAGGTCACATCGCGACACGCTTCCATCGCCACCGCCCCAAAGTGGAGCACACGCTATCCTTGGCGCTCACGTTTTCTCGCCACCGCCCAAAAGGAAATTGACTCCTCCTCACGCCCGTCGTCGTGACCGAGACGAGGCACGCCTTTTCTATCCCAAACGATCCTCTTTTTTTTTGCTGTTACCGGCGATATGCGCGATTGACTCGTGTTAGAAAAGTTCCCATATCGGAGTATCAGTGTGGCGTGGTGTCGTGCGGAGCAGAAGCGATTAATGTATCCCGATCGGCCCATTATTTCGTAGCTAAAGTTTTCGAGTGAAAGCGGATCCATTTGAAAAATCGTGCTCTCAACAATGCCCTGGATTACTTTGTTTTTTTAATTTCAATCGAAATGGATAAACTTGAATTTCTTTCTCGCGAGACCGACCATCATGAAAAAATAGAATCTCCTGCTCAAAAGTGCTCAACGTCCGGAAGAGGACGATGCCTTCCGTCGACGTAGCTTAAAAGTTCTTCTCATCAATCATGTAATCGAACGACCCCCTCGACAGGTTTTACTTTATCTCTTAATGAATATCGACTCACAAAAGTAATGAGTACACGCGAGCTGGTTAGTACTACAATCAACTTTGTATCTCAAATTGATTCGAGCAAAAAGAAGTCATATTAGACCTGTCAAAATGGGTTATATTCGGAAAAAAAAATGTTTATAAACTTATTTCTTAACTCATACATGATGGATCAAGTTGTTATATAGGTTAGTTGTATTCAATAAATGAGTCATAAATGGATTTAGAATAATAAAATCCAAACCCAACACACTTTTACGACTCTTTTTTCATTTTATTTTGTCCTCACTCGATCTCATGCTTGCTCACTTTGCACTTTCAACTTAATTAGGATACAAGTTTGCTTAAATTGGGTCAAATACGAAAGTGTTTTAGCAATTTGAATCAAGTATTTATCACTAGATTTGCATTACATAAAAATGGATCAAAACGGTTTAAATAAATCTATTTAAATCGTATCATTTTTGATCTACTCGTTTAATAGATCTAATTCGTATCGATCGAGCTAATATGTCCGCGACATGAATGGAAGCTGAATCGTTTGGATGTTCATGTGCTGCGGAGGATCAACCAGTGAGCTTGCACTTTTGGAAAAGCACGAAGCAGCAAGAACAAACTCGAAGCAGTAAAAGACGAGAGCATGTCACGTTCGCGCTCGTAGACTGCCTTGCTTTGTCGCTATCCCTTGGACAAGCATTTTGTCCGAGAATCGCTCGTTATCCGACAAAACGCAAAAGAGTCAAAGGGGTAGTTGCAGCCCCCTAAGCCCGCTCTTAACTGCAGTGACAAAGCCGACGCGGCCCTAGGGAACGGCCCAGACTCATCTTTGGCAATTGAGCAACGATATCATTGTCCGGTCTTAACAAAGTAACGAGTTGGAATGTTATGCATCTCGGATTTAGCTCAAACTTTGAAGTTCCGCCTGGGCCAAGCAGTTATGATGTACACAAGATGGTTGGGAAAATTGTCCAAAAAGCTCTAAATTTATTGCAATTTTATCAATTTAATTCTAAACCTTTTAAGTTTGTCAAGTCAGCATAAACATTTTTACTTCTTATCAATTCAGTCCTAAACCTTTTTATTTCTTGCCAATTGAATCCATTTAGCCAATTTTGATTGGTCGGCTGTTGATGTAGCACCGAATCGACAAGCCAATGATGACGTGGCAATTTTTAAATATATATATTTTTCCTTTTTTTCTACCTTCAACCCGTTGGCCAGTCTGGCAATCGAGGTTCAACGACCGACTAGAGGCGCAGGCTTCTGCTGAGGTCGATCTCGCCGGGCCTTTAGAAGCGCGCCCGCCGCCACCAATCGGGAGGGCGAGTCTTGCCCGCCAACGCTTTGGGCGTAGATCGAGGTCACCCCGCCGGTGGTCAAGCAGTGAAACCCAGGACAAGGTGAGGTCGGCTTCGCGGCGGCCAGTCGGAGGCTTGACCTCGCCAGATCTAGGTGAGGTCAACCTGGCAGCGACAGGCAAGGATCGGCCTCACATGAGCAGTCGAGGCTCACCGCCAAATATGGGTGGGAGGTCGACCTGGCAAAGAAGGGCGGGCGATTGCCTCGCCATTGGCCGCTAAGGAGCTTCGCCAAAGGCTGGTGAGGTCAAACTCGTTGGCCAGCGCCTTTGGCTGGTCTCCGGACTAGCCAAAGGGAAAAAGGTAGAAAAAAAAAGAAAAAAAAGAAAAAAAAAAATTCGAAAAAAAAATATTTAAAAATTGTCAGGTCAACGTTGGCTAGATGGCAGGCGGCCACATCAGCACCAATAGGGCAAAATTGGTTGGATGGACTCAATTGGCAAGAAGTAAATATGTTTATGACTAAATTGGTAAAAGTGCAATAAGTTTAGGACTTTTTGGATATTTTTCCCCAAGACGATTCGTAACGAGATAGAGGGTTCTTACAACTAGACACCTGGAGACAGGGAGAATTACCACAAAAGTTTTATACCTATTGCAATTGTGTTAATTCACTCATAATTTTTTTTTAAAATTGAGTCCTAATTTTTTTTGTATTTGTGTCAATTTAGTCAATTTGGTGAATTTTGGCCTGAAATCGCTAACATAGACTTTGACTGTTTTACATGGCGCTAAAGTGGATATTTTTAAATAATATTTTAAATATTTTTTTCGAATGATTTGTTTATTTTTTTCTCTTTTCTTTTCTTTTCTTTCTCCTTTTCTTCTTTTCATTCTCTTTCTTTCTTTCTTTCTTTTTTCTTCCCTTCTTCCTCTAGTTGGTCACCGAGGTCCGGAAAAACTAATAAGGGTGAAACTTGGCCGCCCCTTGCCACCGGGCAAGGCTCACCCTCGCCAAATATGGCCGCTTGAGCTCTAAGCTCAACCTGGTTGCTAGGGCTCAGAGTTGTTGGCCATGGGCACTCTAGCTTCTCACTCGCACCATGGCTGCCAAATCTCTGAGCTCGAGCCTTGGTCGTTCGAGCTTTGAGCTCACGAATATGGCCACTCTCTCTCTCTCTCATTTGGCGGTTCTCTAGTTCCTCTCACTTGCGGCAAAAAATCGATCGAATCGACTGAGTCAAACCCTGACACCATGGCCATGGAAGTTTTCTAGCTCAAGTAACCACAAATATACAAGTAGTGAGGGCTAGGCTCCCTATCGCTGGCCTTTAGCTCTAGTCGGTCACTAGACCTCAGCAACCAACTAAAGGAAGAAGGGAAGAAAAAAAGAAAGAGAAAAGAAAAAAAAATTTTTTTAAAAATATTATTTTAAAATGTCAAAGTCAGTGTCGGCTGCGTCACGTAAAACGGCCGGTGTCCATATTAGTTATTTTCGATCAAAATTGATAGAATAGACTAAATTGGCACAAATATAAAAGGTTTAAAAATATTCAGGATTGAATTGGCTCAATTGTAATAAGTTCAAGAGTTTTTGGTAATTTTTCCCGGCTACATCGGCAACCCTTTTCTTGAACTAGAAAAAAAAGGGGGGGCTAATTTGTTCATCATTGACCTCATCTTTTTGGAGCAGCCCGGCCATATTGAAAACAGTTCTTCACGAATGCTCTAATCTTAGAGTAGATGATTTGTTCCCGACCGGATCGAGAAATAAATTGGACCTTTTCTTTAGACAAGTGACGAACGAGGCACAAAGACTTTATATACAAAGGGCGAGCCACGTTAAATGGGGAGGCCTCGACGGCCTCGCCGTTTCGCGGAAGTACAGTCCCATCCGTGCACAGTCAAGCGATGTGGGACAAAATCCGCGCGCATTTGAATTTGATTTAGTGGGCACGGCCGCACACGCCACCTAGAGAAAAGCCCCCTCAAACCAGCCCAAATACATGCACTACAATACAGGGCTCCATTCTTTCATCGAAATCGAGCCTCTCAAGCACGGGCTTTATATTCATTCCTTTGTTCCGCATATGAGTGCGAATCAAGGTTTTAGCTGAAGCCCATCATACAGAAAGAGGAATACCTCTGACTTGGGAGATGATCAAGAAGAAAGTCAAATTGCGTGATCTGCGAGATACACCCTAAAAAACAAGACGGCTTCGAAAAAGTCTTACCAAATAGATCCTAAGACTGATGATTGGGTATGATTGTGTCACGAGTCGGCAGATTTTTGACCGCGAAATAACCCATGCGGCACATAATGAGTTGGGAATACCAGGCCAGCCTTCCTTCCATAATTGTTCCCAAAAACAATATGGCGTATAGCATTTTCGAATTGGATCGTAACATGCACGGCTTAGCTTTGGCATTACGGAACAATTCGGGACAACAAACAGTTTCACCTTGCCATGCCTCATCAAGAAAGTGGCATCAACTTCTGACCAGTTTGTGCATGGGAGGGCAATCCTACCTTAACCAATCTATCCTAAAACTCCTAACACAAACACCCTGATACCACTCTTATGAACTGGTTGTATCATCCCCCTGCATCACTCACCCTTCACCCCAATGCCACGAGCTCCACTCATAACGGCATGAGAGTATGGGAGAATTCGGTCCGTGACAATTGAATATGGTCCATAGCTGCTCATTTCTTCATGTATTTCTCTGGACTAACTTCGCTTGAGCACTTCGGACTAGACTATTATGTGATCTGCGTGTTCTCGCGAGTGCTCATTGCCTCGCTATTAGCCCACGAGGATTTCAAACTCGTGGGTCGATAATCAAAATAGAAGCCGAACCCATTGGATTAGCCTCGTATCACTGTGCATCGTGGGCCACGACTGGTCATGACCGATCTTGGGTCGAGAAGCTCTTGAGAATTTGTTTGCAATCTTGAAATTTTCTTGCCTTTTCTAGAATGAATGGATGAATGATAAGAGAGAGAAAAAGAAAATGGGTAAAGGAAATGCCATCTTGGAGTTTTATCGGCAATTTGCTCGTGTAGGTGGAGATCCGGTGCTTTCCTAGTCCTTACATAAGACCGGTGACGTTTTTAGATAAGTTGTTCTTGGACTGTTACCATGTTAGATGAGTAGCCATAGCATTTCTATAAGGGAAGTGAAAGTATGATCCCGAGATAAATACGTTCTTGTAATTGTCGATCATTGTCCCGACGGTTGATACAATTATTTGACTGTTCATAGGAGACTTGATACTAGTACAAATTATTATATATAAGTATTTGACTAGCTTGAAACAACTGCGGGGATAGCTCAGTTGGGAGAGCGTCAGACTGAAGATCTGAAGGTCGCGTGTTCGATCCACGCTCACCGCATTTTTCTTTTAAACTTTCCCAATGTACTTTTTGTCCCATTATCTTATTATTTGATAGGGCTTCACGATCTAGCTTTTATTATTATTATTTTAATTTTTGGCCAGTTTAACAGATTCAGCTAGATATAGTCAAACGAGACCAGCTAGATCTTTCAGAACAAGGCAAGTTTGACTGGCTAGTTCCTAGATTCCATTACCATATGAAGAGCAACACAGCTCGACCCAGTTGTAAAAGTGATAAAGAGGACAGGGCACGGAATAACTTTAGCAGATATAGCTAATTTGTCTGCGTAATTAGTACATTTCTCATATGATAAATAGAGGAATTTAATTACCCTTTCCATCTAATAAGACAAACCAGACATTCCAATGTCCAGACATAAAGAAAGAAAAGGAAGTGTTGGGTTGTCTTCAAAGATCAAAAGCTCCCACAATAACTTTCGGTTTTTGCTACATGCCTTTGCGGTGAGCATTTGACTCTTTTCTTTTTCCTTTTCATTCAGTTCTGTTACTAGAAATCTATTTCCAGATCCAAGATCGGTTTACAATAATTCGTTAATAAGTGATGGTCAGACTGGAACTTGTTTAAAGAGCCACTCGCAATCTAACACATCACTATGTAAGCCGAATCCA
Organism: Syzygium grande; assembly: GCA_024733475.1. NCBI lineage: Eukaryota > Viridiplantae > Streptophyta > Magnoliopsida > Myrtales > Myrtaceae > Syzygium > Syzygium grande. The sequence continues at coordinate 9,011,545 of JAMXDD010000008.1, forward strand.
TGAACCCATTTTAACAAGTTGAGCATAGTCCGTTTCTTAGATATCGCCACGAGGAGTCCTGTTGTTCAACGGGGCGAATCCAGAAGATTGAAAAAGAGAAAATTAATGATGAGGACTGATTTTAGGGACTTTTGGCCTCCCACTTGCGGGAGGACTTGCGAACCGTGCGAAATGCACTAGTCAATATCTGTCGATGGATTCGCGTTTCCGTAAGGAGCATGCAAGCTCTATGTGCAGAAAGTTGAGAGGGCAAAGCTTAAAGTATCTTCCTATGGGTTGTCCGAAACGCGATGGAAACATGTCAATATAATGATCAGAGAAAGAATCCTTACCCCTGGACTCCACTAGCCGCCAAGGTTCCAAGAAAGGGGCTCCAAAAAGAGTAACCAATGGGGCAAAAGTTTATATGGTTGCAAGCTGACGTGGCACGCGGGCTCCGGTCAATCAAGAGTGCCCGCTTTTTTATGTGGTTTTCGTTTTCAGATTGAGAGTTTGTCTTTTCGTTATTGCTTTTGACCAAATCAAATTATCGATATCTTCTCAATTAATCCATTCAATTTATCCTTTTCGAGATGGATCGATATGCGAATGTAATACGATGATGTGCAATGATCTCAGGAAAATGAATTGACGAGTCAACTTGGTACAGTATGCAAATGAAAAGATTAGTGCCGCCACTAGATTGAACAGAATAAACCCGGTTTGTGTACTCTACTAGTGAGTGTAGGAAAGGTTCTTTACGTGTTTGGGGTTTCTCTTCTCTCTCTCTCCCTAACTAGCTTTGCCTTTTTCCGTATCTTACACTCTAAGAAGAGAAGATATCTGCTCGATTACCACATAAAGAAAGACACGAACGACACAAGTTTTCAGCAAATGTTGAGGAAATGGAGATGTTAATACGCTGCTTTCGACGGCTCGTGCGCGAGTTGCAACAAAAGCGAGGGAGAGACGAGCGGACAAAATGAGAAAAGAGGACCATTTTGCGCCTTTGTTTTTCACGGAGAGAAGCGTATCTTGGACTTTCGAAATCGCCTTTGTTCTGGAATTGGAATCTAAAGCGAGCATGTGGAGTGAGGAAATGGACATACAATGATTAATCCAAGTGTCTTGTAGCGGTCAATGGAGAGTGGCGGTCCTCGAACACCACCCACACGAGAGAAGACAAGTGGACTTGTTTTTGGTAAGAAAAGTGCTTGTCGTTTGAGGGGAAAAGGAAAAGGATAGAAAGGAAGTCTTCTAATTGGAAGGACACAAGGTAGATTAACTCATTCTTCGGCCGATCTTGGAGCTATATTCAGGCTAAAAGTTTAGAAAGATAGCAGCCAGGAAAGAACGTGCAATGCCGAACAAATTATGCGTTTGGTTTGGTCGATTAGACTGAGTCTAGAAAATGTCATCATGCTTTGAATTTATTGTTTTTATGACTGATATGGGACTCCGAGCATATCAGGAATTTCGTTCGAATGATTAGTAATGCATGAATTCCAGTGAACAAAATTGACCGGTACGTGCTAGCTTTCATAACATGTCCAATATTTATTAGCGTGTTACCTCACATAATCAGAGTTTATCAAGTGACAGGCATGTATGCATCTTTTGGATATGCATTTATTATTCTCAGTTCAAGTAACTTGTCGATTGGTGTAAGTCATTCTCAGGAAGAAGCACGCGCTTGCATGTCTTGCACCTTTCAAGAACACGTATAAAGCCCACTTCCCCAAAGGGCAAGGGGCGTGGAGTTCGGTGGGGTCATAAGGAATATACATGAGCTTGGAACTATGAGCTGCATACACTATGTCAACAGTCCCATGTGAAGAGTACTTAAGAGTATTTTTGTTATTTTAGTTTATGTTTTTTTGGATGCGCTTGTCTATATATGAGAGAGGCTAAAAAAATAATCCCTAGTAGCTAAGCCCATCAAACGAGTGGTTTGGGTCGGATCGAAAATGGTTCGGTCCAAATTGACCGATTTTTACGAAATACAATTTCAATGACCCATACCCAACATGATCTTAATCATGACCTTGACCCCACCCATACACAAACCCAACTCAAGATCCAATTCTTAGCATTTTTTCTTCTAAAATTGTTACCTTTGAAGAATGGGCGACTCCATTGATCGGTTCGCCGAGTCGATGAGGGAGCTCAAGTTCTCAGATCAGGTCGTGAGCTAGGACTTTGCATGGCACATAAGCAACATGGAGATTTACATAACAACCATGTGCAACCGGATCGGTCTCCCACTTCCACCCGCGTTGGCAACAACCCAGCTTGAAGCGACCAAGCTCTCTCTCTCTCTCTCTCTCTCTCTCTCTCTCTCTCTCTCTCTCTCTCCGTAATAACCCTAGTTCCTAAGTAGCACCAACACCGACACGTGACACGATACGACATGACATGACTCGCCGACACGTTATTTCTCAAAAAATGAGAATTCCAACACGTTGGAAAACATTATATATTACATGTATATTTTTATATATATATGACAAATTATCATTTTTATGATTATTTCAATCAAATTAATTTGATTCAAATCTATAAATAAATAAATAATAAAAAAAAGAGTATCGGACGAGTGTCGGTGTCCGACACGACACGGAAGCCCTGGAGAGTGTCCGTGCTTCCTAGCCTAGTTCTACCTCTCACTTTCATTTGCAGCTCGCCAACTCCAATTTGTAGCCTATATTTGCTCCGTTACAAAAGAAGGTGAGTATCGTTCCTCCTTTGTGTGCAGGCTTGTCAAACTGATGAGATGTAGTGCCCGGTGAGCACCAATTGCCCTCGCCATGTGTGGATTAGGATGCCATTGCCCTGCCCCCATAGGTTGCATGGTGGTGGCAGGGCGGATTTTCTTCGCTCGATGCGAGGAAGGGGAGCGTGACCTCCATGCCCATCCCTAGGGTTTTTGTGAGTGACCCTTTTGTTTTCTTATTTCCCAAAGCTTGGATTTTGCTTTGGCTTGTAATGTGTAATTCTTGTGTGAGAGAGTGTCTATTATGCTATAGAAAATATGTTATATTTCATCGGTCCGCCCATGATGTGTGTGTCCAAAGGACACTATTTGCTCTAATAAGAAGTGTGTCTGAGGGACACTTTTTGAAGAGGTGCGAGGAGAGTTTTCTTAAGGGAAGTTAAGATAACTTCCTTAAAAGATGAATAATATACAAGAGAGAACTCTCTCTCTCTTTCGACGTATAAAGATTCCGTATCTATTTTGAGAAGACAATCGGTATTAACGCTATGGAACAAGAATACTTTCCCTGTGATTGTATTCGGACCAACGTGAAGAAAATTCGTTCATCGTTTGCTGGTGATTCAATGTATGATCCTGGAAATTTTGTTCGTAGTGCATCGGATAGGTTAGTGCATCGTAGTGCATCGTTTGCTATTGATCCGACACTCGCTTCTAACATTGGTATTAGAGCCAGGTTATGATCTCTGCCTTGTTTTCCCGTTGATTTTTTTCGCTTGCTGTTTGATATGGAGATCATGATGATGAACTTCTTATTGTCTACATGTTCATTGCTCGGGAATTGCAAGATGAATCGTCGAATATGAATTGAAACAAAGAACGGGTTTGAAGGTTACGGGCGACCATTTTGTTCGGATGATTTTCAAAAAAGATTTTACGGTGAAAATAATTTTTTATTATACAAGCTTGAAGAACTTGTTGAGATGAGCAGAACGGCGTGTCGAACACTGCTGCAAGACACCGGACGCGCCCACATGCGCGGCCAGAAGCCGCGGCTCGTGGGAGCCACGCGCCCAAAGCGCTGGCACTGTCAGCACGTGAATGGCACGCGTGTATCGGCCAAATGGCGCATGTTGACATCATCGATGACGTCAAAAAAACTGTAGATAATGACACACTGACATCATCTCGCCGGCGACAACCCTCCAACGACTCGACTCGGCCAAAGACCCGACCCGACCCAAACGGCGACTCGACCCGTGATCGGTCAATAGTCAAAACCGATCGGACTGGTCAACGGTCAAACTAATCGGACCGTTCTACGGTCGAACCGGTTGGACAGGTTGGACCGGCTCAGAAGCCCGTATTGGGTAGGCGCGTCTGCAACATGCGAGACGCGTTTGGGCGCGTGGGAGCTCCAATTGGAGCATGGTTGGTACGGTTGTGTTCGTATTCAAATTCTCTACATTGTGGTATGATTATTTTATATGTTTGAAGCTTTTAAAGGTATGAAAATGCATACGAAACCCTAAATACGTGTATTTTTTGGGTATTATTGCATTTTACTTGTATTTCCTTATGGTTTTGGAAATATAGAAACTGGCTTACATGTAAATGACCACATAAAGATTGTGTAGACCTTAGTTCGATGATAGCATGTGTATGGTCTACGATGCTTGCAATTCCCTAGTTCTGAGCATACTCGAACAATGGCCGGAGATTCTTATTTTTTATTATGTCATGAATTCCGCTGTTGATTATATTTGTTGCATGAATATTCTATTTGTTAATTTACATCATGCCATGCTATATGATTGCTAGAAAGGATGTGATCATTGTTTTAAATATTTTTTGTGAATTATCTTTTCTAGTGGAAGTTAGTAAGTTGGTAGAATTAGAAGAAATTCTCACTTAGAACTTAAAATTTGCACAAATTAAATAAGTTAATGATAGTAGAAGAATCGTATGCGTCGAAACTGATTGGGAACATCGTGAACTTTCATTTTGGTGTCTTTTGTTGAATTATCATTAATTTAGTTTGTCTTTGCTGCAAATTAAAATAGGTGTGTTTATGTGAAAAATGTTCTAGTATTAATTTTGCGTTTATTATGTCAATGTGTCGTAGATAGTGATTATGGCTTCATCATCCAAGACCATTGTGGTTGACCTCAATAAGGGTGAGAAGCTGAACGGTGACAATTATGATATTTGGCACCGAAAAGTTCAATATATCCTTAAGGAGCAAAAGGTTTTAGAAACCCTCAACCACACCATAGATGAACTTGAGCATGGAACTTCTACTCAACACAAAAGAGATCAAGAAACTTTTCAAGCTTGGAAAGAGAAAAATAGCATTGCTCGCATCACGTTATTGAGTTGTATGCAAGATGATCTCATGTGTGAGTTTGAAAGTTATGATAAAGCTCAAGCAATGTGGGTTGCCTTGAAAGTTATTGAGTTGAGGAGGCTCACCATCAAATTTGATACATACCAGAAGTGTTCAAATCTATCGATAAGGCAGCATCTTCGAGAGATGTCAAACATGATACGTGAGCTGAAGTCGGCAGGTCATACCTTAACTGACAAACAATAAGTTCAGGCTGTTATAAAGTCTCTTCCTAACAGCTGGGAACATATAAAAATCAATATGACACACAATGAGAATATTGTCACTTTTGACAATATTGTGCGTCATTTGAAATTAGAAGATGAGTGCCTAGAGGTTGCAAAATCCTCTACCCATGCTTATTTTGCTGAATCAAGTTCGGGCAAAGCTTCGGGCTTTAAGCGCGAGAGGAACCATAAATTCAACAACAAAGAAAAAGAGATTGATCAGGCACTCAAGAGAGCCAAGACTTTCCGATGCAAAAAGCGTGGCGGGAAGAAAGACAAGGCCAAGCTGATGTGCTACAATTATGGTAAATTGGGCCACTTCGCTCGTGAATGCACTAAGCCGAAAAAGGTACCAAATTACTCCATTACTTTGAGTAATGCTTTTGTTTCAAGCACAGTAGTGCTTGCTGAATCTCATTCAATGTGGACTGTAGAGTCAGAAGCAACAGACCACGTAGCTAGAGACCGAGGAGCATTTGTGGAGTATCGAGATACAGCCTGGAATAAGATGGATATATGTTAAAAATAACTCAAGAGTTGAAGTGAAGAATATCGGCACATGTAAATTAACCTTTCATGGTGGTCGAAATCTATTCCTACATGATGTCTTCTATGCTCTATATATTCGGCGAAACTTGGTCTCTGTAGTTATTTTTCTTGGCTTAGGTTATGTATTTAATTTTCATGGTGATTGTGTTGACATTTTATTTAGAATAGTTTATTACGGTTCTGGTTATGTATTGAATGATTTTATGGTGCCAAACATTGGCTATGATGTATACAAAATTAATGTTAATGATTGTTTTTCTTTAATTGCATCTTTTAGTAATGTGGAAATTTATGCAAGTACTTGGCATGCTAGACTGGGTTACATTAGGTTACAAAGAATGAAACGATTAGCAAGAGAAGGCCTTTTGGAGTCACTCGCTAATGTTGAACTACTCGTATATGAACAGTGTCTAGTGGAAAAAATAATTAGAAAACCATTTGGTAAAGAAACCAGAGCTGAACTTCCATTGCAACTTATAGATTCTAACATTTGTGGTCCTTTAAATGTGAGGGCGAGGCATGGAGCCTCATATTTCATCACTTTTATAGATGACTTCACGCGTTTTAGTTATGTTTTTTTGATCTCCCATAAGTCCGAAGCATTAGATTGCTTTAGGCAGTTTATATCTTTGGTAGAGAATTAATTGAACAAAACAATAAAGGTAATGAGAACCGATCGCGGACGTAAGTATATATCTAAGGAATTCAAGGCTCTTTGTGATGAAAAGGGAATTGTAAGACAATTGAATATTCTTGGTACTCCTTAACAAAATGGGGTTGTAGAAAGAAGAAATATAACCTTATTAGAAATGGTTAGGTCTATAATGGTGCAAGCAAATCTACCTGTCTCATATTGGGGAGATGTATTATTGACTGCTGTCTATATACTTAATCTTGTATCCTCTAAGTCAGTTACTTCCACCCCTTATGAATTGTGAACTGGTAGAAAATCAGACTTAAGTAATCTACGACCTTGGGAGTGTGTAGCATATGTTCATGATTCTTCTCATAAATATGGCAAATTAAGCTCTAGAGGGAAGAAGTGTATCTTTATTAGATGTTCTGGACACTCTAAAGGATATGTGTTCATAGGTGAACAAGCTGATGGAAGTATGACTAAAAAAGAAATAACTAGATATCATGTTCTTGGAGAACGATTTTTTTAGTAGAAGTGATATCGATAAGGACCTCCAATTGCATGAGATGGAAGATCCCGATAATACACTCACTAATGTTATTGAGGGAAATACATATTTAATTCAACATACAAGACCTAGTGGGAGTCTAGAGTTGTCTGGCGAACTGAATTCTCAAGAAGTTCAGTTGTGTAAAAGTAATCGTAAAAGTATTTTCCGTTGTCGATTTGAGATTAAAGGAGAAGCATTTATGATTGCTCCACAAGACGATGCATAGTCTAAAACAATTCAAAAGACTCTCTCATCTCCTCGACAAGGAAGAATGGAGAAAAGCTTCGGAAAACGAAATTGAGTCTATGAGAACAAACCACATCTGGAGACTTGGTTGATGTACCACCCGATTGTAAGGCTATTGGAAACACTGAATTTTCAAGATTAAGCAAAGGGCGGATGGATCCATTGAAAAGTATAAGGCTCGCCTTGATGGCAAAATGTTATACTTAACAAGAGGGTATAGATTATGAGGAAACTTTTTCACCAGTTGTAAGGTTTGTCTCCATATGTCTTATCCTGGCCATTGTTGCACATTTAGATCTAGAATTACATCAAATGGATATAAAGACATCATTTCTCAATAGAGAACTAGATGAAGAAATCTATATGAAGCAATCGATGAGTTTTATTACTGAAGGTTGAAAGCATAAAGTTTGCAAATTTCATCGCACAATTTATGGCCTTAAGCAATCGTATAGATAGTGGTATTTTCATTTTCATCGAGCCATAACTTCTTTTGGGTTTATGATGATTGAAGAGGATCACTGTGTGTATATTAAACGGTCCGAGGATAAATTTATGATTTTATCTCTTTATGTGGTCGATATTCTGTTGGCTAGGAATGACAAGGGTTTGGTTATAATCATAAAAGAATGGTTGTCCTCTAATTTTGAAACGAAGGACATCGAAGAAGCTACATATATATTGGGAGTTAAGATTGAAAGAGATCGATTAAAAAAACTCCTTGCTATGTCACAAGAGTTTTATATAATGAAGATTTTTGAGCGCTTCAATACGTAGCACTGTAATCCCATTGATACCCTTATCATGCAAGGCGAAGGCCTGAGTACTAAAATGTGTCATAAGACTCTAGAAGAAAAGAAAGAAATGACAACTCTTCCTTATGCTAGTGCTGTCGAAAGTTTGATGTATGCTATGATGTGTACTCGACTCGACATATGTCATGCTGTGGGGTTAATGAGCCAATATCAATTAAATCCTAGTCCAACACACTGGAAAGAAGTTAAGAGGATCCTGAGATACTTGAAAGGCACTATGGACTATTGACTTTGCTATTGAGGGAGTGATCTACGCTTATTAGGATACTCTAATGTTGATTGGGGAGGAGACCTAGATGAATGTAAATCGACATCTGAATATGCGTTCTTGCTTAATGATGAGGCAATTTCTTGGAATAGCAAGAAACAGACATGCATATCTTTATCTACGATAGTGGCAGAATTTAGTGCATGTTCTGCTGCAGTGCAAGAAGCAGTATGGCTAAAATGTTTCTTGGAAAATTTAGCCATTGTCACTGATGTTCAAAGACCAGTGACAGTATATTGCAATAGTCAAGTAGCCATTGCCTATGTGAAAGATCCCAAGTACCATGATATGACGAAACACATTGACCTAAAGAACAACTTCATCAAAGATATAATAGCGCATAAGAAAATAGTCCTACAATATATTTCAACCAACAGGATGGTTGCTGATCCATTTACAAAGGCTGTTCCAAGAGACGTGTTCTTGACCCATAGGATGTCTCTAGAATTACGTAGAATGTGATTATGATATGTAATATTGTTGAGGATCACCGGATTATGTGTGTATATGTATTGTACTTGTTTGTTAATGAGTTGATGTTTTATCAACTACTATAATGTTACGAGACTAGAACAAACACACATATTATTGAAAGGTATGTCATTAGGCAATGATTGACTCACTCACACGAGCAATTACCTCAAACGCTATAGTAAGCAGGTTGAGATGAGACAATATGTACTATAAATGCTAGAAGAGCAATTTAGTACATAAAACGATTTAATGTCGCCTTGTTTGGAATCAAGATGAGGTTTGTTATTCATATGTGATAAGAACGAATATGATAATCCCACAATCATGTATGCCTGAAGGTAGCTGGATGCGAGTACTAAATTGGGCGCCATGGAAAGCGAGCTGATATAGTACTCAGGCTAAACATGAGTACGTGAGAAGCATGTGACTATGTTTAGGCTAAAATTCGTATAGTGGATATGATTAATAGATGACATATACTCTTATAGAAAGAGAAATCCACTATAACATATAATTCATACTACATGTGCTTTATTTGATCAATAAGGGAGATGAGTACAATTATCCCTATTTATTCATTGTGTGAATCCTTAAGGTAATTTATAATTTACCTTACTTTGTGTCATATGTTACTTCTGACTATGTTTACAAAGTAGAAGATCAATATTGCTACTTTAGCATGTTATCGGCGGTCATGAATAGATATGACTTTATAGGACGTGTTTAGGAAAGCAGTTGTTCTAAAATGAAGAGAAACATGAGTGCGAAGGAAGACTATTGTTGTTTTACATCTATCACATGTGTTTACCGGTCGACTAATTATTTCACCTTCAATGGCTTTGGAAATAATTGTAAATACATGGTGCTCTTGAGAAAAGTCAAGTATAACCTTTAAGGGATATGTATACTTCGACTAATGTAACAAAATATATCTGGGGCACCGTGAGACATCAATTGTTTATTTATTTTTGGGGTTGTAGCCATTATGTTGTCCCTAACATGTGCATAATTAGAGCTCCCAAGTGCAAGTGTATTTATTGGTCGTGTGGCTTTCTTACTAGTATAAATTGTTTCTAAGGTAGATGAATGTTGAATGCCTTATATTCTTGATAGAGCATAATTAAGCCCATCATGTGCGAGTATGAGATGTTATATTTCATCGATCCGCCCATAATGCGTGTGTCCAAGGGATACCATTTGCTTTAATAAGAAGTGTGTCTGAGAGACACCTTTTGAAGAGGTGCGAGGAGAGTTTTTTTAAGAGAAGTTAAGATAACTTCCTTAGAAGATGAACAATATACAATAGATAATCAGAACTCTCTCTCTCTGTCTCGATGCATAAGGATTCCGCATCTACTTTGAGAAGACAATCGGCATTAACGTCGTGGAACAAGAATACTTTCCCTGCGATTGTATTCGGAGCAACGTGAAGTAGATTCGTTCATTATTTGCTGGTGATTCAACGTGCGATCCTAGAAATTTTGTTCGTAGTGCATCGAACATGTTAGTCGATTGACCTGACACTCGCTTCTAACAAGATAGCTCAAAACAACTGACGGGGGATTATGCTCTAATTTTTTTTCGGTTGGAGATTATACCCTATCTTAGAGAGAATTTTTTTTTCCTATATTAGAGGTGTGTTGTTTTTCTTGAAACTTGACTATTTGTTAGTTTGTGATTGCTACAAAGCTAGAATTAACCTCATCCAGGTCTAAGATTCTTTGAGCTCAAAATTCATAGTTTGTTCCTTTAGGATTTTCTCTTGGCTTTGGAGATGTTTGACAGACAAAGAACAATGCCTTTCCCATTGTTGAATTGCAACTCGACGTATGTATTTGGTCTTATTAACATTAATTGAACACTAGGTTTTCTATTAATTGCTTTCCTTTTTAATACCAATTTAATTTAAAGTATATATTGTTTGTTTTGTTTTCTGGTTGTTAGAATTCAGACAGTATTTTTATGGATGAATGAGGAATTGAGTTTTATAATTTATGTTTTATGTTACATGTATGAACTTTTTATCTTTTATAATAGTACGTGACTACGCGTTCATCTTATGAATTATTGTTTTTGGTGAATAACGATTTGTTGTTCATCTTTTACTATGACCAATATTGTTTGCTCATATTGTTTTGTTATAAAAAATGAAACCAAAAAGAAGGAACTAAATAAAAACAAGCTCTCATGTAGACCATGGAACTAGACCGGATAAATAAGATAGGTTCCGGGGCAAATGAGATAGGTTATAGGTTCCAAAAACTAATAATCGACTCTAACAAGGTAGGTTCCAGGTTCTAAGTTTGGAACCTACCCATATGAGAACCGATTACCCCTAATACGTAAGTGTCAAACTAACTAATAAAAATGAAGAGGCTTTAGATTTGAGAATTGGTTCAAGTTCGGTATCCTATTGTCTAAGAATTTGCTCATTTTATATTTTTGGGTAAAAAAATTGAATACATATAATAAAATACTTACAATAAAATATGAAAGCTACACCACTTCTGTCACGCCTCGGACCCTAACAGGCTCGTGACACCCCTACGGCGGTCGTATAGAACGCGATGAAGACTCCGACTCCGTGTTAGAGTTGATCTCGATTGGCTCTTCCTCGTGTTCAGACTCCAAGGGCTCTGGCATGGGCTCAGGCTCTTCAAATTCCTCCTTGAGCTCGAGATTCGCAGGCGCTACGGGTTATGGTACGAGCTCGGGTTTAGGACTAGGGTTCTCCGGGGGATCTTTGGCATACAGAACCTCCCCATCAGGAGCATACACGTCCCCGGGATCTCAATCCACGATATTCTTATTGTCGTGCTGCTATCCCTCAAAACCATGGATTGGACCAACTAGCTTTAACCCATCATAATAGAACCAGGCTAGGTAAGTGTGGCGTGCAAGTCCTCTAAGCCCACATCTACCCAGATTGAAGTGAGGTGCTTAATGTAAGTCTAATTTGGACCTACCGGATACTCGGTCTCCTCATGCACCGTATGCATAACGACCCCAAAATGCCGAGGCAGAGGCATGATCAAGGTCGGGGGTTGGGGATCTGAAATGGTTTGCACTACAGCAATGAGAATAAATCTCAATAAGCAGACAACCTATACCTCACATAGGCCAATGCGTACCCAGACGAGTCACAACATGCAATGTAGCACTTGACATAATAAAATTCTTATACACACTTACCTCGCCTCAAATCACCCACCAACTCCGCGGATTAATCAAATCACAATAATGCAATAATAGCTCAAGAACATAACATAAACACTCGAGCGCCATAACCACGTACATTTACCCAATTTAACCAATCACGTTTCGTATGTGTGGCCAATCAACTATCCATGACCCACGTCAATATGTCTCAGGTCCATTCTCACAGCTCGCATCAACACGCCTTAGGTTCAGCCCTCCGATCAATCTGAGCTCAGTTCTACGTAACCGTGCCATAGGACATTTCTCTCGACCCGCATAACCACGTCTCAGGTCATGTCTTGCCATTCTAGCCACATTCGTGTAACTACGCTTCAGGTTGGCAGCCCTTTGATCAATCCGGGCTCAGTCCCGCTTAATCACATCTCGTGACATTTCTCTCGACCCGTGTAACCATGCCTCAGGTCATTTCTTACCTTTCTAGCCACATCCGCGTAATTACGTCTCAGGTTGGCAGCTCTCCGATCAATCTAAGCTCAGTCCTGCGTAACCACGCCTTAGAATATTTCTCTTGACCCGCTTAATCACGCCTCAGGTCATTTCTTATCTTTCTAGCCACACCCGTGTAACCACGCCTCAAGTTGACAGCCCTTGATCAATCTAGGTTTAGTCCCGCGTAACCACGCCTCAAGACATTCCTCATGTACATACGCCACAACATAATTCGTCAATACCAATCTAACACGTCATACTATTCAAATCCAAGTCATGCTCACCACACTAGCCCTACCAATCCAACCTTCAAGTCGACCACATTCAAACACTAATTTCACCCATAAACGCCACTACAATTCAGTCATTGAATTCATCTCGATCGATCGCTAATTTAGTACAAAAATCACCACCACAATAAATCATAAACCAATCACATCCAATTAACTAATCCCTACCTAATTTAATCACTAAGCTAACACTAATCACCCCTAAACAAATTTAATAATACCCAAAGTACTAAGTAGGGTTTAGAAAGTCACTTGCTTAGGTTTTGGCTCAAGAAAAATTGGCAAGAGGCCAAAACGGCCCGGTGAAACAGTGGCGGGCTTAGTATGGCATAGGCGAAATGGGTAAAGTGGTTGGCCATGGCTCGGCACAGCCCTTGGCCATCGGTCGAACAAGCGGGCGACGGTTGGGCAGCGTCGGGCAACACGACCAGGCAGGTTAGAGCGGCGGGCTGGGCGGCGAACGGCGATTTATACGCCACCGGGCGACACGGCCACGGCACTGGGCAAAGAACCGTGCTAGCTCAACCATGGCGGTGTGAGCGGGCTGGGTGGGCCATCGGCAGGCTTGGCCACCTACCGGGATAGTTTGGCCAAGGCAGGGGGAAATAGCCGGAAGCTTGGCCACCCCAGGCAAACGGCCATGAGCGATGGACGGTGAATAGGCAAAGTCAAGGAGATGGGCGAGAGAGGGAGCGGGGGTGGTGGTGGCGAGCAGGTGAAAGCGGCGGTTGGCAATAGTGACGGTGGCAACCAGTCGGCAAGGCGGAGCCGGGGTGAGCCAAAACAGGGAAAGGGGAAAAAGGGAAGGGTCGCGGTGGTGATGGTGGAGCCGGTGGCGGTCGGGAGTGGCACGATGGCATCGCTGTGGTCACTGGCAGGCAGACAGCCGGTTATATAGCCGGTAGCACCGGCCATGGTGGTTCGATAGCATCGGCCGGAGTGGACGTGGTGGTGAGCTTGTTGCCCGCGCATAAAGGGGCAGGGAGGGAAGGAGAACGGCAGTCGGCCAGGGGCAAACGGCTAGACGAACGACAGCCCCGTGGTGGTCGGGCGCAATGCCGTGCAAGGCCGACGGCCGATGAAGTTACGGTTGGGTACGCGCAGCGGTTGGGCAGCAAGGAGCAGGAGCAGGAGCAGTGGCGAGGAAAAGAAGGAAGAAGAAGAAAAGAAGAAGAAAGAAGGAAGAAAGAAAAAGAAGGAGGAGTGAGAGAGAGTGGATGGGCCTGCATGGTAGGGGCAGGGGACGTGCGCGGAGGGGACGCGCGGCAAAGGGGAGAGAGAGAGAGAGAGAGAGAGAGAGAGAGAGAGAGAGAGAGTCAATCCCATCGAGTGCGATCCAACGACCTACTTTCAAACTCGAAGTAGATCCGATAGTCAACGAAAAATCCTAATTTATAAATTACGAAAAGGCAAAAAAAACTAACTAAAACACACTACGAAAAAGGTCTACTAGTTAAAATTCGCACTCGGTCCAAATTTCACTTTTCACCAATTCCAGATAATACCGACGCTGGCCAAAATAATATCGACACCGTCCAATTAAATTCGTCACGAAATTCTGAGAAATTCAACACCAAAGTTTGGGCTCTAAAAAACGGTCAAATTTGATCGAGTGCGATTTTAGCGAAATCTCAAATTTAAAAATAACCCAAGAGCGATTAGTTCCGAGCGAGATTTTACTATAAGTACACTGACAAAATACACGCTTTATAAATCTTAAAAATGGGTTGAATTCGAAATGTCACAACTCTTCTCCCCTTATAAAAATTTCGTCTTCGAAATTTACAACTCAGACCCAATTATTCGAACAAATGGGGGTATAGATGTCTCATCGCCTCTTCGCTTTCCCATGTCACACTTTCAGTTCATGATGCTCCCAAATTACTTTGACCATCAGAATTGTTTTATTCTGTAACACTTATTCCATTCTATCCTTGATTTTTACTGGCCTTTTCACGTGCAACACTTTATCGTCTAGGTTTATTTCTTCATAATTCAGCAAGTGAGTCGAATCTGGTTCGTATTTTCTTAACATAGACAGATGAAAAACATTGTGAACTTGAGACAGATTCGGCGATAGTGCGAGACGATAGGCCAAAATACCATTTCTCTATAAGACATTGAATGGACCCACATAACTCGGGCTCAACTTTCCTTTCTTACCAAACCGTGACAATCCTCTCATCAGCGATACTTTGAGGAAAACGTGGTCCATTACTTGAAATTCCAAAAGCCTACGTCTCCAGTCTGCATAATTCTTTTGGCGGTTCTGAGCAGTTTTAAGCCTGTCCCAAATCACTTTGACTGTTTCGATTGACTGCTAAACTAACTCTAGACTCGTGATGCTCCTCTCACCAATTTCATCCCAACAAATCGGCGTTCTACAAGCTCTACCATACAACGCTTTAAATGGTGTCATTCTGATACTCTATTGATAGCTATTGTTTTAGGCAAACTCAACAAGACGCAACTGTTCCTCCCAACTACTGTCAAATCCAATACACATGCCCGCGGCATATCTTCCAAAATCTAAACCGTCCTTTCAAACTGGCCATCCGTTTGGGGATGATAAGCCATGCTAAATTATAACTTTATTTCTAATGTCATATGAAGACTTTTCCAAAAAGCGGTAGTAAACTTAGCGTCACGGTCTGAAATAATTGTCATTGGCACTCCATGAAAATAGACTATTTGTCGTACGTATATCTCGGCATACCTTTTCAAGGCGAAGTCCTTTCACACTGGCAGAAAATATGCTGATTTTGTCAATCGATCAACTACCACCCAAATTAAATCATGACCCTTCTGACTTCTCGTTAATCCCATTACAAAGTCCATTATGACGTGTTCCCATTTCCACTTAGGGATTTTCAATGGTTGCAACATTCTACCCTGTTTGCAATGTTACGTCTTCACTTGTTTGCATGTTAAACACTTAATCACGTGCTTGGCTACATCCACTTTCATGCCATTCCACCAATAATGCCGTCGCAAGTTCTAATACATCTTCATACTACCCGAGTGAATACTGTAATTGCTACGATGGACTTCTCACAAAATCTCCTCCTTTAGTTTTGCATCACTGGGTACACATAGCCGTCCATGAAACTTTAGAATCCCATCCTCGGGTATCTGAAAGTCCGATTTCCTTTTTGCGACATTCATTTTTAGAATCTTCTGAATCTCCGGACTCGTCGATTGTAAAGTCTTAATCTTAGTCTGGATTTCCGGTTCAATCCTTAACGTGGCAAGTAGACTTGAGACATGACTTACTTCAAACTTAAACTCCGAATCCCAAACTCCCTCAAATAGAGTTCATTCCTTGACCATCATATGCACGATGCTCGATTTCCGGCTCAGTGCATCCGCTATTTTATTAGCCTTCCCAGGGTGATACAGAATATCGCAGTGATAGTCCTTAAGAAGTTCCATCTAATAACGCTGTCTCATGTTCAATTTTTTTTGGGAGAACAAGTACCTTAAACTTTGATGATCCGTATAAATCTGAAATTTCTCTCCATATAAGTAGTGTCTCCAAATCTTAAGAGCGAAGATAATCGCGGCCAATTTCAAGTCATGAGTCGAATAATTCAGTTTATGCGGTCTCAATTATCGCGATATGTATGCCACTACTCTTTCGTGTTGCATTAACACGTATCTCAATCCCCTCAATGACGCGTCACTATAGATCTCATATCCTCCCAGACTTGATGGGATTGTCAACAATGGCGCGGTCATCAATCTCTACTTTAACTTTTGGAAACTCCTCTCACACTTATCCGTCCATTCAAACCTCGTCTCCTTCTTTAGTAACCGCGTCAACGGTATCACTAATGCCGAAAACCTTTCCATGAAATGTCTGTAATAACCTATCAAACCCAAGAAGTTTCGAACCTCGGTTACTGTTGTTGGCCTCAGCCAATTCGTGACAGCTTCGATTTTTGTCGAATCCACTGCAATTTGGCAAAAGTACACCATAAGTGTCACAATTTGTGTACGGCGATCACTTTGGTACCATAACTTTTTTTCAGATCATTTTGGTACCAAGTCGGAGGAAAATAGATCACTTTAGTGACTCCGACCAAAATTCCGGCCAAAAAGCTGACCTAACATTTATATTAAAAAAAATGGTCTGACTTATACATGTGGAAATTATGTGACTTTTTTTTCGAATTTTTTAATTTTTAGAAAATAATAAAAATTTAAAAAAAAAAGAGGAAGAAGAAAAGTTGCAGCAGTGGCAAGGTTCTTTTTTTAAATTTTATTTATTTATTTATTTAATATAATATAATTTTTTTAAAAAAAGTACACGTCAGCGGGCTAAACGGCGTTGTTTTTGGTTTTTAATGTTGATTGGACCTCTCCAGCGAGTCGTGGACCTCTTCGGCAAGCCGTGTCAGCGCCACATCAGATTTTCGGTGAGCCACATCAGCATTGACACTAAAATGATCGTTTTTTCAAAAAAGTTGACACCAAAGTGATCAGAAAAAAAACCCACCCACCTGGGTGGCGCTGCTGGAGCGCGCACTCTTCCTCTCGTAAAAGGTTGAGTGTTCGAATCCCGGGTGCCGCAGGGTGACTTAACCGGTGGCACGTGTATGGTGGCTAGCACGAGTCGCTCCCGGGGTTTACTCACCGGCTATTGGCCGTGCAGGGGTTCCCTGGGTTATAAAAAAAAAAGTGATCAGAAAAAAAGTTATGGCATCAAAGTGATCGTCGTACACAAGTTATGGCACTTCTAGTATACTTTTGCCACTGTAATTCCTTCCCGAGATACTATATGTCCTAAAAACACTAAACGGTGAAGGCAGAATTCGCACTTGGTAAACTTAACGTAATGTGCATGTTCCCTTAAAGTCCATAGAACCTTTTCCAAATATAATTCGTGCTCAGCAGAACTTTGTGAGTATACCAAGACGTCGTCTATGAACATGATTACAAACTAATCCAGGAATTCCTTGAATACCTTATTCATTAAATCCATGAAGGCTTCAGGGGCGTTAGTTAATTCAAACGACATCACCGTAAACTCGAAGTACCCGTATCTCGTCCTGAATGGCGTCTTCAGTACGTCCTCCTTCTTAATCCTCAGTTGGTAATAACCAGTCCTTAAGTCGATCTTAGAAAATATCGATGCTCCTTGCAACTGATCAAACATGTTGTCTATCCTTGGTAATGGATACTTATTTTTAATGATCACTTGATTTAAATGTCTGTAGTCAATGCACAACCTCAAAGACCCATCCTTCTTTCTCACGAATAATACTGGCGCTCTCCATGAAGACACACTCGGGCTAATAAAGCCATTATCCAATAACTCTTATATCTGAACTTTCAATTTCTTCAATTTTGACAACGACATCCTATAGGGCGCTTTCGAGATCGGCTTCATATCGGGGGCTAACTCAACCACAAACTCTACTTCTCTATCGTGTAGCAATTCCGGCAATTCCTGATGAAAGACATCGGGGAAATTGTGCACCACAACTATGTCTTCTAGCCTCGGCTCTCCAGCCGTCGAATCAACTACAGTCGCCAGAAATCCTTGGTACCTTTCGTCTAATAGCTTTGTCACCTCAAGTGATGAGATCTAAAAGATCGAGGTTCCTTCTTGGTTTCCCACAAACTCAAATTTAGGATGTCCAACCGATTAAATTGGATCACCCTATTACTACAATCAATGACAGCTTTCTGTTTAACTGACCAGTCCATATCAACAATCACATCAAAGTCATACATAGCTAAAACCGTCAAATCTATCCTTTCTTCCCTATCACCAATCACTATCTTACAATCAGGGCATCCAAATGCAATCAGTACTTTATCATTCAACGGAGTATTCACATACAGCATAACTTCAAGCAATTTCGGCTCAACTCCAGATAATTTAATGAACTGCTCAGATATAAATGAATGTGACACCCTAAATCAAATATGATCACAAAAAGAGACCGTACACATCACACCAAAGTAGCGTCCTAAGCTTCCCTCCTCGCCATTGTATATGCTCGTCCTTGGGCCGGCGGCCTATTATGATTGGTCGGCTGGATAGATCTGAACTAATTTCCATTCTGGGGCGGCGGTGACAGTAGTGCAGGTGACCTAGCCTGCCTATTGTTGGGGTAGTCCCTTATCTAATGGCCCCTTCCGCCACATTTAAAACACACTCTGCCCCTATTTGGGCAAGGTCCATTCCCATGTTTCCCTCCACATAACTGACATGGAGCGTTTTGAAAACGATTCAGCTTCTCAATATTTCTCTAAACAGGGAGGGACAAAATGCTTATTTCCTGCCATAGGTCTCTTCCCAAAATAACGATTGTCCCAAGCCGAGGCCTGCCGCGATCCAAAGGCGACAGCCCAATCCATCAAATTACACTTAATTGCCTGAGCCTAATCATAAATCTCATGATAGCCCCTCAAGTTTAGTGAGATCATTTGACTGCGAAGGTCCGGCTTCAGTCCATCTTAGAACCTTCTGGCTTTGTCCACTAAGTCCTCTACTATTCTTGGAGTAAACTTGGACAGCTTTGCGAACTCGACCTCATATTGGTCTACCGACATCTAACCCTGACGAAATCTCATGAATTCTACCAACTTCTGCTCTTGGGCACTTTTCGAGAAATACTTTCCATTAAAAATCTCAGTAAAAATGGTCCAAGTTGGAGCAGTACCAGTAAGGAACATTTGGCCTCTTATGTCTCTCCACCAGTCGCTTGCATTTTCCTAAAGCTAATGTACTGCTAGGGTTACTTTTTCCTCTTTAGTGCATCCTAGCACTTCGAAAGCTTTTTCTAGCTCTTCCACCTATCGAGGTGCAGCCTCAGTGTTACCTCTACCATCAAACCTCAGAGGCTTCAGCTTCAAAAACTGCTCAACCAACTTAGACATAAGCTTGTTTACATTTACCTGGCCCTGAGCGGGGTGCTCATCATTTCCATTGTTCCCATTGTTTTCATTATTTCCATTGGCTCTGTTGGTGACAGCAACAGTGACAGTAGTATTTCACTCTTAAGTCTGTCTACCCATTAAAACCCCGACTTCTTGTAGTGCCCTCAGAATTCCATCCACCCGGGGATCCTCTACAACTCCAACTTGCGAGGCCATGCGACCTCGACCTCGACTGCTCATTCTCACAAGATCTCACACTTGCCTACCTACTATAATTCCACTCAGGAATTAGAAATCTAGGCCAACTATACCAGTCTAAAACCTTAGGCAACGAATTGCGACGACAATTCACCAAATAGGTAGCCAATCACAAACAGCATTCAATAGTAATCAACAAGTTTCATATATTTACCTCAAGTCCTAATGCACATGTACTTCACACATTATTGCATAAGATCACTCAGCAATCACAATCACATAGTCTGGGGTACGCATGGCACACAAGTCTCCTTAACTGGCTACCGCAAAGTCATCACTCCTTATCACTCTAGGTTTCGATCAAATTGGATCAAGCTAACCTACTCTGATACCAAATCAACTAGGGGTGTCACGCCCCGTACCCTAACGAGCTCGCGACACTCATACGGCGGTCGTATCGAACGCGCTATCCTAGGACGCGTCATCAACCTAAATGGAATACCCACATGAATACGCAAGCGGAAGCGAAATAAACAACCCAGACAAAAGATAATCACAGAGTAATAGCACAAAACGATAATTTCATGACAATGGAAAGCAGTCAAATATTAAGCTCCAAGGGTTACATCCACCATCATCCTAAAAAAGGGACAGGTGGTAGGGTAAGCTAACTAGCTACACAAAAAGAGCTCTACCAAAAAGCTTCTAAGCCCAGCACCCAAACGCTCCTATGGTACCCAATCTGAATCGGACCCTAAAGACTCTGACTCCGTGTCAGAGTTGATCTTGATTGGCTCTTCCACGTGTTCGGACTCCAAGGGCTCTGGTACAGGCTTGGGCTGTTCAAATTCCTCCTCGAGCTCGAAATCCGCAGGCGTAACGGGTTTTGGTACGAGCTTGGATTCGGGACCAGGGTTCTCCAGGGGATCTTCTGTGTCCAGAACCTCCCCATCAAGAGCATACATGTCCCCAGGCTCTAAATCTACAGCATCCTCATTGCCATGCTGCTGTCCCTAAAAATCCCGGATTGGGCCAACTAGCTCCAACCCATCACGATAGAATCAGACCAAGTAAATTTGGCGCTATAAGTCCTCTAAGCCCACATCTACCCTAACTGAAGTGAGGTGCCTAATGTAAGTTTGATTTGGACCTATCGGGTTCTCGGTTTCCTTATGCACCGTATGCATAGGGACCCCAAAACACCGAGGCAGAGGCATGATCAAGGTCGGGGTTGGGGATCTGAAATAGTTTTTGCACTAATGAGAATAAATTTTAATAAGCAGACAACCTATACCCCACCTAGGCCAATGCATATCCAAACGAGTCCCAGCATGCAATCTAGTAATTGACATAATAAAATTCTCATGCACACTTACCTCGCCTTAAATCATCCGTCAACTCCGCACATTAATCAAATCACAATAATACAATAATAGCTCAAGGACATAACATAAACAATCAAGCGTCATAACCACGTACATTCACCCAATTTAACCAAACACATTTTGCGTACGTGGCCAACCAACTCTCCACGACCCGCATCAACATGCCTCAGATCCATTCTCACAGCCCGCGTCAACACGCCTCAAGCTTAGCCCTCGGATCAATCCGGGCTCAGTCCCGCGTAATCACGCCTCAAGATATTTCTCTCGACCCCCGTAACCACGCCTCAGGTCATTTCTTGCCTTTCTAGCCATACCCGCGTAACCACGCCTCAGGTTGGCAGCCCTCCGATTAATCCGGACTCAATCCCGCATAACTATGCCTCAAGACATTTCTCTCGACCCGCGTAATCACACCTTAGTTCATTTCTTGCCTTTCTCGCCATACCTGCGTAGCCACGCCTCAGGTTGGCAGCCCTCTGATCAATCCGGGCTTAGTCCCGCGTAACCACGTCTCAGGACATTTCTCTCGACCCACGTAACCACGCCTCAGGTCATTTCTTGCCTTTCTAGCCACACCTGCATAACCACACCTCAGGTTGGTAGCCCTCTGATCAATCCGGGTTTAGTCCCACGTAACCACGCCTCAGGATATTCCTTATGTACATACGCCATAACACAATTCGCCAATACCAATATAACACGTCATACTATTCAAATCCAAGTCATGCTCACCACACTAGCCCCACCAATCCGACCTTTAAGTCGACCACATTCAAACACCGATTTCACCCACAAACGCCACTACAATTTAGTCATTGAACCCATCTCGATCGATCCATAATTTAGCACAAAAATCACCACCACAATAAATCATAAACCAATCACATCTAATTAACTAATCCCTACCTAATTTAATCACTAAACTAACACTAATCACCCATAAACAAGTCTAATAATACCAAAGTACTAAGTAGAATTTGGGAAGCAGGTTTTGGCCCAAGGAAAATCGACAAGAGGCCAAAATGGCCCGGTGAAATAGTGGCGAGCTCAGCGCGGCACGGGCGCAACGGGCAAAGTGGCCAGCCACGGCTCGATACAGCCCTTGGCCACGGCCTAGGACTCTCGACCATGGCTGGGCAAGCGGTCGGGCGAGCGGGTGGCAGCCCCATGGGCAACATGACTAGGCGTAGCGGCGGCCTGCGTGGGCGACTACCCAACATGACTAAGGCCGGGCCACGGCCAGGCGGTGGCGGCCAGCTGCTGCGGAGCAAAGGGGAGCAGGAGTAGCGGCAAAAGGAAAGAAGGAAGAAGAAGAAGAAAAGATGAAGAAATAAAAAGAAGAAGAAGAAAGAGGAGAGAGTGGACGGGTCTCCGATGGCAAGAGGGGACGGGGACACGCTGCAAAGGAAAGAGAGAGAGAGAGAGAGAGAGAGAGAGAGAGAGAGAGAGAGAGAGAGAGAGAGAGAGAGAGAGACAGAGAGAAAAAGTCAACCCCATCGAGTGCGATCCAACGACTCACGTTCAAACTCAAAATTGATCCGACTGTCCACAAAAAATCCTAATTTATAAATTACAAAAACGCCAAAAACACTAACGAAAATACACTACGAGAGAGGTCTACTAGTCAAAATCCACACTTGGTCCAAATTTTACTTTTCACCAATTCCGGATAATACCGACGCTGGCCACAATAATATCAACACTGTCCAATTAAATTCATCACGAAATTTCGAGAAATTCGACACCAATGTTCAGGCTCTAAATAACGGCCAAATTTGATTAAGTGCGATTTTAGCGAAATCTCAAATTTAAAAATAACCTAGGAGTGATCAGTTCCAAGCGAGATTTTACTATAAGCATACTGACGAAATATATGCTTTACAAATCCCAAAAATGGGTCAAAATTCGGAATGTCACAACTTCACTACAAAACACATAATGATTAAGTGGTCATATTATTGTTCCTTCATGTGGAAGATTATGTTTTGATTCTTGATGTATGCAAAAATATTTTTCTTATTTAGAAAAGTGACTTTAGAACCAGCCTTAAGGAACTCAGGCCAAACTTTCATGGACTCGGGCTCAAGGGATTTGTGGCCAGCCTCTATGGACCTAGGTTGATGGCTGAGGAATTATGCCTAGTCTCGATGCACCCAAGCCGAGAGCCCGTGATTTGGGCTAGTGAGTTGGGTACCCCTAGATGGTCTCTGAGGACTCTGGCATGAGCACTAAGGTCATAGGCTTGGCCTCTAAGGACCCAAGGTCGGCCTTCGTGGACTCAAACACAAGTACCAAGGTCTCTAACCCAACCTTGAAGCAACTAGCCTTTGCCTCTGTGGATGCGGACCTAGCCGTCAATAGATCGACTGGGCGCTAGTGACTTTGGCACGAAGCCTGATTCTCGCACATGGCCACTAGAGACTCAAGTATAGCCACTGAAGTCTCAACCCAAACCTTAAGGGACCTAGGGTAGGTCCTCGTGAACCCAGTCATTATAAAATTGGGACCAACAAAAGGACTTGGGCCAGGCGTTAGTAACTTGGGCGCGCAAGCCGAGCACCTAGGTAGGGTCACTGGATATTAGGGGCACTAGGGTCTCAAGCATAGGCCTAGGCACAAGGTGTTAGGTCTGCCTCTATGACCTGGGCTCAACTGTCAAGGAACTAGGATCAATCTTGTTGGACTTAGGTTCAGCAGCAGTGCTTAGGTGAGGGAGTTGAGTACTTGGACATGGCCATCAGGGACCCCAACACAAGCACCAAGGTCCAGGGCTCAACTTTAAGGTACCTGAGCCTAGCCTCCATGGACTCGAGCACGTGCATTGAGGTCTTAAACTTGACCTAAGGGAACTAGGCTCTACCTCTGTGGATTATGGCCCAACCATCAAGGAACATGCTCGACCTTGATGTACCCAAGCTAACCTTGATGGGCCTAGGCTGGGTGCCAATGATTTGGGTATAGGAGCTGAGTACCCTGGCATGGCCACTGGAGACCCTAGCATGAGCACCGAAGTCTTGGGCCTGGCCTCTATGGACCCGGGCATGGGCATTGGAGTTTCAAGCCCGACCTCAAGAGACTTAGGCCTAGCCTTTATGAATTTGGACCTAGCCAGAGAGGAATCGGACTCGGTCTTAATGGACATGAGCAGGGTGCCAGTGACTTGGTGTGAGAGCTAGGTACCTGCACATGGCCATCGGAGACTCGGGCACATGTATGAGAGGATATTGCTATTTGATTAAATGGGTTTAATTGGGTTTATTTTGTAAACCCATTAGAACCCATAACTAATTCGGTTTTGATGTGTTAGATCCATTTAACCCATATTTTAAATTTGAGGCAACTCATATTTCATCAAACTTAACAAATACAAGTTAAAATATGAGTTTATAACACATTTTGTCATCTCTACCTGTAGCCATATTGGTTTCGTACTTTGACTATGCGAACTTTCTAGAATGATTATTACTTACGAATTGTGTTAAGAGTTTATATTTTCCTCAAACAACATCATATGTATTCTGTGTTTGTACCTTCTTTTATCACATGCGCTCTTTGCACAAAGGTTAGTCTATTTGATAGAGTCAAATCCATGTTATGTGCATAGTTTGTGTGCTAGTGAGGGAGCGCAAACTAATAAATAATTCAAATTTCAAAGTGACCACATAATATTGTGTCAATCATTTACAACGGAATTCAATGAGAAAATTCGTCTCGCCTTTGAATCTAAAATTCTCTAGGCCTGTCAATTGGTTCAAACATTGTCCTACTTGATTAGAAGCCTAAGAGACTCATTAACACTTGATGGTTAGAAATATCAATTTGGAGCCAAGAAGAAATGTGTACTTATGCTACCAATTTCTCATCTTGATTGTGAGCTATAGGTTCTGACGAGTTTGAATTTTCTTCCCTAGTTTTGGTGGTTACAGCTAGGGTGAATAACGAGTTGCACGTGTCGTCATGCTAGTGAGCGTAAGAAGAGCCATTCATGTAGCGACACAAGTCAGAGTAGTGAAAATAAAATAACCATAGTGGAAAAATATGTTTTTTATAATTTTTATTCTTTTTCAAATAATTCTAGAATATTTATGTTATTTTTTGGCCGCGCATGATGACTGAAGATTGCCGTCACCCATCAAATTAAGCACTATTTGGCATCTTAAGTACATTTTAGTATCTATAAAATTATAATCTTCTAATGCTCATTTGGCATTTCTAGAAGTGTTACATGTTCAAACTTCACCCTGAAGTCTAATTAAGAGTCAACTCACTGAATTTTTGGTCTTCCAATTACCCATAAAAGTAGTAGCCGTCTTAACTTATGTCATATAGTTTAATACATATTTAATTTCTTATTAATGGAGAAAATGACAGCTAAATATACAAGGGTTAGCATCAGTCCAAGGTTGACCCTGGACCAACCCTAGACGGACCCAAATTAGTCGGTCTTGGTGTGATTCCTTGAGGGATTGAGCCGGTCTCAGGGACTAGGCTGCTGGAATCTATACTATGCATATTGGTCCCTTGTCTTGGGGCTTTAGGGTTGGTGACCAACCCATAGTTATCTTCTTCTTTTTTTGTCCAAACCTTAGGTACATAATTATAAGTGTAACAGTCCGGATTTTGGCCCATTTTTGGGAATTATAAAACGTGTAATTAAATCGATCTTGCGCTTATAATGGAATTTCGCCCAGGCCCGAACCACTCTCGGTTCTTATTTTTAAAATTAGTTTTGCTTATTTTTAAAATTAGAAATTTTAAATTGCTAAATTATTGCACTCGAGATTGTCGGGATAGTGGAAAAGTGGATTTTTGGACCGGGTATGAATTTATTTATACCCCCTCGAACTTGGCGGGCCTTTGTCCCTTTAAGTCGAGTTTTTAGACCGGACCATTTTCCGTTTGAAATAAATTAGTATAAATTTTCAAATTCTCTCTCTCTCTCTCTCTCTCTCTCTCTCTCTCTCTCTCCCCCCCCTATTGTGGCCGACGATGCTCGAGATTGTCGACCCACCACCCGGGATAGTGGAAAAGTGGATTTTTGGACCGGGTATGTTGGACTAGTAGACCCCCCCGTAAAAATTTTGGTCAAATTAATTTGGCCTTTGTCCCTTTTAAGTCACGGTCTACTTTAGGCCAGTGAACCATTTTCCGTTTTGAAATTGGACCCCGGTTTGCGTTTAATAATTTAATTAGTATAAATTTTCAAATTCTCTCGCCGGTTATCGCTCACCCGAGCCCGACGGTTCGTCCGGCCCTGGTTTAAGCGAGAACCCTTATGAGTACAACCCAAACCCTAATTAGGATAATTTACATTTCTAGACCGGTTTAGGGGTTAATTAGGGTTATTTAGGGGTTAAATTGTGGAATTGATTAGGGACTTTGATTGTGGTCGACTTGGTGGATTATTCTGACTAATTAGTGGAGGATTAGTGGCCCGAGAGGCGCGATGAATGGGCTGGTCGGTTTAGACTAAATCGGGCCGAGTTCGGGATTGTTTGGATTTTAATATGTGGATTATAGCGTCGTCCGTATTGGATTTGTGGTGGTCAATTAGAGTAATGTTTGGGGAGTATGATGGAGTAATTTGATGACAATTATTGGCCTAGAATTGGTGGTTTAGTGGCTGGTCACGATTGACCGGATTGGGTTTAATTTGGGCAAGGCGCGATCAATTGAGGTTTAATTGGGCAATTATCGAGAATGATCGCTTCGTACAAGTGATTGGCTAATTGAGCCGTAGTTGTGGTTTATTTGATGATGCCATGGTTGAATTGAAATTGATTGTCCGAGTGGGCATGCTGATTTGTGGAATTGATTATCGTGGTGCAAGTCGAGCTTGTTACATTGTGATTTGCGCATGTGAATGCCCAAGTGTGAATGAATGACCATGAATGTGCATCTCACGCATTGGCACGACATCTGCATATACGGGGGCGTGTCCGAATGATGTGTGCGAGTGATCACTTAAATGCCCCGATGCGTGTCACGCGGGTCCGTATAATAATGAGTTGTGTGATCACGTAAGGACCTACGGGTCGTGACCTTGGGTCGATACCTCCTCATGCACTTTGGAGCGGGACGATGCCCGTACATCCGGAAGGCGACCATCCTCACGCACTTTGAAGGGCTCGTTCGCAAGGAGATCGAGTGTTGCGCCTCATGCACTTTGAAGCGGGCTAGAGACACCGGGGCGGATCGGTTCTTCGCCTCCATGCACTTTGAAGCAGGCTAGACGCACCGGGCCGTGAAATATTGATGACTCGAGTCGTGATAATAATAATTTGGGGCAGTGTGCCAGTGTGTTAGTGTGGGCCAATGGGCCGGGAATTGCACGTGTCAAGTCCATGACATTTGCATACATGAATATACATTGACTGGCATGCAAGAATGTGAGAATCAGTGCATAAGCATGTGATTGGCATATGTGCGATTATGAGTGCCATTTCCGTACCGTGATTATTTTATATGGATATGCCTAACCTGCGGGTCAAGTAATTTTAGATTCGGGCCGAGGGCCCGAGTCATATAATCGCTTAAAACCGTGTGCTGGTTGTTTAATGCTTGTCGAGGTGCATGTTAGCCTAGTTTAGGTTTAGGGAATTACTCACGAGATTTATTCTCACGGTTGTTGAAAACCGACATTTTCGTATCCCCGCCCCGAGGAGGACAGTGTCCCGATACATTTTTGGGAGAAGACCCCGTTAATTGTAGTACCCAACCCGAGCCACTCACCCTTTTTTTTTTTGTCAAGAGTGGCCTTGAACTGCTTTTTGATTTTTGGGTATTCGGGCTGTAATTGAATATTGTATATGAATTCCAAAGTTAGTACAAATGTTGATTTTGGTGGATACCCTTGGTTATGTATTCATATTTGTACGGGTGGTTTTAATCGCTTCCGCATGTGCTTTATATATCTCAGATTGGTGTTGGGTCGGCGACGCTGGCCCCGGGACGTCGCATGACACGAATCGACCTCTCGCGGGGATGTGGCGCATCGAGGAGTGCGGGGCGTGACATCCCCGCTTGATTTGGTATCGAGCAAGGTCAGCTCGGTCCAATTAGGGTCGGCCCAGGAGTGATAAGGAACGATGACCTTGGGTAGCCAGTAGGGTGACCTCGTGTGCTAAGTGTACCTCCTGACTGCTTGTGTTTGATTGAGTGCTTGTTTTAGTTGACCCGTAAAGTGCAGGTGCGTCGGGACTCGAGGTTAGTACACGTGTTCTGTGGATGAAGTCCCGTGCTATTTATGCTCAATCGCATGCTGAGTGATTGATTGCTGTAGCGTTAAATTCCCTGCCTAGGACCTTAGACCGGTTTAGCTTGGG
The DNA here is from genome assembly GCA_024733475.1 of Syzygium grande. Lineage (NCBI taxonomy): Eukaryota > Viridiplantae > Streptophyta > Magnoliopsida > Myrtales > Myrtaceae > Syzygium > Syzygium grande. The sequence goes on from JAMXDD010000008.1 coordinate 9,040,126, forward strand.
TTAGGTCTCTGATCCCGATGTGGGAATTATAACAGGAGGATGGACATGCAAGTTGGAGAGACGAGTAACCAAGGACGAGGTAGAGGTCGAGGGCCGAGAAGAGGTAGAGGTCGAGGTCGAGGCTCGAGGTCATGAACAGACCGTGTAGAGCCGCAAGTAAGGGGCCGGAGGATCCGAGGGGTTGATGGAATCCTAAGAGCCCTCGAGGAAGCTGGAATTCTGGGAGGTAGATTGGCTCAGAGAGATGCCACTATCGCCGCCGGTTGAGGCCGCCATGGCTGCCGCCAATGGGGCAAACGGAATAACGGAACAATGGAAACAATGGAAATCGTAGAAATGTGGAGAATCCAATCCCGAACCGTGAATGTGGCTAGGCCAATGTCGGCCGGTAGAGCAGCCTCGGGTTAAAACCGCCAAAGTTCAACGCCAAGGTGATCCCGAGGCTCCCTCTGGATTGGGGAACTAGAGAAGGCATTCGAAGTACTAGGGTGAACCGAGGCTGAAAGGGTAACATTGGCGGTATATCAGCTGCAAGACAACGCCAATGATTGGTGGAGGGCCACCAAAGGACGGGTATTTCCCGAAGGGACCGCCCAGACTTGGGCCGTATTTTCTGAGAGATTCCTAGGAAAGTTCTTTTCTGAAAGCGCCAGAGAAAGGAAGCTGGCAGAATTCATGAGACTCCGTCAAGGGTCAATGACCGTGGATCAGTACGAGGCGGAGTTTGCTAGGTTGTCAAGGTTCGCGCAAAGGATGGTGGAACACCCGGAGGATAAGGCGCGAAGATTCCGGGATGGACTGAAGGCGGACATTCGCGGACAGCTGATACCAGTGAATCTGAAAACTTATGAAGATCTTTTATGAGAGAGCTCAGGCTATTGAGCGGGAACAAGTGGATAGAGCGCCATTCCGATCACGGTTCGCCTCAAGTTAGGACAACCGCCGCCTTGGGAAGAAACCGATGATGGAAACAAAGTATTTGTCCCCCAATTTATTAGAAGGAACATCGAGAAGTTTAACTTTTCAAAGAAAAACAGATTTGGGGCTTGCTTCAAGTGCGGAGTAATGGACCATCGGATCAAGAATTGCCCCAACAACACCCCCCGCGAGCCCCGATACTACAACAACCTCGAATTGGGAACCACCGAGTGCCCCGCCAGCTATTATGAGCGCACACCGCACAAGGACGGGCGTATGCAATGGGCGCCGGGGGAAGTGGAAAATGCGCCAGGTGGTCATGGGTATGGTTTCTCTGTGCCACCATATAGCATATGCATTATTTGATCCGGAGCATCTCACTCGTTTATATCCGCTTTCGGTTTGTTGAATTGATTTGGACTAAAGCATGTTATGTTAGAAGTACAACCGAGTGTGACTACACCATTGAAGGATAAGATATGCATATCTCTAGGATGCCCGAATTTTGAGATAGTGATTGGGGGTGTAAACACTGATGATAGACCCTAGGCTGTGTTGCCGATGTATGATTTTGATTTGATTGTGGGCATGGACTGGCTAGTTAAGCGAGAATCTTGGTAATGGACAGTAGTACAGGGCGATCCGGTTTAGCCAGGCCGGGCGCTCTAGATTTGAGTTTGTAGGGAGTCGAGGAGGAACCTCGATCCCTTGGGTTTCGTCGGTGGAAGCAACTAAGTTGTTGGACGAGGGAACATCAAGGCTATTTGGCCGGTGTGGTCAATCCGTCGGTAAGTGAAGTCTTTGCTTGAGAATATACCGGTGGTGTGCAATTTTCCCGCGTCTTTCCTCGGGAATTGCCGGATTGCCACCGAGAGGGAAGTAGAATTTGTTATCGAGTTGGCCCCCGACCGAGCCAATCTCGAAGCCGCCCTCTGTGATGTCGTTGTCGGAATTGAAGGAATTAAAGGTCCGTATGCAGAACCATCGACAAAGGTTTTATCCGACCGAGTGCGTCTCCATGGGAGCGCCGTATTATTCGTCGTAAAGAAGGATGGGTCGCTAAGGTTGTGTATCGACTCACCGTCACCGAATCAAGTGACGGTCAAGAATAAGTATCCTCTCCCAAGGATTGACGAACTGCTCGACCCGATTTGCAAGGAGCATCGGTGTTTTCTAAGATTGACTTGAGGATGTGGTATCACCGCTAAGGATCCAAAGGGAGGATATTCCAAAGACAAAGATTCGTGACTAGATATGGACACTATGAATTTACAAAGTGATGCCATTTGGGTGACCAATGCCCCGCTTTTCATGGATTTAATGAACCGGTATTCAAGGAATTCTTAGACCAGGTTGTCATTGTGTTCATCGACGATATTTTAGTGTATTCAAGAGTTCCGAGGAACACGGCGTGCATTTGGAAAAGGTTCTCTGGACCTTAAGGGAGCACGCACGACCAGTATGCTAAGTTTAGCAAATGCGAAGTTTTGGTTGAACCGAGTAGCATTTCTTGGGCATATAATATCCGGAGAAGGAATCTCCGTGGACCCAGCAAAGATTGAAGCAGTAATGGACTGGCCGAGACCTACGACAGTTACTGAGGTTCGAAGCTTTCTAGGACTGGCAGGTTATTATCGGAGGTTTGTGGAAAGATTCTCAGCAATAGCCACACCGTTGACGAGGTTGCTTAAGAAGGAAACCAAGTTTGAATGGACCGAAAAGTGCGAAGAGAGTTTTTAGGAGCTGAAACAGAGATTGACGACAGCGCCAGTATTGACGATTCCATCAGGACCGGGCGGGTATGAGATTTATAGCGATGCTTCGCTTAGAGGATTGGGATGCGTGCTAATGCAACATGGAAGAGTAGTTGCTTATGCATCGCGGCAGTTAAGACCTCATGAAATGAACTACCCGACACACGATTTAGAGTTGGCAGCAATTATCTTTGCACTTAAGATTTGGAGGCATTACTTATGTGGAGAAAGGTTCCAAATCTACACGGACCATCAGAGTCTCAAGTACTTATTTTCGCAGAAGGAACTGAATATGAGGCGGGCGTTGGATGGAATTGCTGTCAAGGACTATGATCACGACATCTTTGTATCACCCCGGAAGGCCAACCGGTAGCGGATGCCTTGAGCAGAAATCGAGCATCAGCGCATTTGCTGGTTAAAGAGTGGACCTTACTAGAAGGAGCGCGAGACTCAGAGTTTAAGTTTGAGGTAGGACACCTCTCCGGTCTGATGGCGACATTAAGGATTGAGCCGGAAGTGCAAGCCAAGATTAAGGCGTTGCAGTCTATGGACCCTGAGATTCAGAAAGTTCTGAGTATGGACAACTCCAAGAGGAAACCAGACTTTCAGGTGTCAGAAGATGGAATCCTTAGGTTTCGAGGACGGCGGGCGTGCCCGACGATTTGGAACTCAAAGAAGAGATTTTGTCGGAAGCTCATAGGAGCCACTACAGTATTCACCCGGGCAGCACTAAGATGTACCAGAATCTTCGCCAGCACTATTGGTGGAACGGAATGAAAGTGGACGTGGCCAAGCACGTGGCTAAGTGTTTGACGTGTCAACAAGTGAAGGCGCAGCACTGCAAACCTGGTGGAATGTTACAGCCGTTGGAAATCCCAGAATGGAAGTGGGAACACATCACAATGGACTTTGTAACGGGACTGCCAAGAAGCCAGAGGGACACGACTCTATTTGGGTGATAGTGGACAGACTGACCAAGTCAGCGCACTTCTGGCAGTGCGAAAGGACTTCGAGCTAGAAAGGTTGGCAGAATTATATGTACGTCAAATAGTTCATCTTCACGGTGTACCGGTATCAATCACATCGGACCGTGATCCCGGTTTTACTGCGAACTTCTGGAAAAGTCTGCAATCAGCCATGGGAACTAAGTTACAATTCAGTACGGCCTATCATCCACAGACGGATGGCGATCCGAGGAGGACTATTCGAGACTTTGGAGGATATCTTTGAGAGCGTATGTGCTAGATTTTCGGGGCAAGTGGGAAGAACAGTTGCACTTAGTGGAATTTGCCTACAATAATGAAATTTTCGGTGAGCATCGAAATGGCACCATTTAAAGCATTATATGGCGGGGCTTGCAGAAACACCGTTGTGTTGGGATGAGGTAGGAGAAAGAAGTATAAGGGGTCCAGAGTTGGTTCAACGATTCGGGGTGGAAACAAAGAAAATTATCCGGGAAAGGTTGAGAATAGCCCAGTCGCTAGAAAAGTTACGCGGACCGAAGGCGTAGACCGTTGGAGTTTCAAGTTGGCGATCATGTGTTTCTTAAGATCTCGCCAATGAGAGGACTGTCTCGGTTTGGCAAGAAAGGAAAGTTGAGTCCAAGGTACATAGGCCCGTTTGAGATTTTGGAAAGGATTGGGACGTTGGCATATCGCCTAGCCTTACCGCCAAATTTGTCACAAGTTCATAATGTTTTCCACGTGTCGATCTTTGAGGAAGTATGAACCGGACCCGACCCACGTGCTGAATCATGAGGTAATAGACGTGGACGACGGTATCATATGGAAAAGCCGGTCTGAGTCGAGGGCGGGGAAGGAGCAAGTGTTGAGGAACAAGACAATACCGTTGGTGAAGGTTATTTGGGAACATCACGGGACGGAAGGTGCCACACGGGAAAGTGAGGAAGTGATGCGACACCAAGTACCCCCATTTGTTTGAATAATCGGGTTGGGATTGTAAATTTCGAGGACGAAATTTTTGTAAGGGGGGGAAGAATTGTAACAGTCCGGATTTTGGCCCATTTTTGGGAATTATAAAACGTGTAATTGTCGGGTGCGCTTTATAACGGAATTTCGCCTCGAACCGTCACTCTCGGGTTCTTATTTTTAAAATTAGAAATTTTGCTAGAATCGCTTTTCGATCGAATTTGGCGTTATTTATACCCTGAACTTGGCAGTCGATTTCCGGGAGTTTCGGGACGAAATAAATTGGACGGTGTCGAAATTATTGTGGCCAGTATCGAGATTGTCAGGGATAGTGGAAAAGTGGATTTTTGGACCGGGTACGAATTTGGACTAGTAGACCCCTCGTAAAAATTTTGGTCAAATTAATTTGGCCTTTGTCCCTTTTAAGTCTTGAGGTCTACTTTAGACCGGTAGACCATTTTCCGTTTTGGAATTGGACCCCCGGTTTGCGTTTAATAATTTAATTAGTATAAATTTTCAATTTCAATCTCTCTCTCTCTCTCTCTCTCTCTCTCTCTCTCTCTCTCTCTCTCCCCCCCCCCTCCGAACCCCATCACGTCCGTCCCCTCCCCCACCTACTCTCTCTCTCTCTCCTTCTTTTCCTCTTTTCTTTTCTTTTCTTTTTCTCTCCTCCTTCTTCCTCCTTAGATTGCTTCCCGACTTGTACGCATCTCTGCTCCGTTCGCCCGACCACCAGCGGCGGCCGCCCGGTCGGCTCCGCCCGCCGCCACCCGGGCCCCATTTGCTTTCGCCGTCGCCCTAACCGCGTCGACCATTGCCGTCGCGCCCGGGCCGTCCTCTCTCTCTCTCCTCTGTGGTCCTCAGCAACGGCAGACGTGAACTCGTCGGCTATTTGTCATCGCCTTGCCGATCCGCTCCTTGGGCCGTCGGCCGTCATCCGCCCCTTGTAGATGCCCCCTCACGCCGACCACGGCCGCGCGCCGGTCGGCCCCTCTCTCTCTCTCCGGTTCCCCCCTCTCTCTCCCTGGCGAGGAGGGCCTTGGGAGGCCCTTCGCCCCACGGCCGGCTGTCCGCCTCGCCGCCCGTCGCCGCCGCCCCAGCTCGCCTCGTCGCCGCCCGTTCCGCCCAGACAACCAGGCGATTCTTTGTTACGCCGCCGATCTTGTTCATTTCCGGTGTGGGCGACACACTTCCTTGACACTTTGTTCACGCCGATTCTTCTTTCATTCACCCAAGCCCGATTTGGTTCGTCCGGCCCGTTTTAAGCGTAGGACACCGGTGAGTACAACCCTAAACCCTAATTAGGATAATTTACATTTCTAGACCGGTTTAGGGGTTAATTAGGGTTATTTAGGGGTTAAATTGTGGAATTGATTAGGGACTTTGATTGTGGTCGACTTGGTGGATTATTCTGACTAATTAGTGGAGGATTAGTGGCCCGAGAGGCGCGATGAATGGGCTGGTCGGTTTAGACTAAATCGGGCCGAGTTCGGGATTGTTTGGATTTAATATGTGGATTATAGCGCGTCCCGTATTGGATTTTGTGGTGGTCAATTAGAGTAATGTTTGGGGAGTATGATGGAGTAATTTGATGACAATTATTGACCTAGAATTTGTGGTTTAGTGGCTGGTCACGATTGGACTGGATTGGGTTTAATTTGGGCAAGGCGCGATCAATTGAGGTTTAATTGGGCAATTATCGAGAATGATCGCTTCGTTACAAGTGATTGGCTAATTGAGCCGTGGTTGTGGTTTATTTGATGATGCCATGGTTGAATTGAAATTGATTGTCCGAGTGGGCATCTTGATTTGTGGAATTGATTATCGTGGTGCAAGCCGAGCTTGTTACATTGTGATTTGCGCATGTGAATGCCCAAGTGTGAATGAATGACCATGAATGTGCATCTCACGCATTGGCACGACATCTGCATATCGGGCGTGCCCGAATGATGTGTCGTGGTGATCACTTAAAATGCCCCGATGCATGTCACGCGGGGTCCGATAATAATGAGTTGTGTGATCACCCAAGGACCTACGGTCGTGACCTTGGGTCGATACCGTCCTCATGCACTTTGGGCGGGGCGATGCCCGGTACATCCGGAAGGCGACCATCCTCACGCACTTTGAAGCGGGCTCGGTTCGCAAGGGAGATTAGTGTTGCGCCTCATGCACTTTGAAGCGGGCTAGAGACACTTGGGCGGATCGGTTCTTTGCGCCTCATGCACTTTGAAGGTGCTAGACGACCGGGCCGTGAAAAATTGATGACTTCAGTCGTGATAATAATAATTTGGGGCGGTGTGCGAGTGTGTTAGTGTGGGCGAGTGGGCCGGGAATTGCACGTGTCAAGTCCATGACATTTGCATACATGAATATACATTGACTGGCATGCAAGAATGTGAGAATCAGTGCATAAGCATGTGATTGGCATATGTGCGATTATGAGTGCCATTTACGTACCGTGATTATTTTATATGGATATGCCTAACCTGCAGGGTCAAGTAATTTCTAGATTCGGGCCGAGGGCCTGAGTCATATACTGTTTAGACCGTGTGCTGGTTGTTTAATGCTTGTCAGGAGGTGCATGTTAGCCTAGTTTAGGTTTAGGGAATTACTTGCTGAGATTTATTCTCACGGTTGTTGAAAACCGACATTTTCAGATCCCCGGCCTTGAGGAGGACAGGTGTCCCGATACATTTTGGGAGAAGACCCGGTTAATTGTAGTACACAAATCCCGAGCCACTCACCCCTTTTTTTTTTCGAGTAGTGGCCTTGAACTATTTTTTATTTTTGGGTATTCGGGCTGTAATTGAATATTGTATATGAATTCCAGTGTTAGTACAAATGTTGATTTTGGTGGATACCCTTGGTTATGTATTCATATTTATGCGGGTGGTTTTAATCGCTTCCGCATGTGCTTTATATCTACTGTATTGGGTGTTGGGTCGGCGACGCGGCACCTGGGCGTCGACACGAAATCGACCTCTGCGAGGGATGTGGCGCACCGAGGGGAGTGCGGGCGTGACAATAAGTGCCCCTTCTTTTCTTCCACCGTTTTCCTCTCTCAAAGTATCACTCTCACTCTCTCCCTCATTTTCAGATTATTACTGAAATCTTCCATTTCCATTTTTTCAAGGGCGGTCTCTTCATCTTCTCTCTACTCATTGAACTCAGTGATCGATTCTCTTCCCCTCTCATTCGCGCTTCTGCCTCCAATAACTAAATCAGTTGTATCTCCGCTAATGCAAGTGTGTCCACAGGAATTAGTATGCATAGTAAAGTCCTAGGAAATAGAAAATGCATTAAAACACATGCAAACTTGAACTTTGATTCTTTAGCTGTGTAAATCAACCATCGGCAATGGGAATTGCCCTCGCCATCATCTAGTTGCTAACAAATCGATTGCAACCTTAAAAGTCAACAACTAGCCTTGTCAATTAATAACCTGTTGACAAAAAAAGTCGATAATCTATTAACCGATCGATAACCCTAAATCGACATCATGTACGCCAATCGATAACAGACATTGTCAACCTTAGACCCATTGAACCAAGTTGTGGCCAATCTTTGCTTGATCAATGGTTGGGCTAAGATCAATCAATGCAATCGGAGTTGTGCCTTGGAGTTGTTCCACTAATCCTGATACTCTCGCATCAAAATAGGAAAAGGGTTAAAATCGAAATCGAAGGATAAAGCAACGTGTTTAGTAAAGGATAGGAAATTGAACTGAATTTTTTGAGTGGTCAACAGCAAAATTGGATTGAATAGAAAAAGAAAACAAGACTCTAAATTGAACCAATACCTAATTGATTCGATAAATTCAAATGTATGTTTTTTTTCTGCCACTTCATCTATTATGAGGCGCTGTGGATGGTGGGATTAGCTTTGTTGGAATTGAGCATTCTGCTTGGTCATGATTGGCGGTGGGAGATGTCTCTCCATGTTATAATTTAGACTTAAGGTTTTGGTGGTTTTCTCTTTTGACTTAGGTGAATTCAAGGGTTGTAGACGACGAAGCAACGATGAGTTGTTCATCTGGCTATAGCGATGGATACGCCACATTAGTTTCTCTTGAAGGAGTGAGGACGGCTTGGTGGTTTGGATTGGATAAGTCTATTAATGCTTAATAGTGCATTGAGAATGTCAAGAAGTTTGAATTGTCTAAGTCTAATTCATGCATATTGTTTTTTACTTGTTAATTCCTTTGTATATATAATGAAAAAATTCTTTTTTTTTTAGATGATGATTGTCTTACCAAGGAGATTACAATTGATAAATAGAGTTTACACATTGAAGTTGATTAAATATAAGCGGTGAGATGTTTTATTAATTGCACTAATGGTAATTTAATTTAAAACTATTGTTAAGTATAAATTATGTTTGTTATTTGTTTTGTTTTCAGGTGTTCAGAATTTGAAGTTATCTTTTTATGAATAGACAAAATATGAAGTTTTATAATTCATGTTTTATATCACGTACTTTTTAGTGTTTATTTTATTTTACGTGCTCCTCTTCTATGGTTTGTTGCTTTTGACAAGTGGATATCCCGTTGTTGCCTTATCTTAGATTTATGTTTGATTTGTACCGGTGCTTGCCGTTTGGTTGCTCAATATCTCATTATTGATGGATATGTAATTTTAAATAGTACGTTTGCCATTTCAAAGAATACAAAAAAAAAAAAAATTGGTTGGTCTTGGATTAACCTTGGAACCGTATCAAACCCATAAATTTGGTCTAGGCCTCGATCCCGGGCTCAACAAGATTGGTCCCCAATCTAAAAAACTGGGGACTAACACTATGTAGGTTGATCCCTAGGTCGAGTGGAGCGGTCCTACTCAAACCATGCTCACCCCTATGAATATATATATAGTGAATGTATGACACAAAATAAGCTGTAGAACCTTTCCGACTCAAAAGGTAAACATGTATAGTGTACGTATGACACACCCTTTTATGTACAAGCCGAATTAGGAACTATGCGGACATAATTACAGAAAAAGTCCTAAAATTAATGTTCGAATGCCAATTTAGTCTTAAACATTTCAATTTGGCTAATTTAATCTTAAACTTTTTGATGATTTGTCAATATAGTCTTTTCGATCAATTTTACTGAAAATCGATAATGTGAGTGTTAGCCGTCCTGATATGACTGATCCTAACGTAAACAATTTTTTAAATATTTTTTAATTTTTTTTCCCTTTCTTATTTCTTTTCTTTTTCTTTTCCGATCGACAGAGCCCCGGTCGCTGGCCATAACGAGGGCATTGACCCTCAGCAAGATTCTTGAAAGGGTTGTTGTACGTGTCGAGGCCCCACTGGCCAAAAATCAATGAAGGGAAAACATAAAATAAAAGAAAAAAAGTGGAAAAAAATAAAATAATAATTTTTTAATAAAAATTGGAAAAAAATCGTCTACACCAGCATTGTCCGCATTATATAAGACGTCCGCGTCACATAAAATGACTGCGTCATATAAGACCACCGATGTCCATGTCAGTAATTTCTAACCAAAATTGATTGGAAAAACTTTTTTTGCAATTTTCCCTAACGATATGTGGATTTGGCAAACGAAGTGGACATACATGTGAACGAAATAAACCGCACAACCTTGATTTTGATACCTTTAGAAAGTTCAGCTCAAATGATTGAGCAAATAGGTGGAGAGAGGCAAGTGTTTATAAAGAGCATGTACTGGTTTTATATTTTACCTCCGTTTGTCAAAGATGTATTAGTTTGTGATTTTTTGTAGTATTAATCTAATTTAACGGAAACTAATATATGGTAAATTTGTTACAAATATACCAGTTTGGAATTTTTGGTGATCAAAAAATTAATTTAAAGTAAATTTATCATAAGTGTATTAATTTAGGATTTTTGAAGATATTAATTTTAAATAAAATAAATCGCTATAATCTAGAAGCAATTTTTGGTTGTGTTAGGCGCCATCCTTTTCTCTTATTCGCCTGCTTATCAGTGATCTCCATCAAACGTCTGAGATCGAGAAACGCAAACCCAAGACAGACATTCCAGGGAATAACTTCTCTCTCTCCCCCATCATTAACTAGTCCGCCTCCGACCCGTCAAATCTGGACGGTCCGATGGGATGACCCCACTCCCCGATGACCAGAGAAGCTTCCCCACCGCTCGATCGCCTGACGTTGACTCGCGCCAGCCAATCATGAAAGAAATAACCCCGTGATGTACCTTGTAAACCCAAAGTGGTCCCCACCTCCCAAGCGAGAGATGTATCGATCAAGACCGTTTAAGCTAATCAATTTTTTCCTCTTTTTGGACCACTATCATTAAATGGAAATACCCAACCCCCCCATCACAGGAAATTAAATGGATGGTCCTGATTTGGTGGTGACCACGTGCACCATGTGTACGTTACCAGAGAATAAGCCACCCTCCCCTACTCATGAGCTTGTGGATGGAGATGCGCCTCGAGAAAAGGACCACTCGAGCAGAGGGTTAACCAATTATCCCTAAAAATGATTGCTTTCCAAAGCTTGTTGATCAGTGATTACCCAACAAAGAAGGCCCGAAGAAATAAGAACGAGCAGTTTCAGATTTCATACATATTTTAATTAAAATTTGAGATTTATTTTATCACAGGTTTCAATATCGATTGCAAGGTCTGTTCAGATTTTACCTATATTATTAATTGAACGATTACAATAAATCATCATTTTTCATAATCATCACTTGCTTTTACAATCTACTAATCACAACTTATATTTAGACATACTAAGAATATAAAATATTAAGAAAGTAAAAGTCTTTGTCATAAAATGGAAATTCAGACTAGTGATTTAAGATTATACACTCATCCTGGATGCCATGGAATACTGTAGGATCACGCGAAGATATAGACAAAAAAAAACATAAAATCTTGTTTTAAGTTTTAGATTCCGCGCAGAAACTAGACCTTGCTCGTCAAAATAGGTTCCATAGTTTTTGGAACCTGGAATTTACCCCACATATCTTGAAACTTGGGACCGGATAGGTTGGCATCGGTTTGATTCTTCGGTTCTCCAATTTTTACCCTAGAACCATGCTCATTCCTATTAGGAAGATCCATCAAACCTAATTACCTTTTCTTTTGGGATAATGACATAAATAATCCTAAACTTTGGCTTAATATGAAATGTAGTCTCTAAATTTTTAATTTGTTAAATAGGGTCTTTGAACTTTAGTCCCTAATTATATGTTGTCTTCTATTTATTCACGTTTAGGAACAACAGTGAATATTTTAATATAGTCCAGAGACAAAATTGAACGTGTATCAAAAGTTTACAAATCACATTGAATAGATTAAAAGTTTAGGGACGATATTATACATTGGTTTAAAGTTCAAGGACCAACAAATTAAAAGTTAAGAGACTACATTACACGATGACCCAAAGTTCAAGTACCATTTGTGTCGTTTTCTCTTTTCTTTGTTTGACCCCTCCCTAGAATATTTATATAAATCCTTCAAGAAGACATATATAACACTTTATGCAATTACATAGTCGGCTTTCGTCTCATCGCATAGAAATAAGTAGGATCGCATTCAACGTCAGTGAGAGTCTTCGTGGGAGGCAAAAGAGTATGATCGAGTCGACTGATAAACTTAACTTTCTGAAAACTCGTGTCACACATCCAGTATTTGGCGACTGTTCCTTGCTATAACTAAGTTAAGTAAATACCTAAGTCCTGTTAAAATCTATTTGATGAGAATTTTTTAAGTATATTTTACATGTTAGATCTTGTTGCCTAATAATATGTTATTCTTATTTAGGGTGCGTTTGTTGTGTGAAAAATGAATGATTTGGAGAATATATTCTTAAAAGTAATCGCTTGTTAAAATGAATTAATAATTGTTCATGAAAATTTATTGTTCATGAAAATGTTTAAATGTAAATTGTTGTCAATAATGAAAAAAATTTCGTTAACTAGTTATTTCAAGCAATTGTTTCTAAAAAAATATTTTCTAAATTATTTATTTTTCGCGAAACAAACGGTTTGACATGAAACATTTAGCGACATTTGAAAATATACAGAATTGACATGTAAAGATGCATATACTATGTCATTATTTCTCGTTTTGGAATGACAGAGGTGTAAATCTGTTTAAATGTATCTCTTTTTTATGGCTAGTGGTGGTATATGAGATCATCTTTCGCCCATCAAAATATATATTTCTATTCATTTAAGTTTGGTGAAAATATAGAACTTAAGCCAAATAATTTCACTAGGGAAAGTTGTAATCTTGTCCATTTGATTTTCATCATCTTTCCTACCATGTAGAGCATTGGGGTTGAAATAAAAAGAAAAGCTCATTAGACTAGCTGGGCCACTTTTGTTAAAGGTGTCCCTTGTCTTAACTTTTAAGTAAAGTACTCAGAAAGTTGATTAATCCTCCCTGGGTAGACAAAAGGGTACTTGAAAAATGGGAATAAAATATTGGATTTGAGCTATAAACACTCGCTTGCTTGCCGTGTCGGAACAGACTCGAGAAGATTGAAAGCCACATCATTGCAATCTCATCGATGTCGGCTCGCGAGCCTACTATACCCTGCTTTGGGCGCGACCTTCGCAAAACAATCGGTGGCATCTTCAACACCGAGCTACCACACTTGACGGTCGGTAATCACCTAAGTTACTCCCTTCCGTGCATGCACGATTTTCGAACGGAATGATCAAATGCTGCTGAATGTGATTAAGGCCCATAATTTGGGGCCCCATTTCATCACTTGGGATCTTATGGGCCATGCAACTAATTTGCAGAAGAGAGAGAATGAGAATGCCCCTTGATGTTGATCTCCCTCTGTCTCTCTACAGAGAGGATGCCCTTTAATCTCCTTCTCTCTCTCTCTCTCTCTCTCTCTCTCTCGCACTCGCGTAGTGTCGTCCCTATTGTGAAAGCTCAATGATTCGTCCGATAAATTCTCATCAACTCTCTATGCGGTCGGAACAAAACCCCACCAAGCTCACGCTTACTTAGTAAACCCTAGCTAATCTTACGAATTTGAGCAGGAAGCGTCATGTCCCCAAGCTCTCCATTCAAAGCTTTTGGTACGCGTAGTACATAAAAATTCATGCACATGCAAGCAATGAAGTCTTTTGGTCCCCCCTCCCCTCTGGCAATTAAACTTTGTATTATGAAGATCAATGCTTAATATTAGAAACCACTTTTTCATTTAACGGTTTCAGTTTTTAGTTTAATTTTACAAGACTTTATCGAAATATATAATTTTCTGCTTTTGAGATAGCCATATGTTACCCGAACAAGTACATGAGTGATACCGTAGTTCGTGACTGGAAAGGGACGAATAGTGCCTCTTTTTTCATTCGGCTAGCAAATAAGTTGAGTCCAATTACTGCCCCTCCTCCGAGAGAATCTCGATGCTATATGTTTTTTTTAGCAGGTTCCTCGACATCATTAATAGAAGAAACGCTACAAATTTTACTGTGAATATAGATTCTGCCTTACATTAGATACATAAAATAAAATAAAAATTTGAAAACTGTCCCCACCCAAAAAAGGGTTTCACATTTCACGTGCATATGTGCCACTTGCCCTAATCTTTCTTTCTTAGCGTTCATTCACATCATAAGATCAGATAAATGATGACGGTCCAATTTTACCCTAGAAAAAGTCAACTTACCCTTATCATTGAACAACCATTTTTCCTGGGTGGAGAAAAGATTGACGTGGTAATTTTTGCCACGTAATAACGAATTGAAGATCCTTGGAGCTAAAGGAGGATTTGCAGCACGTTGTCGAATAGTTAAGCTACCCTCGACAAGATATTTAGACCTAGAAAACTCCTCCATTTAGGGGATAAAGATTGGGTTGGGAGTCAAAGGTTTGACTGAGAATTAGTTAAAACCTAAGCTTACAATTAAAAAAAAGAAAAACATCCTCGATTTTAGCTAGAACAGGCAACTGAACCTCCTTGATCTAAGGTAGGTGATGAGAGTTTCATTTTACTTGTGATCCTCATGCGGTGGAACGGGTTAGATTCTCGATCGAACGCAAGTCAAAACCGGTATTTCCTGATTTGGTTGTTGACCAATCTTTGAGAAGACAATTTCATCTGCCATTTTTTTTGTCTTGTGCCTTCATGACAAAGACAATCTCAGGTTTCTGATTGCTTTGATGCAATTTAGAGTTTGGTAGATCTTCATGTTTGCTCTGATTTCAGACCACCATGGTCAAAAGGCCTGGTTGCTCGATCGATTTATGCAGCTTGTAGAGTGTTTGATGGACATTTAGGTAGCCAAACAGGACTTGTGCCCGCGGACTATAAAAAAGAAAAAAGATTATTAGGAACACAACGCCAAAATAGGGACATATTAAATCCTTCTATTTTTTGCTATCCTCAATTACACTCAAAGTTTCATCTTAAATTTTGCAAATAATCTCATAAGAAAATGGCTTTTCATAAGGTATATTCTCCTGCTCTTCTATCTTTGTATCTGTGTCAGTATCTTTATCTTTGCACTAGCATGGCAAGAAATTAGAAGAAAAAGCTATATCTTTACACCAACAAAAGATAAGTTTTAAAAAATTTGGCCTATTTAAGAAGTTAGATTTAATTTTTTGTAAAATAAAGAACAAATCTTACCAAAGATGAGAAGCTGGAAGAGCTAGAAAGAATAATGCTTAACGGTTGAGAGAGATTCATTTTACTTTTGAATGATAACTCTATCCCAAGTTAACAGTAGAAAATTCAACTTAAAAACTTAAACTATTAGGTGAAGGAAAATTACATAAATCTAATTATACTTATATAAATCATGTACGCAAGAGATGTGAGATATATTGACATTGCCTCTCACATGTACGATTGAGAATCGTCAAGTGCATTTGATGAACAGGTTCCTGACACGCAAAATTAATTTAGGGTGGAAGCTCACTATGGTACCATAGTAAAAGTCTAACGGAAAGGGTTAAGCAATTAGGTAGACGGAGACTACATAAATATAAAACCTATATATATTTCGTGCATGAGCAATGCTAGATACTATAACAGTTAATCTTAGAATATTATATTTCACTATAGGTATTTCCAGTATCTTTGTCAAAAATTGCTTTTATCTAGTACACTAATTTGCCACCCAATTCGGTGTGTAATTGAGCAAAGACGGAAAAAAAATTTCATTCTCAATTTTATAGAATGATACTTGAATTATCAATTGCTTGGCCAAACTCTATCAATACAATACCTAGTAGGAAGATCAATTTTTTGCTCGATTTAAGAAAGCTTAGGAATAAATGTCTTACTTTGCTCTAAGAAAAAGATTACACAAATTCGGCTTTGGATGGATTGAAATTCAATCTAAGAAGGCCAAGACTTTGCCGATATATTTTAATTGACAACGAGAATATCTAAGTGTAAGCAACTCTTTAAAACGGAGATAAATGGCCACTTGAAAACTTTGCACAAAATGTTGTTATGATGGAAAATTATGAGTTAGAGTATGAATCGACCTAAATGAAAAAATTGAAATAAATGTGGCAAATATGAAACAAACCTTACATTTATCGATCCTTAAAGCCTACTAGAATAAAAGGAAAAAAAATAGCTAGGGTTAAAGACAATCAAGTTTAATCGTTTGACATTAATAAGTTAGATGAAATCTTCGATTTACTCTTAAAAGGTGACCAAATAAAATTAACCGAAGTCTAAGTTATCCTGAAAAAAAAATAGTAAACAAAAAATATTGCAAGTGGCACCATTCCTAGAGGCATAACACAATTAATTATATTGTTTTCAAAAAAACAATTCAAGAGGCAATTTGACAGAAAAAATTCAAATTGTCAATGACATGGGGCATATGATGACTATTAATTATCTAATTTAAAATAATTGAATGATTCATCAATTATTCAATTCTTTCAAAATGGGACATATGTCGACACCAAAAAATGACAAATTTTTTTGTTATAATCGACAATTGATGGACTTAGTCGAGGATAGGAGAGTTTGGTGAATAGTAGAAATCATCGATGAAAAGAATAGTCGACAATTTAAAAAGTATGGACAACTTGTTACAGCAAGCAATCAACACAAAAACATATCTACAGGTGGTTATGTTTATTGCCACCATTTTAGGATTTTGTAATTTCTTGTGGATAAATGTTGTTGTAACTTCTTGTAATCGCAGATAGGATTAGGAAGTTATTTGTTCTAAAAATAGAAATAAGAAATTCTTTTTTTGAAATTCAATAACCGTTGGTAACGATGATTGGGGGCTATAAATAGCCACACCATTATTTTTGTAAAAGAAATACAATCAATAACAAAACTCAACGTCCGATGTCTTTCTCTTTATTTTTCTACAATATATCTTTCCTGCGTGATACAATTGTCCCTACTTTTTGTACATTTAAGTTCCTCATCAATTGCTTTCTTACCAAAATTAACAAGGGACCCTTTACAACTTTTGCCGATTCACATATCTATCCATCCATATTTCGACAGGTTTTTTTGTTGGTAACTTTTCGTCGAAACAATACAAGCCAATCTTGTATGGAATTGTCATTGGCATTTGACATGAAAATGGATAAGATAAGTCATGTTCTCGTTCCTCTAGTAGTTGAAATGATCTCTCTCTCTTTGTATCTATATCCAATTCATGGTCATTTTAAGTTTTATGATTTGTAATATGACGAAGATTCCAGAAAATTAGAGAAAAAAAACGAAAGAAGTTCTGTTTTCTCTTTTCTACAATCAAAGTTTGAAGAGTTACCTATCTATGGCATGAACACTGTGGCCAAGGAAAAAAAGATTGGTTTACCTATCTACCTCTAGGTTTGGCCAAACAAAATTGAAGAGTTACCTATCACAAAAAGTACGAGCTACGAAAGGATCACTCCAAACCATTTCATGTGGCAAAAAAAAAAAAAAAGGAACTGTCTCCATCATTCAATTTTCAGTTTAATTCCAAGATTATTGAGCTTTTCCACGATTTCCATATGTTTTAGAAAAATTTTAAATCAGACCAATGTAATTACCATCCATTAGAAAATTAATGGAACAACAATATGACAAAGTGACGTGCAGATAAATCCCATATTAATCTTCACTAAGTGTCATGTCGGTTTTCCATCAGTTTTTTTTAGAATATTTGACGAAGTAATCTTGTTAAACAATTTTGCGTAATAAGGATTTATTCGAGACATCGATCACTTAATTGAAAATTGCTGCCCGAGAGTTGAATTACAGATGATCTAATTAGCCCCGTCTCACCTAATCATGGGCAGATTCGCGATGAAGTCTATGGGCGAACAGTGTAATTATACAAATCCACTGAAGATCCTTAAAGTTGGACAACGTTGACCATAACACATCATGCTTTTCCACTCTTAAGATATGGTCGGTTTTAGGCTCTATGTTGCTAATTATGATTACCAAGATTCGAAAAGGATTGCACTGCTCCTACCCATTACAAGTTCACCTGACATTAGCACTAAAAAAATATATTCACTCCTAAATAAAGCTAATCTTAAAGGGGAAGGTGCATAGCTTTAATTGCATCGTGTCTTTCACAAGACTCTCGGTCGCTTCACACCATAGAAATATATGTTTGAGCACTTCTTGCTCATCAAGCTCAGCAAGCTTAGAGGGCTCCTCCACATATAGAACACGACAAAGATAGAGTTAACTTTTAGAGAATCAACTTTTGTGTTATTAAAATCCCAAATGGAGCCTAAAATTTGCCAATAGAAAACCAGATAATTTCATCTTAACCTTATGCTCTTTATAAGCATAATACATCATTATTTCGTTCGTGCAATAAAATGAATCCATGGGAATGTTGCTGTTTCATAATTGGTTGATGTATAAGATATGAAGATCATTCTGTCATTTGGCTTTGTAGGGTTTGGAGATATTTCATATGCAATTAATGGGATTCTGAGGATTTTCAGATGCAATTATGCCCACTTTACTAAAGGTGGTGGTCCTATCTCCCTATTCCAATGAAATCAAATGTGTATGATTGCCAGGAGCAGCAAGGCCAAACTGTAATCATATTTAAAACATGGATTAGGAATTGCTTACCAATCCCCCTTCATTAGGGGCAAATGGCCGCAATAAGATTGTGCGCGCGTGTTTACATGCCACTTTTCCTCCAAACTAGTGAATTTTCCCTTTTTCCATACACGCCACGTAAAAACGAAATAATTGACTTTTTGAATTTTTGTGTGTACATACTTAACATGTGTACTTCCGATTTTTCTTTTTTAGTTTCCTTGGCTTCAAGTGAACGCGACAAATTTTTACCACAATAAATGCAAATTAATCTCTTCTTCCACCAAAATAAAACAAAACCCTGTGGAAAATAGTTAGGTGTTTAAAAATGTCTCGAAAACCTTTCAAAATTAGCATGACATTTCAATGTTCTCTCTACCAAAAAAAAAAAAGAAGCTTTGAAGATCAATCTGAAACGGAGAATATAGGGGACTTCTTGATTTGACTGAGGAAACATACCATATGCAAAAAGGTCACAGCAGAATTAGGCTAGTCATGCATGCTCTCTTCTCAAAACTCGCAATCATATCAATCAGCAACCAAAATACCAAACACCCTACAACCTCCCTCCCTCCCTCCCTCCCTCTCTCCATCTTCTTCTTCTTCCTCCTCTAAAAAAAATAAAGAACAAGTCATACCTAATTAGCGAAAATTGGTAATAATGTACAAGAGATGTACAGATAACATAGGTCCCCCCCTCACACACCACCCCCCCACAAATTTTTTTTTGCACCAACCCCTTTTCACTCTCGATTGCCTCCTTTCCCACAAGCCCTCTTGCATCTGGTGTCACGTTGGAAAGATAGGTTTTCATTTCACGCCTCTTTAATCCCTCTTTTCTCCCCTTCTCTTTTCCTCAACTGGAGGAGCACCCATCTATGGTACCAGCACTTGTGCCAGTGGCACCCATAAGAAAAAAAAACCCTCCAATAATTAAATTACCTATGAACCAAAACCTCAAATCAAATCTCGGTCTCTTTTAGCCTCTTCTTTTTCTTTCTTTATACTCAAAGCAACCAAAAAACATGATGATTATGGGTATAGACAGTTGGGAACTTGCATCCGGTGTTTCGCCTCCTCCTTCCAACACCTCTCCATGTCCTCCGCTATTCTCTGAGCGTCCATCGACACGCCGAGTAGTCCGCGCCTAGTGAACCCAACGGCGTATAGACCGCACTCGCCTTTCCACCCGTTTGGAAAGGCCTGTCGGGGAAACCCATCGTCTTTCGAGAACATACTTCCTTCCTACACAAACGCAAATTTCACGTCTGACCTTTTCGAATCTTTTCGATTGGCAAAAAAAAAAAAAGAAAAAAAAAAAAGGCAGAATGTGTCTATTCAAATTGGGGAAATGGGAGTGGAAGGTAGCAAGGTAAAGTTACCTTTAGCCAAGTAGGCACATTGCTTTTATAGCCCGTCGCTAGTATTATGGCGTCGAATTTTTCTATCCTGCCATCAACAAACTCTACTGTGTGGCACTTCAACCGTCTAATTCCGGGATATACCTACAACAATGGCCCAATACAGAAGCTCTATCAATTGCCCAACACATAAAAACTTGCTTAGAACAAATCAAAAAGCCTGTAACTACATCAGACAGTCCATAAATCTGGAATAAATATTATCCATAGCTTAGTATCAAATCTTAAGTTGTCGCGATAGAATTGTTTTTAGTGACTTGGAACGAATCGGGAATTTTTTCTTTTTTGGCAATTTCATAGGTCATAGCATTGTTTCTTTTGCCAACAAATGGCTAGCTAGCAGTGTGAACTACGTACTGTTTTTGCCACAGAAAAATGCAACATCTTTCCCTATTCATTGATAGAACTCAATCACTATTCACCGATAGAATATAATTGGGTCCATCCAAATCTTAGTTTGCTAGAGAGAGAGAGCTAGCTCGGTCGGGGTTGGGGTCAAGAGGAAAAAGTGATGTGATATCGAAATATTATGGCCCCAAGTACCTTAATGTCTCCGCTTTTTATCTTGGCCAGCGCCCCAACATCCAATACTGGAGTCTTGCCGTTCAAGTTCTTGAGCTCGAGGGGCCCCACCTTCGGCCGGTTCAGGCCCAGCCGGGCTGTGTCGCCGAGCATGACCCGAGCCGCGAGGAGCAAGAGCCGGTCAACAAGGCGCATGGGCAGCCACTTGAGCAACCACATGGACAACCCAAAAGTCGATCTCCCCAGCACATCTCGTGGTAGGACGTGTACCTATTCAAAACCAAAGAAGAAAAGCACAAAGGGTCATCACTCTTCGCACCAAAAAACAAAAGCTCATTCACATTAACAAATGCTTAAAAGGGAATTTGAAAAGAGTAGCCAAAAGATGCAAAAGTCGATGAGCGACTGCGTGCTGTTTTGCTTCTTTTACAGGGCGAAAAACATCAGAGTAAAAAAAGGGTATCTGTGATTATGATCAACAAGATCCTACGTTAAAAAAAGAAAAAAAACCTTTCCTGACACATATATTGCGCATGCTCGGAGGATTTCAAGAAAGTGAGAGATAAAAGAACATGCTTTTTCCTAGTTTAATTTCTCCTACATAACTAAAGCTTTTTTTTGTACTTAGTCATGACCATGTTTTGCATGAACTGTTGGAACTTGAAGTGAAACGCAACTCGCGCACTGAATTGGAAACTGTTGTCTATTATTTCGCCTCCCTCACGAGTGAATCTAGCGCCACATGATGTAGTATCAAAAACTAAGATGCGCAACAAAGTGGTTTTTTGACACCAAAAATATTAAGAAAAAGGCTCAATCCTCATCTAGGGTTGGTTTTCTTGGTTGGACTCAAATCATACTACCTGCTCTTTAAAGAAAACAAATGAAAAATAGAAGAAGAAGAGGAGGAGGAAGAGTGAAACCTAACTATTCATTCCTTTTTTCTTTGCCTCCTTTTATTATCAGATTCTGGTATAAAAAAATAGGTCTAGATTCGTCTAGTTCTAGTGACTCTTCTATCTCTTCAAGAAAACCCAAAATTAGAAGAGACATACAACTTTAAAATATATCTCTCCAGGTATGGACTTGATTGGATCTTGCTTGTTTAAACATAGAGAGAGAGAGAGAGAGAGAGAGAGAGAGAGAGAGAGAGAGAGAGAGAGAGAGAGAGAGAGAGAGAGAGAGAGGCCTAAGACGAAAAGAGTCTCTTACAGTGTCTCTGACCACCAAGGAAGGCATGGCATTGTGGTTGCACAGATCCAAACACACCTCCATCCCTGAATTCCCACACCCGACCACCAACACCCTCTTTCCTCTGAACTCCTCCCCTCTCCTGTACATGCTCGTGTGCTTTATGGGCCCTCCAAAACTCTCCATCCCCTCTATCTCTGGCACCACCGCTTCCGCATTCTCCCCCGTCGCCACCACCAGCCACCGGCACGCGTACTCTGTCTCCTCCCCCTCCTTGGGCCCTGCGCTCCTCACCCGCCACAGCCCCCATGCCCGGTCATGCTCTGCCGCCGCCACCATCTCGTTGAACTGCGGCCGGATGCCGAAGCGCCCTGCGTAGGCCTCGAGGTACTCCACGAACTCCTGCTTGTCCGGGTACGTTGGTAACGCCGGGGGGAACCCCATGAGCGGGAGCTCGCAGAACTGCTTTGGCAGGTGGAGCCGGAGGCGGCGGTACGTCTTCTTTTGCCATAGCGAGGCTATGCAATCGGATCTCTCTAGGATTACGCTCTCGATGCCTCTCTGCTTGAGGCACGCCGCCACGGCGAGCCCCGAGGGCCCCGCGCCGACTATTATGGGGCCGGAAACGTAGACGCAGCCGCCTGAACGCCTGCTTATTCTCCGGTTGGCATAGAGCGGATCATGCGATTGCTTCCCTTCGATCTCTTTTAAAATTTCCATCAAACAAATACTAGCCGCAGCAGCAGCAGCTTGCGACAGTTTATCCAAATACAGAATCTAGAAAAAGAAAATGGGTTTGAAGCAGAATTCTTTCTTCTGCTTCAACTGCCGAAAAGAAGAGTTTGTTAGGAGGAGGAGAAGAGGTGAAGAATACCCATATAGCTGAAAAACGTGTTGTTGATGATGAAGAGTGTAATTAGGTATCCCACAAAGTGATACTGAGATTTAGAAGGCCGAACAATAAAAGCGAAAAAAAGGAAAAACAAAAGATGGATGATCTGATCGACCCTCTTATCTATAACAAGTAGATTTAAGGCTACGTAGTCCTTGAAATTTGGAGTGGATATTGAAGAAGGAAGAAGGGGTTCTTATCCACTTGTGAGCAATATGAGTTTTGTATGAAAATCTGTTTATCGTTTCAATGGAGGGTTAAGCGGAGGAATGAGCGAAGGCTTCGGGACTAATAAATCAGCATTCAACAGAGAGAGAGAAGACAGAGAGGGAGAGAAAGAGATGGTGATGTGTGCGTATTTATATTCCTATTGCTCCACATAAGAAAATAAATTGAGTTAAGCTTTTTCTTTTTTTCTCTTGCAAGAGATGGGGGAAATATGGGTGAAGAGAAGCAAGAGCTAGTGATAGATTTTTAGCCGCTCCCGAAACCCAAAATCTTCATGGCACCCTGAGTAAATCATCGCACGTCGGGTGTTATGAATTTTTTTATTTTCTTTTAAAACGATCGCACTTATCTTTTAATGATCGATCTAGATGAACGAACGCACTGTGGTTCGAAAGCATCTTATAAAATCTCGCCGGTGATAACAAAAGAAAGTGGGGACAGGCAAGTACTCTTTGTATAGTATTATCGACAGCCATTATTAACCAACAAACCAATGCTTCCCCAAACTCCCTCATGTAAACGTGATCATATTTGTCATGTGAAACCAGTATGAGGTGAGAACCTAGGTCGAGTGGAAGTAGGGAGGGAGTGAGAGTTTCTTTTTCTTTTTCCAAAAGAAAAATGAGTTCAAATTCTTGCAAAAAGATTATTTAAAAAAATAAAGAAAGTAATCTATTATTAAGATAGTTTAAGTGGTTATGGAAAGGGGTTATCATTGATGATCTAGAAGATGAGTGCGAGTGTGATCCTCCCTCGTCATTAGGTAAAAAGAAAACGAATAAGGGTTGGCAATGGGTTGGACCGGACAGCTCTTTGGGCCTTTGGATGGAAGTGTGAAGTGTTACCACGATGTCATCCACGACATCCCACCGGATTGATGGAATTGCACTGATGAAATCATTGAAGTACAAGGAAGAGAAACATATCTAGTCATAAATAGCAAAATAAAAGGAAAAAGGAAAAGGCAAAAGAGAGAAAAAAACAAAGAAAGAAAGGACACAATCAAGAGATTTGTTGAACTTTAGGGTTAAATGAAAAATGACACGGCACTCCTCCTCCGTGAAGGTTTTCCCACCTATTTTTTTTCCCATTTCACTACTAAGTTCAAATTATTGTGAGCTAAAATTTTCATTTTGTCCACCATCGGTAAAAAACACTGATGAATAAACAACGTGCCAAGAAGTTGTTATTCTTGCAATAGAATCATATTTAATGAATCGTTAAACTCCTATATTGCAAAATGCAAATATATCATCTTGTGACACCGCTCATGGTAATTATATTTTTTTTGTTGACAGTGAACAAAATCAAAGGATTTGGACTCATATATGCTTAGCGCAAAATAACTAACATTATGAGAAATTATGTGTGTACTTACATGTCTAAATTTATATACTTTGGGAGGTTTTTCATGTGTTTCGCATTAAATAAAATTCAATGCAAGTGCCACAAAATTTGAAAAAATGGTAAGTAGTAAAAGTTATTTTAATTGTAGCTGTGGAGTTTATCATAACAAATAATCAGACTAAACCCTAAGGCTGTACAAAATATGAGGTGATTCGGTAAAATAAATTCTTTTCAAAATTCAAACTCCTGCCTAAGTTTTTGTTTTAATGCAATCAATTATCTTCTTCCATAGACCATCGCCTCCTACCCTTATGTTTATCGTATACATTTTCAATAATACCTGCTCATAACCATTTAAGGAAAACACCAAATATATATCTTGTCTTTCGCCCGATGACCACTTTTGGCAATTCGCGTTACCTATCGGGAAAAACCAAATGAGAATTATACGTCCAATTTTTTTTTTATGAATTTCAGTTAATTCTAAACCCTTTTGCACATCATTTTCTCTATTCTGATTGACGTTACGCGATTGATTCAGAAGAAAAGGGCCATTAATGAATGGAATAAAATTAGGGGGACCATGAAGATGGATTTGGAGATTGGGGGAGAGAAGGTTGCTTCTTGAAGATGAGCATTGCCTCGTTCAAAAGCATGACCGATGACAAATCGTGAGGGGATTAACAAGAGCGTGAGCGAGCCTGCTCTTCATGGAAAAGACAAAATGTTTCTCTCAAGTGGGTTAATTTTTTTCTCGAGCACACTTTTAAGAAAATTCAATGAATCCGGACAAAGAAATATGCACAATTTTGACAATTCGGTCCTCGCGGAGAATCAATAAGATTTTTCTCATCCTTCTACGCATCTTGAAATCGGTTAATCCTTGAAAACCTAAGGAGTTAGGAAGAAATAACTCAGTTTCCCGCAACTAAGTCATAATCTATTGGCATAATTCGGTTTCCGATCATCAAACATTTACATATATTCTCTCGCTTGTTTGCTAAATGGGCGAGAAACGAGTACCAAGCGCATTCTGCGCCCGTCCCGATATATTCGTGAATGGGGCCCATAGAAACAAGACGATCGAAGATTGATATTTGAATAAAAAATTACTAGAACCCCCAATATAAAGGGCAAGTCACATTAGATTTTACCAACCAAAAAAGGGGATTCTCACATGTCATCATCCATCTTCACAAGATCTGGTGAAATCATGAATGCCTTCCACACATGTCCCCAGTTTTGCCAAAGCCCAAGTTGCAAAAAGAGGGGAGGAGGGTGATGATGAGTGCACGAGCGATGGGGTAACACATAGCCCCAATGACATCAAATCAAAGCTTTGCACACGAATTTACACACATGCACTCCCCAATGCGAAACAACAATCATTTGCTCGTCACTTTAAAGACATTCACAAGTCCTCTTGCCTATCTCTCTTTGGAGAGAGAGAGCGAGAGAGAGAATTTGTAGGGTCGGTTTAAGCTGGGTGGCGCGATGTGATTACTTATGGGGTACCCCCTTTACCTTCTTCTTTTGGATTCTTTTTTTAGTGCAATGTTTTGTTTATTAGGAAATTTTTGTTCCTAAACAGATCTTAATGGATGTGATATATTGTCTTGATGTGGTTATCAAAGCATCACAGTTGGAGATGATTGGGAAAAGTGCCAAAAAAATCTTAAACATTTTGCATTTGTGCCAAATTAATCCTAAACATTTTTTTGTGCTAATTCAATTCTAAACCTTTTGCATTGATGCCAATTTAGTCCTAAACCTTTTTTTTATATCAATTCAGTCCTAAACCTTTTGCATTTGTGCCAATTCAGTCCTAAACCTTTTGTCTTTATGTCAATTCAATCCTAAACCTTTTGTTTTTATGCCAATTCAATCCTTCCAGTCAATTTTAGTAGGATTTTGCTGACGTGGACGCTGATCGGCAGATGACTGATCACCGACGCTGACGTGGACAACTTTAATAATATTTTAATATTTTTTGAATTTTTATTTTTATTTTTTTCCCCTCCCTTCCTCCAGCCGGTCACCGGACCGACAACCGGCCAGAGGCCGGCTGGGCGAGGCTTGCCCTCGCCAGCCACTGGCGAGGCCCGACCTCGCCAGATCCAGCAAGGTCATGCCTCGCCCAGTCGCCGGCGAGACTCGACCTCGCCAGATCCAACGAGGTCGGGCCTCGCGCAACAGCCAGCAAGGCTCGCCCTCGCCAGCAACGACAAAGGCAAGCCTTGCCATGGTTGGGCAAGGCCCAACCTCGCCGATCTAGCAAGGTTGGGCCTCGCCCAACGCGAGGCTACCCTCACCGGATCAAGCGAGGTCGGGCCTCGCCCAACACAAGGCCGCCTTCACGAGTGGCCGACGAGGTTGACCTCGCCGGTGCCAGCCTCTGGGCTCTAGCCGGTCACCGGTCTAGCGACCAGTTGGAAGAGGGGAGGGGAAAAACAAAGAATAAAAATA
Organism: Syzygium grande; assembly: GCA_024733475.1. Classification (NCBI taxonomy): domain Eukaryota; kingdom Viridiplantae; phylum Streptophyta; class Magnoliopsida; order Myrtales; family Myrtaceae; genus Syzygium; species Syzygium grande. The sequence goes on from JAMXDD010000008.1 coordinate 9,066,817, forward strand.
AATAAAAATTCAAAAAAATATTATTAAAGTTGTCTATATTAGCTCTGATGACCGGCCGGTCGGCATCCACGTCAACAAAATACAGCCAAAATTGGGCAGAATGACTGAATTGGCGCAAAGACAAAATGTTTAGGATTGAATTGACACCAATGTAAAAGGTTTAGGACTGAATTGGCACTAAAAAAGGTTTAGGACTAAATTGACACCAATGCAAAATGTTTAGGACTAAATTGACACAAAAAAAAGGATTAGGACTAAATTGACATCAATGCAAAAAAAAAAAGACATCAATGCAAAAGATTTAGGACTTTTTTGGCACTTTTCCTGGAGTTGGCTACCTAACTAACATACAAAGCAAACCCAACAAGGGATTGCAATCTTTAAACTTCAGCTAAAAAGTTCCATCAAGTCTATGTACAGAAATCGTAATTAACAAAAAATAGTGATTCGAAATTCGAGTTTAGGGTTTTCTCATCTTGCAATCATTTGTCTAACCCTCGTTTGTTTTAGCTCTCGAGGATTGTCTGCCGGATAATCAACTAGGGCTAATGTTAGGAACACGAGGGTGTAGTAGGCATTGATGTGTAACTATCAGTGTCCGAATTGACATTCTTTGTTTCCCAATACCACTGGCTCCGCAAAGGCCCGCCATCAAATCGCCGAAGCACATCATCCGCAAGTAATTAGGGTGTCCATAATCCCCAAAAGTAATCCAAATCACATTTTTAACAACAGAAATGTGGCTGCAAACATTAGGATGCTTCAAACTTAAGCCAATTCAGCAAATCTCGTCAGAACATATTTGGGAAAAGATAGGTCACACAATCAAACGAAATAATCTAGAGGTTAGCTGGAAGAGTGGCCTTGGTGGGACATTAATCTAATGATCTCCAAGTTGCGATTCATCGTCATGGAGATTCGGCGTTAACATGATGGTGAGATTGCACCTAAATACTTATGCTAATCATAGCACGATTCAATGAACTTAAAGTTTCATAGTTTCATAGTAAGTATCATGATATACTAGGCAAAAAATGTCAAAGAAGTCTTAAACATTTTGTATTTGTGCCAATTTAATTCTAAACCTTTTTTTGGTACCAATTCAGTCCTAAAACTTTTTGAGCTAAATTAACCAGAAGGATTGAATTGACACAAATACAAAAGATTTAGGACTGAATTGGTACCAATGTAAAAAGTTTATAACTGAATAGACACCAAAAAAAGGTTTAGGACTCAATTGGCACCAATGCAAAGATTTATGACTGAATTGGCACAAATACAAAAGATTTAGGACTGAATTGGCACAAAAAAAGTTTAAGACTCAATTGGCACCAATGGAAAAGGTTTAGGATTAAATTGGCACCAATGCAAAAGATTTAGGACTTTTTTGACACTTTTCCCTGATATACTATGATTAAGGCACGTTATTCTCATAAATATGTCATGAAATGAATGAACCATCGGCCAAAGTTTCCTTTCCATCAATTGTTAGATGCATAGTCCATCAAGGTCCTTCTTTTCATCGGCCATTGGCGTCTCTCTCTTCTTTTCATTTTTCTTTCCCTATTTCTTTATTAAGTTAAAGCTATGAAGCTTGGAGCAATGATTAGGTATGTTTTGGTGAAGGAAATGGACCGTATACTAATGTCCTGATCTTTGAAAGATGCTTCTGAAAATTTCTTAGCCACTTGATTTTAAAAGGACACGTATACGTTAGCACGTTTAGGACTTTGATATCATGGCTATATTTATGAATCAACTTTTCTTGGAGTTAGCCTGAATTTTTGGTGGAGAGTTGTCCATTAGTCCTTCGCGGAATTGAAAGTTCAGAATATGATCTTCGTTGCATTATTATTTGTTCTCACTCCCTCAACACCAAGTATGTTGATACGTCGCCCATGAAAAAAGTTTAAGTTGCCTATTTAAAGCTCTCCGAGTGCGATATTATTAGGCCGACTTGACAAAAACGATAAACTGACATTCTCATAAACTAGATTGCGCAATTCTTAACTGAACCTTTTCGAACATCCTCCACCGGTTATCCTCTAAGAATTTACGCATTAATGTCAAGGAACATTTTTGAAATTAAATTGGGCACCACATGTTGCGATGTGGTTGATTCATACCAACTTAGCTTTATGGGCAATAGGGAAATGCAAAGTAAAGAACACAAGTACAAAGTGTCTAAAACTAAGCTAATAAAGGAGGGCGAAAAATGTAAAGAAATGATTGAAGCATCATGAATAAATAATTAATGCTGGGGATGAACCGAAAACAGTATAATTAAGCAAGAAAACTTGATTAGAGGGTTAATAGCATAGGAGATGCGAAGAGGGTGGGTAGCTGACACCCCAAAAAGTGGCTCCTAAATTTAGTAACATTCCTTTGCCCCTCTCATTTGGGAACTACAACTAGATCTACTAGACCACCTTAGCTATTTTCCAACATCCACAATCACATATAGACATGGAAGAGAGAGAGACAACTTAAGCGATGGGGCCCTTGGCAGGGTCAAATTTTTGGAAGCCCAAATCAGCCAATTACTTGGGCTTCCTTGGCCATGCAGACTCCAGTTGACCACGACTTATTTCAAATTATTATTTTTCAATTTAGTTGTAGATTTATATAATTGTAGGTTCAATTGTATGATTAACGCAAACCATATTTTGTTAACCTTGAACGTAGCAATCACAATCACAACAGGGTTGTTGCAATCTTGATCATGTGCACTCTAGGCCATTCAATTTGATTTGGCTGTATAACGTTCATAATAATATCATTTCATCACCAATTTAACATTTCTAGATCAAATGACTGTTTCTATTCACATACGTTGAGATATATATATATATATATATATATATATATATGTAACCTTGCTTAATTTGAAGTAGCTGTCTTAATATTGTTGAAAACAAGCTATAGCTCTTTTGGCATTGCATCCCATGTAAAATAGATCCCATATCGTTTCGGTAGGGTCTTATCGAACTATCAATCTCATAATCTGTGGTATCATTTTACAAACAACTAGAACTTTATTTAGTTTGATACCATAAACTTACTTTACCAAAGAACCTTGATTATTTAATGCATATAACTTTATCTTATATCTTTTCGAAGGCTAAAGTACCACTACAAGGGTTCATGCACTCATTTCATCATTAAGTCGTCTTTTAATGCCACTATTCTTTGCCAATATATATGTTCAGATAATCTTTAAGTCATTTTGTACATGCCCCTCACAAAACCTGATGATTCTCGTGAACAACCATAGTGCTTTTCAGTTACATTCATCCAATTATCTCTATTATGTCTTTTGAAATGTATTGGGTTTCCTAACACAGGTGTCGTTACCACTAAACCTTGTGATTTGCTTTCTCTCTTAATCATTGTCTAGCCTGATGTAGTCAACAAATTACAATAATTTAATATGATTTTGAAGTTTAAAGTTGCTAATATGGACAGTAGGCCCCTGATTATAGTGCTTAATAAAGTTTACTCACAACCTAAATTCTTCATAAAAGCGACGAATCATAGGGATTATCTCGGAAATGCTCTCTTTTGACCCACCTAAATTATCCTACAAATCAGCCTTTCTTCACTAAATCATGTTCTTTCTTCCTTAACTTTTCCTAACTTCTCATATTATTCACTCTTTTAATTCACACAAATTACAAATGATAATGAAATGATTTATTAAAATGAATTACACACTTTGCGAGGTAAATTAAGATTTGCAAGGCCGTGCTTTCTTTCTTTTTGGAGCCATGTGTATCTCCATACTTTGAATTTAAGCGCACAAAACAGAAGCACGAGAAAAAGTTTTTCTTTTTAAGGATTTAAAAACTCCATTATTTGACACTTAGGTAGGTAAAGGTTCATGAGTGAATCAGCTGTTGTTAAGACCATAACCTTTTCAATATAGAAAAATTGCCACTCGCATGCGGAAATATTTAAGTTCCTCTTCCACAGTTAGAATCACCGAAAAGAATGCTTAAGTTGACATTCTTTTGCTTGTGTACTTTGATTTGACATAACTAAACAAAAAGTAATCTTGCATGAATCATATGATATGCTCCGAGTAATCTTTCGGAACGAGTGATATGATATATTAGACACTACATTAATCACCGCAGTCTAATCATGGCTAATCGAAGAGTGAAAGAACAAAAGAAACCCTCGAATTAAAAGTACTAATATAAAGTTACCAGCACTGAAACATATTCAATTTAATGGAAGTAACGTCAACTTGAAGTTTAGAATCGTTTTAAGCAAACCCTTTTAAGCCCATTAGAGAAAAACTACGGCAGGGCTTTGTGGAGTCCAAAAAGGAGATGTTCACTTTTATACTTCATACTCAAGGAAGTGATCTACAGGAAAATGGAAGCAAGAAGAATAACCTTTTTGTGGGTACTTTCACTTTTCTATATTAATACCCCAAGTGTTGGAAAGGAGAAATCGACCTATCATAGGGTATAAATATAGTTATCGAAAATACATGCACATAATCACACTTTGAATCCTCCTCGTGGTATATACTACATGTTTTTCACTGCCGGTGTGTGAAATAAGAGTCCAGAAAAGGGCTAGAATGTGATCATCTAGCTCAATTAGCCAAGAGTTAAGTATTCCCGAATTACCGTGCAAATTTAGATTTATTTATCGCTTGCTCGAAACCTATATTGATACCTAAACAATTTTCAAAGAAATGTTGTTCTACTCGATTACCATTAAGGTTAATGTTCTACATATGGTACTCATCATTCTTGGTCATTGATCAACATCACAATAACTATATTTGCAAATTTTCAAAACCTCTTATAGAGTTTTTTTCTCATGTACCGCCAGGGTTTCTGCATATCTCCAGGAACATTTTCCGAAAACTAGGAAATTTTATTAGCTATTTCTCATTATTCATAGCACTCCAAACTCTTTCAAATTTTTTGGGTTGTTTTTAGAGAATGGAAGTGATGATAGTGGAAATACAAATCACGCATATTGAAGTAATTATTTTTTTATTATTTGTGCAAATGTGGTTAATTTAATTTGTTGTGATGCCATTTTCAGCCTCATCTTCTTCTTTTTCCCCCCAATAGAAACTTCACCTAAAAGAATCTAGAGAGGTTGTGTTAAGATCGTGGGTTTTGTCCACAAGGGCTTTGTCCATATCCGCGAAGCTGATGGCTCACTCGCTCGCACCATCATGATTGCAAACTACTTATTAAATAAGTTCAAACAAGAGCTTTTTAATAATAATAAAAAAATGCCCTTATAAAAATAGATAAAAATAATAATGAGAAAACAAAGCCAAAACACTCACATTCCATCAAACATCATTGTGCACAAGTGTGATGGATCTATCAGATAACGACGTGCGGATATGAGAGGGCAAAGTTTACGATAATTTATGACAAACTGAAGATAAATTAAAGTTTTTAAGTCTGCTTGAGCCAGAATTCCACAAGCCTATATTAATTTAATTGGGGGAAAAGGGTTGGCTTCTTTATCAGGCTTCTTAATTAATATCATATCCTCCACTGCCTCCACGAAGCGACTACTATAGACCCAGAATCAGATGTGGGTCAGCCTCCTTCCACTCTTCGATTTCTCTCCCTCTCTGCTTTTTCTTGGCTTTTTTAATTAATCTTCCAGGAGCTTAATACAGTTCTATGATTGGCATAATCAAACCGAGTTCAAAGCTTGATTAGACAGTCGTGGGGTACTTCACTTTTCCATGATTTAAAGCGCATTTGTCCGCAACCCTTTTTTCTAGATCCGAAAGAGAATATAAGGGATTGAAATCAATCGATTTTATAATGTATCCTGCTGTCAGCAATAATCAAATTGCAGTCCATCAGCATGTTTTGGATGGTGACATCGTGCTATCTAGGAGATATGTATGGCCATGGTTTGATCAGCTTAAGAAGATGTGCCAATGATCTCTAGCTTGATCACCAGCTCTATCTTTGTGGATATATGCCCAATTTTTTGAGAGAATTATTAGATGGGAATTAAATTTATTTTTATTTTTATTTTGTGTCGTTAAGATAGTTCGATTATTTTGTTTTTGGGGGGCCGAATATCTATCGATCCCACAGAAAAAAGAAATATGGATGCGAGATTTATAAATGGGAACGGAAAAGCAAGTACAAGATGGGTGTGGAAAGATATATATGCTTCTAATCAAGGATTATTTAACAAGCAATCTTTTTGTTAGTAATAAATTTGTAAATAAAATAATTAGTCATTCTTCTTGCTGCTCGTTTTCGTCGAATCATATGAGTTGCTTCTATTTGTCTACAAATAAAGTCTCTTACTAATAGGCATCTAATTGGTGTAAGTCTCTTTTCTATTCATTCGAGTAATTTAAAATATAACTCGGGTATGTGGGTTATTACTTATTTTACATTAATTAATTATCTCCAAATTTGTGGCCTTGCAACGTCCTAATTGTAATATGAACTGTCGTGAAACAATGCGGTAGTTTACAAATCTTACAATTCAACGCGAGAACAAGAAATTACCGTAGACATGAGCGAGAAACGATAAAAAACGTTGGAGATCTACGTAGTTCGATCCAAGATCCGATACTTACTCTACGAGTAAATATTCCGTGGTTGCAAAGCGCCACGTTAATTGCCGACATGACGCGAATTTTTTTATTTATACCCAATAACTGATCGAGACGTGTCTGCTGAGGTGGAATAAAGAAAAAAATAAAATCTTTTTTTTTCCCTGCATGCTCCACCACCCACACGCCTGTGCAGATCCGGTTTTCGGCCATGGACAACACCACCAGCTCCTCCCATCCAGCCACCGTCTGCCCAACCACTTAAGAATCTGACGCGGCCGTCTCCAGCACGCAAGCCAGCGGGACCTTGAACGGTCATGGAGTCTCTCTCCCTGTTACCTTCCACGAAGTACGACCATGACAGATCTGGAGCCATGGCCGCGGCAAATTTGGCTTCACAGGGTAGGCCGGCCTTCACCTGATGCGGGCAAGGGACAGCCTCGCCAGGCCTTGTTGCATATCTTCTGAAGGATCGGCTCGACTGAGATCTGGAGAAGGCTTTGACGCTCAGCTTTTCTGAAGGCTCAACGATGAGCTGCTTGCGCAAGATGATTGGAGGAGTGAGTCACCAAGCTTGCCGGAGATCTGGAGGCTTGGTCAGGTCTATCCCGATCTGTGGATGTAGCAAGCGACGCTGGAAGGGCAGAGATGGTGGCCGGAGGGCTGTTGCTCCGTGAGGGACGAGGATGAAGAAAAAAAAAGATCTTTTATTTTTTTTTATTCTATCTCAGTAGACACTACTCGATTAAAATAACTGGGTATGAATAAAAAAAGGTGCCCCACGTTAGCAATTGACATAGCACTTCGTAATTACTGAATATTTTCTCCCTACGATACAGAGAAAACTAGCCACAAAAGTCCACTATTAATTGGAGAGTTACGGATTTACAATTAATCGCTCGTATCTTTCTCAATACCTAAGACACAAATCCTTGAAAAACTCGTTTCTCTCACCAAGTTTTGCGCCTAAAAGACACTCTAAACAGCTTGTATTCGTACTCTATACAAAATAGGAGAGAAAACTTACTTAAGAAATGGAAAACCGTGTCAACGAGATGTATGTAAGTTGACATAGTTCCATGTACAAGAAGAAATAACGGGTGAGCCTAGGGTGACAAATATTGGCTCCGGACTTTTTATCCAAAGCTCTTATCTTCTCTTCTCACTCAAAGAGGCGATAAGCCTAGCAGATACGAACACGAAGTCCATGAATGAACTTACACATAAAATGAACTACCAAAGGAGTTTCAAGCTACTCGATGAAGCACATTGTTTTTCACTTTTTTATATTTTTTTTTCAATTTATGGCTGGTCGTGTGGATATAGTTGTTAATGAAGAGAAGCGCAGGTTACTTATTGACAATGCCTAATGGGACTCAATGGATTAGTGCCAAAATTAATGATTCATTGTTTAATTAGTAGGCAAAGAAGGTTCTCAGATCATTATGCTCAACCGATGTACTACTCCAACCAAAGCAATGACATGCTTTTACAATACCAAATATGGCAAATTGATAATGCGTGGACGACACTAAACCATGCTAAAACTCAGCAAAATCTCAACAAAAAAAAAAAGGTGCAATTTTGTTTTAGACAACCTTTGCTTTTGTATTTATGTAATGTCACCAATGACAAAGCAATTATTAAAGGAAAAATTAAAAAAATTGAGAAAAATATTATTGGACCTACCACGATTTAACTTCCAATTACATTGTCCTGCATTTTGTTCAAAAGCATCCCACCAAAATGAGTTGCAATCCAGTAAGAAACCCAGAAAAGAAATAAAGCAAAACCGTCCATCCAATCGATTTATGCCAAATAATCCCTAATTACGTCTAATCCCTTCACTAATTCGGAGCAATAAAGGCTTGTGTGGCAAAAAGGAAAATCATTCAATGAGTGGATGAACACGATGCCCCCACCAAAGTTTACTAACACATGCCACTGTCTTAATAAAGATTTAAAAGAAGAAAAAGAAGTCTTATTAGTGGGAAAGACAAGATTTTCCTGCCCGAAATTATTGTGTGGATGGAATGAACTTAGAAAATCTCCCTTAACTTTGCGATTGCAAGCCTACAAGCCCTCCAACACGTGTTGATTGATGTTGTTCGAGGTTTCTGTGTCATTCGAGGTTTACACTAATGATCCTATGCAGGGCTCCTTTTGAGATTGTCTGCGGGTTTTATCGTCCACTCGCCGTTTGTTTCTTCCACGGGAACGATACCGAAACGTATCAATCCAGATTCTTAATAGCGAATCTCAAGTTTGGGTCATTACATTTCTATAAGGAACAGTCGTTTGTCTGCGGCGTTAGACATGAAATCGATTGATTTGTAGCTAGAATGTGTGGACAAAGTGAGATATAACATACGCCCCCAAAGAAAGCGAGGCATACATTGTCTCCAATGAATAGGGTGATAGGATGGACTGGGGCTCCAAATTGTATATGGGCCTCATATTGGACCCGAACCCTCCAACCCTCTGGAGCAGGCCCTGCATTTGCCCTGCGATTAGTGAGACAAGTCTTTAATCTAAGATTCTTGATTGTCATTGACCTTATTTGTGCTGATATGCTCAATGTAATACCTCATTTTCATTTGTGATCATGCTAATCACATAAAAAACACACCACGCTGGAGGCAATACAGTGGTTGAGAGACCAACTCGCCATCGAGACGCAACATGTTCAACTCTAAATCATAAAATTTCTTGAGATCTCAGTTAATTATAACATGGATGAAGCACTATTCCAGAGATTTTCCCCATCCATAGGCAGTCGGAAATGCGTAAGCATCTTGGATTATCGTATTCATTAGAGCCTCTCCATGTTAATTTTGAGTATTCACATCAAAACAAAGCTAAAGGAGTTTGTGATATCGTGCTTTGTTAATTCATGCTTATATGTACGAGGTAAACGTACGCTTTTGGGGCCCACTTTCGCAAGGGGGGTAAGGGTGGGGCCGTGTAGTTTTAAGAGGTGGGTTTCGACGCCCACACCCTGCAAGAGGTGGGGTGCAAGTCTGAGTGTGCATTGTGAGTGAGAGATAGAGTAGGACCGACCAAAAAAAAAATCCATCTTTTGAATTTGCCTTCGGATTATTAAAAAAAAACAGAACTCTTTTTGGGGTAATAAAGCCTATAACCCTCTATTTGGATTGCCACTTATGCTAATCAAGCTGCATTAAGCGGGCGGGTTGGGCTTCTAGCAGCCTAAAATCACTCTTCAAGTCCACTACTTATCTATACATAGTCCAAGTGCAGCTGAGATTTGCATTTTAAGCCCATTTGTTTCAGCTTTTTTTTAATGCTAAAAAAGATTATCTGTATTTTCCATTAAAATAGAAAATTAGTTTACTTTATGCAAAAACTCCACATGAACTCATAATTTGCTAAACGAGGCCAAATGGTGGAGCTAAATCAATTAGACTTTTTTGAGACAAGATTAAGCTGAAATAATTCAGGAAGTGTGAATTTGGTAAGGCATATTAAATTGAAATTAAATTCATAAGTTTGTATCTATAATTTTTTTCTTTATAATTTCTTACTTTATCAATTAGAAATAGTTCAAAATATTCTTCTTGCGTTTTATTTATTATATATTTCAAGTGATCATATTGATTTATGAATCGCCATGCCCATATAATCTCTCTCATCTTATATATAAAATATACTAATTTTGTAAATTAATCTGTTAAATTAAATTGGCAAGTAGGACGTATAGAAATTGTTGATTAGCTTTACTTCAAGCTTAGGTAACAAGCCTACGTTGGACCCCATCAGTTTGCCTATCCACTTGCATCCAAAAATAAGAAAGACACGACAACAATATAATGCTTTCTCACGAGATATTTAAATGTAGGAAAAAGTGGTTCGCATAAAAATTCATACATATAAAAGAAAGTCTTTCATTTAGCATTTATATATTATTTTTTTAGATCAAAATGTAGCGTTTATGTTACGTGTCACGTTATTGTGGTATTAATTACAATATAACAATCCATTGGTGGTCCATGGTACACGTGGGCAAAAAATGTGACATAGAGATTAGGTAAAAGCTTTTATTTTTGTGGTTTGTCGTCTAGTGTTATGGTACCTAGCTTTTCCTACTATTTGTGGCTCATTTATTTCTGTCGTAACTATATATGGAAACATTGTCAAATTGGAAAGAAAAGTAGGTCCACGAGCTCATATGCGCCCACCATAGACCGGACAAGCTGCTAAATATAGGCTGGACTAAATCTAAGGTCATGGCCAACTGCGCAAAAGAAAAAAAAAACGATGAAATTTAGACTTGCAAACAATAATACCCTTACTTATCAAACTAATAAAAAAAAAGATGAAAAAACCACTAACTTCGGTTTATGGGACAAAAATACCCATCTGCCGCTTCTTTTCTTTTTTCATCCATCTGAAGCTTATGTAGCGGCTAACACGACCAACGATGATGACGTATATAAATGAAATGTCGTCGAAGTGAAAATTGGTGTAGTCATCCGTACAAGACAGTCTCGTCTTAAAGTCACAAAGTTTGGACCCAAAAAAAAAGCCGCAAAGTTGAACAGCTTGAATCCGTGACAACATGATGTCAGTTTATGTATGTTGTTACCCTTAATTTTGCTTGCCTGACATGTCATTTGTATATATTGACGTCCTTTGTTTTTTTTTTTTTGGTAACCCAGGGAACCCCCACACGGCCGACAGCTGGGGAGTAAACCCAGGGGGCGACATGTGCTAGCCACCACACACGTGCCACCGGTTAAGTCACCTTCTGCGGCGCCCGGGATTCGAACACTCAACCTTTTGCGAGAAGAAGAGTGCGCGCTCCAGCAGCGCCACCTAGGCGGGTGGTTATTGACGTCCTTTGTCATGTCAACTTAGCACATAAAACTCGTTTTCACTGAAATGCTAATGAATGGATCTACAGCACAAAATTTTTGTTTTTTATCTGTCCTTTTGAAGGGTGAGGGTATTTTTATTCCCCAACTATAAGTTGTTTTTTTTCTTGGGCATTTGGCCATTTAGATATATCATGCTTGTTAATTTGCATGGAAATATTGTGTGTAACACGATGATTAATTTTGTCTTTGCCAGAACTTGATGATAATTGACAAAGATCAAAGTAGCCCATCTCCGGAAGGCATTAACCCTTGGTTGTTTAGCAGATCTTTGTAGGAAGCCAAAAAAATATGAGAGAGAGAGAGTAATTCAAAGTTAATTCCAGGCACCCGTTAACAAAATTCTTTAAAAAAAAAAAAATGTGGACATATTTTAAAGGACAAATTAAAGTGATCATCACTTCCAGAAACACTCAAGTGGTCTTATCAGTAATAGCTCTCCAACAGGAAGATGATGCATAGGTTTCACCAAGAAATGAATTCAGCTTTGGTCATGTTTGACAGCCCCATCTCAACGCACAACTAAATTCCCAATAAATAGGGTGGTTGTTCGTTTCGAGACATCGATCCAAGGGTCCATGCAATTAAAGATCTTCTTGCCAATTTCCCTTCCCCCCTCCCGCCTCTCTCTTTCAACACAGACGCAAAGTTGTGAAGTTGACAATAAGAGTGTGTTTGTTTGAGTAAAAAAACTTTCTGCGAATTAGTTTTTAAAATTTGATGCATTTGGTTTGATAAAAATGATCAGTCAATAGAATATCATTTATGATCAAAGAAAATATGCATATTTAAAGTTAGAAAAATAAACTCCTTAACCTGAAAAAGGGGAACACATTTCCTAGAAAATTATTCTTGGAAAATGTTTTCCTTTATTGTGATGTTTTTCCGGAAAAACACACACACACCCCCTAGGGATCTTTTTGATTAATTCTTTGACCCCTCACCCAATCCTCATTGGTGCATGCGCTATCATTGCATGCATGGAGAGAATAATGAGATTGCAAAGACTCAACTCTCAACTACCCAATTTCAGATGGCTTATCTCTCATGTTCTGACTAGGTTGATGCTATGAAATCAAGATTGATGTGATATATGAATGCCATCTCTCAATTTTCTCATATTCCAATAGAAGTGGAAAAATATACGAAAACTCACCCGTCAATTCTAAAAGAACATTAATTGTCTGAAACTTTGAAATTTTCTCGTGACCAATTTTCAATTTTCACTAACAAGATAAATTAATAATTTTGTGGGATGAACGCCGAAGATCTTACAAGTTTAAGTTATCAATTGGAGAAGTGCTATCATGTAATAATGAATACGAAAATGGACAAAAAAGAACGATCTCTGTGATGGAATACATCTGTACTTCTTCATCTCCACAGCTGATCGGCATATCTTTTTTTCATTACGTACATAAAGGGGTGAAATAGAAAGTTAGGTTAAGGACGAGATAAGAAAACAAAATGTTTCGTGCGATTCTGCATATAATCTGTCCAATGTTCTTTTTGTTACTTGTTATTAACCTCAAATAATAATGTTTCCTTTCTCTCTCTAGCTATGCTCCACCTGTCCCACAAGATGTAAATGCATTGGTTGTACGAAGGCCGGGGACAGTTGAAGTGATTAAGCCTGCATCAGCGGCATGTTGTGTTGGTGGGTTATGTGGTGTAGAGCTTTGTTTTGAATTGACCACCTCTCAATCTGCCTTATAAATTTGGAACTTCATCCCTCTCTTATTTCCACGTAAATCTTTATCTCTCTCTGACTAAATCCTCATCCTCCTGTAGATTTTGAACTTCCATAATGGAGTTTAGACTCCTGCATGTTCTAGCTTCTCTCACAGTACGTACTTTCTTTGAAGAGCCGCCACTTTTAGTTTAATGCCCGAGGCTTATTTCTTGGAACTTCAACAATTTTTGCATTTTTTTTATCGCGAGTTCATTATGTTGCTAATCCTTCAATTTTTTAGAAGCTAAAAGAGGTTTTCGTTGTTGTGGAATTTGGTGTAGGTGATTGTGGCGACTTCCCATGCAGCTCTAACTCCAGAACTATACTGGAAGTCGGTGTTACCCAACACCCAAATGCCAAAATTCATCAATGACATGTTACAACAACAGTCAGGTTTGTGCTCAAACTCTAAAAAAAAAAATATATCCTGCACCACCAAGTAAAAACGAGCGCAAGAAAATTTGCTCTTCATCTAGTTTGAATTCGTCAAGAAGCTGACCGAATCGAAACTAAAAACATGAAATATTAAGGTAAGATAGCTTGTAAGTCACATGTCAGCATGTACCTTCAATTTCTTAACGGATTCCCAAAAAATCTGACAAATGAAACCGGTAAGATCTGAGTTTTTGTTTGATAGATATAAGGTCATTTCATGGTAGTCTAGAGCAGAAGTCTTATTTCTAATAAATAACTTGTTCCAATTTATATGAATGCAATCTAGATTAGATTTACATGGCTTGTCTCGCCTTTGCCAAGATGTGCACATCCTCGCTCAATTTTTTTATGAACAATGAAGATAATGGCTCGAGGAAAGTATTGAATGAGCGTTTATAAACAAGTTGACCACATGTAGATGAATCTTAGCACATCTACCTTTAGTTGACTCTGATACTAGTTGAGCTCAAGTCCACTTGCCAATTTTTTAGACTTCATGGAAGACGAGAGCACCTCAGTTGACGTAGGCAAAGGTGGAGTGAACGTTGATGCCGGCAAGGGAAAGCCTGGTGGGACCACAGTTGGGGTCGGGAAGGGCGGAGTCGGGGTCGACACAGGGAGCCCTGGAAAGGGGACTAGCGTCGGAGTTGGCAAAGGAGGAGTCGCCGTGCACGCAGGCCCCAAGGGCAAGCCCGTTTATGTCGGGGTCAAACCCGGACCCAAAGCATTCGCCTACAAGTACGCCGCATCCGAGACCCAACTTCGTCATGATCGGAACGTGGCCCTGTTCTTCCTGGAAAAAGACCTAAAACCCGGAACAACAATGACTTTGCACTTCACCAAGACTTCAGACTCGGCCGCTTTCTTGCCCCGCGAAAAAGCAAAAACCCTACCATTTTCATCTGACAAGCTACCTGATATCCTGGACCACTTTTCCCTGAAACCCGGATCAGTGGAAGCCGAAATAATGAAGGACACTATCAAGGAGTGTGAAGAAGCAGGCATCAAGGGAGAGGAAAAATACTGTGCAACCTCATTGGAGTCCATGATTGATTACACCAAGTCCAAGCTTGGAAACAATGTCAAGGCTATCTCTACAGAGGTGAACAAAGGGACCCAATTGGAGAAATTCACCATCAATGCAGGGGTGAGAAGAGTAGCAGCGGATGAATCAGTGGTGTGCCACAAGGAAAACTATCCATATGCTGTCTTCTACTGCCACAAGACCCAACGCACCCGGTTATACGTGGTCCCAATGAAAGGCGTGGATGGGACAGAGGCGAAGGCCATCGCCGCTTGCCACACCGACACGTCGGCCTGGAACCCGAAACACTTGGCCTTCCAAGTGCTCAAGGTTAAGCCAGGGACTGTGCCCGTTTGCCATTTCCTTCCTGAGGACCACGTTGTGTGGTTTCACGACTAGGGGCTTCGCTGTTAATGAGCATGTGATCACTCTCTTTTTATGTATTATTGTTCGAGGGTGCACATGTCATAAGTTTGTATGGAGTCAGTTTAGCAAATATAAGCAATACATGTACTTCTTGTTATACAGACTAGTAAGTATAAGCAGTTTGCGGTATGTCACGACATCTTAGGTTAGTTTTATGAAATATATCCAGTATTATTCTCTAACGGTTTAAGCTTTAGCTCAATTCACATGCTATCTTTCATATTTGAGTTATACATGGAGTATATCTAATACTTTATGAGATGAAATCTACATTCAAGTAGTGCGTCTTATCGACTTGAACTTGGATCGCTTACATTCTGTTGACACCTCGATTTTAAGAAATAAAAAAATAATAAGTATAAAAAAAACTCTTGTTCTACCAAGACCGATTGGGCCTAATATGTAACATTCCGGATTTTGACTCAATTTGGGATTTATAAAACGCGTAATTTGTCAGTGTGCTTATAGTAAAATCTCGCCCGGGAACTGATCACTCTCAGTTATTATTTTAAATTAGAAATTTCGCTAGAATCGCACTCGATCGAATTTTTTCTGTTATTTAGACCTCGAACTTGGCAGTCAATTTTCGAGAGATTCAGAACAAAATAAATTGGACGATGTCGATATTAATGTGACCAGCATCGAAATTGTCGAGAATAGTAGAAAAGTGAATTTTAGGCTGGGTGTAAATTTGGACTAGTAGACGTCCCTCGATATAGTTCGGTTTAATTAATTTGGCCTTTATCCCTTTTTATATGCAAGGCTTATTTTGGACCGGTAGATGGTTTTCGATTTTGAATTTGGACCATCGGTTCACAATTAATATTTGAATGTTTATAAATTTTTTCCCCTCTCTCTCTCTCTCTCTCTCTCTCTCTCTCTCTCTCTCTCTCTCCCGCCCACCCACCTCTCCCGCGCACGTCTTCCTCTCTCTCTCTCTCTCTCTCCCCCCCCTCTTTCTTTCCTCTCTCTCCCCCCCCCCTTGCTGTGCACGCTACCCCCCTACAACATCCCCTCAGCCTCCTCTTCCCCATGGAGACTGACGGCTCTCTCTCTCTCTCTCTCTCTCTCTCTCCTCCTTTTTCCTCTTTCTTCTTCTTCTTCTTCTTCCTCCTTCCTTCTCCGCGTTTGGCCTGCTTGTTTTTGCCCGCCCGGTAGGCAGCGCCCGTCCGAGCCCTCGCTGGCGATCGCGCCCGTCATCGCCCGGCCCGACCGCCACACTGCACCGCCCAACCAGCTCCGCCATCGTCGCGTAGCCCACCAGCCACCCCGGCCGCCCTCTTCCTCCTCCCTCGCGCGCCTGACCCGATGAAATCGCCCTTGTGCCGTCCCAGCGCTCGGCACTGCCCGGCTTCGCCGGCGCGTCGTCGGCCCGCCCGCCTCCGCCCCGTCGCCGCCACGAGACCAGCCCCCTTGTCTCTCCCTTCCCGGCCTCCTCCTGTCCCGGTTCCGCCCGGCCAGCCCCCCTTCATCCTTCATGCCGTCAGCTCGTCCGACCTCGCGCCGCCGCCATGCCGTGCCGCCCCACCGCCGACGCCGCCGCCCCCACCCCTCGGCCTCTCCCCTCCCTCTCCCTTCCCCTCTCCCTCTCACCTCACCACCCGACCACCCCTCCCATTTCCGCCGTCATCGCTTTGCCGTCGCCGCCGCCCACCATTTGACCCGGTAGGCCGCTGCCACCGAAAGACTTCCGAGTGCCCGCCTTGCCATACTATTCACTCCGAGCACTATTCACAGGCCCATTACTGTTCATCCAAACACTATTCATTCAAGGGGCCCGTTAATATTCATCCGAAAGCAATCGCTCACGGGCCACGGGCCCGTTCATCGCTCATTCCGTTCATCCTGTCTTGAGCACATGTCGGGTTTTCTCCGGGCCAAAACCTAGTAAGTGATATTCTAATCCCTATTTAGTATAATGAATACTATTAGACATGTTTAGGGATTTATTTAGTTTAATTTAGTGATTAAATTAGAAATTAGATTAGTCGGTAAGAATACGACTAGTGCGTGAATTATGTGGCGATTGGTAGATCAATTTACGATGAATATATGACTAGTTGTGGTGCATTGATTGATTGTATTATGGTGGCGCGTGTGGATGAAAATTGATGTTCGTATGTGACTGTCTGGGATATCGAAGGTGTGATTGGGTGTGACGGATTTGTGATGTGACTGGGTTTGGCATTGACTGGGATTGGCATGATGAATTGATTTGGCGAATTGGGATGTGGTGCGTGTGTCTTGAGTTGATTGGTACGACATGTAAAAATGGCGAACTGTGTTGTGGTGCATGTGCATGTGAAAAAGCCCGGATCGATCGGAGGGCTGCCAACCTGAGGCGTAGGATACGCGGGTGTGGCGAATAAGGCATGACTAGACCTGAGGCGTAGGTTACGCGGGTCATTGGAAAGAAAAAGTGTCCTGAGGCGTGGTTACGCGGGACCGAGCCCAGCTTGATTCGAGGGCTGAGCCTAAGGCGCAATGGTGCGGGCTGTGAGATGGGGCCTGAGGCGCAGTGGCGCGAACCGAGTGAAAGGACCTGGGAGGTCATGGAAAGCTGTTCGACCACGCATGCGATTCGAGCGTGACTGAAATTGATTGATTTGACTAATTGATTGACCGATCGAAATGCCGGAATTGATTGGGTGCTATTGTGGTCGGGCGCGGTGAATGACTGCAGTGGTATGTTATCGAATTATTATTATTATAATACATTTGATCGACGAGTAAAGTCGCACGCCGCTGATGGCGAGGTAAGTACTTTGAGGTGAATTCGGTATATTGGGAATTAGATTGCATGTACTGCTTGTCTGGGTACGCATTGGCCTACGTAGGATTTAGGGTATTGCTTATTGAGACTCGTTTTCACGGTTATTATAAAACCACTTTCAGATCCGCGACCGTGATCGATTCGAAGATGCCGCCAGAGTACCACGGGGATTGAAGGATAGACCAATTTACCCTGTCTTTTGAGTATCACGGGGTGTTAATGGGTCGGGTCGGGTCGGGCTTTCTTAATACCCGACCCGACCCGAAATCTATAGGGTCATGCTTGACCCACCCAAGACCCTGTTCACCGTACTCCCCAAGCCCCGGGTCGGGTCGGGCTGGGCTATGGTTTTTTTTTTTTTTCCTCTTTCGCGCAGATAGTAACATCGAAAGGTAGAAGACAATTCTCATAAAGAAAAATTTCTATCTTATAAGCATTAAAGCTAACACGTGAGTAATAAAAACGACCTGGAAGTTACGGTACATTCAGACGATATTAAGATGCACAAGAAGCAACCTTCGGCACATCACGAGGATATCAGATCACTTCCACACCACAGGTCTCCAATCAAACAAAGCTTCAACAAACTCTAAACAATTGACTCACAGAAAGAAAACACCCTCTTCCGAATAAACACGTGATCTAGGAGCAAATACCGCGGTCAAGGACACCCAAAGCAAGATCTGCAGACAATTATGCCTCCGAAGTGGTGGTGCTATTCTCCTCCTGGTCGAGCATTTTCACAATTTGGGCCACGCCATCAGCAATTTCCTTCTGGATGACCCCATCAGGCACATCAAAAGTCCTCCTCATGGAAAGTGATTTTCCCGGGGGCTGGGGGTCCACCACATCGAGCATTGCTTCCAGCTCATCTATCATCGATTTCTTTGCAGCCCGCACCATTAAATCAGATCCCTGACATTAGAAGGGGAAAAACACGAAACCTGTTTAAGGGACTTAATACACAAGTTTTGGATAATGTGATCACCTACCTAGAGTTGAAGATGAGGAATAGAGCAATACAAAAACAAGACAAGCATATGATTCCCCGACCACACCCCATCTGTGCCTATGGATCACGCATTTATCTACGAGTACATCACCCTACAGCGACGATCACCCTACAGAAGACAATTATTATAAGTCTATCTTAAAATCAAAGGGTCGATTGATGACTTGTGCACTCGACAGCGACGATCTTTGCTGATGCTGAAGCCCCATGTGCTATAGTTGTAAGCCAAGAATGCTCCGTCTTATCTATATAAGCAAATCAAATCAGATCCGAAAGAGTAAGCACCTTTGTAATGTTAGAATCTGTGAAGCACGGTTCTAGCCTGCATCTCGATAACCGGTTTATATTTAGGGAATATGACGACAATGCTGGTGTAAAAAGATAAATCATGATCTAATAAATTTGGAGACGTATAATGTGAACAGCAGGTTTGCCCGAGAGGTTAAGGGGGAAGACTTAAGATCTTCTGCACATAAGTGCGCGTGGGTTCGAACCCCACAGCCTACATCCTTCAGCCTTTCATTTATTCCCTTTTAATACCCATTGCTTTTAGTTTTTTCATATCTAAAAATGTAAAGTACGTCAAAACCAAATTTTTTTTTAAATCATCTGAAAGCAACAAAAATAAATAAACTCCTCAATAAAAGCGCGAAGCTTTCATTTTACACAGATCAAAGCTGGGCCAGTATCAGCATCAGAAGATTTCCATGAGGTTCCCTTAAGTCTGATTCATTCTTCACCCAAACACTATGTAGTAAAAATATAAAGGGATAGTTTACCAGCTATTTAAATAGTTTTACCATACTTCTGTTAAAACTGTAGTAGTCCAAACACTATGTAGTAAAAATAGGTCCCAAGTTATTTAGAGTCTCGAGTAAAAACTGACAAGTTACCTAAAATGGCAATCTCCAACTTCATCAATCTCTAACTTCATCGATCATGCTAAGCCAAGCTGATTGGAGTGGCCTTATTAGGCACGCCTTCCATGTCGAGCCTCATGGTTATACTAGAAGTTAGGGTGTAAGTAGCAGTTACAGCAACATCTCCCGGGTAACCTATAATCATATGACCGTGCAACCCAAGGCATCAAAGCTGTGTTGGTGCCAATGCATGGGTGTGTTGATGAGCATGCGTGCCTGTGTGCGCATGTGTGTGTGTGCGTGTGTGTGTGTGTGTGAGAGAGAGAGAGAGAGAGAGAGAGAGACCTTCTTCCCCATCAGTATTGCAAGAAACAAAAGCCACGTGGACATAGCAAGGATAGGAAGGGGAAACCTAACGCATACCTATTTCTCTTTGGAAGTTACGGTAGGAACCGTAACTCATCAAAGAGTCCTTACAGAGTCGGGATACCAATCTCAAAAGAGCATCAGACGGCTTGCCCTGCCGTAAGTTTCGCAAGAGCACCTCTTCGAGGAGATCGAGTCTCTGTATGAACATCAGCAGAGCAGAAAATCACTTTCCGCCACGGCTGGGGCAGTCAAACGCTCTCGCACGAGCCCATAGGGGGTTCATCACGGGCGGCCCCTGCCGTGCTCCAATCTTCTTGATGTTAACATAGTGAAAACACTGAATCAATATATTAGACCGCTTTGAAATGTAAGCATTCAAGGCGCTTCTGAGTGTACTGAAAAGAACTTTCCAACTGCTTTCAAACCGGAGAATATGTGACAAATAAACTACACTTTAGACAGTTAATTATCAGATTACAACAACACGAGGAAGCTGAAAATGAAAGAACCAAAGAAGACATCAATTTACAGCAGAAAAGACCAACAGCAAAAATCTCCCCAACATCAAACGTCTAACGTGCCACCATCTTCTTTGATGGGCTTTATCAAAACACCAGTCAGCTTTCACTTGGTCGCATTCGCATCAAATTTAAACTGAAGTGCTACAAATCCTCAAGCTTCCACAGAGGCAGGATGTCAAAGTGTGATGAAATCACGTTCGACAACTCTATTGCACAATTCGATTCCCAACACTACCTATCTAGACGAAACAGATACGCAGCAGATGCCAAAGGGAGAACATAGAGAAGGCATTTACGCAGCAGATCGATAGTCAAACACATACAGAAGGCCACCACCACCACCCCCATGCCCACCCTCATCACCACCCAACGGCGGACCCTTCGACCCCAAATCGTCCACCCCCAAGATGCCCAAAATCTCGCCCACCGAAGGGCACCCGGCGAACCCCTCGACCAGAAGGGCGGGAGCTCGCGAGCGCAAGCGATCGCGGAGCAAAAGGGAGCAGATCCAGGACGCTAGGGCAAGCGGAGCAAAAAGGACAACAACAGAGACGACCCCTAACAGAGGCGTTGCAGAGCTAGAGAGAGAGAGACCTCGAGCGACGGCGACGGCGATGGCGACGAGCGAAGGATGCAGAGAGATGATCGACGGGGTAGAGACGAGAGCAGGCGAGAGAGCGTCCGGCGATGGCGATTGGCGACTGAGAGTCTGAGAGAGGGAGATGGACCGGCCCAGAGTGTTAATGGGTCGGCCTGACCCTACCCAACCATAATGAAACCCTAAATTTTAGGGCCATATTCGAAGAAAATTAAGACCCGACCCCAAAATACTCCAAATTTTAGGGCCGGATCAGGTCGGCGCGGGTCGGGCCGGGCCGGCCCGTGTCTTATTGACACCCCTAGACGCGGCCGTCTCCAGCACGCAAGCCAGCGGGACCTTGAACGGTCATGGAGTCTCTCTCCCTGTTACCTTCCACGAAGTACGACCATGACAGATCTGGAGCCATGGCCGCGGCAAATTTGGCTTCACAGGGTAGGCCGGCCTTCACCTGATGCGGGCAAGGGACAGCCTCGCCAGGCCTTGTTGCATATCTTCTGAAGGATCGGCTCGACCGAGATCTGGAGAAGGCTTTGACGCTCAGCTTTTCTGAAGGCTCGACGATGAGTTGCTTGCGCAAGATGATTGGAGGAGTGAGTCACCAAGCTTGCCGGAGATCTGGAGGCTTGGTCAGGTCTATCCTGATCTGTGGATGCAGCAAGCGACGCTGGAAGGGCAGAGATGGTGGCCGGAGGGCTGTTGCTCCGTGAGGGACGAGGATGAAGAAAAAAAAGATCTTTTATTTTTTTTTTATTGTATCTTAGTAGACACTGCTCGATCAAAATAACTGGGTATGAATAAAAAAAGGTGCCCCACGTTAGCAATTGACATAGCACTTCGTAATTACTGAATATTTTCTCCCTACGATACAGAGAAAACTAGCCACAAAAAGTCCACTATTAATTGGAGAGTTACGGATTTACAATTAATCGCTCGTATCTTTCTCAATACCTAGGACACAAATCCTTGAAAAACTCGTTTCTCTCACCAAGTTTTGCACCTAAAAGACACTCTAAACAGCTTGTATTCGTACTCTATACAAACTAGGAGAGAAAACTTACTTAAGAAATGGAAAACCGTGTCAACGAGATGTATGTAAGTTGACATAGTTCCATGTACAAGAAGAAATAACGGGTGAGCCTAGGGTGACAAATATTGGCTCCGGACTTTTTATCCAAAGCTCTTATCTTCTCTTCTCACTCAAAGGGGCGATAAGCCTAGCAGATACGAACACGAAGTCCATGAATGAACTTACACATAAAATGAACTACCAAAGGAGTTTCAAGCTACTCGATGAAGCACATTGTTTTTCACTTTTTTTTTTTTTTTCAATTTATGGCTGGTCGTGTGGATATAGTTGTTAATGAAGAGAAGCGCAAGTTACTTATTGACAATGCCTAGTGGGACTCAATAAATTAGTGCCAAAATTAATGATTCATTGTTTAATTAGTAGGCAAAGAAGGTTCTCAGATCATTATGCTCAACCGATGTACTACTCCAACCAAAGCAATGACATGCTTTTACAATACCAAATATGGCAAATTGATAATGCGCGGACGACACTAAACCATGCTAAAACTCAGCAAAATCTCAACCAAAAAAAAAAGGTGCAATTTTGTTTTAGACAACCTTTGCTTTTGTATTTATGTAATGTCACCAATGACAAAGCAATTATTAAAGGAAAAATTAAAAAAATTGAGAAAAATATTATTGGACCTACCACGAGTTAAGTTTCAATTGCGTTGTCCTGCATTTTTTTCAAAAGCATCCCACCAAAATGAGTTGCAATCCAGTAAGAAACCCAGAAAAGAAATAAAGCAAAACCGTCCATCCAATCGATTTATGCCAAATAATCCCTAATTACGTCTAATCCCTTCACTAATTCGGAGCAATAAAGGCTTGTGTGGCAAAAAGGAAAATCATTCAATGAGTGGATGAACACGATGCCCCCACCAAAGTTTACTAACACATGCCACTGTCTTAATAAAGATTTAAAAGAAGAAAAAGAAGTCTTATTAGTGGGAAAGACAAGATTTTCCTGCCCGAAATTATTGTGTGGATGGAATGAACTTAGAAAATCTCCCTTAACTTTGCGATTGCAAGCCTACAAGCCCTCCAACACGTGTTGATTGATGTTGTTCGAGGTTTCTTGTGTCATTCGAGGTTTACACTAATGATCCTATGCAGGGCTCCTTTTGAGATTGTGCAGATTTATGTGTCACTCAAGGTTTACGCTCGCTTCCACGAACGATACCGAAACGTATCAATCCAGATTCTTAATAGCGAATCTCAAGTTTGGGTCATTACATTTCTATAAGGAACAGTCGTTTGTCTGCGGCGTTAGACATGAAATCGATTGATTTGTAGCTAGAATGTGTGGACAAAGTGAGATATAACATACGCCCCCAAAGAAAGCGAGGCATACATTGTCTCCAATGAATAGGGTGATAGGATGGACTGGGGCTCCAAATTGTATATGGGTCTCATATTGGACCCGAACCCTCCAACCCTCTGGAGCAGGCCCTGCATTTGCCCTGCGATTAGTGAGACAAGTCTTTAATCTAAGATTCTTGATTGTCATTGACCTTATTTGTGCTGATATGCTCAATGTCATACCTCATTTTCATTTGTGATCATGCTAATCACATAAAAAACACACCACGCGGAGGCAATACAGTGGTTGAGAGACCAACTCGCCATCGAGACGCAACATGTTCAACTCTAAATCATAAAATTTCTTGAGATCTCAGTTAATTATAACATGGATGAAGCACTATTCCAGAGATTTTCCCCATCCATAGGCAGTCGGAAATGCGTAAGCATCTTGGATTATCGTATTCATTAGAGCCTCTCCATGTTAATTTTGAGTATTCACATCAAAACAAAGCTAAAGGAGTTTGTGATATCGTGCTTTGTTAATTCATGCTTATATGTACGAGGTAAACGTACGCTTTTGGGGTTATTAAAATCCATCTTTTGAATTTGCCTTCGGATTATTAAAAAAAAAAAAGAACTCTTTTTGGGGTAGTAAAGCCTATAACCCTCTATTTGGATTGCCACTTATGCTAATCAAGCTGCATTAAGCGGGCGGGTTGGGCTTCTAGCAGCCTAACATCACTCTTCAAGTCCACTACTTATCTATACATAGTCCAAGTGCAGCTGAGATTTGCATTTTAAGCCCATTTGTTTCAGCTTTTTTTAATGCTAAAAAAAGATTATCTGTATTTTCCATTAAAATAGAAAATTAGTTTACTTTATGCAAAAACTCCACATGAACTCATAATTTGCTAAACGAGGCCAAATGGTGGAGCTAAATCAATTAGACTTTTTGAGACAAGATTGAGCTGAAATAATTCAGGAAGTCTGAATTTGGTAAGGCATATTAAATTGAAATTAAATTCATAAGTTTGTATCTATAATTTTTTTTCTTTATAATTTCTTACTTTATCAATTAGAAATAGTTCAAAATATTCTTTTTGCGTTTTATTTATTATATATTTCAAGTGATCATATTGATTTATGAATCGCCATGCCCATATAATATCACTCATCTTATATATAAAATATACTAATTTTGTAAATTATCTAGTTAAATTAAATTGGCAAGTAGGACGTTATAAAAATTGTTGATTAGCTTTACTTCAAGCTTAGGTAACAAGCCTGCGTTGGACCCCATCAGTTTGCCTATCCACTTGCATCCAAAAATAAGAAAGACACGACAATAATATAATGCTTTCTCACGAGACATTTAAATGTAGGAAAAAGTGGTTCGCATAAAAATTCATGCATATAAAAGAAAGTCTTTCATTTAGCGTTTATATTTTTTTTTTAGATCAAAATGTAGCGTTTATGTTACGTGTCACGTTATTGTGGTATCAATTACAATATAACAATCCATTGTTGGTCCGCGGTACACGTGGGCAAAAAATGTGACATAGAGATTAGGTAAAAGCTTTTACTTTTGTGGTTTGTCGTCTAGTGTTATGGTACCTAGCTTTTCCTACTATTTGTGGCTCATTTATTTCTGTCGTAACTATATATGGAAACATTGTCAAATTGGAAAGAAAAGTAGGTCCACGAGCTCATATGCGCCCACCATAGACCGGACAAGCTGCTAAATATAGGCTGGACTAAATCTAAGGTCATGGCCAACTGCGCAAAAGAAAAAAAAAACGATGAAATTTAGACTTGCAAACAATAATACCCTTACTTATCAAACTAATAAAAAAAAAAAAATGAAAAAACCACTAACTTCGGTTTATGGGACAAAAATACCCATCTGCCGCTTCTTTTCTTTTTTCATCCATCTGAAGCTTATGTAGCGGCTGACACGACCAACGATGATGACGTATATAAATGAAATGTCGTCGAAGTGAAAATTGGTGTGGTCATCCGTACAAAACATCTCGTCTTAAAGTCATAAAGTTTGGACCCAAAAAAAAAAGCCGCAAAGTTGAACAGCTTGAATCCGTGACACATGATGTCAGTTTATGTATGTTGTTACCCTTAATTTTGCTTGACTGACATGTCATTTGTATATATTGACGTCCTTTGTCATGTCAACTTAGCATATAAAACTCGTTTTCACTGAAATGCTAATGAATGGATCTACAGCACAAAATTTTTGTTTTTTATCTGTCCTTTTGAAGGGTGAGGGTATTTTTATTCCCCAACTATAAGTTGTTTTTTCTTGGGCATTTGGCCATTTAGATATATCATGCTTGTTAATTTGCATGGAAATATTGTGTGTAACACGATGATTAATTTTGTCTTTGCCAGAACTTGATGATAATTGACAAAGATCAAAGGAGCCCATCTCCGGAAGGCAATGATGCATAGGTTTCACCAAGAAATGAATTCAGCTTTGGTCATGTTTGACAGCACCATCTCAAAGCACAACTAAATTCCCAATAAATAGGGTGGTTGTTCGTTTCGAGACATCGATCCAAGGGTCCATGCAATTAAAGATCTTCTTGCCAATTTCCCTTCCCCCCTCCCGCCTCTCTCTTTCAACACAGACGCAAAGTTGCGAAGTTGACAATAAGAGTGTGTTTGTTTGAGTAAAAAAACTTTCCGCGAATTAGTTTTTAAAATTTGATGCATTTGGTTTGATAAAAATGATCAGTCAATAGAATATCATTTATGATCAAAAAAAAATATGCATATTTAAAGTTAGAAAAATAAACTCCTTAGCCTGGAAAAGGGGAACACATTTCCTAGAAAATTATTCTTGGAAAATATTTTCCTTTATTGTGATGTTTTTCCGGAAAAACACACACACCCTAGGGATCTTTTTGATTAATTCTTTGACCCCTCACCCAATCCTCATTGGTGCATGCGCTATCATTGCATGCATGGAGAGAATAATGAGATTGCAAAGACTCAACTCTCAACTACCCAATTTCAGATGGCTTATCTCTCATGTTCTGACTAGGTTGATGCTATGAAATCAAGATTGATGTGATATATGAATGTCATCTCTCAATTTTCTCATATTCCAATAGAAGTGGAAAAATACGAAAACTCACCTGTCAATTCTAAAAGAATACTAATTGTCTGAAACTTTGAAATTTTCTCGTGACCAATTTTCAATTTTCACTAACAAGATAAATTAATAATTTTGTGGGATGAACGCCAAAGATCTTACAAGTTTAAGTCATCAATTGGAGAAGTGCTATCATGTAATAATGAATACGAAAATGGACAAAAAAGAACGATCTCTGCGATGGAATACATCTGTACTTCTCCATCTGCACAGCTGATCGGCATATCTTTTTTTCATTACGTACATAAAGGGGTGAAATAGAAAGTTAGGTTAAGGACGAGATAAGAAAACAAAATGTTTCGTGCGATTCTGCATATAATCTGTCCAATGTTCTTTTTGTTACTTGTTATTAACCTCAAATAATAATGTTTCCTTTCTCTCTCTAGCTGTGCTCCACCTGTCCCACAAGATGTAAATGCATTGGTTGTACGAAGGCCGGGGACAGTTGAAGTGATTAAGCCTGCATCAGCGGCATGTTGTGTCGGTGGGTTATGTGGTGTAGAGCTTTGTTTTGAATTGACCACCTCTCAATCTGCCTTATAAATTTGGAACTTCATTCCTCTCTTATTTCCACGTAAATCTTTATCTCTCTCTGACTAAATCCTCATCCTCCTGTAGATTTCGAACTTCCATAATGGAGTTTAGACTCCTGCATGTTCTAGCTTCTCTCACAGTACGTACTTTCTTTGAAGAGCCGCCACTTTTAGTTTAATGCCCGAGGCTTATTTCTTGGAACTTCCACAATTTTTGCATTTTTTTTATCGCGAGTTCATTATGTTGCTAATCCTTCAATTTTTTAGAAGCTAAAAGAGGTTTTCGTTGTTGTGGAATTTGGTGTAGGTGATTTTGGCGACTTCCCATGCAGCTCTAACTC
This sequence comes from Syzygium grande, assembly GCA_024733475.1. NCBI lineage: Eukaryota > Viridiplantae > Streptophyta > Magnoliopsida > Myrtales > Myrtaceae > Syzygium > Syzygium grande. The sequence continues at coordinate 9,094,452 of JAMXDD010000008.1, forward strand.
CAGAACTATACTGGAAGTCGGTGTTACCCAACACCCAAATGCCAAAATTCATCAATGAAATGTTACAACAACAGTCAGGTTTGTGCTCAAACTTTAAAAAAAAAAAAAACATATCCTGCACCACCAAGTAAAAACGAGCGCAAGAAAATTTGCTCTTCATCTAGTTTGAATTCGTCAAGAAGCTGACCGAATCGAAACTACAAACATGAAACATTAAGGTAAGATAGCTTGTAAGTCACATGTCAGCATGTACCTTTAATTTCTTAACGGATTCCCAAAAAATCTGACAAATGAAACCGGTAAGATCTGAGTTTTTGTTTGATAGATATAAGGTCATTTCATGGTAGTCTAGAGCAGAAGTCTTATTTCTAATAAATAACTTGTTCCAATATATATGAATGCAATCTAGATTAGATTTACATGGCTTGGCTCGCCTTTGCCAAGATGTGCACATCCTCGCTCAATTTTTTTATGAACAATGAAGATAATGGCTCGAGGAAAGTATTAAATGAGCGTTTATAAACAAGTTGACCACATGTAGATGAATCTTAGCACATCTACCTTTAGTTGACTCTGATACTAGTTGAGCTCAAGTCCACTTGCCAATTTTTTTAGACTTCATGGAAGACAAGAGCACCTCAGTTGACGTAGGCAAAGGTGGAGTGAACGTTGATGCCGGCAAGGGAAAGCCTGGTGGGACCACAATTGCGGTCGGGAAGGGCGGAGTCGGGGTCGACACAGGGAGCCCTGGAAAGGGGACTAGCGTCGGAGTTGGCAAAGGAGGAGTCGCCGTGCCCGCAGGCCCCAAGGGCAAGCCGGTCAAACCCGGACCGGTCAAACCCGGACCGGTCAAACCCAGACCCGAAGTATTCGTCTACAAGTACGCCGCATCTGAGACCCAACTTCGTGATGATCGGAATGTGGCCGTCTTCTTCCTGGAAAAGGACCTAAAACCCGGAACAACAATGACTTTGCACTTCACCAAGACTTCAGACTCGGCCGCTTTCTTGCCCCGCGAAGAAGCAAAAACCCTACCATTTTCATCTGACAAGCTACCTGATATCCTGGACCACTTTTCCCTGAAACCCGGATCAGTGGAAGCCGAAATAATGAAGGACACTATCAAGGAGTGCGAAGAAGCAGGCATCAAGGGAGAGGAAAAATACTGTGCAACTTCATTGGAGTCCATGATTGATTACACCAAGTCCAAGCTTGGAAACAATGTCAAGGCTATCTCTACAGAGGTGAACAAAGGGACCCAATTGGAGAAATTCACCATCAATGCAGGGGTGAGAAGAGTAGCAGCGGATGAATCAGTGGTGTGCCACAAGGAAAACTATCCATATGCTGTCTTCTACTGCCACAAGACCCAACGCACCCGGTTATACGTGGTCCCAATGAAAGGCGCGGATGGGACGGAGGCGAAGGCCATCGCCGCTTGCCACACCGACACATCGGCCTGGAACCCGAAACACTTGGCCTTCCAAGTGCTCAAGGTTAAGCCAGGGACTGTGCCCGTTTGCCATTTCCTTCCTGAGGACCACGTTGTGTGGTTTCGCAACTAGGGGCTTCGCTGTTAATGAGCATGTGGTCACTCTCTTTTTATGTATTATTGTTGGAGGGTGCACATGTCATAAGTTTGTATGAAGCCAGTTTAGCAAATATAAGCAATACATGTACTTCTTGTTATACAGACTAGTAAGTATAAGCAGTTTGTGGTATGTCACGACATGTTAGGTTAGTTTTATGAAATATATCCAGTATTATTCTCTAACGGTTTAAGTTTTAGCTCAATTCACATGCTATCTTTCATATTTGAGTTATACATGGAGTGTATCTAATACTTTATGAGATGAAATCTACATTCAAGTAGTGCGCCTTATCGACTTGAACTTGGATCGCTTACATTCTGTTGACATCTCGATTTTAAAAAAATAATAATAATAAGTATAAAAAAAAACTCTTGTTCTACCAAGACAGATTGGGCCTAATATGCGCATTCGGCCCACTGCATGGTGGGCTTATCTTTCCGTTGACACCTAATTTTGCCCCGCTGCAATTAATTAATGCTTAAATGGTAAATTGGCCAAATTAGTACGAAAGAGAGATAAAATTAAAAATATATATAAAATAAAATATATCAGACCGTTTCAACTTGGCCGATTAGCCTTAGCCCGACCTTTGTCTTTTAATTTTCGCTTAGACCCAGTCCTTTTTGTTTGTTCCTTTTTCGACTGGGCCCCTCCTTTTCCCTCTCTCTTCAGCCCACTTTCGGACCATCCCCTCCTCTTTATTTTTGGCTCAACCCCCCCTTGCACAGCCCAGTTGCATTGTCTTTTCTTCTTTAGGCCCAACCTTCTTCTTTTTTGTTTGTCTCCCTCATGATCGTGAGAAAGACAAGCAAAATGGGGACCACAGGAAGACGCGCTAGTACGATGAGGAGAACGGGAAGCCGCGCTACAGGCGGAGACGGCGCAGCAGTAGTGCCCGTCGTGCGCGTTCTTGGTAGAGGTCAGGCACATACAGTGGTCCCAAAAGAGTCCCCGATTCGGGGATAAAGAGGAGAGAAGAGAGGGGGAGAACATGGGGAAGGATGAAGAGGAGAGAACAGAGAGAGATCTAGGAGAGAGTTTGAGAAGAAAGTCGTCGAGAGAGCTAGAAAAGGGAGATCTTTGGGGGTGAGCGTGAAGAAACTGAGAGTTTCCTAGGACAATGTGAGATGGAGAGCTGAGAGGAACCGAGGATTCGAAGCGGAGTTCTTTGGGGGCCGGAATAGAGAACGTTCGAGAGAGAAGCATCTGAGGAAGAGATTTGGAGGAGAAGGGGGGTCTTGCTTGCTCGCCAGTGGCCCGTTCAAGTCATCGCCGATCCTGTCTAGCCGCCGACCACCGCGATTTGCCTCGAACAGACTCGAATCATGTCCCAAAATTACGGCTTCGTGGCAATCACCTATTCGCACACGCTCGAGAGTGGTAAGGATGAACATCGAGAAGCAAAATGCCTATTTCATCGCGCTTGATAACAAGATCAATGAGCTAACTGCTCAGCTCGCGCAATTCGCTAATGAAGTTAAAGCCGCACTGGCGGCGCCGAATGCTAACCAAGCCACACCACAAGCTGCCCCCGATCCCAAAGAGGGTTCTGTAAGGAGGAATGGTGTCGGGGAGACATTGAATACCGCACCCGTAGTGGTAGAACTTGATCCTGTTTGGGAAGCCGTCACGCCCCGTTTGGAAGAAGAGCACAACAAAAGATTTACAAAGATAGAAGAGAAATTTCGTGCACTACGGGGATATGAAGAGCACATGATCGAGGATCTTTCCCGATATGCACAAATGAGCTTTCCTGAGAAGTTCAAGATTCTCGACTTTACTAAGTATGATGGGACTGGAGATCCAAAGATCCACTTGAAGTACTATTTAAACCGAATGGCGAGATATGTCCAGAATGTCCCATTAATGATTGAGATTTTTCAAGAGAGTTTGACGGGGCCTGCTTTGCAATGGTATGTCTTGTCGGAGCCTGAGAAGTTTGAGAAGTGGGAGGAGTTAGCCGAAGCGTTCATCCCATAATAAAAATGCAACGCCAAGATAGCTTCCACATGTGAAGTGTTGACTCGAACTGAAAAGAAAAGGAGTGAGTCCTTGAGAGCTTTTGCTCAAAGATGGCGTACTCTCGCTACTCAAGTCCATCCTCTGCTCGATGAGAAAGAGCTATTGGATCTCTTCCTTAAGGCCTTACCTAATGATTTCTATTTGAAGTTGGTTGGTTCTGGATACTTGACCTTCTCTCAGTTGGTAGATGTCGAAGAGAGGGTGGAAGGAGCCATGTGTGATGATAGATTGAACGAAGGGATTAGCCGAAAGATCCCGAATAGGAAAGAAAAGGAGGTGGAGATCGCATATGTACAAATGCCGGTTATGACGAGGCCCCCTGTCTCATCCTCTCAAGGACCATCTGTGTTCCAAGAGAAGACATATCAAAGTTACGAATTCAAAAAGAATGCACTAAAGCAATTCACCCCCCTGCCTAGGCCTCTATCCAAGTTGTTGCCCATGCTATTGAGAAGGAAAATGATAGCTAAAGAAGTACCTCGAGATAATCCTTCAAAATTCCCCGGATTCGACTTGTCGAAGTTTTGTGAGTTCCATAGAAGCAAGAGGGGTCATGATGTAGATAACTGCTTCACTTTCAAGAACAAAGTTCGGAATTTACTCGACTAGGGCCTCTTATCCTTCAAGGATCCGGCCCCTAACATCCAATAAAATCCATTGTCTAATCATGCTAAGGATGTCAACGTGACCATGGAAAAGGGTAACAAGAGTAAGCAAACTTTTAGAGTGGATGTTCATAAACTATATGACCTATTAGTGTTGGTGGGACATTGTGAAGAGAGGGAAGATATCCCGATGGAAGAGAAGCTAAAATATATCACTCATATGGTAGATATGAGCATAATCTATAGTATGAAGGAGGATGTTACGATGCAGCTGATAGCCGTTATTGATTCATTTTGTGAGATCAAGAAAGGGTCGGGGGAGATACCTGTCGAGCTTATGGAAACTAATGAACCGACCAATGATGGCACGTCGGAGGATTTAATTGTGACTGACAATGAAGGAGACAATTCATGTGATGATTACGAGCCTCATGCTAGAAATGTTGATTGGAACCATGAATTTATGAAGATTGCCCGCAAGAATGAGGAAGTGGTTGACACCCTAGGTCAACCTAGTGGTAAATTTGACTATTTTGTAAAGTATTCACCCCCACCGAGCTTCTTCATCGATCCCAAAGATGTTGTTCCTGATGGATGTGGAGGTATAGATAACCCGCTTGAGCCCGAGGAGGAGATGGTCAACATGATCACCCCCGTGGTCATTGACTTGTCAGTCGAAGAAGACCTATCAGACTCCGATGAACAAGATGTTGAGCATGTAGTCATTGACCTTACGTCAGAAGAGTTTGCTACTCTAGAAGTCGAGGATTATGCCATGAAAACGACGGTGATTGAACTCCCGCCTAAGGATAAAGAAGACATAATAGTAAAGATGGCCCCTAGTTACGATACTAAGGCGGTCCCTTGGAGCTACAAGGTGAATGAAATTGATGCTGTTACTCACTCTGGTCGATGTTATGATCCCACCAACGTGGTCGAGAAAAAGGCCGTTTAAGATGAAGAGGCCGAGCAGTTTTTAGCAATCGTTAATGCTAGCGAGTTTGATGTTGTCAATCAACTAAGGAAGATGCTGGCCCAGATATCACTTCTGGATCTTTTCAAGTCCTTCGAGAAACATAAAAATTCACTTCTTAAAGTTCTAAATGAAGTGCACGTTCTCGAAACTATCAATGACACCCAATTGGAGGAGTTTGTTGGGTCTATCTTACTGAAAGATCAAATTTCTTTTGCCGATGAAGATTTTCCTCCAGAAGGGCGCAATCATACTAAGACGCTACTTATTTCAGTTAAGTGTCGTGATAAAATGGTGGCAAGAGTACTCATTGACAGTGGGTCTGCATTAAACATTTGCCCACCCGCCACCCTTCATCGTCTGGGAGTGAGTGAAGAAAAAATTTTGTCATCTAAATTTACTGTCCATGCTTTTGATGGTATAAAGAAGGAAGTCGTCGATGAGGTCAAGCTTGAACTACTGATTAGTCCAGTTCTTTTTCTGGTCAACTTCCAGATCCTGGACATCCCTAGTGCATTCAATTTTCTACTAGGACGACCTTGGATACACACCACCGGAGCTGTGCCCTCAAGCTTGCACCAGAAGGTTAAATTCATTGTGGATGGGAAGCTGATAACTATTCACGGAGAGACTGATTTTAAAGTTTTCCACGACACTACAATCCCGTATATAGAGCCCGAGAACAAGGCTGAATCAAGCTACCAAACTTTAAAGTTAGTATCAATGGTTCATGTGCTTGTGGGGACTGTTATACGCAACCCAGAAGTGGCTAAGCCCTCGATGATGTCGAGCAGGGTCTTATTCGAAAATGGTCATATCCCTGGAGTTGGCCTAGGACTATATAGACAAGACATCAAAGAACCTATTCAGGTTTTCCAGTGGCATAAAAAGGCAGGCCTAGGTTATCATGGAGGCAATTCTGGTGGCCAAGATAACCATGGAGGACGAGGCGGTTTCGAAGGTCGGGGTAATCGTGGAGGTCATGGTGGTCGTGGAGGCCATCCTGGCTACAGGGGCCGTGGAGTCAATGAAGGCCATGGTGACTATGAAGGCCTAGCTACTCATGGAGATAGCGGAGGTCATGGAAATCTATTTGGACTAAAGGAAGGTCAGAAGGGCTTACTTCTTCCAAAGTTGAAAGAAATCTTCCCGAACCACCCAAGCTGCTGCAGGAAGAGGAGGCCATCCTTGGTCTAGTTAATTTGTTCGATGAGGAGTTTGCTTGTGTTACTATGGGAAGTGAGGAGACCGAACCCTCTGTTGATGCCACTAACCCTTCTGAGTAGGAACGCTGCTTTTCTTTCCTGTTTCGTTTGGTTTGAGTCTATGTTTATCCCTTGCATGGGAAGTCTGTTTAGGTCTAGCTACTGCTTTCTTTTGTAATCAAAATCTTGGACTACAAGCCGTCGGTTCAAGACCTCAAATCATGTAAATGGCTTTATCCTATTAATAGAATCATAAATCTATTTTATTAAGGACGTGTAGAAGTACCCAAACCAATCTGATGATAATGCTTTGAGGCCTGGACTTCCACACGTTTCCTAGTTTTCAAAATTCTTTGTGGATAGAGACGTTCGAGGATATGAGGACGCATCTCTCATTTTCTATGTTGAAAACTCTTTCAAAATGATTTCAAAATTGATGCGTATCATCAATTGCAATAGCATTTGTCAATCTAATTACTAACCTTCTTCGTGGCATCTCAAGCATAGCATTCCACATAATCATGATAGGTGCATTTGTAAATCGGATTTGCTTAACGGAAATTCCTCCGGGTCCGATGATGACAAGGAGGACTGTGATCAGAGAAGCGTTGAACGAGATTGAATTCGCCATGAAGAATCTAAACCGTTATCCACAGAGCCTACAGTCACAATAAACCTGGGTGATTCGGAAAATGTTAGAGAAGTTAAAATCGGAGCTAGCCTTTCTGAAATTAAGGCTAAAAGGATGATCGGGCTATTAAAGGAATACCAAGATGTGTTCGCATGATCGTATGTGGATATTCCGAGATTAGATAAGAAAATCGTAGAGCATGCTCTCCCAATTGACCTAAATATCCCGCCTAAGAAATGAAGGCTCAAGAGAATAAGGCCCGAATTATCCAAAAAAAATCAAAGAAGAAGTCATGAAGTTGTTAAAAGTCAGCTTCGTAGAAGTGTCGCTCTATTCTGATTGGATCGCTAATGTCGTTCCTGTCATGAAGAAAGATGATCGGGTTAGAGTTTGTATTGACTACCGCGATTTGAATCGAGCAAGTCCGAAAGATGATTTTCTGTTGCCTCACATTGATGTGTTGGTCGACAGTACTGCGGGATTCGAGCTGTTTTCCTTCATGGATGGGTTTTCTGGTTACAATCAAATTTGGATGAAGGAAGAAGATAAAAATAAAACCTCCTTCATTACCCTATGGGGGACCTTTTGTTACAAGGTAATGCCTTTTGGCTTGAAGAACGCTAGGGCAACATACCAAAGAGTGATGGTCACCCTATTTCATGATATGATGCATAAAGAAGTGGAGGTCTGCGTGGATGACATGATTGCCAAATCCAAATATGGAGAGGATCACATCAAGGTGTTGTAGAAATTGTTTGATCGACTCCGAAAATTCAAGCTGAGGCTTAATCCTGACAAATGTGTGTTTGGGACAAAGTCTAAGAAGCTATTGGGGTTTATGGTTAGTAGTCGAGGCATTGAAATTGATCCATCGAAAGTTAAAGCCATTTGTGATCTGAAACCTCCTTCAACTGTCAAAGAAGTTCGGAGTTTTCTAGGGAGACTGAACTATGTGGCGAGATTCATATCTCAATTATCTAAGACGACTAAACCTTTCTTCAAGCTCTTGAAGAAGAATGCCAAAGTTGAGTGGGATACCATCTGTTAAAAGGCCTTTGAGGAAATAAAACAATATCTTTCTCATCCGTCAGTTCTAGTGCCACATGTTTCTAGAGTGCCATTGATACTCTATTTGACTATTCACGATGAGTCATTGGGAGCCTTGCTAGCGCAGAAAAGGCCGGGTGATGGTAAAGAATGTGCAATATACTATCTCAATAAGAAGTTCACTTTTTCCGAAACGACACACTTTATTATCAAATTCTGCTTGTAACCGAGAATGATCCCATCAAATACTTGCTGGAAAAACCCGCGTTGGTCGGAAAATTAGCAAAGTGGCAAATTTTGGTGTCTGAATTCGATGTCCACAACATGACGCAGAAGTTCATCAAGGGAAGAGCCATAGCTGACATATTGGCAAAAACCTTCGAAAGATCGGAGGACCAAGATCAGTCGAATCCCATAGAGGAACGCATTTCAGAGGTAGTGAATGATAAGTGGACCATATACTTAGATGGTGCTGTTAATCTAACGATTCTGGGATTGGGGCAGTTCTCATTTCCTCGACAGGTCAACATTATTCTGTAGCTGCCAAATTGGTATTTCCTTATACTAACAACATCTCAGAGTACGAAGCTTGTATACTGGGGCTGCAGTTGGCTGTCGACATGAAAGTTAGGAAGCTACAAGTCTATGGTGATTTCGCCCTCATCATTCTGCAAACAGAGGGTCAATGGCGGACCCGTGACCCCAAATTAATCCCTTACCACGAATTTCTGGAGGAATTGATAAAGGAATTTGATGAGGTCGTCTTCGAATATTTGTCTTAATCGCAGAATCAATTCGCTGATGCCTCAGCTACGTTGTCATTGATGCTGCAAGCTACAGAAGGATTGGACATCGAGCCCTTGAAAATTGAAATTTTAAGACGTCCAGCTTACTGTATGGTGATCGCCAATGAACCTGATGGAAAGCCTTGGTATTATGACATTATGAACTACCTTCAAAAGGGTGAATACCCTCGTGGGAGTGGACTAGTGGATCAGAAATACATAAGGAAGCTAGCGTCAAAGTTCTTCATAAGGGGCAATACTCTTTATAAGAGGTCTTTCGACTCAATTTTATTGAAATGCATTGATGCTAAAGAAACTAATCAGTTAATGAGAGAAATACATGAAGGGAAATGCTGTCCGCACATAAATGGTCATCTTCAAGCAGAAAAATCATGAGACTGGGATATTTTTGGATAGCCATGGAGGCTGACTATATCCGACATGTTTGTTATTGTCATCAGTGCCAGATTTATGTGGATAAAGTCAACGTACCGCCCAACGAATTGCATCAAATGTCTGAGCCATGACCCTTCTTAATGTGGGGGATCGACATGATTGGGCCAATTAATCCTAAGGCCTCTAATGGACATCGATTCATCTTGGTGGCCATTGATTATTTCACTAAGTGGATTGAGGCGAATTCATATGCCAATGTCACTTCCAAGAATGTGGCCAAGTTTATCCGCCGTGACATCATCACTTGCTATAGAGTCCCAGAGAGGCGATCATTACTGATAATGGCTCAAATCTAAACAATAAGATCGTGGATGACTTGCTCAATAAATTTCACATTCGTCACCTGAATTCCTCGCCTTACCGCCCACAAATGAATGGGGTTGTGGAGGCAGCTAACAAGAACATAAAGAAAATCTTATCAAAGAATGTCGACAATTATCGAGATTGGCATGAATGGTTGCCTTATGCATTGATGGCATACCGAACCTCGATTCGTACTTCAACAGGGACAACTCCTTTTTCGTTTGTCTATGGTATGGAGGCCGTCTTGCCTATAGAAGTTGAAATTCCTTCATTAAGGATTCTCTTACAAGCTAGCCTCTCTAAGGAAGAGTGGACTCAACAGAGACACGATCAGTTGAACATGATTGATGAGAAAAGACTTTAGGCTTTGTGCCATGGTCAATGCTACCAAAAGCGAGTAGCAAAATCCTTCAACCGCAAAGTCCGACCTTGACTTTTTTAAGTCGGAGATCTCGTGCTAAAGAAAGTGCTGTCTGCTATACCGGCACCGGGTGGGAAGTTTACCCCGAACTATGAGGGTCCATATGTAGTTAAAAAAGCGCTACCTGGGGGCGCCCTAGTTTTTGTAGAAATGGATAGCCAAGAATTGCCAAAACTTGTAAATGCCGATTAGGTGAAGAAGTATTTTCCTTGAATGAAATCTAAGGCTTGAGAGCCATTTCTGATTCGAGTCATTGTAGGTCATTCACATTGCGCATATCATGCATATCATGCATCCATGCACACAAATTCATTTTGCGGGTTCCAGATGATCCATGAATTAACCTGCAATTGACCAAAACGATTTTGACAAGTATTTAGCAAATTAAATACGAAGGAAGGGGTTACCAAGTCATACTACTGCAGGTAAGTACCCTTCTTCCTAAAATCAAAGAGGAGTCAAATGGAGAATTTTCATTGCAAAGAAAAAATCTTCGATGTTTTTGAGAAGCAACAAGCGCTGAAGTGGAAATTAAAAGAGTAAAATTTGCGCAAATGTTTGGAACATCGTTCCATCCAAAAATTGCCTTTATGCTTGATTAATCATTCATTTTGAATCAAAATTCCCTATGGAGATTGATCAATTCATGATGATCTCAACAAAACGAAAGGGAAATGTTAATCATGCCAAGTGAGAAACACTTAGGATGAGGAAAGACAAGTCATTCCCAAACACGTCCTATAAACACTTTGAGAGGAGCAAAAAAGAGAAACTCGTGTTGCTTAAAGACGAGAGATTCATTCGCAAATAGTACACAAACCAAAATGAAAAGAGACATTTCATTCTTATATCTTATACACTACAGGTGATCATAGTTAAGCCCCTTTGAGCCTTCACATATGAAGTATTTCTATAAAATATCCCTGTCAAGAACCACTCTACAATGGGCCAAATTTGGATGTTGTGGTTGACATTCCTTGAAGGAAAGGATGAGAAATATTTCTTTGCTCTCACTTGCATCAATCTCTTTGTGGTAACTTCAGGTTAGTTCTTATGGAAGCTTGAAACATCCCGAAATGAAGAAGAGCATTCATTTCTCTACCTAAATACTCATACTCTTTGTTTAGCCATATTGAGCCTCAACATTCATTTCAAAAGCTCGAGTGGTAATTGTCTCCCCACACTAGGGCAAGGCACATATTTTACCAAGGCAATTGGTGCTTATGAGATAGCATGTAAAAAATCTCGAAAGTCCTCGGAGCTCAAATGGTTCAAATGAGCAAGAGTCAAATGAAAGTTAGGGGGCATGAAAAAACAATGTGCCTGGTAAAAGCAAGGCCAATGCCCATAAAAAAAAAAAAAAAAAAAAGAGAGGAAAGCTGCATCAAGAGAAAGGCTCTCATGTGAAAAAAAAAAGATGTCAAAAGAAAATTTTTGGCAAGAAAAGAAAAAATCATTACAAATACAAAAGCCATTAGAGAAAGAAGCAAAGCTCTTATGTTGAAAGAATTAGTCAATGGACTTTCGAGACAAACTGAATTTTAAATTTTGAATGCCTTCGAAAAGATTGGATGATATGATAATGATGCCATGATGATCACCAACTCTTAAATCCCTTTTGTGAATTTCTAAGCCTTTTGAGCCTTTACCCAAACCAATGTTACAATCTTCTCTAAAGTCTCTTCTGATTGAGATGGTTCAAGCAAAAATTTGAATGTCCAAAGAAGCTACCGCTTGAAGAAGTGGGAGCAAGGTTATCTCATCTCATCTTAAGGTTTCTTGACTCGTAAACCTGGCAAAGATAGTGATCGACGATTATTTCATTTCTTGGCCGATAATGCTTATCCATTGTTGAAACCACAATCAAACCCACATTACAGTCATTTAAAAGACCTCTTAGATTGGTTGATGTGTACTTATTGCGAATGATTCTCGAAACCTTCGACATTGGTAATGTGAGATATATTAGAGATCGGACTATTTCCCACATCAATGGATGGGATCAAACAGCCTTCTTGAGAGTTGTGAGAAGCCCTTTCCGACTATGGAACTCTTGTTTGGCATGTTTAACAAGCCATTTTCATGAGTTAAGATCATTTTGACAAAAGGCTTTCTCCTAAAAGAATTTGATGATTTATGACACTTCTTAAGTCTGATGGCAATCTTTTGATATTGAATGATGTTGAATGTTTTCCAAACAATTGAATTTAGTTTGATTTGCTCATGCAATCAACACTTTCTTAGTGAATATATTCTTTTGATAGTGTCATTCATGACATTCGAATGACATTAATCTCACCTGGTATACTTTCCCTATCAGGGCACATGTTATAACATATTCCGTTAGATGTGCAATGGCCATTTCGGATCTTCTTGATTGATGGATTTACAGCCTTGAAATTGCACAGTGAGTTTTTGCAGCCCAGAGCATTTCATTAACCTGGTCTCCTCACGTGAAACCTCGATTTCAAAAGGTTCATGGGTCTATCTTTAAATCATGCTTTTTACAACATCAAGTCTTGTGCAAAAAACCTTAGGCATTCCTTCAAGGTTCTATTCCCTTTGTCGTTCATAGGGTTTTTGTCCCAATGCGGAACCTTTGATATTCATAGGGTTGTAGCCCTTACGCGTACTTTCAGGGTTTTATCCCCTTTGCCGTTCATAGGGTTTTAGTCCTGATACGGAATCTTTGACATTCATAAAGTTGTAGTCTCTAAGCGTACTTTCAGGATTTTATCCCCTTTACCGTCCACAGGGTTCTAGTCCCGATACGGAATCTTTGATGTTCGTAGGGTTTTAGGCCCTAGACGTACTTTTAGGGTTTTACCCCCTTTGCTTCGTAGGGCTTTAGTCCCGATACGGAACCATTGACGTTCATAGGGTTGTAACCTCTATGTGTCTTTTTATTTTATTTATTTATTATTATTATCTTCTTTCTTTTTTTTCCCTAAAAAACTCTCAAATTTTGGGCTGAGGCGCCATCTCGTACCTTTTGCGAGCAAAATGTAGGTGCCATTTTCGTCTTCGAACGAAACTTCATTGAAATTCCTTTCGAAGAGGGGCAGCTGTTGACACCTAATTTTGCCCCACCGCGATTAATTAATGTTTAAATGGTAAATTGGCCAAATTAGTACGAAAGAGAGATAAAATTAAAAATATATTTACCCGCCCATCGGTGGCCGCGTTGGTTTGCGCCCAGTTCCTTTCACGAGAGGTCCTGGGTTCAAACTCGCCCATCGGTGATTTAAGTGGGGGGTCATGGCAATGGGATGCAACGCTAGCCCCCCTCGAGGACTAGTCGGGCATCACCGCTGGTTTGAACCCTAGGTCGCCGGCCACGCGGATACCTCAGTTATCAAAATAAAATAAAATATATTGGGCTGATTCAACTTGGCCAATTAGCCCTAGCCCGACCTTTGTCTTTTAATTTTCGCTTGGGCCCAGCCCTTTTTGTTTGTTCCTCTTTCGACTGAGCCCGTCCTTTTCCCTCTCTCTTCAGCCCACTTTCGGACTATCCCCTCCTCTTTATTTTCGGCCCAACCCCTCTTGCACCGCCCAGCTGCATTGTCTTTTCTTTCTTTCTTTCTTTCTTTTGAGGCCCAGCCTTCTTATCTTTTGTTTGTCTCCCTCACGATCGTGAGAAAGACAAACAAAAGAGGGACCACAGGAAGGCGCAAGTACGAGGAGAGAATGGAACGTTGCGCTGCAGAGGGAACGGCACGTGTAGCAGCAGCGTCCATCGTCACGCGATACCCAGTGTCAAGCACGTATAGTGGTCCCAAAAGAGTCCCCGATTTGGGGATAAAGAGGAAGTAGGGGTTAAGAGAAAAGGGAGAGTGAGCTCGAGAGAGAGAAAAAAAAAAGGGGAGGGAAGAACAGAGAGCCAAAAAAAAAGAGATAGAAAGAAAGATGAGGTTTTTGGGGGCTTGAAACAGAGAGAGTTTTTGGGGAAGTCTGACAGAGGCACCAAGGGGAAGAAACAGAAAAGAAAGAAGAGTTGGAGAGGAGATTAAGAAGGAAAAAGAAGATCTTTGGAGTGAGAAGCGTAAAAAAAAAAATAGAGAGTTCCTAGAGAGAAAGAGAAGACAAGGAGAGAGTTGAGGGGCATCAGAGAGGTCTGAATCTCGACCGCTCGCCGAAAGGCTGCCCGAACCGATGCCGAACCCCCCAACCATCGCACCTCGCTCCGATCAACCGTGAACCAGGTGGGTCTCTCTCAGCCTTCCCTGTTTTGGCCTCCCCTCTCCTACCTCTCGGGTGCCGGGCACACCGAGTCTATTCGGTGATCGCCTGGCACCACAAGATGAGGAAAATGTTTCTTTACACCTCCAGGATGCGTTCTTGACCGATCTCTTCCAAGAAAAACCTTTAAACCCCACTGAAATCGACTTAGAAACTCGTAGTTTTAGTCACACAGCACCTGCTCAGTAAAATGCCCAAGTGAGATCCGCGATGAACTCCATGAAAATCGATACTCTAGAGTGTTGATTTATGCAAGATTTGCTCTATTATTGTCATTGACTTTAAGTTTCTTGCTTTTGTTCATGTGGTTTCATCGCGGGTCACAAATCTCCGAGTCAGCCGCGTGTATACGTTTCCTCGTTGGAAGTTTGGTTCTTAGTTGCCGGGTGTGCTCGCAATTTGGAGCGAAATAGTTAGCTCTCTATCTTCATTTGATGTGTGTATGTCCTTCTATGTTCAGTGTTACTGTCTATATGGGGTGGTCGAGAATTTGAGAGCTGAGAAATCAGATTTTTACACGTTAATGTCGGTTCCGTGACAGGAGTAAGTCAACGGTATCGTCGCTGGAACGGTGGTCGGCGGTGACAACGTACGGCCAGCGCCGGTCTTCAGCGCTGGTGATTTGAGCCGTCGACCGGCGGTGGGCTTCCTCGGCGTGGTCCCAACGAGGCTCGATGAAGGCGCCATGAAGAAACAGTTGAGGAAGCTCTCGGTGAAGAAGACCGCGTGCATGGCAGAAGGGAGGAAGACCAAAAAAGAAAGTAAAAAAAATTAGAAAAGTAAGAGAAAAAAAAAAAGAAAAGAGGAAAAAATAAGAATAGAAAAGAAATTAGAAAAGAAAATAGAAAAGGGGATTCCGGGAGGGTCAGAAATCCGGGTTAGGCAGTCAGGCAGATCGGGTCAGGGGATCCGATCCGAATCCTTATTTTATTAATAAAAACATTAAAAAATTTAAAAAAATCAAAAAATATTAAAAATTCCAAAAAAATTCGAAAATGTTTAAAAATCCAAAAAATATTAAAAAGCCTGAAAAACACTAAAAATTTTTTTAAAAAATCAGAAAAATTTCAAAAAATCCAAAAAATTAGGAAATGTTTAGAAATCAATTTTGGGCTTAATTTCACTATATTTTAGGTTAAAAAACTCAAAAAATGAAAAAAAAAAACTTTTAAAAAATTTTCAAAAATCGGATAAGCCATTACGGTTTTACTTTAGGGCTTTTGATTGCCTTTTTCTTTTTAGAGACAATACTAGGTCGCTGATTATTTATTTTCTTTATGATTATCTGGTTATGTACTTTAAATATGTTGATTGTTATTTTCTATTTTTAGAACGGTTAGGTGGAATCTTAGCTTTTTTGATAGGCCGTCCAGTACGTTAGTTTGCGAACATTCAAGCTTAGGTACCGAAAGGGCACTGGTTAGATGGCTAGTGTAATCAAGTCTTCGAATTTTGGAATCTCTAGTTTTCGGGTACCGAGACGGCACTCCCGCGTCTCGATCAGGGTTTCTAGCCGACCCTCGATCATGGCTAGTGGCGACTCCAATCAATTGCGTGTTAAAAAACAAAAATCGTCGCGCGAGGTTTGAGGCTAAGGAGTGCCTTGGTCTTTGGATTAATGAACCATTTGGTTGTCCTCCAAACAAATCAATCATTGTTCATATCCATCGAACAAATACCTCTTGGCCTAATTCCGATTGAACCCGAGGTAGGTTGCGACATTTTCTTTCCTCGTTTGGGCCGAATTTGGCCCCCTCTTCTCTTTTCTTTTTTTTTTTGTCTTTAACCCCAATTTATTTTCTTTGAGCCCATTTCTTTTTACCCCCAATCTCACGCCTATGATCCCTTTTGCTTGCTCGCGCTTGTGAGCAGAAGATGGTGACGAACAGAGGGACCATCTGTGGTTGAGAACGACGGTGACAAAACGAACATGTGACGGAAACAAATCTAGGTAAGGTTCTAGATGCTTGCTGAGCTGTAGAAGTTGTTATCAAAAAAACAGAACGCATAGTGGAAGCGCGGGAAGATATATATTGACTCGACTGAAAAAAAAAAAGGAAAAAGAAAAAAATTGCCAGGGGAAGAAGGGTTTCTTGGAAAAGAGAGCGTTCGGTTTCTCGGCTTGTGCGGAGGAATTCCGGCAAATCTCTTCCCATTCTTCCGTCATCTGTTCATTGTCGTCGGAGAACAATCCCTGTGAATCGCCATTTTGGATACACGAGACACCGCGGTTCACTACTTCGAAAGTGCGAGTGGGTGTTGTTCGTTACTATTTAGCCACACGAGAAGACTCCTAGAGTATTGGAGAAACATAAAATTGATTATTGGTGTGATTGAGCACGTCAGTTGCCGGAAGCTACAAGTGTTAAAGAAGAGTCATAAAGACTACAACGTGGCTTCGTTTTTCTTCAACAGATTAAGCTGTTTTATTGTCTTTCTTAATGACTGTGGATTGTTATGTTTTCTTTATTAAATGTAATCATTGAAGTTTGTGAACTTCAATTCCTATATAAAGGGATGAAGTCCTGAGTTGTAAATCAAGCCAAACACAAAGCCACAAAGACAAAGCATTCTAAATAAAAAGTTCTCCCTTCAATAATTATTTGTACTCTTATTCCAAATTTCCAAAGTTTATTATTATTCTTTTGGTTCCAACATTTGGTATCAGAGCTAGAAATAGCATCTACTAGTTCCGTTCAGTTACAACTTCCAAAGTTGAATGGGAGGAATTTCAATAACTGGTCCGTTCATATGAAGGTTCTTTTCAAATCGCAAGATCTGTGGAACTTGGTGGAAAATGGCTATACCAAAGTGGCCAACGCTAAAGAATTCGATGCTTTGAGAAGAGAGGAGAAAGACTCTTTGGTGGAATCTCAAAAACAAGATCAGAAAAGCATTGTTTGCAATGTTTCAATCCGTAGAGGAAATGATATTTGAAAAAATATCGAGTGCGGAAACCGCGAAAGCAGCGTGGGATATTTTGCAACAATCCTACGAAGGCGATGATCGTGTCAAACGTGTGTGGCTTCAAACACTTTGAGGAGATTTCGAATCTTTACGTATGAATGACTCTGAATCAATCTCGGCGTACTTTGATCGTGTGCAGACCATTGTTAACTAATTGAGGGTTAATGGTGAAGAACTCCAAGTTGTGCAAGTTGTAGAAAAGATCTTGAGGTCTTTGACCGAAAGATTTAACTACGTTCTCGCGGCGATTGAAGAAGGGCAAGATGTGTCAACCATGACGTTGGAGCGGTTGATGGGTTCATTGTGCACGCATGAGCAAAGAATGAATCAAAAGTCCGTCAATTCGACTCCCGAGCAAGCAATGCAGAGTCAAGTTACTCAATCAAGCCGAGGAGGCTATCAAGGTAGCCGAGGTCATGGAGGTGGTCGAGGACGTGGACGTGAAAATTTTAATTTCACCGGAAAATATAAAACACGTGACAAATCAAACGTCAAGTGTTTTAAGTGTAACCAATTTGGACATTACAAATCTGAATGTAAAGCAAAGGTGGTGTACGAGCAAGAACAACAAGCACATGCCATTGATACCGAGGAAAATGTGGTGCTAGCGTGCAAGAAGGATGACTCAAGCATCGCGGACACCAACATCTGGTACCTTGATACTGGGTGTAGTAATCATATGTCTGGCCGAAAGAAGTTATTCTCACAATTGGACGAGACGGTTCGTGGTGAAGTTAATTTTGGGAATAAATCCAAAGTTCTCGTAACGGGCAAAGGTAACATTAATATCAAGTCAAAAGATGGTACTAATGTTACTGTTGCAGATGTTCTCTTTGTACCTAGACTTTTTTGGAATTTGTTAAGTGTTGAACAACTTTCCGAGAGAGGCCATAAAGTCCATATTGAAAATAGAGTTTGCACCATCAAAGGTGTGAATAATAAGTTGATTACGATGGTGCAAATGACGAAGAACCAAATGTTCCCTTTGACTCTTCAAACGAAGAATCTTTTGAGTTTTCAAGTGATGATGAAAAATACAAACTGATTGTGGCATCTTTGATTCGGTCATCTAAATTTTCATGGCCTAAAATTACTAGTCCAGAAAAAGATGGTGACCGGCATGCCTCTAATTGATAGTCCAAATCGACCATGCGAAGGATGTCTTGTTGGAAAACAACATCGAGAATCCTTTCCAATTGAAAAAGCCAGAAGAGCAAAACAACCATTGGAGTCGGTACATACAGACATCTATGGCCCTGTTGAGGTGGAATCAATCGGACAAAAAAGGTACACGTTAATTTTTGTGGATGATTTTACCAAAAAAACATAGGTATATTTTCTGAGAGAAAAATCTAAAGCTTTTGGCAAATTTAAAGAATTTAAAGTCTATGTTGAAAAGCATAGTGACTTTATTTTACAAACGTTAAGATCAGATAGAGGGGGAAAATTCACTTCGAATGAATTTGACAAATACTGTAAATTTCATGGAGTGAAACGTCAGCTATACACCTCAACAAAATAGTATAGCAGAAAGAAAGAACAGGACAATTTTTAAAATGGCAAGAAGTATGCTAAAGGCCAAAAATTTACCCAATAAGTTTTGGGCAGAAACCGTTGCGTGTGCGTATTTGTGCTAAACAGGTGTCCAACAAGGAGTGTTTTCGGAAGAACCCCAGAAGAGGCTTGGAGTGGCAACAAGCCAGATGTTTAGTTCCTACAAGTATTTGGGTGCGTGGCATATCCCCATATACCAGATGAACGGAGGAAAAAGTTGGATGAGAAAAGCCAAAAGTGCATCTTCATCGGCTACAGTGACATAACTAAGGGTTATAAACTATATAATCCAGTCACTGAGAAGGTAGTCATCAGCAGGGATGTCCAGTTTTTTGAAGATGAAGCCTGGGACTGGAACTAGAAGATTGACCAGAAAAGCACCATTGGTGGGAGAGAGAGAAAAATCTTCAACTGAAGATCCATCATCTTTGCTTGATAGTTCATTTTCTTCACCAAGAGCAGTTTCAGAACTGCCGATATGTCGTTCACAGTGATTGCGGGAGACGCCATCAAGATTCAAGGATTATATTGTCATAAGAGATAATGATAGTGATAGTGATGGAATCACTTATGAAACTATGATAAATTTTTGTTTATTTGCAAAATGTGACCCCGTGTCCTATGATGATGCAATAGCAGATGAGAAATGGATCTTAGCAATGGATGAAGAAATCCACTCCATTGAAAAGAATGACACATGGGAGTTAACTTCTTTACCACCTAGTAAGAAGCCCATTGGTGTCAAGTGGCTGTATAAGACGAAAAGTACAAGCCTGACGGTCAAGTGGACCGACATAAAGCTAGGTTGGTTGTAAAAGGCTACAAACAAAAGCCATGTTTTGATTATTTTGAAGTATTTGCACCAGTGGCTCGAATGGATAACATTCGGATGATTTTAGCACTCGCAGCTCAGAATCGTTGGAAGATCCATCAAATGGATGTGAATTTAGCATTTCTCAATGGTGTTCTTCAAGAGGAAGTCTATGTGAAGCAACTGCAGGATTATAAGAAGAAAGAGCATGAAAATCAAGTTTACAAACTAAAAAAAGCATTATATGGGTTAAAACAAGCACCTCGAGCGTGGTACTCGAGGATTGACACTTACCTATTAGAGCATGATTTTCAAAAGTGTCCGTATGAGCATACACTGTATATCAAGTCAAATACTAACGGTGACATAATAATTGTGTGTCTTTATGTTGATCACTTGATATTTACATGGAGTTGTCCAAAGATGTTTGCTGAATTCAGGGAGGCTATGACTAGCCATTTCGAGATGACAGATTTAGGATTGATGTCCTATTTTTTAGGCCTTGAAGTGAAGCAAACAAATGATGGCATATTTATTTCACAGCAGAAAGATGCTAATGATATTTTGAAGCAATTGAAGATGGAATCACTCAAACCGATACAAACTCCCGTAGTAGAACGATTGCAGCTAAAGAAAGAAGGAGCCGGTGAACTAGTAAATCCCACTTATTTTAAAAGCATCGTTGGCAGTTTAAGATATTGGGCTTCTACTAGGCCAAATATTACTTATGGCGTGGGAATTATTAGTCGGTTTATGGAGAAACCATGCCAATCACATTTGTAGGCAGCAAAAAGAATTTTATGGTATGTCAGTGGAACTCGTAATCATGGAATTTTATATTCTTATACCGATAATTTCAGTTTGGTGGGATACACAGATAGTGATTGTGCAGGTGATATTAAGACTCGAAAGAGTACTTCTGGAAATTCTTTCTTTCTTGGATCAGGAGTAATTTCTTGATCCTCGAAAAAATAAAAAGTCGTTGTACTTTCGACAACTGAAGCAGAATACATAGCGTTATCTTCAGCGGCATGTCAAGCAATATGGCTTCATAGGATTTTGTGTGAATTAATGCATGAACAGACAGGTCCTACCAAAATATTGTGTGATAATAAATCGGCTATGGCTTTAGCCAAGAATCCATTTTTTCATGGTAGGAGCAAACACATCGACATCAAGTATCACTATATTCGCGATAGAGTCAAAGATGGCGAGATCGAACTTAATTTCTGTAGGTCAAAAGATCAAATTGCAGATATTTTGACGAAACCATTGAAGATGGAGACGTTCAAAAAAATTAAAGATGCTACTCGGTGTTGTTGAATTCCAAAATCAATTTTAAGGGAGGCTATTGGAGAAACATAAAATTGATTATTGGTGTGATTGAGCACGTCAGTTGCTGGAAGCTACAAGCGTTAAAGAAGAGTCATAAAGACTACAACGCAGCTTCGTTTTTTCAACAGATTAAGCTATTTTATTGTCTTTCTTAATGATTGTGGATTCTTATGTTTTCTTTATTAAATGTAATCATTGGAGTTTGTGAACTTCAATTCCTATATAAAGGGATGAAGTCGTGAGTTGTAAATCAAGCCAAACACAAAGCCATAAAGACAAAGCATTCTAAATAAAAAGTTCTCCCTCCAATAATTATTTGTGCTCTTAATCCAGGTTTTCAAAGTTTATTATTGTTCTTTTAGTTCCAACACAGAGCTGTCGTGTTCCTGTTTGAAGATGATCGTGAAGACTTCACACTGTTTTGGCCGAGAGAAGTTTGATCTGATTTTCGAGTTTGCGTGAAAATCTGATGAAATAAGGCTATTTGTTGTAGAATAATATGATTTAGGCATCTGTATATCACCTCTTGATTGAGAGTCATATCGGAATCAAATCGGAATCTCGTTTTTCAAATCGCAATATCATATGTTGGACAAAATGCTTGAAAGAACCGAATTGATTTTTGTGAAATCAGTGCGTAGAACTCGTTCTTTTATGCTTGATGTGTTTTTAGGTTGATGAATCAATACTGAATCTATATCTTTTTCATTGATTTTCCGGCATGAACATCGTTGTTTGAGTTGGCCGTGCGTGCACTTCTACTTCGCCGGAAATTCAACCCCTCGCCGGAGTCGCCTGCAGTTAGAGGCCGCTCCAGTCGGTCCATTTCTCATTCTTCGATACGTATATGCGTATTCTGTGTGCTAGAATTGATAAAGTTTTTAGCATACATGATTTTCGAATTTGAGAATCTCTCGCCAGAGTTGGTCTGGCAATGTAGAAATCGTCGGCCAACTAGTGGCCTGGGACGATTCGCCGGTGGTAGCTTAGCGTCGAAGAATATTTTGGTAGCGATTGAAGTGTCGTTTTTTGATTTTTGGCAAAGCTCAGTAAAGGCGCGAGAAAGGTGAGCCCTCGGTGAACCTTCAGTGAGAAAGGTGGGGAAGGAGACCATCGAAGAAGAAGACCAGAATAAAAGAGAAAAGAAAAAGAAATAGAAAATAGAAAAAAAATAAGGAAATAAAATCTGGAAATGAAAGATTCGTATCAGGTTGCAAATTGGGCTGAATCAAAGATGTCGTTGGCTAAGGGAATAAGTTGGGCCAGATAGAGAAAGATGCGGGCTGAGATAGTATTGGCCCAAATGGAATTTGATAATTCGGTTTTATCCGAATTGAGCCGGTCTGAATTAAGACCCAACTTTGGGCCTTCTCGGTCCGGGTCAGACTAAGAAATTAGACCGGTTTCCCCTGACCCTGTCTGAAATCCATTTCCCAAAAAAAATTTAAAAAAAGTAAAAAAATTTAGAAAATCAAAAAAAAATAAAAAAAAATGAATACCTCAAAAGTTTCAGCTAAAATTGGAATATGGTATATTGTAACATTTTTATCAAGTATAATTGTGGATACAAAGGATAGGTAAATAAACTCCTTAACCTGAAAAAGGGGAACACATTTCCTAGAAAATATGCATATTTAAAGTTAGGAAAATAAACTCCTTAACCTGAAAAAGGGGAACACATTTCCTAGAAAATTATTCTCGGAAAATGTTTTCCTTTATTGTGATGTTTTTCCAGAAAAAAAAAACACACACACACACCCTAGGGATCTTTTTGATTAATTCTTTGACCCCTCACCCCATCCTCATTGATGCATGCGCTATCATTGTATGCATGGAGAGAATAATGAGATTGCAAAGACTCAACTCTCAACTATCCAATTTCAGATGGCAGATGGACTTATGGCTTATCTCATGTTCTGACTAGTTTGATGCTATGAAATCAAGATTAATGTGATATATGAATGCCATCTCTCAATTTTCTCATATTCTAATAGAAGTGAAAAGATATACGAAAACTCACCTGTCAATTATAAAAGAGTATTGATTATCTGAAACTTTGAAATTTTCTCGTGACCAATTTTCACTAACAAGATAAATTAATAATTTCGTGGGACGAACGCTGAAGATCTTACAAGTTTAAGTCATCAATTGGAGAAGTGCTATCACGTAATAATGAATACGAAAATGGACAAAAAAGAAGGATCTCTGCGATGGAATACATCTGTGACATCTCCATCTCCACAGCTGATCGGCATATCTTTTTTTCATTACGTACATAAAGGGGTGAAGTAGAAAGTTAGGTTAAGGACGAGATAAGAAAACAAAATGTTTCGTGCGATTCTGCACATAATCTGTCCAATGTTCTTCTTTTTGTTACTTGTTATTAAGCTCAAACAATAATGTTTCCTTTCTCTCTCTAGCTATGCTCCACCTGTCCCACAAGATGTAAATGCATTGGTTGTACGAAGGCCGGGGACAGTTGAAGTGATTAAGCCTGCATCAGCGGCATGTTGTGTTGGTGGGTTATGTGGTGTAGAGCTTTGGTTTGAATTCACCACCTCTCAATCTGCCTTATAAATTTGGAACTTCATTCCTCTCTTATTTCCACGCAAATCTTTATCTCTCTCTGACTAAATCCTCATCCTCCTGTAGATTTCAAACTTCAATAATGGAGTTCAGACTCCTGCATGTCCTAGCTTCTCTCACGGTACGTATTTTCTTTGAAGAGTCGTCACTTTTAGTTTAATGCACGAGGCTTATTTCTTGGAACTTCAACAATTTTTGCAATTGTTTTTTTATCGCGAGTTCATTATGTTGCTAATCCTTCAATTTTTTAGAAGCTAAAAGAGGTTTTCGTTGTTGTGGAATTTGGTGCAGGTGATTTTGGCGACTTCCCATGCAGCTCTAACTCCAGAACTATACTGGAAGTCAGTGTTACCCAACACCCAAATGCCAAAATTCATCAAGGTCATGTTACAACAACAGTCAGGTTTGTGCTCAAACTCTGCAAAAAAAAAAAAAAAAAACATATCTTGCACCACCAAGTAAAAACGAGGGCAAGAAAATTTGCGGTTCATCTAGTTTAAATTCGTCAAGAAGCTGACCGAATCGAAACTAATAAAAACATGACACGTTAAGGTGAGATAGCTTGTAAGTCACATGTCAGCATGTACCTTCAATTTCTCAATGGATTCCCAGAAAATCTGACAAATGAAACCGGTAAGATCTGAGCTTTTGTTTAATAGATATAAGGTCATTTCATGGTAGTCTAGAGTAGAAGTCTTATTTCTAATAAATAACTTGTTCCAATTTATATGAATGCAATCTAGATTAGATTTACATGGCTTGGCTCGCCTTTGCCAAGATGTGCACATCCTCGCTCAATTTTTGATGAACAATGAAGATAATGGCTCTAAGAAAGTATTAAATGAGCGTTTATAAACAAGTTGACCACATGTAGATGAATCTTAGCACATCTACCTTTATTTGTCTCTGATACTAGTTGAGCTCAAGTCCACTTACCAATTTTTTAGACTTCATGGAAGACGAGAGCACCTCAGTTGACGTAGGCAAAGGTGGAGCGAACGTTGATGCCGGCAAGGGAAAGCCTGGTGGGACCACAGTTGGGGTCGGGAAGGGCGGAGTCGGGGTCGACACAGGGAGCCCTGGAAAGGGGACCAGCGTCGGAGTTGCAAAGGAGGAGTCGCCGTGCACGCAGGCCACAAGGGCAAGCCCGTTTATGTTGTGGTCAAACCCAAACCCAACGTATTCATCTACCGCTACGCCGCATCCGAGACCCAACTTCGTGATGATCGGAACGTGGCCTTGTTCTTCCTGGAAAAAGACCTAAAACCAGGAACAACAATGACTTTGCACTTCACCAAGACTTCAGACTCGGCCGCTTTCTTGCCCTGCGAAGAAGCAAAAACCCTACCATTTTCATCTGGCAAGCTACCTGATATCCTGGACCACTTTTCCCTGAAACCCGGATCAGTGGAAGCCGAAATAATGAAGGACACTATCAAGGAGTGTGAAGAAGCAGGCATCAAGGGAGAGGAAAAATACTGTGCAACCTCATTGGAGTCCATGATTGATTACACCAAGTCCAAGCTTGGAAACAATGTCAAGGCTATCTCTACAGAGGTGAACAAAGGGACCCAATTGGAGAAATTCACCATCAATGCAGGGGTGAGAAGAGTAGCAGCGGATGAATCAGTGGTGTGCCACAAGGAAAACTATCCATATGCTGTTTTCTACTGGCACAAGACCCAACACACCCGGTTATACGTGGTCCCAATGAAAAGCGTGGATGGGACGGAGGCGAAGGCCATCGCCGCTTGCCACACCGACACGTCGGCCTGGAACCCGAAACACTTGGCCTTCCAAGTGCTCAAGGTTAAGCCAGGGACTGTGCCCGTTTACCTTTCCTTCCTGAGGACCACGTTGTGTGGTTTCACGACTAGGGGCTTCGCTGTTAATGAGCATGTGATCACTCTCTTTTTATGTATTATTGTTGAAGGGTGCACATGTCATAAGTTTGTATGGAGCCAGTTTAGCTCATATAAGCAATACATGTACTTCTTGTTATGCAGACTAGTAAGTATAAGCAGTTTGTGGTATGTCACGACATCTTAGGTTAGTTTTATGTAATATATCCAGTATTATTCTATAACGGTTTAAGCTTTAGCTCAATTCACATGCTATCTTTCATATTTGAGTTATACATGGAGTATCTCTAATACTTTATGAGATGGATTCTACATTCAAGTAGTGCGCCTTATCGACTCGAACTTGGATCGCTTACATTCTGTTGACACCTCGATTTTTAAAAAAATAAAAAAAATAATAAGTATAAAAAAAAAAAACTCTTGTTTTGCCAAGACCGATTGGGCCTAATATGCATTCGCCCCACTCTTGTGGTTGGCTTATTTTTCTTTCCTCGTTTGGGCCGAATTTGGCCCCCTCTTCTCTTTTCTTTATATTTGTCTTTAAGCCCAATTTATTTTCTTTGAGCCCATTTCTTTTTACCCCCAATCTCACGCCTGTGATCCCTTTTGCTTGCTTGCGCTTGTGAGCAGAAGATGGTGACGAACAGAGGGACCATCTGGGGTTGAGAACGTCGGTGACGAAACGATTATGTGACGGAAACAAATCCAGGTAAGGTTCTAGATGCTTGCTGAGCTGTAGAAGTTCTTATCAGAAAAACATAATGCATAGTGGAAGCGCGGGAAGATATATATTGACTCGACTGAAAAAAAAAAAAAAAGGGAAAAAGAAAAAAATCGCTGGGGGAAGAAGGGTTTCTTGGAGAAGAGAGCGTTCGGTTTCTCGGCTTGTGCGAAGGAATTCTGGCTAATCTCTTCCCCTTCTTCTATCGTCGGAGAACAATCCCTGTGAATCGCCATTTTGGATACACGAGACACCGCGGTTTACTACTTCGGAAGTGCGAGTGGGTGTTGTTCGTTACTATTTAGCCACACCAGAAGACTCCCAGTGTTGGAGAAACATAAAATTGATTATTGGTGTGATTGAGCACGTCGGTTGCCGGAAGCTACAATCGTTAAAGAAGAGTCATAAAGACTACAACGTGGCTTTTTTTTTTCTTCAACAGATTAAGCTGTTTTATTGTCTTTCTTAATGATTGTGGATTGTTATGTTTTCTTTATTAAATGTAATCATTGGAGTTTGTGAATTTCAATTCCTATATAAAGGGATGAAGTCGTGAGTTGTAAATCAAGCCAAACACAAAGCCACAAAGACAAAGCATTCTAAATAAAAAGTTCTCCCTTCAATAATTATTTGTGCTCTTATTCCAAATTTCCAAAGTTTATTATTATTCTTTTGGCTCCAACATTTGGTATCAGAGCTAGAAATTGCATCTACTAGTTCCGTTCAGTTACAACTTCCAAAGTTGAATGGGAGGAATTTCAATAACTGGTCCGTCTAGATGAAGGCTCTTTTCAAATCGCAAGATTTGTGGAACTTGATGGAAAATGGCTACACCGAAGTGGCCAACGCTAAAGAATTCGATGCTTTGAGAAAGGAGGAGAAAGACTCTTTGGTGGAATCTCGGAAAAAGATCAAAAAGCATTGTTTGTGATGTTTCAATCCGTAGAGGAAATGATATTTGAAAAAATATCGAGTGCAAAAACCGCGAAAGCAGCGTGGGATATTTTGCAACAATCCTACAAAGGCGATGATTGTGTCAAACTTGTGCGGCTTCAAACACTTCGAGGAGATTTCGAATCTTTACGTATGAATGACTCTGAATCAATCTCGGCGTACTTTGATCGTGTGCAGACCATTGTTAACTAATTGAGGGTTAATGGTGAAGAACTCCAAGATGTGCGAGTTGTAGAAAAGATCTTGAGGTCTTTGACCGAAAGATTTAACTACGTTGTCGCGGCGATTGAAGAAGGGCAAGATGTGTCAACCATGACGTTGGAGCGGTTGATGGGTTCATTGTGCTCGCATGAGCAAAGAATGAATCAAAAGTCCGTCGATTCGACTCCCGAGCAAGCAATGCAGAGTCGGGTTACTCAATCAAGCCGAGGAGGCTATCAAGGTAGCCGAGGTCATGGAGGTGGTCGAGGACATGGAAGTGAAAATTTTAATTTCACTTTAAAATATAAAACACGTGACAAATCAAAACGTCAAGTGTTTTAAGTGTAACAAATTTGGACATTACAAATCCGAATGTAAAGCAAAGGTGGCATACGAGCAAGAACAACAAGAACATGCCATTGATGCCAAGGAAAATGTGGTGCTAGCATGCAAGAAGGATCACTCAAGCATTGTGGACACCAACATCTGGTACCTTGATACTGGGTGTAGTAATCATATGTCTGGCCGAAAGGACTCGCAATTGGACGAGACGGTTCGTGGTGAAGTTAATTTTGGGAATAAATCCAAAGTTCTCGTAACGGGCAAAGGTAACATTAATATCAAGTCAAAGATGGTACTAATGTTACTGTTGCAGATGTTTTCTTTGTACTAGGACTCTTTTGGAATTTGTTAAGTGTTGAACAACTTTTCGAAAGACGCCATAAAGTCCATATTGAAAATGGAGTTTGCACCATCAAAGGTGTGAATAATAAGCTGATTACGATGGTGCAAATGACGAAGAACCAAATGTTCCCTTTGACTCTTCAAACAAAGAATCTTTTGAGTTTTCAAGTGATGATGAAAAATACAAACTGGTTGTGGCATCTTCGATTCGGTCATCTAAATTTTCATGGACTAAAATTACTAGTCCAGAAAAAGATGGTGACCGGCATGCCTCTAATTGATAGTCCAGATCGACCATGCAAAGAATGTCTTGTTGGAAAACAACATCGAGAATCCTTTCCAATTGGAAAAGCCAGAAGGGCAAAACAACCATTGAAGTCAGTACATACAGACATCTGTGGCCCTATTGAGGTGGAATCAGTCGGACAAAAAAGGTACACGTTAATTTTTGTGGATGATTTTACCAAAAAACATGGGTATATTTTCCGAGAGAAAAACCTAAAGCTTTTGGCAAATTTAAAGAATTTAAAGTCTATGTTGAAAAGCATAGTGACTTTATTTTAAAAACGTTGAGATCAAATAGAGGGGGAGAATTCACTTCGAATGAATTTGACAAATACTGTAAATTTCATGGAGTGAAACATCAATTGACTATCAGCTATACACCTCAACAAAAAGGTATAGCAAAAAGAAAGAACAGGACAATTTTTGAAATGGCAAGAAGTATGCTAAAGGCCAAAAATTTACCCAAGAAGTTTTGGGCAGAAACCGTTGCGTGTGCGTATTTGTGCTAAACAGGTGTCCAACAAGGAGCGTTCTTGGAAGAACCCCAGAAGAGGCTTGGAGTGGCAACAAGCTAGATGTTTCGTTCATATGAGTATTTGGGTGCGTGGCATATCCCCATATACCAGATGAACGGAGGAAAAAGTTGGATGAGAAAAGCCAGAAGTGCATCTTCATTGACTACAGTGACATGACTAAGGGTTATAAGCTATATAATCCAGTCACTGAGAAGGTAGTCATCAGCAGGGATGTCCAGTTTTTTGAAGATGAAGCCTGGGATTGGAACCAAAAGATTGACCAGAAAAGCATCACCATCGAAGACGAACCATTGGTGGGAGAGAGAGAAAAATCTTCAACTGAAGATCCATCATCTTTGCTTGATAGTTCATTTTCTTCACCAAGAGCAGTTTCAGAACTGCCGATATGTCGTTCACAGTGATTGCGGGAGACGCCATCAAGATTCAAGGATTATATTGTCATAAGAGATGATGATAGTGATAGTGATGGAATCACTTATTAAACTATGATAAATTTTTGTTTATTTACAGATTGTGACCTCGTGTCCTATGATGATGCAACAGCAGATGAGAAGTGGATCTTAGCAATGGATGAAGAAATCCACTCCATTGAAAAGAATGACACGTGCAAGTTAACTTCTTTACCACCTGGTAAAAAGCCCATTGGTGTCAAATGACTATATAAGATGAAGTACAAGCCCGGACAGTCAAGTGGACCGACATAAATCCAGGTTAGTTGTAAAAGGCTACAAACAAAAGCCAAGTTTTGATTATTTTGAAGTATTTGCACCAATGGCTCAAATGGTACCATTCGGATGATCTTAGCACTCGCAGCTTAGAATCGTTGGAAGATTCATCAAAAGGATGTGAAATCAGCTTTTATCAATGGTGTTCTTCAAGAGGAAGTCTATGTAGAGCAACCGCAGGGTTGTAAGAAGAAAGGGCATGAAAATTAAGTTTACAAACTAAAAAAGGCATTATATGGGCTAAAACAGGCACCTCGAGCGTGGTACACGAGGATTGACACTTACCTATTAGAGCATGATTTTCAAAAGTGTCCGCATGAGCATACACTGTATATCAAGTCAAATACTAACGGTGACATAATAATTGTGTGTCTTTATGTTGATCACTGAATATTTACATGGAGTTGTCCAAAGATGTTTGCTGAATTCAGGGAGGCTATGACTAGCCATTTCGAGATGACAGATTTAGGATTGATGTCCTATTTTTTAGGGCCTTGAAGTGAAGCAAACAAATGATGACATATTTATTTCACAGCAGAAATATGCTAATGATATTTTGAAGCAATTGAAGATGGAATCACTCAAACCGATACAAACTCCCGTAGCAGAACGATTGGAGCTAAAGAAAGAAGGAGCCAGTGAACTAGTAAACCCCACTTATTTTAAAAGCATTGTTGGCAGTTTAAGATATTGGGCTTCTACTAGGCCAGATATTACTTATGACGTGGAAATTATTAATCAGTTTATGGAGAAACCATACCAATCACATTTGTAGGCAGCAAAAAGAATTTTACGGTATATCAGTAGAACTTGTAATCATGGAATTTTATATTCTTATACCGATAATTTCAGTTTGGTGGGGTACACAGATAATGATTGTGCAGGTGATATTAAGACTCGAAAGAGTACTTTTGGAAATGCTTTCTTTCTTGGATCAGGAGTAATTCCTTGGTCCTCAAAAAAACAACAAAAAGTCGTTGCACTTTTGACAACTGAAGCAGAATACATAGCGTTATCTTCAGCGGCATGTCAAGCAATATGGCTTCGTAGGATGTTGTGTGAATTAATGCATGAACAAACAGGTCCTACCAAAATATTGTGTGATAATAAATCGGCTATGGCTTTAGCCAAGAATCCAGTTTTTCATGACAGGAGCAAACACATCGATACCAAGTATCACTATATTCGTGATAGAGTCAAAGATGGCGAGATCGAACTTAATTTCTGTAGGTCAGAAGATCAGATTGCAGATATTTTGACGAAACCATTGAAGATGGAGATGTTCAAAAAATTAAAAATGATGCTCGGTATTGTTGAATTCCAAAATCAATTTTAAGGGAGGCTGTTGGAGAAACATAAAATTGATTATTGGTGTGATTGAGCACGTCGGTTGCTGGAAGCTACAAGTGTTAAAGAAGAGTCATAAAGACTACAACGTGGCTTCGTTTTTTTCAATAGATTAAGCTGTTTTATTGTATTTATTAATGATTGTGGATTGTTATGTTTTCTTTATTAAATGTAATCATTGGAGTTTGTAAACTTCAATTCCTATATAAAGGGATGAAGACGTGAGTTGTAAATCAAGCCAAACACAAAGCCACAAAGACAAAGCATTCTAAATAAAAAGTTCTCCCTTCAATAATTATTTGTGCTCTTATTCCAGGTTTTCAAAGTTTATTATTATTCTTTTGGTTCCAACACAGAGCTGTCGCGTCCCTGTTCTAAGACGATTGTTGAAGACTTCACGCTGTTTCCAAACCAGGTAAGACTTCTTTCTCGTATATGTACTATTTTGGCCGAAAGAAGTTTGATTTGATTTTCGAGCTTGTGTGAAAATATGATGAAATAAGGCTATTTGTTGTAGAATAATATGATTTAGGCATCTGTACATCACCTCTTGATTGAGAATCATATCGGAATCAAATCGGAATCTTGTTTTTTAGATCGCATATCATATGTTCGACAAAATGCTTGAAAGAACCGAATTGATTTTTGTGAAATCAGTGCGTAGAACTCGTTCTTTTATGCTTGATGTGTTTTTAGGTTGATGAATCAATACTGAATCTATATCTTTTTCATTGATTTTCCGGCATGAACATCATTGTTTGAGTTGGCCATGCGTGCACTTCTACTTCGCCGGAAATTCAACCCCTCGCCGGAGTTGCCCGCGGTTAGAGGCCGCTCCAGTCGACCCATTTCTCATTCTTCGATACGTATATGCATATTTTGTGTGCTAGATTCGTATCAGGTTGCAAATTGGGCTGAATCAAAGATGTCGTTGGCTAAGGGAATAAGTTGGGCCAGATAGAGAAAGATGTGGGCTAAGATAGTATTGGCCCAAATGGAATTTGATAATTCAGTTTTATCCGGATTGAGCCAGTCTGAATTGAGACCCAACTTTGGGCTGTCTCGGTCCGGGTCAGACTAGGAAATTAGACTGGTTTCCCCTAACCCGGTCTGAAATCCATATCCCCAAAAAATTAAAAAAATTCAAAACAAATTCAGAAAATTCAAAAATAATAAAAAAAATAATAAAAAATAATGAATACCTCAAAAGTTACAGCTAAAATTGGAATATGGTATATTGTAACATTTTTATCAAGTATAATTGTGGATACAAAGGATAGGTAAATAAACTCCTTAACCTGAAAAAACGGAATACATTTCCTAGAAAATTATTCTCGGAAAATGTTTTCCTTTATTGTGATGTTTTTCCAGAAAAAAAAACACACACACACACACACCCTAGGGATCTTTTTGATTAATTCTTTGACCCCTCACCCCATCCTCATTGATGCATGCGCTATCATTGTATGCATGGAGAGAATAATGAGATTGCAAAGACTCAACTCTCAACTATCCAATTTCAGATGGCTTATCTCTCATGTTCTGACTAGGTTGATGCTATGAAATCAAGATTGATGTGCTATATGAATGCCATCTCTCAATTTTCTCATATTCTAATAGAAGTGAAAAGATATACGAAAACTCACCTGTCAATTATAAAAGAGTACTGATTGTCTGACACTTTGAAATTTTCTCGTGACCAATTTTCACTAACAAGATAAATTAATAATTTCGTGGGATGAACGCCAAAGATCTTACAAGTTTAAGTCATCAATTGGAGAAGTGCTATCACGTAATAATGAATACGAAAATGGACAAAAAAGAACGATCTCTGCGATGGAATACAGCTGTGACATCTCCATCTCCACTGCTGATCGGCATATCTTTTTTTCATTACGTACATAAAGGGGTGAAGTAGAAAGTTAGGTTAAGGACGAGATAAGAAAACAAAATGTTTCGTGCGATTCTGCACATAATCTGTCCAATGTTCTTCTTTTTGTTACTTGTTATTAAGCTCAAACAATAATGTTTCCTTTCTCTCTCTAGCTATGCTCCACCTGTCCCACAAAATGTAAATGCATTGGTTGTACGAAGGCCGGGGACAGTTGAAGTGATTAAGCCTGCATCAGCGGCATGTTGTGTTGGTGGGTTATGTGGTGTAGAGCTTTGGTTTGAATTGACCACCTCTCAACCCGCCTTATAAATTTGGAACTTCATTCCTCTCTTATTTCCACGCAAATCTTTATCTCTCTCTAACTGAATCATCATCCTCCTGTAGATTTCGAACTTCAATAATGGAGTTTCGACTCCTGCATGTCCTAGCTTCTCTCACAGTACGTGTTTTCTTTGAAGAGTCGTCACTTTTAGTTTAATGCACCAGGCTTGTTTCACGAAACTTCAACAATTTTTGCATTTTTTTTATCGCGAGTTCATTATGTTGCTAATCCTTCAATTTTTTAGAAGCTAAAAGAGGTTTTCGTTGTTGTGGAATTTGGTGCAGGTGATTTTGGCGACTTCCCATGCAGCTCTAACTCCAGAACTATACTGGAAGTCGGTGTTACCCAACACCCAAATGCCAAAATTCATCAAGGACATGTTACAACAACAGTCAGGTTTGTGCTCAAACTCTGCAAAAAAAAAAAAAAAAACAACATATCTTGCACCACCAAGTAAAAACGAGGGCAAGAAAATTTGCGCTTCATCTAGTTTGAATTCGTCAAGAAGCTGATCGAATCGAAACTAAAAACATGACACGTTAAGGTAAGATATCTTGTAAGTCACATGTCAGCATGTACCTTCAATTTCTCAATGGATTCCCAGAAAATCTGACAAATGAAACCGGTAAGATCTGAATTTTTGTTTGATAGATATAAGGTCATTTCATGGTAGTCTAGACTAGAAGTTTTATTTCTAATAAATAACTTGTTCCAATTTATATGAATGCAATCTAGATTAGATTTACATGGCTTGGCCGGCCTTTGCCAAGGTGTGCACATCCTCGCTCAATTTTTGATGAACAATGATGATAATGGCTCTAAGAATTTATTAAATGAGCGTTCATAAACAAGTTGACCACATGTAGATGAATCTCAGCACATCTACCTTTATTTTTCTCTGATGCTAGTTGAGCTCAAGTCCACTTACCAATTTTTTAGACTTCATGGAAGACGAGAGCACCTCAGTTGACGTAGGCAAAGGTGGAGCGAACGTTGATGCCGGCAAGGGAAAGCCTGGTGGGACCACAGTTGGGGTCGGGAAGGGCGGAGTCGGGGTCGACACAGGGAGCCCTGGAAAGGGGACCAGCGTCGGAGTTGGCAAAGGAGGAGTCGCCGTGCACGCAGGCCCCAAGGGCAAGCCCGTTTATGTCGGGGCCAAACCCAGACCATACGACTTCGACTACCGCTACGCCGCATCCGAGACCCAACTTCGCGATGATCGGAACGTGGCCGTCTTCTTCCTGGAAAAAGACCTAAAACCAGGAGCAACAATGACTTTGCACTTCACCAAGACTTCAGACTCGGCCGCTTTCTTGCCCCGCGAAGAAGCAAAAACCCTACCATTTTCATCTGGCAAGCTACCTGATATCCTGGACCACTTTTCCCTGAAACCCGGATCAGTGGAAGCCGAAATAATGAAGGACACTATCAAGGAGTGTGAAGAAGCAGGCATCAAGGGAGAGGAAAAATACTGTGCAACCTCATTGGAGTCCATGATTGATTACACCAAGTCCAAGCTTGGAAACAATGTCAAGGCTATCTCTACAGAGGTGAACAAAGGGACCCAGGTGGAGAAATTCACCGTCAATGCAGGAGTGAGAAGAGTAGCAGCCGATGAATCAGTGGTGTGCCACAAGCAAAACTATCCATATGCTGTCTTCTACTGCCACAAGACCCAACGCACCCGGTTCTACGTGGTCCCAATGAAAGGCGCGGATGGGACGGAGGCGAAGGCCATCGCCGCTTGCCACACCGACACGTCGGCCTGGAACCCGAAACACTTGGCCTTCCAAGTGCTCAAAGTTAAGCCAGGGACTGTGCCCGTTTGCCATTTCCTTCCTGAGGACCACGTTGTGTGGTTTCACAACTAGGGGCTTCGCTGTTAATGAGTATGTGGTCACTCTCTTTTTATGTATTATTGTTGGAGGGTGCACATGTCATAAGTTTGTTTGGAGCCAGTTTAGCTCATATAAGCAATACATGTACTTCTTGTTATACAGACTAGTAAGTATAAGCAGTTTGTGGTATGTCACGACATCTTAGGTTAGTTTTATGTAATATATCCAGTATTATTCAATAACGGTTTAAGCTTTAGCTCAATTCACATGCTATCTTTCATATTTGAGTTATACATGGAGTATCTCTAATACTTTATGAGATGGATTCTACATTCAAGTAGTGCGCCTTATCGACTCGAACTTGGATCGCTTACATTCTGTTGACACCTCGATTTTTAAAAAAATAAAAAAAATAATAAGTATAAAAAAAAAAACTCTTGTTCTGCCAAGACCGATTGGGCCTAATATGCGCATTCGGCCCACTGCGCGGTTGGCTTATTTTTCTTTCCTCGTTTGGGCCGAATTTGGCCCCCTCTTCTCTTTTCTTTATATTTGTCTTTAAGCCCAATTTATTTTCTTTGAGCCCATTTCTTTTTACCCCCCAATCTCACACCTGTGATCCCTTTTGCTTGCTCGCGCTTGTGAGCAGAAGATGGTGACGAACAGAGGGACCATCTGGGGTTGAGAACGTCGGTGACGAAACGATTATGTGACGAAAACAAATCCAGGTAAGGTACTAGATGCTTGCTGAGCTGTAGAAGTTGTTATCAGAAAAACATAATGCATAGTGGAAGCACGGGAAGATATATATTGACTCGACTGAAAAAAAAAAAAAGGGGGAAAAAGAAAAAAATCGCCGGGGGAAGAAGGGTTTCATGGAGAAGAGAGCGTTCGGTTTCTCGGCTTGTGCGGTGCAATTCCAACAAATCTCTTACCCTTCTTCCGTCGTCTGTTCATTGTCACCGGAGAACAATCCCTGTGAATCGCCATTTCGGATACACGAGACACCGCGGTTCACTACTTCGGAAGTGCGAGTAGATGTCGTCCGTTACTGTTTAGCCACACCAGAAGACTCCCAGAGCTGTCGCGTCCCTGTTTGAAGATGATCGTTGAAGACTTCACGCTGTTTCCAAACCAGGTAAGACTTCTTTCTCGTATATGTATTATTTTGGCCGAGAGAAGTTTGATTTGATTTTTGAGCTTGTGTGAAAATCCGATGAAATAAGGCTATTTGTTGTAGAATAATATGATTTAGGCATCTGTATATCACCTCTTGATTGAGAGTCATATCGGAATCAAATCGGAATCTCGTTTTTCAAATCGCAATATCATATGTTGGACAAAATGCTTGAAAGAACCGAATTGTTTTTTGTGAAATCAGTGCGTAGAACTCGTTCTTTTATGCTTGATGTGTTTTTAGGTTGATGAATCAATACTGAATCTATATCTTTTTCATTGATTTTCCGGCATGAACATCGTTGTTTGAGTTGGCCGTGCGTGCACTTCTACTTCGCCGGAAATTCAACCCCTCGCCGGAGTCGCCTGCAGTTAGAGGCCGCTCCAGTCGGTCCATTTCTCATTCTTCGATACGTATATGCGTATTCTGTGTGCTAGAATTGATAAAGTTTTTAGCATACATGATTTTCGAATTTGAGAATCTCTCGCCAGAGTTGGTCTGGCAATGTAGAAATCGTCGGCCAACTAGTGGCCTGGGATGATTCGCCGGTGGTAGCTTAGCGTCGAAGAATATTTTGGTAGCGATTGAAGTGTCGTTTTAAGATTTTTGGCAAAGCTCAGTAAAGGCGCGAGAAAGGTGAGCCCTCGGTGAACCTTCAGTGAGAAAGGTGGGGAAGGAGACCATCGAAGAAGAAGACCAGAATAAAAGAGAAAAGAAAAAGAAATAGAAAATAGAAAATAGAAAAAAAAAAAAGGAAATAAAATCTGGAAATGAAAGATTCGTATCAGGTTGCAAATTGGGCTGAATCAAAGATGTCGTTGGCTAAGGGAATAAGTTGGGCCAGATAGAGAAAGATGCGGGCTGAGATAGTATTGGCCCAAATGGAATTTGATAATTCGGTTTTATACGAATTGAGCCGGTCTGAATTAAGACCCAACTTTGGGCCTTCTCGGTCCGGGTCAAACTAGGAAATTAGATCGGTTTCCCCTAACCCGGTTCGAAATCCATTTCCCCAAAAAAATAAATAAAAATTCAGAAAATTCAAAAAATAAAAAATAAAAAAAATGTGAGAAAAGCTAAAAAAATGTGAGAAAAGCACTTTTGGCTTGAACAAAAATTGAACCCAAAATTGAATAAGCCTTTAGAGCTTTACCTAGGGATTGTTTATTGTTTTTTTTAGAGACGATCCTAGGTCGCTGTTTGTGCACTTTTATTTTGATTTCATTTGATTGCGTACTTTAAATTCATTGATTGTTGTTTTCCCCTTTTAGAATGGTTAGGATGAAAATTCAAAATTCTCGATTAATACAAGACTACCGTGATATTTTGGTTAGCAATTAGTCGAGTTTAGGTACCGAAAGGGCATTAGTTGAAAAACTAATGTAATCAAGTCCCCGATCCCTAATAATCTCTGGTTGCGTATGTTTTCGAAATGACATTCCGGCATCTCGATCAGGGTTTCTAGTTAACCCTTAATCATGGCTGGTAATGTCACGCGAGGTATGGAAAGTTGGGGATAACTTTTTTTTTTTCATTAAGTACATAAAGGGGTGAAGTAGAAAGTTAGGTTAAGGAGGAGATAAGAAAACAAAATATTTCGTGCGATTCTGCGTACAATCTGTCCAATGTTCTTTTTGTTACTTGTTATTAACCTCAAAAAATAATGATTCCTTTCTCTCTCTAGCTATGCTCCACCTGTCCCACAAGATGTAAATGCATTGGCTGTACGAAGGCCGGGGACAGTTGAAGTGATTAAGCCTGCATCAGCGGCATGTTGTGTTGGTGGGTTGTGTGGTGTAGAGCTTTGGTTTGAATTCACCACCTCTCAATCTGCCTTATAAATTTGGAACTTCAAACCTCTCTTATTTCCACGCAAATCTTTATCTCTCTCTAACTGAATCATCATCCTCCTGTAGATTTCGAACTTCAATAATGGAGTTTAGACTCCTGCATGTCCTAGCTTCTCTCACAGTACGTGTTTTCTTTGAAGAGTCGTCACTTTTAGTTTAATGCACAAGGCTTATTTCACGAAACTTCAACAATTTTTGCATTTTTTTTATATCGCGAGTTCATTATGTTGCTAATCCTTCAATTTTTTAGAAGCTAAAAGAGATTTTCGTTGCTGTGGAATTTGGTGTAGGTGATTTTGGCGACTTCCCATGCAGCTCTAACTCCAGAACTATACTGGAAGTCGGTGTTACCCAACACCCAAATGCCAAAATTCATCAGGGACATGTTACAACAACAGTCAGGTTTGTGCTCAAACCCTGCAAAAAAAAAAAACATATCTTGCACCACCAAGTAAAAACAAGGACAAGAAAATTTGCGCTTCATCTAGTTTGAATTCGTCAAGAAGCTGACCGAATCGAAACTAAAAACATGACACATTAAGGTAAGATAGCTTGTAAGTCATATGTCAGCATGTACCTTCAATTTCTCAATGGATTCCCAGAAAATCTGACAAATGAAACCGATAAGATCTGAATTTTTGTTTGATAGATATAAGGTCATTTCATGGTAGTCTAGAGCAGAAGTCTTATTTCTAATAAATAACTTGTTCCAATTTATATGAATGCAATCTAGATTAGATTTACATGGCTTGGCCAGCCTTTGCCAAGGTGTGCACATCCTCGCTCAATTTTTGATAAACAATGATGATAATGGCTCTAAGAAAGTATTAAATGAGCGTTTATAAACAAGTTGA
The DNA here is from genome assembly GCA_024733475.1 of Syzygium grande. Lineage (NCBI taxonomy): Eukaryota > Viridiplantae > Streptophyta > Magnoliopsida > Myrtales > Myrtaceae > Syzygium > Syzygium grande. Next base: position 9,133,237 of record JAMXDD010000008.1, read on the forward strand.
CCACATGTAGATGAATCTTAGCACATCTACCTTTATTTTTCTCTGATGCTAGTTGAGCTCAAGTCCACTTACCAATTTTTCAGACTTCATGGAGGACAAGAGCACCGCAGTTGACGTAGGCAAAGGTGGAGTGAACGTTGATGCCGGCAAGGGAAAGCCTGGTGGGACCAAAGTGGGTGTCGGGAAGGGCGAAGTCGGGGTCGACACAGGGAGCCCTGGAAAGGGGACCAGCGTCGGAGTTGGCAAAGGAGGAGTCGCCGTGCACGCAGGCCCCAAGGGCAAGCCCGTTTATGTCGGGGTCAAACCCGGACCCAAACCATTCGCCTACGTCTACGCCGCATCCGAGACCCAACTTCGTGATGATCGGAACGTGGCCCTGTTCTTCCTGGAAAAAGACCTAAAACCCGGAACTACAATGACTTTGCACTTCACCAAGACTTCAGACTCGGCCACTTTCTTGCCCCGCGAAGAAGCAAAAACCCTACCATTTTCATCTGGCAAGCTACCTGATATCCTGGACCACTTTTCCCTGAAACCCGGATCAGTGGAAGCCGAAATAATGAAGGACACTATCAAGGAGTGTGAAGAAGCAGGCATCAAGGGAGAGGAAAAATACTGTGCAACCTCATTGGAGTCCATGATTGATTACACCAAGTCCAAGCTTGGAAACAATGTCAAGGCTATCTCTACAGAGGTGAACAAAGGGACCCAGGTGGAGAAATTCACCGTCAATGCAGGAGTGAGAAGAGTAGCAGCCGATGAATCAGTGGTGTGCCACAAGCAAAACTATCCATATGCTATCTTCTACTGCCACAAGACCCAACGCACCCGGTTCTACGTGGTCCCAATGAAAGGCGCGGATGGGACGGAGGCGAAGGCCATCGCCGCTTGCCACACCGACACGTCGGCCTGGAACCCGAAACACTTGGCCTTCCAAGTGCTCAAGGTTAAGCCAGGGACTGTGCCCGTTTGCCATTTCCTTCCTGAGGACCACGTTGTGTGGTTTCACAACTAGGGGCTTCGCTGTTAATGAGTATGTGGTCACTCTCTTTTTATGTATTATTGTTGGAGGGTGCACCTGTCATAAGTTTGTATGGAGCCAGTTTATCTCGTATAAGCAATACATGTACTTCTTGTTATGCAAACTAGTAAGTATAAGCAGTTTGTGGTATGTCACGACATCTTGGGTTAGCTTCATGAAATATATCCAGTATTGTTTTCTAACCGTTTAAGTTTTTAGCTCAGTTCACGTGTTATCTTTAATATTTGAGTTATCCATGAAGACTCTCTAGTACTTTATGGGATGGAATCTACATTCAAGTAGTGCGTCTTATCGTCTTGAGCTTGGATTGCTTACATTCGCACTTTTCGGTTATCACTTCATCACCCCCAATAACAAGATGCCCCAGGCCCCATCCATGTGTCTTGATGTTTCAATTCGTAGAAAAATTAGTGACTAGAGATAAGTGATGATTGCTTCTCATTAGCTCCTTCCTAATGTCAATTTTAAGAAATTAGGAACTCGTACGGCCCAGTCTTCATGAGAATAATTTATCTCTAATCATTCATTCCTCACTCATGGCATCAGAAAAGTGGATATTAAAGCTGAGTTGGTGATGATCCCGCTATTCTCAAAATTCTCCTTGCTTGACTTCTCCCCTTTTATGAATCTCTCCATAAGGCCTAGCTCAGCTCAAGAAAGAGGCTTCTCCAAATAAATTAATGGAGATGGAACTAAACTCAATTAAAATCAGAGAAAATTCTAAATAAGGACCTGAAGTACCTTCATTTTCTCAAATAAGGGCTTGAAGTGAATCTTGTCTCAAGTTGTCTTATAAGTATTTTAGAACCTAAAATGCCTTCATTTTTGTGTGGGCATGAAGTGAATAAATTGAAAGATCGCTGCGATGGAACACATCTTTACTTCTCCATCTTCACAGTTGATCGGCATATCTTTTTTTTTTTCATTAACTACATAACGGGGTGAAGTAGAAAGTTAGGTTAAGGATGAGATAAGAAAACAAAATGTTTCGTGTGATTCTGCATATAATCTGTCCAATATTCTTCTTTTTGTTACTTGTTATTAACCTCAAATAATAATGTTTTCTTTCTCTCTCCAGCTATGCTCCACCTGTCCCACAAGATGTAAATGCACTGGTTGTACGAAGGCCGGGGGCAGTTGAAATGATTAAGCCTGCATCAGCGGCATCTTGTGTTGGCTGGTTATGTGATGTAAAGCTTTAGTTTGAATTCTTCAGCTCTCTTTCTGCCTTATAAATTTGGAACTTCATTCCTCTCTTATTTCTATGTAAATCTTTTATCTCTCTCTGACTGAATCATCCTCCTACTATAGATTTTGAGCTTCAATAATGGAGTTCAGTCTCCTGCATGTCTTAGCTTCTCTCACAGTACGTACTTTCTTTGAAGAGGTGTCACTTTTAGTTTAGGGTTAATACCAAAAAAATCCCAAACTAGTACACATATAATAATTTTATCCTAAATTAATTATTTGGCCACCAAAAACTTCAAACTGGTACACCTATGACAAATTTATCCCAAATTAATTTTTTGACTACTAAAAACTCCAAATTTGTATATTTGTAATAAATTTAGCCTCCATTAATTTCCGTTAAATTAAATTAATTTCATAAAAAATCACAAACTGGTACACCTATGACAAAAAAAGGGTAAAACATAAAACTGGTACATCAGCCAACTGCCGCATGTCATTTAACAAAGCAATTTGACAGTAAAATTTAACAAAAATAAATTAAGAGTAAATTTGTCACAGTCAAATCAATTTACGGTTTTTTGTGGATAAAAAATTAGTTTGGGGTAGAATTGTTGCGGGTGTACCAGTTTGAAGTTTTTCGTGGTATTAATCATTTAGTTTAACACACTAGGCTTTTCTCTTGGAACTTCAACAAATTTTTGCATTTTTTTTTATTGTGAGTTCATTATGTTGGTAATCCTTCAATTTTTTTAGAAGCTAAAAGAGACTTTCGTTGTTGTGGAATTTGGTGCAGGTGATTCTGACGACTTCCCATGGAGCTCTAACTCCAGAACTATTCTGGAAGTTTTACCCTATACACAAATACCAAAATCCATCAAGGATGTGTTACAACAACAATCAGGTTTGTGCTCAAACTCCTGAAAAAAAAACTATATCTCGCACCACCAAGCAAAATCGAGGGCAAGAAAATTTGCGCTTCGTATAGTTTGATCAAAAACTTGACCGAATCGAAACTAAAAAGATGAAACATTAAGGTAAGATAGCTTGTAAGTCACATGTCAGCATGTACCTTCAATTTCTCAATGGATTCCCAGAAAATCTGACAAATGAAACCGGTAAGATCTAATTTTTTGTTTGATAGATATAAGGTTTGATGGGTTTATTTGTGACAAATGGATGATGGGTTTATTGGTGACAAATGGGCCGCCCATGATGGGCCAAACCCAGCCCATGAAAAGGAAAGTAACTGCACATGGTAGTTATTGGCTGAAATAACAAAAGTCACAAGAGAACAAACGTGAGAATGAGTTGCATTGTGTGTGTAATGTGAAGAACGCTCTCACAAGAAGACAAAAAGCAAGAAGACTTTGTCTTTGTACAATCAAAGGATTGTTCTCTCTCTCGAGGCTGTGATTAGTGCATTTAATCTGTGGCTAAAGAGGTATGTTCGTTTTTCGTAATATACTTCGAACAATCGGTGATTCAAGCGTAGAATGGGCATGTTTTTCCGCAAATTTTGTATTATGTTTAGGAATTTGTTTCCTTTCAAGGTCATTTCATGCTAGTCTAAAGCAGAAGTCTTAATTTATAATAAAGTACTTGTTCCAATTTATATGAATGCAATCTAGATTAAATTTATATGGTTTGGCTCGCCTTTGCCAAGATGTGCACATCCTCTCTTAATTTTTTATGAACAATGATAATAATGGCTCTAAGAAAGTATTAAATGAGAGTCTATAAACAAGTTGACCACATGTAGATCAATCTTGGTACATCTACCTTTATTTTTCTCTGATACTAGCTGAACTCAAGTCCGCTTACCAATTTTTTAGACTTCATGGGAAACAAGACCACCTCAGTTGACGTAGGCAAAGGTGGAGAGAACGTTGATGTCGGCAAGGGAAAGCCTGGCGGAACCACAGTTGGCGTCGGTAAGGGCGGCGTTGGGGTCGACGCAGGGAGCCCTGGAAAGGGGTCCAGCGTCGGAGTTGGCAAAGGAGGAGTCGCCGTGCACACAGGCCACAAGGGCAAGCCCGTCTACATCGGGGACAAGCCCGGATTCAGCCCATTCATCTACAACTACGCCGCATCCGAGACCCAACTTCGTGATGCTCGGAACGTGGCCCTGTTCTTCCTGGAAAAAGACCTAAAACCCGGAACAACAATGACTTTGCACTTCACCAAGACTTCAGACTCGGCCGCTTTCTTGCCCCGCAAAGAAGCAAAAACCCTACCATTTTCATCTGACAAGCTACCTGATATCCTGGACCTCTTTTCCCCGAAACCCGGACCAGTGGAAGCCGAAATAATGAAGGACACTATCAAGGAGTGTGAAGAAGCAGGCATCAAGGGAGAGGAAAAATACTGTGCAACCTCATTGGAGTCCATGATTGATTACACCAAGTCCAAGCTTGGAAACAATGTCAAGGCTATCTCTACAGAGGTGAACAAAGGGACCCAGTTGGAGAAATTCACCATCGATGCAGGAGTAAGAAGAGTAGCAGCAGATAAATCAGTGGTGTGCCACAAGCAAAACTATCCATATGCTGTCTTCTACTGCCACAAGACCCCAGACACCCGGTTCTACGTGGTCCCAATGAAAGGCGCGGATGGGATGGAAGCAAAGGCCATCGCCGCTTGCCCCACCGACATGTCGGCCTGGAACTGAAACAGTTGGCCTCCCAAGTGCTCAAGGTTAAGCCAGGGATTGTGCCCGTTTGCCTTTTCCTTCCTGAGGACTACATTGTGTGGTTTCACAACTAGGGGCTTCGCTATTAGCGAGAACGTGTGGTCACTCTCTTGGTATGTATTATTGTTGGAGGGTCCACATGTCATAAGTTTGTATGGAGCCAGTTTAGCTCATATGAGCAATACATGTACTTCTTGTTATGCAGACTAGTAAGTATATGCAGTTTTTGATATGTCACGACATCTTTGGGCTAGCATTATGAAATATATCAAGTATTGTTTTCTAACAGTTTAAGCTTTTAGCTCAGTTCACATGCTATCTTTAATATTTGAGTTATCCATGCAGAATCTCCAGTACTTTATGGGATGGAATCTACATTCAAGTTGTGCGTCTTATCGTCTTGAGCTTGGATCGCTTACATTTGCACTTTTCGGTTATCACTTCATCACCCCCAATAACAAGATGCCCCAGGCCCCATCCATGTGTCTTGATGTTTCAATTCGTAGAAAAATTAGTGACTAGAGATAAGTGATTATTTCTTCTCATTAGCACCTGCCTAATGTCAATTTTAAGGAATTAGGAACTCGTACGGCCCAGTCTTCATGAGAATAATTTATCTCTAATCATCCTCATTCCTCACTTTTGGCATCAGAATAGTGGATATTAAAGCTGAGTTGGTGATGATCCTGCAATCTCAAAATTCTCCTTGCTTGACTTCTCCCCTTTTATGAATCTCTCCCTAAGGCCAAGCTCAAGAAAGAGGCTTCTTCAAATAAATTAATCGGGATGGAACTGAACTCAATTAAAAAAAAATAAAAAATCTCAATTAAAATGACTTTGTATTGTCAAATCGGATTTAGAAATTACCAAGAATATAACTTTGGAAAGGAAATAGTATTGTGTTTGTTTTTGAAAAAATTATATATATTTGCAGCAACTTGCGGTCATCTCATCTTTCCAGGATGCTTTTTGCCTCGTTCTCTAGGCCACAAGGTACTCTGCTGTAATTGCTTTTCTTTGTTGAATATGCTAGAACTTTGTAAATTCGATTGTAAATCGGTGTGGCATTTTCATTTGATGTTGAATATTCCTTATTTCATCAAATTTTCAATTTGACACAACAATTTATTGACAATTCTGGTCGATGTCAAGAAAACCTCCTCACCTTTGCGCTAAAAAATAATTGAACATGTACGTTATTGCTCACAAGAAATTAGTCTGAGAACAATCGAAAATTTTTCCAGACATTTTCCTGAACCACCTCAAGTTAAAGTACTCTCATACCATTTGGGACAAACATGAGACGAGGAAACATGTGTACAAAGCTCCAATTTCGAGGAACAATTATTCTTGCAATTCGGAAAAGGTCATCACTTCGGTTGATTCTCAAGGGCAATAGGAGCAATGCCAAGGGTTAACAAATTTCGTCGAACCACACTGTGATGGCTTGAACAACTTAGCTACGAGTTACGCATAACTCAAGCATGGAACTCGGGTCAGTGGCCACCCGTCTTGAAGGGCCACATGTTCATCGTACACTTCCTTACGCACATGTAGATAAGCCCCTTAAGTTACGAGAAACGGAAACAAAGCCAAAGCACAAATGCCTGTTCCAGAAGACCCCAGTGGTCATGGCCAAGTGGTTTGGGACAAGAACATCGGAGCATGCATCCGACAGAGAGACTTTGCAACTGCTGCACCACCAACAATCCTGAACGGAATATAATGAGGGTGAACATTCCAAGAAAAGCGGAAAAATTAGAAGAAATAGCGTTTGGAATTAGCTGAAGAAACCTAATCAAGTATTTGCCTCGTACTTCCAATTCCTCATAAGCTCTGACTGAGTTTAACATTTCAATGTCCGGTTGGGGAGGGAGCATACATTTCATTCCTCCAGTGATACAGCAAGGTCCACTTCTCGGATATATCACAGCCACGCAAGCCCATTATAAATCCTTTAAAAGGCACCATCAGAAGTCGTCTCAAATAAAGCACACTTTGCAAAGGGAAAAACCTCCATTAAAATTTAAAAGTGGGTGTTCTAGCATAGCTGCTGAGTTTTACAACAAAAACAACCAAATGTTATCCCAGCAAATGAGGTCACAAAGTGGGTTTTTTCTTATAACTGTGGAATATCTTATTCAAGTTTTACATGACATCCAAGTGCTAAAAAAATGTTATGGTCTCAATCCACGTCCTCTCAAGTCTTTGGCGGCCCTTCTGACCCACATCCCCATCATAAGGTCGAGTCTTCTCACGGGAGTATCTTAAAGGTCGTTCTTTCCTGTAAACCACCTTAAATAAATTTATTTGATTTCCTACTCAACTGGACAAACCAATTTTTCCTCAGATACGCACATTTTGATTCCCATCTTTTCTTGCCACAAATCCAGTGAAGCGTTACTATCTGCAAAAGACGTTTTTTCACTAATAAAAGAACATTTTCACTCGCTCACAATATTATGATCCAGTTACATGATCATCACATGTGATTAGAATGTGCTCCCATGATCCAACTTTCATAAATAAAACAGGAGTAACTGGAGGCAAAATTATGTTCTCTTTGCTTTAATTCCTTTATTTTTTCTTTTCTTCCCCTTGTCCCTTTTGTTCGGGTGGGGTTGCTAATCATTCCTGGATTCTAATGGCTCGTCAAACAAAGGTTACAGAAAACAGCAGGAAATCAAACTGCACTTCCCATAATGGCAAACAAAAGAAGATTGACGGAAGCAGACCTGCAAGATCAGATTCAGAGACGGAGCATAATCTAAAGTTCTTCAATCATTAGCTCCTCTGCTGGACCATCCACAAAGCGCCACTATGACAAATGATGCCTAAAAGGACATGCAAGTGAAATCAGCTTCCACTTCTATCCCACTTAATGATAAGAATAATGCAAATATCATTAGGAAAAAATTCTGTAGTTGACGGCCCTGAGTGACAAGGGCAAAAGAAGATAAATCCATATTAATTCAGAGTGACACGTAGCTCTCTAGTTGCGGGGTTTCTCTATGCCAACTAATCATTGGTGTAAACGTGTTTCTTTCTAGTTCCATTCCTTCATTTGATTAATCAATGCCATTTGCTGAGGGGTCGTTCCCACAAACTAAATGAATAAATAATTAGGTTGCGAGCACGAGGGACAGTGAGAGTGTATCATATTAATAGCAATTTTATATATGTGTGTGTGTGTGTGTGTGTGTGTGTGTGGGCAAAAGCTCAAAAATATAGGCAGGCTATCATGAACTGGTCATTATCTCACTGGAATTCTAGTCACTCTGCAAATTGGCATCCTTGCAAGCCTTTCCAACTTGCCAGGACACTTAAAATCATACAATTTGGAGAAGCATCCCAATGCAGAATTAACCCCCAATTTTCATTCTAGATGTACCCACAATGCATAAATTAGCCGAGGACAGTAGCTCCTGAACTTGCCTGCTTTGAAGCAGCAATTGCTTGCCAACTCCAGGAGAACTGTCTTAATGGGTCTCTCTGATGATGGAAAGAACGATATGCCTGGCCTATGAGCCAACTTTCTCCACTGGATCATTCACTGTGCTCCCAAATAAGCAGGTCTTGTACCCAGAGACAATGACCTACATCTTCATTCTCATCTAATGTCAGAATGTCCAGACATTTGTTGAACAGATAGAAGCTGGTAGTGGAAAGTTCTGCCTTATTGATCGATTTATTGGAGTAGATATACAATAAAGATCTTTTGTTACCTAAGAACCACCGGCTACAACTTGCTCTTGATTTTCTGTGCAAAAAGGCTCCAAGGAACCCCAAGTTCTCCCAACTTTCAATTTGACATTCAAAGGAACTGAAGAACGAAACATAAAATTATTTTTAAATCAAAACACACAAAACTGTATATGTCATTGGCAAATGTACTTGAAAATAAGAAACAGCAGAGAGCACGGGATCCTGACTTGTTCTTCAAACTAATAAGTTATCAAACATAAAGAAACAGATTACCCCTAAGTGAGACAGCATTTTCCATGCTCCTTTGCAGGAGTAGCGCAGCATCCTTTAGAACAGTAGGATCCACTTCAAGCACTAATTCGTCATGGACCTGAAAAGCAACATTCGTGATTAACTAGAGCTGCACATATCGTGACCTTACAGTATATCCTAGAGAAGAAACAGAGTGAAGACTCAACAATTTGTTTTAGTCAGTAACAAGAACGAGTCAGGGTAAGAACGTTTAAGGAATGAAAAAGAGTCCAAACTATCAAAATTCACAGTCAGTAGCATGTCCTTCTGCTGTTTCCTCAAAACTCAAGTTATCCAATATTGGCATCGCAAGAGAAGAGAAAAGAAAGATCTTGACAAAGCACAAATACCTTTAGTCTAGTCTAAACTTATAAGATTTAATTGGACTCGCAATTTGTTTCATTGCTCATATTCCTATGCTTTAATATCAAAATTTGATAATACATATGTATCGGCTCAATAAGCTCTATATCTTATCTAGAAAAGATAGATAGTCAAAGCTCCAAGAATTTCTCAGCTTCCAACATCGGAATTGTCCATACTCCATAATTACCAATAGACAAACTGCATTTAACATCTTTCTCTGAAAGAAAAAAAATATAAGTGATTACAACATTGTTTTAAAAACCTTTTAAGACATCTTACATATGAATACTGACTTTCCATACAAGTTTGTGGATTATAGTTAATGAAGCAAGTGAAGCTAGATAGTTCACAGCCAGTATTGATGTTATGACCACAGAATTGTCACTCACTCATCTTAGGTCAGTCACAAAGACAGATGAAATGCAACTCCAGATTTTAAGAAAAAAGATAAACATATAAACAGATAATAATACCTGCAACAGAATTCGACACCGCCCCTTCAGCATGTGAAAATTTGTCTCACGCAGAGAGCTAGAATCAAATTCAATTCCAAGTATCACTGAGTGAATATTTATCATCGCTATCTTGATTATGTCAGCTGCAGATCCCTAGAATGAGAAAATTGTCAGAAAACCAGAACAGTTTCATATTAGAGGGGGGAAAAGGAGCCAATAGACAGAGGAAGAAAAATAACAGATACTTTACCTGACAAATCGAATGAAAAGACAGTGAGAAAGCATTATATGAATGCTTCTTCCCACCATTACAATGGAAAGAAATTAAAGTAAAGAGAGTGGTAGAATGCTATACCTGACAAATTGAATTTACAGCTTGCCTCTGAGCCTTTGATTGTTCGTTGCTATTTCCAAATTTTATTTTGGACAGGAAACGTTTTCTTCCCTTCAAAGTCTCCACATACCTAAACCAAACCATAGCTCAGAAAGTATATGGTTCACCTTACCAACCAAATGTTTCAAACTTTAAAAATATCAAGGTAAGTATCATTACATCTACTGGTCAACGGAAAGGAACCATTTTTCTTTTCCTGAAATTACAGATACAATTGAATACACATTTTTTGCTGGGCATAATAGGCTTATTGTTGAAGACTGCCAAGTGACATTTGTTTACCCAATATGATGGTTAACATGTCAAGCGAATCACCATGCTCAAGTCTAGCAGAGTCTTATTGGCCTTTTCTCTTTTTCATCTCCACAACCATCCCCCCCCCCCCAAAAAAAAAAAAGAAAAAGAGAATAACTAAATACTAAACAAAAAAAAAACAGAAGCTTCTAAGTTAAATGTAAAACCAGTTAGAAAGTGTAGACATTGGATCCAAAGTCCAATCATGAAACACTGCAGTTGTTAATTAAATGCCTATCTTGATTTTACTAAGTTAAAAAGGAAGACAGGGTCGCATGAAACAGACAGGAGAGAAGCAAGGTATCGCTACCCTTTCTGACGGCAAGATGAGACTGCCTCACGAAGCCAAGAAGCAACACCAGGAAAGCTTGTTTTAAAGCTTTGAATTTTTTCTGTGGCTCCGTCAGGGGTACAATCCAATTGTTCAGCTAAGGTCTTAGCACCCATCCCATAAATAATGCCATAGACCATACGTTTTGTTTGATCACGTTCATGGGAGCTAACAGCATCTTCTGTCTTTCCCGTCCATCGAGCTGCTATCATTTTAAAGACATCCCCATTAGGTTTGCTCAGCAGTTCAATCAGAAAAGCGTCTCCAGAGAAATGTGCCATCAACCGTAGTTCGATCTGAGAATAATCTGCTGTTAACAACAACCAGTTCTCCTGAAAAAAGAAATCCAAGTAAGATACGTAAGAGGAAGCTGTTTTCTCAGCTGCGAAACCCATTGTTAACCCCAAAATTATTCACAGAAAAATGTCAGGATGCTCAACCCACTCAAGCTAATCCTGGCACACAAAGGAATGTACATGCAGACACACCTGCACGTAGTACACACAAACAAGGAAATAAACTGCCACCAACCCAAAGAACATGATTCGTGAACAACCCACAAGGAAATCTCTTCTCAGCTATATGTTGTGAAAGCTAACCCACCCCCATCGCCCCCTTGCACCATTTGAATCCTCCAACTTTACAAAGAGATTCTACAGCCTGCACAATGGTCTATGTTCTAGTTCTACAACCACACTGCTCCAGTCATAGTCAAACTGTAAAGTCACAGGGTTTGGCATGTACTATACCAGTAGCAATAATATCAACATATTACCTCTACCGAGTCAACTTATTAGAATCCCATGCATAGTTGAATTGAGCAAAATTCATACCCAAATCAGGGAAACCTTTTCAAATTGTTTTAGCATACAGCTAGTTGTGACAAAAGGCAAACAAAGTTAAAGATTATACATGGAATTTGCATCATCTGATGACTTTCAAATATAAATTACGCCAAACTACAGTCTAACATTTATACTACTACGGTTATCAACATCAAAATTGCTTTATCCATTCAAATATTTTCTTCAACTTACAAAAGAAGTAATTTCGAAAGCAATAATTTTCGAGACTGAATCTGCTTTGGAGATTTTGGAAGTACTGCCATAATGCATAGAGAAAGATACATCTATCTAACCATGATGAAAGCACCTTACATGAACTTAGCTTGATAAGCAATACCTGAGTAGGAACAATGAAATCTCGAGCATTGATTTTGTGATGATCCGCACCATTTTCAACTGCAGTCTTATCTGTATTCATCTTGAATTCAACTGCATGCTCAACAGACTGCACAATTTAGTTCTGATCAATGTCTCCATCCAACAAGAAAGAAGATTACCATGACAGGAGCGAAATATAGATTAAGCCAAAACAAAACCCAGACCTGAAGATTAGGCTCTTCCATTGATAGCCGTCCAGTTGCTGTTGATGTCTGTAGCCAGTGGCCGTGGAGTGTGTACTTCTGACTACTTGTAGAAAGCCTGGAAAGGGAACAAATTGATCCAAGCGTACAGTTCCGGAGCTTTGCCAATGTTCTATGCTCTTTGATGATGGGAATAATAGGATGCTCATTCCTGAGTAAATCGATATTCATTCTATCATATAATTGTTCCGCACCACACTAAAATACTTTAAGACAGTCTGAAGGAAAACTTAAAAAATGCACCTAAGCATCAAATTAACTAAATATGGAATGCAAGTCAAAGAATGGAAGAGCCAGTCATCGGCAATGCAAGCGGAGACCAGTAACCACATCCTATAAGTGGTGTACTGCACCACCAGTACGAGGCAAAAATATGTCTTCACTATAGCAAATGACACTAGTAGTACATGAACAACTTCTAAACAAGCCTAAGACAAAGTAAAATATAATATCCACACAGGCTCAAGATCAGATAAATTTGAAAGAGATCAAATTTAATTTTCTTTTCTCTGTAATACCTTAATAAATCCAAACAGTGCTTGTCTGTACTTGGATGTTGTTTTCCTTTCCCAAGGACTTCCGGTACGGGCAATTTTAGATGTCCATAAAGGACATTTGCAATATCTGCAGCTGCATAGAGTGAGAATGTAATCCCAGCCAATCTATAAGCTTCCTTCTCGAGATGCCTCAACTTTTGCCCCAAAATGTTATGTGCCTGGAGGCACCCCTCCAGGTCAACACCTATTCCCCAGAGCTCCATGTCTGCAAGAACCTTAACCTGAAAACACAGGCATCAAACAGGTGTCAAAAGATCCAAAGAAGATTATCATGTCTAGTGAGATGATAATTATTGCAACACATAACTCTACACCCAAGAAAGACACCCCTCAACAAGCTTAAGCTCTAAAGAACCATACTTTGAGCATGGATTTAGGAGCAATACATAGAAAACATTGGAGAAGCAACATCTCTGGCATTAAATATTATGACTTAATCAAACCAAGTCAAAAGCAGGTGGGGACCCACTTAAACAATCATCAAATGTTTAATCTTGGGTTTTATTTTAATCAGTTTGCTGGGCTACCCGACCAGAGGTAGCCCTCCCCTTTCCCAACCTCACTCCTTGATGAATGTAATTTGACTCAAAGTCCTCGTTATCAGAATGTAAGCACTTAGCAGCGCAACTGGCTGCATCATCCTTACACCTTTTCTTTAGCCATCCAGGCAAAAAAAATTTACAGGTCTTAAGTCGTGAATCTATATTTTATCTTGAACATTTTATGCATGATGCAATGCAAAACTTACCAGTGGAACTTCAATCATCATAAGTGGTTTGAATAGTTCTTCATCGATAAGTAATTTCCAAAGAACAGAACGTAATGCTCTCGTCTGCGCCACCCGTCGACAGCAACCATCATGTGCAGATTTTCTCATTTGATTCTTCCACCTGCCACAGCGATGAGCAGCTGCGGCCACCTCACTTGGTAACCTTTTCTTGACTTCCTGTTTTACAATCAAAACAACTTCAGATGTGAATTGTTAAAATACATATCCGCACAAGAAATCTTCATGACATATTTGAATCATCTCAAAGAGAGCTTTCCTGGGGCAAGAGGAACAAAATCACTAGTTTTATGCTATAACTCTGGTATTAGAAATCCTACAGGAGACAAAGCTGAATAAAATGAAAATGGGTGCCTCTTATTACCTTCTCCAGGTTTGGACAAGAGCTCCTCTCCTCATCAGGCCACAAAATCCACGCTACAACACAAATATCAATTCCATCATTCACATTGACAGGTGGCAACACCAAGTATGAGTTATCTAAAATTTCGAGACCCATATCTTTCCCTGCAAGATATGGATGACCAATTCTCTGTACAGAAACTGCAGAATTCCTGAGAACCTGAATCTGAACTTTCAAATTCCACGAAAATTTTTGGACAGATTTTTTTCCCATTATACCACGGATCCTATTCCACCGTATTTTGATGCCTTCCAACCAAGCATGCTGAAGTGAACTTTCATTTGCAGTAGATGATGTTAATGGGTAACTGCTTTTTCTCTCAATGGTCCTCATTAGATCCTTGGGAAGATTAACATAGTATACTGGTGAATTTTCCCAACACACTGCTAAACCACATATCTCGAACTGCGCCACAGAATTCACCTCTTTCCGTTTAGTGTAGTGGATGTCAAAATAAAATTCATTGGTAGTATCCCAAAGATCCAAGAAAGTATCGATTCCGCCAGGAGTATTAACTGCAGTAACAGGGCCTTTATCTGTGCAATCTTTATTTTGCACGCTGCTTACCGGTATCTGAACACCATGATCAACGGGAGCATCAGTTCCAACAGAATTTCGGTTTTTGTGACCATAACTCTCTACTAGTATGGCGGTAGTTGTATTGGCATCTTTTCCACAAACAGTTGCAACGTTAGGCTCATCACCAACTGCTATAGGCTCTTCAGCCAGGAAGGGAGGCACATTGGCAGCAGGAGTTGCAATTTCACTAGTTAACATCACACTTTCTGAAGCATTAGATTCACCAAATGACTTTGTCTCCAACGTCTCCCTTCGAGTTTCTGCAACTCGATTAGATTTCTTGCTCTCCCCGACAATTGCCACGGGCAGAACATGCTCCAAGGATTTCACACCCGACGTATTATCAGTGGTTTCAACACCAGAGGACATTCTCACATGCCCTTGTCCCATGTGATTTCCCATCATAGTTGGCACAGGTCGAGAAAATTGTTTGATGTCTAACCCAAGAGACTGGAAGGCAGAGAAGGCAGCAATTCTTGCTTCCTCAGCTTTATCTAAAACAATCTTGCGTGCCCCATTCTTTATTTTTTTGGCAACTCCTACTTGTAAGCGCCTTTGTGCTGAGCTTTCTAGTCATTTATAATAGATACAATTAGTACTAACAAACAGAAAGAGAAGTCCACAAATTCCAAAAGCAAGATATTTTTGTCCACAGCGGAAGTAACATTTAACTTTCAAAAAGAAAACAAGAATCAAACAGAATAAAAGAAATCAACTACATTAATCATGATGTATGTTTCATCACTAACAAAAGTACATAAGCCCAAAGCAGAAGAATGCAGCGATGCACTATTCATAGAAGTCAATACAAGAAGTTCATAAGAAGTATGGACAAGTTTTTGGCAACAACAATTCTTAAAAATTCATTCTAACCAGTGCTTTCCTCTTGTACTAATTTTATTAAAAAGCATCAGTCTTCTCCACTTCCACTCCAACAAGAAAGCTTGCTCCATGTGCATGCTGTGGATTATCTCTTTACACCATTTCTTTGTGTGCTGGTTTAGAGATTGGGAGCTGGAGCCACATTTTCACTTATAGATATTCAAGGAAGGATGTACAAGGACAAAAGAGTAAAATATTAATTATACAAGTATACGAGCAAGTAGCAACTAATGTTGCACACTAAACACGTAATTCTAAATATATATAATAGTCGAATGTTATTTTCCCATTAGTAAAGAATCGATGACATATCAACAATAATTTATCTATTTAGACAATATTCAAGAAATAAAAAAAAAATTTTGTTTTGGCATTCCACAGTTTGGTAAGTGCAATTGGATTGTTTAAAATAGAGTTCCTCAATCCCTCCACTTTTGTTACAAAGATGGGACAGAGCTTCACTGGGCCACTTGAAACTTTTTCTCTTTAGTCCTTCCCTTCAAATTTTCCCTCCTTCCCAGAAAAGGATGAAACAATCATTCCTCCTTTTCTTTCCCCTCCTTCAACTCGCCTCTCTCTTTCAACTCTCTCGACCATAGACTGAGAGTTTGTAAAGAACACAGTGATCCTAACTTCTTGCACAACCATGGCAGGCAAACCCCGTACTTTGTAGCAATTGCATCAAAACATATTTTCAAGGCTAAAAGCAAAGCCAACTACATAATGGCACTGTAACAAGTAGAGATTGAGGTTCAATCAACATGCTTTGTATCTTTCATTTGATGATGAGCCCACATGTTGCATGCATCAATCCATTTTCTTAACATAATTATGCAAAAGCGATGAACATCCAAATCAAATCCAGCAGCCCATAATTAACATTCAAATGGAGACTTCATCAGATGAGGTAAATGCTGTGTGCGTGCAGTCATGCACCTTTCATTCTATGATCAACCCAAATTTTCTAGTGGAAGCATAGCTTCATCGTTTAACCTATTTAAAAGAAGTCCATAATTATCCACGTTCTTACCTTCAGCAGCCCATGAAGAATATTCAAATAGAGCTTTTACTATCTCAGAAGTGGAAGCTTCTGCAATTGCTAAAGGTGTGCGCAGGCCAGCTTTATACAATGCTCTGGCTCGAGATCCCTAAAATTGGAAACAGTTGTCAAAACCAGGAATACTAACTGAACTGACACAGAAGCATTCCACCACTGACCATCAGGAGAATAGTACTTGCCAACACAACGCATACTTGCCTTAACATATGGGATGTTCGTAAGCTCTACAATCTCTGCTCTCACTCCAAAGGACACACGATTTTGGAACTTGCCAACCAAGCCCTCTAGATCATGCCATCCAAGCCTCTCACAGAATACAGAAACCATTGAAGCAAATCGACCTGCATTTTCTTGTAAAGCTTGAACCATTCCTCTGGCCACTTTATATGCTTCACAGACTTCAGCCACAGGAGCTTCCTTTACCACAAAACTTAAATCATCAATTAAAGCTTCAACATCTAAACACGTGTACACAGTGAATCGCGTATTACATACAAAATGCAATCAGACTATTGATGGAAAATGCACATATGCTATTGGCTTAGACACTGTCAACCGCGTGTTAAACAGGTAATACTTGAAAGCTTCATAATGTTTCAGGAGCACCTGGTACTAGGAGCACAGTAAGCAACTATAAAGAAGATAAATCATCTTTACCTGACAAATCACAGTCGTGTTTATCTCCAAGATCATTATCTAAATCATGACTAAGCACCGTAGTATGTCAACTGTTATAGATACTGCATACTCGTAAAAATGGGGACAAAAGTCGAACACATAACTTTGTATTGAATTAACTTATAGTATGGCCGGCTGGTACTTGGAGCACATTAAGTTTCAAGGTTTAAGAGTGTAGTACTAAAATTGGTTATACAATAAGGCAGGACCATTGCATTAGCCATGTTGTATCCTCAGATATGCCGCAATTACTAGCATTCACTTTTTAAAACTTCTAAAGACAAACACTCCTCATCTATTTACAAGTCCTCAAATGATAGTCATCACAGTGCTTGCAAGGAAAAGTATGAATCATAGGTCAAAATATGTCATGATACTGAGACGTGGAAAGCATAAGAACTATACCTGCACTAATCTTGCCAAAATGAGAGCAACATAAAATCGTTTACACACACGAAATGCTTTCTCCTCTGGAAGCACATGGTTGTTTGAGATTCCAGACTGCTTTTGCAATTTACCATGTGATCCTTTTGTATGCTCCCTCGATCTGCCTACAGTGCGCATAGGAGCACCATGTGCCATTCGCGTCAAAAAGGGTTCAGACACTCCAACTCGATTCCCAACTGACTGCATCTCATACATTTTAAGGTAAGTTAAACGCATGCACAGATCTTTGATTGTGGAATAAATATGAACAAGAGTATAAAATCCAACTTTCACAGATGTTGCTGAAAGCATAATGGGAATATACAGATGAAGGGAAGGAATTATGGCCCTCCAAATCCGGCCATATGTGCCTACGCAATCGCAGAATATCGATTCCAGCTATCAAAAAACCATCAAGCTTCATTATAAAAGTAACACTTCTTATAATGGACATTGAGGTAATTGGAGGAAAGTAAGACTAAAAAAGGCAATCTGATTTATCATAATCTATTACTCAAATTGTTGAAAGCATATTTTCCTTGCCTTCCAGATATTGATTCATGTATAAGAATACAGGGACCAAAGGTCAAAAACACAATCATATTCAACAGTATTTGTGTCATAATACACCATTTATTCTGCCACAAAAGCATGAGACATCCACATAAAATGACTAAAATATTCGAAATCTCCCAGAACAAACATACTAAATATGCATGGGCTGAAAAAACTATCATAAAGATCTTGGGTAAACTATAAACACTTGCCACTATCTTGCCCCAAACACCAATAGAGGCTCAAAGCCTCAGGTCTAACCTCCAAACACAAGCCAGGAGATCTCTATGGGACAGACTGAATATTAATGCCAACTGCCAAGAACTAGTTAAAATGATACTAATTACCTGATCCAGAGCAGACAATTCCATGAACCTTTGGTAATAAAGTTCCCAATCTGGCTCGACATCAACATTAGTCGGGGTAACTAAATAAACTAAATGCAGATCAGATGCAAGCACAAATCCTTCTCTAGCTCTAGAAAGATCCTCCAGCACAATCTGCGAAACAGGCAGAGTCAATACATTCCATCGAAGTACATTGTATTAGCAGTCTATACATCATTCCCTCACCCAAAGTGTGAGTATCTAAATCTACAGAACTTGTCAAGAAACATCTCTGTGAAATTACATGTACAGTGACCGGTGCATCAACTGAAAACATGACTAATGTGATCAAGAAGCAAAAGCTTTACCAGTGAGTCATCTGGTGAGAGAGAACTTCCAAAAGCTGCACGCCCGAGAGGAGTTGTACTGTATAACTTGGTTTCCTCATTCCATTCAAGAAACTTTTTGTGGCACAACCATCGGAGAGAATCCTGTGCTGATTTAACCACATCTTGAAATGGTTTTGTAGAATTGAGAAGAGTACACCTGACGTATCGATTGATATCATTAGCAGTTTGAACTATCCCGCCAGCAACAACTTCTAAGATCGCATGAGTCATTCCATTTTTGTCCTCAGACAGACAAGAATTCAATGGTGGACAGCTTTCATTCAGAAGGGCGACAATTCTTTTAACCTCTTCCGATCTACAAATAAGTATCTGCACAGGTGTAAATATTTCTATCAGAGATTTAGAATTCTCTTGAATTAGGACAAAGAAGGTATTATTTATTTCAGAGAAGGAAAAGGCTTCTTCAGAAAAAATTATGGGCCATTGTATGTCATTGTGCAAAATGTAAACCACAAAAGCCATGAATTAAATACGTCAAGTATAAATTAATACAAATTCAGTATATGATCCATTTCAAAATAAGAAAAATGTGATCAAAAAGGAACATGAAACATACACTTTCACCCTTGGTATCTATACCAGTCCGACCGGCTCGACCGGCCATCTGCTTGTACCTAGTCCCATCAATAAAATCACGGCCAATCCTGGGTTGTCGGAAAATGACCCTCCTGGCTGGAAGGTTGACCCCAGCAGCTAATGTAGATGTGGCAGTCAAGACACGTAGAAGGCCTCTCCGGTAACAGGTCTCAACTATCTCTCTTTCCTCAACCTTCATATAGCATAGCCATTAGGAATTCTTGCTTATAGAACATTGCGATTTTCACGTCAATAGAGAAAAAGGAGTATGAAAGCATACCGTAAGGCCAGCATGGTGGTAAGCAACACCAGAAGGAAGAGTCTCTTCTAATATAGGGTCCAATCCAGCAGGGCTCCTTCTCAAGGCATCTATAGCAGAAGCAATATCAGTAAACTCATTGGAATTCTGAAGATTGACAGAGAACTTCCACAGAAACTTGGCAACATGTCTTGCAGTTGATTCACAGCCTTTGCGACTTGAGCAAAATATTAAGACTGAATGACCTTCTTGAACAACCTGAAATACGTTCACAATCCATCTTCTCAAGTTCACACCTATGCATGTACATGTTAAGTAGAAGGGGAAAGCAATTATTTTCTAACCTCATTGCAAAGTTCTACAATGTGATCTGGATCTTTACCACCAAGTTCGGCTGCTTTTGAAATTGTTCTGATTATGTCCATCTGCTCATTATAAATGGTGTTCCCCACCTTAATATATTCCTCCAATGGAACTGGTCGAAAGTCTGTCTGGTATAATGCAGCCTGCAGGCAAATTTCTGGAACTTAAATTTGTAAAACAAGAGCCAAGACAATCAACAACACAAACATAAACGGAACTTCCTTATTGGGCTGAACTGCTAGAGAACAAAAATTAACATTTTTAAACTTTTGCAGCAGCAAAACCTAACAAAACAAATGCACTTGCATTTAGAAACAAGTTGATGTGTCCATACATGTAGATACAACAAAATAGGGAGGAAATTACGCCATATACTCTTAGAAGAGTAACATATAACTCTCTACCTAACTCCAAACTGCTTACAGAAACAATAAGTTCCTGCTGATAACAGGAATATGACCCCTATGATTCACAAACAATGTATATTGAGTAAAAAAATTCAAATGCTAGCTAAGAATTCTAATTTGATTGATGTTCACCAGCCCTAGGCTTTCTCTGCCACTAGATCTGTCTCAGGCAATTGAACCAACAGCACAGCCACAATTAACAACCGATTTTAAGTAATTCTTAGCATCACCATCAGTCATGGTAATAAAGACCAAGGGCCTAATAAGTGAAGCAAGCTTTATTCTAACAAAGCCAGCCAATTGGACAACAGAAAGGCAGAGGATGCTCAGTTCTGCTTACCTGAAGCCAATCGGCAACCGCAGCCACATTTGGCATGGTCGCACTCATCCCCACAATTTGCAGTCCACGAGCAGGGTCGGCTCTACCACTGCTAGTATTTGAGCTTTCTCCGCTGCTTGAGTCAGAGTTGCCTTCACCAACAGCGTAACGGAGCTTTGTCAACATAAGTTCCAAAAGATAACCCCTGCTTTGGTCACCAACCTGTCAGTATTACAGCATCAATTTAAGAATCCAGAAGGAAAAAAAAGACCTCCAAAAGATGGACAAAAGATGTCTAATAGATAGACTACAGAAGATTTTATCTGAGTATTCCAACTTAACAATCAAACTGGCACACACCATATGCAATTCATCTATCACCACAATTCCAATTTCTGATAGACGACCCTCCTCCAGCAGCCTATTTATCAAGGAGTTTGCCTTTTCTATAGTGCAGACAGCCACTGAAGTGTCCTTAGGAAGTGTTCCACCACCTTGACTTCCATAGTAACTTCGCACATGCTTACCTAGTGGTTCCAAAAGGGCTTCAAGGTGTTCTGCCTACGCAAACATAATCAACAAAAGTTCAGTATAGACAATAAGAAAAATAAAAAGAAGGGAAAATGAAAACAAGAACATTAGAAGAAAGAACCAAGAATAAGCACCTTCTCCGTACAAATAGAAACATAAGGAAGAACCAGTAGTGCGATTTTTCCAGTTGATAAGACTCTTCGCAACATCAAAATTTCAGCTACAAAACTTTTACCAGCACTGTTCCAAAGGGAAACATTGATCAGCAATGTTATGGAGGTATGAGAAATAGGTTGAACGCTTAACAAGAGTAGATGTTCCTTCCTTACTTAATAAAGGTCTAGCACCATATTGAGTCATGGACATTAAACTATCAGCTTAGCCAATCCTCTCCGGAAGAGAGAACATAATAACATGGAGGGAGAAAAGATAAAATATGTAAAGCATGTTCATAAGCTTAAGTTAATGCATATCCAGTCTAACAAGGTTGCACCTCTCAAACTTCTTTTAATGATAAAGGTCCTATGGTAAGCTGGCTTTTTGTCTATATCAATACAGTAGAGATAAGAGAAGTCCCTAATCAGTTATGCTGTTTATCTCATCATAGTTGGGAGGAAAGGAAGGTCTTCTATCCAACAAAGTAAAATGAAAAGCTACTTTAAAATATTAGACTAGATTGGAAAGAGAGAGAAGTCAAATACATGTAGAAAACATGAAATACAACAGAATTGACCACTGAAGGACATTGGGCGTTTGAATTTAGCATGTTGCTCCCTCGCATGATCATGCAAACCAAACTTCACTGCATTTGTGCATGTGTGTCATACAATAATATATAGATGACGGTCGCATCACACATTTCCTATCAATGGACACAATTAGCCATAGTCCACCAGTCACAAAGTCAAAATTTTAACCTCTATCAACTATTGGCAGTTACAACAGCCGATCAAATGGACAACATTCCATCCTTATGTGACATCCTGATGTATACACACGAAATGCTATCTAAATAAGGCGTTCAGTAATAGATAGCATACAGATCTATACAATGAACGGATGGACCAACAAGGACATCCAAATGAGACGCAATCATATGCGTGTATCATTTTAAAAGATAGCTTCCAAGATTAACAAGCAAGACAGCAGCTTATTCTGAGTTGATACCTCGTAGACGCACAATATACAAGATTCTTTCTCTGCAACACACCTTCAACCTGAAGGCAGTCAACCTGAAAAAGAAAGTGAAAGCATATTTTTCTACCATAAACTGAAAGATAGCACAATAGCATATTACTACGGAATCAAATTGAGCAATGCAGCCCCTGACCCACTAATACCATGAATGGTTCTTTATGTTTGATACGAGGACCCACGACTTCACTAAGTAAACTAATTTTTTTTCATCTTTTTTTAGCAACCAGCACAAATCGAAAATGCGCTAAATAAAATTTAGTTACGAATTTGTTGCCAGTTTTTAAATCCATGGAAAAATTCCAAGAATAGGATATCCAGCTTCTTAGCTAGTTAGTTACTGCACAAGAATATTTCCTAAAAATGCTAGATAACATTATTGTCCCGACTGAGGCGACAAAATAACTCAGACTTACCCAACATCACAACAAGAAAACCACTCAGAATTGAAACGGAGCCTTTTGCTCCAACTATTTCCAAATTTTGGCCAAGCAACTGTTTGTCAAGTTGTATATCTCACGCTTTTGTGAGCCATCAAACTTATACAGTCCATAAAATATTCTAAAGCAAAAAATTAAGAAGAAAGAAAATGTAACCTCCCTCTGTCAATCATATTTAAACATAAGAAATGAAGAACCTCCCAGCCCAAAAATAGCCTAAATATAATATATCACAGCAACCCATTGAAACAATGCCCACATGTCTAATTGATCTACGTACTATATATCACATCAGGAAAGTCAAAGTCAATTAGGATGGTAAATTAAAGACGATGTTGACACCCAAATATGCCCCACATATGCAAAATCTAGTTCAGATCTAAATGGAAAAATCCTTCAGTTCATCCATAACGCCACTCCATAGCAAGGTAAGGATTGCATGCATTGCAAAGATACCTGCCACTGGTATAGCCTAAGTATTCCTTTCTTCCTATATGAGCTGCTTATTGCAGGAGGAAGCCAATTGCTAATGTCAAGATTATCTTTGTTCTGCGTACTACTTGGAGTACAAGCTTCACCACTTTGATGATCGGCAGACAAATTCTTCACAGGATACATTGGCGAATCAGATTTTGAGCTGTCATCATTTTGACCAAATAAATCCGCCTTTCTTTTTATTAATGTATCCAATGGATCCATCGGTTGATTCTCATGCTCTTCCATCTTCTGTCCATTGCTACAGCGAGCTAATGTACTTGTATTCCGAAGACCTTTTGGACCTACAGATTCACAATCAGGCTGATTGTCATCCCTGCAGGTTGCAGCTCTCAAATACTGTGCATCAGAACTATTGACAATGACTTTATCCAAGTTCTTGTCCTCGCAAGAAAAGTCAAAATGCTTGACAGGCAAAGGAGAGACTTCTTTCAGAGAGCCTTGTGTGCGCTTCTCTACTGAATCTGATGTAATAGTTTTCTTACAATAGACTCTGTTGTTCCTATCAAGTAGTGTTGCCCCGTTCTCCTCATGATCTGATCTGTTGGGTTGACATACTTTTCCTACAAGGTGATCTTCCTCAAAAGCTTCAGAAATCGAATGATTTGCAGGAGCACAAAAACCATCAGCAAGCTTAATTGCTTCACTCCAAAACGCTTCGCCAGGGGAAAACATAGAGCTTCCACATGTTGAACTAGGGGTTTTATCGACAGAGGATTTTACAACCAGTGAGACAGGTGTGGAGCACCCAATCATACGTACAATTGATGGAGGTGGCTGTTTGCATTTCTTCAAGCTTGCTTGAAGCTCAATGAGAGTGTCCGCAACAGGTTCCTATCATATTGAAGACGTAAACAAGCAATGATTATTGAAAAGATGTCTTTCAAATTAAATTTATATTTACCTCCCTAAAAGAATCGAATGCGTGTTTCCTGGTTTCAGAAACTGAACATGGAACCCTTTCTAACGTAGCCTTTCCTTTGTGGAAACTGTAATCATCAGCTACTTGTGATTGACCAGTCATTTGAAACCTCTTATCGGATCTCTGTGATTCCTCATCAAGTAAAGATGGGTTATCGCGTCTCTTACCATTAGAAATTCCATCTGCTGGTAAACTTGATTGGATTTCACTGCATATAGGTACAGAAACTTCAAGAGGAGTAAAAAGAGGAAAAAAATTTAAAATACCTGTCCTGATGGACCAGAAGAGAAGAAAATTTTGCTTTTACCTTCTAATCAACAGATCTAAATGTCCAAATGGACACTTCAATAGGAAGGAAATATAAACTTGGGGCAAACAAGAATGACAACTTTTTTCTAAAATCCAGAATGAGATGAAGCTTTGATAAAATTCCTAATCATTAGAGTATTAAGGATGGGCCAAGAAAAAGAGCGGTCCATCCATAAACATGTCGGTACCTGCAGTATATTGACAAGAAATCATTGGCCAACTGTTTAAGTTCCGAGTTTTCTGTGCCATTTGCAGGCAAGAGGCAATCCTTTGAAGGAGCGTGAGCCGCAGCATGCTCCAGGTCAGATGAACTGTGAGATGCTTCCTTCTGAGCAGCTTCCTCGGGCTTAGGCACTTCAGCGGACAACTGTACTTGCTTATTTTCAGGCTTCAAGTTTTTCTCTGCCTTCTGTAACAGATTCCGCTTCACTGAATCATGACCCACTGATGAATAATCACTAACAGTATGTAAGGGCTTGGCAGCACAACCACCTTCCTGAGAGGTCCTCAAGTAATTGTCTAAGGTGCCTTTGGCACTAGGCGACCCTCCAAGAGGGGTTACCTCATTACTTTCGACCCTCCGTGATTTCAGATGAGGCGAGGAGGATTTCCTTTTCTTCGAAGCAAAAAACTGTCGAAGCAACAACAACCACAAATCGTGTCATTTTAAGCTCTCGACACCACAAATTGAATTGCTTGTCTGCAATAACTTGCAACATTGTTCCCTGTATGGGGTGAGTTCAAGTCTCATTGCATACTTCCCAAGAACCATCAGTACCGTCTTAAACAGTGTCAGAAAGTACAAAAATAATAATTTGCAATGCTTCTTTGACATTGGGGCTTTTGCTGATTCGACATGGTTTAAAGATCCTTTTAATTTCCATAACTAATTCTCTCAGAGCAGAAATGGTGCGATGCACCAAACAAAATCTTTTTTTTTTCCCTTTTTCGCAATTCGACTCTTTTATGCTGGGATAGGCACGCATGGATGGTGATCATAAACAAGATTTGGATTCAATCTGATAAAAACTCCTTTCTTGAACAAAATTCCACTCAAAATGGAGTACCCAAGAAAGCAAAACGATTCAGCCAAATGCCATACGAGCTTGGAACGAATCCCAACCCAACCCAGGTATTCAAATGCTCTCCGCAGCTGCGGAAAAAGAGCAAGAAAAAAACAAAAACAAACGCCGTTTCTCAGCGGACCACACCAAGAGCTACTACACATTGTCCATTTCTCTATAAAAAAGAAACCGAACTGCGCGACACCCTTCTGCAAATCCAACCGAATGCTCCTCCTGCATCCTCGTCCGATCCACACGCGTCGCGAGAAGGAACAGCAACAAATTACCTGGTCGACGCGGTTCCGAGGCGAACCGGACGCCATCGCCGGACACGGGACACGCGACCTCGCCAATTTTGAGGAAACCCTCGGAACTCGGACGGAGACGGAGATCCTCGAAGACGACGCCGCCGCTCCGGTGGCTCGAGACGTTCCGCGGCGGGCGACCGAGCGACCGAGCGCCGTGTGCTGCCGCGGCTGCTGCAGTTTCAATAGGGCGATGGAATGGGAGAGACAGAGAGAGCGAGTGAGAGAGAGGTTTCGCTCGGAGGCTTTGGAGGGTCCGGCAAATTCAAATGGGTCGAGAAAACCTTCTTTTGCTGCCGTGCCCTTGGCTTTTGTGCTATTCCTAGTTTCACCCAGCTTTTATGATCGAATTTTTTAAAATAGGGCCCTCAGATTCTTGACCAAAATGACCACGTTAACGAGAAATGCTCGAAACTAACGGGAAATGGATGCTCATGCGACATTTTCAACCAAAGAAATTAATTTGCCGATCATATCTAAACATCTTGGTAACTACACATAAATGATGCGAATAATCGACATAAATACGATGCACGCAATATGAAGTTGTCAATCTAGCATATCGTTCCCGCTAAGGAGATTTAGGTCTAGGGGCCAATTTACCGGCAATAGCCGATCAAGAAAACTTCCTAACTTGAGTAATAAGTTACTCGCATATGAATTTATTAAGAGTTATTCCAATGTTTACAATAGATAGAAATTATTAAACATCCTCGACCGTTGTAATTGATGCTGATAGATACTTTCTCACTCGCAGAAGACTCATCAATCACGTGAATAGGTTACCAATTTAAGACATTCCCGGATAGATTTTTACTTTTTGATTCATGTAAATCTTACTTTGAATGCATTTTGATTTTTTTTTTAATTTCGAGGCAACCGAAGGCTTTGCAATATATAACTGTCTATTCATAGATTCATATATAATTTTTTCATAATCTTTAGAAATTTCGATGTTTGACGGAAAAGTGAAAATTTGATTTTTTTTTTCTTTTAAAAAAGCACAAATGGACATTAATGAACTTTTTTGCTCTAAAAGCTACTAAAGTTAATAAGAAAAAGGAAAAGTTACTTTAAAATTTCCCACGGTTTAGTAACTTTTTAAAGTTAAAAAGCTACACACGATTAAAAAAATTTAAAAGCTACGCTAAAATCTGCTCAAGTGGGTTCCAGCATAGGGCCCTGCAGAGTTTTACATGTTTGCTTCGAGTAAAAATCTTATTTTTGTTTTTCTTTGTGAAATGTTGTAATAATACTCAATCTTGTCTGATTTTCATTCTTCGTTTTGTTTCTATAGTGCATAGAATTTTTTTTTATTATTCTCATTTAAGGGTGCGTTTATTTCACAAAAAGCTCAAATTTGAAAAATATTTTTTGAAAATAATTGTTTGCATTGCTTATAAAAATAATTGAATGAACGATATTTTAATCATCCATGAAAATAGTTAGGTATAAATTGTTGTTGATAATGAAAATATTTTTTTTGGATAATTTTTCTAGGGAAAATTATCCAAAAAGTCATAAACCTATTTTACTTTTGCCAATTCGGTCTTAAACCTTTTAATTGTGCGAATTTAGACCTCAACATATTCACATTTTACCAATTGAGCCCATCTAATCAATTTTGGCTTGAAATCACTAACATAGACGCAGATTGTCCTATGTGATACAGCCGATGCTAACGTGGATGATTTTTAATAATATTTTAATATTTTTTTCATATTTTTTATAAATATTTTTGTTTTTCCCTTTTTTCTACTCGTTTCCATCTTTACTTTTTTCTTTTTTTCCTTTTTTTTTTTTTTTTTTTTTTTTTTTTTTTTCCCTTCACCAAACGTAACCGAGCCTTGTCAATGGCTAGCTAAGGTCGACAGAGGGAAAAAGAAAAAAAAAAAAGAAGAGAAGAGAAGGAAAAAAAGAAAAAAGTTAAAGAAGGAAAAGAAGGAAAAAAAAAAGTAAAGAAGGAAAAGAAAGAAAAGAGTAGAAAAGGGAAAAGAAAAATAATAAAAAAATTCAAAAAATACTTTATTAAAAATTGGCCACGTTAACATTGGCCGTGTCACGTAAGACTGTCAGGGCCCAAGTCAGCAATTTCTAGGCAAAATCTCTTGGTATATCCATCCCGTTCAAGTCCGCTCGGGTTAGGGACAATTTCTAGTTAAATTAAAATTCTAAAACATGGTCGAGCCTTGGGAGAATTTTTAAGGAATGGTACTAAGTCCCGACCAACCAATTGATCGGGTCAATTTTCTTATTTTGCTAGTTTGAAATTGATAGTGGATGATACATTCTTCTAAACATTTCTTTTTTGAAAACCAAAAGGAAAAAAATAGCTTTTTAAATATGCTTTTTTGTTAATTTCTGATAAATTATAGGACTTAATGTCGTGCAAGTCACCAACCATATTAAAAACTCGTAAATAATTGGCACCTTGATGTGCCCTTATACAAGTTGCTGAGTACCGCGCAAAGGTACAAGCTTCAATTGCCGAAATACAGGGGTAATTATTTTCGATTATCAAAAGTTGTTAAGTTGCTAATCTAATCACGAAATACTTATTAGCAATAGTATAAACAGTAAAATTACATTTTCTCATTTGCATTGATTTGAATTATTCGGAGAATGCCTTAGATGCATTAATATTATTCAAGGAAAACATATGGACAATCAAACCAATCTCTCGATTCACTGCTAAAAAAGTTAAATGGGTCCTAAATAAGGAGAAATATTTAAAAAATGGGTCCGATTACGCCTATTCCTAATTCTAAATGGAATGTAACAACGCCGGGATCCATATATAAACATAGTATAAATGACCCAATCTCATAAAGAGAAAGTATATAATCCTATTCCGAGCCAGTTCGGTACGGGATGAACATATAATCATGGAATCGACTTGATCATCAGATCACAGATAATAAGTTCATAACCTTAGCTCATTACCATTTTGGGCGGAACAGATCTACTAATTCTTTAATTCTAGTTAGTAAGAGGGATCTTGAGCTAAGAAATGTATTCTCAAAGCTAAAAAAGGTATCCCACGCAATTGTAATAATCGGGTTCATTGATATTTATTGTCGTATTGATTTTACGTACATTTCCCTATGAAAAACCCTTAACCATGCGAAATTACCATTGGCTGTAGTGTATCAATGTTACTTTTGATAAGTAAGCTGATTAATCACACCAAAAAATAGTAATTTGCTTAAATAATATATATATATATATATATATATACATACACACACACAGTTGCTTTTTACCATCCACTTCAATGAGGTTCCAATTATATTACATTTCTATTTTAAAATTTTCTAGCCACGAAATGACGTTATTAATCCACATATATCCATAATCAGTTCTCTATAAGAAAAGACATTAATTAGGTGAAGAAGGCACGATTATAAACATTTTCATTTATATAATTACATAAAGTAAGAGAACCTCCTACTTTTGAAAGATTTCAATCTTGTTTTCTTCCTTTCGAACAAAAAAAAAATCTTGTTTTCTTCCCCAAATATCATCGGTTAATTATTTTATAAGTTCTTTATCAAAGAGCAAATGCTAAACTAATAATTCTATTTTATCTCATGTGTTACAATATTGAAATTTGAATCTTTTTTTTTTATCACACAGCAACTTTCTTAAGAGAATTCAAATCTTGAAACATTTTTTCTCTTTCTGCGCATACAATTTTCTTGAAATATCTAATCTAATCTATGATTTATTTCATAATTTAATAGTATAATATCTCGTGATTCTACTTAATTGTTCGACTTCTGATTTCTTTTACACAACAAGTCTTGTGCAATGTTCCTTAATGGTAAAAAAAATATTAATTCAATATATGTTGATTTTTTTGCTATCTAGAAGAGTATCCTTATAAAGAAAATGAAAGAAACTCTATCAATTTAGATAAGTTTTTTTTATCACATGTGTAATCAGCATGAAAGTCCATTAACAAAGAAGTTACCAGTTATTGATATATGGTAATGTTAGTTAGTATTTTTATATGCAGGTAGAAATTTTCCTTCTGCAAAAATAAATATGAAAGTCTCAAGCGCAAGTCATTTTCGTTGCTGAAAACTTTCTACTTGCAAAAGTAAGGATTAAGATATCTATAATTAAAACTTATTTTTTATTGCATAGGCATTTTTCCATATATAACAATTTAGGAGGATAATGACATAAAAGGTCCCTGAAGTTTAGCCTAATACGTAATGTGGTCCTTGAACTTTAAATTTGTTCAAAGTGGTCCATGAACTTGAGCCAAGTGTATAATATGGTCCTTAAATTTTTAATTTATTCAGCGTGGTCCCTGAATATCCACTATTGTCCACAATATTGACTATTTTCATATAGTCAAATGACTGAATTGAACATATGTACGAAAAGTTGAGAAATTAAAGTGAACAAATTAAAAGTTTAAGAATCATATTACACATAGTGATAAAATTCATGAACCATATTGAACAAATTAAAGTTCATGAACTATATTATACATTGGATCAAAATTCAAGAACCGTTTATGTCATTTACCCTAATTTAGGTATTGAATAAATGACGAGTAAAAACTTTTTCCATTTGTGTAATGAAAAGTAGAGGTAACTTTTGAACCACCAATCTATGGTTATGGGTGTGCCTGGAAAAGTATTCCATTCGCCCTTATGGAAAGTCTAACTTAAAAGCTTAAGTTATTAAATAAAAAGAAATCATGTAAATATAAAAGAGTATATATCTTGTTGTCAAGGGATATGAGATAATATATTGACATCCCTTATCACGTGTAAGTCGCTTTATGAGTGGCACGTGAAATTTGATTATTGGGGGTGGATGCACATATGCAAAAGAAATAGTACTGGCTTTGTAATTACGATACAAAGTTAATACAAAGTCCAACCCAAGCTTCAAATTCCACATGCCGCTTTTAATCCGGCTTGCACGTAAATAGCACTAACTCTGATATCATGTTACAATATCCAATCCAAGCTTCAAATTTCAAGTGTGGCTCATAATTAGCTTGCACGTGTGTGAGAGTGAGAGCGGGTGGACGCACATGCTAAACGGAAAAACCTGACTTTGATATTATATTAGAAAGTTCAACCAATAAACTTAAATTATTAAATGAAGGGAGACCACGTGAATATAAAGAATACATATTTGACATGTTGTTGAGCAACATAGAACAACAATATTTCAACATGCTCAAAACAAAATACCGCTTGGTTAATTGATTTTGATATATTTTTTGCAAAGTAGCTTTCAAGTATGAAAAAAAAAAAAAGGAAAACAGAGAATACCCCATCATGGAAGCAAAACCAGAATTCAAGATAAACAAACTTAAATACGAATGGAGATCTTGAAGATACCCAATCGTATTTGCTTCAAATTTGTTTTGAGCTCTTCGAGATGAAGAAGAGAATCCGAAGCAAACTGGAGAATGAAGATCTTCAAGATATCCCTCGCTGAACTAAACATCGCAGAATCCAGAAATGAAGCAAATCCATGTCAGCAATGATCAAGCTGTCGAATAGGCTAGGTAGGGGCAACACCGAGGTCAGGGTCATGCAACCTTAATCGAGGTAGCACTAGACCATTGGCGACCCTCGACCATCCTCGAAAACCGTCGGTGAGTCGAGCGCGACGATAAGCGAGGGGGTCGGACCGGCGATCAGATCCGGAACATTTGGTTTAGCAAGGGAGAATATCAACGGCGATTTTAAGGGCCAGATTGGAATATGGAGATATTAGTGAGGGCAAATTGGAAAGGAAAAGAAAAATTCATCAACCCTCTGAAACAACATTCCAAAAATGCTAAATGCTGATGTCGTACAGGACTTGCATTGGGCTAACGCGGCCTTAGGAAATGCTAATTCGCATCTGCAACTTTGTTGCCGAAACGCCTCAACATTTTTGCGCCTAAAATCTTTTGGTAAAGCCGTGCCAAACCCACCTAATTATTCCACGAAGTCATTTCATCATCAGTAATATAAATAATTAATTAATTACTAATCAGTAAAAGTTGCTTATTGACCCGCAGAAAGGTTCACCTATCTTCACGGCTCCATCTAATCCGGACCGTCCACATCCGTCGATCGAAGATCGAAAGGTGTGAAATCGGCACCACCAGGCCCGACCTGAAATTCCGAATTTTTTCCATTTTTTAAATCGACAACAAAAGACAAGAAAAAGTAATATATAAATAAGCTGCGGTTCGGTGCGAGTAGAGCGTAACGGCGACCAATCAAAGCCCTCCCTCCTGCCTACTCCTAACGGATTCTCCTGTTGACCTCGTTCCCAAACGCTCCCCCAACCTCCTCTGTCTAATTACAAAAATAGTCCATGAAAGCTATGTCGCATCGATTCGTCCAGTACGGTCCTTTAATCTAACTTACAAACGTCGTTTTCAAACTTTTAATTTATTTAATATGATTTTTAAATTTTTACTAAGCATTCAATCTAGTCTCTATATTATATCTATTTTTCTACCGATTCAAATTTATGGACAACACTAAATATTATATTTAGTCCATGAACCAAAAGTTACGGATCCACGTTCAACGAATCGAAAGTTCAGAACTGGCATTTAACATTGAACATGAAATTGAGAGACCACGTCGAACGTATCGAACGGATTAAAAGTTGAAAAGGTCCCTTCGTTTCGTTTCATGTTTCGTCGTTTCTTTTCGAGCACCGACGACGCCGTGCTGCCTCAAAAAATGTGACCGTTGCCGCTAATCACCCACCTCGGACAAGGACACACGCCGATGAGCAGGGAGGAGCTCGCGCGTACCGCTCCTGCACACATACTCACATGGCGCGTCCCTGTCCCCAAGCACCCCCCCCTCTCTCTCTCTCTCTCTCTCTCTCTCTCTCTGAATCCCCGCTGCCACCCTCTGTCCACTCCTCTGCACAAAACTGCGCCCTGCTTCTCTCTCTCCTCTCTCTCTCTCTCTCTCTCTCTTCGCGTAAAGCAAAGCGGCAACTGGGTTTCGTCCTCCATTGAAGCTGCTTCGCTTGAGCTTCGAATGCGGAGGTAGCGCCCGTCGACTCCGAGCTCGGACCGAGGTTTTTTTTTTTTTTTTTTTTCCGGGTGAGCTGTTCCGGAGCCGGAGCTCGCCGGCCGGGGGAAGAGATGGGGTGCGCGCAGTCGAAGATCGACAACGAGGAGTCGGTGTCGCGGTGCAAGGAGCGGAGGAACCTCATGAAGGACGCGGTCGGGGCGAGGAACGCCTTCGCGGCGGGCCACACCGGGTACGCCATGGGCCTGAAGAACACCGGGGCCGCGCTCAGCGACTACGGCCTTGGCGAGGCCGAGGAGGGCTTCGACCGCGCCCTCCGCAGCCAGGCGCCGCTGGACGCCGCCCCCCCGCCGCCTCCGCCTCCGCCTCCGCCGCCGCCGCCCGCCGCCGCCGCCGCCGCCGATGGACAGCCTCGGGCCGCCTCCGCCGCTGCCGGACTTCTCCCCCAGCCCGCTCAAGAGGGCCACGAGCCTGCCGGAGTTCGCGGTGCCGACGAGGCGGAACCCTATCGCGAGGGAGGAGTCGGTCGCGATCCCGGAGGAAGAGGAAGAAGAGGAGGGCCAAGCCAATGTAGGGGAGGAGGAAGAAGAAGAAGAAGAGAAAATGCAGAATCTCCGGCGGCCGCGTCGTCCGCATCCGAGGACGAGCAATACGGCCGCTGTTCCTCCGATGAACGCTCCGGTGAGCAATCCGGTCCCGCCGATGCCGGAGTCGAAGGGCGTGGTGTGGGATTACTTCTTCGATGTGGAACCCATGCCAGGTCCGAGCCTGAACGATGAAGAGGAGATTAATAACGAGAACGATGAGAGCGAAGGCATCGGATTCGGAGAAATGGGCAACGGGCTGAATGGAAACGGGGCTATGGAGGTCGAGCCAAAGACGCCGGAGAAAGTGGTGGAGACGAAAGTAGTGGAGGAGGAGGAGAGCGCCGTGAAGGAAGTTGGGGATAAGCAGATTCCGCATTCGAGTACTGCTCCGGCGGGTAAGGCTGTAAATGGGGTTAGCATGATGAAGGTGCTGAACGACATTGACGACCATTTCCTCAAGGCTTCCGAGAGCGCGCAGGAGG
The DNA here is from genome assembly GCA_024733475.1 of Syzygium grande. NCBI lineage: Eukaryota > Viridiplantae > Streptophyta > Magnoliopsida > Myrtales > Myrtaceae > Syzygium > Syzygium grande. Next base: position 9,167,359 of record JAMXDD010000008.1, read on the forward strand.
TCTCGAAGATGCTCGAGGCGACACGGTTGCATTACCACTCGAATTTCGCCGACGCTCGGAGTAATTTCATGCGCCTGTCTCTTTTTTACTATTTCTGTCTGCACATCTGGGTTTGTTTGCAGAACTTCTGTGTTGAAGATTTATCCATGGAGATATCTGTGCCTTGTCTGTGCTTGAGTTTTCTCAACCTGTGACGCTGACAAGTTCATCGATCTTCATCTTATGTATCTCTAGATAAAAGTGAAGCCGAATTTGGTCTAGCTCCCTTAACTTGCGTCTTTCGCCTCTTTCTCAAGACATTTGTCGGATTTAGTATCAACCTGATAGTGAAATAATTCATGTTGAGTTGTAGAAGAGACATTCATTTGTAGTTATAAGCAAATCGTTTATCATGAAAATGTTTTTCCACGCTGGGAATATTAGATAATCGCAAGCTTTCCTCAGCTCGTAGTAATGATTCTCTTTTGCAAGGAGAGCACAACATAGATATAGTGTGCGAGTGCGCGCGCTCTGGCTTCTTGCGGAGCACCAGCTACTGTTCATATTAAGATGATGGTGTTGGTAATGCTGATTATGGGATGAGACCTGAGCTTGAAGGATGTTGCTCTAGACATTGTCAGTTAAAAGTGATAAGGGGGAAGAAGGGTAGCATCCTTAGAGTTGCACCGCTAGAAGGAGGAGATAGTTTCGATTTAGACTCTGGAACTGGAAGTGTTAAGCGATCAAGTATGTTTCTTGAGTAGAGATTTGTTTCCTCAAGTGATTTAGAATTTCCAAAGAGACTTCTTCCTTAGTTATTTATTCCTAAGGTGTTCCTCTGAGAAGGAAACATGTTCATAGAAAGGTTGTTTGTTATGAATTCTCTATAATCTATTCTTCACTACTGGCATTGAAATTGCTAAACTTCAATGAACATATGGGATATGCTTACATTTCTAATTGAATATCTTACTTTTGGTGGTGGACATGGCATAACTTTGTCATCAATCTGATAGGCTTTAAATGACACAGGTCACATTGATCATTCTGCGAGGGTCATGCGTGTCATCACATGGAATAAGTCATTCAGAGGTGGTATACCCAATGGCGGCAGTGGAAAGGATGACCTTGATACAGATGAATGTGAAACTCATGCCACAGTTTTGGATAAGCTATTAGCCTGGGAGAAAAAGCTCTACGAAGAAGTGAAGGTATGCAGTCCCACATTCTGTCCCAGAGATTTGCCAATCTGATGATATGTATGACCATTTTAATTTCTTGATTGTCATTTTAGTTTATTTTGGTTCAGTTTGCGAATGATGGGTAAACTAAGCCTCTAGGTTAATCAAATTAAACAAAATTCTGAAAGTTTCTCTCAATAAGTAAGCTCTTGATCATGTTTGTAGATTCGCTGCGAAAGGACAGGAGATTTGTAATAAGTCAAAATAGAAATTGATGTGAACTTTGGAGTTTTGAATAAGCTGCTCCTTTGTGTTTTGATGCATGTTTTACTTTTGTAATATGATAAATCTTTCTCTGTGTCTACGAATTGGTAGCAAGGTGAGCACATGAAGCTCGAGTATCAGAGAAAGGTGGCTTTGCTAAACAAGCAGAAGAAACGGGGTGCTGGTGCTGAGTCCCTGGAGAAAACAAAAGCAGCTGTAAGTCATTTGCATACGAGATACATAGTTGACATGCAGTCCATGGATTCAACTGCTTCAGAAATAAACCACATAAGGGATGGACAGCTGTACCCAAAGCTTGCGGAACTTGTCGATGGGTAAGTTCCCATATCTGGAAACTGATTCTGTTTGTTCTGTTTCAATCAATGTATCCATATATTTTCATCTTTTATCCGCCTTCTGCTTCCAGACCGTTCCTCCTATAACTAGGAGCTAGAACATGTACTGCACCAGCTCTTGTCATTCTCTATAAGTCTGAGTTCTCCTTTCTGAAAACTTCCCTTCTCATATCTTTATGAGGGGACTCCAGTTCATCTATATTGATCTATCTGCTCCTTTCTCCGGGTGGAAATTTCAAAATTTTGGTCCGTTTTGATTTTATCTTTCTCAAGTGAATGCTGACTTGTGCTCATTGCAAGTTCAATCAAACCTTGTCAATTACAAATTTGTCATCTTATTTATTAATATTCTGTTTGCACTACCTTGGAATGATTGGATATCTTTTTTTTTTGAAATCTAGGATGGCGAAAATGTGGGAAAGAATGTGCATGCATCACAAAAGCCAGCAGTCTATTGTTAGTAACCTGATGTCCCTGGACAGCTCGCATACTCCCAAGGAAACAACCAAGCATCACTATGACCGTACAGACCAACTTCATAAATATGTTCTTGAGTGGCAATTACAATTTGACAAGCTCGTTACCCATCAGAAACAATACATCCAAGCTTTAAACAACTGGTTAAAGTTAAATCTCATTCCCATTGAGAGTAGCTTCAAAGAAAGAATCTCATCTCCACCCAGGGCCCAGAATCCTCCAATCCAAGCTCTGATAGTCTCGTGGTATGACCACCTTGAAAAGCTTCCTGATGAGCTTGCCAAGTCTGCTATAACCGCGTTTGCTGCTGTAATAAACACCATCATGGTACATCAGGAAGAGGAGATGAAACAGAAAGAAAAGTGTGAGGAAACTAGGAGAGAGTTCTTGCGCAAGAATCAGGCATTTGATGATTGGTACCAGAAATACATGCAGCGAAGGGGGCCCGACGAAACTAGAACAGAAGATGCAAACCATCATGACCCTGTGATAGAGCGGCAAGCGGTAGTGGAAAGCTTGAAGAAGAAGTTGGAAGAGGAGGTTGAAGCTCACCAAAGATTGTGTATTCAGGTCAGAGAGAAATCGCTGGGGAATCTCAAGAATCGCTTGCCTGAGCTCTTCCGAGCTATGGCAACCTATGCACAAGCCTGTGCGGAAGCTTATGAAAATTTGAGGTCCATAACACAGTCGCAGAGAAACAGGGCTTCCTCCTAGAATGGTGACACCTGTTTCATTAGGAGAAGTGTTTAAGATCGAACTTTAGTAGGCTATCTTTCTAAGAATATTGTCATGCACATATTTCCATACAGCCTCGGCTGTTATTATCTGTTAATATCTGACCGTCACCTCCCACATGATCATGCATATGCTCGGTTGGTGTGGTAATTTTGAAGTGAATGCCCAGGCATTCTAGTGTTTGCTGTGTTCATGAGTTTATTTGAAAATAGCAAGCACTTGTGCTTGGAGTATTCCGAATGCCTTTGGCCTTCGAGGTTCAAACTGGTGTGGTGCTCGAAAAAATGCAATGTAGTATGGTCATGATGAAACTGTTGATTCATTATTGTGATAGTGTGCACAATTAAACTGTTGATTCATTATTGTGATAGCGTGCACAATCTTTGGGGCATTTGGGAAATGAAGTGGCATTACAGAAAAGGCCAGGCATGAGTGTACTGCTCGTGCGGTCCGTACAAAGTAAGAAGGATCACCAAGTATCCGAAAAGCCTAGAGACCCCTAACCCACGTGCCTCTATACTTTAGGCCCTGTACATTTGGGAATCTAATCAATTCTTCGAATGACTTTTGGTGCGGCAGTCATGTTCATGTTTCCTTTCCTTGAGAAATCGTAAACCATGGTTGTACCCATTTGGAAGTTGTTCTTTGGTGTCATCTCCAAAACTCAAAAAAGGATCAGAAAAACCAAGACGAGACGAAACGTTACTATTTGGAAAATTACTTAGTAGAAAATTGGAACAGTTATTGTCCAGTTTTGGGGGGGTGTGGGGGGAGATAATCAATCCAAAAGCAAGGTTACTACTTTCGGTTCATTTCAATCGGGCAGGACACATCAGGGCCTGGCTCCTACAGCACTTTTTTAGTGGCCAATGAAGAGAACATTGCCTTGCCTTCTTTGGTGTATGGTTAGTTGCATTCCTCGTCCCACCACCTTTTGCATTAAGCACGGTTTTACATCTCCACATACTGGGCAGTTGTGGTAGGATTCGTTTGACTCTCAGATGGGGTCTCATGTGAGCCAGGAGAGGAGAGAGAGAGAGAGAGAGAGAGAGAGAGAGAGAGAGGTGGCTGGCAAAATTTGACCTTTCGGCGGTCGTCTTTATTAAATTTTTGCAGACTTTTGGATGCCTGGGGGTCGCTATGGGACCTTAACCTCATCGTCGACGCCCCAACTTGGTCCTGCTGGTTTGGGACCAGGAGATAAATTGCATCTACTCACTCAAAGCTCATTACACAAGGGCTAGCCTCAATTTGAATAAATGAAATCTGGATTACTTCGGTTCTGTCACTCGGACTTTATACTTCATTTCGAATCTGGTATTTCCGGTTATGACACAGGCACGTATGGACGGTCTATCAGCGGGTCTACAAATTAGTTGGCTTGATCTTTTTACGAATCATTTGTCAAACACTGATCTGTTTTGCCTTTTTCTCGGTTCTTTTGTCAAAGCGATGCTATTTTTTTTCGGTATTTTCTTGTCAATTCTGTATGACCAGTTCATATGGAGATCCTCCATCTGCTAAACCTGCGTTCTCTTCCTTTGCCTTGCATGACCACCATGAGATATTTATTCTCAACTATCAGGACCACTTCTCAGAGTTATATGAGATGTCTCAATCCTCTGTAAAAATTGTCACCTCTAGAGTTTGCCGATTTGATGCTAAAATTTGCTATTCTGACCGACTCTCAAACGCGGTTCAATCTTGATGGGCGGGCTACTCATGACTACTCGGATCCTACAGCCGTCTAGCAAAGCGGGATCAAGTCAAAATGCTGAATATTCATTCACACATGTCCCTCTTAAAGTCATAAAATATTCTAAAGCTAACATCATTGGGTCATGTTACATGCACACCTACTTAAACCCACATCTTTTGTTCAAACTCGTTTTGTGCTTCAAGATCTGCTGATTTCATCTTCTCTCTTGGGACAAAGATGGGCATCAAGAACTGGCGTGAGCCAAGGATGGAGGTCATCTACCTGGGGAGGAACAGCAACAGCAATAGCAACAGCAACAGCAACAGCAACAGCAACAGCAACAACAAGCCTAACCATGATCAACATGAGAAAATGTTTCAAGGGTGGCAACTATTTTGGAGAAGATTCAAGAGGGACAAGAGGGTCTCCAGTTATCTTAACAATAACAAAATCAGAGGTTCTTATGATCCTGATGAATACTCTCAGAATTTCGATCAGGGAATCGATTGTACCGAGCCCGAAAATCTCTCTCGGTTGTTCTCCGCTAGGTACGCCGATCCGTGGTCAAGGATCGATCCGAAGAAGATATTGATGATAGATATGGATTGAGGTTGTTCGATTGGTTCAACTAGCTAGCTGCTGTGTATGTAACCCTGTTTCCAGGATTGGGTCTTGAGTCCCCCTTCAAACTGTATTATAATTCATGTAAAGGGTTTGGCTATTCTTTTCTCTTTCACTTGTCTTTCTTTCTGTCCCGGAAGCTATTGCTTTTTTCTTATTTACAGAGTGACAAATTCAAATATTAGACACAAAGATAATGCCCACCACAAAAGGAAAACCTGCATCAATCACGAGCATAAAGAATTTGAGAATACAGGGAACAGTTTAATGGAGAAAGGAGTGTTTTCAAATTTCTATTCAATGAAAGAAATATGTAGATAGTAACATCATCTGTATTTTTAATTTGTTCAGCTCAAAACTTTCCGATTCATGATATTAGAAAAATTATAACGTATTGTAAACGAAAAATGCTTTAAAAGATTGAATTTTTTTTATTTAATATGTTTAACAAGCATCCCAATAATGTTGATGTTCAATGCGGAATATATTCTCCAATAATATCAATGTTCAATGCGGAATATATTTGGTATGAAGCAAGGAAATGCGAACGGCATGGTCGGTCATCCAAGTAATGGTTTCCCAGAAGGTTTAAGCTGCACGGGTCAAGAGTCACCATCATTGACAATTCAAAGTCACTGAAATTCGGTTGGCTCGGATTAAAAAACCACCACCGCACCCTTGTTTCAAGATGGCACCTCGTGCTTTGAAAAGCAACAAAAGAAAGAGGCGCGCTTTCTCTTTTGGTATTTGTATGCGAAAGCAGGCACGTCTTTGGGTTTAATGGCCTTTTGATCTCGGTTCAAGTTTTGCGATCTCAATGCAACGCAATCTAACTCAGGACAAGAACAAAAAGCTGGAATGTCTCTACCTTTTCTGCTACCCTTTAGCCAAAAGTAGCCAAAGACCATGTGAATGTTAGAGAGAGAGAGAGAGAGAGAGAGGGGTTCTTTACTGGCGAGTGGAAGACAACATCTATGCAAGAAAAGAATCTGTGTTGGGGGCAACAAAGTTAAACTGCGTTTTGCAGGGTTAGACAGATAAGAGGTACATGGTTGGGGGCATGTTTCAACGTCTTGGGGGAAAGTTCAAATGCTTTGCTCATAGTTTTGTCTGTTGCATGAGGAATTCCACATGCACAAGTTTTCACCTAACTTTGCTCGATACTTCTTTAAAAAATATAGTGACAGTGTAAGAAAAATGTTGAAAACGAAATCTCAAACTGTCATGATTCACGATGATTGTCGAGATATTGGTCATGTTTTTCCCCCCAAAAAAGGAAGAAAAAAACAAAAATAAAGCATCTGTAATGGAGTGCTGATGTAGTGAGGATGCAGGGGGCGTTTTTTGCTTGATTTTATACCAATTTTTTTAGTGAAATAATAGTGGATAGTCATTAGTAATAAGCCCAATATTGAAGAAAAATAAGTAGCCATATTGAATAACCCCAAGGAAAGGACTAATTTGCCCAAAAATTGTTGTTATTGCAAAATAAGATTGCTAATTGCGTAATTAATCACTCTCGATGTATACATGATTCCAAGCCTTAATCACCGGAGGCGTGCTTTATTCTCATAACCAATTGCTAAGAACAAGAAGAATAGGGTATTTCTAAGTGTTAGGAGTTCTCACTAGATTTAGACATGTCATTAGCCTATTGGCTTTTATTGTTATTTTGGACCATCACATGGTTAAATGTCTTTGTTTTGGGGACTTTGAGCTTGTGGACAAATTGAGGAATTGTGACTGGTTATTTATGGGTTTGGTCAACAATACGAATAGGCTTTTGTCACCATTTTGGATGGGCTCGTCGGATAGTTTAAGCAATCCATTAATCCAAAAGTTGAGTTTCCTGTAGCAAAATACTTAAAATTAGAAAAAAACTATGGAAAACATGGTCACTCGAAAATGTCAATTTAATTTAGATGTTTCCAAAATTTTAAAGTGTTTTAGGGTAAAAAAGTCACTAGGTCAAACATTGGAAGTCAAAAATCTGAAGCTGAACAAAACGCTCCGTGGGGTCTATTCCCAGTTCAATTATCAAAAATCTAAAGTTGCACGTTAGAACACTGTAGTTCAATTATCAAATAGGGCCACAAATTTTTTTTTTTTGGCCAAGACTTTTAACCATAATGAGAAGGTGGAAAATTAAAATAAAGAAAGGACGCATTTATTTTCGTAGAAAATGAATAATTTAAAAAATATTTTCGTAGAGATGATCGTTTGTGTAGCCTACAAAAGTGAATGAATGGAAAAAAATATTTTTATAGTGCACGAAAATGTTTAGATATAAATTATTACCTGTAATGAAAAAATATTTTTCATTAACTAATTATTTCAAATGATAAAAATCAATCATCTTTAGGAAATTTTTTTCCGAATCATTCTTCTAACATTGTCCACGAATCAAATGCCGTAATCTTCGAATGGCTGCAATAGCTAATTGTGTGAGAATCTGATCAAACTCGCAGAAGAAAAATATTTGCCAATTGTAAGCTCACTAGAATATCTTCAAATATGTTGTATGAACCTTGCTTGAATACTTTTGTAGCTAGGACTGTAATCGAGCTGAGTTAGGTCGAAACACTATCAAGTTCAAGCTTAGCTCGACTCACAAACTCGATGCTCGAAACCTACCTCGAGCTTGATTCAATTAGAAATTGAGATACTCGAGCTCTACTCTGCCAGGCTCAATTAGATTAAATTAAGCTTAGAGACTACGTCGTATATTTTGTATCTATTTTACTATTATTATTTATTGTTCCCGAAAAATAAAAACTCGATTAGACTTGCAAACTTGTCGAGCTGGGTATTCACAAGCTCGAGCTCAACTGGACAAGATACTCGAAAGCTCGATCACAACTCAAAATTAGGTGAGCCAATCTCGAGTAATCATTGAGTCGAGCCCGAGCTACCGGTGAGTGGCTTTACTCACTTTCACCCATAGTGGCCACTAAGTAACCGTTAAGACTGATCTTCCTCTTCACCCTGTTCCATGTAAAATCTATCCTCCATTTGTTCACCTCTCATATGTTCCCACCACAGAATCTGCATAAGTGGCCACTGTTTAAACGAGAGATCGAACAGATGAACACATTTCATTCTGCAAGACCTTTTCTGTCTGTTGGTAAAAGACAACGAAAGCTCGTTCAAATTTCTTGACTCAACAGTAAAAAAGCTTCAAGAACACTTCCTTCACAGTCCTATTCGATTCTGTCACATTGGAGATTTGATTATCATCTCATTTTTCTAACTAAATTGGAGGAGACTGTGCTCAATGATCCAAGCTCTAAGAAGCAGCTGGTTTGCTGGCCGCGTGCTTACACGGGACTTGTTGGTTTTGATTCTTCAGCTCGTTGCCAGCCACAAGAAAGAACGCCGTGTGCCTACCAGCATTGTTACACATACATTTAGTCTTTGCTACCGACAAAAATTGATATCAAGAAGAAAAGGGTGCTCAAAAAAAATTTCACCTGAAAAAGTTCATCATCTTAGTCTTCGAGTCGTCATCAATTTCAGTAACACTGTCTAGTGCTTGCTGCATGTGATGCAACCACCTTTCCGCTGCTTGCCGGGTGACGGGAAATGGTCGATGGCGCCCGATTAATGCAGGATGACCTGCCGAATCAGCAAGGTTTGGAACATGTTTAGCTGTACTCCTATTAATAAGTCATTTAAGTACCGGGAATCGTTTTCCCAAAAATGCGAACAAAATAAGATTAAAAGAAGGCGTTCTCTGGATAGAGCAAAACACCATGTCGAAGATGTTCGTGTAAATCAGACACAACTTTGGACATTAAGGACTATGAGTCTGGATCGGTTCCCACTTTAGAACCAGAAAATGCTACAAAAGGCTCGATACTATACATATATAGCCATTACTCCATGGCTTTCTTTTCATTATAGAAGAGAAGACACAAATCATGTGAGGAGAGTTTACTCGTGACTTTAGTAACATCTCTACTTGATTCTTGAATCCTCGAACTTTCGGAGGTGGAAGCCGCTACGACTTTTGTAGTGTACACACTTAATTTCATCTGATAGCTGTACCAACTCGTTCCCTTACTATACAAACCATTACCATGGACATACCCACATCTTTGTTGCCTCAAATGGAAAAACGCAAATCGGTACATGACAGTAATAGGACAGTAGGGAAAATACCTTTCCTCTGAGAATACAATGCTGGACCGCCCATTCTTTGCACAAAGAATTCATATTGGTTTTGAATCGCTTCTTCCTTCTTTGAATTTGCGAAGATCGACCGAAACCATTCTTCTTCATCGTCGTACACCCTGATCCACCAGACCACACAGCAACAGATCTCAGATCAACGAGCTTCTGTATTCCACAACTCGTGAGATAAATTTTTTTCCTTTCAGGCCCTCCTCATCATGAATCAAACAAGTACACTTACTGTAACTCAAAAATCAAGCAACACCATATCTAACGAAAGCAAGAAGAAACCAATTCACCCAATGGTCCGAAGTGCATCTTAAATTGGCTTATCAATACGAACACTTCACTCTTCCAACTAGTTAATCATATTCTCAATCATCAAACGCCAGGATCTTGCCATGGTTTTGTCTTGCACGTTTTAATCGTAACAAGTGCAGTTCATCCAGATACAACTAAAAATCCCGCGTCCAAAACTTCGCTTTCTGAAAAGACATAGCGGGAGCATCAAGACTCATCATCCCCCGCAATTTAGAGCAACACCCACGAACCCCATTGAGCAGCATCAACGCACAGCACGACCGAAACGAACGGGCGAGAACAAAAAGACGCATTCCACACACGACAAGATCAAAAAGAAACGAATTTTTTCCTTGACACATGTGCAGAGAAGCGACCTGGTGTAGAAATTGGTGGAGAGATTGATGAAGGTGGGGAGGCCGAGCTTCTGGAAGAGGTTGGTGCCGTCGATGGCGAAGGCGTCTTCCGGGTCAACGCCACTCCATTGGGAGGCCTTTTCTTGCAGGCTCTGCATCTCTCTCTCTCTGTCTCTCTCTCTGTCTCTCTCTGTTTCTCTTTCGGAGCTCGTCGCGGTCGCGTGGGCTTGAGGCTCTGTTTCTTGAAGGAGAGAGAGACAGAGAGCACGCGAATAAAAACTGTGGGCGTGGATGTTCGATGGTATTGGTCGTGGGTTTGGTGGTCCCGTTCGGTATTCTATTGCGTGTTCTCACTTGGAGACATGGTGAGCTCATTATGTTGATACCGCGATCGGTCGCGCGATGGCACGGGGCCGATATTTTGTATCGGCAATAAGTCTCCGTGACCCAATCATGCTTGCGATCGCGGTGCCTGTTCTAGCGCCTCACCACGTGTTCTAGCGCCTCGATGAGACTATATGATTATATACTAACGAGCGAGTCCGATTATAAATGATCCGATCCAAATTGACTCATTAACCCATCATCTACTCGTAATGCAAATTTCCCGATCCATACCTAGTAGGGGTGTCAAAACCAAACAATATACCCGAACTGGACCACGAACCGACCTAGCCCGACCCGAAGTTTCGGATATTTTCGGGCTTGGTCAACTTCATGTTCGAGCATTGACTAAGCAAACGGGTATCTCAATGGTTTCGGTTCAGTTCGTGTTCATAAACACGAACCGAACCGAAACACACATATTTTTATTTTTAAAACCTAAACACATTTCGCTTTGACATGTGAAGAATTAATTGTCCATGTGACCATGCCTACTTTAGCTAAGTTTAGGATGGAATTAATGAGGGAATAATTGCAGGGTCAGATTAAAATGATCCAAATGACAAGTAGGTGATACTTCCCCAAACTTATTATGCCACTGATGTGGAAGCAATTGAAAAAGAGCTTGCCTCCTTTTCTTATTGGATTCCAAATGGCTTCCACGAGTTTATTGGATTCTGATAGTGCAGTGAACTAACAGATACGCAAATGGCATCCTGTTGTTGGGGATGTGAAAGTTAAACAGAAGTGTTGGAATAATTCTTATGATAGATGTATTGCACGTGGCATCCTGTGGTTGCTGTTTGATATTCTCTAAGCCATGGAAGTTTTGAAGATATCCATCAACTATAGTTATGACTAAGATTTTGCTTGTAGATCCAGTAAAAGAGGAGGGAGATTTGGTCTTTGTTCGGTTGCTTGATGATCTTGAGTTTCTGGAGACATAGGCTATAGCGAAAAAAAAAAAAAGGGCCGAAAACCCTACCCAACCCGGGTTTTGAGTTCGGGTCATGTGTAATTCGATTTCAGGGTTCGGGTCATATGTGATTCGGTTTCAGGTTCGGGTCAAAGAACGTGAATCCATTATTGTTTCAGGTCGGGTCGGGTAGCATGGAGACCCAATCCGACCCGACCCGACCCATTGACACCCCACCTAGCAAGGTTCATGAAGCCCTAGCTGGCAGTGGGCGATTGGATTCATACAAGAAAAAAAAAAAAGAAAAGAAAGAAAGAAAAAGATAAAATAAAATAAAATATTATAAAAAATCAAGAAATTTAAAAGAATTAAAAATGTCAATTAAATTTGTTAAGTAATCCATTTATGACCCATTAAAGCTTATTTTTAAAACTTAAGGTAACTCATTTACGACCCACAGCATTAAACATAGGTTCTAGACTCATTTTGCCACTGCTCACTGCTTGCGGCGCATTCGCAGCAATCAATATGAGAAGCGGGGTCCTAACATCGAGCTCATACGGTGGGTCCAACTGAAGGCCTGATTTAATATTTGGATATTCTAAAACTTCCCCCACACGTAAGGTGAAAAGATTTGAATGCAGACATCCCGCTAAGACGATACAGCGCCAGATTTTATGGCTTTATTGCTAATGATTTTAAAAACTTAAGCCGTTAGACAAAAGACATAACTCGATATTTAAAATACCGTCACGGATACCGAAAAACATGCCCGTGCCTTTTGTGGTGTTTCTCATGCAAAGTGCTCGTGCGTAATCGGAACGGAAGCCTCTACTTGACAAATTGAGAAAAGCCTATACGACACTTCGAGGAAGGTCGTGTCCGAATTCCCACGGGAGCTTCTTTACATGTCCGTAGCTCAGCGCATCGTCGTTGAATGCCGCCCGGGAATCGGCCATTCCGTCCGTCGAAGCCTGGAGGATCCGTTCGTGCCGGCGCTGCGAAGCTGCGGGAGCGCGGCGGAGCTGAAGAGGGTCCACGCCCGCATCGTCCACCGCTCGCTGTCGCGGAGCAATTTCCTGGCGGCGAAGATGATCGACGCGTGCGATCGGTGCGGAGACCTCGGCTACGCGAGCTTGCTCTTCGGGAACGTGGGGGACCCGAACGTGTTCCTGTACAATGCGATGCTCAGGGCTTACGCGCGCAACTCCGCGTACGGTCTTGCGGTGGGAGTGTACAGGAAAATGCTGGAGGACGAAAGGGTGTCGCCCGATAAGTTCACGTTCCCGTTTTTGATCAAGTCGTGCGGAGGGCTGGCGAGCGAAGATCTGGGTACGCAGGCGCACGCCCATGTGTGGAAATTTGGGCCTGCGGGGCACTTGGTGACGGGGAATTCGTTGGTAGACATGTACACGAAGTTTGGGAATTTGGATGGTGCGTATAAGGTGTTTGACGATATGCCTCAGAGGGATGCTGTCTCATGGAACAGTCTCGTTGCTGGGCATGTTAGGTTGGGACAGATGACGAGGGCGAGAGAATTGTTTGACGAGATGCCGTGTAAGACCGTCGTCTCTTGGACGACAGTGATTTCCGGGTACTCTCGAGTCGGCGGTTATGTCGATGCCCTGGAAATTTTCAGGCAAATGCAAACATTTGGTGTTGAACCTGATGAGATAAGTATTGTATCCGTCTTGCCAGCTTGTGCACACCTAGGAGCTCTCGAAGTTGGGAAGTGGATTCACATGTATGCAGATAAGCACCGGCTTCTTCACAGGACTTGTATTTGTAATGCTCTGATGGAGATGTATGCAAAATGCGGTTGCATCGAGCAAGCGAGCCGGTTGTTCAATGAGATGAACGAGAGGGATGTTATTTCTTGGAGCACGATGATTTGCAGTTTAGCCAATCATGGAAAAGCTAATGAAGCAATTGAACTGTTTCAAGCTATGCGAAGAGCAAGGGTTGATCCGAATGGTGTCACATTTCTCGGTATCCTCTCAGCATGTGCACATGCTGGTCTAGTAGATGAGGGACTGGAGTTATTTTGTGCAATGAAGAGAGACTATGAGTTAGAACCAGATATCGAGCATTATGGCTGCTTGATAGATCTTCTCGGGCGCTCGGGATGTCTCGACCAGGCTCTGAATGTGGTACAAACTATGCCAATAAAACCAGATTCCAAAATATGGGGTTCTTTGTTAAGCTCTTGCAGGACGCATGGCAATCTTGAGATGGCCGTTGCTGCAATGGAGCATCTGGTAGAACTGGAACCAGATTTCGCGGGGAATTATGTGTTGCTGGCTAATTTATACGCAGATTTGGGAAAAAGCGAAGGGGTTTCGAGAATGAGAAAGCTCATGAGAAGCAGAAACTTGAAAAAGCCACCCGGAGGGAGCTCAATCGAAGTGGACAATATGGTGCTGGAATTTGTCTCGGATGATAATTCTAAGCCATTTTCAGGAGATGCATATAGGATGATAGAGCTGCTGGAATCGGAGCGGAGCCAAATAATACAAAGAATTCGAGCTGGGGTTGCTTGAACTCCTAAAATCACTTTTGAACTTAGCAATGGAAAGACAATGCATTGCTCATGCTGCATTAGAAATGTTTTGAGTCACCTATTGGGGCTGTGATCTGCTTATGCAGTCGCATTCCTCGTGGCAGGCCTTCTTTCATGGGGTTTCCAACAAGAAGTACATGGTTTGAACGGTAGCTTCTGCAATTATGAAACACAAGCACCTGAGGGACCCGGTGCAGAAATGAGGTGCAGAGGACTTATTCTTATGCTCCCGGTGTTGCTTTATGCACGCCACTAAAGGTTGCATTTCGAACGGCAATTGAATGTGTTAAAACTGAGGATTAACATATGCAAACTGGAGGCCGCCCTAATGAGGGCTCAAACAGAAGAATTGGTCCATTCGGTCCTGGCGAACACCTGGATGTGCAGATAGCTATGAGGGGGGATGAATATGGCTGATAGAGAAGTTTGTTTTACTAAATAGCTCTATCACAATCTCTGAAAATCGTCCATGTGCACTCTGCTTTATCGTATAGAAGCCATTCAAGATTGATACGTAAGGATAGTATTCTCAAAGCGTTGATTGACTATTCATTTTCCTTGAGCTCTCCTGAACTTCCACCAATCTACGATCTTCTCTTTAACCTAGTGATATCAATTCTCTCCTTGAAAAGGATCAAGCAGTAAATTTGTCACAAAGTAGCGAGGATCGAATGAAGTAGCTGAATGATGTTACGAAAATTACAGGTGCTTTATTCAGTCAAATGCCCAAAAATGGCTACATTAAATCACAAAGCCACGATACAAGACCCATACACATCGGACTATGGAGTGTATACTGGCGAAATTCACTATTCCACAAGACAGACTACAGCATATCTTCATCTAAAAACGAGCACATGAAATAAATAAATGGGTCTACAAGAGCAAAACTGCAGAAAATACGGGCTATCATTCAGCCACAAAGGCTCACAAAGCAGAAAGGTACAAAAAGAAAGAAAGTTTAGCTGCTGATGGGAATTATTTGCTCTAAAGTCAGCCAACTATAGGAACGGCTCTCGCATTCCGATATAATTATCTGGATCTAAGAGAATATCTGTGTAAGCGACAAACCACATACAACAACCACTGAGTAGACACTGCAATCCATGATTACTGCATCCATTACTTTCATCATCAGAAAACCTAACTCCAAGCTATTACCAACTTGATCAGCCCAATCGCTCCCGTCAGCTGAAGGAATCTTATTTTCCCCTTTGACAGCACTTGCAACAGTTGATTGTTTGCCCAAAAGAAGTGGAGCAAGTACAAGTGTCACGCTGGTAAGCAGGACGAGGTAAAGAGGCCTTAACATCAAGACGGACCGGATGATCTTGTTGCCTAATAGGGGAAAACCTATATCTGAGAAAACCACTAGCAGCCCCACTACCATAGCACAAAGTAAGCGTGAAGTAACTGAAGAATCTATAGCAGAACTAATTTGATTGGGACTAATGGACATGCTACACAGTGCCTGAGGAACTGAGGGTTGCTCTACATGTATAGTAGGACGAGATGCATTTTGATGCAAGGCTGATGGTAAATAAGTTTCTGATTCCTCACTGATCTCCATCGGTGGAGCCTCTGAGCGTTCATTGCTTGTCTGACTTTTCTCTGATGGAAACTCCATATTTTCTCTACCTCGGTAACCTTCAGTCTGATTAGCATCTCCACTTTGATGATCCTTTGGCAACACAGTCTCAAAGGCTTGACATTCTCCATGATACAAAGCTGCATGCAAATAAGAAACACGAATAAGAAAAGCGAGATAGGTTTTGCTAAATCTGATAACAGGATACTTCCTCTTCCTCACGCTCTTATCCCGCTCGTCCCCAAAACTCAAAATGCAAAAATGGAAAATTCGTAAAAGAGAAAGTTTTTCCAGGACAAAGCCAATTTCAAATCTCAAAGCACTGCTGCATTGCTTTCTTTAACCATGGTAGGAGCCAATCCTAGATTTTTACCCAAATGCCTCCATCATACGGATCCAGAACATGACCAAAGGGAAATAATTGAAGCAAATCAATGACGGGGCATAAGGTACGCATTTTAGGACGCCGCTAAGCTACACGGTAACTCCACAAGGACATATAGCAATTAGCGAGCCGATCAAAGTTTCGCCGAAATGAAAATGGGGTCCTCAAATCTCAAACACAATTCGCTTTTGCTCTGAACAGTGAAATCATCACTCTGCCCATGAGCACTATTCCCCGAATCAGAGCTTCTAGTTCACACAATAGCAACACCCAAACACAACCCCCTCGCATCAAGACAAGAACTTGGCCAGAAACGCTCATCCTAAACTCGAAATCAGGTCTTTTCAAGCTAATTCATCCGCACCAACGCAATTCACCGACACCCACATGCTCTCCACACGCACACCATCATCCTTTTCTCTGCCGAGACGAAACCCAAAACAACGTCACCGAGACCCTCAAACCCATTTCGCACCAAAAGGAAGAAAATTCCCTCAAAACCAACAATTGGGAAATCGCCAATGCGAAACAACAAGGCGCGCGCGCATTCAATTCAGTCAATTTTTTTCGCCAAAAACGATCGACCAAGGCGAGATATACGGGGCAGGGGCGCATTTAGGATCCGGAACCTGTGCCGTCGGATGGGTGATCCGGGGGGAGAGGGGACGGGCCGGGATCGCGAGGGGCGGGCGGCGGCGGCGGCGGCGGAGTCGGAGGAGGAGGGGAGGGACTGGATGCGGCCGGTGATGAGGGCCAGGCGGTCGGCGCCGCGGTCGACGATCTTCCTCCGGCGGGATTCTCTGCTCGCGGTGGCCATGCTCGAGAGAGCTCGTTCTGAGATTGCTGCGGATTGATATTAAGAAGAGTGCAGTTTGCGATCCCCGTCTCCATCCGTTTTTTCTTCTCGGTTTTTTGGGCCATGAAAGATGAATTTTTTCCACACAAAAATGGGTACTCCTAACATTCACCTTAGTACAATTTGGCCTATAGAACTTCCAAATGTCGCATAAAAAGGGATAATAATACAAATAGTCATTGAATTTTGAAAATATATAACATAGTCCTTGAACTTGAATTAATAGAAGGGCTATATTGAACATTTTTATAAAGTTCAGGGACTATACATCGACCACATTGAAACAAATTGAAAGTTCGGGGATCACATTAAATATTGAATTAAAGTTCATGAATTATATTAAATAAATTAAAAGTTCAAGGACCAAATTGCATATTGAGCCGAAATTCAAGAACTGTTTATGTCATTTTCCGCGCATAAAACGATACCAACTTTTCACTCCAATGACGGTTTTGGCCACTATTAAATTTTTTATTAAAAATGTCATACGCGACATCTGAGATTACAAATGGACGTTGGCATGGCAGCCAACAAACTAGCTTCCATAAATGATCTAAACGACATTGCTTCCATGTCTAATTTAAACAACATGTTTTCACTTGAGCTGAGGATAACTAGTCAAAACAACATTGTTCCCACTAAAAAGGCAGAACGAGGTTATTTGGAAATAAATTAATTGAGTCCAGAGAGAGAGAGAGATAGGTGTGTACGGAATTGGGGTGAATGTCATAGTTCTGGTTGTTTATGGAAGTAATGTCTATTGACCCGACACTCATCGTTTGTCATGTCGACGTGGGTTCGCCGCCTCAGATGCCACATATGCATATTTTGGCCAAAATTACCTATTGTACTAGAGCTAATGACTTCTTATGCAATACTTGAAAGTTAGGGTCAAAATTGCCCATCAAGTGAAAGTTTATGACTTTTTATGCACTTGAAAGTTGAGGTCATATTGTCTCGAGTGAAAAACGACGCTTTTCTTTTATAAGAAACCCTCATCATGTCGAGTTAAACATTTTTAAGTGGATGTTTTCTTTTTCCTATTACAACCATACAATTCTTCTCCACAACAAATTCTCTAATCCTAATTAGCTTTTTCCGCTCTTTAAAAGGGTGTCCAACATTGGCATGCAGGGGAATGTTCAGTTTAAAGTCGTGGATTTAGTCCACTCATAATTACCAATGCGTACACGCCACCCATGTCCCACTATTTTGCGAGTGGATAGCCCGAAATTGATGATACACCTAAGTGTCGAGGCACGCTCCTTCGCAGTCTATCCAAAGTTTTGTGAAACCTACGACGTGCTAGGTAATTAAATCTAATTTTTGGCTTGTGCACCAACTTATTAGGGGTGAGCACCGGTTCAATAGAGATCTTGGAACCGGATCGGACCAACTCTACCGGCTGGTCTGGTTTGTTCCTCAATTCCAAATTTTGGAACCGACTATTATTGGTCCAGTTTCCAGTTTTTCTGAATCGAAACAAATAGAAGAACCGGACTGAGATACCATAATTCTCTCCTCTTGCATCTTACATTGACCGGTTCCCGAGTGGACCTTGAGCTGAAACAAAGGGTAAGTTTTGAGTTCCAAAATTAGGAACCGATCCCGACAGGGTACGTCTCAGGTCCAAAACCTACCCATCCTAAAACTACTCACCCCCGCAACTTATGGATCACTTTTTTTTTGTCTGTCCTATTTCTAATTCTCCTCACTCTCAGGCTTTTAGCTCGCCTTTTATAAAACGCGAAAATCGAATCCCACACCTATGATACTAGCGTTCCCACACCCCCCCCCCCTCACCAGCTAGGTCGTATGTCTATTGACAACTTATGGACCACTTGACTTACCACCACCATGGCAATCTTAAGTATTTAAAACCTACCAATTTTTCCGTACTTTAATTAATAACAAAAATTGAAACACGAGGGCGAAGAAATATACAAAATGTCAAAATTTAATTGCAAAAAATGTTCACTCCCAAACAAGAATTTTTGCAAAACGAAAATTAGAGGAGTGAAAAGGAAAAATAATGTCAAAAGGAAAGAAACGGAAAGTCCTGTCAGAAGTGGGATTTGAACCCACGCCCTCTCACGAGGACCAGAACTTGAGTCTGGCGCCTTAGACCACTCGGCCATCCTGACCACTTTGGTAATGATTCCTGACTATATATATATACTATATAATATTTTAGAATGTCGGATCTTCTACCCGGTTTCCTCTTTGCTGGGCCTGCTCGGTGACCCAGAAATGAGGCCTTTCGTCCCAGGATAAAACGAACCGAGGTGTAGGATTTTCATGCCGAGCGCGACCTTCGGATCGTTTGCTTTAAGCTCCATGTTAGTACAGTACCAATTCTTTCACGGGGCCGACCCGAGTGCCCTAGCCACATTGACCCGGATGTCGAACCGAAGGGGGGCCTTCGGTAGAACCAACTCACTCCGGCCGTTTGTGGGCCGCGCCGCGTAGCTCCTTCCGGGTTCGATTGTCCACTCGAGAACCGATTCCCACACTCGAATTTCGGAGATTCCGTCGAGGATTTCATCGCTAGACCGAGCTAATGCGATGACTGCTAAGGCTGAGATCGGGCAAGCAGATGGGTTGATGTCACCATGAGCAGAGCCCAAACTGCCGGCTCGGCACGACGCTGAATTCAAGACAAGGGGAGCTGATCTGTCGTGACCTAAGGTAGCGACATGCGTGCAAGAGGCCACCGATCCTCGGTCAACTCTTTGCAAAGGGATACCAAGGCCCCGTTCGTTTTGACGGAAAATGTTTTCCGCATTTTTCAGTGTTCGAGGGCAGAAAATAACCTCTCATGAAAAAATCATTTTCCCTCAAAGTGAAGGCAAAATTGCCCATGAGAGGAAAAATGTTTTCTGTGGGAGAGGAAGTTGATCGGTTATCGCCACGGCCGCCATCGCCGGCCACCGATCACCGATCGCGTTGCCGTTGTCGATCATTGTCGATCGCCGCCGCCGCCGCCACCACCTCCCCCGCACCGCCGGTTGTCGATCGCCACCCCCACGGCCGTTGGACGCCGGACGGTCAACAACACTAAAAAATATTTTCCAAACCTTTTTTAGATTTTAGCCGAATACCAGAAAATTGTGTTTCAGAAAAATGACTTTCGAGAAAATATTTTCCAAAATGAGAATATTTTCCATCAAACGAACGGAGCCTAAGAAATCTTCCGTCATTCGCACGTGACACTCAATGTTATCCTCGCAAGTAGTCAACTCTTTTCTTCCCAAAGCATTTATCAGAGAAAGATATGGCATGCGGCTCGCTCGGTTTATTCTTTATTCTCCGTTTAGATCATCTTTTCCCTTTCGGTTGATCACGAATCGAGGAACCGGGAACACGCACCTCTTCTCCTCCTTCAGGTCACTAGCCATGTCCACAACCCACGCCTCCCAACCTCAGCGAACAGCTTCGATCTTCTAGTCGTCGGCAGCGGCCGAACCTGTGGTAAGCCTCTTCGATTTAAATTAAAGCCGTAGTTCAGGAGCAGGTCGAACCCCTTCCGCCTTCGCGTGGCGATTTGATTTCTCTGATTTAAATCTCTTGATTTCGAGTCCTCGTCACATACAGTAGCGATGCCCAAGCGTCGGTACTTCTGTTCCATCACATGTAGCCTCGTCTAAGATGTACGCGCTTACTCAACACGACCTCCTTAAGAGGGTCCAAGAAAGTTACTCCCTTTCATATCTGGCTAATCTTGTCCCAAGGGTCCAACCTCTAATCAGATAGGAGAAATGGCTTTTGAATTTGGTGTGCAAAAGCTGACCTTTGGACACCACTAGAGATAGGCAGAGAGAAGGTCGCCTTTTGCTAATCTTCTATGGGGCACAAGAATGCCAATATAAAAGATATATTTCTGCTGTCTTCAACGAGCATTATTCTGTCATATCGCTCTGGATCCAATGACCCATATGAGCGGCGCGAGAAGTGGAAACTTTTGCGCATTTTTCAACGTCTAACATCAAAAGCTAAAACCCCCCCACCCCACTAGCTGTGTAGACAACGGAAATTTGATGGCAGGAGAATTTGGAAACGGCCCTGATTGAATCCGAAGACTTACAAGGAAAAAATCAGACAGTAGATGTCTACGTGCATGCAATTCCAAAGTCTATGTCAAAAGAGGTTTCTGACTTTGGAGCGTGTGACATGCTCGAGGTCGGAAAATGGCCATTGAAAACAGTTTCCCAACGCATAAACTATCATATTCACGAGGCAATGTCATTGTAGTTCTTAATACTATATGGTTTTTGAGAAAGCTCTCGCCCACCTATCGTGAGATTTTTTTTTTTTAAATCTGCATCCGTCGCCATGGATGAACAGGGAAATCTGTCACGGCGCTGAGCTGACGACGATATGCCTCGTTTGTGAAACAACCAAGAAGAAGAGCGCGCCCCTTCACTTCCGGACCTTTTTTGCCCGTCTCTCCTTTAAGTGCTGAGAGTTTTCAGCGGTCGCAGCAAGCAAAGCCCCACGAAGAAATGCCAGCGCCGGACCGGAAGTCGCCACTGCCTTTGCTGTTCCGGCGGCGCTCCAGCGGCGAGATCAAGAACTTGGCATCAGTTTCTAGCAGTCTGCTGCCGGCTTTCGGTACCGTCGTCGATGAGAACTATCTGCAGCTGAAGAAGTACGTGATTGCTCCTTACGATCGTAGATATCGGTAAGTTTTTTCCTTCTCCGATCTGTCAGTTATCATGTTTGTTTTTTTCTCAGGCCTCTGAGCACATGATGCTGCTATTGGGAGGAAAGACGGAGATACCATTCTGATCATTGTATGTGCAGGTTGTGGCAAACGTTTCTTGTGATATTGGTTGTGTACTCGGCATGGGCATCTCCCTTCGAGCTGGCTTTCAGGAAGGCGGCAACAGGGTCTCTGATGTACGTCGATCTGGTTGTCGACAGTTTTTTCGCCGTTGACATCATCCTAACGTTCTTCGTGGCCTACTTGGATAAATCGACTTATCTCCTAGTAGACGACCACATGAAGATTGCTATCAGGTGCGCACGTCCTCGACCTTTCGTATTTCTGATTAACGGCTTCATTTGCACCGGGTTCGTGACACAAGAGGGCTAGCTAACGGTTCGAACTTCTGGCGATTGGTCCCTCGTTTTTCCAACTTATTTTCAGAGTATGGGAGAGCCTTTCTTCCTAATACTGGGAATGAGCTGCCTAGCTAATATCTTAGCTGGCCTAAGCCTTGAAAGAAACGTAGAATTTGTCATCTAACAAGCCTGGCTCAGGCCTCAAGACAACATTGAGTGACTAACCTAGACAATTAATTTATCCGGGAGATTTAGATATCAGAATGTGTACAAACTTGCACATTTTTCAAATAAGAGAGGATTTCCGACAAGCTTTGTGGCTATAGCTGATAAGCTAGTACTTAGTCGTACCTTTCCCCTAGTTCTTGCCATGTTGCCATGAACCATCAAGCTAGGCCATCTCCCTTTCGTTATCGTCTTTTATGTCCTAAAACCAGGTAAAACCAATACCAGGACTAAGCATGTAGCCACAATCATGTCTTTAATGGAACCGATGATTAGATGTACATGAGTCCAACAATCTTCATTGTGCTGAGGAATTAGGGAAAGGAGGACAGCCTAGCACTCGATGACAAAAAGGTTGCAGCACACCAAAAACTAAATAGATGTAAATTGTGCAAAGTACCCTGCAGGAATGGCAAAACTAAATTCCGGCATGGTTATGCCTGATTACTTGGCATCCATACCATGATAAAGCATCATGTCTCGTCTGTCGACATTGCTCAGAACGCTGGAAAAGAAAAACAATTACCAAAAGACAGTGCCGCCACTGCTGCTTGTGTTATCAAGGTTAAATGGCACCAACATGTCTCTGTCTTAAGATAACTCGTATGCCATCACTTGAATGTTTTCAGACTTATTAAGTAGCTTGGCTTTCAACCTCAGTTGAATACTAGTCCACCAACATAACCACCTAACACCAGTAGATGGATTCTTCAGTTCCTTATTGAAGTTTTTCTATCCTAGGTATGGCACAGCCATTTATTTCCCTTTGGATGTGGCCTCAACTCTTCCATTTCAAGTAATATACAGAATTTTAACCGGAAAAATGCGCGATGGCAACATTTTCGGCTTCCTCAATTTGCTTCGATTATGGCGACTCCGGCGTGTTAGTGAACTCTTCACAAGGTACCATTAACACTCATATTTGTAACTAAAATCCATTTAACTGTCATGAGATATTCTCACCTAGCAATGAACATCACTCGTGTTTTGACTATTGTCTTGTAAAGATTACAGCTACGATGTGGCTAACCTATTTTGTGTATTCAGGCTAGAGAAAGACACTCGCTTTAGCTATTTTTGGACCAGATATTGCAAACTAATTGGCGTAAGTATATCCTTCCTAGGAGAATGGGAATTTTCTTGGGTGCAACCGTTTTCTACATGGATAGTCATACTCAACTTTTCTTCCTCTTGACTTTCTCTGCAGGTTACCCTATTTGCAGTTCATTCAGCTGGTTGTTTCTATTTCTGGCTAGCCTTCCATCATAAAACACCAGATAACACATGGATTGGAAGTCAGGTTCATGATTTCAAACACAGGAGTGTCTGGCTGGGCTATACTTATTCCATGTATTGGTCAATTGTTACCCTCACCACAGTCGGCTATGGAGATTTGCATGCAGTGAACACAGGAGAGAAAATATTCAATATGGTCTACATGTTATTCAACATTGGCCTCACCGCATATTTGATTGGTAACATGACAAACCTTGTCGTCCACAGTGCTGTTCGGACCTTTGCCATGGTAATCGCTCTCCTCTCATAACCACTAGTTGTCCATGTAGTTCCCAATCTGTGTCAGATAGTATCAATTTAAGTCTTAAAACCATAAACACCAAGCAACACTAGCTATTGAGAACTTCAACAGGAAAAGAATGAATCAAGAAAACTACAGATAGTATATGTTGCCTTTTTCATCTTTAGGGTCTTTTGAAATATACTTTTCAATGAACTTAGCCATTCAGTGGAGTTATCAGTGAAGAAAGAAATTGGATGTAAAGTGAAAAGAAAAAACTGTCCAAGGATGAAACTCAGAGAACTGCCTAAATGAAGAGATTTGTAGAAAGTCAGATAGGTTTCCAAAATTATTAGCTTTTTATTAGGAAAAATTCCATTCTAAGAAAAGAGGTCAAGAAAATTAATTGAAAAGATGGCAACTTTATTAACTTGACTGAAGTGCAGAAGGCTAATTGCAGAGCTTGAGAACGATTTTGAGGGCACAAAATGCAAAAAGAAAACTTGAAACATTAACTTCTCATGTTCCTGGATGAGCACTGGACATTAATTCGAATAAGATTTTGCTTGCCCTTGAAAAGGACCCATCATTCATATTTAAATCACTCAGTGGCCATTACCTGGAGTACAGCTTACAATCTATACATACCGAGAACTTCGCAGAGGGATGCTATAAATGAGATATTGCGCTACGCAAGCAAGAATAGACTCCCAGAAGGTTTAAAAGAGCAAATGTTGGCACACATGCAACTCAAGTTCAAGACAGCAGAACTACAACAAGAAGAGGTACTGGAGGACCTGCCAAAGGCAATCAGATCTGGAATTTCTCAGCACCTATTCCATAGAACTGTAGGAAATGCCTACCTATTCAAAGGAGTCTCTGAAGACCTTATTTCTCAGCTGGTAAAATAAATTTCCTTCCTTCTTCCAACTAAGCTTACTAGTTTGAACTAAGTTGAAGATATATCACAAAAATCCAGGAGGTCTTCATCTCTGGACCTATCATTAAAGGACTAGACAGTTTTTCTTGTCCCTTAAAGTTGTTATTAAAAGTTCGTGCGCACCCTGTCTCAGATAATAGGTATTCTTGCCATAACTGAAGGCTAAATGCAACATTATTTTCTCCTAGTGTCTAAATTCTGTGGTTTCGATGTGGTCAGAGAGTAGGCAGGTAAACTATGTTATTATCTTTTCCGTTTAAATTAGTTCAACCGCGAGATGTCAATCATTTGTTTCAACAGACAAATATCTTAGAATCACGTCATTAAATTTTTACAACAGGTATCTGAGATGAAAGCAGAGTATTTTCCACCTAAGGTTGAGATCATCTTGCAAAATGAAATTCCAACAGACTTCTACATAGTAGTATCTGGAGCAGTGGTAAAATTTCTCCTTTACTGCCCATATTATTCAAGTAAATCATGTGAACAAGTCTTAACAGTATCCGAATTGCAGGATGTTTTGACATACAAAGGTGGAATGGAGCAGGTATGATCAGCAAAAGGTCCTCTAGTTGAAATATCATATCCCGTTTTTACAATAGTTAATCTTTCATATGCTGAAACTCTCGAGAGATTAAATTTTGAACCCTTAATAGCGGCTTGAGCTCCTGGTGATACTATATAATACATTATACATACATATGAAATGTGTACGTATAAACATATATACTAAGTTTCACCTTCTTACTCCTATACATCTTTAACATTATACACTGTAACTTAATTTCTTAATATGATGTCATTGCAGCCTCTGACAAAATTAGGCTCGTCTGAAATGGTGGGAGAGATTGGGGTAATTTTTAATATCCCTCAACCATTTACAGTGAGGACAAAAAGGCTCTCTCAAGTCATCCGGATTAGCCATCACCACTTCAAGCAACTGGTGCAGCCACATAGCAAAGATGGGAAGATAATTATTACCAACTTTGTTCAGGTTGACAAAAATGTTCCTACTTTCACTTGACTAATCTGAAGCGAAATAACAGCTAAAAACAGTCAAAAGTTTAAAAAACAAAGGGCTGTCAGAAATTTTGAGATAAAAGCATGCCATAAAAGTTAAATACTATAGTTTAAAAAAAAAAAGAAGAGTTTCCACCTCAGATATCGCTAAATTACAGTTGATAACAGAACTTTTCTTCAGCTAAACTAAACCTATATTTGTTTACAGTTTGTCGGCTATCCTGATTGCTTTCTTCCTTATGATTTTATAAAAATCATTTGATGTGCATGTTAATTTTTCTGTTTCCTTTTCCGTAATCAGTACCTGAAAGGCCTGAAACCAGAAGTGCTACAAGAAATAGAATTTCTGACAGAATCTCTGGATGATCTGAACATAGAGGTATATCTCCTGAACTAAGCAATATTTTGATAAATTTAGTTTCCTTGATGAAATTCAAAGTCCACTTAAGCAGGTGAAAGTAGTTTACCCAAGCAATACATGGTAAAGAACGTTGGTAATTTATTAGCATTATGAAGTAAAGCAGAAGCTAACGAGAAAAACAGGGGATGATGATTGATATACTATTATGTTTCTCTTCTTTGGCAGCATATGTTATCAAATGAAGAACTCGAGAATGCTGCCAATGGTAATGGAGATGCAAATGCAAATGGTAGCTTCTCTCAACCAAAACTATAATATCAGCATCATGTCATCATGTCATCTGGAAATAGTGACAATTTATTATGTCTTAGAACCAAACTCCAAAAGTACCAAATTCCTGTTGTGGCAGGGCTAACTCAAGTCTCTGTTTGACATATTCCTTCTTTAACATTAACGGAATCCTTGAATCCCCAACAGAAAACAATTTGAATGCAAGTAACTTTTAGGGCTTAGGTGATCAAGAAAATAGATTCTTTAGGTGATATTTCAATCAGAGCCTACATGCTACATCCATTCAACATAATTAAAAACATAAGTTTCATAGATACAGTTGCATTTTCACCGTGTCAACATTAAGCAAAACAGTTGCTTCTGCTCTCTCATAACTTAATCTTCTGCAAGCTACTAATGACTATGATTTCAATCTTCAGCATCACTAGTTTTCTTGTGTAATTGAATCTGACATTTTATGAGTCCGAGTGTGTTTTACGTCCAAAGGTTGGGATCTGAGGGAAACCCCATCTACGGCAGGCTTCGTTAAAGTGATATATTTAAGTTCAGAGTGTTAGCTTAAAGAAAATTTGGCCAGCAAGATCTTTTTCAGGAGCCAATGTTCTTTTTTAATTGGTTTTTTATTGGAATGTGTGGGAAAAAAAATCGTTACTCTTACTCTCTACTTCCATTTCCTATGCTAAATAAACTTATCTGCACCTCCAAGACATATTGACACATCACATCAGTGAGCTATGCCAAGCCACAGAAATAATTTAGACTATGTCATAGGAAGAACCACTTTACAATTATTATTCTGTCAAAGAATCTTATGCGTGCATTTCGCAGAAGCACCGCCACCCTTCACTACCTTATCAAGCACATTTCCAGTAAGGGTAATTATACACGACCATCATCCCAGTGAAAGTACATTGGAAGGCAACATGACAGGGAAACTGATACATCTACCCAACTCCATAGAAGACCTTCTCAAAATAGCAGGTATTATGGACATATTCAACTATTTTTATCGAAAATCAAGTCATTTCCATGTAATGCCAAACATAGAGTTCCCCAGATAATCAAGCAACAGCAATAGAAGACATAAATATGGAAATTATGTTGAACATAATGGCTTTCAACAGCAGAGCCATCAAAATATTACAATGAATTAATCTGCTGAAGTCATAATCACAAGAGCCTGTATACTTCAGGCTTCAAATGCACACACATGCCCATAGAAATCCATGAAAGCACAAGTACACAACCCCACACACGTGCTTGCACAAAGAACAATCACTGACGATGTGCTGCCAGCTGCTGTAAGGGTAACTTTGTGTACTCATACTCTTTGCTTAGTAGTGCACAGAGTCAAACTGTCTGTTAAGAGATTGTTACATAAGATCAACTTTTCTCTTTACATCCTTTGAGTTCTAAATGCCTCCCTCCATGAAAAATTTGACCTAGTGTTGTTTTACTTAATTTGGCGGGTGCAGAGAAAAAGTTCAGCAAGAGAGGAAGCACAGTTCTCATGGCTGATGGTGCAAAAGTGGAAGAACTCAATGCCTTGAGAGAGAATGATCATTTGTATATCTTTTAGATTCATATGCAGATGACCATGAAATAGTTTTAGCATTTCCCTTTTTGTTAAACAATCTTTACCGATAGCAAAGGATGGAAATATGGAATAGTTATTTAAATGCTTGAAAATTCTTTCTACGAGTAAATGCAATGATGAGTTCCATCTCTTTCCAAACTACCTAGAAAAGCTCAGTATATTATTGCCCTGCATATTAGACTGGAATAAATACAGTTTTGGAGCTTGCCTCAATTTCCAACATTGAGCATGTCGATAACAGCATAAGCAGCTCTTTGGAATTGCTTCTTCTCTTCCTCCAGACCTTTCTTCCTCTCAAGAGCGGAATTCCTGCACTTCTCTATATCCTCGATAATTTTAGCACTGCTTTGATCAGCTTCACTGCACAATAGTCATCATACAATTATCAGATGAGATTATATACATGTCTGATTAGATAGATGATTTTGCAATACAAGATGGATGAATGTACATAGTGAAAGCACTCTTGAGTTTAAAAAGGGATACCAAACAGGTGATGGAAATCACTTATTAGGGCAGAGGCACTGGAGATTCTCTTCAGGGAAACAAATGTCAATGACGTATGAAAAGCGATCAAACTCCGATATAAAGAAAAGCATCAAAATATGTTGATTATCGTAAAATCAAAAGCCCAAAAGGCCATAGCACACAAGGGGAAGTAACATTGGATGATCTAAACTGATTCGCAAAGCTTTTCTCGCTAAGTGCCGTTGCAGCAATTCATAACAAAAATCAACATGGGCTACTTCTGTGAATCGAATCGAATGCCAATCATGGTCAAGAGGAGCCGAAGTTTCAGCATCGTAGACAGAAGCAATCCAAAAGGAACATCTCAACTCACTTTATCACCTTCAGCATGTTTTCCATCGCCGCCTGCACCTGTTGCGACATATCTGCAGCCACGATGCAACAGTCATCAAGTAAATCGCTTTTACCGGACGGCAAAACCAAAAGAACTCCACATGTAGTAGCGAGGCCATCCACATACGACACGCCAATCTTATTATCACAACAAATTGCGCGCGGACACTGGCGCCTATATAAAATTGTAAATTCTCAAGCCTCCGATGACGATACACAAAAGGAAAACAATATATCCTTCCATAACTTCATCTAAATCATAAACCTGCCTGAGATAACATCTTAGCATGCCAAGTCAAATGCAGTTACGGAAATCGCAACCGGCAACTTCTTCCCGCGACCAACCTATCGCCCAATTACGTACTGCGCGTTCAGCCGGAACCGTTTCAGGTCACGACCAGAAACAACAAAAACACATCGGTCACCGACTACAAATCGTGCGTAGACGTCGATCCGACTGCTTCCGTACACATGCGGATGATCAAGACGTGATCCGATCACGTCCGATGCAACTCCGCAATGCGCGCGCCCCCCCCCCCTCGGCATCGCTAGCGAAGCGACGGGCACGAACCGGCGGTCGACCGACCACCGCATCCTCCCAAAAGAAACAAGGCGAGCGCTCGCCGACACTCATCGGAACAGAAGCGGAAATCGGCGTCGCGCGCGCGCGCGAGGGGGGGAACAGCGAGCCGCGGAGGGACGGAGGAGGAGGGAGGGAGAGGGAGAGAGAGAGGCGCGAGGTGAACCGTATACGAGGGAGGCGAGCCGCGATTCGGCGGCTTCCGGAGGAGGGAGACGCGCGGTCGCCGCCGGAGACGGTGGAGCCGCCATCGATTCCGAAGCTCGAGCTCGCTTTCTCGTTCTCTCTCGGGAGGCGAGAGAGGGGTCGTGAGTTGGCGAGCGATCGAGTGTTGCCGCGCTGGCGAGCTCTTCCGGCTGGGAAAATCGGGTTGCGAAAGTCATTTGTATGCACACCGTGTGGCTGCGGGCCCGCAGCTACAGGAGCAATACTTGTACGGACGGATCATTTCAAAAAATATATTTCTTTAAATGATTAATATCACCAAAAATTCTAAACATGTATAATAATTTTACCTCGAACTTTTTTTGACCATCAAAATCCCAAACTCCTGTGACAATTTTACCCCGAACATACTCAAAAAACTCCAAACTAAGATATATGATAATTTTTTCTAAACTAAAATTTTAATATTATTATTTTTTATTTTTTTCCGAATTTTTATTTTTTTTTTTCATCTTTAACCTTTGGCCGATCACGGTGAGGTCGGCCCTGCTGGTACTAGTGAGGGCCGCCCCACGACGTCGGGCGAGGGCCGCCGGGATCTGCGACCCTGATTTCGGGTGGGTGGGGTTGCCCTCACCGGATTTGGCAGGAGGCCCTCGCGTTAGGGGCTTTCCTCACCCGCCCAAAGCGAGGCGACCCTCGTCTGGCCAGTGAGGGCTGTCCTCACCCCGCCAGGCGACGGCCCGCCAGATTCTCGCGAGGGGCTGGCCCTCCCCTCCCCGGCGAGGTACCTCGACCTTCCGCTTTCCCCTTGGCCGGACCCGGAGGTTAGAGATGAAAAAAAAGGCAAGAAAAGAAAAAATAAAAAATTCGAAAAAATAAAAATAAAATTAAAAAATTATTAGTTCGGGGTAAAATTATCACATGTGTATCGGTTTAGTTTTTTCGGGTCAAAAAAATAGTTTAGAATAAATTTGTCACGGGTTTACCGGTTTGAGTAAAATTATCACAAGTGTACTAGTTTTGAGTTTTTGTGGTAAAAAAAAAGTTTGGGGTAAAATTGTCAGATGTCAGAAAGACATCCATCCATGTTTTTAGGGGATTTTTGATGGTCAAAAAAAAAGTTTGGGGTAAAATTGTCACACACGTACCAGTTTAGGATTTTTGGTGGTATTAACCCTTCTTTAAAATGATCATTTATTATAGCTTATGAAAAAAAAATGAATGAACGAAAAAATTTCTTCATTATCCAAGAAAATATTTAAACATAAAATATTATTAATAATGAAAATATCTTTCACTAATTAATTATTTCGAGCGATGGCCGATCAAAATCATTTTAAGCAATCATTTGGGAAATATATTTTTCGTGAAATTAACGGAGTTCTAATATAAATAAGTTTAAAAATCACGAATCCTAAGTTCGCAAGGGACCCGCTAGCGTGTGTAGATTTGATGCTCGGCACGAATTTGGTTCTTTACCCTTAATATTTGCAAACAATCTCCCGTCCAATTAGGTCACGAGCTCAGTTTGAGCTGCGCGCGAATCTCTGAACACCACCGCGTGTTGCATTGTTTAGCCGCGATAAATCTGGTGTGGAGAAATTTTCGGGACCGCTAGTATCTTGGTAAGGGCAGCAATGACGGGCTCATCGACCTCGGGCTTTTGGGCCACGCGGGTGTTGCAGAGCAGCTAATGTGCAATCTCAACATTTAGGGATGAGTGCATCGAAAATTAAGTGCAGCTAAGTCCTAAAACTTGTCAAGAAAGCGTAATCAAGTCCTATAACTTTCAAAAAATGAAACCAAGTCCTAAAATTTGTCACGAAAGCACAGTCGAATCCTAAAATTTTAAAAACGTTCAATCAGGTCCTAAAACTCATCACGAGAGTGCAATCGAGTTCTGAAACTTTCAATCAGTGCAATCGAGTCCCAAAAATTTCAAAAAATGCAATCAAATTTTAAAACTCGCCATGAAAACGCAGGCAACAAAAAGGATAAGTTTTAGGACTTATAATGCCACGTCACGTCTCCGATCAGTTAGGCCGAAGTAGAAAACGATCCGACCATTCCTTTCCCTCCTTTCTGACTCCAAACCCAACAGTAGCAGAAAGCCCTCATCAGAGAGCCCAACTGAAATTAGGGCCAAAAAAAAAAAAAGAGCTTTGTAAATGTCAGCACCAATAAAATCCGATCTAACCTTGCAAAAAAAATTTACATTTTAGATATAGATCTACCGATACTGAGCTCACGCATGACGGTTTATAAAGCGATTCTACTCCATCGTATAGATAGATAGATCGTGACAAGAATATGGCCCCGTGCCGATGAATAGAGGTGCCAGTAGATGGGATGTTCTTATCATGCCGTGAGAGAACTCTGCTGTTGAATCGATGGTCATGTGAAACGTTAAACTCAGGGGTCCCCGTTTGCTCGAAGGGAAATTGTTTTCCGACTTTTCCGATGTTGGCGATGGAGAAAAACGTTCTTCATGGACCGAAAATAACAAGCTTAGATAAGGGGAAAACGACTTTCCCTTATAGCGAGAAGGAAATCACTTCTCCAAAACCACCGAACGAAATGAAAACTGGCCATTTTTCTTGAAAGTGATTTCTACGGAATATATTTTCATCTACCATAAAACTTTCGGTAAAACAATCTCACCCTAGAAAACAAATGATCTAAAAATGATCGCTCGAAATAATCAGTCAATAAACGTCGGTTCAAACATCTTCATAAATGATAAAAATATTTTTCGTTCGTCCATTTTTTCGAGCGATCATTTTTCGAGAAAATATTTATCCAATCACCAATTCTCCGCGAAATGAAACAGGCCGGCAGTAACAAAGTTTTCTGTCATTTCCCATAAAAACGAAATTAGCTTAATTTAATTACCATGGTACGCGGCCAACCGGGCCCTAACGTCGGGAAAAAAAAAAAAAGAAATTTTTTTTTAATCCTTCGGTTCATAAAAAAATTCCCCACACGCACGCAGCACGCGGTGGGAATATATCGGAACTTGTGGAGGATCGGAAGCAGAGCTGAGCATGTAAAATAGATTAAATCAATAAATAAAATCAACAAATAAAAATATTATTATTATTATTATTTTAATCCTAGAATAGTCGTTTTTCGAGTATTTTTTACGTTAGATTAGTACGACGTAAAGATGTCATTTACTCGGCGTCTTTTACCTCGGGGCTTCGTCGGTCGCTAGGTCTTGGTTTGCTTAAAACTGCGCCGCGTGGGGTTTATCTTAAAACGCGAGTCGTTTTGGGTACAAAAACTAAGCTCGTTTTTCTTATAGAACGACCCCCGGTTCTGGACTTCTGTGTGCACCCAGGACACTTTTAAAAGTTAAAAAGGAAAAAAAACAATTGCACGTCTTGATCAAATCGTCAAGTAGTAAATCTTTTTTTTTAAATTTTCAGAGCAGGTTTGATGTGGCTCTTGACAAGTGCCCATGATGCATCGTTTGACATTTTCTTGGTAATAATTAAGGGGGCCAACCGGGAACACTAAAAACTCTAAGCTTTTTAATCCTTCGGTGGCATCGCTATCTCGAGTATTCTCTTGTGTCATCAAAAATTCCAAACCTGTACCAATGTAACAAACAATTCAAAAGATTTTGCCATGTCAGTACAAGTTTGGGTATTGGTGACGCTGGTCTTGGTTTGCTTATATCGGCGTGACAAAACTTGATAAAGTTTATGCATTGGATGTTTTTGTCGCATTGATACGAGTTCTGGGGTTTTGGTAGGGGAAAAACCGTGCGGACAAGAGGTGAAAAACGTCCTCCCTTTATGCCAAAATCTCGCCCTTCCTCGAATTCTCAGGCTGGCGTCAGGCATTTAGCGTCTGTCGGTTCGGGTAAACCCAAGCGTTGAGGCCTTTTTGGCTTCCATGTAAGTAAGTTAGAACCCTAGTGTCTCGTGACCTCCCCTCATCTGGTCCAAGAACTCAGCCGACGTCGTTGCTACGTCTACCATAGTCCGTAACCCAATTGACAGAAGACTTGATTATCAGTAATATCGACTGATCCAACATGGATTGAAATAAAAGTCGGTTCGACAGATCCAGCCCAAAGCATTCCTGGGTCTAGATCACTTCCCCGTCAATGATATGATATAGGTGGGCAGCTTAACTCTTCTCCCATTAGTCAGGGTTTTTGATTATTGTTACCATAGCGGACGTAGTTCAGAATTTTTATCGTATGTTGCTTAAATTAGAAAAAACCCGTCACTAAAATTTTTGAATTGTTTTTTTAGGAAAAAAAAGCCACTAAAAGCCTTTTAACTATGCTAATTATGACATTTACGATAAAACTTTTTTTATTGACACAAAATCCAAAAACTTTTTTTATGTGACACATTTACCACCCGTCAATAAAAATCCTTAAAAATCAATACCAGAAATTAAACGGTATTGACATGACACCCACGTCATTTAAGTGAAATAAAAAGGACGTTTTGGCTGAAAAATTAGAATAAATGTGTCGTACAGATATAAATTTAGAATTTTTTCATGTTATACGAAAAGATTTAGGATAGTATAATTCGAAGTTTTTAGTGACTTCTTCTCTCCTTTTCTTTTTTTTATTGGGAGAAATTCCTGATTTTATGTTTTTTTTTCCCTTTCGGTACGACCTCTTTTGTCTTTTCAGAGGTACCCTCCAAAATACTTGCCTTGCAATTCAAAAGCACGGCAGTATCGACAAAAAGAAAATTATTCAAAAGTACGGAATCTGAAAGGAACGAGGACCGTCGATTGGTGGTCCCGCCCAACCGGAATCATGTCACATCCACGGTCAGATTTTGACGCAGGCGTTAACTGTCGCATCAGAAAACGACAAAAGACGGACGGACCAATAAGACGCCAGGGTCGGTGCAGTACGGAAACTTGGGCTCTAGCCAACCGTTGGGCGGCTTACCAGAAAAAGCCCAAAAAGAAATATATATATTTTTTTCAATAGTGATTCTAATTAAAAAAAAGGTTAATATCGCAAAAAATCTTAAATTGGTACGTCTGTGATAATTTTATCTCAGATTAATTTTTTGATTACGAAAAATCCAAAACTGGTACACTTGTGACAAATTTACCTTCAGTTTAATTCTGTTAAATTTTACAGTTAAATTGCTTTGTTAAATGATACACGGCGAATTGCCGAATGTATTAATTTTATGTTTTACCTTCTGTTTGTCACAGGCGTACCGATTTATGATTTTTTGTGGTATTGATTCAATTTAATGAAAACTAATAGAGGGTAAATTTATCACAAATGTATTAGTTCGGGATTTTTTGTAGTCAAAAAATTAGTTTTGGGTAAATTTGTTACAGTGTACTTAGGTTAGAAGTTTTTCGTGATCAAAAAAATTAGTTACAGTGTACCAATTTGAAATTTTTTTTGTGGTAATAACCCAATTAAAAAATACCAAGTTTACTAAAATTAGCTAACAAATTGATTTACCAAATAACATGGCGGTTTGCAATTGGTTATTGAATATCGCCTATTTGTTTAAAGACCTACTTATGGACCGTCGTGGTATATTTAGTATACCAATTTTGTAGATCGATCTTTACAAGTTTAGCATTGTTCCCCCTTTTTTTCGCTCGGCGTAGCAATTATTCTCATGATAATTTTGATGGGACCGTTGTGTTTTTTTATTTTCGGAGCGTAGAGGGTACCTTAAACCATTTCATGCGTCGTAACCATATTCATGCCTCGGAAACAACAAGATTTGAGGATTTTTCCTCAGGATTTACTTTATTTTTTGCTTAGCTTGGTCTATCTTCAAAAGGTTATGATAAAGTGAAATCGTATCCCGGATTTCGCAGCTCTTGACTTGTGGGCGAAGCGTCGAGTGTTTTACAAATCTTACGAGGCGCGTAGCATCCGAAATTTCTGCGCGCATCGGGTGCATTTAGGCTAGTGATTTGGCACCCATTTGAATGAAAGAAAGAGCTCAATGAAATTTTTGGCATTTTTCTTTTGTTTGCTCCAACTAGATCCAAGAGTGACATAATTGACATGATTCATGTGCCTTTCTTCTACAATCTCCGCTCTCCACCTGGTGCGCTGGAATGATTCCCCACAATTCCAAGCTTTTTTTTTTTGCCAGCTTCGAATCAAAGCTTACAAGTTTTGAAGGTCATTGACGAGGGCTCTTCTTTTTTTTTTTTGGTGGTAAAATCATTGACGAGGGCTTTGCCAAAGGGAAAAAGTTTGGAAATGATTGAAGAGGATCCCATGGCTGATTGCATGGGGTCCAATTTGGCTGTTGTTGTTGTTGCGCTTTTGTATCGATTGCAACGACGTGGTCCATCAATCCTCCCATGCGGCATCCTCCAAGGAAGCAACGACAGGACACGTGACTGTTGTCACACGATTTCTCTCTTTCCTATGTTAAGGATCAATCTCGCCTTATGCATAATTAGTGTCTTAAAAATTGAATTATTTAAGTAAGAGTATACTTAACAAGCGTCTCGGAACGATTCGTTAACGGTACCCTTTTTACATTAAGAAGTAGACAGAAGGAATAAAGCTATGCTCGGATATAGGTAGCTGAGAAATACAATTCAGCCCGAGCCTGGCGTGGATTACTTGTCTTTGCCCGGCTTTATCTCTTGATCTGATGTGTGATTCGTGGAAGTCGGATTCGTGCGTGCGAAACGGGAAAGTCGATATGTCATCGGGACGAGGCATGCTAATTGGACACGGTGAAGAATTAGGGCACCCATTACTACTAAGTTGCTCACCTTGAGCTCTCCTTGAAAACCAAATAGAAGAAAAATGGGAAAGGAAAATTAGGGTGCACATGTAGAAATGTTAAAGCGAAAGCGGGGTCAAAATGGGAATAAGATGAAGATGTTTTTCTTCAAAAGAATGCCATGGAATTGTAACTTTGAATACAAAAAGCTGGTGAACGTAGAGAATTGCAAAAAAAAAAAAGGGAAAAAAAAGCAATGTAAAATAAGCTTCGCACAAATTAGACACTCCAATACCAAAGGCCAATATTGTAGAATATCTTAAACATGGTTGGGTTAGTCAAATCGATAAACATAATCATCTCAAAGAACACAAGATCTTAGAAAAGATATTCTCGCGATTTCAATGTTAAAAGAAGCGCGTCATGAGGAAATTTTTTAATAATTCCAAATGACTTTTGCATGAATATTATTAAATAAAAATCAACCACCCAAACATTGAAAAGTGAAAATCAGGAAGAAAATCACTCTCAACTAAACTTTTTGCTTGATCTTGCTTTAAGTAAATCTTTCTTTTTTTACTGGACTTTCGGTTTAAATATCATTATCGATCACAGGTTTCAAGACTTTTGGGGTGAATCTCACCTGATATCAAGGGTGTGTAAAACATACCGTCTGGACTGGATCGGACTGGTCGGATTGGTCTAGTTCCCAATTCCAAAGGGGAAACTGGACCGTACCGAACAAACTACATGTACTTTTTTAATTTATTATTTCTTCAAAAAAATTAGTTAAAGGTGAACAAAACTCACATACAACGCTTTTCCCTTATCGTCGTACCACAATGACTCTTTACTCATTGTTGCTTCCGTCAATACATTGAGATTTGTCACTTTTTCTCGTTGTGATGGAAAAAAAAAGTGATCGATTTTATTGGATCGGTCCAGTTTGCTCCTTAGTTCTCAAAATTGGGAACCGAACCAGTTCTTGGTGGTGAAACCGGACCGGACCGGAAACCGATCACTCTTACTTGATATGACCAGTAAATAATTATCCATCCTGAAATTTTATCAGCAATTTGCTCCTTGGTTCTCAAAATTGGGAATCGGACCGGAAACCGATCACTCATACCTGACATGACCAGTAAATAATTATTTATCCTGAAATTTATCAGCAATTTTACAGATTTCATAAAAAAAAATCAAATCTTTTTCCAGCCCCCTCTCGGAAAAAAAAAATCCCTGGTTTGGTTTGGTCAGGGGGGCGATTCTGACAGAAGAAAACAAGAAAGAGAGGAGGAAAAGTGTTAAAAAACTACGAACAAATGTCTTTGGACGGATACACAGTAACTTTTGCTGTGTATTTATGTCTTTCCCCCACATCGTGAGGCTCGTACAAAATACTACAAAGAGGGAGAGAGAGAGAGAGAGAGAGAGAGGGGGGGGGGGTCGTGGGTACCACTGTGGAGACTGAAGAGTGCACCAGAAGCTCATTGAAGCTCTGATTTTGAGGCATATAAGAGAGAGAGAGAGGAGAGAGACGGGGGGTAGAGGAGTGTTGTGCAAGCATCACAAATTCATAGAAAGAGGCCTGGCCTCCTCCTCATCAAATTCACACATTTCAGCGTTGCATTGAGAGGTCTCTCTCTTCTCCGTGAGAGAGAGCACTAGAGAAAACAGCAGCAGGGTCGCTTCGAAGTTTCCACAGAGAGAGAGAGAGAGAGAGAGAGAGAGAGAGAGAGAGAGAAAGACACCCAAGTGAGTTCATTTGATTCTCCATCCCTCCGACCCTTTTCTTCTTTTGAGCCGATTCCGTGGCTGGGCTTACTGACTCCGCTTTCTCTGACTCTTCTGATGCAAATTTTTGAGCTTTTGCTTTGTCTCATCTTTCTGGGTCTGTTCGCTATCGTGGGTTTAAAGGGAATAAAATCACACCACGCACCGTGTTTCTCTCGACCTTCACAAACACTGTTTACTCGTCTCATCGGAGGTGCCATTCACGTCTTCTCCGGGGGGTTGTGTAAGCATTTCAAAGTTTGCTCCGTTTTCTGATTTTTATACGGGTTGTTGACACGATCGAGTGCTTTGATAGTTATAGGAAGGGAGTGAGAACGACGATGAGGCGATAGTGATTATCTCGTTCGTGAGTGTTTTGTGCAAACACGCAGTGTGCGTGTTCGCAGGCTGTGCTTGTTGCATCTGCAGAAATTTTAATTTTTGAGTGGAAATTGATGATTCTTTGATGGCTTTTGTTCTGGGTAACGCAGCTTATAAATGGATTGTAGATTTTTAGAATACCCATTTCACTATTCGTCGTTGAGATGTTCCTTGAAAGTTTGTTCACCTGATGCAGGTGAGCTGCTTGCTTCTGTTTATTGGAAGGAAGCTTTTGAGATCTTGACACAATGCTGATGAAGAGGACTGGTTCAGTGCAGAAAGAAGTGGGTCAAATGACAAAATCGGATTCTGATTTGTACTCCAATCTTAAAAGGCAGAATTGTAGGAGCAATTCCCTTTTCAGCATCCCTGGTCTTTATGTGGGTTTGAATCCGAAGGGCTTGGCCGATGCTGATTCGGTTAGAAGCCCTACATCTCCTCTTGATTTTTTGCTGTTCCCACATCTGAGTAGCCCCATGAGGTCCCCTCGATCGCCTTTTGTCGGGCAGCGAAAGAGTTGGGATTGTAGCAAAGTAGGCTTAAGCATTATACATTCTCTCGATGACAATGGAAACTTATCAGGCCGGGCTCTCCAGTCATTTCATACTGGAAACATACTTTTTGGACCTAAGATCGCGGTCAAGAATCATAAATGTGATTCCAATATCAGTTCCATTGAATCACCGAAATCCCTGCCTAAAGATTACACATTCTCTCGTTACGCCCCTGCCAAATCTCCACTCCACTCGAGCAGCAGCATCAATGTTGTTTTTGAAATTGCAGATGGCCCTATAGAACCTGACCCTTTGGGCAAAATCCGGTCTAGCTCACTGGATTCTTGCACAATAATGAGTTATCGTCCTCGAGTGATTAGAGAAAGTCCAAAATTGAGTAAGGTTTCGGGTACTAGTCTGACTTCAATCCCTCTGTCTGTTGAACCTGGCAGTAGGTTTGGTGATTCTCTTTCAGCGAGTGAGATAGAACTCTCTGAGGATTATACTTGCGTGATTTCACACGGTTCTGATTCTAAAACCACTCACATTTATGGTGACTGCATTTTAGAATGTCACCCGAATGAGTTGAGCAATTTTGTCAAGGAGATAGAGGAAGACACTGTGTTGCCTCTAACGAAAAGCTCAGAAACTCCTTTGTACATTTGTGATGACTTCTTGAGCCTCTGTTACACGTGCAAGAAGCCACTGCCAGAGGGTGAAGATATCTACATATATAGGTTTGTATAAATTGCACTTCCTCTCGTGGCCTCACTATTGTTTGACTGTACCTACGCTTGCTCAGTATGTGTTCCTTGATTTGACTTCTTGCAGAGGCGAGAAGGCATTCTGTAGCGTGGAATGTCGTTCAAAGGAGATTTTGTCTGATGAGATTGAAGAAGCTGTGGATGATTATGATAAGTCACCGAAGTCCAAAAGTGGAGATGGGCTTTTTCAAAGTGGATCTTTCCTCCCTTCGTAATAACCATTCATGTAGTCCCTGTGGCCACCATGCCGATGATTGCCGGAACAATCACTGAGGTAGATGCCCCAGATCGTCTGTTTACAAAAGAGCTGTTTTTGTGTGCATCAGTTAGCAGCCATGGATGATCAATTTTGTACATTTCTCTCTTCACCGAAAGGGATTCAGCTTTCATGGTCTTGGTGGTGGCAATTATCTGCTGCAGCTTTTTTTGGCTTTTTGGAAGAGACATGACCATATTATATGCTATGATAACTCATATTATATCACATAATTGTTTTGCATATGAAATGGGTGTTAGCTGATTTTTATGGCTCCCCATCTATATCCCCCACATTTTTCTTCCGGGGTAAACTTTTCCTGTAATAGCAGCCGACTAAAGTGCTTTTCAATTATAGTATCGAGTTGCTGTTGTAAGATCATGTCCTCTGAATTGGTCTCGTCGGGTGTTGATTACCATCCACTATCTTTTGTTCCCTGATGTTGATGAAGAAGGCATACTGGACCTACCTATTTTATGTCAGGAATTCAAGCTCTGCAGCGATCTTTAGCCATGTGAAATGTGAATCATATGTTTCTGACTGTTGTTATTCTTGTAACTATCTGCTTTTGCTAGAAGATCCTGTAGAAACCAGTGGAAATTGAGCGAAAGTTACCTTATCGTTGGTAATGAAAGCAAGTGAGGGTAACTTAAGAGTGCATGAGGAGAATTGAGAATTTACTTGTATCTTCTTCAAGGTAAATCTCATTTGGTTGCTAGAAAGTTCAGACGGTTAAGGAGCCGAGCCAGTTACACGGCAGTGAATGTTAAGGAACCATTCTGGTGAAAATCTCCTAAATGGGTTTTTAACTTTTACTAATGTGAGTGCAGTGAGGTACTGCTTTGCACATCTGAAGGTTGTTCATGCTCAAAAGCTCATCTCTTGATGAATATCCGTAGACCAATGGTGTTTTCTGCCTAGGCTGATGGATTCGGCCTAGGCCTACTAAGCTCATTGTCTGTTCCGACCCATTTGAGTGACCTGACCCAATTCATTTGATGAAATTGTCCTTGGTTACCTTCCAGGGTAACATATCATGACAGCAATTCTGTTTGCTTAATTTTCTGCAACTGAACAACAAGCAGATAGAAATGTAATTAACTTGAAAGTGGTATGTCAAATTACCAGTATTCTCTACAAGAACATTGTCCATCATTAAACCGATGGAATCTGTAATTGTCCCGCAGTATAATCTCTCTATCATAGGAAAGCGATACGAACTTCATGAAGGAATGACAATCTCCACAAATCCGAAGGTTATTGACTATACGGATGGTACTCTTCTCGCTGCTTATCAGCCCGAATGCCACTGCCAGCCTCTCACTGTGATGACTCAAAGTCTCATGTCGCTCTTTCTGTAATCTCCCCTCAATCTCACCTAGCATGGAATAGATTTCCGGCGATCGAGGGTTTGAGAAGTCCTCGGTCCTGAATTCATGGACGGTACCATTTTGTTCTATCATGCTACAACCTGGATGCTTTCGAATTCCTAGCTCATGTAACTTTGTTCTGACCAAACTTGCATCATCCCACCTTCCAGCTCTTGCATACGTCTTCGAAAGAAGAATATGAGCTGCATCGTTTGTAGGGTCGATCTCAATGAGACGCTTGTGTGCATACTCTGCTAGTTTGACATTTTGGTGGGTTTCGCAGGCTCTCATGAATGAGCTCCAAACAACAACATCTGCTTCCACTGGCATGGAACGAATAAGTTCTAGAGCCTCTTTTAATTGCCCGAAACGACCAAGGAGATCGACCATGCATCCGTAATGCTGAACCCCGGGGTCAATTCTGTATTCATTTTTCATCTTGTGGAAGTACTTGTATCCTTCGTCTACCAAACCCCCATGGCTACAAGCAGAAAGAAGAGTCACGAAAGTGACATGGTCAGGCCTCATTCCTGTGGCTTCCATCTTTGCGAACAAGTCCACCGCCTTTTGCGCTTGTCCCTCCATGGCATATGCTCCTATCATCGCGGTCCACAGACATATATTTTTATCTGTTATGTTTGAAAACAAGTCTCTTGCCTTTTCAACACTTCCACATTTCCCATACATGTCTACCAAAGCAGTTCCCAGAATGTGATCCAGTCGGATTTGGTTCTTTTGTATATACAAATGGATCCAGGTGCCATTACTCAGTGCCCCAACGCTAGCACAGGCAGAGAGCATATTGGCTAAAGTGATCTTATCCGGTTTTATCTCCGAACTCTGCATCTGGTAGAACAGCTCAAACGGCTCTCGAGCCGAGCGAGATCTAGTATAGCAACTGATCATAGTGTTCCAAGAAATCAAATCCTTCTCAGGGATCTCATCAAAGATACCTCTTGCCTTATCGACATCCCCCGCTCTGCAGAACCCATCCAACATCGAGTTCCAAGAGACGACGGTTTTATAAGGCAAGTGCTGAAATATGGAGAAGGCGTCATCCAACCGACCAAATTTGGCATACAAGCTAAGCAGAGAATTTCCTAGCATTCCTTCGACAGTCATTCCGTGTTTGACAACGAAGCTGTGGATGGATCTTCCAATGTCATAACCATCCGTATTCATGCAAGCGGTGAGAGCAGTAACAAGTGCAACCTCATCAGGTGTCACATTATCAAGCATCATTTCAATAAACAACTCGAGACTTTCTGGATATCGACCGGCTTGAACATAGGCCGATGTCATCGTCGTCCAAGAAATCAAGTTCCTCTCAGTCATCCTGTCAAACAACTTCTCAGCTTCATCCATTCGATCCGTTTTCGCATATCCACACAGCAGCGTCGTCCACGAAACGACATCATTCTCAGCTTCGCTACCGCCCAAGACCTTACGTGCCTTCTCCATATTCCCACATTTAACGTACATATCGGCTAAACAGTTCAACAGAGTCCCCCAATCTCCATATTCTTCTCGTCGATGTACAAATGCATCTTCTCGCCCATCTCCAAATCCCTCATCTTCGCGCACGCCGAAACCAAGCTGACCATCGTGATCTCATCCGGCTCGACTCCATCGTCCATCATCCGCCCGAACGAATCCAACGACTCCCCGAACATCCCCATTCTAACGTAACAAGATATCATAGTATTCCAAGCTACCACATCCCTCTCACGAAACTCACCAAACAGCTGGCACACTTCCCGCAGCCTCCCAGCCTTCGCGTACACGCCCATCAAATTCTTCCTCAAAGAGTCGCTGAATCCAAGCCCGGACTTCAGAACCCGCCCGTGGACTTCGCCGACCTCCTTAACCGCCACAGTTCTCGAAGCGGCGCTTATCAAGAAGTGGAAAGTGGACATGTCCAACGCCACCCCTTCCTCGACCATACGACGATAGGACAGCAGCACATCCCCCGGCGAGCCGTCCCGGAGCTGCTCCTGGATGTAGTCGTTCCACGGCGCCGTCTCCGACAGACGATGGGTTCCGCTCGGGACGCGGCGGCAGCGGCCGAGGAGGCGGCGCCGGCGGCGGCGGGGGGCGACGAGGGGGTGCCGGGTGAAGTCGGCGGTGATCGAGCGCGCGCGGATCGGGGCGAGCTCGTGGGTGCTCGGGCACGAGCTTATCAGGGAGATGAGGTCCCGCGATCTCGAGGAGGAGGAGGAGGAGGTGACGGAGCTCCGAGGTTCGTCGGCCGGCGGTTGGGCTCGGCGGCGGCGGAGGAGAGGAGGAGGAGGAGGAGGGACCGCGGCGGGACGAGCGACGGCCAT
Source organism: Syzygium grande (assembly GCA_024733475.1). NCBI lineage: Eukaryota > Viridiplantae > Streptophyta > Magnoliopsida > Myrtales > Myrtaceae > Syzygium > Syzygium grande. Next base: position 9,210,878 of record JAMXDD010000008.1, read on the forward strand.
TCGAATGACGGCCGCCGTCCCGACAGCTTCTGCTTCTTCTCCGTACCGGGGGGGAGGAGGCGTCGGGACCCCGGAAAGGAAAGAATGAATGGGGCTTTTTCAGGTAAGGAACGCACGCGACATATCTGGCGGATGATAGAACAGGAGCTCGTTTGGGAAGATGAGGTGTGCACGTCTCGCCGCGCGAGCGTAATTTCGCACCTCGGATAATTTGATTTTGGACGCCACTTTGCGCCCGGGTTTTAGCTGTCGTTATTTTGTCGCGTCTTTTGTTTACCTCCCTTCCGCAAATGTTTCCGGTGTAAAATTTTTGAACTCGCCACCTGCTGGAAACCATCCGAACTCGATTCAACTCGGACCCTCGCTCACCTGAAATACCACCGCCGTTCGTGCTTCCCTCCTCTCTCTCTCTCTCTCTCTCTCTGTGTCTGGCTCGCTGCCGGGACCATGGACGGCCACGACGATGACGGCAGATGTTATGGTAATATGGTCTCTTCATGATAGGGGTAATTTGTCAAGAGGTAGGAGAGTGTGTATTTTTGAAGACAAGGGGGGGCTATGAAGATGGCATGCCCGGTAAAAAAGCAAGGAATGTTTTTAGAGCAGCATCTCCCTCGATGGAAACCATCTTAGGGTGTATTTGTTTTACAGAAAACGTAACGCTTTTAGAAAATATTTTTCAGGAAAACGGTTAGGTTTCCTTTGTTTGGTAATATATGATCGAAAGCGTTTTCTAGGGGTTTGGATATTATTTGAAAAATGATTTTAATCTCGTGACTTTATTTTGGACCAAAAAAAATCGAATTTTTTTATTTTTTATTTGAAAAAAATTCGAAGTTTATATTATTTTTAATTTTTAATTTTCTTATTTTAAAAATTGAAAATTTAAATTATTTTATTTTTATTTTTATTTTTTTAAAAGATCAAATTTTAATTAATGTCTCTTGCTTTCCTTTGTATTTGGTGATTTGAAAGTAATATATACCTTACCCTTACCAAAAAAAAAAATTTTAATTAATGTCTTTTTCTTTATTTTTTTTCCCTCTTCCTCCGTTGCGACTAGTCGGTGATGGCCATAGGCGAGCTTGAGCTCGTCGGCCTTTGCCTCGCCTAGATCTGGCGAACTGCGTGCTCGCCGGCCTTGATGGAGCTCGGGCTGATGAGCTCGCTAGCCTCGGTCGAGCTGGGGCTCGTTGTCCTCCTCCAAGCCCAAGCTCAGGCTTGCTTGGCTGACAAGCTTGCAGCTTGTCGACCTTGGGTCGAGCTTGGGCTCGCTATCCTCCTCTGAGCTTGAGCTTGCCAGCCTCAATGGAACTTGGGCTGATGAGTTCGCGCAACTTGTCGGCCTCGGCTGAGCTTGGGCTTGCCTGGATCGGCCGAGCTTGTGAGGTTGGCCCACGCCTATGGCTGGTCATCACCGGCTGTAGTGGAGCCTAGCAATTGGCGTAGGGAGGAAGAAGAAGGAAAAAGAAAAAAGAAAAAAAAAAAAAGAAAAAGAAAAGAAAGGAAAGAAAAGGAAAAAAAAAGAAAAGAAAAATAAAATATTTAAAATTTTAAAATAATCAATTTCGGAAAGTGTTTTCATCTTCTTAAATTAGGAAATTCCCTTTCCTAAATTTATACATGAATGTTTTCCCTGGCCGGAAAGTGTTTTCGATTAATCAAATCATTTTCGGACAACCAAATGGATGAAAATCCGGAAAACACTTTCCGAGAAAACACTTTCACCAAAATAAATGCTTTGAAGTTTTTAAGAAGTGCTTTAAAACTCAAGCAAGCTTTGCTTCGAACAAAGGCATGTCTCATTCTTCAGCCTCGTAATCGCGTTATCAAAGTGCTCATGATTCGTCCACCGTAAGGTGCTCCATCCACACAGACTGAACCAATACCAATGAAACAAGGGAAGATACGACCTTGATTACCATCGGCCACTTGGCTAGACAAACGCTAGTGCAGCCGGATCCTGGTTTTAGAAAATGGAGTTGAACCTCGACAGACTGACGACTGCTAGGCTGCTTTGACAAGTCGAGCGATGGGCACGAGGCCTTGGTCACAACATGTGGAACTCGGATGTACAAAACTTAAGCAGACATCAGGAACCGCAACAGTCCGTTGAATCACAGAGAAAAACCAAGCAAAAAAAGAGAGAACCTCCCGTCTCCTTTCTGTTTCTTGCCAAGTTAAGGAAGGATCAGAAGTCAGATTCCTAAAGTAGTACTGCGACACGCGACTGGAATTTGTGAATGACCATTGAAAGAATAGTCAAAATCGACAAATCGATCCATACAATAATTATTTTTGGGGAAACCCAATTCAAATGCAGTCCATTGAAATGGGATCGCCTTTAGCGATGACGGAAAGATCGAATAAACATCCGATGCCCAAGATGCCAGCTTATTCGAGAAGGTACAAATCGCAGCAGGAGTGCTGCTCGCTCAGTGCAATTACCATGAATTTCCAACTCCTTTCGGGTACAGATATTGAGGAAAAAAGGGAACGCCAACAAGCACATTGGACTTGGAGAGAGCCATGATTCGAGTCGTCGATGTTGGGATGCCACTTCAGGAATGCGTTGCGACTTCACATCCATCATAACTGTCCGGGGACAGTCCTTAGAGGGGAAGCTCAGCCTCTCGTCTGGCGAGTGTTGTAGGACTTGCAGTTCAGGCACTTCTGAGCCACTACATGGAATTGCACCTGAGAGGTTTTCCCACAGTCGTTGCAAAGAATCCACACCTGTCATGCAGCAATCTGTATTACACTCGTGATATCCAAAATTAAAGAGCAAACGTTCCCACCAGAAAAGTAAGGACACACATGGACACGTAATGCGAACACAAAGTATGATTTTCCCAGGGGATGATGATAAGGGGCGATAGATGATTTACCATTTTATTCTGGTAAGGCTCTGGCATCGGTGTTGCAGCAATCTCCAAATCGAATTTCTCCCAGACCTTGGACATATCACAAACGGACTTCGAACAAAGGGGGCAAGCATATCTGCATTGTATTCATCATATGATAGAGCACATTCGTGAGAAGTCCAAAGAACAGCCAGGGGATTTCAGCGAAAGCTACATGAGCGAAAAATAGATATTTCGAGGGCTTACTGATAATGATCTCTCATCTCCTTTAAGCAGTGCTGATGAATCGTGTGCCCACATGGCATAACGGTCACATCGTTCCTCGAGTCGAATAAATACTGCAAATCACCATTTGGTTACTCATTTAGTACCAAGAACAAAGGATGCCAAATCCCCATTTGCAAATCAGACTCAAGAAAATCTCCATGACAAGTGATACTGAAGTTCATCTTAGCTCACTATTATTTAGCCAATCAATTCTTACTTCAATCAGAAGATGAGAAAATGAAAACAGAAAAGAATCAGAATTATGCAGAAACAAATACGATTTTTACCTCAAAACAGACAGGGCAATCATGATGCATTGCTCCTTCTATACAAGGGTGGCTGTTCTGGAGCGAAATAGAATAACAGCAACCTTAAACATAAGTGAAGATGAAAACACAAATCAGTCTTCCCTTAACCACCCAATATGTAATATCAATCCAAGGCTGGCAATAGAAAGGGCTTACTTACCACACTTGTAGCAGTGAAAGAAATTCTCACTCCCTCCAATTCTGGACAGGAAAGTTAGAAAGCTCAATCAGAGAACCATAACGATAATGACCTCTCTAAAAGGAATACAATAAACTGGATAAAAGGAGGAGTACAATAATGTGAAAAGGAGAGGCAGAAGTAAACAGCCAAGCGGCACATTATTGCGAATGGACAGGAAAAGAAATAAGCAATAGATTTGAACATATTCCAAACTCATAATGTCATCAAGTAGGGAGAAAATCTTTACTCATATTGACATAAAAATTGACTCGGACAAAAAATAAAAAAAGAACTTCAAAGTGAGGTGATAAAAGAAGCAGCAGCATGCTAATCCCAAATTTCATTTGCTAATCCATATGATAAGACCTTCGACAAGGAACTCTTAAGACATTTCCGAATAACTAAAGGCTCAAAAAACAATCGAGGACATAAGCAATACCTGCATATTCCACATCCACTGCAGTGGTATTGCTTTTTAGATATCTGCAATAAAAGAGAATCGTAAGCATGTAACAACAACGTAGTTCAACAGGAGTGCATAATCTGATTTGACAATTATTCAAGCTACTATTAATGATGTACAAGGCCCCTGAACATGCAAGTGGATGCAGGACCCAGACAGAATGTCCTTGTTTGTATGGTTGAACGCAAATTTTTAGTAGATTTATGGAGGAGGGAGCCACTGCACCACAAAATACTTACAGGAAAGAGAATCGATCAAATCAAATAGAAAATTGAAAATAATATGTAACAGAGGGAAGATAAGCCACTTACATCATCGTCGAACAACTTGCACGTCGCACAAAAGTATTTCCCCATGCACACGCCACAGTTTATACAGAATTGCTGGACCTGCATTGGTTCCAGCCAACATATACATTGGAAATTCCCTCCCTCAAAGTAAGATTATCCAAGCACGAAAACTTGGGCCAAGATTGAAGTTTTCATTCTCACCTGTTGTTCAGTGCCACAAAGGGAACATATCACCTGCAAAGTTGATAAGAATAAAGTCCAAAATATTAATCCAATGTTTAGTCCACGGTGAAATTAATAATCCTGAACAGGATAATATCTACCGAGAGAGAGAATTTACCTGACTGACTTCATGGCGTGGCATGTCATGTCTATCTTTCTGATCCACATTGATACTATTCTGAAAATCAATATGCAGTTCACAGTCAGATATACAAGTCGTGACAAAAAGAAAAATTAAATACACGGACAAGCTCATATTTGATATAAAACCAACTGGCCACTTCAAAGCTGCATATTGGTGACTATTTCTTAAGATAGCTAGCAGCACTCGTCACACTAAGACCAGAGACAGAAGTTCTAATCTCCAAGGAAGAAAACAGGAAAAAGCATAAAGCTTAAGCGTTTGAACCTTTTGATCCTCTCCAATGCAAATAGTTCTATATATTTCCAGTACAGCAGTCACCAACTCTAGAGACAGTTCCACAATTGCATAAATTAACTGTTTAGTTGATCTCTAGGTAAGATGTAGATACATTGGTAATAACCAATGCTTAAACAAACCGAAAGGTCCAAAACTAGAAAACCAAGCAAAGGGAAAAGGCTCCTCATCTGAAAATGACAAGGTAACTCCAATGCATGACCGTGGATGAACACTTATCCTAGATCCCTATTAACTAGACAAAGATTCAAAGAAGAGAATGGCTGAAAAACCAAAACTGACATTAAAGTAATTGCAAAGAGAAACCAAATTCTGCACTGCCTAAAAAATTGTACACATTCTCACAAGCAAATCCTCATTCATTTTGCCGATTCTTTCATCTAGGTATATATAATCTGTGTCATTGATTTCGGAATTCTATATGGAAAAAGAAACAAAAGAAAATTAGCCTTTATCAGGTTTTGATACTTCAAAATAAATCATGCAGCTACCTAATCCTACAAGCAACTGGAAGCTGTAAAAACGTCAAACGTAATTTGAAAATCATAAAAAAAATATATAAGAGAAGGCTCACTTTTGCCTCATTATGACAATGGCGACAATCATAGATTTCATTACAACACGGAGCTCTGATGCGGCACCTCCGCCGATAATGTGAACATCTGCAAACAAACCACATAAAGTTAGCAGAACAATGGTATTAAAGCATCATCATTGATATCAAGAAACAGATTCAGAACATACCCAAAGAGTGAGCATCCTTTCTCAAGAAAATCATTCACTTCTCCAACATCTTCTAGAAAAACAGTGGGCGTGCATTGGCTGTCTAATTGTGGTGTGCATTTATCAGCTTTCTCACTGTTCTTATCTTCACATATGACAGGCTCCAAGGTCTCCAAGTTCTTTGACTCAAATTTCTGATCCTCAGAATGCTCTACAGTTAGTTCCCCCATTGTATATATATTCCTCGGATCTTATATCTTCAAGAAGGTTGCCAGGTACCTGCATAAAGGAAGAATTTAGCAATACTCCAATAACATTAAGGCATGTCATTGACCCAATTAAGCCAGGCAGCGCCGTATAATATTATTGCTCTGCTCCTGGAAGAAGGATTGAAATCAGCTAGAAGAGAACACATCCAAAGAAAGTTTGATGGCTCCAATCAGCAACACTGCAAGAGATGCTCTCACGAAAGCTAGAGGCTAGAATCATCCATACAATATATATGCAGCATCGATGAATTCCAGAGCCTCCCACTTCAACGAATAACAAAGGCACTGTATCATTACTCCATTCCTCTCAGGAACCTGGGAGGCTGGGGCCAAATCCAATTATACTGAACACGATCAATGGACACGCCAACCTAATGTAAAGGCAATAAATCACGTGATCAATTGGTTCCTAAAAAATGAAAATTAGGGGAATATAGGAATATTTGTGGTGCGATTGTCCTTCGAGGACATCCCTACCTCAATCTGCAACTTTGCAGAAACTTTCCATTGGGGACAAAAATTTACTGAGTAACATTTCTTCCAATGTCGAATCATCAGCTTTCTTCCATCATAATTTAGCTCATCTGACCACAATCTTCTCACTTTTCATCTAAAAACCGGAAGAATGCTGGGAACAAAGTCAAGCTCCTCAAGTAAGGAGCTTCTTGAAAAACCACCCAGATTACAGGATTGAATCTCCATGGAATTTGACATTGACATGCTCAAGAAGGTTTGGGAAGATGGAGTAGCACCTAATCACCAGGAACAATGCGAAGTTTGTCTAAATTCAGTACCCTAGCAAGAAAGGTTCATGAATACTTGACAAACTACATAGGCAATGAGAATGGCACACCCCGAACTGAAAGTTAAACTACCGGCAGATAGTAAGTTTATATAGTGATTTTTTGCTAGCCCAATAGTGGTGCAAGTTTACATATTGTTGGTGCCGAGCATTGAGAGATAATAAAGGAATGTAAACTCCTATTGTGTGGTCTCAGATTTTCCACCTAAAGAATTCCACCTGGAGAATCTAATGAAAGGAGACGAACAGCTTCCATATAATTCATCATGGAAATTGTGGATCTCTAGAACAATCCTTTGTGTGGGTAATCTTAACTTCCAGAAACTCCCCTCCATATAAGGGCGAACCCCAACATCATGTGCATAATCATTGCATGATGAAACTCCTTCAACATCGGCACGTTCTGCAAGTGCCTAATCTATTTGCTACAAGGACAGGATGCTCTGCCTTCACTTTCAACCTTAGCTTTTAGCGGTTGGAATTTTCTGGGGCCAACTCCATCCAAGACAATGGAGGCAGACGTTACTCCTGATCTAACTATCATCGTAAAAGTTCATAGCAGCAGTGCCAGCAATACAAGTCCAACGTACAAGACATCCATAACCAGGGTATTACATTTTTAGCCTTAAAACTTGGAAAACACACCTCAATCTTATATAGTTCCAGAAACGACCAGCCTCTGGTGCACTTGGAAGAAAGTAAACTTCAACAAATAATACAAGCAACCATCTATTCTCATATCCCTTTTTCACAATTGTGTCAAGGATCTCTTCTTATCAATATTAACATAGTTCTAAATTTTTTTGGTAAGGTCTGGTAAGGAATATCCTATAGGAGCAAAGTTTCACATCCTTTCCAACAAAACTTAAGATCAGATTGCCTCAATACGACAAAGCTGCATAAGATCACCCCTCCAGAGAATAACCTTTTCAAAGGTATCTCAGCACAACCCCCAAACGTAACCAACTCATGAAGCAATTCGGTGGACCATATTAAAGAAAACTCCAATTTCAAATTGCTCTTTCAGAAATCTGTCTCACTAATCCCGAATAAATCATCTGCTCTACTTCAGTTGACGCAGTCTTAGCCTACGTGCCCTCAATGAAATCCTTTGATCAACTATAAACAGTAACAACATCAAACACAAGCGACACAATAAGGAATTAAACATTATCGTGTAATGTACACAATCAACGAGGAGATCATCTGGTCCTGATAACAGGGTCCCGACATCACCTGGTCCAGGGAAAAATTTGCAGATATCTAAAACAAATATTGCACCAAAAGTTGCACAAGAAAACAAGAATCTCCTCCACAGAATTAAGGTACATTTACGAATTGCCCAAATGACCTTGCAGGCAACCAACACAAACTACAAAATTTTCTCGAGCTCCGGCGATTCAACCAGCGGGCAGCAGTCACATTACCCAAGATGCCGTTAATTCTCTCTCTTTAAATTGCATGATTCACATCACGCAATCATTACCCTAGAAACATCGTACCTGTTGGGGACTTGATCAGACCGACGCAGCAAAACCCGAGAAGCAAAACATATGCCAAGAGCGCGCACGCTTGAAGGAACCGAAGAGAAAACCTAAGATCTACAACCACCATTGCCCCCCTCCCCCGATCAAATTCTCCCAGACTAGACTAAAAACATGGCTCGAGAAAGGCGTCGGCTACGCGAACGAAGTCGGGAATCGCGGCAATCAGACAAAAGAGGAGGAAGAAGAAGATCGCGATCAAAGCAACCGAGCGAGCTAGCGATCCAAGCAAAAGCCAGCACAGAGCGAATTTCAGGGGGGCGAGGCCAAAAAAAAAAACACGAAAAACGCAACGAACTTCCAACCCGGACTCCTCTGATCGTGAACGGAGGAGGGAGCGGCGGCGGCGGCGGCGGCGGCGGCGGCTCAGCAAAGCTCCGATTAGCTTTCAGCTTTCCTCTCACAAGACACGTCGGCCGCGGTCGTCGCCGGCGGCGTCGCGAGAGCTCGCCGGAGAGAAGTTGAAACCTAAGCGGAGCAAAAGTCGCCGGCGGGGGAGGCGGAGGGGAGAGAGCGAGAGGGGTACGGTTTTGGTTCCCGAGAGAGGTCGAAAGATGGCCCTTTTATAGGTCGGCAAGCGACGGACAGCTGTATCGGCCAAAGTGCCACCGGCTTTCCGCGTTTTCTTTTCCTTCAACAGTTCGCGCGCGCGAAATTACGTAAGCGCCCTTCTATTTCCCCCCCCCGGCGAAAATATCTGCGATCGCGATCGCTCGAGAGGAAGGGATCGGATGGTCTCGTCCGGACGGCCGAGATCGGCGGGCCCCACGAGACGAGGCTTCGGGAACAATCCGGTCCGTCCGATCACGCCCTCCGGCGTGGGAACGGCGGTATACGATAGAAAGATCCGCGGGCTAGCGGTGGTGGGGGTTGCTGACTCAGCTCCAGCTCGGTTGTCGGTAGTATTCGCAACGCGACGCGCCGACCTGCGTCGCGGTTGGCGAGCGTCGCGTCAGCGAGCGACACGTGTCGCGTCAATCAATCCGGGGGAAGATCGATGGAGATTCTTTTGTTTTTTTGCGTGGACGAAAACGCCGGGGGGGGACAGTGACGTGGACGGTCGCCGTCAGAGTCCGATTAGATTAGGCATCTGTCGATTACGATGATTTTGGTCGCGTTAATGTCTTTGGTCGGTCGAGAAAACAATCCATCATATGAGATTTTGTAATTGGAATTAGCATTGATTGCTGCAATCGATGCTTTGGAAGTTCAAATATTTTGATTTAAACTATACTTCACGAGTATCGGGACAACTGTTGGGACAATTGTTAGTGCGGTTTGATTTGAAGATAAAGAGGTACGGCGACCGGCGTGAAGTGGATTGTGCTTATCGTTTAATTTGGTCGGTCCCTAATACAGGTTATTAAATTCGCTAAGCAGATAATTAAAGGATTCGAGTGGGGCTTCCATGGAGTTGATGACTCTATCCATAGAGTCGAAAAGCGAATATTTCTCGTATAAGAGTCGAATAACTAATGAGACCGGAAAACACATAAACAAGCTCGTTTCTTTTGGAAAGTAACAAATGAACTAAATGCTGTAGGGACCCAAAACTCAATCGAAAACAAAGAGTCCATCGGCGATTTATCTGTTTCGATTGGTTACGGTGGGCTCAAAAACGCGAATGATATAGTCGTGAATCGGAAGATTAGTCCCCGATGAAGCTGTTCTTGTCGGTATTGTAGATACATTGTATGCTCGATTCATTTGAAATCACTCTACCTTCAATTGATTTGTTACATCGTGCGTCATTGGCACGTGTTGTAACTCTCCCGTGAAATAGTTCAGTATTGCGTACGGAAAAAGTAATTCTACCTCCCTAGCTGGAACTTCAAAATCAAACTCCTAAGAAGGGATGAGATCCCACCACATCCACGACAAATTATTAACATTTCCAGCAACCACAGACGGTTGTGCAGCCATCAATCAAAACTATTCAGCGGAGCCGCAGCAAGAAGCTGAAGCCACCTGCCTTTGCACGAATCGACTCAATGAAATCGACTCGCTTCAACAATTTTAGCTGCCGACTTCAAGTGGTGCCTGAATGTTGCATCGAGCCGAGCGCAAAGAGATTAAGTTAGAGACGATGCTCGCGTTGTGAACAAGGATGCGCAATCTCCTCGACTGTCCGCCAGCCAGATTGGTGAACAGGGATCGAGCCCCAGAGGTTCTGCAGTCCAAGGGGATCGCTAGACCTGAACAAAATAAACCGAAGAACAAACATACGACAAGCCTCACTCACCAAGACAGAGATAATGAAAGAAGCCAACAATCTGTCAAGAACTTATGAGCAGGTAAAACTAGATATTTGACTCCATACCTGCTCAAGCGAAGTATCTGAGATTCTGAACCATAGTGATAATGCCTTAAAGCTCTCCCATGCTTAGGCCATGGTATCTCTCTTGGGTCTGCTAGATAGCAGAATATAGGCCTTGCCATCATGGGCTTATTGGCAACCTTGCCCACATGAATGAAAATGCTTTGATTCAAGCAGGAATAACACATCTGGTTTTCCCTGGTTGCAAAAGTTAAGGAGTTGGAAAAAGCTGAATATAGTCAGTCAGCGGCGAGTTCGCTTCAGCGGATAGAGGTTGCAGCAGCCCACTATTGGACAACTCTTCCAAGCCTTTAATTTCCTGACGCAATCGGGTTGCACGTAAAATGGCATGATCAAGAACAATAGGATCATCTGGGGGTTTCTGGAGAAGAGAAAGCAGAGCCTGCCTATAACCTTGGGAAGCTAATGATGTTCCCGCAACCTGACGAGTTCTACACAAGATCGCCACCTTGATGATGTGTTTGCATATATTTCCACACTTTGACCAGGAGCAATCGCATAGGGAGAACTCTGAACCTGGATTCCACGCTGTGTATACTGAACTTCTGTCTTCAGAGAGAACTTTTGCAAGCAGGAGATTTCGCTCATCCAATATCACGTCAACATCCGGAATGTTGAGGGCCTGATGCCAAGCATTACTTGTAAAACTCCGGTCCCTAACATTCTCAAAATACCCAGTCTCTAGAGAATATTGATCCAACCAGAATAAAGAGTGATATTCAGTTGACAACATGTGGATCAACCAATCGATTCTTGGCCATAAGTTGCAATATTGATTGTCTAAAAGCTTAAACTTTGATCTCAGGTGGTAAGACTCAATTGCAGCCTGGGGTTCAGGACCAGCAGTTGGCAAAGACTTCACACTATTAATCAAAGCATCTGCAAGATAAAAGAGGCATCAAAGTTCTGAGCAACTATACCTTTCAAAGCCATCGACAAATCACCATTCAAGGAGGACAATTTTAGATTTCAGATTTGCTTAACAATACCTATATGGGGTAACCACCGCTCTCTGAAGTACTCCATAAAGGCACATTGGTCAACATATACCTGCATGAACTCTTCAACTGCATTTATTCCCGTGCAGTACAAGATGGAGCCTAAGAGCCTAAACATCTCTCTTTGTACACCAGAGTCGCAGCGTTGTTTTAGAAGGTTTCTTATCCAAGCACGACGAACACGCCAGAGGCATAATAGTACTTGGCATTGAAATGCCTCTCTGAAAAATAGGATGAGCTCAACATTCATATCGTCACTTCTCTGCTTCTTCCCTAATAGCTCAAGGAAATTATAACATGGTTTACCTTATAAGAGAGACCTTGAAGGAACAATCATCCACTAGAAAGGAACTCAATTGCCATGTAGGATCCTTTGTGTAGATCCTTTTTGCTAGGGGACCAATCCATTTGTGAATACCTTGACAGATGAGGGAGGAGGAAATGATCCAGGCAACTGGAATGGCATTATGGGAGGTGTCGAAAGCAAGCAAGGTGCATAAGGGATACTGTTGAGAAAATACATCAGAACTCAAACAGATTCGGATACCATCCAGTCTAAAGGAAACAGGTCAGCAGTTATAAATACTAAAAATTTTCGTGCTAATGTCAGAGGCAATCCTAACACCTGAATTAAGTCAGTAATTGTCATAAGCACAGGCACAGAATCTAGAAACTAAATCATGCCATTACTATGCTACTTACTAACGGAATATAAAAGCAATACCAGAAACCTACAGTCAAGCCCACAATCATCCCACTTCTTATCAACCACTATTCCATTAGGGAAAAGATGATTACCTCACCTCTAGCGACACTTTCATTCTCTCACATTCCTAAAATTTACCTTGAGCAACAGTATTAACCGGACACATGCATATATCCCGACGATTATCATGCTCACAGTGCTCTCTATCCTCGGGTAACATGTTTGATATCAATTTAAATTTTCAAATAGTTGTGACTATCTTTCCTTTTCCTTCATGTGGGTGGTTGGTTGATGGGGGAAAGAGAGGGTACCTTCAGCTTGTTCCTGCCGAAGGATGAATGCATAGCAATGGAGCCGTTCTGCCCATGACGCAGCATCTGTTCCAGCTGCCAATTTGTCTGTATACCCATTATAAAAGGTTCTGTATCAGTGTATTCTTGATAAAAGAAGACGTACTTCTGATGACGTTGCACCCATATCTTTACGCTGCATTCATCATTCTCATCCAACTCATGTGAAGAACTGTGAACAAGCCTTTCCATATTACGAACATCGTTCCTACTGAGAAAATCATCACGGTTGAGAGGCCCCCCATGCCTCTGCACCAGCTCCATGTGGTGCTGCATTATATCATCTATAGGTATTGCAACGTAAAGCATAGCCATCACTCTCTGGCGTAGCTCTTCTGAAATTCGGGAGCATACATAGCTCTCGTGCCAACAGCATGGCGATCAAGTATCCCATGACATGGTGCACCGGTTTTATCAACATGCTTTCGCTGATTATAGATAATTAGAGCAATCAAGGGTCGGATGTATAGACGCTTTACTGTGAAGTGGCAAACACAGCCCCTCATCATGTGACGTCTTCCAGGCCTGCTCCCCTTCCCTGATACAGGCTTCATGCTCGTAGTGTCACCAACACCAGACTCATTGTTTCGGTAGTCTTCAGGACCATAAGAACACCAATATCTACAGCAGGCAAGAATAAATTCTTGAGACTCCAAAGCTACTTCCTTGTCTAAACCAAGGAAAATATATCATTGGCTGGACTTGAACTAAAATTTTAAGAGCAACTTTTATAAAGACTAAATGGCATCTAAAGCAGACTCCAAAATTGGGCTGGACTTGAACTAAAAGAGCAACTTATAATGTGCAGTAGATAGGGTATTCAAGATAGCCATCTACCCTTGGTTTATTAGTGCTCCCCTCACGTCTTCTCCTTCTTGACTCAATACGAAAACTAGCAGGGCAGTCCGCATTACTAGATTCTCCTTTGACAAAGTCTTCAACCCTGGCAAAAGGTATAAGAGCAACATCATCACCACCTTGGCGACCACCCAATATTTTCACCCACTTCAATTGAGAGGCAGAAAACTCTGCACAAGGAGGATCTTGAACTGGATGATTAAGAATATCCTCCATTCTAGCTGCCTACAATATGAAGCACATAAAACTTTATAAGACTAAAAACAAAAAGGTGATGAGCAAGATATCAAGAAATAGTTTAAGAATGCCAAAGCCATTGTTTAACAATTCATTTAGGACACCTAAGCAAGGGCAACACGGCATCATGAATCTCTCAACCATGTGCCGGTTTCAATCCCTGACGTTTGGTTGTTAATAAATGGACCATCTGTTGTGGAGACACAAGAAAAACCTAGAAAGCATTTTTTTTTGTTGCAAAATTACACTTCAACCAGCCCATCAACAGAATGCCGCACAACCTGACAAGCAGACAAGAAAACCACGTAAAGAGAAACCAGACACAAACTTCAAGGATCCCAACAAGGAAAGTGAAAGCAAAATGAGTCGAGATCTTCCACGTCAAAAACAGCGAGAAGAAAGCAATTGCACCAGCCATTGGGCTAGGACCTATTTCTGCTAGAGGGCCTAACACTCCAAACTAATGAAATAATCAAGGGATTGGGTGATCATTTTCTTCACAATGTGAGACGAGAAGATCTTGATTTCACTTCTTTTTCCCACCCTAATCGCAGCAGCAGCAAATAGTTCTCCGTTACAAAACAAGCGCATCATCCAAACGACGGCAACCGTGAGAAGCAACACTTGGAACTCAATCAACAGGTCTTCATGACCCATCAAACGAAAGCAATTGCACCAACCACTGGGCTAGGACCTATTCCTGCTGGCGGGCCTAACGCCCCAAACCAACGAAACAATCGAGGAATCGGGTGATCATTCTCTTCACCCATGTGAGACAGGAAGATCACGATTTCAATCCTTTCCCACCGTAATCGCCGCAGCAGCAGCAAATATTTCCCCGTTACAAAACAAACCCATCATTCAAAACGACGGCAATCGCGAGAAGCAGTAAGACTTCGAACTCAATCAACAGGGTTCCCATGACCCATCACCTCAAACAAGCGATTCAATCCGCACGAACATCCAACCAAAGCATTAGCCGAAATCGCAAAAAGTACCTTAGCCTCGCGGCCCTTCATCTTCCCACCTCAGCTTCGTATTCGATTCGGTGTCGCGTGGAGCCGCTCCTATAATGCCTGCAGATAATGAGCCACACCAGCGGATGACGATCGTCTACCGACGCTCCCGAAGCATCGGCAAGAGAGATGGAACTCGATTCTCTGCGGAGAAACTCGAGGACCCAGAAATGGATGAGGGTAGCTGTCGAGCTTTCGATGGAGCTTCGGGGTTGTTTCACGTCGCAGATGGAAGCGAAGATGAAGATCGCGATGAAGGAGATGAGAAGCGGCGAGACGAGGAAGAAGAAGAAGACAGGCTGCGCGGATGGTGGTGCTGTAAAATTTGAAGTTTGGAAATTGTTGTTTCCTTCGTTTTTTTTTTTTTTGCCTTTTCGGAACAACTCTAGCCCTATAATCGAAAAATGGTAAAAATACCATAAAAAATTCTAAATTATGTCGATTGCGATGCCAATATCTTATTTTTTTTATCAATAAAATTCTAAACTTATATTAGTGTAACAACAATACTCATGTTCACAACAAAAAAGCTCCTAGTTTGTCTCATTGTTCAAATTTTGGAATATTTGTGACACGAAAACAAAAGTGGGACATAGATTAATTTTTTGTGACACAGTAAAAAGTTTTGAGATATTATTGTCATACTAAGTCTAGTTTAAAGTTTTTTGTGATATTAATTCTTAAAAATTAATATATAAATTGTCTTGTTGAATGCTTCCATGTTAAATATGATCTGCTTATTTAAACTTGAGGCCAATAATTATGCATTTACTGTTCAGCACGCATCATATAGTTTGTGTCGGGTCAAAGAGTAATGATTTATTTTAGTAATCACGGGAAAAAATTGCTTTTTGAATTTGCATTCATAGCTTTATCTTAGTATACCTGACATTGCTCTTTTATTCTTTTAACAAAATGATTCAAGAATGTAACCAGATCAATTGAGGTTTTTGAGAGGAAGTTGTCCATTAGACCAATATCTTAATTGAATCAATTGGAATTTCATGGATGAAATTACGTAATGGAGGAAAGTGCAAAGATTGATAGTGATCGTGTATGAAAAATTCATTTAAGATTCTATAATCACGAATACGGTAGAGTCGCATCGATATCCTCATTGATTGTGGTAGTCATGTGGTTCAATATACACACAGTGATCATGCAAGCATACTAAGGCTCTATTTTGTTTCGCGGAAAACAAATGATTTCTTAAAGTTGATTGCTTTTATTATTTACAAGAATGAATAAATGAAAAATATTTTCATCATCTAGAAAAATGTTTAGACATAATTTATTTTTATAATAAACATAATTTATTTTTCATAATAAAAATATTTTCCATCGACTAAATATTTCAAATGATACAAATAATTATTTTTAAGATTCAAAATCATTAATTTTTCACGAAACTAATCGAGCATAATTTTAGTTTGACATTGTGCGGAGTGAAGAGTTGGAGGACACAGAGGCCCATCAGTGTTCTTTCGACTATGATCAAGTGGCCCAAGGATAATAGCTTCTAAAGTCTGCAAATGATAATCATTATTATATTTCTCTTTATTTAGATTTAGAATAGAAATTAGTTTGGTAATGCAATTTTATTTTTATTTCTGAAACAAATTTTTGTTCTAGAAATAGATTTGGAATAAGAATCAAAAGTTAAAATTTTCTACTTTTCCATTTCTAGAAACAAAAGGAAAAGTTAAAATTATTTTCATCGCTCGCTCTCTTATTAGCCGGTCTCCCACCTACCACCTATTGTTGCCTCCCACCATTTGTTGTCTCCCACCGTCGGCCGCTTGCCTCCCACCACCGATCACCGCTCCTAGCCACCCTTCTTGGTTGCCGCTCACCTTCCATCACCGGCCGCCCACCATCCCATGACCATCGCTCCCACTACCAATCTCCCTCCTCCCTGCTTACCGCCCACCTCCCGTGTTGGTCACCGTGGGCTGCCCGCCCACCGTCCACCGCCATTAACTCTCATTGCCGGCCGCCCTCCTCCATTGCCACCCTCCTCCCGTCGCCCGGTGCTTCTAGTTGCCATCCTTCGCCTTGGTTGCGTCACCGTTTGTTTGCACCTCCCTTGCCATCCGCCGCTTTGCCGTTCATTGCCACCTTCTACGCTTGCCATCCGCCGCCATCGCCATTCGCTCGCCGTCCACTCCTTGGCCACCCGAGAGGGAGAATTTTTGTGCCGTTATCAAATAAATTTTTATTTCGGGAATAAAAATTTGTATCGTTATAAAACGTTTTTTTTTTATTAGAAACTCATTCAATAATAGAAATAGAAAAATCAATTTTTGGCGGAAATTGATTTTTTGAAATAGAATGATTGTCGCCTAAGTGGGCCTAAATGGGGCAATTAGGCCCATCAATGTTTTTACACTCATGATTTTTCCAATTTTTTTTTTATTCTTTTGAATTTCTTACAACTTCCACCCTTTGGCTTTTATTCGGCACGAACATTTCTAATTTATACGGTTATCTATTATAGAGCAATTTAGAAGTTATCCTCATTGTCTTTTTTTTCGAAAGTACGCACGTGTGTCTAAGTTTTTCAATTTCAAAATTTTAAGAGAGAACACGAGGAGTAATTTCTAAAAGTTGCAGCGAACGAGCATGCGATTTTTATCTCGGCGTTCCATCGTTGCTACCAATTAAGGAGGCGGCTGGCGCAAAGGACTTGTCCGCTACCGCCTGTGAGTATGCAAATCTCTTCGGATCTTTACAGAAATACCATCGCACGGTAACTTATTGGTTAGTCTAGACTTGATTAACGAGCAGGGCAGATCCAAGACCAAATTACGAAATCATTTCATGACGAGTGCAATTTCTCGTCAGATTCGCTATTTATCTTAATACAAAGGTCTTTTTTAAGTCACGTATACGTTTGCATAACTATTTGCAATTGAAATGCGTTACCTCATTGGTGATGAGACAAGGCAAGTCGTATTTTCATGTAAATGAGGTGGTTGGCTTCTCCAAAAGCGTGATGTAACAAAGAATCTTCTAAGGCAATATCTTTTGTGCGCATCGTTGACAATGAACTCGGGTTCTTTATCAAAGCAAAGAGGGCAACAGACTGGAACTTGAGTTAATGATAATTGCAACGAACATAATTCCTTGAATATCATTCGTGGGTATAATTAAAAGCTTTTGAGATATCAATGGATTGAAAGGTATCATCTCGTTACCTCTCGATGTCGACAGATCTTATCAATCTATCTTTGTAACTTGTCTTGATATCCAACCTAACATTTAGGTTTTTTACATAGAGGGATGCTATATGCGTATAAGGTACGTTGCAATCATACACTCAAAACGACGCGGGATTACATTCAGTAATCTTGATTGATAATATACATGACCTGGATCCGAATGTACATTCGAATTCATATCTAGATACAATGCGGAGTTAAAAAGACGGTTGAAGATGTTGATGAGACGCTTTTGATGTTGATGAATTTTGAAGATGCTCGTCCTTTCAAAGTGTTTTTTTTGACTTCGTTATAAAAAGCCAATTTGATGAAGGGGCCACATAGAAAGGCACTTAGAAAAGGGCACTTGGAATGGCTATTATTAAGGGCGACATTAACTATTTTTCTGATGCCAGCGATGTACACCAAGAATAGACTCAACGATCCATCTTCCGTTCTATTTTTCTGTTCAATCGGTTCGATCTTCCACGCCTTACATAAAACAACATGAGCTTTATGATTGCTTATGTTCTCGAGAATACAAAAACGATCATTGTATAGTCTGATCAAAGGGTACTTATGTTCGAACGACGTGCTCATGAGACGAGATGATCTGATCTGACAAGGAAATTAGCTATTCCAGCATGATCAGGAAGCCCGTTATCCTCGGAAATAACGAACTATCAAACAACGTACCTAGCAGTATTCACTAACAAAATCTTGCTTACATGAATTATTATTGCGTAAGTCAGTAGTGCGAAAAATTGTTTGTTCATGAAGGGAGTCGAGTGGGGGACGCCCAGAGCTGATAATAGTTTCCCGGCAATGTGGAGTGGATGTCCTCTCAATTAGCCCAAAAGAAGAAAAGAAAAGAAGAACATATCATCTTGTGATTAGCCATCAATTTACTGAAGTCGCACGAGAAAATGTTTTAAGTAGTTTAAAAGCGCTATATCCTCTGTTGAGGTGGCGTGCACTTATTTGTTGATAGACAATTATGGTTTGACATATGGATATTGACTTGGAGTAAAAGATTGAGAGTGTGATTTTTTTTCGTCTTCCTCCTCCATCCACAACCACCGCTCTGCCCAACATCCATTGAGAATCTAGCTTGGCCGTCTCCACCACCTAAGCTGTCATAACCTCCACCTTTGAGCCCGCTTCCTTGCCCATGGCCGCCGCGCACAGCTTACAAAGCTGTTGAGCTCGTCGCCGATGGCCACGGCCAGAGCTCTAGATCCGGTCATACTTCCAGATATGGACTCAGGGCAGTGAGCGGCGATGGCTTTAGATTTGGAAGTTTGGCTAGGTTAGATCTAGAGGCACCGGCCATGGATGAGCAAAGACAATGGAGGAGTGGCTCAGCCTAGAGGTGCAGTAGTGTCGGCCTGGATGCGACATCGGGAGGAGGCGTGGACGTTAGGCGCAGAGGTGACTACAGTAGAAAGAGAAGGAGAGAGAAAGTAGATTTTTTTTTTTAATATGATTCCACATCAATATAATATGTGTGTTAATTTATAATTAATTTAGATGCACGTTACCTCAACAGATGACGCGACACTCTCAAAATAATGACTATTTTCTTGATGTTGCAGGGAGTGAAGAGTCGGAGGATTCATCGGTGCTTGTTTGACTACGGTTAAGTGGCCCAAGGACAATGGTATCTAAGGATGTGTATGATAACTATTATGTTTTTTATTTTTCTGTTCCCGGAATAGGATTAGAATAGAAATCTGTTTGATAATGCAATTTCATTTTTCTATTTCTGTAACAAATTTTTACTCTAGAAATAGGTTTGGAATAGAAATCAGAAGTAAAATTTTATACTTTTCAATTTTTGGAACAAAAAGAAAAATAAAAACTCTTCTTATTGCTCTCTCTGCTACTAGCCGACCACGCATCCGTCGGCCGTTGTTGCCACCGCGACCGCCTCTTGCCGCCGCCAACCCCAGCCTTTGCCGCCACCCATCATTGCATTAGCCACCTCTTGCCATCGTCCTCCGCTGCTTGCCGATTGTCCAATCTGCATGGCCACCTCCATTGCTCCATTTGTCCGCCGCGGCCCACTATCCATCGCTGTCCACTTTGCCGGTTGTCTCTTGTTGCTGTTTTGCCATCGCTCATCATTTGCTGCCCTCTGCCATTTTAACGCTGGTTGCCTCCATCGCCGGCCGCCGCCGTTTGTTGCCCCTCTTGTCGTTCCTCCGCCCGGCCTCCATTTTTCCATCCTTTATCGCCGCCGATGCCATTTGCCTCCCGCCGTCGACCATATCTTGTTGTCGGCCGCCACCCACTCATACCGCCACTCGAGAGGGAGAAATTTTGTGTTGGTATCAAATAAATTTCTATTTAAGAAAAATAAATTTTGTGTTATTATTAAAACTATATTTTGGCTCAAAAACTTGTCCAAGGAATAGAAATAGAAATTTTTTGCCAAAATTGATTTTTGAAACATAATGATTATCATTCGCGCCATAAACGGGCCTAAATGGGGCAATTAGGCTAATTAGTGTATTTTCACTCATGACTTGTTCACTTTTTATTCTTTTTGAAATTTTTACAACTTCCACCCTTTGGCTTTTATTTAGCACAAATGCTTTTAATTTATACAATTATTGAATATAGAGCCATTTATAAGTTATTCTCATACTTTTCTTGAAATTAGGTATGCTTGTTTTTCATTTTCAAAATTTTAATAGAGGAAACAATGAGCAATTTCTAGAAGTTGTAGCGAACGGGCATTCGATTTCATTCTCGGCGTTCCATCGTTGCTGCCAATTAAGGCGGCGGTTGGTGCAAGGAGTTGGCCACTACTGCTTGTGAGTATGCATATATATTAGGATCTTAAGGGAAATGCCATTGCAAGGTAACTTACAGGCTAGTCTAGACATGATTCATGAGTGGGGCGGACACAAGATTGAATCACGAAATCTTTTCACGGTAACTTATTACAGGCTAGTATAAGTTGCATGGTGCTGCTTGTGACTTTGCATATCTATTCGGATCATAGAAAATACCATTGCATTTATGGGGTTGTCTAGACGTGATTCATGAGCGGGTGGAGCTGAAACTGAATCACAAAATCATTTCATGATGTGTGTAATTTCTCGTTGGATCTGCTATTTATTTTAATACAAAAGGTCATTTCTAGTCACATATACATTTGCACCCGAATGGCTATTTGCAATTGCAAATGCATTACCTCAATAGTGATTAGGGGTAATTAAGAAAAAAAAATTGCCCGGGATTGGTCTGTTCTAGGTTGTTCTTGAGGGCACCGGTCCAATTCCTGGTTCAATAAAATTAGAACCGGTGAATTTCGGTCCGGTTTTTGGTTCTAGGTTTGGAATCACCCACTTGGATCACTTGGACCAAACTGATTTTTTTTTTAATTTTAATTTTTTAAATTTCTAATATGTAAAAAAAAAATCCTAATCTATCTCCCATTTTACAAAGGTAGGCTATGCTTACTTATGCACGTGTGTAAAATGATAAGAAAAAATCAAAACACAACAATAGTTGCTCATTCTAACCATATTTTGCCGCAAATTAGAAAAATCTCTGTGAAACCTATAATGTTACTCATGACTCACTAATTGTAGAAATGCATTGATTATAAAGAATATCTTCACTTTCATCTCAAACATTAAAGATGAATAAAAGTAACCTTAGTATGCCACCGGTGGTAGGGGGGCACCGATCGATTCAAGCGGTTCCTAGGTCGGAATCGGACCATCGCGAATCAATTTAAATGACATTCACAAGGAATCGTTTTTCAAGTGTTTTTGTGACATTATGAAATTCAATCCACTTGGGATTTATGAAATGGATGATTTTATGGATGTGCTTGTAGTTAGATCTCTCCCGCACCGATCACTCCTAGGACACTAACCAATAGGGAATGGCTAATTAGGGATTTAAATTCGCATGACCAAATAAACTCGATTGTGAATCGACTTTTGACCATAAAAATTGTCAAGGTGATATTTTGAGCCAATGTAAGCCGATCCAAGGATAATTAGGGATCAATTGGCCGCTGTCATATGAGTGGATCGCGGGTGATTCCACTTGACCACGAGATGAATTGACGAATAACCCTAAACCTATACCAAACGATCATGCTTGTCGGAACTAGCGATCGATCCTCACGATTACATGACAACCGAGGTCGTCACGGTCCGAGTGAATTTAAACGTGGTTCGATTTAGTATTGATCACGGGTCAAATATGCGAATTTCCTGAAAGCGACCCGTTAGTTTGATATATGCTCAAGTTACGTATTTAAATTTAGTCATTAATTAGAGATCAAGTTTGGGCATTGGAAATTTCGAAAGTCACGACGGGATAATTGGAAGATGTCGTTATTAGCGTGGTCAGCCTCAGTTTGTCCGAATTCTTCAGAAAATTCGAATTTTAACAATAAATGAAAAATGACCGTTTTACCCTTAGGACTTTGTTAAGGCTAAGTATAATTTGAGAAGGGCATTTTGGTCATTTCAATACCAACTTTAAAGATAAAAATTTTTGGACAATTTTGCTCTTGGACTTTTTGTGAAATTTCAATTTTACCCATGGATATTTTTGGTAAGGATTGATCTTGGCCGATGATTTTTGGATAAGATCGAATCTTGACCGTTGGATGGAAAGTAGAGAGAGGGGCAAGATGGTAATTTCCTTGGGGGTAGACATCAATTATTGGTGCCTTAGTATATAATTTTCTTTTCTCTCTCTCTCTCCCCGTTTTTCTCTCTCTCTCTCACCCCTCTCTCGCCGATCACCCTTTCCCCCTCCCACTCATGTGAAGTGGCCAGCCACCACACCTTTTTGCCGCCGTCGCATGTCCGTTTGCCGTCTCGATCGCTTCTCCGTCTCGCCACACCACCGCCACCACCGTCTCTCTCTCTCTCTCTCTCTCTCTCTCTCTCTCTCTCTCTCTCTCTCTCTCTCTTGTATTTCCCTTCACCAAACACCATCACTAGCCACCCCTTTTCAACCAAGAATAGCCAAGAAACCAGCAGCCCATTGCTACCGATCGCCGCCCGATCGCTGCCATTGGTGTCGCCGATACCCCTTTTATGGGACACTGCCGCCGCCGTTGTTTGCTCTCTATCCAGCCACCTTTGAGGGCTTAATTTTGCGTGGAATGACAAGTAAGTGATATCCTAAACCTCATCTAGGATAGCGGGTAATTTCGGGTTAGTTCGGGGCCGTTTTAGCAAGATTTAGGGGTTATCCCTAGAGAAATGATTGGATTGATTTGACTGAGTGGTTTGGATGGAATTGTGATAATTTATGAGCTGGATTTGAGGTTAGAATTGATTGATTAGGGAATCGGAATGATTACAGGTGATTATCGTGATTTATTGCGTGAAAAATGGGCCTAAATGTGCCGTTATAGTGATTTTTCTGTGGTGGTTGAGTTGTTGTGCATATTGTGGTTGAATTGGTGTATGTTTATGTTCGAAATGTGGGGCATGCTGGATTGGGGTTGTCGGTAGGAGTACGACGCCCTTGAGTGGTGTAATTGGCTTAAAATGCAAAAATTCGCGTTAAATTGTGCACGTGTGAATTGAATTGGTAAAATTGTGAGTTGGCATGGCTTATGGGTAGCTTCTATATGTTGGATGATGTGTGCGAGCTGATCGTATGGAATTGGCATGTGATTAGGTGCCCAACATGCATGTGATCACTAAAAATCCAGAGGGTGTACTTTAACGCGGGGTCCAAATAAAATGTGATTTGTTAACGTGCTTGCTTGATTATATAATCCTTGAGGTGTGTATTGTAACGCGGGAAATTGAACCCGCTTTTGAAGCGTGTATTGTAATGCGGGACAATGCCGGTATTACCGGAAGACCGCCAACCCGAGGCGTGTACCGTAACGCTGGCAAGAGATATAGCCCTTATGTATTGTAACGCAGTTAAAGAGTGTTGTGAAAATGAGATGGTTGTTTATGCCGTAGGTGGAGGATGTTGAGCCCGAGGCATGCATCGTAATGCGGGCAAAAGACATACCTTGGGCGTGTCTTTATAATGGGGCTAAGTAGTATTGTGAATATGAGATAGTTATATGTGGACCGTGGATTGAAAGTGGGCCTAAGGCGTGTACTATAATGGGGGTCAAAATGAATTAGATGCGTGTGCTCGAGTGAAATAGGAATCATATGATGTTGTGTTTATAAGGTGAATGCGAGAATGGGAAGTGTCCGGTCCATCGATGATATATATGCATATATTGGCCATGTTCTAAGGATGAGTGTGTTTTGTGGTATCTGCTTAGTTATAATGATTGGACTAACGTGCAGGGTGGTGCATGTGTCGAGGTAAGGCCAGTGTGCTTGTGAATGTTATAGCATGTTAATTGCTGATTGATTGTGTGCTTGAACATGCCCGGAGATACGTATTAGCCTAGGTAGGGTTTAGGGTGTTGCTTACTGAGAAGTGTTCTCACGATTTTATTTAAAACCATTTAGCCGATCGAAGTTCCAAAGTGGACTCGGGAGAGGAGAACAATCCAACTGAGATTGAGGCGGATTTTGATTCGTCGAGGAGCAGATGGATCAAGGAGAATCAGATTCAGGTTCTGGGAAGACCGACTTAGAGTAGACACCGTTTAGTGGTTGTAGGGGTTAGTTAGGGGTAGAGTAACCTTTTTTTGAAGTGCCCCTTTTTGGAGTTAGTATATATACCCAGACTCATCGGTCCCTTTGATGTTGGTGGTAAAAATTTTAGGAGCCGGTTTATGGTATAATATGTTTGGGGTGATTATGGTGGGTGTAATGAAGTGGTTGGCTGCTGGTTGTAAAGGATATTGTATATATCGCGTGTATTATAGTGCTTGGTGGTTTGGTGATTTGTTTCTCCCTATTACCTCGTGATTATATTGTTAGGGTTTATGTTCTCATTTCCGCCGTGTTCGAACTTTGATATGTTAGTTTGGGTTGGCGATGTTCCCCGACATCACGTTATTCGACCAAGAGGGATGTCGCGAGCTCGATGGGGTTCGAGGTGTAACATCCCTGTTGATTTGGTATCGAGAGCAAGGTCAGCTCTATTCAAGTCGGTCGGAAGCTTAGAGTGATAAGGAGTGGAGACCCCGAGGTACCTATAGCTATCTAGGGAGACCTTAGTGAGTCATAGGTGTGTCTAGCGCTACGCGTATCTCTGGATTATTTGTTATGACTGATGGGTGAATTGAGTGCTTTAACGGTTGAGTTGCGGTGTGTCTCGGACCCGAGACAAGTGCATGAACCCTATTGATTGTGATCTCATGTTGTGGTGGTTGATTGTCCGCTAAGTGAATTATCGAGATAATTCACCGCCTAGGACTAGACTAGTATAGTTGGCCTAGGTCTCTAATTCTGAGTTATAGAAAACCGGTGAGTATGAGTTCCATGAGAGGTTCGAGGGGGGACCAGAGGCCAATCAAGTTCGCAAGCCCAACCTATGGGAGATCTAAGAATGGATGCGGTCATGAGAATCCTAGAAGAGATTGGAAATCTGATGGGACGACAAGCTTAGGAACAAGCTGCCTCTATTGCCTAAGTTATCGAGGTTGCAGCAGCCATCGCTATCAATGGTAATAATGGGAATCAAGGGCAAGGGCAGGTGAATGCGAATTGTCAGATGCATCAGCTAGTAGAACAGTTTTTAAAATTGAAACACCCTAAGTTTGATGGTAAAGACGACCCTGAGGTTGCATCACTTTGGGTAGAGGAATTAGAAAAGGTTTTTGAGGTTTTGGGGTGTACGGATGAGGAGAAAGTGACTTTAACGGTGAATCAATTGCAAGGAAATACAAGTGATTGGTGGAAAGCCACCAAAGGTAGGGTGTTTTTTATGGGTGCCACTCGGACTTGGGTGATGTTTGTGGAAGTCTTTAACGGTAAGTACTTTTTGGAGAGTGCCCGAGAATAAAAGTTAGCTGAGTTTATAAGACTTCATCGGGGATGATAGAGGACAAATGGATTAGCATGAGGCTGAATTTGCTTGGTTATCTAAGTTTGCCTCGAGGATGGTAGAGGATCTTTTGGACAAGGCCCGAAGGTTCTGAGATGGGTTGAAACCGGACCTTGGTAGCCAAATGATATCATTGAACTTAAGAGATTATAATGAAATTTATGAGCGGGCACAGGTGATTGAGCGTGACTTAGCGGATAGGGCAGCCGCTTCTGGATCAAGATTTACCCCGGATAGGGACAATCGCCACTTTGAAAGAAGCCAATGGTGGGTAATTGACATTTCATCTCTCTTGTTAGAAGGAATATCGGGAAACCGAATCGTTTCTAGAATGGTCTACGTAGGATGTGTGGGGAAAGACATGGAAATGGACTTTATCCGAATAGGGGCGGAGCATGTTTCGGATGTGGTGGGTTTGGCCAATGGATAAGGATTTGCCCCAACATTAGGCAGAATAGGTCACCTGCGTTGCCGCCACCCTGGAACGGGAACCAAATTGGAGCTGCCCCTGTGGCTAATCAGAATAGGCCATTGGCCCAAGGACAAGTATATGTGATGGCTAGAAGGGAAGTTGAGAATGGGCTAGGTGTGATCACATGTATGGTTTCTCTCTATGATAAGGCTACATATGCTTTATTCGATCCGGAAGTGTCACATTCGTTTGTATCTTGAGCAATTTGTTAGATTGATCGGATAAAACCAAAACCGCTTGATGTTGTGCTATATGTTGCTACTTAGTTGAATGATAAAGTGCTAGTTTAAGCTAGGATGTTTGGATTGCAAAATTGTGATTGGTGGTGTAGAAGAAATAATAGATTTGGCTATGCTACTTGTGTTTGATTTCGATGTGATTGTTAGTATAGATTGGTTGACTAGGCAGAGGGGCGGTAATGGATTGTAGTAGCGGGGTGATTCAATTTAATCTAGTTGGATATCCCATATTTGAATTTATGGGAAATCGAGGAGGAACCTCGATTCTCTGGGTTTTTGTCACTAGAAGTGACTAAGTTGTTAGACGAAGGGTGTGAAGGGTTTTTAGGGACGGTGGTTGATTCCACAATTGAGGAACCAAGGCTAGAGGATATAGTCGTGGTGTACAACTTTCCCGATGTTTTTCTTCAGAACTCACCGGGATTGCCATCGAAAAGAGAAGTAGAATTTGTAATCGAATTGGCTCTTGGGATAGAGCCAATTTCAAAAGCACCCTAGAGGATGTCACCGTGCGAGTTAAAAGAATCGAAAGTTCAGATGCAAGAATTGTTGAACAAAGGTTTTATTCATCCAAGTGCGTCTCCATGGAGAGCGCCAGGTCTTATTTGTGAGGAAGAAAGATGGGTCATTAAGGTTATGCATTAATTACCATGGTTAAATCAAGTGATGATCAAGAATAAATATCCCTGCTAAGGATAGATGATTTGTTTGATCGCCATAAGGGTTTTCAATATTTTCTAAAATTGATTTGAAGACGAGATATCATCGAGTTGAGGATTAGGAAGGAGGATATATCGAAAACGGCATTTAGGACAAGATATGGGCATTATGAGTTTACATGTAATGCCGTTTAAGTTGATTAATGCCCTGCTGCCTTTTTATGGATTTAATAAATCGAGTGTTTAAGGAATTCTTGAATCAATTTGTTATAGTTTTTATAGACGATATATTGGTGTGCTCAAAGAGCCGGGAAGAGCATGAGTTCCATCTGAGTAAAGTTTTGCAAATTTTAAGAGAAAAACGCACCGTATGCCAAGTTTAGTAAATGCAAGTTCTAGCTCAATTGAGTAGTATTTCTTGGACACGTGATCTTTAGGAAAGGAATCTCAGTATATCTAGCAAAGATTGAAGTTGTAATGAAATGACTGAGACCAACGACGGTAACAGAGGTCCAAGCTTTTTGGGTTTGGCAAGATATTATCGACATATTGTGGAAGCATTTTTAACTATAGTGACACCATTGACATGTCTGTTAAAGAAAGAAACGAAGTTTGAATGGAATGACAAGTGTGAAAGGAGTTTTTAGGAACTAAAGCATAGGTTGACAACTACGCTAGTATTGACTATTCCATTAGGGCCCGAAGGGTATGAGATTTATAGTGATGCGTCATTGAAAGGATTAGGATGCGTGCTGATGCAATATGGACGAGTGATAGCATACGCATCAAGGCAGTTGAAGCCGCATGAGTTGAACTATCCGACACTTGATTTGGAATTAGCCGCAATAATATTCACCCTTAAGATTTGGCGACATTACTTATACGGAGAGAAGCTTCAGATATATACGGACCATTAAAGTTTGAAATATCTGTTTTCTCAAAAGGAACTTATTATGAGATAGTGTCGTTGGATGGAGTTACTTAAGGACTACGATTATGATATTTTATATCACCCCAGAAAGGCCAACCGGGTAGCTGACGCGTTAAGTCGAAAGTTGAGCATAGCATACTTGTTAGTTAAGGAATTGACCTTGTTGGAAAAAGGTGTGAGGCTCGAAATTTAGATAGTTTAGTAGCAAACTGTAGCTTGCTAGCCAAACTAAGGATCGAACTAGAAATCCAGACTAAGATTAAGGCTTTACGATCTACGGACCAAGAAATTCAAAAAATTCTAGAAATGGATGCTACTAAAAGAAAAGCGGATTTTCAAGTATCCAAAGACGGGATCTTGAAGTTCCGAGGAAAATTGTGTGTGCCCGGTGATGCAGAACTTAAGGAGAAAATCTTATCGGAAGCACACGGTAGCAAGTATAGCATCCATCCTGGTGGCACGAAAATGTATCAAAACCTTAGACAGCACTATTGGTGGTATGGCATGAAGGTGGACATAGCTAAGCACGTAGCTAAGTGTTTAACATGCCAGCAAATGAAAGCGCAATATTGTAAGCCTGGAGGATTGTTGTGACCATTGAAAATCTCTGAGTGGAAATGAGAGCAAGTGACTATGGATTTTGTATTGGGATTACTAAGGAGCCAAAAGGGCCATGATTCAATTTGGGTGATAGTGGACAAATTAACCAAGTCGGCACATTTTCTAGCTATGCAGAAGGATTTTGACCTAGAAAGGTATCCCGAATGGTATGTAAGGCAAATAGTTCATCTATATGGAGTGCCGGTGACAATTACTTCGGATTGTAACCCTAGGTTTACCACCAATTTTTGGAAAAGTCTGCAGACGGCATTAGGATCAAAACTGCAATTTAGTATAGCTTATCATCCACAAACGGATGGCCAGTTTGAGAGGACAATTTAGACACTGAAGGATATGTTTCGGGCATGTGTATTGGATTTTCAAGGTAAGTGGGAAGAACAATTACCCTTAGTGAAATTCGCCATACAATAATAGTTTTCAGCAGAGTATTGGAATGACGCCATTCGAAGCGTTGTATGGTAGAGCATGTAGGATGCCCGTATGTTGGGACGAAGTTGGAGAAAGGAGTATAACCGGGCCATAATTAGTTCAATAATCAGTTAGGCGGTCAAGGCTATTCGTGAAAGGTTGAAAACAGCGCAAAGCCGTCAAAAGAGTTATGTAGACATAAGGCGAAGACCTTTGGAATTTCAAGTAGGGGATCACGTATTCCTCAAGGTATTGCCAACGAAAGGATTGTCCCAATTTGGTAAGAAAGGGAAATTGAGTCTATGGTTTGTGGGACCTTTTAAGGTGTTGGAAAGGATTGGAGATTTAACATATCGACTCACCTTACCGCCAAACTTATCATAGGTGCATAATATATTCCACGTGTTGATGTTGAGGAAATATGAACCGGATCCAGCTCATGTACTGAATTATGGGGAGATAAAAGTAGACGACAGAGTATCGTACGTGGAAAGACTGGTACGGATTGTGGATAGAAGGAACAAGTCTTAAGGACCAAAACGATCCCGCTGGTTAAGGTGATTTGGGAACATCACGGGACCGAAGGCGTTACTTGGGAAAGCGAGGAGCTAATGAGACGTTCATCACCCTCAGTTGTTTGAATAGTTTGGATTTTGATTGTAAATTTCGAGGATGAAATTTTTATAAGGGGGAAAGAGTTGTGACATCTTGAAATTCGACCCACTTAGGATTTATGAAATGGATGATTTTATGGATGCGCTTGTAGTTAGATTTCGCCCAGAACTGATCACTCCTGAGACACTAACCAATAGTGAATGGCTAATTAGGAATTTAAATTCACGTGACCAAAGAAACTCGATCGTGAATCGACTTTCGATCGTAAAAATTGTCGAGGTGATATTTTGAGCAAATGTAGGCCGATCCAAGGATAATTAGGGATCAATTGGCCGCTGTCATATGAGTGGATCGCGGGTGATTCCACTTGACCACGAGATGAATTGACGAATAACCCTAAACCTATACCAAACGATCATGCTTGTCGGAACTAGCGATCGATCCTCACGATTACATGACAACCGAGGTCGTCACGGTCCGAGTGAATTTAAACGTGGTTCGATTTAGTATTGATCACGGGTCAAATATGCGAATTTCCTGAAAGCGACCCGTTAGTTTGATATATGCTCAAGTTATGTATTTAAATTTAGTCATTAATTAGAGATCAAGTTTGGGCATTGGAAATTTCGAAAGTCACGACGGGATAATTGTAAGATGTCGTTATTAGCGTGGTCAGCCTTAGATTCGTCCGAATTCTTTAGAAAATTCGAATTTTAACAATAAATGAAAAATGACCGTTTTACCCCTAGGACTTTATTAAGACCAAATATAATGTGAGAAGGGCATTTTGGTCATTTCGCACTAACTTTAGAGATAAAAATTTTTGGATAATTTTGCCTTTGGACTTGTGAAATTTCAATTTTATCCTTGGATATTTTTGGTAAGGATTGATCTTGGCCGATAATTTTTGGATAAGATTGAATCTTGGCCGTCGAATGGAAAGTAGAGAGAGGGGCAAGATGGTAATTTCCTTGGGGGGGGAGTAGACACCAATTATTGGTGCCTTAGTATATAATTTTCTTCTCTCTCTCTCTCTCACCCCTCTCTCGGCCGATCACCCTTTCCCCCTCCCCCTCACGTGAAGTGGCCAGCCGGCCACGCCTTTAATCGTCGTTGCAAGTCCGTCTGGTACGCCGCCGCCCTTCCGCCTCACCATACCACCGCCACCACCGCCCTCTCTCTCTCTCTCTCTCTCTCTCTCTCTCTTGTATTTCCCTTCACCGAAACACCATCACCAGCCACCCTTTTCAGCCAAGAATAGCCGAGAAACCAGTAGCCCATCGCCGCCGCTCGTGGACGTTGGTGAGTCGCTGGTACCCCTTTTCGTGGGACGCTGCCGCCGCTACTGTTTGCTCTCTATCCAGCCACCTTTGAGGGCTTAATTTTGCGTGGAATGACAAGTAAGTGATATCCTAAACGAGGTTTAGGATAACGGATAATTTCGAGTTAGTTCGGAGAGCTGTTTTAGCAAGGTTTAGGAGTCATTCGAGAGAAATGATTGGATTGATTTGGCTGAGTGGTTTGGGTGGAATTGTGATAATTTATGAGGTGAGAATTGATTGATTAGGGAATCGAAATGATTACATGTGATTATCGTGATTTATTGTGTGAAAACGGGCCTAAATGTGCCATTATAGTGATTTTTCTGTGGTGGTTGAGTTGCTGTGCATATTGTGGCTGAATTGGTGTATGTTTATGTTTGAAATGTGGTGCATATGTTTATGTTTGAAATGTGGGGCATGCTGGATTGGGGTTGTCGGTAGGAGTACGACGCCCTTGAGTGGTGTAATTGGCTTAAAATGCAAAAATTCGCGTTAAATTGTGCACGTGTGAATTGAATTGGTAAAATTGTGAGTTGGCATGGCTTATGGGTAGCTTCTATATGTTGGATGATGTGTGCGAGCTGATCGTATGGAATTGGCATGTGATTGGGTGCCCAACATGCATGTGATCACTAAAAATCCTGAGGCGTGTACTGTAATGCGGGGTCCAGATAAAATATAGTTTGTTAATGTGCTCGCTTGATCACATAATCCATGAGGCGTGTATTGTAACGCTGAAATTAAACCCGCCCCGAGACGGTACTATAACGCGGGATGATACCCGGTATTATCGAAAGACCGCTAACTTGAGGCGTGTACTGTAACGCGGGTTGTACCGTAGGTGAAGGATGTTGAGCCTGAGGCGTGTACTGTAACGCGGGTAAGAGACATAGCCTGAGGCATGTACTGTAATGCAGGCTAAGAAGTATTGTGAAAATGAGATAGTTGTTTATGCCGTAGGTGGAGGATGTTGAGCTTGAGGTGTGTACTGTAACGCGGGCAAGAAACATAGCCAGAGGCATGTACTGTAACGCGGGCTAAGGAGTGTTATGAATATGAGATGGTTGTATGTGGACCGTTAATTGAAAGTGGGCTTGAGGTGTGTACTGTAACGCAGGTCAGAAATGAATTGGATGCGTGTGCTCGAGTGAAATGAGAATCGTATGATGTTGTGTTTGTGAGACGAATGTGAGAATGGAAAGTGTCCGGTCCATCGATGATACATGTGCATATATTGGCCATGTTTTGAGGATGAGTGTGTTTTGTGGTAACTGCTTGGTTATAATGATTGGACTAACATGCAGGGTGGTGCATGTGCCGAGGTAAGGCCAGTGTGCTTGTGAATGTTATAGCATGTTAATTGCTGATTGATTGTGTGCTTGAACATGCCCAGAGATATGTATTAGCCTAGGTAGGATTTAGGGTGTTGCTTACTGAGAATTGTTTTCCACGATTTTATTTAAAACCATTTAGCCGATCGAAGGTCTAGTGGAGTCGGGAGAGGAGAACAATCCAACTGAGATTGAGGCGAATTCTAATTCATCAGAGGAGCAGATGGATCAAGGAGAATCAGATTCAGGTTCTGGGAAGACCGACTCAGAGTAGACACCGTTTAGTGGTTGTAGGGGTTAGTTAGGGGTAGAGTAACCTTTTTTTTGAAGTGCCCCTTTTTGGAGTTAGTATATATATCCGGACTACTGGTCCCTTTTGATGTTGGTGGTACGAATTTTAGAAGCCGGTTTGCTTGTATAATATGTTTGGGGTGATTATGGTGGGTGTAATGAAGTGGTTGTCTGCTGGTTGTAATGGATTGTAATGGATATTGTATATATCACGGTGTATTATAGTGCTTGGTGGTTTGGTGATTTGTTTCTTCCTATTACCCCATGATTATATTGTCGAGGTTTATGTTCTTATTTTCGCTGTGTTCGACCTCTGATATGTTAGTTTGGGTCAACGATGTTCTTGGGACGTTGTGTTATTCGATCGAAGAGGGATGTCGCGAGCTTGATGGGATTTGGGGTGTGACAGTTTTTGACTACGTTATAAAGGCCAATTTGAGTAAGGGGCCACTTGCGCATAGAAAGGTCACGGGAAAAGTATCAGAAAAGTCATAAACCTTTTGTATTAATGTTAATTGAGTTCTAAACCTTTTTTTTGTGTCAATTGGTCCTAAACCTTTTGTCTTTATGCTAATTTAGTCTTTTGGGCTAATTTTGGCTAGATTTTTTGGCGTAGATGCCGGTCACCACGATTGACGTGGATAATTTTTAATAATATTTTAATATTTTATTGAATTTTTACTTCTTTTTCTTTTTTTTTCCTCCCCTCTCTCCTTCCTCCAGCCAGAGGTCGGCCATTGGCGAGGCTCACTCTCGCCAGTGACGGTGAAAGCAAGCCTTGCTTAGCCGACGGCGAGGCTTGACCTCTCCAGATCTGGCAAGGTTAGACCTCGTTTGACCATCGACAGGCTCGAGCTCTTGTCGGATCTGGCAAGGTCGAGCTTCACCCTTGCCCTCGCTAGCGGCTGGGCGAGGCACGACCTTGACAGATTTGGTGAGGTTGGGCCTCGCCCATGGCCCGTGAGGCTTGCCCTCGCCCATGGCCGGTGAGGCTCAATCCTCGCTAGTGGCCAGCGACCGGTTGGATGAAGGAGGGAGGAGAGGAAAAAAAAAGAAAAAGAAAAGAAAATAAGAAAAAGAAATAAAAATTCAAAAAATATTAAAATAATATTAAAAATTATTCATGTCAATACTGTCTGGCCGACGTCCATGTCAGTAAAATCCGGCCAAAATTAGTCAAAATGACTAAATTAGCATAAAAACAAAAGATTTAGGATTCAATTGGCACTAACAAAAGGTTTATGACTTTATTATCACAAATACAAAAGGTTTAGAACTTTTTTGACACTTTTCCCCGTATAATTGTATAGCTTGTGCCATGACAAGATGGCCTAGTGAAAATAAGTAAGTGACATGGAGAATGATTATAATATGAGAAATTTGTGTCGGGCCACTAGCCTTGCAATTTAAACTTTTAAATGATGATAGCTTCATTTTATAATGTATGGTATGAAAAATGTTCTCGTCACAAATCTTTGCACTCGTTTATTTTATGCATGAGGTCATGAGAGCAACATTAATATCTTTTCTTTTTCCAAGAAAAGTGAAGGGTTTTTGCCCACATGGAAGATCTTACCTTGCTATCAAAAGGAAAAAGAAATGCACGATTAAGTTTTAGGTTCGTGTATATGCATTCTAGATGGAACTGGAAGTATGACACTTAGCATCCTTTACACGTTGGCAACATAGCCAAAATTGATCAGCCAATGATAGGATTGAGATCTCTCAAATTTTTAATTTTTCAATTTGAACCCTTCATGTCATGGTACATTACTTATGATACGCATATTAGAGATGAAAATGTAGTTGTAGTTCATGTGTTATGACCTCAAAGAGATAATTAATTAGTCAATTATGTCGAAGATAAGTGAGTTATATGCAATTTTTATTTGATGCAACATCTATGGTCTCATAGGATTTGACGACCGATGCTTGGCTTGCAACTGTCTGATACAATCTTGCAACCCCAACTTCATCAAATTGGAAGATGGCAATGATGTCATCCTATTCATGCTTTAAACCAAGAATGGGGGTAGCTGCGGAATAAGATGTTTTCTCGATGCACTGACGCAGATAGAAGTGATAACTTGGAAAACTCTTCCACTATTCGACTGGAATTCAATTCAATTTCATAATACCCTGAATACAAAGCTGGACATCCTTCAATAATGATAGGACTCCTAAAGATATCCGAATTAATGAAGATAACATCAAAGCAAATCAAATTTAATCTTATCTAATAAAATCAAATGAAATATTGATAATTCGAAATTGCCTAAAGTAAAAAACTGCTCGAAACTCTATCCAGATGACTTCGAAATGCTAAAATCCATCATATGTCACAGCTAAGCAGTGAGTCCGAATGATACGGCCGTTTCGCTTCAATTGACCAATTTTGAGCGCGATCCGAGGTCGTTTTCCCCAAAATCAGAAAAATCGCCGAGATTTCCGGCGATTACGGCAATCACATTCTTCAAAATAATCACAGGCTAACTGTTCTACATCATTCCCTCCATCTTCAGGAAAACTCGCCCTTGAGTTATGATCAGGATAGAGGGGTGTATCGGGAGCATGATACTCAAATAAGTCTGCCACATTAAATGTAAGAGAAATGTTGAGATCACTAGGAAGGTCAATTACAGGCATTGCATTGTCGCCAATCTTCTTCAGGATGCGATAAGGACCAATCTTCTTGTGCTTCAATTTATTATAGGTACTTACAGGAAAATGCTCATTTCGCTGGAAAACCATTACCTCATCGCCTATCTCAAAAATTTTCGAACGTGCCGCTTGTCAAGATCTTTCTTATACTTTGAATTAGAAGCAGCCAATTGACTAGCAACAACAGCTTGATTTCATTAATTCTGGTCGCCAAATTCTCCGTTGCGACACTATAGCCAAGAATCTTGGGCAAGGGAACCAAATCCAGAATATGCTATGGTGTATGCCCATAAACGACCTGAAAGGGAGATGTACCGGTAGAGCGGTTAACCGAGTTGTTGAAGGCAAACTTAGCTGGAGCAAGATACCAGTCCCACTTCTTAGGCATATCACAGAGTCAAAGAAATGATATCCGCCATAGTACGGTTCACAACTTTCGTCGACCATCCGTTTGGGTATGAAAAGAACTACTATACTTTAAATCAGTCCCAAACAAATGCCATAAAGTACGCCAAAAATGGCTCAGAAATTTCGTGTTACGATCGGAATTAATTGTCTTCGCACACCATGGAGACGAACTACTTCATGAAAGAATAAACTTGCCACATGCGAAGCATTCAAGTTTTCTTACAAGGGATGAAGTACGCCATCTTCGAAAACCGTCAACCATCATGAAAACAGAATCTAAACTCTGTTGAGTGCGAAGAAGTCCCAATACGAAGTCCATCGATATGTCTACCCAAGGACCCAAGGTATAGGCAAGGGGTATAAAGACCAAAGGTTCGAGAGTGAAAGTGGCCCTTAGCGGTCTGACAAATGTAGCATTTATTGACAAATTGCGCCATGTCTCGCTTCAATTGAGGCCAATAATACCGCTCTTCCACCAAGGCTACAGTTTTATCTCGCCCCAAATGTCCGCCGAGAGTACCACCATGGAGCTCTTGAATGAGTTGTTCATGCAAGGAACCACGAGAAATGCATAATCTATTGCCAAAGAACAAGAATTTTTTTGAATTATCATATCGCCATGATAACCTGTTTCATAACACTTCTCCCATATCTCACCAAAATCATTATCCTCGTGGATAAAGAGAACATAGGTGATCAAAACCGACAACATCGCAGTGCATGGTCACGAGTGTCACAAAGACGTCGACTCAAAGGCATCCGCCACTTTATTTAAATGGCCTCGCTTTATGACGGTATACAAAATTAAATTGTCGGAAAAGAAACCCATCGTGCATGCTTTCGATTTAAGTGCTTTTGACTCTTGATATATTTAAGAGCTTAATGATTGGTGTTAAGAACAAATTTCTGCCAATAAAGATAGGACTCGCCAATGCTTTATAGCTCACACGACAAAGATAATATTCCTGCTCATACATTGACCAACGCTGGCGAACTTCATTAAGTTTTTCACTAAAGAAGGATATAGGCTTACCTTCTTGGGAAACGACAACGCCAATCCCGACGTTGGAAGCATCACAATCTAGCTCGAACACTTTCTCAAAATCAAGGAGCATCAATACCGCGCGTTGTGGAGGGCTTTTCTTTTATAAGAGCAAAACTGACGAAACTTTATCTCTAATGGAATTTGCCCTTTTTAAACAAATCAAAGTGATCGGGGCCATAATAGTATTGAAGTCTTGAATAAAGCGCCTATAGAATGTTGCAAGGCCATGAAAACTTCGAGCCTCGCCAACATTCTTTGAACCCAACCAATTGTGAATTACGGCCACCTTATCTGCATCAACGTGAAGTCCATCCATGCCAACAACAAAATCCCAAAAACAAGAGGCATTCTGTCATGAAGCTACATGTTCTCTAAATTAGCAATGCAAGTGTACGTATTGAACAAGTAATAAAGTGATGAATTAAAGTATCGTTCCCACAGAGATTGTAGACAAATCAATCAAATTACTTACTAAAGGTGAATAATTCTCAACTTTATCTAACCAATTAAAGATTTAATAAAACAATCGAAATTCTAAAGAAAACTAAATTAACCTATTACGATTGAAATTTCTGAAAGCTAAATTAACCAAGGCAGCAAACCAAAATCGAAAATAGAAATTCACAAACTAAACCTAGAAATTTCGAACATAAAGAAGCAAGAAGCAAAGGACTTTGATCAAGAATTAAAAACGTTAGAGCATCCGATTTCACTTAACCAATCAAGATTAATTAACCAAGCTCATCATGCAATCAAATTAAAATCATAGTGTGATGGTAGAACTTCCTAATTTAAGTTACTATCATTGGTCCGGTATAACAACCCTACTTAGATTTAGCAACCCACACTTGGTCCATGTGAATTTAAGTAAACCTAAGTACATTAAAATCTATGAATGTTCCCGGATTCAATAAACCACCCTCGATTTACTTACTACCGAAACCACACAAACAACCTAGTATATCTCTATCTAAATTAAATTCATGACTATATATCATAAAGCACTTGCATAGAATCTCCTTTCGATTTCTTCATGCAATAAAAATCATTCAAGTGGTGATCAAGCACTTCAAAGCACTAAGAACATGATATATAACTCACACATACGAGATCTAGAATTGCATCAACAACTCTTGAAAATTAATCAATCATAGTTAAGCTACATCGTAACTCTAACAATAAGTAGTCTAGAACATAATGAACATTAAACTAAAAACAATAACTAAACTAAACATGATGAAAAACTAGAACATATTCACTAAAAAAAAAATCAAATACTTGATTTTTTTGTCGCCTCCTCCTTCTTCTTCCTTCTCTTTCTCTCTTCTAAAATCAGGTTTTTATACCTCCTCTTGTTTTCCAAGAAACCTTAATCACAATAAGATTGCAATTAAAGGTTCTTCCAAATTAGGACTCCTCTCAACAATAAAACTCCTTTTTTAGCTTGGACTTTGATTTTCTTCCCAAATAGGCTTGATTCTTCTTGATTTCAGATTTGCATAGCTTTGATCTCCAATTTGGGAAGCTTCTACACGATTTAGGAACAATTGGATTGTTATGGATACTTTCACGCAGCTTAGGAGGACAAAACGCGTGGAAAGTCGGCAAATTACAAAATTAGTCTCTGAGCTTCCTTTAACTTCAATTACCTACAAAAATTAATTAAAATAAATAAAGTAGGCATCAAATTCAATTAAAACTAAGCAAATATTAAGTTAAAATAATAAATAAACTCTATATAAAATAGAATTATTAGTACACTTTTTCAGATTAATGAACAATTTATTTTGCTGCAAGGGTAGTAGGACATCCCTCAAGTGCTTCATGTGTTGACGCCTATCCGGACTATATATAAGTATATCATCAAAGAAAACTACCACAAATTTGCCAATAAAAGGTTTGAGAACCTGAGTCATCAAACACATGAAAGTACTAGGCGCGTTAGTGGATCCAAACGGCATGACAAGCTATTCGTACAAACCCGCACTTGTCTTGAAGGCCATTTTCCATTCATCGCTAGGACGGATGCAAACTTGGTGGTATCTGCTTGAAGGTCAATCTTCGTAAAAATCCGTGATCCAAAAAGTCTGTCTAGCATATTATCAAGTCGTGGAATCGAAAACCTATACTTGACAAAGAATCCGGTTAATAGCACGATTGTCTACACACATACGCATGGTGCCATTTTTCTTTGGTGTGAGAAGCGCTAGAAGTACACATGGACTTTTGCTTTCACGCAAGAAGCCCTTTCAAGGAGCTCTACCACCTATTCCTGTAGAATCTGATTCTCCTTTGGATTCATTGATAATGCGGTAAATTAGGAAGACTAGCTTCTGGAAGAAAATCAATCTTATGCTGGATATCCCTTAAAGGAGGTAATCCATCAAGTAAATCCTCAGGCATAACATCATTGAATACCTTTAATAAGGACTTAAGAATGTCGGGAACATGAATCATAACTGGCTGGTCGCCCTTGTCCATAATCATATACATCTCTCCACGCTTTCGGATGTTCATCATAACCTCTCGCATTCTGCTTCTTCATAATCCGAGAGGAATTACTCTTCGGTCTCAAAGTAATTTTAGTCCTTTTCCACACAAAAAAGAATATGTATTCTCCCTAGCTCGGTGTGTAGCATCAACATCATATTGCCATGGTCGATCCAAAGAAACATGACACGCATCCATCTCCACAACATCACAGACAATAGTATCTTGATATGATTTTCCGATCAAGATAGGTAAACGGCATAATTGGTTTACCTTAAGTTCTGCTCCCTTACGTATTCACCCGATCGTGTAGGGCGCGGAATGCGACTCCGTCTTTAGTTGCAAGTGATCCACCAAGGCCTTTGACATTATGTTCTCGCAACTTTCGCTATCAATAATGATATCGCTTACTTTGCCGTTGACAGTACAACGAGCGCGGAAAAGCTGATTCCACTAGGTATCTTCTATCCGCAGAGCAAGCAATAGACGATGCACAACACAATTAACTTGCTCACCCACTTCATCTTCCACTCCCACTTCTTCTTCATTTTCCCAATCTTCCTCATATACATCTTCGTCATGTTCAACGATATTGGCCATTCTACAACAAGGACAATCATCGGAACGATGGCCCAACTCATCTTGTAGCACTTGATCGGGTTGGGGCTTGGCATATGGATTCTCGGGTATTCTAATTGGGAATGCGATTGCTTGCTGTGACTGCTTCCTTAGGCATCCCAGTAGTACCCCCTGGAACTCGGCTCGAATCAGAGATTTGTCGACTAGAACAACTTGCAACATCAGGCTGTCTTCCTTTCTCGAATGACCTACGACCCGAACAATTGCTACCACGAGTACTAGGGCTAGTCCTCTCCAATTGCACCTCAATTTTTCGCGCCATATCCCAGGCGTCTTCGACAGAGAATAGTAGATGCAAAGAAACCCGATCCTGGATATTAAGTCGTAAACCATTAATGTACCTAGCAGTTTGTTGTACCTCGGACTCATCCAAGTTATTGCGAGTGGAGAGTCGAAGGAACTCTTTTGTATAAGTTTGGACCGATCTATTCGATTGTCGGCAATTTTGGAATTGTTGAAATAATAGTTGCTCATAGTCAGTTAGGAGGAACCTCTTCTTCAACTTCTGTTTCATCCGACCCCATGATCGAATAGGAGCCTTGCCTTGTTGACGTCGCGTCAATTAAGTCTCGCCCCCCAATTGGTGAAGTGCCACCCTTCAACTTGTACGCCACAAGTTTCACTTGGCGATCCTTGTCAATATCCATAGCGTCGAAGAATTTTTCGACCTCCCAAAGCCAGTCAAGAAAATCTTCAATATCCAAATTCCCATTGAAAGTAGGGAGATCTACCTTTAGTCGATACTGCTCAGGATCTCATCGATAGCCCCCCTGCCATCAATCCCCACGAACATGCTCCTCCTGGAATCCCACGTATCGGGCGACCACCATGAATCTGCATCTCTTGGAAATCATCGTCTTTGTCTTCCGTATCCTCGACATATTCTTGATGCCTATGTCGGGAATTCCTCTACCCCATAGCAACCGGGATAGCGAACAACAGGAATTCGCCACCGAAGAACACCAGTAGCATGGTTTATGGACAAACGCTGGATGGCATCAAGGATCTCTTGAAACCTCCGATCGGTTTGATCCGCGAATCGATTGAACTCAACTGCGTAATAGGCTTGTTTTCCAAAGCAGAGTGGAGATTGACATTCACGTTATTCACCACCATCACAGGAGAAACCTGCTCTGATACCAAATGACACATATAGAAGCAATAACTTGGAAAACTCTTCTACAATTCGACTGGAATTCAATTCAATTTTATAATATCCTGAATACAAAGCTGTACGTCCTTTAATAATGATAGGACTCCTAAAGATATCCGAATTAATGAAGATAACATCAAAGCAAATCAAATCAAATTTTATCTAATAAAATCAAACGAAATATTGATAATTCGAAATTGCCTAAAGTAAAAAACTGCCTGAAACTCTATCTAGACGACTTCGAAATGCTAAAATCCATCATATGTCACAGCAAAGCAGTGAGTCCGAATGATACGGCCGTTTCGCTTCAACCGACAAATTTTGAGTGCGATTTGAGGTTGTTTTCCTCAAAATCAGAAAAACTGCTGAGATTTCCGGTAGATTGCGGCGATCACATTCTTCAAGATAATCACAAGCTAACTGTTCTACATCATACACTTACCACTCACATCATAAAATCTGTTCCGCAAGCAAGATACGAGGAACAGGATCAGCACTCTCGAATTACTGTTTTGGAAGATGACGTTGGAGATGCAACCATTCGTACACGATAATGTAGGAGTCCAGATCGACATGGGCTTTAACTGAAAATGCACGATCGATGATGGGGACGTCAAAAAAAAAGTGAAGATTCACCAAATCTCATCCCATCTTTTTTAATCTTTTTGTGATGTTCTCGTCGTCTGATTTGCTCAGGATTATTGTGGCATGTCGGGCATGGCATGGTTTCTAGGAAAGAATAAGGGAGAATGATTTGTAAAAGTTGGTATATTAAATAGCACGACTCATTATAGCTGGGCATATAAATAAGTGTAACACATACTCAACATTGGATAATAGTCTTGCACTCATCTATCTGACGACACATTGAAATAAAGTGGTTTAGACACTAATTTTCAACTAGTGTGACTATTTAAACTGAATGGATTAGAAAAGAATGGGAATAGCGATTTTGGAATCGAATGGACATTAGTGCTTGTACCTCTCTATTTGGCAACACACTGGGATAACATTGAACTCCATTCATAATGTGTACTGTTAAGGTGCGTGTGTGACTGTGCTAGAGAATCTCCGGAACATAGATATGGTTGGGTTTAGGGTAGTTAACTCAATCCCAATTGGCGTATAAATATATCAATGAGTTCAGATTTGAGCTTTTTTTTTGTGATCTCTCTAGAAGAAGGTATCGAGCTTCTATTGTATGTCACAACAAGCGTCTTAGTGTTTTTAATGTGTGTTACAACAAGCAGCATTATAGTTTTTGGTCGATTGATGCGCTCCGCATGTTTATTGACATGTCTGGATTATGGAGGAGCGTGCCTAAGACTAGAACTCACACGTAAGGAAGAGATTGTTGAAGTGCGCACGTGGATCGTGATTTATTTTTTTTAAAATAAAAAGTGGGTCCAATTGAATATATTGATATGCTTCTGAGCTCTCTTTTGATGATATTAATGCAAATGACAAGCATCACATGAAAAAAGCATCCAAATCCAAACTCTTGGTGGTCTAGATATTAG
Source organism: Syzygium grande (assembly GCA_024733475.1). Lineage (NCBI taxonomy): Eukaryota > Viridiplantae > Streptophyta > Magnoliopsida > Myrtales > Myrtaceae > Syzygium > Syzygium grande. The sequence continues at coordinate 9,253,717 of JAMXDD010000008.1, forward strand.
CGTACTTTTCGTGTTAGTGGGGTGATACTCATTCGGCTTTCGCGTTAGTGGGGTGATACTCATTCGCACCATCATGTGATGGCCCGGTCCCCCCCCCCCCAACGTGTTAGTCGGGTCATACTCATTCGCACCCTCATGCAATGGCCCGGTCCCCCTGCTCCCCCCTTACTCATTTGCACCCTTACGTGATGGCCAAGAAAAATCGACCTTTCGTCGCAATGGAATTTCGTGGCTAGAGGATTGAAATTTCATGTCCAAGGGTTCCTGCTACAAAACTTTTCCGGACGGAAGATGGTGGCTAAAGGCCCGTGGTGGGAGACCTCGGTAACAAAATCGAAAAATCACTAGCATATCAATATATTTAATTGGATTCACATTTTATCTTGAAAAAAATTAAATCACTGTCCACATTCCTACTATAAAACTTTTCGGGATGGAAAAGTGGTGGCTAGAGGCCTGTGACGGTAGATCTTCGCAACGAAATCGAGTGATTTCATGGTTGAAAGTACACTTTTCACCACGATAAATCTTTCGTGACAAAAAGGGAAATATGGAGGTTCAGGAGCGGCGAATTTTATGTCGGTGGCTAAAAGTGCCAACAACATTTTGCAACGAAAATTTCGTGGGTTATCGTAGCTTTGGCGACAAAATTTTTCATGGCTAATGATATGATTTTGTGGCTAAAAGGCCATATGTTTTTCGCCTTGAAAAAAATCGTTTCATGCTGCGAAAATGTCCATTTGAATATGTATGCAGTTTTTCACCACGAAAATTTCATTGCTAATAGTATTATTTGGGAAAAGTGTCAAAAAAGTCATAAATCTCTTATATTAGTATCAATTCAGTTCTAAACTTTTTGATATAGTGCCATTTCAGTCCTTCCGGCTAATTTTAGTTGGATTTTGCTGACGTGGACGCCGATCAGCCTACGTGGTACTACCAACGTTGACGTGAATAATTTTTAAAAATATTTTAATATTTTTTATTTTTAAATTATTTTTTCTGATTTTTTTTTTTTCTTCCTCCCTCACCCTTTGCCGGTGATTGGCCACTGGTCATGCTTGGCCGAGCTACCCTCACCTGGGTGAGGCTTGGGCGAGCCTGGTGAGGGCTCCCCTTGCCAAATTTGGCAAGGCCGACCCTTGTCTAGGCCATGGCAGCCTTGCAAGGTGTCACCTGGCCGGGGCTCGCCCTCGCGCAGTCGAGTGTTGGCTTTGCCCTAGCCACATTTGGCGAGGCTAGCCCTTGCCCACGCCAGGGCAGCCTTGCTGAGGGTCGCCTTGGCTCAGGCGACGCCCGGCGAGGCTGCCATGGCTTGAGCGAGGGTTGGTCTGGCCAGATCTAGCCTGGACGAGGCCGACCCTCACCGGGGCTTGCTCGCTCGCCCTCGCTTAGGTGAGGGTTGGCCGGTCTCGCCTGTGGCAGGCGATGGCGGTCTCATCTGGGCGAGGCCATGGTCGGTGGCTGATCATCAGCCAAAGGTAGAAGAAGAAGGAAAAAAAAAAGAAAAAATATTTAAAAAATTGAAAAAAAAATATTATTAAAAATTATCTACGTTAATACCGGCGGTGCACGTAAGCCGATCGGCGTCCACATAAGCAAAATCTGGCTAAAATTATTAGGAAGGACTAATTTTATATAAAGATAAAAGGTTTAGGACTAAATTGACACAAAAAAAAATTTATGACTGAATTGGCATTAATGCAAAAGATTTATGACTTTTCTGATACTTTTCCCAAAAGGTCAGTTAGAGAAGGGCACTTAGAATGGCTATTAAGGACGACATTAGCTATTTTTCTGATGCCAACCATGTACACCAAGAAAAGACGCAACGATCCATTTTCTGTTCCAATTTTTCTATTCTTGTCAACGCTTGGTTGATTGGTTCGCTCCATGCCTTGAAATAAAACCTACGAGCTTTATAAATGTTTCTGTTCTTCGAATGAGCAACAAACCATGCCACTCAGAACTGAAAAAAGGAAACGATCATTGTATAAACCGACTCTGTAATGCGTTGTGATCAAAGGGTATTTATGTTCGAACGATGTGCACATGAGACGAGGTAATCCGATTTGACAAGGAAATTAGCTATTCGAATCTGACAAGGAAGCTAGTTATATTAGGAAATTAGCTATTCACTAACAAAATCTTGCTAAGATGAACGGAAATTGTTTGTTCATGAAGGGCGTCGAATGGGGAAAAAGAGAAGAAAACGAAAGCCAAGATGTGAAATTCGAGCAGATGATCCAAACATGGTACTGAAAATTGATGGAATGGAAAATCGAACCTTTTTTTTTGTCGAAGAATCCGAAAATCACATGGCATCACTCTTGTAGTTTTACAGAGACGATTTCATTCGAATCCATGCCCAAGTGTATCATTAAGATGGCATCTTAAATGTCCCCTAACAACGATCGTAAACCTCTCACCTAACGTAACTTTAAATTCTTGTCTTCTTTAACCGATACCCTTTAAATCCCATTCCCCAAAATTGTTTTAACTCTTCATATTTTTTCTCTTCTCTATTAGATCAACTCGATGGAACTTCAAAGAATTCACAGACTCACGCCGGATCCCACTTAAAAAAATGCAAGTTTCCATATCTTATAGTTTCCGTGCCGTGATTAGTTCTGTTCATTGCATCATTTGTTAAATAATTCAATTATCGCTATTAGCTCGCACCTAGAAAAGAGCATCGAATTCTCTCTTCCCCTTTGCGCGCGCTCTGCAGTACATCACCGAGTCAAAGCTATGGAGGGCCCTTCGAACAGCAACAATCCTCCGCCACCCAAATTCACTTCACCGTCCAACATGTTTCACAAGCTCAAGACCAACTTGGCCATCCACTCGAAATGGGGTGAAATCAATGGAGCTATGGGCGATTTGGGCACGTACATCCCCATAGTCCTGGCCTTGACGCTGGCCAAGGACCTCAACCTTGGCACGACGCTGATATTCACCGGCGTCTACAACATGGTCACTGGTGCCATATACGGTGTTCCCATGCCAGTGCAACCCATGAAGTCGATTGCGGCGGTTGCGATTTCGAGTGCTGATTTCGGCATCCCGGAGGCCATGGTGGCCGGGATATGCACCGGTGCGATTTTGGTCTTCCTGGGTGTCACCGGATTGATGAAGCTCGCTTTTAGGTTGATCCCTCTGTCTGTTGTTAGGGGGATTCAGCTCTCGCAAGGGCTGTCTTTTGCAATGACTGCCGTGAGGTACGTCAGGAACGTTCAGAACTTTTCAAAGTCGAAATCGGCTGGGAATAGGCACTGGCTCGGGTTGGATGGCTTGGTGTTGGCCATTTTTTGTGCTTGTTCCATTGTGGTCATAAATGGTGCTGGTGAAGAGAATGAAGAGAGGGAAAGCAACCAAGAATTGGGTGATGACATGGAGGATCGAAGCTCGAGAAGGAAGAGAAAATGGAAGAGAATCATGACTGCTCTTCCATCAGCTTTCATTATCTTCCTGCTTGGTGTTGTCCTGGCCTTCATTAGAAAGCCTAAATTGGTCAAGCACTTGAAATTTGGTCCATCCTCTTTTGAAGTTGTGAAGATTTCAAGGCATACTTGGAAAGAGGGTTTCATTAAAGGCACAATTCCCCAACTCCCATTATCGATATTGAATTCGGTTATTGCGGTGTGCAAGCTGTCATACGATCTCTTCCCTGAGAAGGACTTCTCCGCCGCATCGGTGGCGGTCACGGTGGGGCTAATGAATCTGGTCGGGTGCTGGTTCGGGGCCATGCCATGCTGCCATGGTGCTGGCGGCCTGGCGGGGCAGTACAAGTTTGGTGGCAGGAGTGGTGGCTGCGTGGCAATCCTGGGCGCTGCTAAATTGATTCTTGGTTTGGTCCTTGGCAGTTCTCTAGTGAAGGTGTTGGACCAGTTCCCAGTTGGTGTGCTTGGTGTGCTGCTTTTGTTTGCAGGAGTTGAGCTGGCCATGGCTGCCAGGGACATGAATTCAAAGGAGGAGGCTTTTGTGATGCTGATCTGCGCGGCGGTTTCTCTTGTTGGATCGAGTGCAGCGCTCGGGTTTGTTTGTGGGATTGTGGTTCATGTGCTACTTAGGTTGAGGAATTTGAGTAGCTTTCCTTCCTGCTCAACGATCTGGATGCAAGGAATGCCTTGAGTTCATCCGTGCTAAAACATATGGATGCATTAAACACTTAGCTGTGTCTGATGCGCTGCAATTTGCAAATGAAGTACTCAAGTATTAATCTTTCAAGTGCTCGATTTGAGTGTGTTTCATCAACTTGTACTTGATTTTTCACCATCATATCATTTGCTTGTCTTTTCTTTGATTTTCTTTTTCCAGTTTGTACTGTATTATTCATAGTTGTCGCTTTCATCATATGCAGCCTCAAAGCGTGATAGATCAATGCTTCTCAATTAGCATATTCCTTTTGTCTTCTGCTTCTTTCTTTCTTTTTTTGTGCTGATTAAAGTGAAAACCAGAACTACATCTTTCCATTTGCTTGCAAGAAGTATGATGCTTCCTTTCCTCAGATGGCATCATCGGATCTTTGAGTTCGTGCACGGAATTTCCTCATTAAGCCGAATGTTTCACCAAGTTTGAGATGCTTATCATCTTGCGCCTTCATATCACCGAGAATACGAGCTACAGTTTCTAATTTGGCGAAGCAAATTCTGGTCGCAGCTTAAAGCATCATCCTGTAAGGACGGTCGATAAGAGGATTTCCAAATTAACAGAGAAGTATTACAAATTATTTGAACTTGTCAATGAACATAAATTGTTGTCAATAATTAAAAAAATTTCATTGGCTAATTATTTCAAGTGGTTATTTAAAAAAATATTTTTAAATTATTTATTTTTCTTGAAACAAAGAGTGACTAACTGTATATCATCGTGGGCAATGGTCCCTAAGTTGACCTAACTGGGGCAATTGGGCTCATCGGTGCTTCTCACTCATGACTTTTTCCGTTTTTATTCTTCTCAAAATTTTACGAATTCGGGCTTTGACTTTTATTTAACATAAACAATTTCCACATGTATACATAGATTAGATATATAGCCATATAGAAGTTATTTCTGATAATTTTTTCGAATGTGTGCATGCTTGTTTCCCATTTTGACAATTTTAAGAGAGAAAACAAGAAGTAATTTCTGGGATCTGCAACAAACAAGCACGCGATTTCCGTCTCGGCGTTCAATCACTGCTACTAATTGAGGCGGTGTTCGGCGCAAAGAGTTGCTTGCTACTACTTGTGAATATGCTTATCTATGCGAGTCTACTACTTGTGAATATGCTTATCTATGCGAGTCTGTTAACACAAAAAAAAATGATCAACTTTTTGATTATTATCGAAAAGTATCAGACATAGTCAATAACAGCAGCAGAGTTTAGTCAATAATGAACAGAACAATCGACAACTTGAAGGGAATCAACAACTCACTAAGGAAGTCATTGACAACATGAGTTATCGACAAGAGCCAAGACTTAGGGTGCGTTTGGTTCGGCATTTTGAAAACCCCTTGAGGCCTGAAAGCCCATTGAGAAAAATTTGGAGTGTTTGGCAATCATTCCCTAAGGGGCTTTGGAGCAAAAGCTGGTCTTGAGAATGCTGAAAGCTTAATGCTAGTAGAGATTAGCATTGAGCTTTCAACATTTTCAGAATGCTGAAACCTTTTTTAATGAAATTTTGTTGATTTCCTTTTTTATCCTCAAAAACTCATTGAAAACCCAACTTTATCGTTTACGTGATCAAATAACTATGAGTTTAGTAAATATACAAGGATGTTCGTAATTTTTGAAGATAATGAATTTCTTTTGTCGGAACATATTTTACCATGTTTATTGGAATGAAAATATTCTTTATTTTTTAATTTGAGAAAGATACCAGTTTGAGGTAAATTTTTTCCATTTGAATTTGTTTACAAGAAAAAGAAATTTCATTTTTTAATAAAAATTTTTAAATAGTATCTTTTAACATTATTGTCAATATTTAAATTTGCAGACATTTTTTTCAATTTTAAACCTATTAAAAATGAAAAAGCTTGAATTAATCATCCAAAGAGACTTTTCAAATGTGTTTTCACCAAACGGTTTTTCTTTTAAAGTTGCTTCTCAAAGCAGAATTTACCAAACAGTCTTTGCATTTTTCCAAAGCCCTTTGGGTCTAAACTGCTTTGCATTTCTCCAAAGTTCCTTGGAAATGCGGAACCAAATGCACTCTTAGAGAAGTTGATCGATAAAGTTATTGACAACGGGCGATTGACACAAAGATGTAACTGCTGGATAGTTATGGGATGAATGACACAAAAAGTGCTAAAAGTTGTGTACGGTGCTCGCTTTGGTGCCAAAAATTTTTTTCGGATCACTTAAGTGCCAATTTTAAAGAAAAATAATCACTAAAGTGCCAACTCCGGTCTTGAATACCTGAAATCCGACGTGGCATTATTTTAATATATATTTTTTGTTGACGTGGCTCGCCGGAGATTTGAATCAGCATAAAAAGCCCAAAAACGACGTCGTTTGACAAGTTCACCTACCTGCACGACCAAAAACGCGTCGTTTAGCAAGAAAATTGATTTTTCTTATTGAACGACCAACAACTTGAGGACGCAGAGGGGGAAAAAGGGAGTATAGCGAAAGAGCAAAGGGAATTTCTCCCTGGCTTCTTGTCCAGGCAATTGATCAAAACTGCCTCAACGTCCGCCGTCGACGGAGTCGATTCATTGAGAAACCCGGCCGCAAACCAGAGGCTTGGCCGTATCCATTCTCGGTCACACATGGTGGAGTTCGAATCGCAGTTGGTGTTGCCTCTTTTGCCGGCCAAGTCCCTCGAGGAGGTTTTCGGGGCCATTCTGTTTTGATCTACCTAGAAATCGCATCCGGCAACTTTCCCTTCATAGGGGTATGCCAAAGTTTTCCCCTGTTTTGTTGAATTGGCAGACCGAGGCTTGCCGGCCTCGGTTCGCGCTCGTTTCGGGCCTGCTCAGACCTTTCTCTACGTATTCCTAGTGTTTTTTTTTTCTTTCTGGTTACGGCTAGTTCTGGTATGAGTTTGTGTGCCGGATGCTTTCTAGTTCTCCCCTCGCCTGTTGTACCTTAGGTTTTCAATGAAATGTCTAGGTGAGGTTCGCGCACCTGTTCTTGGTTTTTTGTCCAATTTGGGAATTCATTGATTGCTGGACGTGTTTCGTGGCTTTCTAATTTGATATCGCACCGGCGTCTTCCGTATTTCGTCGAGTTTGGTTCGTCCGGAGCGATTGCTCCTCCCCTCTCTCTCTCTCCATTTCTTTGATATAGCACCGGCGTCTTTCGGGAGTGGTTCCCACTTGCCCGTGCCCTCGTCACTCTCTCCGCCTCCCGCCACACCCGCTTCTAGTACGCCAAGCCCTCCACTGCCCCCTCCTCCTCCTCCGATCCCAACCCTTTTCATTACGGAGAAAAGAGAAGAAAACAAAGAAGAAAAAACGAAAAATAATGACGTGGAGGGAGATAAAGAGAAATTTACACATGAAAATGCTAAGTGGACCGGTTTTATTTTAAAAAATGCCAACTTACATTAAAATTTATTATAAATGCCACGTATTTATTTTGGTTGGAATTTCTCGCCGTTGGCACTTAAATGATCGTTTTTTCTCCGATTTGGCACTTAAGTAAGTCAGCGAAATTTTTTTGCACTAAAGTGAGCGCCAAATACAACATTTGGCATTTCTAATGTCCTTCTTCATATAGTTATGTTTTGTTTTCGCTAATTTAGGGATTTTTAACTTGTGGATATTTTTACTAGTTAATAGGATTTAGTGGACAACACAACTTCTTGTAACCGCCGTTAGGAAGTTATTTGCTATTTGTATTTCAAAATTGTAATATTGGCCTTCCTATTTGACCAGGTCAATAGGTGGTGGGACCCAAAAAAATTGGCCGGTCAATAAAGAAGCAAAACAGTGGACGCTTAGCATAAAAGAGACCAAGAGCTTGCAAGGAAAGAAAGGGAAAGGGGAAATGGAAAGAAGAAGAAGAAGAAAGAAGAGAGTGGGAAAAGAGAGAGGGTTTTATGCGTATGGGCTATGGGGACATTGCCAAGTTGGATTTACTTCGATTTGCAATGCTCGGATTACGAGGTTGTCAGCTCGTTTAGTTACACGTCGTTTGGTTTTGGATATTTCCAGGTCAATAGTGGTATTTCTTTTTTGAGTTTGTAAACTAATCTTTTGAAAGCGACATGGATTAGTTATATTACGAGTCAAGTAATAGCATTTTTGTTGCGTAAAAGTCTAAATCAGGCATTTACTAACTTTTAGTATTTGTGAATGGTTTGAGAATTGTTTTATGAAAAGAATTATGAAATGATATATATATCCATTGTGATACGAACTGGTTAAGGACAAAGTGCTACACAACGATGTGCATCTTATGGGAGTCACCTCTTGGGCTTTGTGGTTAAGGGCTAAGTGCTACATGACGATGTGAGTCTCGTACGAGTCACCTCTAAGGCCTTGTTCTATTGATATATGTTAGTCAAGGGCTAAGTGCTACATAGTGATGCGAGTCTCGTGGGAGCCACCTCTAGGGCATTGTACTATGACATACGTTGGTCAAGGACTAAGTTCTACACGATAATGTAAGTTTCGTGAGAGCCACCTTTAGAGGCTTGAGTTGGATATTGAGTATGGAACGGACCTTTGACATGTGATTTGACAAGATTGAGTAATCAACTGGACCATTGATACTTGTCTTGATATTATTGATGAAATTAGTATTTTTGCTATGAATATAGTTATGTTGGAGTAAGATATAACTTATTTTATTTTTGTAAGTTGTTAGATTATGGTTTTGGTATAAATGAGCTATGTCTTGAGTCTTAAATGTTTATTGTGGATGCTCGATCTATTTAGAAGAGATGTACTACTCACTGGGCTATGGTTGCTCGTTCCATTTATCTTACTTATTTTTTAGGTTCCTTGGTTAGTGACCGATAGTATGAGAACGCTATCCGGAGACTTTTGAGAGTTAGATTTTGGGTATGGTTTAAAGGAATTGTATATTTGTTGATTATTATTGGGTTGACTAAGTTCTGAGTTGTATATATTCTTTTGATGGTTTATATAAACTCTGATATTGTAATCAACCTGTTGGTTTATCATATATGTTTTGATATCAGGTTGTTGGTTTCTGTTTGAGGCTACGTCCTGCAAGTGGAACGACGGCCGTGTCATTCCCTATCTTATTAGTTTTAGGGTGTGACAGTTTGTAACAATCGATTGTGGGTTGTAAATAGCCACATTGTACCATTTGTAAGTCTACTCAATCAAACAATAAAAGAACTCAACGTTCTTGTAAATTTGTCTTCATCTTTACTTTTTCACAATTTAAATATCTTTCAATTCTTGTACTTTAGTTGTAGTTTTAGATATCTTATCGTCGATTAAATTCCGACGAGTAAGTTAATTGTAGCTTTCAGATCTTCATCGTCGATTAAATTTCGGCGAAGCTTTTTACATCATCGGGCTTCATAGTTGATTAAATTCCATTTCAGCATATTTGTTCCTTGTGTTCCATTGATATAACTCCTGTCCAAGATCGCTAATGAATCTGTCTCCACTTATTTCGGTGAAAGGCATTTCGTCGACGATACAACTTCAGTGAAACATCTTTTTGGCACGTCTGGTGGGATGACTTGTGGTTTGATTTGAGGATTAACAACGGCGAAAACAAGGAATCATCCAAATTCTAACAACGTTGTGGGTAATGATCACAATGGCAGTGACATGGCCGCACACTCTAAATCTTCAGCCATTGACCAAATGGCAGAAGAAGGCCAACGTGAGGGGGCATGCCTTCCCGGACGTCTCATTGAAGAACAGTCAAGAGAAATTACACCATCCTCATAAGTTGGCCCATTGTGAAGAGACTCTTCGAAGAGCAGTGGAGTGATATAGCCAATTACATTGTGAGTCACTTGTTAGAAGTGACCAAGCCGATCATCATCATTGTCATGGATGATGTTCTCTCGAGGCCAAGATCATCCAATTAACTACGTGGTAACAGGGTACATTCGTAGTCCCTCTTCATTTATTGATGCCAATGATGTTGGTTAGAGTAGTTAACCCCTATAAGAATAATGCAAAGGCCCGAATTTTCTAATGAAGGTCACAGTGATGAGAATAATCATGCTGATGTTGGTCAAAAGAACCAAATTGGTAACAATAATTTGGCAAATCAAACTGGTCAACAGGCCGGCCAATTTTCAAATGTTGAAGAGTAAGACCGGTTCCACTCAATATGAATATTCCTATTAAGCCTAATATACCGATTAACGTCGATAATCTGGCAAGACCAGCGTTACCACCTAGGGGGTAAAGTGGCCTAGAACGATTAGGTTTAGACAGGGGTGCTATCATACCTATTTGTTGGAAATCACATCCTGAATGGGTCGATAAACAACCTTTTCCAAGAGTCTTTGACATTCCTGAATTTGCCATTTTTATAGGCGAAGATAAACAATCAACTATTGAATATGTTGGTCGATTTATAGCCCAATGCAGAGAAGCATGGACAAATGAGTTTTTAAAACTTAAGTTATATCCTTTTTCTTTGTCGAAAACTGCTTTTACACTATACAATGATTTACCACTTAATTCGGTGTGTAATTGGGTAGAGATGGAGAGACAATTCCATTCTCAATTTTATAGAACGATATCTGAGTTATTAATTGTTGATTTGGCTGCACTCTATCAATGCAATAACCAGTTGGCCAATTAGTTTGTTGGTCGATTCAAAAAGGTTATAAATAGATGCCTACTTAAGTCTCAAAGAAAGAATACGAAAATTTGGCTTTCGATGGATTGAAATTCAATTTAAGAGAAAAATTTGAAGGCCAAAATTTTGCAGATTTATTTCAATTGGCAACGCAAGTGTCTAAGTATAAGCAACTACTTAAGGACAGAGAGAGAGAGGGCCACATGAAAACTTTACACAAAATGTGGCTTTCGTGGAAAAATGTGTTAGATGATGAATCTGGCCAAGATAACATTCGGCAAAGAAAAATAGAATTTGCTGATGACAAGGGGGAAAATGATGACTTATGATTATATAATTTAAAAGAATCCAATGATCCATTAATCATTCAATTCTTTCAAAGGGAGCATATCTTGACATAAAAAAAATGACCAACTTTTTGGTTATCATTGACAAGTATCAGACATAGTCGATAAGAGTAGAGTTCGGTCAACAATGAACAGAATAATCAACAACTTGAAGAGAATTGACAACTCGCTAAGGAAGTCATTGGCAACATTAGTTATCGATGAGAGCCTTTATCAAGACTTGAGAAGTTGATCGACAAAGTTATCGACAGTAGGCAATCGACAGAAGATGTAACTCCTTGGTAGTTATGTTTTGTTGTCGGGTAATTATGTTTTGTTGTCACTAATTTAGGGATTTTTAACTTCTTGTGTATATTTATTCTAGATAATAGGAGGCAGTGGATAACACAACTTCTTGTAACCGCCATTAGGAAGTTATTTGATATTTGAATTTCAAAATTGTAACCATTGTATATAACCGTCAATTGTGGGCCATAAATAGCCGCATCGTACTTTTTGTAACCCCCTCAATCAATCAATAAGATAACTCAACGTTCTTGCAGATTTATTGTCTTTACGTTTTCGCAATTTCTCTTTTCTGCAATTTGAATATCTTTCAATTTCTATACTCTAGTTGTAGTTTCAAATATCTCATCATTGATTAATTTCGAGCATGTTTCTCAGTCATAGTTTCATATCTTTGTTGTCAATTAAATTCTGACATTGTATCTTGGTGATCACATTTTGTCGTCAATTAAATTTCCACAAAACTTTTTATGTCATCAGGCTTCATCATTGATTAAATTCTGTTGAAACTTATTTTTATTCCGTGTGTTCCATTGATACACATCGGGCTGTCTCCTCTTGATAAAATCTGAAGAACGAATTTCGGTGAAATGTATTTCGTTGACGATACAATTTTGGCGAAACAGGGTAGTAAAAATTATACGCGTTGCGAAATAACTGCTAGAATGGTCTTGAATGACCTGATCAATGAGCGAGGCGGACCTAAGATCACATCACTACACCGTTGCACGCCGTCCGTAGTTTCTCGTCATATCGTCATTTACTTCTTGGTCAGTCGGGAAATTATACACAAATATCACTCCAAGTCAAATATGTATTTGCACCCGAACGATTTCTTGCAATTGCAAATGCATACCTAAGTGTGATGTGACAAAGAATCTTGTCAGGTAATAGCTCTGTCACCATTGTCACTGAAATTCAAAGAGGTGGACAATTGATGCTGGGGAAGTTCTCTATTAAAGCAAGAGGGCCACAGCGTGGAACTGAGCCAATGATAATTACAATGCACATAATCCTCGAAAATCATTCGTGGGAATAATTATATTTAGCATTATTCCTTCTCGATGTTGACATAACCATAGCAATGCAAAAATAAATAAATAAATAAGGTTTCGTTTTTCAAATTAGTCCAATGTGATTTTTATGAATTAGGTCTCCTATTTCGTCGCTATCCATGTCCCCAAAACACGTCACAATTATCCTTTTCAAGATGCACAACTTTTTTTGCTTTTTAGGGAGAGAAAAACTGTCTGCCTATAAGGTACATTATAGCCACATAATAAGCGACGTGGGATTACATTTAAGAATCTCGATTGCTAATTTATACGATCGTGGCGCATTTTCAAATTTGTCCAGATATGACAAGACAGTTGAGATCGTTAAAGATGCTTACATGAGATGCTTTACCTATATGAAAAATCCTCTGTCCAAGAGCTTTAACCACGCTCGCAAGAAATCATTTTCAAAGCGTTTGACTTTGTTCAAAAGGGCACTTTAACGAAGGGGCAACGTATAGAAAGGTCATTTTGGCACCTCCCTTGAGAAAAAGGGCACTTTAACGAAGGGGCAACGTATAGAAAGGTCATTTTGGTACCTCCCTGGAGAAAAAGGGCACTTTAACGAAGGGGCAACGTATAGAAAGGTCATCTTGGTACCTCCCTTGAGAAAAAGGGCACTAAGAATGGCTATTAAGGACAAGACTAATGAGATGAACGATTCTGCCAATAACTATTTGGGATAATCACAGAAATCGTCCTTGAACTTTAGTCATATGCGTAACATGATTCATGAACTTTTAATTTATTCAATATAGTCCATGAACTTTATTTCAATTTGTAATGTGATATCTAAATTATTAATTTGTTCAATATCGTCTCTAAACTTTTGGTAAATGTTCTATCTAATCCCTAAATTATATGAAAATATCTAATGTTATTCTTCCATTAATTTAAGTTTATTGAATATTTTCATATAGTTCAGAGATTAAATTGAACATGTACCAAAAGTTTAGGGATCATATTGAACAAATTAAAAGTTCAGAGACTACATTGCATATTTAACCAAAGTTTAGGAACTAGTTATCAATCAGGTTACACCAAGATAAGACGCAATCCCCTTTTTTCACTTTGTCAGTGCTTATCAATGCTCATGTTCAAATGACCCAAATATGGTACTGCCGATTGGTGGCATGAGAAGTGGAACTTTGCATGTCCAGGTCTATAGTATCAAGGAAAAATTCCAAATAAGGGCATGAAGTGCCTCGTTTTCTCAAATAAGGGCCTGAAGTGGACCTTGTCTCAAACGAGGGTCTAAAGTGCCATTGTTTTATTAAATAAGGGTCTAAAGTGGACATTATCTCAAATAAGGACATGAAGTGGCTTATTAGTCTCAAAAAAGGGCCTGATCTTGCTGGATGAAGGGCATTTTCATCATTTACCTTTTTGTTTGAATTTTTTTCCCTTTTTCCTTTTTCTTTTTTTTCCTTTTCCTTTTCTTTTCTTTCCCCTATTTCCTCCGCCGGAGACCGGCGCGCGTTGCCGCCGAGGGGCAACCCTTGCAGCCCAGGCGGGGCAACCCTCGCCCGACGCCTGCGAGGGCTGCTGTGACGCCCCAGAATGTCATGCACGACACGAGTATTTTATTATTACTAATCTTTATTAATAATTTGGCCGGCGGAAGTCAAAGTCTGAACAAGTTTTAAACATGAGTATCACACAAGTTTAGTCAAAATACTTTTGCTTCTTATTAACAACACTTGTCAGATTTACAATGCCTAGACAAAACATCATATACGTACAAAAAATAAAAGACTGGGTAGGTCAAGATTGCCTATCTATATACTAGATTATACTCCAAAAGTCCGTCTGAACAAAAGTCTGGTGATGTCATGGATCGATGACTTCACCCTTCGTAGCGGAACCACCATCATCTAAGTCGAACCCTCTCAACGGGCCAACTAACTCGTCATCAAAGTTAAAGTACCAAGCAACAAAAAGATGAGGAATCCATTATGCCAAACTCAAGTCAATCCAGACCATAGAGCTACACTTAGTATATATTGCTTCAGACTCAAGCACAAGCACATTTTCATGGATAGCTTCATGATATACGAGAACTCCAAAATGCGAGAGGCTGTGGAACATCCATCCTATATGTCTGAAAAATAAAGGAATGAGCCGAAATCCAGTAAATGAAATCTCTAGTTTTCAGTTAGGAAAATCAGCTTACCACTTCACTTGATACAAACAACATACATGCATAACAAACAGTATGCATAGAACTTGAATGAATGTTATACCTTTTCCATCTGGATATGCCACAAAATCTAAGCAATTCAACATTTAACAATAATTTTACTCAAACGCAAGCATATGATGTAAAATATTTATGCTCATGCGTTAGGTTCATTACTTCTTCCTCCCAAACACTCCCGGGGCATCCCAACTCTAAGGCATCTCGGTACACCCTTTGAGGCATTCCGACCAATAATGCATCTCGACTCTCGACCCATCTCGAGCACTCCCGGGGCATCTCAACACACGGGGCATCGTCACCGTTGAATTATGGGTGAAGAAATTTATATTATTCTCATGCAAGCCATGACAATCAAGTATTTGCATGCATATACTGACATTCTTTTTACATCACATATTGATGCACCTAGGGGATTGGTGGACCCGTTATGTGACTAGACGAACCGATGGGCTCGGAGTTAACGATCTCGGATTGAGCTCAAATTTAGTTGACTGAAGCAAAACGGCGTGCTGATCAATACTCACAGCTATTGGTTGTGACTAATAATGGATTTTCGCGATTCGAGGTCGTTTAGATGGGTTTTTCTATTTTTTTAGTATTTTTTATAGGTTAATTTAGTAAATGGCAGTTTCGTAATTTTACGTTTTGATGTTTACTAATCCTAGTAGGTTAGGTTGGGGAATATATAAGCTTGTTTTAGGGTTTCGTTTGATCAGACTTTGGATATTTTGATTTGACAATCATACTTGGAGGACGAATTGTTCTTCTGTCGAATTTTCTTGTTCAGTCAATCTTTCTATCTCTTTTCGGCATCAATTGGTATCAGGGCATAGGTTGCTTGAATCAATGGCTGAACAAAATCGCGGTTGTGGACGACGGGCTCGTGGTGGTCGAGGGCGTAGAGGCGTTCCTGAAGCAGACGACCAACCGCGTTTAAGAGATCTACGAGACGTAGAAATTGAAGAACAAAGAAGACGAATCCAGGATTTGGAGCGCCAACTTGCGGAGGCGAGGTTGGGCGTTCAATCCAAAGGAGAAGCAGAATATGAGGATCCATCCGATGATGAAGAGAAGGACGTAAACCCTTTCGGGGTTCTGAACCAGGGGCGGAATCGAGGAGTACGACCTGAAAATCAGCGCTCTTCGCAAATTTTCGGGATGAAGATCGAGATTCCCAAGTTTAATGGTAAGGCTCATCCTAATGAGTTTATTGATTGGTTATATACAGTAAAGGGGATCTTTGATATTAAGGATCTGATTGAAGAGCAAAAAGTTAAATTAGTGGCTATTAGGCTACGAAAACATGTCTCAATATGGTGGGAGCATGTGAAAAGCAGCGTGTTAGAGAGGGAAATCAAAAGTAAACCGCTGGGATAAAATGAAGAAATTGTTGCAAAAGAAATTTTTATCTACTCATTATAGGCAGGAGGCATTTATTGAGTATCACAACATTAAGCAGCGAGATTAACGGTCGAGCGTTATAATCGAGGAGTTTGATCGTTTGCGGATGTATTGTGATGTGGTTGAGGAAGACGAGCAAATAATTGCTCGATAATTGGCAGGCTTGTGGTATGAAATTTCTGATGTTGTCCAATTACAGCAATATTGGACCTATGAGGATGTGTGCAAGTTGGCCTTGAAGGTGGAAGGTCAGTGTAAAAGGAAGGACATGAATTCCAAATTTCAGAATCGTTGGTTAGGCAAAGAATCCCGAGGAAAAGCAAAAACATCTGTAGCAAATTCGACATTAGTCGCAATTAAGGATACGAGTTCTAAACCTGCATCCAAGGAGGGGCAGAGTAGTGCTGGAACTAGCAGGGGAGGAACTGCAGCCAAGCGGTGTTTCAAGTGTTAGGGATTCGGGTATTTTACTGTTGATTGTCCGAACCGACAGATTGTGACGCTTGTTGATAATCCAGTCTTTGATGAAGGTCGAGTTTATGATGAATCTAAAGGCGAAAAAGAGGATGTGGATGCGGAACAGGAAGGGATTATCTATGTTGATTCCGGTGAGGCCCTAATCGTTAGAAGAATATTAAATGTTGCTGTAGGGAATGATGAATTGTGGCTTAGACATAATATTTTTCATACTAAGTGCACTAGTAGAGGAAAAGTATGCAGCATGATAATAGATGGTGGGAATTGAGAGAATGTGGTGTCCACGACTATGGTGGAAAAGTTGAGGTTGAAAACAGAAGATCATCCTTAACCATACAAGCTGTCGTGGCTTAGAAAAGGGGACGAGGTGAAGCTGAGCAAAAGGTGTCTTGTGCAATTTTCGATTAGAAAAAATTACATCAAAGAGGTATGGTGTGATGTAGTCCCAATGGATGCTTGCCATATTTTATTGGGGAGGCCGTGGCAGTTTGACAGAAAAACACAGCATGATGGTTTCAGAAATACCTATACCTTCAAGAAGGATGGCCAAACCATTACCCTAGGTCCTTCAGATTTGAGAAAGGAAGTGAAGAATAATCTGCTGTCCAAGTTAGAATTTCAAGAAGAGGCAGTGAACGCGCTTGGACTTTTTGCCATTGTAGTGATGGAGCGGAATTCTGATAGCCCCGAAATTCCTACCTAAATTTTGCCCTTGCTTGAGGAGTTTGCTGATGTCGTACCGGAAGAGATTGCACCTGGGTTGCCGCCCATGAAAGACATTCAGCATTGTATTGACTTATTCCGGGAGCTGTTATTCCTCATAAGGCAGCTTATAGAATGAGTCCTAAGGAACATGAGGAATTGCAGAGACAAGTGCAGGAGCTGTTAGAGAAAGGCGCAATTCGAGAGAGCATGAGTCCCTATGCAGTGCCGGCCTTAATGGTTGTTAAGAAAGATAGGTCGTGGAGGATATGCTTAGATAGCAGAGCTGTTAACAAAATTACAATCAAGTATCGATTTCCTATTCCACGATTTGATGATTTGATTGATCAGTTACATGGGGCGGTTATCTTTTCAAAGATAGACTTGAGGAGTGGTTATCATCATATTAGGATGCGACTTGGAGATGAGTGGAAGACGGCATTTAAGACTAGAGATGGTCTGTATGAGTGGATGGTGATGCCCTTCGGGTTGTCTAATGCGCCAAGCACTTTTATGAGGTTGATGAATCAGGTTTTTCGTCCTTTTATTGGCCCATTTGTTGTTGTTTATTTCGATGATATTTTGGTTTTTAGTACTTCGATTGAGCAACACGTGCAGCACTTGAGAAGAGTATTTGAGACATTGAGGGAGCAGAAATTATATGCTAATACCAAGAAGTGTCACTTTTTAACGGATAACGTAACCTTTTTGGGTTATATTGTGTCGAAGGAAGGCATCCAGATGGATCCAATTAAGGTTGAAGCCATTACGAATTGGGGGGTTTCGAAGAATATTCATGAGGTAATGTAGCTTTCATGGGCTAGCATCCTTTTATAGGAGGTTTATTCGAGATTTTAGCACTATTATTGCGCCTCTTATGGATTGTCTGAAGGGAGACAGATTTGTGTGGACCAAAGAGACAGACGCTGCGTTTCAGTTGTTGAAGAAAAGAGTGACTGAAGCCCCTCTTTTAGTGCTTCCAGATTTTGGTGAGGTTTTTTAGTTGCATTGTGATGCCTTAGGCGTTGGTATTGGGGGCGTCCTGAGCCAGAAAAATAAACCTGTGGCGTTCTACAGTGAGAAGTTGAATGAAGTGAAGAGAAGATATTTGACTTATGACAAGGAGTTTTACGCCATAGTAAGGAGCTTAGAGCATTAGAGGCACTATCTTATCTCGAAAGAATTTATTTTGTCTTCTGACCATGAAGCCTTGAAGTACATTAATGGGCAACATAAGTTAAATGCTAAGGATGCAAAGTGGGTGGAGTTTCTTCAGGTTTTTAGTTTTGTCATTAAACATATGGCAGGAGCGCTGAATAAAGTAGCAGATGAATTGAGTAGAAGACATTCTCTACTGTCTACGATGCAAGTGAGAGTTTTGGGCTTTGATTCTTTTAAGGATTTGTATGTTGATGATCCTTCTTTTGGAGATATTTGGAGGAAGTGCAAAACAAAGCCCTTTTAACAGTTTCTGATTGTGGAGGGTTTTCTTTTCAAAGGCAACAGGTTGTGTATCCCTCAGTGTTCTTTGAGGGAATCCAGAGAGTCATGCAGGGGGTCTAGCTGGGTACTTTGGAGTGGATAAGACAATGACCTTACTGTGTGAGCACTTTTATTGGCCCCAAAATGGAGCGTGACATGACTCGATTTGTAGAAAGGTGTAGAGTATATCATGTGGCAAAAACCAGAGGTACCAATGCTGGTTTATATATGCCTCTACCTGTTCCTGATGCTCCCTGGGAGGATGTCAGCCTTGATTTCGTCTTGGGATTGCAAAGAACACGGCAGAATAAGGATTCCATAATAGTGGTTGTCGACAAATTTTCGAAGATGGCTCACTTTATTTCCTATAACAAGACCTTTGATGCTTCACAGGTTGCTCGATTATTTTTGCAGGAGATTGTTAAGTTACATGGAGTTCCCAAGTCCATAACTTCAAATCATGATGTGAAGTTTGTGAGTCACTTTTGGCGCACTCTTTGGAGGCACATGGGAACCAGATTGTAGTTTAGTTCCTCTCATCATCCTCAGACTGATGGTAAGACAGAAGTTGTCAATCAAAGCTTAGAGAATTTGCTGCGGAGTTTGATTGGAGATAATCCGCGACAGTGGGACTTGGCATTGCCTCAGGCAGAATTTGCATATAACATATCTGAGAACCGAACTACAGGCAAGACTCCTTTTGAGGTGGTTTATGGTCATAATCCAATTACTCCATTAAATCTCACACCGATACCAGTTCTCAAGCAATTTAGTTCGGAAGCTGAAGAACATGCAAAGCATATCAAAGTGCTGCATTCCTAGGTCCATAATCATATCAACAGGCAAAACATGAAGTATAAGCAACGCGTGGATATACGCAGGAAAATAGTCGTCTTCAAGGAAGGTGATCCAGTTTGGATTCACCTTAGGAAAGAATGATTTACAGCAGGTAGGTTTGGCAAGTTTCAATCTAGAGCTGATGGACCCTTCAGAGTTTTGGAGCGAAATAGTGACAATGCTTACAAGATCGAATTGCCGGGTAAGTATAATGTATTCAGAACTTTTAATGTAGCAAATTTGTCACCTTACTATGCTGAAGAGGAAAAAGATCCTGAGGAGATTGACGACAATGAAAGCAAAGCATATTCAAGGACGAATCTTTCTCTAGCAGGGAGGATGATGCACCTAGGGGACCGGTGGACCTGTTATGTGACTAGACGAACCGACGGGCTCGAAGTCAACGATCTCGGATTAAGCTCAAATGTGGCGACTGAAGCAAAACGGCGTCCTGATCAATACTCACAGCCGTTGGCTGTGGCTAATAATGGATTTTCGCGATTCGGAGTCGTTTAGATGGGTTTTTCTATTTTTTTAGTATTTTTTATGGGTTAATTTAGTAAAGGGTAGTTTCATAATTTTACGTTTTGATGTTTACTAATCCTAGTAGGGTTAGGTTTGGGGATATATAAGCTTGTTTTAAGGTTTCGTTTGATCAGACTTTGGATATTTTGATTTGATAATCATACTTGGAAGACGAATTGTTCTTCTGTCGAATTTTCTTGTTCACTCAATCTTTCTATCGCATTTCGGCATCACATATCCTTTAAAGCAATGAATTGCATTATTCAAGCAAATAAGTATGAAGCAATATGGATTCAGACTCAAAAGGTTAAAGTCTATTCAAGTTCAGAAAATACACATATTCAGACTTTAAAAATAAAATCTACTCGGGTTTAGAAATGCATATGTTCAGACTTTGAAAATAAAGTCTACTCTGGTTTAGAAATACGTACATTCAGACTTTGAAAATAAAGTTTACTCGGGTTTAGAAATACATAAATAAAGTCTACTCGGGTTCCGAAATACATACGTTCAGACTTGGAAAACAAAGTCTACTCAGGTTCAGAAATACATACGTTTGGACTTGGAAAATAAAGTCTACTAGGGTTCAGAAATACATACTTTCAAACTTTGAAAGTAAAGTCTACTCGAGTTCAGAAATATATACGTTCACACTTTGAAAATAAAGTCTACTCGAGATCAGAAATACATATGTTCAGACTTTGAAAATAAAGTCTACTCAAGTTCAGAAATACATACGTTTAGACTTTGAAAATAAATTCTGTTTGGTTTCAAAATAGACACGTCCAGATTTTAACAGTAAAATCTGTTGGATTTTAAAAATAGACATGTCCAAACTTTGACAAAAAATCTATTTATTTTTAAAAATAGACTTGTCTAGATTTTGACACTAAAATTTGTTCAGTTCAGAAGTAAACAGAATCAGAATTTGAGATTAAAACCTGCTCAGTTCAAAAATAAACAAAATCAGAATTTGAGGCTAAAATCTGCTCACTTTAGAAGTAAATAAAATTATCATTTACACTCACCTAATACACTCCACTTTGAGCAAACTGATTTTCTACCCCTTTAAACATACATAAAAACAGAAAGATAATTTCCACAATCACCTCAAAGATAACATTTACACGTTCAGATTTAACCATTGCAATTGTCGATTTTCAACACACTTTAAGGAAACAAATTACATCCATTTGAACATGTACAGAACCAGCAAAGCAGATCCAACCATCACCATATCTTCACTATAAACACACATCAGAATAGCATTTCTCAAGCAATCAAGTTAAAAAGTGTCAAGTAGATTTACTTGGCTTATATCTAGAGTTTTCACTTACCTTGTGCAAAATCTGAACACCCAAAGGTTAAAGCTCTCCCGTAGATTTTGGATCGGTGAAGGTGAAAGTAGAAAGTGAATAAGGGAATTATGGTTTGGGTGAAAATTCCCTTCGGTATTTACTAAGCTGAAAATGAGCCAGAGGAGTAGATGTTGAGGTGGACAAATACTTGCACTTACAGGTGGCACTTCCTCTTTCCATCAGAAGGAGTAATAGTCAAGGAAAATGATTGCTTAAAGCTAGGTGTCAAACTAGAACGAGAAGCTTGGCTTAAGAGGACAAGTGGCATGTGGCCAAGCTTACTCCTTCATAAGCCACACGAGAGGAGAGTCTGAAGAGATATTTTGGTGAGAATATCTCCCCCCTTTCTAACACCAATTAGAAATTAATAAAATGGTTAACACTGCTTAACCAAAAATTAACCAATAATATTACCCACTAATCACCAAGACAACGGTAAATTAATTAATACCGCACTACTATTAACATACACAACAACGTTTAAAATTTTAAACAAGTCGAGCTCGGAACGATTACGTTCCCGAATCCGCGCCTCACAATTTATGGTCCAACAACGATTTCTACGCATTCGCACGAATACTAACTTGAATAACACTTGGCTTTATTATCTAAGTATCATTTTCAAACATGGAAAACTTCCAACGTCACATATATATTATTTAGAAATTTCCGAATGTTATAGTCGCCCTTGCCGGATGGCCACAAGAGGGAAGAGAGAAAAAGAAAAATGGAAAAAGAAAGAAAAAGAAAATGAGAGTAAAAAAATATATTTAATTTGTTTGACTAAAATACCCTTTTTCCGACATCGAATAGTCACCGGCCGGCCAAAAGTCCTTATTTGAGACGATTTGGCCACTTCAGGCCCTTATTTGAGACTAATAAGTCACTTCATGCTGTTATTTAAAATAAGGTCCACTTCAGATCTTTATTTGAAAAAATGATGGCACTTCATGCCCTTATTTAAAATTTTCCTTAGTATCAAAGATGGCATCATCAATGTATGTTTATGCCAAATGGACAAAAAATTAACAATTTTAAAAAAAGATCAAGAGAACTTTTAGGAATATCTTTTAAATTTCCCGCACGATAGAACTTTGAATTCTCATCTTCCTCGACCCACGCCCTTTCGATCTCATTCCCTAAATTTGTTTAAATCTTCAGATGGTTTCTCATTGTCTCTTTACACATATGGTGCTACAAAAAGTGATTACCCGCATGTGATTCTCTTTATGCCCAAGGCCACAACCATCGGCAGGCGTTTAGCCACCCCAACAACGTCCTCTTGCGGAGATAAAAGGGATGCTTTCAATACATTTTTTTTTTTGGTCGTCTTTCAATCCATTTGACGACAAACTAGTAGCACGCATCTATAAAAGAGCATCGAATTCTCTCGTCCCCTTTGTGTGGGCTACGCAGTACAACACCGAGTCAAAGTCACGGAGTACCCTTCGAACACACAATCCTCAGACACCCAAATTCACTTCACCGTCCAACATGTTCCAAAAGCTCAGGACCAACTTGGCCATCCACTCTACATGGGCTGAAATCAATGGAGCTATGGGCGATTTAGGCACGTACATCCCCATAGTCCTGGCCTTGACGCTGGCCAAGGACCTCAACCTTGGCACGACACTGATATTCACCGGTGTCTACAACATGGTCACTGGTGCCATGTATGGTGTTCCGATGCCGGTCCAACCCATGAAGTCCATCGCCGCGGTTGCAATTTCAAGCACTGATTTCGGCATCCCGGAGGTCATGGCGGCCGGGATTTGCACCGGCACGATTATGGTCCTCCTGGGCATCACCGGGTTGATGCAGCTCGTTTATAGGCTGATCCCTCTGTCTGTTGTTAGGGGGATTCAGCTCTCGCAAGGGCTGTCATTTGCGATGACTGCTGTGAAGTACATCCGGAAAGTTCAAAACTTTTCAAAGTCGAAATCGGCTGGGAGTAGGCACTGGTTCGGGGTGGATAGCTTGGTGTTGGCCATTGTTTGTGCGTGTTTCATTGTGGTCATCAACGGCGCTGGTGAAGAGAATGAAGAGAGGGAAAGCAACCAAGAATTGGGTGATGACATGGAGGATCAAAGCTCGAGAAGGAAGAGAAAATGGAAGAGATTTATGACTGCTCTTCCATCAGCTTTCATTATCTTCCTTCTAGGTGTTGTCCTGGCCTTCATTAGAGAGCCTAAAGTGGTCAGGCACTTTAAATTTGGTCCATCCTCTTTTGAAGTTGTGAAGATTTCAAGGCATGCTTGGAAAGAAGGATTCATTAAAGGCACGATTCCCCAACTCCCATTATCGATATTGAATTCGGTTATTGCGGTGTGCAAGCTGTCCTACGATCTCTTCCCCGAGAAGGACTTCTCCACCACGTCGGTGGCGGTCACGGTAGGACTGATGAATCTGGTCGGGTGCTGGTTTGGGGCCATGCCGTGCTGCCATGGTGCCGGTGGGCTGGCAGGGCAGTACAAGTTTGGCGGCAGGAGCGGTGGCTGCGTGGCGATCCTGGGCGCCGCTAAATTGATTCTTGGTTTGGTCCTTGGAAGTTCTCTAGTGAAGGTGTTGGACCAGTTCCCAGTTGGTGTGCTCGGTGTGCTACTTTTGTTTGCGGGAGTTGAGCTGGCCATGGCTGCCAGGGACATAAATTCAAAGGAGGAGGCTTTTGTGATGCTGATCTGCACGGCGGTTTCTCTCGTTGGATCGAGTGCGGCGCTTGGGTTTCTTTGTGGGATCGTGGTTCATGTCCTACTTAGGTTGAGGAATTTGACTAGTTTTCGTTCCTGCTCGATGATATGGAGGCAAGGTACTCCTTGAGTTCATCCGTGCTAAAACATGTGAATGCATTAAACGCTTAGCTGTGTCTTATGCGCTGCAATTTGCGGATAAAGTACTCAAGTAGTAATCTTTCAAGTGTTTGATTTGAGCGTGTTTCATCAACTTGTACTTAGTTTTTCACTATCATTTCATTTGCTTGTTTCTTTGATTTTCTTTTTCCGGTTTGTATTATTCATAGTTGTCACTTTCACCGTATGCAACCCCAATGTCACACCTCAAATCCTACAGGAATAGGGGTAGTGACACGGCCGTCCTTCCTCACGAAGGACATAGCCTCAAACCCTATCAAAAAAATCAACTTCCAAAAGTCCCCATCAAAAGTGCTCTTGAACTATCGACCACTAATCGAGAAATCTGAAAAACACGAAAGATGAAAGAAATGGGCTACCACAGGCCAATAAGTAATATATTTCTTCCAAGCGGATCGAACAATCACTATGCATCGTTATAAAATGATATCAATCTCATCAATCACACGTCGATGGTCCATTTCATCGATTAATCTCATCGATCATACGTCGATGGTCCATTCCATTGACTAATCTTATGCTCATAATTGAACTATGGTCACATTTAACGCCATAACAAAGGCGACCAAGTTTACCCCATTGGCTAGGTCTACTACCTATATAGCCGGCGGCCCAGAATGACGTCATAACAGTATGCATATTCCTCCCTCAATGGGTTCTCATCATAGCGATATGAGCCATATCAACCAAACATTTCTCCAACAATGCACAATCAACACCAGAAAGTTATTTCATAAACCGATTTTACAAACCGAATTGCATAACCTTTCGCAATTCCATTTATCAATTAAAATGCATTTCATAAAACATTTCGTAATTGATACAAACTACTTTTGGAAATTCCTTTCACTAAACATTTAACCAAAGCATTCAAAATTGGTCATTTTAGACCACTTCATTAAACATTCTCAATCCCTTTCCAGTTGACTAAAAAGGTAGTAAAAATTCGATCCAATTTATGTAAGAAATGTGCTCTTAATAACTTATACTATATTAAAATTCTACCATTTCAAGACATGAGTTTGTAAATTCATAGAAGAAATAATACCACTCACCTGAGAATACCCCAAAACCAAACAACACTCACTTGAACCGACGATCTCGTAATCCTAACAATTAAATGAGAATTGACGTCAAAACCAAGTAAAATACTACGATAACTACGAGACGGCCAAACGACGCTTAATCGTTAACGAAACAACTCAAAGCCTTCCATAAATTACTTGTCCAAAGCAATTATCCAAAACCTTCCACGACGCAAAGCTTGAGCGCGAAGCTTGAGCGTGAAACTTTTTCCTTCGAATCCCGTTTCAAGCGAACTTATAGTCAAAACAAAGCTCATTCAAAGAACTATAAGATCCCCAGCTTGGCCAACCCAAACTCAGGCCAAAAAGCGATGAAAATCGGCATGGAAAGCTATTGGTCGCGCACTGTTCACCACACGCGCTCAACTTCAAAATTTCGTTTTGGGCAAACCGTAAGTCCAAATCGAGTTCTGTAAAATCCCCCCGGCTCTACAACATCCTAAACTACCAATTCTATGGATATACGCCATTCAAAAACTCAAAAATTGGACTACGCCGCTTGAATTTCACCAAACTCTGATATTATGCCCTAATTCTGAAAAATACCTGGATTGGATGAACAAAGGGCGCAAGCACTTACGGGCGTTGCGAATCAAAGTTGAATTGGCCAGGCGAGGCGTCCGTGGCGAGTACCTCTTCTTTCTTCCTTCTTCCTTCTTCTTTCTTTCCCTCTCTCTCTCTCTTCTCGGTGAGCCCTTCTCTTTTCCCTGTTTCTTTGAGTGCTCTCGGTCCCTTTTATAAGCTGAAGACATCGACTTTCTACTTCTTTGACTTTTCAACAATTTTTTTTCCCTTGTTTTTTTCCTCCCTTGACTTGTTGACCAGCACTATTACACCTAATAATGCGTGATAGATTAATGCGTCTCAATCAGCATAATCTTTCTTTTTTGTGTTGATTAAAGTGAAAACCAGAACTACATCTTTCCATTCGCTTGCAAGAAGTTTGCTTCCTTTCCTCACATGGGCATCATCGGATCTTTGGATTCATGCACGGAATTTCCTTATTAGTTCAATGTGTCACAAAGTTGAAGATATAAGCTCGTTGTCTTGCTCCTTCGTGTCGCCGAGAATACCAGCTACAGTTTCTAATTTGGCAAAGCAAATTCTTATCACAGCTCAAAGCAGCATCCTGTAAGGACTGTCGATAAGAGGATTGTCAAATTTACAGAGTAGTATTACAAACTATTTGAACTTGTCAATGAACATATGGGTTGGTACTGTCTTGGCAAAGCATATACGTGCGGACTGTCTGGATTCATGTGAGCATTGCATTGTTGTTAATCTAACCATCAGTTATGGTAGTCGCCTCATCAGATTTACACACGTTAGTGATTACGTAAACATATAAGTCTGTACTCCTAGAGATGGTCTCGAGAGGATGCGCAAGTGAAATAACATGGAATACCCAAAGTTGATTAGAGTTTTGTTTAGTGCATAGGCTATGCGGAGTGGGTTTCCTCTCAATTAGCCAAAAGGAAAAAAAAACAACATGTTAAATTAACTATAGATTAAGGGTGGATTTATTTCACGAAAAATAAATAATTTGGAGAACATTTTCTTAAAAATGATCGCCGGTACCACTTACAAATATGAATGGACGAAAAGTATTTTTGTTACCCACGAAAATCATTAGGTCTATTGTTATTGGTAATTTAAAAAAAAATCATTCACTAATTATTTTAAGTAATGCAAGAAATTATTTTTAAGAAAATAGTTTCTAAATTATTAATTTACCACGAAATAAACGGAGACTAATTAAGGCAGTCATGGATTAGATATATAGCCATATAGAAGTTATTTTTTATTATTTTTTTGAAAGTATGCATGCTTGTTTCCCGTTTTGACAATTTTAAGAGAGAAAACGAGAAGTAATTTCTTGGAGCTGCGGTAAATGATCATGCGATTTTTGTCTCGGCGATCAGTCATTGCCACTAAGTAGGGCGGTGGTCCGCGCAAAAAGTTGCTGGCTACTACTTGTGAATATGCTTATCCATGTTGCATAATAACTCTTGGATTGGTCTAGACCTGATCAATGAGTAGGGCGGGCCTGAAGCCACACTATTAAGGGCGCGAATAATAACCATTCTGTTCTCGAGAATAATTTTTGGGAAGAAAAATATTTTTTCATTTCTATTCTATGGAAGAGTTTTTGCGTAGAAAGTAGCGTTTTGATAACAATATAAAATTTATGTTCTCGAAACAAAAATTTGTTTGATAGGCCTTCTTAAATTTATGTTTCCGGTGGCAAGTGGCGCCAATGGGCAACAAAGAGGGCGAGCGATGAGAAGACTTGTTATTTTTGTTTCTGTTCCAGAAACAAAAAATTAGAAAATTTATAGTTTTCATTTTTATTCCAATCTTATGTCTAGGCTAAAAAATTGTCCCGAAAATGGAAAAATGAAGTTGCATTTCCAAACGGATTTCTATTCCAAACCTATTCTCGGGAACAGAAAAATAAAAAACAAAAAAGAGAATAGTTATCATCCGCACCTAAATCATTTCACAATGTGTGTAGTTTCTTGTCAGATCATCGTTTAATTCTCGGTCACAAGGAAATTAAATACAAAAACCGCTCCTATTCACATATGTACCGGAATCATCACTTGCAATTGCAAATACATACCTCAAAAGTGTGATGTAACGAAGAATTTTCTGAGGCAATATCTTTGTTACCATCGACAATGAACTTCAAAGAGGTTGACAATTGATGGGAGGGAAGTTTTCTACTAAGCAAGAGCCCATAGATTGGACTGAGTTAGTGATAATTACGATGCACATAAAATCTCGGATATCATCCGTGGAAATAATAAACTGTTTTTGTGATTTGAACAGATAGATAATTTATTATTAGGATTATTTCTTCTAATTGTTGATATAACAATAAAAAGAAAAAATCAATAAATAAATAAATAAAAAGAGGGGTCATTTTACTTATTAACCTAATGAGATTTCCATAAACTAGATCTCCTATTTCCGTCGCTATCCATGTCTCTGATTATTGGGTATGCGGTCCGGTGATAAGGGATTGGGGGTGGGAATGCTAATATCACGGGTGCAAGGTTCAACTCCCGTGCTATGCAAAGAGACAGCATAATAGCTATTTTTTTTTTTTATGCATGTTACACCAAGATAAGACGCAATTCCTGTTTTTTCTTCGTCAATGCTTATCATTTTTTTTTGTCAGATTCGTCAATGCTTATCAATGTGGCATCGTTAATGTTTGTTTATGCGTAATGGAAATGATTTTACAAAAAAGGATCAAGAGAACTTTTAGGAATATCTTTTAAATTTCCCACACAATATAACTTTTAATTCTCATCATCTTGGATCTACACCCGTTCGATCTCAATCCCTAAATTTATTTAAATTTCCTGATTCTTTTTTCACTTTTTCCAATGCTCGCGACGAGCGCGTGTCTGAAGCATTATAAGCTCGTAGGCAAGTATTGCATATACCGAGTCTATTAGCTCGAGTCAATCGCATTTTAAGAATCTGTTGAATCTTTATAAAACACAAACTCCCATTACAGTATAGTTTTTACGCGATGATTGGTTCTGTCCACCACATCTGTCCATGAAATAATGTAGTTGTCCAATAAGATATAGCTATGAAAATTAATTACCTCATGTGATTCTGTTTCCTTCATTATGATGTGTTCAGTAACCACAAGCATCGGCACGCGGATAGCCACCCCAACAACGTACTCTCCTAGAGATAAAAGGATACGCTTGTCAATCTATTTGATAGCTCCCGATCTATAAGAGAGCATCGAGTTCTCTCTTCCCCTTTGCATGCTGCTACGCAGTACCGCACCGAGTCAAAGCCATGGAGGACCCTTCGAGCACCAATGATCCTCAGGCACCCAAGTTCCCGTCACCATCAAACATGTTCCAAAAGCTCAGGACCAACTTGGCCATCCGCTCGACATGGGGTGAAATCAATGGAGCTATGGGCGACTTAGGCACGTACATCCCCATAGTCCTGGCCATGACGCTGGCCAAGGACCTCAACCTCGGCACGACCCTGATATTCACCGGTGTGTACAACATGGTCACTGGCGCTGTATACGGTGTTCCAATGCCGGTGCAACCCATGAAGGCAATCACCGCGGCAGGGATATCGAGCGCTGATTTCGGCATCCCCGAGGTCATGGCAGCTGGGATTTGCACCGGCGCGATTTTGGTCCTCCTGGGCATCACCGGGTTGATGCAGCTCGTTTATAGGCTGATCCCTCTGTCTGTTGTTAGGGGGGATTCAGCTCTCGCAAGGCCTGTCGTTTGCGATGACTGCTGTGAATTACATCCGGAAAGTTCAGAACTTTTCGAAGTCGAAAGCGGCTGGGAATAGGCACTGGTTCGGGTTGGATGGTCTGGTGTTGGCCATTGTTTGTGCTTGTTTCATTGTGATCATCAATGGTGCTGGTGAAGAGAATGAAGAGAGGCAAAGCAACCAAGAATTGGGTGATGATATCGAGAATCAAAGCTCAAGTAAGAAGAAAAAATGGAAGAGAATCATGGCGGCTCTTCCATCAGCTTTCATTATCTTCCTGCTAGGCGTTGTCTTGGCCTTCATTAGAGAGCCTAAAGTGGTCAGGGACATTAAATTTGGTCCTTCCTCTATTGAAGTTGTGAAGATTTCAAGGCATGCTTGGAAAGAGGGATTCATTAGAGGCACAATTCCCCAACTCCCATTAACGATATTGAATTCGGTTATTGCTGTGTGCAAGCTGTCGTATGATCTCTTCCGTGAGAAGGACTTCTCTGCCGCGTCGGTAGCAGCCACAGTAGGGCTGATGAATCTGGTCGGGTGCTGGTTTGGGGCCATGCCCTGCTGCCATGGCGCCGGTGGCCTGGCGAAGGGCAGTACAAGTTTGGCGGCAGGAGCGGCGGCTGCGTGGCTATCCTGGGCATTGCTAAATTGATTCTTGGTTTGGTCCTTGGGAGTTCTATAGTGAAGGTGTTGGACCAGTTCCCTGTTGGTGTGCTTGGTGTCCTGCTTTTGTTTGCAGGGACTGAGCTGGCCATGGCTGCTAGGGACATGAATTCAAAGGAGGAAACTTTTGTGATGATGATCTGCTTGCAGCGATTTCTCTCGTTGGATCTAGTGCAGCGCTCGGGTTTCTTTGTGGGATTGTGGTTCATGTGCTGCTTAGGTTGAGGAATTTGAGTAGTGTTCATTCTTGCTCAACGATATGGATGCAAGGAGCGCCTTGAGTTCATTCGTGCTAGAAGACATGGTTGCAGGAAACACTTTGCTGCGTCTCATGCACTGCAATTCCCGAATAAATTACTAAAGTAATAATTTTTCAAGTGTTTGGTTTGAGTGTGTTTCATGAACTTGTACTTGGCTTTTCACTACGATTTCATTTGCTTGCTTTTCTTTTTTCTTTTTCCGGTTTGCATTGCATTATTCATAGTTGTCACTTGCACCATATGCAGCCTTAATGCTTCAAATTGTCAGTGCTTCTCCATTAGCATATTCTTTTTGTCCTTCTCATCCTTTTTTTGCCCCTTCTGTGCTGATTAAAGCGAAAAAGGGAACTACGTGTTTCCATTTGCTTGCAAAAAGTTTGCTTCCTTTCCTCACATGGGCATCATCGGATCATTGAATTCGTGCATGGAATTTCCTCACTAAGTTGAATGTTTCCCAAAGTTTAAGATGCTTATGGTCTTACTCCTTCATACCACTGAGAATACGAGCTACAGTTTCTAATTTGGCAAAGCAAATTCTTGTCACAGCTCAAAGCAGCATCCTGTAAGGACGGTCAATAAGATGATTGCTAAAATTAGTTTACAGAGTTGTATTATGAACTATCGAACTTTTCAATGACATATGGGTTGGTACTGTGTGGTTTAACTCATTTACCACAATCTAGTTGTGGAGTTCCTGGCAAAGCATATACATGTGGACAGTCTTGATTGCGCGGTCAGTTTCAACTGACCTTCAATTATGGACTGCAGGGTGAAGCACCTACAAAGATGTTGCAGAGCGGCACATTAGAAGACTCTGTATGAATTCATGTGAACGATCTATCGTTAATCTACCCAAATGGGTTTCCTTGCCCTGAAGACGGAAAATAATTTGGGGCTGTGGGTTCTGAGTAGCTTGTTGCCATCTGTTGATTAGTGTTGAAGGAACTAAAAGGAGACGAATCAGTTCCAGAATCACCGAAGCCATGCGCTCTGCAATGGTAAACAAGAGTGATGAGAACACTCATCACGCAACTGCTAGATGAAAGTTCTAAATAAGCATGCCGAGAGAGACTGCAGAGGGGAAGTAAGTCGAAAATGCCTCTTGCCGGTTGATGCTGCTGAAAGAAGAGCGAGATGATAGGGATACGTATAGGGCCTAAAGTTCCCAAGAAGTGAAACTCAAAACCCATTCATCCTAACATTGATTATTTATTCCCTTTATGAGATTCTGATAATTTCCTAAGATAGCCATCAGTCAAATATACCTTGAAGGTGGCATATGACCCTGCCCTTGTTGCTCCATGTGGAAACCTGGTGGAATTAAACATCAGCGAAGGGTAAAACAATTTAAATAATGCTAATCATTTTACCTATCGGCAAGGCTCCATAAGAAGGTGACTGAAATGGTGACTGAAACGGCAGGACGGCATTGGATCCATGTGATGGAGACTGATGCGGCATCATTCCTGGTGCTTGGGCACCCTGGCTTGAAGTATGTGCAAACCCAGAAGAAGCTGAGACAATGGACAGTGCTCCTTGCAGAGGTCCCATGGAAGGAAACTTCATGGTAACAAACAGAAAAATATTAGATATTAATCATTTCTCGTGTTTATATTCAAACTTTCCTACCATAACCCCTGGCAAGGGCGTTTCAGTATTATGGGTAAAAGAACATTTCAGATATCAGATGTCATTCCGTCAATTAGGAGGATTTTATATATACTGGACTAGTAACAATGTCCAGATCTCTAGAGTACATTAAATATAGTGTGTTCCAAATGCCGAGCTTTAGAGAATAAGTGCATTCTCAGATCTGTATTATGAACTCCAGATTGGCAGCTCAATAGCTTACTAGGAAATGAGTGACATGCTCCCTCCTCGCAGTTCAGGCAGTCCATCCACTTAAGTTGTTTATAAAACTCATAAAACTGCCGAGAGTTTTGAAATGATTAGGTTGCAGCGCTCTTTTGGTCATTTCGTTATTTCCCCATTGTTGGAACCACTCCACCGAACCATTTTATCCAACTTAGATTCTAATTGTCAAAAGCATAAGTTCACAAGGGTCAACAGGGAAACCACAGAAGGCAGTGTTTATTCAGAAAGTTGTGCCCACCACTGGCCCTTGAGGTTGATCAGTACCATCACTGATATCAAATGGGTTTGTTGATTTTGCAGAGCTCGGGTATGCAGGCATAGGCTGGAAAACAAGGTTAGAAAAGAATATTTGAGTAATCTGTGAGTGTCGAGTAAAAGACTTTGACTCTTCTTGAGAACTGGTGATACCGTAATGTTAGGATAGTACTGCATGTTGAAGCCCATGACATGAGGTCTAGCTGTTTGCCAGCCATGAATTGGTGCTGGTTCTGGAGGGTAAAATGCTGTGAAAAGGTCCTGCAAGAATATGTGCCTTCAAAAAAATATAGCTGTTGCAACTTCTTTTTGGTTAAGAAAACAGATTCAATTCACTTACAGCTGGAAGTTCCTTTCTCCTGCTGGGGTTCAGCTCAATGGGAAGGTTCTGCGATGCCAATCCAGAGCTCGCCTCTTGGATAGTTGCATTGTCAGTTTGAGATGAATCGCAAGAAGGTCCTTGCTCATTAAGCTCGAGTGATGTTAAAGGCTGCATATACGCACAAGTAATAATCATT
The DNA here is from genome assembly GCA_024733475.1 of Syzygium grande. NCBI lineage: Eukaryota > Viridiplantae > Streptophyta > Magnoliopsida > Myrtales > Myrtaceae > Syzygium > Syzygium grande. The sequence continues at coordinate 9,286,913 of JAMXDD010000008.1, forward strand.
ATGATACAAGCATCATATGAAAAGAACCCAGAAGAAATAAATTTTCTACAATCAGTCATTTTCTTCGCATTTTCCAAGGTTGTCTCTTTCAGAGTAACCAAGAAAATGGAAGACAAAGTTGACTTATGTATGAGGTGGAGAATTGCATAACTTATTTTCAGACAAACATGTATTAGAATTACCGGTTGTTCATCCTTTTGTACCGCATAACTCTCGTCCTTAGAAGGGGATGCTGGAAGCTGATTCTGCTGAGTGCTTGGCAACTGCTCTAACAAGTTGACATGGCTCTCAGGTGTGACTTTGGAAGGCTCTTCACTAACATGTTCTGTTGTGGCAACAGAAGTTGATGTAGTAGGATCCTCAGCCAAGACCAAAGCTTGCTGTGTAGGAACATCAGCTGGTGCTGATATTTGTTCTGCAGGAACATCAGAGGCTATGCCAGTGGGTGAAGTGTTGCTCACAGATGCAGTTGGCTGAGCATCATAGCCACTGGGTCCTTCAGACACATTACCGACAGTTACGGTTGCTGGTGTTAATTCTAGCAACAACATCTCCAGGGTATTTGCATTTGATGCTGATGGTGCCTTCTCCTTTTCTGACGGGGCGAACAACGCCCAGTTACCTCCATCAGTGGAGGAAGGCATTTGTTGTCTCTGAGTTTCAGCTGAAGCATCGGGAGGCTTTTCGTCTGTACTAAACTCAATCAGACTTTGGGATTTGGCCTCTTTTCTTTCCGCTGCACTGCCATCGGTATTGCCCAAATTATTTAATGAACGGACCTTCTACAATAAGAAATACCTCAGAGATCAGAGCACATATTAAGTTCATGCAGGGGTAAACATAAAAGTTCCCGGGACACAAACAATAATAGTCTAAGTTTATGGAAACCTGATGAATCTTCTTCAACATATCATGCAGAAAGGTCTTTAAGGTGCTAAATAATACAAGGAAAACTGTGCTGCAATTGTATTGTCTCATTGGTGACATTAATCATACACCATCATCTCATCGTGCCATTCCTGAAGTCCCATATATGTGATACTGCATAGTCCTACGAGCATGTTGCACTCATGGAACTAGGAAGGAATATGTTGCAGGTTTACATTTAAATACCAGCTTTACAATCAGATCCTACTTGTAAGTGAGAGGGAAGTGTAAATTGAACTTGCAAATCAACCAGGATACCTTAATATTGGTACAACCATCGGAATTTTCTGTTGTTTCGCCTACCCTGCGGGAAAGACCATCGTCCCTTAAAATCTCCTTTGCGGGTCGAGTTACAGTGGAAGTGGACTTATCCATGTTCTTTTGATTATCGGGTGACCTGCTCCCCAGCCTTGATTCTTCATTTGAAAGCCTTTGACCCTGAGATCGCCTGCCACTTCCTAGCACGTCATCCCGAAACCGGTCATCAACAACCTCGAAACGGACAGGACTCCTTCTATAACCCCCATATCTCGAGATTTCTCGGGCATATCTGGGACTTCTCCTTTCATCATAACAATATTTTAAAATCCCATCATCGCCTCGTCCACTTGGACTAGACCTTCCACTATGAGGTCTTTCATATCTGTCCTCATAACTAGGGCTTCCAGATGCACTCCGATATGCATTAGAACTTCTGCCCCCGTAGGACTCTTCTTTGTCGGTCTGCATGCGTACAGGACAATAAAATCAACGGAGCTTCATAAGCGAAACTGCATTGTACATGCTCAAGATGAGATTAGAGAACATAGGCAAACCATAGACCTTTGGTTTGTTCAAGGAATAACTAGTTAGCTCACCAATCTCAGCCTCGGGAGCTTCTCCTCGCTTTTTTCACCACTAAATTTCCTATCTACGTAGACGTGCTTGATGAAATCCCGGAGTTTATAAAGGTTACTGGAAGAACATACGTGTATCAGACAATATTACATTCTATAATTGCTAAGTGACATTCAAGAAGCGTGTGCAGACCTGCTGTCGGGATGAGAATGGCGTTGAGGATCCCATTCTTTGAGATATATTTGCCTCGCTCGCTTAAAACGAAGTCCCAGGACAAGAGTGAGAAACAAGACGTAAATAAATACAATGAAATCACCAAGTTGTGAAAGAGACTGTATACTCAATTCCCCACCTCATTTCCTCCAGCTTGAAGTGCGCTCACTTCTTCAGGAGTGAATTTAGCCATTGATATCGATTTTACCCGGTGCGTGAACTCACGGCTGCAATATGTCGGAACATATCATTGATCAGCAAAAATAAGCTCGCTATGGCTCCAGATAGGCAAGTCTGTGCCAAAGTAACCTGGGATCAACTAGTCCACGGACCAGACCGTATATAATTGACACTGAATCAAATCAATGCATATACGATAAGAAATGAGTCTAACTACTTACTGTATCCCACTGCAGTTCATGCAGACGAATGTACAAAAAGTGGTGCAAACATATTGCGGTCCCTGTAACAGAGCAAATGTCTCAGTAACAGTATAGCGGATTGACATAATACCAGATTATGATGGACGCTGCTGATGCGAGTCCAAAAATATGGATGGATACTATCTGGTGAATAACATTTAGTTGGCCGCTGAGCTCAATAAACAAATTCATCCATTGCCGACTTCTGATGAAGGAACAGTGGAACTTGACAATGGTGGTCAGGATGATGACACCAAATTCCCTTTTTGTCTTGGGAAACATATTCCCGTGTTCACCATAATTTGACAGAGACGAATTTCTGAATCACAAAGAAACAGAGAACATACCAAACTGTTGCAGTTAATACATCTTCGGTTCTCAGGAAGTTTCGAGAGACCACGAACAGTCCTCTCGAGTTTCTCATCCTCCTTCACCTTGGGGGCCATCTCTCACCAGGTTCCATGCGCCTCCTGTCTAGCTGCAGGGGCAGGAACCGCCAAACAAATCACGCCTCAGTCGTCGCCCATCGTCTACTTACACAAACGAACCATCTTCTTCATATGTCACGGTCATTCATCATCCACGCTCACACGGCGCGAAACCGAGATCAAAAACTAAGTTCCAGATCACCAAACTACAATTCGGAAACTATCGAACGTTCCAAAAGCATGAAAACCGAGGACTGAAACGAAAGGCTCGCACTTACATTGGTTAACGAAACGATAGACTCGACTCGAACATACCCGAATTGCGAGCTTGAAGAGAGGTTGAAGCTTCGGAAATGGAAACTGAAGGAGAATTGCGATAGTTTGAGGGAGAGAGAGACGAATTGAAGCCAGACATTTGTACCAAACTAAACCACCGGTGAACAGCGTCTCTCTGAGCTAGAGAGGTGGAAGAGAGGGAAATTTGCCGCTTATGACGGTTAGGATGCGTGGACTTTTTAGACCCTCTCTTAACGGCTTTTAGGACATTGGCTAACAACAACGTTAAAAAAAGGACTAACTTAATAGTCAAGTCTTAATTTAATATGTTTAGGAGATAATGATGTTTTATTTATTTATTTTGAGCAAAGTGAATTTCTTAAAATGCATAATTCTCTGATTTTCAATGTGTCTCGAAAGTATTTTTCTCTTTTAATTTCAACATAGTTGTCAGCAAGATCCATGACGGTATTATGTTTGGTAACTTTCTTTAAAGCACTTATGACTTTTCGTTTTAAAATCTTACGATAGCCAGCAAATGTCTCGAATATTGAACAGTTTATGAAAATAATTCAATGTTATTCCAAGTGTAACTATTTATATGTTTCAAAAGATTTCAAGAGTTGCACATCAAATAAAAGTTAGATTATATTATATAATTAAAGTCGAAACTGAGAGAATGTTTGCTCGTGTGCTCGTTGCGCGGCACTTCACTTTGTTTCTGTGATTGGTCCACATTTCATCCGTAAGCATTAGTTTATTGATTTGTCATCCCTGCATTTCATATGTTATTTAGTTCAAACTTCACAAATTGAATAAAATATAAGAATCTTCAAATATATTTTATCAAACGATATAGTTTATTAAGTCATTCTTTTTTGAACTTATTTAGTTTTTATTTCAAAATAAAGCCAAAGAGAAAGTATTGTGTTTCAAATATAGAAAATTTCATCAAAATTCACTTAATTTAAAGTGAATAAATTGAAACTAACCAAAGATTTACTTTATTACTAAATAAATAATTGCTACTTTGATGTACAATTAATTCTATTAAATTAATTCAATTCATTGAATAAAATAATAAATAAAATTCCATGTTAAATTTACATTTCTCATTACTTTGAGATTACTGTATACTTATTATTCATTTTAGACTTGCAATATATCTTTAAAATCTAACATAATATTAAATATCACAAGTTATTTAACACATAGAGTATTTAGATTCATTTTATTTTTATTATTTGAATAACTAAATTCATAAATTCAGTAATTTGACCTTAAAGTTTCTCAAAAACATTGATAAGGATAAAGTTCATGAGCTAGTTTGGTGCGCTACAACTTTTTCCATTCATTTTCCAATTCACATAAAGTTTGAATAATTGATAAAGAGTCATGGCCGTGACGGTTTACTTATATTCTTTTGCTGAATAAGTTAGCATAATTTATTTATTCAAGTAGGTCAATTCAGTGATTAAAAAATAAATATAGTTTCAATAAGTTACGACCTATTTAGTACATTTCATAATATTTTCTGTTTTTAACTACAAGAAATTAAATAGAATTATAAATCCTGTTACTTCAAGATAATAGTAAAATCAGTCTTTATTTTAAAATCGCAATTCACGTATAGAATAAAAAATACCAAAATTCACAACTTACTTAAGACATGGCGTATTCACATTATTTAGTATTAATAATTAAAACAACTCAATCTAAAATCTCGCTTAATTTGTTATGATATGAGGTTTAGTTTGTTGTGCTCCAACTTTTTCATTTATCTCGCAATTCAAATAAGTTCTAAATAATTGATAAAGAGTTATAATCTTGAGTTTTACCTTAACTAACTACCTAATGAATAAAACGGAATCTTTTAGTGTATATCTTAATGGGATAGGTGCACTAAAATTTCTAAAATTTGTAATGAAAATGCAATTGAGTCTTAAAATTTTCAAATTGTGCAATCAATTCTTAAAACTTTTCAAATTTGTGCAATTAAATCTATTCATTAACTCCATCCAGGTTGATTACAAAAAATATTGATGTACTTTTTTATTACTTTCTTAAGATACATGGCACCAAAGCCACGTAGAGAACAACTTGAAGAAAAAAAAAGAAGATAAGAATTAAAAACAAAAAAGCTAAAAATTTAAAAAATTAAATAAGGAAGACCATTGGTTGTTCTGCTTTGGCATCGCTGGCAACCCTCATCTGGGTGTAGGCGACGGTCGGCGAGTAGGCGAGGGTGGCTGGCCCTTGTTCACAGCATGATATAGGGAGGGCCTGCAATCCCTCACCCCGATCCGGGCTAGAGTTGCCGGCCCTCGCCAGTGAACTCCGGTGGCGGTGGCGCCCCATCCTCTGGCGTGATGGAGGCTATTACAAGTTTATATCTATAATTTGACGACGTTGATTCATGAATGAAAAGTAAAACATAGACTGGACACCGCTCCAACATAAAGCTCTCCTTTTTCGATTCTCTGACAGCTCCCATTTTTCTTGTTTGCACGTCTCTGGTTTTGCTGGCGTTCAATCCAGACAAATCCTTCATCTTTCTCACAATAATATCCCTCACCTTGTTCGTACATAATCATTAAGCCACAGACTATCAAACAATTACATATCTATGTGAAGATAGTTTTTGAGGTGTAATTGCACTGTCCCAAATTTAACATGAATTACGATGATTAATATTCGAGATCTTTTTTCAGTTTGTGCTAATCTAAGCTAATAACCCTCGACTTTGTGACTCATCTGTATCTGGTGATTAAGTTCACATAGAAAAAGGAGGAAAAGGAATCTATTCTCACTGTCCTTGTCCACATCAAAGCACCTTAACCTAGGGAGGGCCTGAACGCCAGTAGCCAAATGAATGTAGTTATGAGGCAACATGAAGTTCATTTATGTTTCCACTAGCCGCACTTTGACATCCCTGGCGTGACTAAAGAACATAAACTTCTAGATTGTTGATGCACTAGCACATCACACGTTGATTCATGAATGAAAAGAGAAACATAGAATGGACATTCAGATGGCGCATAAATTGGTCTTTTTCGATTCTCTCCAAATGGGGTTAAATTTTTTTTGTTTTGATCTGGTTTTGGGCGTTGATCCAGACAAATCCTTCATCCAGACCAAAAGACCATGACATCCCTTTCCAGCTTCAAACCATATCATTAATACTGTATAGACTATAAAACAATTACAACTATCTATGCAAGATAGTTTTTGAGGTGTAATTGCACTGTCCCAAATTTAACATGAATTAATGATGATTAATATTCGAGATCTTTTTCAAATTGGTGCAACGATCTAAATTGAAGTAAAATATCGACTTTGTGACTCATCTGTATCTGGTGATTAAGTTCACATAGAAAAAGGAGGAAAAGGAATCTATTCCTCACTGTCAGCTGTGCTACGCTCATCAAAGCGCCTTAACCTGGTTCGAGAAAGACATGAACAAACGCCAGTAGCCAAATGAAAACTGAACACCATGTTGCAACATGAAGTTCATTTATGTTTCCACTAGTCGCACTTTGACATACCGGTTGACTAAAGAACATAAAGCTTCTAGATTATTGATGCACTAGCACATCACAGTATACAATTCTGGAGAACAGAGAATCATGCAATGGACATTCCAGATGACGCACAAATTAGTCTACTGATGACTCCAAATGGGGTTAAATTTTTTTTTATTTTGATCGATAGGGCCATTGATAATGCAACTGCTCCTCTCAGACCAGACCAAAAGACCATGACAGCTTCGTTCCAGCTCAAACCATATCCAAAATACTGTATAAGAGGATATAAAGTAACCACAACTATGGCTCGTGCAACTTGAGTAAAGACATAAAGAAGAAAGATAGCCCCAGGAGCTCCCTGAAAGAAGCAGTTTAAATGACTCTGTGGATCAGTGAAGAAGATGGACAAATAGGTGCAACGATGCTGAAATTGAAGTAAAATGTCGGCAGTCCAAACTCCAAAGACCAAGTGAGATATATTTACCTAGCCAAAGCCAAAAGCTAAGTTCAAGACACTATGTGGTCTTCTCCATATTGAACAGGATAACAATCTTTACTGGTTCACGACAAAGACATGCCAACAAACAACTTTAGCTTCGAAAACAAAACTGAACATCATTGTTGGTATCTTCTCTATTGTGTTCAGAGACGCATAAAACAGGAAAGTCAATATTTCTCTCGAAGATGTGTAAACGCATACGGACCCAAGAAGAACCTGTAAATGCATTGCTGAAAGAAGCATCTTTATGCATGGGAACCACGCCCTACTGAGACAAATACCAAGAAAGAAGAAGTACAAGAGAGCAGTTCAAGTTAGCAGCTACATCCACTCGACACTCGCAGGCTTGCCTTTATTTTCACCGAGTATGAAAAGACACTTTACATATGGGACTGGCGATCTTCAAAGTACAAAAAAATTTCAAAATTGGTTCCTCAAAAGAAATGTGTCCTGCCCAAGCAAACTCAGATTCCATCGGTCTTTCATCGGCTCATTATATCCGCAAAGAAACTCTCCCAAAACGCAATCATTAAACCTAAGTTAGATTCCAGCAAATGTGACATGTGAACCCGACAAAAACAAAACGTAAGATTCATCTCGGTTCCATACAAGAGATTCATGGCCAAATCCAGCAACACTCAGAATCGAATTTATATCAAAAGAATGCTGAACACATATCTGAATCGAGACAGGTTGCTACATGATTCGAAGTGCATAGACTCATACTCAGTGAAAGACGACAGAACTTAAGTGAAACCTATACAGCAAAAACTATCGACATACATCAATTCACAACATGGAAATCAACACAAGCGAACTGTCAATGTGCTAATCTTATAACAGGAAGCCCTCAGTCAGAAACACATCAGGCAACTATACATCCCGGTGCATCAGTAGTATCAGTTTTGTATTTGACTTTGACCCGTCGCCAAGCAGGACCGAACGAACTGAATTTCAATTTCGCAAATCTAATCCAAATACTATTCCACTTTAGTCCCTAATTTGACGAAAATCAAGCACATGCCACTTACGAACTCGGACAAATCCACTCAAACGCCATAACAGAAGCAAAATCAATCAGCCACACAAAATTCATCTCGAATCATATCCACAAATTACACACGAACCAAAATCAAAGTCACACTTTTGGATGTCCTTGTAAGAAACCTAATTTGCGTTTGAACTCAGAGATATGATTCGACTAAAAAACTCAGAATTAGAGTAACATAGCCTGAACCGAACCGAAACAAGTACATTACCTGTTTTTATAATCGTTTGCCCTATCAATAAAAGAAAAATACCCGAATGGAAAAGAAAACCAACGTGGAACCAACCTATGCAGGTGCTTCTCGACTTGACTTGCTTTTCTCTATCAATAAAAGAAATGGAAAAGAAAGCGAACCAGTAATACTCACATGCTCCCCTTGCTAATATACATGCGTCAATCACAAAAACATATTTTGACATGAATGTCAGTGGGATACTTTGTTAAGATATTCGAATAAGGAAAATTTATTATTTTCAATCCAAAATCTACTCTTTTTTTAATTTCTTTCAAAAGAAATTCCTCTAAAGAAGCAAATCTCAAAATAAATGTCCACAAATACAATTTTCTAAGACTAGATTTTTCTATACTACATCATTCCCAAACATTATTTACTCAGTTGGAGGCACCATATTGAAATTTCAGATAAAGATTTAAGATTATATTGGTAAAATTAAAATATTTAGTACTGAATTGATATTAATATAATAAATTAAAGATTGACTTACATTAATGTCACATCTCCTTGACTGACATTACAAACAATTCAAACAAAAGTCGTGGAAAGAGACATTGCTCATTTAACAGATTTTAGAAAGCATTTAACGGCCACAATCCCCCAGAGCTGCAATATCTTATGGTTGATTTTGGATGTTGCCCTATCAAATTTTAACATTGGTGCAATCTTAAAATATGTTATACTAAAAATACGAAGTTACCATAACTATGAAATTGAACTCAAACTATTATTTTAGGTTCCGTTCATTTTGCGGAAAATGTAACGTTTCTGGAAAATATTTTTCAAGAAGCCATTTTCTAAGAAAATAATACAATTTTCCGGTGTTCAGTTGAAATTTGAAAAACACCCAAAAAATTTTTTGCCGTTTGTTATGGAAAATCTTATTCCTCCGTGCACTGCTTTTATTTTAATAATTTTTAAATTTTTAAAATCGGTTTTTTAATTATCTTTTTTCTTTTCTTTCTTTTTTCGTTTACCTTCTTCTCCGGCGGTCGTTGGCCACGGTGAAGACCGACGACCGGCCATGGGAGAGCTTAAGCCTTGCCACGGGCTAGCGAGGCTTGAGCTCACCAAAGGTCAACAAGCCGCCTCGCAAGTCATGGTCTGGCAAGGCTCGAGGCCTTGAGCTTGAGAGCTCAGTAGACCACAAGGCCTATAACTAGTAAGGTGACAGCTCACTCGCTCGCTGACCTCCGACGAGGCCTTAAGCCTTGCTGCCCTTTAGCAATGCTCAAGCCTGGTCAATCTGGCAAGCTCGAGCTTGCTTGTGGCTAGTCGCCGGCCTTCAGTGTGGCTAGCGACCGGTCGAAGAAGGGAAAAAAAGAAAAGAAAAGAATAAAAATAATTAAAATGAAGGAAAGAAAAGGAAATCATTTTCCCCACTTTTAAAGTTGTTTTTTCCATTGAGGGAAAAATTTTCGTTGACTAGTATATTTTCCGTGAATTGAACATCGAAAAATCCTGAAAACATTTTCCTGTAAGTTGTTTTTTACGAAACAAAAAGAGCCTTAGATTAAAATTAAACAATAAATCTCTTGTGATTAAACTAACATGGTGTACGGCCAAAAAGTGTGTTTTTAATGATGAGCTTTTTCTTGTTTTGATTTTTCAAGAGTTCTCGTGGTTTTTCTTTAAATATGAACAGAATAGTTCAAATCTCAAAACTTTATGGAAAGATTTCACATGACTTCAAAAAACTTCAAATGATATAGTACATGACTGGTATTAATACTAGACCAATTCGTGACTGGTGGGGCTATTTCAACCCTAATAATTTAGTTGAAATTTAGGCGGTGGACCTCAAATTATTTACGTTATTTCTTTTTTTTTTAAAGTTTTTCCATATCTTGGTACGATCCTATTGCTATAATTAAGGATATCACATGTTTATTTTATATTTTTAAGAGGATATTAATGTGTACACGAAAAGCACTATGTTTCCTTTTTTTTTCATTTTTTATATTTTACTTGATTACATATTAGCTTTGTTGAAGAGAGAAATCTTCAATATTTTTTTTCAAATTGTCAAGAAAATTTATAGATTAACGTCAAGTAGAATCGAGAAAATTTTGAGCATTAACTACTTTTTAACCCAATCAAATGTTTACAAGCTTTTATTTTTCTGGTGTCTATCATCATCAAATTCTTTCTTATGAGTTGTCTTTTATGTACTGTAATTGGATGACCGGACGAGACAAAAAAAAAAGCTCTCTTTAAAGATTTGTCAAAATAAAATCACAATTACAATCTCAATGGAAAATTTAAAGATGAAAATTCAATTAAACCAAAGCTTTGCATAAAATATGAAAATAATTTACAATGACTGTTAAATTTCATTCATTTCATGTCGACAAAAATAAATATCATTTATGGAATGTTTACGAAAAAATATTATTAAAGTGCCTCAATATGTATAGTCTTTATGGGTCATGGTTTTTAGCTTTTTTTAGATACCTTCAGAACTTCTTATAAAAGTGTTTGATGGATAATGGAAAACAATCATCAATTCTTTGACACAGTAAGAAAGAAGATTTGATATATTTTTTTTCCGGACTAATCAAACGACAAATTCACCCCAAAAACAAAAACAGAAAACATGCCTCTAAGTTGCTACCGGAGTGACGATAAAGAAGAGCTATTTTTTATTTTCTCTAAATAGCAAAAGTTTAAAATCGGAGGAAATGTATAATAGGAAAAAGATCAGCATCTATAATCATTAATATTTTTTTTTATTTTTTTAATCTGAAAATGGTGGGGACGGAGACTTGCAAAGAGAAGTCCGAGTCGATGACTGTCTCGCTCCGTTTCTGCAGACGAGCGATCCCTTCCTTTCCCATGTCCGCACAACACAGAGAGAGAGAAAAAAATATGGGAAGATGTCCGGTGTCATTTGATTAGGCGGAGAGAATCATAAACACAGAGAGAGAGAAAGAGAGAGAGAGAGAGAGATGGATCGTGTACCGTTGACCATGGCCGTGATTTTGGCGGTTTTGGCCGTAGGTCTTGCGTCTGTTGATCCGCTGGTGCACGGGTGGGTGCAGGTGCTCGTGGTTTGCGCGGTTGCATCCGCCTTAGATGTCCGAATCAGGAGAAGGAACACGGATCTGGCCAAGCTGATGTGGTCAGCTGTGATGGTTTTGGCCTTTCCCATGGGATTAAGGTACCTAAACGTGGAGACACAGGCTTCCTTGTTCGTGGTCTGGGTCGCGTTATCGGTGCTTCGTGTCCTCCCCGGGGGGAAGTTCACCGGCGGCGCGGAGCTGCTGCGAGACTTCGGCATGGGCCTGCTTGGGTGTTTTGCACTTCGTTATCTGAGGATGGAGATTTATGCTTTGGCTCAAGCGGTTTGGACTCTGCTCCCGCCTTTGCCGCCGGTTAGAAACGCTGGAGCGGGACGGCCCGGATACAGCGAGCATGGAGGTTGCGCGATGTCAATTTACGCTTTCGATCTGAATTATGTTTGTTGAGGTGGAGTCCCTTGAGCCCTTTTTTTTTTTTTTTCCTTTTTTCTTTTTTCTACAGGGAGGATCCTCCTCGTCGATCTCTACCTCGGCTAAGAAAGAGTCGCGTGTTTTCTTGAGTTTCAACCGAGGACCAGACATCCCTGATGTGTTTATAGACTTCCTGATGGCTCAACTCACGAGATCTGGGATCTCGGTCTTTGGAGATGGGAAAAAGCTGCCTGAAGGGGAAGACCTAGTTGGAGTGATCAAGCGATCGGACGTATCGATTCCAATCATCTCCAAAGGCTACGCTTCCTCCGAAGGTTGCCTCGTGGAGTTGGGGCTAATGTTGGAGTGCAAAAGAACAAACAGCCAAACGATCATTCCCATATTTTACGACGTCGATCCATCGGATGTTCGACACGTCAGGGGTTCTTTCGAAATGTCCTTGAAGGACCACGAGATGAAGGGAACAGATGGCCGGACAATCAATGCATGGGGAAGGGCTCTTCGTGAGGTTGGGGGTTTGGAGAGATTTTACTCTGCAGACGACAATTCTTGGTAATTCAATTCTAGCTGATTTCACTTGATATTTTCTTAAGACCTTATCTATAGTAGAATTCATAGTCTTCTGACAGAGAGAGGAATGGCGCTGAGTGAACATGCCGTCTGCAATCGCTGCATTCACAAGATTATTGGTCACGCAATGAAACCCATTTGTCCATTGCTCTTTTCATGCATTGCTTTGTTTACACAAAGGCCCGATTGTGTGCACAATTTAATTCATTTCTGCTTGCGCTCTTTGCAATTGCCGTCTTGTTTCTTAATTCCTAATCCTGTCCCTAATTCAAATTTAGCAGGTCTAGTTTCAAGCTTTTAAAGCAAATCCACTTAGATGTGCTGCAACTGTTCGGTAAGCAGGACATTAAGGAGAATTTGGTCGGAATTCAGGATCGAGTACAAGAGGTCATGACAAAGCTTGGTGTTTACTATAAAGATGGACAATCAATTGGGTTACATGGTGGGGATGTCCGAGTAGTTGGAATCTATGGTGCTTGTGGGGTTGGCAAGACAACTCTTGCAAAGGCTGTTTATAAAGACATTGCTTCTCTCTTTGATGGCTGTAGCTATCTTGAGGACATTCAAGAAAGGTTTACACAATCTGAAGGACTCAAGTCTTTGCAAAATCAGTTGATTTCTGACCTGCTAAAGCGAAGCTGCCCAATGTTTACTTGTGAAGAAGGTGCGCACATCATCAGACATAGATTTCATAGCACAAGAGTTCTTATTATCCTTGATGATGTCAATTACCATCATCAACTTGAACCATTCATCGGGATGCTCAGTTGGTTTGGTCCAAGAAGTAGGATCATTGTGACTACACGAGATTATGGTCTTATTAACATCCCAGAAGTGGCAGAAAGATATGAAGTCAAACCTCTGAAACCTGATCAAGCTCTTCTTCTCTTTCGGCGGCATGCTTCTAATGGCCTGCAATTCCCAGAAGGATATGATTCTCTGTTCGATGAAATTATATCTGTGACTGGACAAATTCCTTTGGCAATTGAGGTTCTAGCTCCAATTTTATGCAGGATGCCCACAAAACTATGGCATAAAATCTTTAGGATATTGAGAGTGCTTGATGATCCAGTCGAAGGCATGTTGACAGCAAGCTTTGTGTGTCTTAATGATAAGACCAAAGAAATGCTATTGGATATAGCGTGTTTCTTTGTTGGAAAGGATATTGCCAAACCCATTTTCATGTGGTGTGCTTGCGGCTATGATCCTCTCAGTGGAATCAAAGTTTTGCTCGACATGTCTTTGGTGCAAATTGGAGAAAATAACAAACTATGGATGCATGATGAGCTGAGAAATCTTTGTCAGCAATTCCTCTGCAATGGGGATCCCAAAAGTCCTGAAAGGCACAGTAGGCTATGGAATTATGAGGATGCAATATCATTGTTGAAGGAAAGGAAGGTATGCCTGGGAGTGGTAAAATGATTTCTAGAGTTGAGCAAGTCATATATAGTTCGCTTGTTCACTCGGCTCAATATCATACTTAAAGTACTGCAGATTGACATCTACTGATATGCGAGGATGATATTGTTGTATTCACTTATTGTTTCATTTGACAGGGAACTGAATTGGTTGAAGCCCTCGATCTCAAGTTTGATAACAGTAGCCATGACTGCTTTACATGTGAAGAATTTGAACTTCTGCCAGACCTGAGGTTCCTCAAATTGGGTAAAGCCAGAATCATAGGAGACTCTAAGAATGCCCTATCGAATTTAAGGTGGCTTGATTGGCAAGGGTGTCCTGAGACCTTTGGAGCTTGTGATTTGCATCTAAAAGAGTTGGTCATTCTTGATTTATCATGGAGTAAGGTTGCGCATGACTGGAAAGGGTGGAGTCAAATCAAGGTAACTATGAAGAGATTTTTTGGTTTCATTCAATTTGATGTCAACTTTATCTGGATATTTCTTTTGTTTTGCAGATGCCACAGTTGAGAATTCTAAACCTTACGGGATGTACCGGCCTATTGATGACTCCTGATCTCTCTGGTTTCGAGAAGTTGGAGATATTGATTCTCGAGCATTGTTCTCGATTGGTGAATATTGATGCTTCAATTGCTCAGCTAAAGTGCTTAGTCACCCTGAATTTGAAGTTCTGCACTGAACTCAGCATGTTGCCAAAAGAACTTAATGATATGAAAGAAATGAGGGAGCTTCTAATAGATGGAACTTCTATAAGGGAAATTCCCAGCGCCCTAGCCAATATGAAGAAACTTAAAATTCTCAGTGCCCCCAATTGCTTCTCTCTGAGTGGTCTGCCCGAATCAATCGGTCAGTTGGAAGCTCTTTCGGTGCTCTTGCTGGACAGTGCAAAAATTGTTGAACTCCCCGACTCAATTGGAGAGCTGGTGCAACTGAAGCAGTTATCTTTGAGAAACTGTCATTGTCTAGGGGAGCTTCCAGACTCGATTGGCAAATTGGGAAGCACATTATTCGAGCTGGATGTGTCAGGGACAGGTGTTTCTAAATTGCCAGCTTCGATCAGGAACCTACGGAACTTGAAAGTACTGAAAATGGACTCTTGTTTCATAAGAGAATTCCCTCACGATATTGGAAGGCTAACCAACCTCGAAGAGATGCATGCCTTGCGGTGTAGGAGCTTGGAAGGGGACATTCCAAGTGATATCGGGGAATTGAAATCTCTGAGGACATTGGTTCTAGGATATACTCGTATTTCCAGCTTGCCACCATGCATCCAGTCGCTTTGCTGTCTTCAGACCCTTGATTTACTTCACTGTGACAGAATTGAAGCATTGCCAATACTCCCCTCTAGCTTGACTCACTTGCATGTGATCTCTAGGAACATGAAGGTCGTGCCATCTATTGATAACTTGACAAAGTTGGAAGAGTTGTGCCTTGGCGATGAAGATTTCAAGGAAATAAAGCTACCCTCAACACACAGGATGATGAATTTCATTCCTGACCAGGGTGGGGGTTCTCTCCTTTCGTTGGCCCAAAAGGTTTTCAAGGCTGAAGGTGTTGGAGTTGTCTCATTCATGGATCACGGACCTTTGCTTGAGGGACGAATGTCTCCCTCAGCTCACGAAACTTGTCGTGTCGGGCGCAAACCTCAGGAGAATTCTGCAACTTCCGTTGACATTGTCGTTCCTCTCAGTTCAAGGCTGTTTATCATTGAAAAGATTGCCGACCGTTCAATGTTTGAAAGGTTTGACTGAATTACAGCTCTCACACTCTGCAGTCAGAGAGGTTGAAGGGCTTGGAGAGCTAGGAGCCCTGGAGATCATAGATATATCTCACTGCGAAATACGGAATCTCGAAGGGCTTGGCCAGTTAACTTCCTTGATAAGTTTGACGCTTTCGGACTGTGATCATCTCCGTGAGTTGCCTAACATATCAAATCTGAAGATGTTGAAAATTTTAGAAATCCGCCGATGCAGGGAGATTAAAAATATTCAAGGTCTGCAAGAAATAAGATCATCCTTAGAGAAGCTGCATGTAGGTGAACGCAAGGATGAAGACTCTCTGGAGGAGGTACATGATGATTTTTCTCCGTAATACCTAAAATTTTGATGATATACAATTTTGATAAGTTGATTCACATACGATTTTTTTTACAAATTTTTGAACTTTGAAGTAACATTTTAAATTTTGCAGAATGTTGCTTTTTTGCTTTTGCTGAAGCACAAACAAACATGCCAGAAATGATCATCACTTATTAATAAATTTAAAAAACTATATGAAAATGTACCTAATTAATAAATTTAAAAACTATATGAAAATGTCTCTATAAAAATTGGATGAGGCTATTTTCACACTTTAAATGACTAAATTCACTTCATTTTTACTAGATAGACAAAATTGCCCTTGATTGTTTTCATATTTGTATGTTTTTTTCAATTTAATTGCTTTCTTATGATGAGTTTCCTTTAAATTCAAATTGTACACTACTATTTAGAAAATAAAGATTAGCCTCTTGTTCATTATTGCTCTTGTTAAAAATTTTAAATGATAAACTACGCATTCATCAAATAACTTTAGTTTTTATAACAGTTGGCAATGGTTACACAAAATCTCGCATGATATGAGAGCAAGAGGTCTTGAGTTCAAATCTTCCATTATCCTTATTTGCCTCCCCAGTTGAATATTTCCACACTTTACACTATAGTCTAAGTCTAGCCTATGCGTGAGAGAGGAGAGTGTTAGAATATTTAAATGACAAATCACGCATTCGTCTAACAGTTTAAGCTTTTAGAACAATTGGCAATGGTCCCATAAAATCTCACAGCTCTAATCGCAATATATCCATTTCTTGTCATCAATTTCTACCCTTAGCAGCTCCCTTCTGTGGTGAATTTTGTTATTTGATTAGTCTCAGAATAAAAATCATGACTTTTATTAGTCTCGGAGTAAATATCATCTCTTTATATACCAAAGAATTGGCGATTTTATTGACATAGTTTTACATAGAGGATGTTAAGTAATTATCTCTCTCTCTCTCCCCGGTGGCCAAGGCTGTGGAGGACAAAGATATACAAGGAGATTGTGGCCCTGGACCTCTTCCCCAGTGCCCGCAGCAACCGGAGAAGCACGCAGAACACAAGCTTCTCCCGGTCATGGTCAGGTGCGGGTACAGCAAGTCGTCCTGGGCCATGAACCCAGTCCGCCGCAGCTTCGACCGCCCGAGCCTGCAGTCGTTCTTGATGATCGTCCAGGGGAGGCCACCGTGGAGCCTCCCCATTTTCTTCATCCGCTGTGGAGATCCAGGGGCTCCGCTTCTCCGCCATTTTCTTCATCTGCATCAGCCTCCGCTCCCTCAGCGCCTCCCCAAGCTGAGGAGGAAGAACAATTTGACTCAGCTGAAGATGAAGAACCAGAAGGGCAAGAAGTAGAAGTTGAAGAAGAAGAGGGAGAGGATGAACAGAGTCTTGATGATGTGTACCGCCAGGTTAAAAGGACCAAATTCGACACCAAACAAGCATCCGGTGAGATTTTGCCTGAGCCATCTGTGAGCGTGATGCCTGCTTTTGTGCATTTTGAAGATGACGACATTGTGGAGACACATTGGCCAGCGACGGGGAGAAAAGGGAAGGGCAAGGCGAGTAACAAGGTGGAGGAGGAGATCGACACGAGAGCCGATGAATTCATCAACAGGTTCAGGCAGCACCTGAAGTTGCATAGGCCGGATTCCATAATTAGGTTCGAGGAGATGCTTAATAGAGGGTGTAGCTCCGCGTCTCCGCCACATTTTGAAGAGGACGACATTGTGGAGGCACGTCTGCTAGCGACGGAGAGAAAAGCGAAGGGCAAGGCGAGTGACGAGCTAGGTAGCACGGACACGTTATTTTTGCGTCCGAATCGGTATCCGACACCCTCGGGCATGCTCCGACGATGCGTCGCCAGCACGCTCCGACACGTCGCCGACACGGTCCGACATGTCGCCGACGCGTGTCGGCACGTCTCCGAACACGCAGTCAACGCGTCAGACACGCCGGCGACACGAGAGTCCGGAGCACAAGGGAGATAGAAGAAAGAAAAGCCCCCTCTCGTCAGATCTCTCTCGCCAAATCGAGGCTCGGATGCTGCGAACCCCACCACGAATCCTCTCTGAGAAATGGGGAACGGGGACGTGGGGATCTGAGAATCGGTCAAGATGGGGGGAGAGAATTTGCCCGGGGGAGGGAGGATCTGGAAATCTAGGTGGAACAACGAGATCGGGAAGGGTTTTGAGAACTCACCAACGACCCCCGATCCTCCCGAGCCGAGCATCATGGATGAGCGAGCTGAGCGAATCGGAGTTGCGAGAATTGCTAGAGATCTGATCGGAGAAGAGGGAGGGAGGGACAAACTCGAGAGAGAGCACGAAAGATTGAAACAGAGACGAGAGATAAAGAGATAGAGTCAAAAGATGAGAAAATCTAGGGAAAGAAAAGGAAAGTGGGCTGTGGACCGGCTGCTTTTTTTAAATTTTTATCTTGTACTTTTCTTTTTTCAAATTTAATTATTTACTTTTAGTTTTTTAATTAATATATTTATTTATATATAATCATTTTTTGAAAATTTGTGTATAATTTTTTAGGGTAAGTTCACTCTAGGCTTTTTATTTTTATTTATTTACTTATTTGAATCAAATTTAAAAATAATAATTTATCATATATATTTAATATTCAACGTGTCCTAACGTGTTGGAATTCTCTATTTTTGAGAAATTTTAATAGTGTTGCAAATATCATAATTCCGTCATTAAAAATTAGGTGACGAGGTGGAGGAACAGGAACTCCACGCGAGGGCCGATGACTTCATCAAAAGGTTAAGTCGGCAACTGAGAGCTGGAGCTATGTGCTTGATTAGACAGAGTGGCTTTGCGAGTCCATATCAATATCGGCACCATCTTCCTCAGCCTCATCCTCAGGGTTCATCTCAAGAATCTTTAAGCACAATAAATTCCAATCAGTGGATAACTCAAAGGAAGAAGGGAGACAACGAGCATATTATACGAGGAACACATTATCATCACTCATCAGCCAAGAAACATGCTACGGACGTCGGTTAGCCCAAATTACAAAGACATTCGAGACTAACTTGCCACACCCCGAATTTTCAACAGAGATTTGTCAGGGACAGTCCCCAAATCACGAGCACAACAAGAGCCCTTCAATCAAACCCATTTTACAGTCAAACCAATCCCGAAAAGATACCTCCACAATGTTGCCGACCAGGTAAGGGAGTTGCTTGTTGAGCTTAATCTTCTCTTGGTTCTCCTATATCTTCTCCTTATACGACTCGAGCTCCAGATTCTTCCTCTGGAACTCCTCCTGTCACCACAAACCGAAAAATAAAAAAAAGCAATATCCCATCAAAACCCCCCATCAATGCACCTACTCAAATCACTAGATTCGAAAACAAACCCTCGCGCACAAAACAAATTACCGAAGACCCAACAAACAAGCAAAGCTCGCGCTACAAGCCCTAGGAATCCAATCGAAAAACCATTACATCCGAAATTCACAGAAAAAGATAGAGACGAATTCATGACGTACTGGTCCAAATCATCAGAAAAATCGGCCTCATTACCTTGGTCAAATTATTTATATTACATAGTGATAAGTTTCATTGTTTTCACGGCATGAATGTCCCTAATTCCCTTTCATTCCAAGACGACCCATTTTTTTTTAGTAAGTCTATTTCAAAAGTGGTAAATACGTTTACTAGTGGTAATTTTGTTTCGATCGTCATGAATATTAATTTTATGGTAACATACCTAATTCACCAATTGAAAAAAAGAGCCTTATTCCATTTTAAATTTATTCTCAAATGTGGCAAAAAGATCATTGTGTGGTAAGCATAGACTGCATTTTCTTTTTTTCAGATTTTTTGTACCTTTCAGTATGGTAAAAAGTCTCATTTCGCCGTAATTCTAGCTATGAGTGGTTAAAAAAATTGGTTTGTCCATAAATATGTCCCAAATGTGGCTAAAACCCAAGATGCTAGTTCCTCATAACAATATACCTTGATTTTGTGGCAAGCATCTTTCCGTTAAAAGAGCTGTCTTTTCCTATAAATTTTTTGGGCACGTTTTATTTGTAAAAGTATATAAAAAGGAATAAAATCACCGAAAACTCCAAATTATGCCCATCATGACACATTTACCCCCCAAATTTATTTGTGACACCAAAAAATCAAAACTATGCACATTATAACACATTTACCCTTTATTACAATTATGTCCAAAATCACTATTAAAAAGCTAAAGTGGATCTCACATGGCACTTTTAGAGACACATGGCTTTGATGTGGCATCACATGAGCGTCACATTGAAAAAAGAAAAAAGGAAAAATTGCATTGTTCATCGTCTTCTCCACAACTTCGCGAAATACTGTTCATCGCGTCCATCATCTTCAATCGCTTGGCCAAACTCCTCCAACACTCTTGCTTTGCTGGCCACTACTACATAGACCTCCGGTGGCTCTTGCCCGACAATCCACGAGCTTCAAGATCGAAGTCAGAACATCAAGCCAAGCTTCGAGCTTGAGCAGCCATGGCAGTTGCGTGCTTGGAAGCTCGAGCTTCAAGCCAAGCTTTGAAGCTCGTGGCCGGCTTTGAGCTCTCATGGCCATGGTGGCCACGAGCTTCAAAGCTTGGCCTTGGAAAAAGAAAAAAAAATACTATTCGTTGTCTTCCTCGCGAGAAAGAACAATACTTTCTTGTTCAAAAAACGAAGGTTGAAGAAAGTCAAACTTGACAACTTAATGGGTTATAGATTAAGTTTTAAAAACAAGCCTAAGTTGGTCATAAAATGGGTTACTTAACAATTTAATGGGTCTTAAAAGGGTTTTAAATGGGTTATAGATTAGTTACCTATTAAGCTTGAGTAAATCATAGGTTATTATTTAAAGTTTTAGTTTTTTTATTTTTTATTTTTAAATATTTTATTTTATTTTATTTTTCTTTTAATCTTTTATTTCTACAAATTTCGGCAAGGGTTGCTAATCAATGAATGGCGAGGGCCGATTAGTTACCTATTAAGCTCGGGTTATTAAAAAATTATTTTTTATTTTTATTTTCTTTTTTTTTTTTCCACCCACGAGAGAGGGTCTCAACCCTCATCGCCCTTGCCGACCCTTGCTTGTGGTCGGTGAGGGTCCACCAGCGACCCTCGTTGGACTTAGAAGAAAAAAAAGAAAAAAAAAATTCAAAAATTTTTAGAAAAATGATAAAATTATCCAAAGTGTTTTAGCAATATCATTTTTTTTAAGAAAAATTATAAGAAACAAGTTTTTTAAATTGGATTAAACATGAAAGCATTTTAATAATATGGATCAAATATGGGTTGGATATGGGATAAGTCGGGTATGAATCAAGAAATTTGTACTACGAATAAATGGGTCGGATCAAATGACCCGATCCAAATTCGACCCGATCTATTGGGCAGGCCTAGCCTAGATTCATCAAGGCCGCCAATTTTAGCTTCGGTGAGCTTGATTCATGATACCTCAAAAAGAGCAAAAACAAAAAGCCCACTCGGAAGAGAAATAAATTGAGCCAAGAGAGAGTTAAAAGCCCACAAAGACAAAAAGAGCCCATCCGGCTAAAAGCCCATTGAGGTGTGCAGCTCCTGTTCGAGTCACTCTTATCGGTGTGATCATCCGTCATTAACGCGTTGAGGATCTTCGTTACTCCATTTACTCGTCGACCTCGAGACCGTATATTCATTTTGAACAAGGCTTGGTCACTTCCTCTTCACGGCCTTCTTATACACGAAAAAATGGAGAAATGATGTTATGATGGTTTGGAGATTAACACCAACTAAGTTTGATTCAATGATCTGAATCTGATGTTGTGGTTGTTTGCGATAACTCGGAACGGGTTGGTGTTTTAGATTTGCATAAAGGATGACTTCTCCCAAACGCTCCCCATTTGTTCCATAAAATGTCAAGCCAGGTTCCTACTAGACCTATCACCGATTTTGGTGTATTTTGAGTGTACATTAACGTCTTGGATAAGAAACTTCCATTCCCTGTTGAGTAGTATCATTTTCTTGTCTCTTTGCCTTTGTTCCGTGCTTTAAGTATGTTTTCATCCAGCCTTGTTAACCTGAGTCTGAGAATTGAGGTCAGATCTGAGTAAAAGCTGAACCGAATTTGGAGAATAGCTGTTGGTCTAAACTTCTGAGGATTTTGTTTGGTATGTTTAATTGAAATTAGCAGATCGTGAATTTTTTCATCGTTGCTCTGACTTCACTATTCTTTGCTGCTTATATGTTCTGACAATGGTCTGCGACGGTGGCTGATGAGAATGTGATGTGGAGTCATTCATTTAAGTCCTCGCCCCTGGTAATGTTCATGGTGTACGCTTCTAGGGTTTTAGACCCTGGTATTTCTACTCTTCTTGTGTACATGTGTTTGTCGTGGACTAACTGTGTTGGTAGTGGCTGGAGATGGTCACTGGAACGTAAAGGCTAAAGGCCGCTGATGGATAAAGGTAGATGGGGGTCCGGCGATTGGAGGTGGTTGATGGTGAACTGTACCATTCTCGGAAGATAGAGTAGATATGGTCTAGTGTTGAGAGTTTGGTGTTATGTGATTAATGTTTGACCGGCATAAGTTTCTGGATTGCTCAGAAGCAGGCGATAGGTTTTGAGATACATGTGTGAATAGTGTCGGAAAATTCCCACATCAAATAACTGGTGTAATCTGGAATAGTTAGTATATTCTAGTTCACCCACAACTCATTAGTTTAAGCTTTTGAGTGAACGTGAGTTTAACTTGATACATTTACGGGCTTAGACTTTAGCTTTCTCTTCGCGATTTCCCCAGGTGTATTCCCAACAAATGGTGTACATGGATAAAATTGGGCGTTGATGGACTTGGTGCACCTAACACTCAGCTACTCACTTCACATGTGAGTAGTATTCAAGAACGAATAAAAGGAAATAACAATAATAGAAGAGGTTAAAAAGAGAAAAATAATAATGGGCTCATTTTGATTCTGATGGAAAATGGGCTTAGTGGCAGAATGGTGAAAGACGAGTGGGGATAAGAGCTGGGTTTAGAGTTTGATGTGGCTTAAATAGAAATTGGGCTTTATAGGGTTTTTTAGAAAATGGGCTATGGAAGTTTTATAATCAAAAAGGGGTTTGATTTAATAAAGCCCAACCTGTGTCCGTGGCCTAGACCCGCAAAGTCCAACTGTAGTCTACATATACTAACCGGGCCTGAAGGCCCAGTCCGATTCCCCATTTCCTGAAAACAATAAAAAAAAATAAATAATAGATAAAAAGTGATGACAGAATTCCGACAATAAAAAATGAAAAATTGGTTAGAAAAATAGGCCTTTATTAGGTTGTTAGATTTTAGTATTAGAATTAGCTTAAAAGTAGCTTAGTTTAATTTAGTTAGTGCACATATGGTTTAGGGTTTTAAAGGGCACCATTGATTTAGTTTATTCTTAATCCTTTAAAAAAGCAATTGAATTCAATTTGAACTAAGCTTACGGGGATTGTTGTCCTATGGCTCAATAACTAGGCCATGTAATATTCTTTGCTCCACGTGTATTGGATTTCTTTATTGCACTATATTTTTTACTCATTTTTTCATTACTATTTTTTGCCTTTATTGGGATTGCTTTTATTTCATTTGTTATGTTATGATTCATTTTCTTAGTTGAACGGTTATGTTACATTCTAGGACTATAATTAATACAAAAATATTGCATGGACACTTAGTGGACAAGAACCATAGAATTCATAATTTTGTAAAAAGATTGCCTGGACATCTTAGTTGACAAATAATCAAGTTTAGGTACTGAAAAAATATTAGTTAGATAACTATTGTCATCAAGATCCTGACCCTAGATCTCTAGTTACGTAGGAAATGAAGTATATTCTCATATCTCACTTAGTTTTTAGTCAATCTCAATAGACTAGCGACGACTCCTTACATAGAATTCTGATAGAGTTAATCGAATCTAAGTTTGCGTTTATTTGAGGAAAAGCGTTTTCCAAGAATTCATTTTCCGAACTTTCGTTGAAAATGATAAGTTAACCGAAAATACTTTTTGGTTAAGGAAAATATTCATGTTTAATATTAGGAAAGTGAATTTCCTAATCTAAGAAGGTGAAAACACTTTTTGGAATTGCTCATCTTAACTTTTTAAATATTTTAGGGTTAATACCACGAAAAACTCTAAACTGGTACACTTGTGACAATTTTACTCAAAACTATTTTTTTGACTATAAAAAACCCCAAACTGGTACACTTATGATAAATATACCCTGAACTATTTTTTTGACCACAAAAAACCTCAAACTGGTATACATGTAATAATTTTACCCCAAACTAATTTTTAATATTATT
The DNA here is from genome assembly GCA_024733475.1 of Syzygium grande. NCBI lineage: Eukaryota > Viridiplantae > Streptophyta > Magnoliopsida > Myrtales > Myrtaceae > Syzygium > Syzygium grande. Next base: position 9,311,151 of record JAMXDD010000008.1, read on the forward strand.
TTTTTTATTTTTCGAATTTTTTTATTAATTTTTATTTTTCCTTTACTTTTTTTTTTTTCAACCTTTCACTACTAGTTTGGAGTTTTTGGTGGTAAAAAAATTTGGGATAAATTGTCACAGTGTGTACCATTGAGCTTTTAGTTTTAGTAAAAAAAAAAAGTTCGTAAAATTGTCACACATGTACCAAATGATTTAAGGTTTTTGGTGGTATTAATTTTATTTTTTGTTATTTTTCCAATGTGGCGCCTCACGCACGCCGCATCGTATCTCTAAAAATGCCACATGGATTTACGGCTACCTTTTTAATTGTGATTTTGGACGAAACAGAATTAAAGAGTAAATGTATCAAAAAAATTAATAATAAATAGTTAATATTTTTGATGTCATAAAATTGTCATAAAATTATAGTTTTGTTGGTCAAAAAATAGTTCAGGTATATTTATTACAAGTGTACTAGTTTGGGGTTTTTTATGATCAAAAAAATAGTTTGGGGTAAAATTATCACAAGTGTATCAGTTTAGGGTTTTTCGTGGTATCAATCCAATATTTTATTCTTTTCTTTTTTCTTCCTTGCGCTGATCGTTGGCCACGACGACGGCGAGCCTCGACCTCGGCCTTGCGCGAGCTTGGGCTTGGCCGAGGTTGGTGAGCTCGACCACCTGTGGCCATCGTCATATTAATTAAGCCTCGAGCTCACCTATGACCGTCGTGGCATCGGTTCGGTTATTAGAAGGAAGGAGGAAAAAAGTAAAGGAAAGAAAAGAAAAAGAAAAGAGAAATAATAAAATTTTAAAAATAATTAAAATTTTGATTTTTTTAAAAAAAAAAAAAAATAAAAATTTGAATTTTTTTAAAATAATAAAATTTTAAGTTTTAAAAATTAAAAATTCAATTTTTTTTTTTGGCCTAAGATAAAATCATGAGATTGAAACCATTTTTCAATAAAATCCAAATATCAGAAAACAATTTCGATCATATATCACCAAATAAAAGAAAGGGTTAATACCACGAAAAACCTTAAACTGATACACTTGTGATAGATTTACCCGAAACTATTTTTTTTGACCATAAAAAATCCAAAACTGGTACATCTGTGACAATTTTACCTCGAACTATTTTTTTGACCACCAAAAACCCCAAACTGGTACACCTGTGATAATTTTACCCCGAACTAATTTTTCAATATTATTTTTTATTTTTTTCGAATTTTTTTAGTTTTTCTTTTCTTTTTCCTTTCCTTTTCTTTTTTTTTTTCCTTCATCTTCAACCTCTGGCCCGTGAGGTTGGCCCTGCTAACCTTTGGCGAGACTGACCTCACTGGCAACTGGCAAGGTCGGCCTTGCCCCACCTTTGGCGAGGGGTCGTCCTCGCCGTCGGGCAAGGTTCGACCTCGCCCGTTGGGGCCGAGGCTCGCCAACGACGGGCGAGGACGACCCTCGCTAGGGGGGGCAAGGCCGACCTCGTCAGCCAAAGGTTAAAAATGAAGGAAAAAAATAAAGGAAAAAGAAAAGATAAGAAAAACTAAAAAATTTTAGAAAAAAATTCAAAAAAATAATATTAAAAAATTAGTTCTGGGTAAAATTGTCATAGGTGTACCAGTTTAGGGTTTTTGGTGATCAAAAGAATAGTTCGGGATAAACTTGTCACAAATGTATCAATTTGGGATTTTTTATGGTCAAAAAAATAGTTTTGGTAAATTTGTCGTAAGTGTACCAGTTTAAGGTTTTTTATAGTCAAAAGAATAGTTTGGGGTAAATCAGTCACAAGTGTACTAGTTTAGGATTTTTTGTGGTATTAACCCTAAAAAAAAACTAACCATTTTCCTAAAAAATGATTTCTCGAAAATCATTTTCCGTTACCATTGAACTTTTCGCAAAACAAACGCAGCATAAATTAAAAATCCCAGTATCCCACGGGTTTGCATATGTGTTTTAGGTCCCTAATGGCTTGTTCTCGGTGCCCTGTTGTTCACCTTGATTGCCACGGGAGGTGTTTGCTTCAATGCCTCAATGAGAATGTTTTATTCTGTTATGGGAGAACTTGATTAGCTTTTGTTTGAGAGAAGAACTGGATACGTCTTCTGTTTTTTTTTTTTTTTTGGCCTCAAAGGATTATGTTATCGGAGAACTTGATTAGCTTTTGTTTGAGAGAAGAACTTTTTCTGTTTTTCTTTTTGTCGGTTGTTTTTTTTTTTTTTTTGGTAAGGCCTTTTGGTAGTTGTTTAATAAGGCAAAAGAAAAAAATTAGGGAAGAAAGGCTTTTGAGTCCAGTATATGTGCATTTAAGCTTTTGAGTGGGTAGCTTACGCTGCCCCACTGTCGATCGTGTGGCCACCGGGACTTTCTTCTACCAGTGCATGTATTTGCTCCTCTGTCCAAGGGCTAAGGTAATTTTGCGCATGTGTTTCAAGTCCCTAATGGCTTGTTCTCGGTGCCCGCTTTGATTGCCATGCAAGGTGTTTGTGTTAGTACCTCAACGGGAATGTTGATTCTGTGATAGGAGAACTTCATTAGCTTTTTTTGGGAGAAGGAAAAAGATTGTTTTCTGTTTTCACTTTTTTGTCGGTTGTTTAGTTAGGCAAAAAAGGCTTTTGAGTCAAGTATAGGTGAATTTAAGTTTTTGTGTGGGTACCTTACAGCTGATCCTCTTTATTATATTGGAATGGTGTTCTAGGTTGACTAAGATTTTATGGGTTTAGGGGTAGAATAGTGTGATAAGCCCGACAAATTCTTAATTGACATGCTTGACATTTTTAATTTACTATTTTCAGCTTTGATCCATCATATTTGTCAGTAAAGGAACTCTAATGGTTGCAAATTTTATTTTATCAATCTGATAATTTACCTTGTATTGTTGGCTTGATGACATTCCATCATCCATTTACGAAAAGGGTGGGTCATTTGATTCTTTTTGTTGTATTCGGGTTTCTTCGGGCTGTAAGAGAGATTGGAGGGTGCACTTTCAGGTTGGATTTTTGCGATTGGCTGCTTCTGTTACTAGTTGAGCATATATTGTTAAATAGAAATTTTGTTCCCCTCCTTCATCCTTTCTCAGAATGTTGAGTTATGGGCCCGTAGTCTTGGTTGATATGTTTAATTCATATTCTTTATCTTAAAATCTGTATTAAGGATAGAAGAATCTTCTTCAATGGATTTACAATTACCTTCAAGTTCTACAAGAAGTCACAAGATCGTTTTCGACTTATCACTAATGAGGTGCCTGAAAACTTCAAATTCTGACAACTACCTTTGACTAATAGAGGTCATGCCCATTATTAGTTGATACAAAATAATATCTTGCACAGTAAAAACAGTTGGCTAATCCCTTTTAATATCACATTTTACATTAAATAAAGTAAGGCATGCACGTGACTTTTCTCTTTCTAGTTCCGGCAAAAGGCACATGACTAGGTACGATGGATTAATACACATGGCAGTAAAGCTTTTCAGACTAAATGAGGACAAGGCACAATTCGTCAATTTAGAGCGTTCAACAGGGTGCTTGTTGATTATGGTATTTAATTGTTTAGGATGCACATTGTGACTTTCTTTGTCCTTTTTTTATTAGGACAATGAAGAAATGCATTGAACCCACTATTACAAGCGTATTTGTGCTCTGGATCCACTTACTTGTCTTCAGAATGGGCCTATTTGTGTGTCAACAATGTGTTTGGCCTGTCTATACCGTTTCTTCATTGTAGATTTATGCACTATCACTTGTTTCATGTCTCATTCTATGTCAGATTTCTGTGATATTGGATTTTGTTGGCATTAGTTTGGATTTCACATTCTTGCAGAGAATTTCCCCCCGGCTGGAGTGAATCGAGATTGTTAAGCAACACAAATTATTTGTACACTTAGCATCTTCTTGAATGAAATGTTTAGAAACTTGCACACTTTTCCTTCTTTTTGTTTAATGGATAAGTAATTCACTCATTTTCCTCTTTCAGGTTGTTGAAACAAGTGATCACTGCTCTGCTCATTTAGGTTACAAGAGGCTAGCACTTAAGTTGCAAACATTTTACTGCTTTAGTTCTAGTCTATCCATTGGTTGACTGGTTGTATGCCAAAAAAGTTTCTTTATTCTATATTAAACAAAATGAATGTTGTCCAGGATTTGGCTTTAACCATAGGAAACGTTCACTTCATTTAATATATGTATCAGAAGGAGTAGTTGATATCTTTGCTTCAAGTGTCATTGCATGGAGCAAAACATCGGCACATGTTCTGTCCATTTATGAGAGAGTTACTGATGTGATCTCTTAGGAGTCATTTTCAATTCAAATTTCCGATGACTGGATGATATGGCTCTTCACATCAAATCTTCTGCATTTGAATTGGTACACCATATGATGTGCTTCATTTGATGTTCAACCAGTTAAGGGTAAATGGCATCTCAAAAAGAGGCATTTGTGGCAAAGTGGACTGAGCCTTTAACTAATTTGCTTGTAAGCTTAATGGTTGAAGAGGTAAAAAGAGGAAATCACACCACTACTACCTACAACAAAGTAGGGTGGAATAACATAGTTGCAGAGTTCAATAATCAAATAACACTCCAATTTACTATAGTTTAGTTGAAGAACAGGACAAACAAATTGAGGAGACAGTATGCGAGTTATAAGAAGCTTCTTTCACAATCTAGATTTGGATGGGATCATGTTAACAAAATGGTTATTGTGGAGGATCCAAGTGTATGGGATGATCACATCAAGGTATCAGTTTACTTGGGTCATTTTGTTCTTATTGTGGATGTATGTTTCGATTATGTTGCTGACGTATGTCACTATTTTTGAAATTGCGAGATAATATCAAATGGGCTAAATTCCGAAAGGATGGGTTTCCTCAATATCCCGATCTGTGTATCATGTTTGGCGATACATATGCTATTGGGATTATGCAATAGGAAATGCAGAACACTTGGTGGTGTCGGAGGGGGAAGACAATGGTAGTGGTGGTGACAATGGTGGTGGCGCTTTGGGAGGTGATCCAAATGAACTTAGTGATGGAGTCTTCACACCTGACGTGAGTGCCACGCAAGTTTGTGAGAATCACAAGTTGAATAGGACTCCAAATTCCAAGAGGAGGAGAAAGAGTAGCACATATGATATTGCTAGCACCTGCAAAGCCATTCAAGATATGATCAAGTCCAAGGCGGGTCAATCAACAAGTGGCTCCATCACCTCACATGCCCCCCCACCCAAGAACCCCTACTCCATGGGAGCCGTGGTTGCCATCTTAAATGACATGCCTAACTTAGAGCAGAATCTTTACAACAAAGTTATGAACCAAGCATGCCTTAGTGCCAACTGGAGAGAGGGTTTTGTCCTATCTTTACCTGAAAGGAGACGCGGTCTTCTTGAATCTCTTTGAATAGATGTTGAGAACTACGATGACTTTTTCATGTTTGCTTTATTTTCACTTAATGACTTGTGTCCTTGAGATACTTTGGTTTGTTTTTATTTATGGAACTATGATGTCTTTGGTTTGTTTTTAATTATGCAACTATAATGACGTGGCTATTGTTAATTATGGAACTATGATGACGTTGTGGCTACTGTTGATGCCTGACTTATTTGTTGTGTTTGTGTTCTTCGTGCGAGGGCATAAGTAATATGGAGGGGGGTGAAAGTAGCAGCAATAATGGTCCAATAGCATCAGGTGAACCAATTGAACAGGTCTTCAATGATTTTGAGCTTAATATACTAAAAGCATGGATGTATACTGTTTTGATGAACATGTTTATGCACATGAGAGAACCTATTAGGGACAGTAAATTGTCAAGACCTAAATGGATAAGAGAGATTCTTTATGGACATTCAAATAGGGTATATGAAACTTTTCAAATGGAGAGGTATGTTTTTCTTAATCTTTGTGATTTAATGAAGGCAAAGGGTTGGTTGGCAAATAGTCGATATATTAGGGTAAACGAACAAGTTGGGATGTTTTTATCTATGATTTCTCACAAAAACTCGAATAGAGATTTATGTGAGAAATTCCAACATTCAGGGACAAACTATCAGCAAGTACTTTGCTAAAGTGTTACAAGCAGTTCTGAATTTGGCAAGAGAAATTATTGTACCACCTTCATTTGATGTTGTCCCAAAAGAAATTCTTATCAATCCTAAATATAATCCTTACTTCAAGGTAGGATTTGTATACATTCCTTTACACCGTCATTTACATTTTGTTGATAATCTTGTATAATGCTAGTCTTTGTTGAAATGACAGGGCTACATAGGCGCTATTGATGGCACTCACATTCATGCTTCTGTACCAGTGTCGAAACAGATCCCATTTAGAGACAGGAAAGGAATTACCACTCAAAATGTGATGTGTGTTTGTTCATTTGATATGAAATTTACATTTGTGTATGTTGGTTGGGAAGGCTCTGCTAACGATTGTCGGGTGCTCTCGGCAGCACTCGAGACACCTTGCTTACAATTTCCTCTACCTCCACCAGGTATTTGCTTGTTTTTCAAGGGATAATTTTCTTTATAATTGTATTGCATTTGTAAATCATGATCAATATATGAATACCTTTTACTAGGCAAATACTACGTGGTAGATTCTGGTTATGTTGCAGCTCTGGGATTTTTGACTCCTTTCAAAGGGGAACGGTATCATATTAATGATTTTAGGGATAGAGTGAGGCAGGCAACAACAGCAAGAGAATTATTCGATCATAGGCATTCTTCACTAAGGAATGTTATTGAGAGATCATTTGCGGTGTTAAAGAATCGCTTTTTCATTTTAAGACACATGCCTTCATTTTTAATTCAAAAGCAGTCATGTATTGTAATTGCATGTTGTGCTATTCATAATTACATCCGTGATCAAGACAAGATGGATAAGGACTTTTCCCAATATGGTGATTCAAAGTACCCGTTTGGAAGTGCACAAGATGAGGTTATTGACGATACATCGACTGAAGAGGATATGGAGATCAACATGCTTAAGAAAAGAATTGCCAATAAATTGGCAATTGATAATAATATGGCGGAGATTCCATGAAAATGTGTTTCCGACTTTTCTAATGTATTTCCATTATTTTGTATTTGAGGATTTTTTATGTTGGCTCTTGTAATGTGATGTGCTTGGTTTACTTTTTTCCATAAGCATTTGAGATATTATGAGAAACGATGCATACTCACAAATATTGAGAGCAAATATCGAGAAAGATGGTGGTTGAATGCTAAAGACCCGTTCCAGTGCTTGGCCATTTGCATTAATTTGACTGGAATTTGTGTGCGGGCGTACGTAACGTTACGAATCCAACGTAAAATTTAATTTCAAAACTTCACAAAATGGTTTAGAATACCTGTGGTCACCCGCTTTGAAGCGAAATTTAATTTTTTTTAGGTATCAAAAAATAAAAAATTTAAAATTTCAAAAATTCACAGAATGGCTTAAAATACTTGTGGCCACCCATTTCGAGAGAAATTTAATTTTTTTGGGATTCCCCAAAAAAATTAAAAAAATCAGAAATTTCAAAACTTCATAGAATGGCTTAGAATACCTGTGGCCACCAACTTTAAACGAAATTTAAATTTTTTAGCTACCGAAAAAAAGAAAAAAAAAAAAAATTTCAAAACTTCTCAGAATGGCTTAGAATACCTATGGCCACTCACTTTGAGTGAAATTTAATATTTTTTAGGTGACAAAATAAAAATTAAAAAAAAAAAATCAAAAATACCATTTGGGCACTTCAAAAATTTTATATTTCACTCAAAGTGAGTGGCTAGAAGTATTCTAAGCCATTATGTGAGGTTTTGAAATTTTTGATTTTTTTATTTTTTTTTTGCACCTAAAAAAATTTAAATTTCACTCAAAGTGAGTGGCCACGGATTATAAACCATTCTGTGAAGTTTTGAAATTTTTCATTTTTTTATTTTTTGATTTTTTTGGCAACTAAAAAAGTTTAAATTTTCTTTACCAAAAAAAATTTTAAATTTCGCTTAAAGGGTGGCCATAGGTATTCTATAAGACATTATGTGAAGTTTTAAAATTTTTCACTTTTTGATTTTTTTTTGCACTTGAAAAAGTTTAAATTTCACTCAAAGTGAATGGCCACAGGTATTCTTTATAAGCCATTCATTCTATGAAATTTTGAAATTTCTAATTTTTTTAATTTTTTTGAAAATCTCAAAAAATTAAATTTCTCTTAAAATGGTTGGCCACGGGTATTCTAAGCCATTCTGTAAAGTTTTGAAATTTTTAATATTTTAGAATTTTTTTTAGCATCTCAAAAAATTAAAATTTACTCAAAAAGTGGATGACCACGTGTATTCTAAGCCATTTTGTAAAATTTTGAAATTTTTTTTATTTTTTTACTTTTTTGGGCACATCAAAAAATTTAAATTTTACTCAAAGTGGGTGGCTACAGGTATTCTAAGCAATTCTGTGAAGTTTTGAAAATTTTGATTTCTTGATTTTTTTTGAAAAAATTCAACAAATTTCATATTTTCCAATCTGAATTTTTTTTTATTTTCTCGACATTTTGATGATTTTTTCTGGAATTTTTCAATTTTTTGGGATTTTCTGAATTTGTTTTGAGATTTTTATGAATTTTTTGAATTTTTGAATTTTTTTTATTCCATTTCTAAAAAAATGGATTTACATTCCTCAAAATAGAATTTTTACGTTTCTAAAATAGAAATTTTTTGTCATTATTAAACGGATTTTTTTTATCAGAAACTCATTCGGGAATCAGAAATAGAAAAATCTATTTCTGGTTCAGGAACTCATTCCAGAACAGAATGGTTATCATTCGCTACCTAACAGTACCCTAAACCAATCCTTTTTTTCATCCTTTTACCCAACGGAAAAGAGGGACATGACATAAAACACTTTGCTTTTTTAGAAGGATTGTCTCCTTATCCTTTAGAACCTTCACGATCTTTTATTAGTGAATCTTTACATACTGTTGAACTAGTTTTAATAGCTTTATATTTTATAAATATTGATGAATTACTTTCAATAGCTTTCTAGTTTGGCCAATATGAAGAAAATGATTAATATAAAAAACAAATTAAAATTATATCCATTGTGGCACCAATACTTTAAACCTTTTTTTGTGTTACTAGAAACCATAGGCTCCATTTGTTTAATGGAAGATGAATGATTTGGAAAATATTTTTTTAAAAAAGATCACTTATATTGTTTGAAATAATTAGTCAATGAAAGATATTTTAATCATCAAAAATAATTTATGTCTAAATTTTTTTGTGGATATTCATTTTTATGAGAGATACAAGTCATTATTTTTAGAAAAAATATTTTTGAAATCATTTATTTTCAGTGAAATAAACAAAGCCTTAAACTATGTCCATCGTGATACCAATAATCCAAATTTTTTTTGTCACCCCTAAACTAGCACAAGTTTGGGATATTGGTGACATAAAAAAATTTTAGGATATAGGTGTTATGGTGGGCAAAGTTTAGGAATTTTTGGGGTAGATGGAGGTCCTTTTTTTTTTTTTTAATATATAGATACAAGTTTAGGGGTTTTGTGACCCAAAAAGAGGTTGGCGTATTGATATTACAATGAGTATAATTTAGGATTTTTAGTGGTATTTTCTCTTAACAAAAATATCAAGGGACGAAAGTGCTACGGGGATTTGCAAGGTACTTTCACTCGTTGGATCCCGGTATTAAAGATTGATAATCTGGTAATTTTTACATTAGAACAAGAGAAGAGTTTTAGTTTGTATTACTATGTTTTACCATGTAAATTTTAGGCTCATATCACATGTTTCAGTTTCTAATTTGTAAATGGGTATTACCATGTGTCGCGACCGACCTTCGTTAATTGAGCAATTAAAAATAGGTGTCAACACCATGTATATTCAATTATGTTTTCTTACTTTTTCTTTTTAGATTTTAGAGATAATGACACAAATGATTCCTAAACTTTGGCCAAATGTACAATGTAGTCCCTAAACTTTAAAATTGTTCAATGTGATCCCATAAAATTTAGCCCAAATTATACAATATTGTCCTTAAATTTTTAATTTATTTTATATGATCCTTGGATTTTTGGTACATGTTCAATTTTATCCTTAGATTGTATAAAAATGTTCAATGTTGTCATTGTATTAATTCAAGTTTATGGACAACATTGAATATTTTTATATAGTTCATGGATCTAAATCGAACATGTACCCAAAGTTCATGGGACCATATTGAATAAATTAAAAATTTAGAATCACATTGCATATTGAGCAAAAGTTCATAGATCATTTTTGTCATTTACCATAGATTTTACCTTTATATAGTCTTGTTGAAGAAGAAGAGTTACATGGATATAAATTTGGGGTAAATGTGTAACATTGTGCAAGTTGGGGATAGATATGTTACATATATACAAATTTGGGATTTTTGTTGTCTCAAATTTTTTTTTTTTTTTGGTAAAATTTTTTAGAATTTTTTGACTTTTATTCAATATTTTATTATTAATAATGTAAATGTTTTTCGTTAATTAATTATTTTTTGTTATTAAAAGGGGTGGATTTAATTAATACATCAAAAAAAGCCCATCGGTTTTAAACAGGGAAAGTGACATCCGACATCGGTTAAAAAAGGGGAAGTGAAAAAATTGAATGGACGGCCGAGATTTTAGCGACTTTATTGAAACGGTGTAATGTTGACTTGACGATGCCCCAAGTCCACACGCGGTCTTAGAAACTCCCCCGTGCTCAACTGCACAAGTTCTCCTTTAGGATCTTGCCTTCCAGAGAAGAGAGTCACGCTCTGTCGTTCATATTCCCACTCCCTCTTGCCGTCTCCTGCTCGTGCCCTGTGTCTGCGAGAGAGAGAGAGAGAGATGAACTCGGCGTGGAAACTGGCGTTACTGTTCGCCGCGCTCTCGTGCGCGTTCCAGATACGAAGTCTACCTCTCGCGGCTCCGATCGACGTGGCGGCCGTCGTTTTTCTTTTTACGGTCGGAGCGGCGGTCATCGTTGACTTGGCAAAGAAGCGCCGAAGGAACGCGGTGGGTGTCGCATCCCAGTTTCTAATTTCAGCACTTGGCTTTGTTCTTCGGGTACTGGTCTCAACTGAAATGATCGTCTAGTAGAGTAGTTTTTGCCCTTCTAAAGAGTAGAGTTCGTTTGAGATCGTCAATTTTATTTTTTTTTGGTAAAGATGAGATCGTCAATTTTTTGCCCTTCTAAAGAGTAGAAAGATGTTTGGATGGTGTTGGAGTTTCGATCGACAATACGAGAATGTGTTATGCTATGCATTGTCAATCTGACTTTGCAACTTTTACTTTTAATGAAAAATGGGAGCTCCTCTAGGTAGGAATCTACATGTTAGGGAATAAAGTCTCGTACCTTGATTTGACAGGAATCATGCGGATCGCCAGCATCTTCACCGGCTTCTGTCACCTTTTCGGGAAGTTACGAAGTTTTCTTGAGCTTCAGAGGGCCAGACACCCGGAAGGGATTCACAGATTACCTCTATACCAGCCTCACAGAAAAGGGGATCCGTGTTTTCAGAGACAATGAGGAGCTCCCTGTTGGAGAAGAGATCAAGCCGGCACTCACTGAGGCGATCAAGCAATCGAAGATAGCCATACCCATCATCTCGAAGGACTATGCTTCCAGCAAAAGCTGCCTCATGGAGCTGCAGCAAATGTTGGCGTGCAGAGAAAACGATGAGCAAATGATCATTCCCATATTCTATCACGTTGATATCTCTGATGTAAAACACCTTACGGGGTCTTTTGGAGAGTCCTTTTATGAACTTGTTAAGAATGGGGGAGTTGGCAGGGAGAGGATCAATGCGTGGAAGAAGGCTCTCCGAGATATTGGAGGAATGAAAGGGTTGAACTTGGCTGAAATGAATGATGGGTAATCCAATCTCCGCTGCTCTTGTCTCATACTGCACGGCTCTGTCTTGAGCAAAATGCACTCATGGTCCCAATTTACTCATTCACTGAAAATATTATGTCTAAGATCTTGTCACAGGTTAAGCTGATCAGAGTTCAGGAATTGTGAGACCTTCAATGGCCCTAAACAAAAAGTCAGAAATTTCGTAATTATGTATTGCTGTCGTGTCTGTTTTCCTGTGGGCCTTCTGAAAATGCCGAATGCGTCCATTCTTCAAAACTAAAAGCTGAGGGTACAAAAGAGATACTTACATGATCGTATCCTAGTAAAATAAGCCAACTTCTTTCATAGATCATTTAGTCAATACCCAATGCTACACTTAATCCCTCAAAGGGATTAGTCTTTCATGATGATTTTGTTACCGTTTCACCAAATCTTCGATTAGTTATAAACTGTAAAAGGATTTCTCAAAGAATATACTAGTTTCCGTTATCCTTACCTAAAACCAATGCTAGGATAAATTCGACTTTGATATCATTTATTAAATGAACAACTATGTTTTAAATGGTGTGTTACTTATTTTCATACATTGTATAGCCATGTCTTAACTCAATCTTCCCTATCTTACGTTTGGTCTACTGTCAAGTCATTTAAAGTTCATGTCATCATAGCTCTCTCTCATTTCTTACGTTGGCAGGCATCATGGCAAGCTCACACAGCTAGTCGTCTCAGACGTCTTGCGACGATTAAAGAAGCCTGACCTAGTCGTGACTGATTATCTAGTTGGAATCGACCATCATGTAAAAGAGATTATGAGTAAGCTTGATGTTGTCTTTCGTGATGGACAAGCTGTTAAAACAATTGGCGACGAGGGATGCGTTGTTGGTATATGTGGTATTCCTGGGATTGGCAAAACTACTCTTGCAAAGGTTGTCTACAACCGACTCTATCATCTCTTTGATGGCTGTGCCTATCTCGAGAATGTTCGAGAAATGTATGCCCAGGTTGAAGGGCTCAAGACTTTGCGAAGTAATTTAGTTTCTCAACTAATAAATAGGGGAAGTCTAAAATTCCGTACTTCTGATGAGGCTATGCACTTTATCAAACACAGATTCAGCCATACGAAGGTTCTCATTTTTCTTGATGACGTGGGTGATTCTGAACAGCTTACTCAGATTGCAGGTGACCTTACGGGTTATGGTCCTGGAAGCAGAATTATTGTGACATCTAGAAAACAAGATGTCCTCATGAAGGTCAAAGTAACAGCTCAAAAATATGAGGTTGAGGCAATGGAAGAAGGTCATGCTCTTGAACTTTTTGGTAAGCATGCTTTCGGGAAGGATTTTGTCGGAAAGGTTGACCATGGTCTTTCTAGCGCCATTATATCAGCTACTGGTCGGCTTCCTTTAGCTCTTGAAGCTGTGGGTTCTTGCTTATTTTTAAAACCAAACGAAGTGTGGGATGATACACTGGAGAAATTGAAAGATGCTCCTCCCGGGGAAGTTGAAAAGGTGTTGAGTATGTGTTATGAAGATTTAGATGAAACTCAGAAAAAGATATTTCTGGATATAGCATGTTTTCTTATTGGAAAAGATAAGAGAATTGCCATTTACATGTGGGATGACTGTAAATTTTTTCCTCTAGAGGGCATTGAAGCGCTTCTTGTTAGGTCTTTGGTGAAGGTTGGAGAGAATAATGAGCTGTGGATGCATGAGCAATTAAGAAACTTTGGTAGGGATAAAGTACGGAAGGAGAACCCTGAAGAGCCTTGCAGGCGAAGCAGGTTGTGGAAGCACGAGGAAGCATTGGACACACTAAATGGGAGGAAGGTAAATGCAAGGACAACAAATATTCCTTGAGTGGACAAAGTTGATCCTCTTATTGATTTATTTGTCTTTCAGTCATTCGTTTTAATTTGGACAAGAAAATGAAATGATCATCTTCCAGGTTTTCTTGTTGGTTTTTTCATCCAGCTAACTTTTGATTAATTCCCAGGGCACTAAAGAAGTTCAAGCACTTGGACTCAGGTTTGATCGTGAAACTGATGTTTCTTTCACTTGCGAAGCATTTTATCCTCTGCGGAACTTAAGGTTCCTTAAACTGGACTGTGCAAATATCGAGGGCAATATTCAGAATCCTCTTTCAAACTTAAGATGGTTAGATTGGCAAATATGTCCTCAAAAGACCTTGGGACTTCCTTTTTTCAAAGTTGAAAACTTGATCATTCTTGATCTGTCCTGGAGCCGGGTAAATCAAGGTTGGAGTGGTTGGGAGCTGATAGGAGAGGTAGAAATTACATTTTTTTGTTAATCTTGTGATCATACAATTTTCAAGAACTCATTCTTTTTTATTGTCTCATTGATTTGCAGAACGCGAAGAAATTGAAAGTTTTGAACCTAACAGGGTGTCTTGAGTTACTTGAATCTCCAGAATTCCGTGCTCCAATTAAACTAGAAAGATTGATTCTGGAATGTTGTTCCAAATTATCCTTGATTAGCCCATCCATTAGCAATCTAAGCTGCTTAGTTTCGTTAAATATGAAGTCTTGTAATGTGGACCAGTTGCCAGATCTGGGTTTCATGAAGGCCTTAAAAGAGCTTGTGATTGATGGGACTTTTATTGATACGATTCGTTTCCAAGAAGGATCTATGGAACAGCTTGAAACTCTTAGTGCTTGCAAGTGTGTAAGGTTAGAACAAATATATGAGATTGATCACTTACAATCTCTCTCTAATCTTGCACTGGATGGAGCTGCTATAAAGACCCTCCCAGTTTCCATTGGGTCACTGGAGAAACTTCGACACCTATCATTAAGGAACTGTCGGAAATTAACTGAAATTCCACGATCGATTGGAAAGCTCAAGGAACTGCAGTTTATGGACCTGTCAAACACGGGAGTTGATGAATTGCCTCATTCAGTCAAGCTTTTGGCAAATTTGAAAGTGCTGAAGATGGAAGGTACTCACATAGGAAAATTTCCTGAAGCAATACAAAATCTGCCAAAGTTGGAAGAGATAGATTTTTCTCTCTGCCGGAATTTGGAGATTCAGAAGGACTGTGATCTTGCAGGATTATCCTCTTTGAGAGTCCTAAAATTATCCTATGCCCAAATTTCCCACTTGCCTGAGAGCATCTGTTGCCTCTTAAATCTCCAAATGGTTGATTTGCGTTACTGCAAGAAGCTTCAGGCTCTGCCAAAGTTTCGTTGCAGCGTAATCATCCTCCGCTAGGCTTCCAAAAGATGTGCGCAGCCTTGGAACTGTCTTGCCTGACCATTGTTGAGGGGTGGTACTTTGGTGATGATCCTGTACCAAAGTGGTAAGAATCTCTGAGCTACTGCAAAATGACTGATTGGGGAGGAATTAATCTAATTTTCGAACCTCAGATTTTAGCCTTTCAAGAAACATGAAGTTCATTTTTAAGTCGTATTCTTAGCTCAACTAGATTCATGCAGCCAAAGTTAAGGGGAAAATGCTGGATTGTTGAGTCTTTCGAAAAGGCAAATATCTGATTAGATCCTAGATCTTCTTCAATGAGACATACTTGCCAATTGAACTCATTATTGTTTAGTGTTGCCTAGTTTCCCACCAATTAGTAACCCAAGGTTCAAGAAGGCAACAGAGACCCGATTCTGGAATTTTTAGAACTAGGCTTAGTTCTGAAACCATTTTTCTGCAGTATAAATAACCTTATGTGATTAAATAAATACTGTGCTTCTCTAAATTGCCGCGGTCTACGATCTTCTCTTGGACAGAATATTGAAATTGTTGCAGTTGGAATTGTCTGAGCGGGAGCATAATGGTATTTGCAGCAATGGGGGAGAAATGGTGGTTGACAGATTTCACCCATTTCATGTAAGAGGCGACGGTAAAGTTGCTATCGAGAACTCAATTCCATAATTATGAGAGAGGATAGGTGGTGATTTGGCTGGGACACTGAATAGGAGATTCATTTCAAATGCAAGAAGGCGGTAACTATTGCGTTTCTCTGGTTTCAATGATTCGCTGTTTCCGTTAGTCCCAGTTGGTTCGTGTTGGCAGTAACTTCGGAACTATTGTCCCCGCACGTGTACTGCAGTTTACTCTGTTGTTGTCCTTAACATCGTTATCCAGTTCGTAATAGACGTCTTTCTTTGTGGCAGTCCAAGATTATCAGTACAATTTGCAGCACCTGTTCATGTACCGATGCTCATGTTGGATTGCGTTAAACTTTTTTCTTACTCTTACAACTTTTTTTTCCGAGTAGATATGCATGTCCGTGAATACGTTTTGCTCGAATGACAGGATAAAGATTGTCGACATTATTGATCAACTGGATCCAATACATCAGGATCACCTCACCGAACTGGCCGATGCACAGAAAATGAAATTTGCTAGTCTGCACCAGGAACGTTTCCTCGCAAAGTGAACAGATTGAGTTAAGTACTCACATTTTCATATATCCAAAATTACCGACGACTTTTCTCATCGAAGAAAATATATGAAGCTACTATTTCTCTGTAGATGCTCTGGAAAATTTACGCCGATCGTAGGCTCCGTTTGTTTCGTGTAAAATGTGATATTTTTGGAAAATATTTTCCATGAAGTCGATTTCCAGGAAAATGACAATATTTTTCATTGTTTGGTTGAAACTTGAAAATTAACTAAGAAATATTTTCCGTCCTTTGGTATGAAAAATCTGATTTGATTTTCTTAAATAGACAAACTATTCGGGTGCTTGGGTAGCTAGGGAACCAGGTACGGTCATTAGAGTCTTGGGCCCAAGCTCGATGGATCCCCACTAGGGCACTTGGTATTGGGGCACAGGCACTTAGGTCCCAAGCTTGGCCTCAATGGATCCGAGTGCATGCACTAGGGTCCTAGGCACTGCCTCGATGGACCCGAGCACGGCCCTTGTGGACTTGGGGATGACCTTTGTGGACTCGAGCTGGGATGTGGGGATCCAAGCTTGGGTACCGGGATCCTACACTCAGCCTTTATGAACCCACGCCTGGGTGCCGGGGCATCGAGCACAGGCACTGAGGCTTCGGGCCGGGCCTCGATGGACCTGGGCATGTGCACTGGGTTTCCGAACTGGGCCTTGATGGACCCGAGCACCCGGGATCCCAGCAGTAGGGTCACAGACCCGGCCTTGATGGATCCGTGTCTGGGTGTTGTAGACTTGATTCTAGGTGCCAGGGATCCGGAAACCAGCGTTGGGGTTTCTGTGCCCTAGAGTTTAAAGTTAAATGTTAATATTGAGTTATATTTTGGAAAATGATTTTCGATTTTTTATAGAGGAAATCATTTTTCTTCATTTAAGTATAGGTTTTCCGTTGATTCATTTTCCTAAGTGAATCAAACGTCGAAAAAATAAGGAAAATATTTGCCGCGAAAAAAAAAAAAAAAGAAAAAAAAAAAAAAAACGGGAGCTGTACAGAGCAAATGGTTTTCCAGCATTCCATTACATCGAAGAAATACAGAGAACTAAGGCCGAAGCTAGTTTCCAAAGCTTCTATCTCCAAAATATCGCGTTGACCTTGTAGGCCAGTTGTTGACCGTACCATTTTACAAAATGGCCGTGGAATGTGAGCGGCCGGTTTTGAAGTTGGGAACGGGGGGATGCAAGCTTTGCCGGTTTCATAATTTTTTTTGTCGACCAAATGGTGGGATTTCCGCTATTATAAAAAGGAACGAGATGAGATTTATTTATCTGTTTTATTTTGAAAACCAAGTCAAGGTGATAATATTCGAACGAGAAGTAATATACGAAGAATGCAATTGCAACTCTTAAACTTCTTATTATTTTAGGATTTCGTAATCGATTGACACATAACCGTGGAGAAATGGTCATTAGTCTTTATTTCTTTGATTATATATATATATATATATATGTAGACATACAATGCTTGATTTTTCTTTCGTTTATCTTGTTCAAATGAATGGAGTTCATGTTGAAAGCAACTTCGCTAACGAAAATAATGTTAGAGACGAAAATGAGACGAACAATTCAATCGAAGATGCGAGTGATGAAAGAGTCATGACCCATGCGATCCCAAGTCATTAGTGATGAAAGCAACTTTGCTAATCTTTTTAAGTAGCCGGAGAGTCCTTCTAGAGCAATTTGATTTGAGCGAAGCGGGCGAGAAGCCGTGATGCCATTTGTCGCAAGGCCAATGCTTCCTGTGTTTCTTCGTCCTTTTGAAACGCAATAAATCTTTGATTTCATTTGACTTATCGAATAATATTTCTTTTTACTCGATGCCATCTATTTTGCGGTACATAATCTGTTCGTTTTTTCTTTTCTCGTATTCGAGGATTTTAACTTTTCTAATCCTAAATAAAGCCAAGAAAAAAAAAAGAAACGGAGAAGGAAACGATGGAAAGCTAAAATAATAATAATAATAATAATAATAATAATAATAATAATAAATTAAACCGGTCAAAGCGGTATCCCGGTTTCCTCCACCGAAAGCGGTGGCTGGTATTGGACGGTCAGAAAAGTCAAAAATTACGGCACCGTTACGGTAGCCGAGCCCCAATAATTGTACGAAAAATATTCATAATAATGCATGCGCACTTGCCAATTTCTTGATAAGTAGCCAAGCGATAGAGAGAGAGAGAGAGAGAGAGAGAGAGAGATCAGAACGATCGCCGCCGTAGTTCTGCCGGTGTTGGCCGTCGTAATAGGCGGAATCACCATCATCGTCACGACGAGGGGCATGGACGGAGGGACGTTCTTCGAGGGTCGTTACCCTCGCCGCCGCCGCTTGCCGTCGTAGTCATCCCCCTCTCCGTCGCCGTCCCGGTCGGAGCTGCCGCCCGCGCCTCCGCGTGGTCGCTCGACGCCCCCGTGCTCGGACTCGCCAACCGGGTCATCATCACCGTCGCGGTGGTCCGTGGCGGCACGCGACGGAAGAGAGTCGCAGTGCTCGCGTACCGAGTCGGCATACTTTCTCGCCGGACTGGCGTCGCGGCGACCGCCGAATCAACAGTCGACTCAGCTGCCGTGCGCGCAAAGCGCGGGTTCGCATTCGAGGTCCGCGTCATCATCTTGGTCACAGCCACCGAGTTCAGGGGCGGTTTGCGATATGGATGTACGGGCATGGCCATCGCGGACAGAGTCGCCACGGGCGCAGGCTCGGAGTCTGCGCTCAGGATCAGGGTCGGCATCGTCAAAGCCATCGCAGGTGTCGAGCGCGAGAGCGGTGCGTAATTTCAACGTGCAGCAACCGCAAGGGCGGTTGCAACAATTGCTGCCCTCGCAGCCGGCATCGTGCAGGCTGCCTATGCAGCCGCGACAAGCGCAGCCTCAGAATCGACGCTCGGGATCAGGATCCATATGGTCACCGCCATCGCAAGTCTCGAGTACAGGAGCGGTACATAATTTCAACATACGGCAATCGCAATGGCCGTCACAACAATCACCGCCCTCGCAGCTGACATCATGGAGGTTGGCTATGCTGTCGCAACGGGCGCAGCCTCAGAATCGACGCTCGGGATCAGGATCCATATGGTCACCGCCATCGGACGTCTCGAGTACAGGAGCGGTGCATAATTTCAACATACGGCAATCGCAAGGGCCGTCACAACAATCGCTGCCCTCGCAGCCGACATCACGGAGGCTGGTTAGTGAGTTGCTACTGGCGCAGCCTCAGTATCGACGCTTGGGATCAGGGTCCGCATCGTCACCGCCATCGCAAGTCTCGAGTACAGGAGCGGTACATAATTTCAACATGCGACAATCGCAGTGGCTGTCACAACAATCACCGCCCTCGCAGTTGACATCATGGAGGCTGGCTATGCGGTCGCAATGGGCGCAGCCTCAGAATCGACGCTCAGGACCAGCGTCCGCATCATCACCGCCATCGCAAGTCTCGAGTACAGGAGCGGTACATAATTTCAACATACGGCAACCGCAATGGCCGTCACAACAATTGCTGCCCTCGCAGGGCAGTCGAGGTCATCGCGGCAGTTGACTCGGTCGCCACGGGCGCAGACCCAGAGTCTACGCTCGGGATCGGGGTCCTCATCGTCACTCGAGTCTTGGGTACACCTATAACCGAATTTCCCCACTTGCCTAAGAGCATTTATTGCCTCACAAATCTCCTAATGCTTGAATTGCATAACTGCAACAAGGTCGAGGCTCTGCCAGGATTTCGTTCTGGTGTTAGTCATCCTGCGCTAGGCAAGTAGGCATTTATAGAGATGTGCACAGCCTTGGAACTGTCATGCCTGACTATTGTAGAAGGGCGTTACTTTGGTGATGATCCCGTTCCAAAGTGGCTGCAAAATGACAGATTGAAGATTGATTGATCTAGCTTTGGAATCTCAGATTTTGGCATTCCGAAAAACATGACGTTCGGCTTCAAGCTGTATTCTTAGCGCAACTAGATTTATTTGCTGAATTGTTGAGTCTTTCGAAAAGGCAAATATCTGATTAGATCCCAGATCTTCTTCAATGAGACATACTTGCCGGTTGAACTCGTTATTGTTCCGTGCTGTATAGTCTACCACCAATTAGAACCCGAGGTTGAAGAAGGCAACAGAGACCACATCTGGAATTTCTAGGACTATGGTCGGTTCTGAAATCGCCTTACTGCAGTATAAATAACCTTATGTGATTGAATAAAAACTTTGCTTCTTTAAATTGCCACGGGGTCTATGATCTTTGCTTAGACAGATTATTGAAATTGTTGCAGTTGAAATTGCCTGAGCAGGAGCAAAAGGGTATTCAAATTTTTGCAGCAACGGGGAGGAATGGCGGTTGACAGATTTCATACATTGTGTGAGAGGCGGTGTTTTGAGAACTCAATTCCACGATTTTGAGGGAGGAGGGTACGCGGTGTTTTGGCCGGACACTGTATAGGAGATTCATTTCAAATGCAAGAAGGTGGTAACAATGCGGTTCTCTTGTTCCGATGATTCGCTGCTTCCGTTAGTCCCAGTAGGTTCGTATTGACAGTAACTTCGAAACACGTCCCTGAACGTGAACTGCAGTTTATTCTGTTGGTGTCCTCAACATGATTATCCCATTCACAATAGACGTCTTTCTTCAGGGCAGTTAGCTCGTCCAAGATTATCGGCCTTATTTGCAAAATCTGTTCATGTACTAAAAAGCTCATGTTGGATTGCCTTAAAACTTCTTTCGTACTCTCGAAACTTTCTTTTTCCGAGTAGATATGCATGTCCATGAATTCATTTTGCCTGAATGACCGGACGAAGATTGTCGACGTTATCGATCAACTGGATCCAATACATCAGGATCACCTGATCGAACTACCTGATACGCAGAAAATGAAATTTGCCAGCCTGCACCCGAAACGTTTCCCTGCAAAGTGAACAGATTAAGTAATCACATTCTCATCTATGCAAGATTACCGACAACTTTTCTCCTCGTTGAAGGAGATATGTAAAGCCGCTATTTCTCTGTAGATGCTCCGGAAAATTTTACGCGGATCGTAAAGAGGAATGTTTTTCCAGCACTCCATTACATCAAAGAAGTACAATAACTAAAGCCGGAGCTATTTCCATGGCGTCTATCTCCTAAATAATGCGTTGATCTGTAGGCTAGTTGTTCTTCCTTTTCCTTTTATAGAGACTTGGGCCGTCGAAAAAGCTCGACCTGACCCCAAACCGAACCAAAGCGAGAGAGAGATCCATGATCGCAGCCGTAGTTCTGCTGGTGTTAGCTGTCGTTATATGCGGAATCATGAAGAGGGACATGGATGTATATCTTTAGTGCATCATCTCTTAGACGACACTAGACGAAGACATGTTCGCTTCTATTACGTTCTGCTATGATCTAGTGATCATCACTCGATCATCTCCAAACTAGTTACATTCTTTAAGGCTGCGTTTGAGGCTGCGTTTGGTCGTCCGGATAAAATTTAGGGTAGGATATATTTTATCCTATCCTGTGTTTGGTAGATGTCTAGGACTAGATAAGGTCGGATATAAGAGGGATATAATCCGGATAAAAAAATCCGAGGGGGGATGAGATAGAGTCGGATAGGATTTCTCTTATCTGTAATATGAAAGTTTTTTTTCAGAAATCATACGCTCTCCTTTTTCTTATCATTCATTCACCCACACGCCTTCTCTATAACTAAAGCAGCGAAGTCGAAGCCTGGTTCACATCGAAGCTTTGCGGAATCAGCGAAAGAGTTGAAGCATCATATTTTCCCAATTCGCAAAAAGGTAAATAATCATTCTCTCTCTCTCTCTAAGACTAAGACTCATGCATGATGGCTAGGTATCGGGATTGAATAAGCGTTGTTGCAGGCGTTAAGAACGATTTAAGGGCAGATTTCTTTTGATACAAACTTAACTTATATTAAGTTTTCGAATAGAAATCAAAATTTTAGCGAAGGCACTTCTTTTATTTGGGTTGTAGCAGAATTTTGATTACTGTGAACTAATCAAAATTAAGTCTTTGAATAGAAATCAAAATTTTAGTAAATACGCTTCTTTTATTTTGGTTGTAGCAGAATTTTGATTAATGTGAACTAATCAAAATTAAGTCTTCGAATAGAAACATCAGGTGTGAATTTCTAGTGGCCAAGTATGCATGTTTTTGGGTGGACATGTTTGTTGCACCTAGTTTGCTGGTTACAGAACCACCGGGTTCAAAAGTATTCAGCTTAAATCAGCTGTTACAGTTTTGGTTTTGTAGAACATATCGATCCCAGATCACCGAATGTTCCTGTGATGCTCTGAACTTGATCTTGAACAGGGATCATGTCATGGATTCTCTGAGTATGGACTTGTAACTATCTACTCGGGTTTATTTTTTCGTTTCTGTGTTATATGCTAGTCAATGACTTGGATTTGTTTTAAGTCGTCTATGGCATGTCTCCTCTAGCGCAACGTCGTGGTGATCTCAGTAGTTAGGCTCCTTGACAAGAATCTTGCTAGATAAACATTCGCCGCGGCCTATTATTGCAGTTATCCTCTTCTTTGTCACGGTCCCGAGGAGCTGTCCACGTCGTCATTTAAGTGTCCGACGCAGCCATGCTTGGCGCCACAACAGTCATCACCGTCGCAGTCAATGCAGTCACCATTGGCACGAAATCTCTCGTCCTTACCAAGGTCCACGTCGTTGCCGTAACAGTGCTGCTCGCACTCGCCTACCGGGTCCATCATCACCGTCACGGTGGTCCATCGTAGCACATGGCGGAATCGAAATCGCAGTGCTCGGTTACTTATTTGAAATTCATCACCAATTAAATAATGTTATCCTGAGAAAATCTACTAATTGCTAGAAGTATAATTTACAGCTAATGTGCAAGTTGACGGCCGCGTTTTCCTCGTTATATAGATATAAATTTCACTTTTGAAATCTTATATTTGAAATATTTTCATTATCAAATCTCGGTTTGATACAAAATCCCAAAATTTTTAGTATGTGCAGTTCAAACATATAAAAGTCAACTCATCAAACCGTCCGCGTCGTCGTGTAACGTCCGACGCAAAAAATATTAAAATAAAAGCCATCCCGTCGCATCTTAGTGACACCAATTATCAAAACTACGGTCCTTTTTCGTCCACGTCGTTGCCAACAGTGCTGCACGCACTCGCCTACCAGGTCCATCATCACCGTCACGGTGGTCCATCGCATTCATGGCGGAAGCGAAATCGCAGTGCTCGGTTACTTATTTGAAATTCATCACCAATTAAATAATGTTATCCTGAGAAAATCTACTAATTGCTAGAAGTATAATTTACAGCTAATGTGCAAGTTGACGGCCGCGTTTTCCTCGTTATATAGATATAAATTTCACTTTTGAAATCTTATATTTGAAATATTTTCGCTATCAAATCTCGGTTTGATACAAAATCCCAAAATTTTTCGGAATGTGCCGATTCAAACATATAAAAGGCAACTCATCAAATTTGAATAGAAAGTAACTTCTTGCTTAAAAAATATTAAAATAAAAACCCTAATCTTAGTGACACGAATTATCAACACTACGGTCCTTTTGCTCCGGTCGGTCGCACCGGTGCGGTCGAGAACGATTCGCGAGGGAGGCGAGGGATTTATGAACGGTGGAATTTATGTCCCATTTATCACTAATCGGGTTCTTTTTTTTTGAGGTCGTTTGAACCGTAGAAATCTTGGATTCGGGTCGACGTCCGTGTGCGAGTGGGGGGTTTCGATTTCGCGGTGCGGGCGAGAATGCCGTTCGATTGTGTGCTCGCGGAAGTCTGGAACGGCGAGTTCTCGCGCGGTTTGTGGCGAAATTCGATCGATCCAGATCTAGGAATTGCTCGTGGTCGAATTTTGCGTCTCTGTTTTGGAGGGTCGGAGGGTTGGAGGGTTGGGGAATTTGCTGTTTTAATTGCGCTTGGTGCTGAACTGATATGTGTAGATCTGATGGGGATCCTTTGGAATTTCTCTGTGTTTCAGTGGTTATGTTTCGGTAGAGCTCGAAGAAGAACGGAGTGGGAATTTTGGAGACAATGCTGGGAAAGGCTGCGCAGTCGTCTTTTCTGGATTGGACGCAGGAGTTTCAGATTCACGGTATAGGGGAGAGATTAAAGAAGTCGGTTTCAAATGGGCCGGGACCCAATGGGCCGAGCAGCAGCAGCATCCGTTCCAAGGCGGAAGAACAGCGATCGGGGGTTGCCCTTCAATCCGAGTTCAATCGGAGGGCTTCGAAAATCGGGCTTGGGATACATCAGACGTCCCAGAAGCTTGCGAAGTTGGTGAAATGTAAGGATCCGAATAGTTCAGAAATAGCAGCTGTTTCGTCTGCAGTTATCGTTACATGTTCGATTCGCGCCTAGACAAAGCATATATTTGTCTTTTCTTAGTAGCATCGTTACATTTGGCATTGTCTAGAGTGACCTCAGAGGTGTGACAGTTTGCTTGGGTCTTGGTTTTGCATTATAGATAGTTGTTCCACTAAAGACATCTCTAAACAACCGATTGACTACATTTCTGGTTGCAGTGGTAAAGAGAACCTCGGTTTTTGACGATCCAACTATGGAAATTCAGGAGCTTACTGCGTTAATCAAGCAGGATGTTACTGCTATCAACTCTCTTTGTGGTAGATCTTCAGCTCCTTTGCAATTCCCCGAATGAGGGCGGTGTCTCCAGTGACACGGCTAGTCATTCAACTACAGTTGTAGATGACCTGAAAAATCGATTCATGAGCGCTACAAAATGGTTCATAGAAGTTTTAACCATGCGAGCCGAGGTAAGTCCAGAAGCAGCTGGAGGTTCACATGTGGAATGCCTCCCTAGTTCATAAAGTTTTCTAATTTTGCTTTGCTATTGCTGGACTCAATTAAGTTGGTTATTGATGTGTCTTGGATAATCACATTGCGTTCAGTCATAACCATCTGTTGTTTACATGTAGAACTTGAAGGTACATGAAAATAGGAGACGGTTATTTTCTTCCACTACTTCAGAGGAAACCGCCAATCCTTTTGTTCGTCAATGTCCACTGGCTGCGAGAACAGCTACTAATGCCTCAGCAGCTCCACCTCCCCCATTTGCTAATGGGTCGCCGCCACCGCCGCCATCGCCATCGCCGTCACCATCGCCGTCGCCGTTGCTTCCCAGTAAAATCTGTATTCTTTTGCAGTGTTGTTTGCTACCTGCCAGTCCAAACTACTTTGCACTTACTTCTTACGGGCCGAGCATTTGTTTGGAGCTCTGAATTACTCATACGGTACACTTGCACGAACTTCATCCTATCTTTGAACAGCTGCGGTGTAAATGTTTTTTTAGGAAATACTGTGATTGTCCTGCATGATTGATATTGCATCTAGATCGTACTCATCTGTGTGGTTCTTCGAAATTGAAGCTGTTGATCGCATCAGAAACCCCATGATCTGCTATCGAGTCAAATTGCTTGTCATTTGAAACTCTTTCTAGAGTCAATTATTGTTTCTGTGTTGCCTAGTATACCACCGATTGGAACCTAAGGTTGAAGAAGGCAACAGAGAGACCATTCTGGAATTTCTAGCACTATGGTTGGTTCTGCTACCGTTTTACTGCAGTATAAATAACCTTATGTGATTGAACAAATACTGTGCTTCTTTAAATTGCCGTGGTCTATGATCATTTCTTGGACAGATTATTGACATTGCTGAAGTTGAAATTGTCTGAGCAGGAGCATAAAGGTATTCAAATTTTTGCAGCAATGGGTAGGAATGGCGGTTGACAGTTTCACACATTGTGTGAGAGGCAAGGGTAAAAGTTGCTATCGAGAACTCAATTCCAACATTATGAGGGAGGGAGGGTACGTGGTGTTTTGGCCGGACACTGTATAGGAGATTCATTTCAAATGCAAGTAGGCAGTTACTTATTGTGGTTCTCTCGTTCCGGTGATTCGCTGCTTCCATTAGTCCCAGTTAGTTCGTATCGGCAGTAAAATTCGGAACTTGTCCCTGCACGTGAACTACAGTTTACTCGGTTGTAATAGACGCGTTCCTTTGGGGCAGTTAGCTAGTCCAAGATTATCAGCCTTATCCGCATAATCTGTTCATGTGCTAAAGCTCATGTTGGATTGCCTTAAACTTCGTTCATACTCTTGAAACTTTTTTTCCGAGTAGATGTGCATGTCCATGGATTCATTTTGCCCGAATGGCCGGACAAAGATTGTCGACTCAGCTGGATCCAATACGTCAGGATCACCTGACCAGAACTCCCTGATACCCGGAAAATGTAATTTGCAAGCCTGCACCCGAAGCGTTTCCCTGCATAGTGAACAGATTAAGTAATCACATTCTCATCTATGCAAAATTACCGACAACTTTTCTCGTCGAAGGAGATATGTAGAGCTGCTGTTTCTCTGTAGATGCTCTGGTGAATTTTACAGGGATCGTAAAGATGAATGTTTTTCCAGCATTCCACGACGTCAAAGAAGTACACTAATGACTAAAACCGAAGCTATTTCCGTAGCTTCCATCTCCTAAATAATGCGTTGATCTGTAAGGCTAGTTGCTCTTCCTTTTCTTTTTATAGAGACTAGGGCCGACGAAAGAGAGAGAGATCAATGATCGCCCCCGTCGTTCTGCTGGTTTTAGCTGTCGTAATAGGCGGAATCATGTAAAGAGGGACATGGAGGCGTATCTTTAGCGCATCATCTCTTGGACGACACTAGACGAAGACATGTTCGCTTCTATTCCGTTCTGCTATGATCTGGGGATCATTACTCGATCAACTCGAAACTAGTTACATTCTCTATGGGTCGATGCATTCGCCGCAGCTTCCTGTTGCAGTCATCCTCTTCTTCGTCACCGTCCCGAGGAGCTGTCCATGTCGTCATGTAGGCGTCCGACGCATCCAATCTTGGCGCCACGGCAGTCATTGCCGTCACGATCGGTGCAGTCACCATTGGCACGAAATCTCTCGTCCCCACCAAGGTCCACATCGTTGCCGTTATGGTGTTGCTCGCACTCGCCTACCAGGTCATCATCACCGTCGCAGCGGTCCATCGTAGCACATGGCGGAAGCGAACTGCAGTGCTCGAGTACTGAATGGGCATATTTTCTTGCCGGACGGGCGTCGCAACCGCCAAATCAACAGTCGACTCAGTTGCCATACGCACCAAAAGCCTGGGGTCGCATTCGAGGACCGCGTCGTCATCTTGGTCACGACCATTGAGTACAGGGGCGGTTTCCGATATGGATGTACAGCCATCGCCATTGCAGACACAGTCACCACGGGCGCGCTCGGGATCAGGGTCCGCATCGTCAAACCCATCGCAAGTCTCGAGTACAGGAGTGGTACGCAATTTCAACACTACAGCAACTGCAACGATGGCCGTCGCAACAATCGCTGCCCTCGCAGGGGTGCCCGACGTTGTCGCGGCAGTCGGTCGCCACGGGCGCAGACTCAGATCAAGCCAGCAGAGTCCTTTAGACTGTGGAGAGCGCTTGCATGGCAAGGCACGAGGAGAAGGAACGCTGCAGAAATGTGACTTCTGTGAGCGGACTCGTTACGCTGTGCTGGGGACTTAACGTATTGCATGAATAATTTAAAAAATATTTTTTTCAAAATAATTATTTATTTTCAGCAACCGATTTTATTTTTAGGTTATGGCAATCATTCTGTCTTTTGAGCAGTTTCTACTAAAAAATGATTATTTTTATTCGCATTGGGAAACAATTTATAAGCATTTAAAGGGGTGCCGGAAAATTCTATTCTTAGAATAGAAAAAGAACAGAAATGCGCTTGGTAGTTACACAAAATTTCATTTTATTAATAATTTGAATTTTTTAATAATTTTTTATTATTTTTTCCTTTCATGGTCCTTGCCACCACGGGCGCAGACTCAGATCAAGGGTGGCAAAGTCCTTTAGACTTTGGAGAGGTTGGCTCGGCCTTGCATGGCAAGGCACGAGGAGAAGGAACGCTGCAGAAATGTGAATTTGTGAGCGTGACAACTAGTGTGCAACCATCGAGTTACGTATGGCATGAAGAACAATAAAAAAAAAAAAAAAAAAAATCAAGAAGAATCAATTCTTTTATTCCAAAATCAAAAAGCTAAATTATTGATTATGTTCCAAAATTGATTCGGAAAAATTTTTTCCAAAATTGTGCCCGGGCACAAAAAATTTTATTTTTCGTTCCCAAACCCGATTCTCTTAACAAAAAAAAAAAATTTTCACAAAACAGCCTTAGGATAATGTTTTCCAAATCATTCATTTTCGCCAAACGAGATATCTATTTACTTTAAGACTGGCTAATTATGATATAAGGTCAAATTAGCTGTAGATGAATCCATGGGCTATTTCCTAGTTCAGCACCTAAATTCGAAAACCAAAATTAATCGTCGCCCCTGCACTATCTAAATGTAGTTAGACAAATGTAAAAGAAAAAAGTTCTACTTCTTTTTAATTAAAACTTTAAACGGCATCTCCGACCAAAATTCAGAGTCGACAGCGCGAGCAGCGTGCGTTGAGTCTAGTCATAATTAATCCCACTTTGTTAGGTTACTTATTTGATTCATCACCAATTAAACAATGTTATCTTGAGAAAATCTACTAATTGCTAGAAGTATAATTTATAGCTAATGTGCAAATTAACGACCGCATTTTTCTCATTATATAGATATAAATTTCACTTTTGAGATTTTATATTTAAAATATCTTCACTATCGAATCCCTGTTTGATACAAAATCCCAAAATTTTTCGGAATGCGCCAATTTCAAACATATAAAAGGCAACTCATTAAACTTAGATCGAAAGTAACTTCTTGCTCAAGAAAAAAATATTAAAATAAACCCTATCTTAGTCACACAAATTATCAACACTACACTATTTTTTTGGGATAATGACACAAACAGTCCCCGAACTTTGGCCTAATGTGCAATTTGATCCATAAACTTTTAATTTGTTCAATATAGTCCCTAAACTTTAGGCTAATATGCAATGTGGTCTCTGAACTTTTAATTTGTTTAATGTCATTCATAAACTTTTGGAACATATTCAATTCAATCCCTGAAGTATATGAAAATGTTTACATTTTGTTGCGAATACATAGGGAAATTGGGATAATTACATAAATAATTACTGAACTTTGACCTAATGTACAATTTAGTCTTTGAACTTTTAATTTGTTCAATATAGTCCTTACACTTTAAGCTAATGTTCAATGTGATCCCCAAACTTTTAATTTGTTCAATGTCATCCTTAAACTTTTGGTACATGTTCAATTCAATCCCTAAACTATATGAAAATATTCAATGCAATCATTTCCATTGATTTAAGTTCAGAGACTATATTAAATATTTTCATATAGTTCAGGGACTGAATTAAATATGTACCAAAAATTCAATGATGACATTGAAAAAAGTAAAAGTTTAGGGACCATATTGCATATTAGCTTAAAGTTTAGGGACGATATTGAACAAATTAAAAGTTTATGAATCAAATTGCACATTAGGCCAAAGTTCATAGACTACTTGTCATTTTCCCTTCTTTTTTTATTTTTGGGTGAATTATCAAATGAAAATTCATCCTGTTTTGTGTATCTGTGGACCCACCTTTGGAGTTGCCGCATAATTTCATGGGCAAAGCAAAATAGACCTTATATAGACCTCGCGACAACAAGATTTAACATTCCAATTCGTACATTTTGGCCATCAAGAATCGCCACGGAGCAGCGATTTCATCTCCTTCTTCCTTCCTTCTACACCTTATTCTGATCGGATCTTGCCATCTCGTCGATTCATCGCCTCATCGCCGAGGGGGAATTTTTTCTTCCACGGGTTCCGGAGGAGCTCTAGGGATCGGATCTTGCCTGGATCGTGCGGTCTTTGATTTGGAAGGTAAGCAGTTCTTATCTGCCGGCACTGCAGTTCTTTTGCTCGGTCGTCCGTGCCGGTGCAATCGCGAGCGATTGGCGAGGGAGCAAGGAATGGTGGAATTCTATGTCGGTGGATTGGAGTTGGTCTTTTTTTTGAAACCTATAAACTTATTTGATGAAAGAAAGCAAAAATCAGCGACGCTTAACTTTAGAAACCTATAAACTTATTCCGGAAAACACCTACAAGGTCAAAATTGGCTAGATAATTAGATTGAATTTTAATTTTCTTTGAAATAAAGTTTCCCTCAACTTATTTGATGAAAGATATGCATTTAATCGTGTGCTCGAAAACCATAATAACTAGAAATTTCTAACCTTCTATATAACTTTTGAGATTAAAAATATGATCCATAAATTAAAATTAACGACCTTCTCCAGGCAAAGCAATAATAGAATGCAGGATAAGATAATATCTTGTTATGTGTAATTTGACATTTATATTATGAAACCGATAAGATATAAGAGATAATAGAAATAAAAGGCATTTTTGTTAATTAGGTCAATAAAAAAAAAAGAAACAATAAATTGAAGATAGAGAAGGGTATTGCGGTCGGTTGATTGAAGAAAGGAATGTCTTAGCCTAAATTTGGGTGGAAATATGCCAGCCTTGTTCATTTATTAAGTTAGGGATATTATAACTCAGTGACCAGCATATCCTATTTATTGAATGTCACACCTCCTTGACTGACATTACAAACAATTCAAACAAGAGCCGTGAAAAGGACACTACTGCACATTTAAAAGATTTTAGAAAGTATAACGGCCACGATACGCCAGAGCTGCAACATCTTGCGGTGGATTTTGGATGTTGCCCTCTCAAATTTTACAATGGTGCAATTTCAATATGTACGTGATACGAAAAGTAAGAAGCTACCAAGACTATGAAACGGGATCAAACTTTTAGTTCAGATTAAAATTAAACAACAAATCTCTTGTGATTAAACTCACATGGTGTATGGCCAAAAGATGTGTTTTTAAATTTTAACGATGAGCTTCTTTTTGTTTTGATTTTTCAAGAGTACTCGCGGTTTTTCTTTTGATACGAAAAGAATATTGCAAATCTCAAAACTTCAAGGAAAAATTTTACACTGCTTTAAATAACTTCAAATGTTATCATTCGTGATCAATATTAATATTAGGCCAGTCCTTGACTGATGGGCCTATTTCAACTACCTATATGCTTAAATCCATCCTATGGGGATAAAAATATACAAATCATCCTATTGAGATTTAAGTGGTAAACCTCAAATTTGTTCACTTTGGCAGCATTTGATAATCAGGATTTGAGTTAAGATAGGATAACAAAGCGATTTTGGCGTATCCTCTCTCTAGTGCCACCTAAGCGACACACAGAGGAACTTCCCGAAATGAAATATTAAATGGACATCTAGGGACGAGATATGGCTCTGCTACTAAGTTGACATCGGAAATATTTACCCTTCTAAAGCATGAACGGTATTTCGCTTTCCATGCTAGAGGTAATCGGTTTCGGAATGTATAGAATATAGATCAAGAAATTAGAACCTACCATGCACAAAGCCACTAAAAGCGGAACCAGCCCGGCTGCTCAAGGCCTCCTATACCTCCGGTGAGTTTTCATCCTCGCGTTAACCTACATGCAGCTTCTCTAAAGTCGATCTTATTTCTTGAAGACCTTGTATA
Source organism: Syzygium grande (assembly GCA_024733475.1). Lineage (NCBI taxonomy): Eukaryota > Viridiplantae > Streptophyta > Magnoliopsida > Myrtales > Myrtaceae > Syzygium > Syzygium grande. The sequence continues at coordinate 9,342,944 of JAMXDD010000008.1, forward strand.
TTTTTATCTCCCTGCATCGGCGGATTTCTAAAACTTTCAACCGCTTCAGGTTTGATATGTTGGGCAACTTTCGGAGATGATCACAGTCCGACAGCATCAAACTTATCAAGGAAGTTAGCTGGTCGAGCCCGTCAAGACTCCGTGTTCGCAGTGAGATATATCTATGATCTCCAGCGCTTCTAGCTCTCCAAGCCCTTCAACCTCTCTTATAGCAGAGCGTGAGAGCCGCAATTCAGTCAAACTTTTCAAACATTGAATGGTCGGCAATCTTTTCAGTGACAAACAGCCTCGAACTGACAGGAATGACAATGTGGACGGAAGTTGTGGTACTCTCCTGAGGTTTGCGCCCGACACAGCAAGTTTCGTGATCTGAGGAAGACATTCGTCCCTTAAGCGAATGTCAGTGATCCGTGAATGAGACAATTCCAACACCTTCAGCCTTGGAAACCTTTTGGGCCAAAGAAAGGAGGTAACCGCCTCCCTGGTCAGGATGGAATTCATCATCCTCTGCGCTGAGGGTAGTTCTAGTTCCTCGGGATATTCATCACCAAGACACAACTCTTCTATTTTTGTCAAGTGATCGATGAATGGCACGACCTTCATGTTCCTAGAAATCACATGCAAGTGAGTCAGGCTAGAGGGGAGTATTGGCAATAGTTCGATCCTGTCGCAGTGGAGTAAATCAAGGGTCTGAAGACAGCAAAGCGACTGGATGCCTGATGGCAAGCTGGAAATACAAGTATATCCTAGAACCAAGATCCTCAGAGATTTCAATTCCGCAATATCACTCGGAATGTCCCCTTCCAAGCTCCTACACTGCAAGGCATGCATCTCTTCGAGGTTGGTTAGCCTTCCAATCTCGCGAGGGAGTTCTCTTATGAAACAAGAGTCCATTTTCAGTACTTTCAAGCTCTGCAGGTTCCTGATCGAACTTGGCAATTCAGAAATACCTGTCCCCGATACATCCAGCTTGGTCAATGTGCTTCCCGATTTGCCAATCGAGTCTGGAAGCTCCCCTAGACAACGGCAGTTTCTCAAAGATAATTGCTTCAGTTGCACCAGCTCTCCAATCGAGTCGGGAAGTTCAACAATTTTCACACTATCCAGCAAGAGCACAGAAAGATCTTTCAGCAGACTGATGGACTCGGGCAGTCTACTCAGAGAGAAGCAATTGGAGGCACTGAGACTCTTAAGTTTCTTCATATTGGCCAGGGTGCTGGGAATTTCCTTTATAGAAGTTCCATCTATTAGAAGCTCTTTCATTTCTTTCATATCGTTAAGTTCTTTTGGCAACATGCTGAGTTCACTGCAGAACTTCAAATTCAAGGTGACTAAGCACTTTAGATAAGCAATTGAGGCATCAATCTTCACCAACCGAGAACAATGCTCGAGAATTAATATCTCCAACTTCTCGAAACCAGACAGATCAGGAGTCATCAATAGGCCAGTACATCCTGTAAGATTTAGAATTTTCAACTGTGGCATCTGCAAAACAAAAAAAAAGTCCAGATAAAGTTGGCATCAAATTGAATCAAGCCAATAAATCTCTTCATCGTTACCTTGATTTGATTCCATCCTTTCCAGTCATGTGCAACCTTACTCCATGATAAATCGAGAATGACCAACTCTTTTAGATGCAGATCACAATCTCCAAAGATCTCAGGGCACCCTTGCCAATCAAGCCAACTTAAATTCGATGGGGAATTCTTACGGTCTCCGGTGATTCTGGTTTTACCCAATTTGAGGAACCTCAGGCCTGGCATAAGTTCAAATTCTTCAGATGGAGAGCCGTCACTGCGCCTACCATCAAACTTGAGATTAAGGGCTTGAACCCTTTCAGTTCCCTGTCCAATGAAACAGTAAGTTAATACAACAATATCATTCTTTCAATCACAAGACACTCAACTCAAGAAATCATTTGTCCCGCACGGGCGTACCTTCCTTTCCTTCAACACCGAAACTGCATCCTCATGTTTCCATAGCCTACTGCGCCTTTCAGGCCTTTTGGGATCTTCATTCTTGACCTTTTGCCGACAAAGATTTCTCAGCTGATCATGCATCCATAGTTTGTTATTTTCTCCAATTTGCACCAAAGACATGTCGAGCAAAACTTCGATGCCACTAAGAGGATCATAGCCGCAAGCACACCACATGGAAAAGGGGTTGGCAATATCCTCTCCCACAAAGAAACATGCTATATCCAATAATATCTCTCTGGTCGCAAAATTAAGAAAGTCAAAGCTAGCCATCAACACGCCTTCGACTGGATCAACATGGTTACTCATTATCTTCAAGGTATGTTGCCATAGTGTTGTGGGCGTTCTGCATAAAAGACGAGCTAGAACCTCAATTGCTAAAGGAATTCGTCCAGTTACAGAAATAATTTCATCGAACAGAGAATCGTAACCCTCTGGGAAAGGCAGGACATCAGAAGCATGCCTCCGAAAGAGAAAAAGAGCTTGATCAGGTTTCAGAGGTTCAACTTCATATCTTTCTGCCACTTCAGGGACATTGATAAGACCATAATCTCGCGTAGTCACAATGATCCTACTTCTTGGACCAAACCAACTGAGCTTCCCAATGAATGGTTTGAGTTCGTAATGGTGATTGACATCATCAAGGATAATAAGAACTCTCATGCTAAGAAATCTATGTCTGATGATGTGTGCACCTTCTTCATAAGTAAACTTTGGGCAGCTTCGCTTTAGCAGATTGGAAATTAACTGATTTTGCGAAGATTTGAGTCCTTCATATTGTGTAAACCTTTCTTGAACATCCTCGAGATAACTACAGCCATCGAAGAGAGAAGCGATGTCTTTATAAATAACCTTTGCAAGGGTTGTCTTGCCAACCCCACCAGTGCCATAGATTCCAACCACTCGGACATCCCCGCCATGTAACCCAACTGATTGTCCATCTCTATAGTTAACACCAAGCTTTGTCATGACCTCTTGTACTCGATCCTGTATTCCGACCAAATTTTCGTTGACGTCCCACTTACTGAACAGATGCAGCATATCTAAGAGGAATTGCTTTAAAAGCTTGTAATTAGACCTGCTAAATCAGAATTAGGGATAGGAGTAGGAATTAAGAAAAAAGATGGCAGTTGCAAAGAGAGAAAGCAGAAATGAATTAAATTATACACTCAATCGGGCCTTCGTAAACAAAGCAATGCACGAAAAGAGCAATGGACAGGTGGGTTTCGTTGCGAGACCAATGATCTTGAATGTAGCATTGCAGACAGCATGTTCACTCAGAGCCATTCTTCTCTCTGTCAGAAGACTATAAATCCAATATAGAGAAGCTCCTAAGAAAATATAAAGTGAAATCAGCTACAATTGAATTACCAAGAATTGTTGTCTGCAGAGTAAAATCTCTTTAAACCCCCAACCTCACGGAGAGCCCTTCCCCATGCACGGATTGTCTGGCCATCTGTTCCCTTCATCTGGTGCACCTTCAAGGACAACTCAAAAGAACCCGTGACATATCGCACATCCGATGGATCGACGTCGTAAAAAATGGGAATGATCGTTTGGCCGTTTGTTCTTCTGCACTCCAACAGTAGACCCAACTCAATGAGGCAACTTTCAGAGGAAGCGTAGCCTTTGGATATGATGGGAATGGATATGTTTGATCGCTTGATCACTTCAACCAGCTCTTCCCCCTCAGGCAGCTCTTTGCCATCTCCAAAGACCGAGATCCCGGATCTCGTCAGGTGAACCATTAGGAAGTCTATAAACTCATCACGGACATCTGGTCCTCTGTTGACACTCAAGAAAACACGGAACTCTTTCTTAGCCAAGGTAGAAATCGACAAGGAGGATGCTACCTGTAGAAAAAGAAAAAGGCCGAACAATGAGCTCAACAAACATTACCAAGTCTGAAAAGTCATCGCACCAGAAAAATAAACTAACTGTACGATCATAATTCAGCTCGGAAGCGTAAATTGATATCACGCACCTCCTTGGGTGCTGTATCCGTGCCGTCCCACACCAGCCTTTCGCATTCGCTGTAAAAGGCATAGAGAATAATCCAAACCGCAGTAACCCTCGCATAAGTGAAGATACTCGGATCAAGAAGTGCAAAATGCCCAAACAGGCCCATGCCCCACTCTCGCAGATGCTCAGTCCCACCGGTAACCTCTATCCAAAGGGGGAGACCAAGCACCGATATTGCAAGCCAGATAATGTAAGCGACAGCCACTTCTTCCATGTCAAATTCCCATAAAATGAAGGTATAGCCCAAAACGATCACAGCTGACTGCATCAGCTTGGCCAGGCCAGAGTTCCTTCTCCTGATTCGGCTGTGTAAGGCGGATACAACCACCCAAACCACGAGCGCCAATGCCAACTTCTCCACCAACATGTCAGGATCAGGCTCGGCCTCGCCGGTGTACTTCTCCCAAAGGTATTCACAAAAGTCCGATAACACGACCCAGACCACGAACGAGGAAGCCAGTGTCTCCAAACCCATCAAGGCTGATTGCATCCGCTGGGGTAGTAGGCTCGTACTCCTTCTTCGGCAACGGAAGCTGGATACCAACATCCTAATTAGGAACGGGGAGATCAGTATGTCCCATGAATGATCAATTGGGAACCCGCCGGCAAATGGCCTCGAAGGTAGGAGCCACATCACCGATAAGAAGTACAAGAGCAACAAAAGCGAAGCCAGTGCCTTCACGTTTCGGTCCCTTCCCTTGGGAAAAGTCCAAAACCCTCCAGGTTGACGACATCAGCTTGGCCAGGCCAGTGATCCTTCTCCTGATTCGGCCATGTGAGGCGTTTCCAGGATCCATCTCTCTCTCTCTCTCTCTCTGTGGACCGTGCGTGTTTATTATTCTCCTCCTAATCAAACGATACCGGACATCTTTCCATCTCTCTTTCTCTCTGTGTCGCGCGGGCATGCAAAAGTAGGAGGGGATTAGTTGGCTGCACAAACGGGGTGAGCAGGAGCAGTCATTGACTCGGCAACTTTTCATGCAAGTCTCTGTCGCCCAAGTAAAAACGCAGGGTCAACTAGCACCCCAATTCGTCACGAAATCATCTTGACATCACGAAGATGACGGGTCCATCACTTTACCTCCTTTTAACTTGATTCACGAATCAAGGCGTGCGTAGTGATGCTGCGTTGATCTCATCTTCGGATGCCCACGGTTCATATCTTTATGCTCATATTTAATTCGGACTTACCCGATATCAACGTAGGGAGCCCTCGAAGAGGGTCACGTCCGTTAAAATGATTTGATCACGCTTCAAGAATTGTCAAGATTCATGCTCAGTGCATTTAAAAAAAAACACGAAATTTATACGTCATGATTGATTCACTCCACCACATCATTCATAACTTTATAAATTACGTGTAAACAAAATTTTCCCCTTGTTTAATCCTGTCCGTCCTACATGAAACCTAAGGATTAATACATTGGAGATCATGGGACTTGAACTGTTCCGTCTTTTCCTTTTTTCAAATAATATCTAAGGGTGTGTTTGTTTTGGTGAAAGTGTTTTTTCAGAAAGAGTTTTCAGGACTTTCATCCGTTTGGTTCTTCAAAAATGATTTGATCAACGGAAAATACTTTCCGGTCAACACAAATATCATGTTTAATTTTAGGAAAGTGAATTCCCTTATCTAAGAAAGTGAAAACACTTTTCAGAATTACTCATCTTGAATTTGTTAATTATTTTTTATTTTATTTTCTTTATTTCTTTTCTTTTCTTTTCTTTCTAAGAAGGAAAACATTCATGCATTTTCTTTTCTTAATAAAAATAATTTTAAAATAACAAATAATTTGATAATTTTTACGGTTAGATTTTCCTCACAAAATAACTAAAAATACTTTCCAAGTCTTTTTTAGGTTTTAGCCAAATATCAAAGAATGAACTCATTTTCCTGAAAATTGATTTTTTGGAAAACATTTTCTAGAGACGGTACGTTTTCCATAAAAACAAATGCCCCTAGGTGCATTTGTTTTGGTGAAATGGTGCATTTGTTTTGGTGAAATTATTTTCTGGAAAAGTATTTTCCGAACTTTCATCTGTTTGGTTATTCGAAAGTGATTTGGTTAACCAAAAACACTTTCTAGTCAAGAAAAATATTCATGTATAAATTCAGGAAAATAAATTCCCTACTTTAAGAAGATGAAAACACTTTTCAGAATTAATTATCTTAAATATGTTAATATTTTATGTTTCTTTTTTTCTTTTTTTCTTTTTTTCTTTTTCCATCTTCCTCCCTCCGCCAGTCGCCGGCCTTGGTAGCAGCTGGCAATCGGCCACAAGTGTGGGCCAGCGATGGCTGAGCTCGCTAGGCTCAATGATAAAGGAAAATGATCAGATTAAGCTCTTAAATAGCTAATTTGTTATTTTCCTTTTTTTCTACATAGTTAATTTGTTATTTTCACCAAAAGAAACGAGCTCTTTTTATGTGTTTTCTAGTCTCATTCTTTATTCGATTTTTATAAGAGAAATATTCGCATTCTAACTTTACGTACAAAGTCATCAGCTCTATACAAGCTCTAATCCAATCCCTTAATTATATGCTTAGCGAATTTAATAATCCGGATTAATGACATGGTCAGACCGATTCAAACCAGTTCGGTACGGTTCATTCCCGGCGGGAAAATAAAAAAATTAGAAAAATCTTAAAAATTTTAGAAAATGCAGAAAAAGAATAAAAAAATTCATAAAATTCATAAAATTTTTTAGAAAATCCAGAAAATTTCTAAAAATCTCAAAAAAAAATTTCAAAAAATCCATAAAAATTAAAAAATTCTAGAAAATAAAAAAGTTAGATTTCAGGAAAATAAGAAAATTGGTAAATTTTTTCAAAAAAAATAAAAAGAAAAATAAAAAATGAAAAACTTCACATGATGGCTTAAAATACTTGTAGCCACCCACTTTGAGTGAAATTTAAATTTTTCCCAAATGGTTTTTTTGAAAAATCATTAGTTTAGGGATTTAAAAGGGGTTTTAACCACTAAAAAACCCTTAAAGGGGTTTAACTCGCAAAAGGGGTTCTAAAAAAATGGATTTCTGCTCCGGAAAATAGAAATTTGTGTTGTTATCAAATGGATTTTTGTTCCAGGAAATAAAAATTTTATGCTATTATCAAGTGGGTTTCTGTTCTAGAAATAGAAATTTTTTATCGTTATCAAACGGGTTTCTTTTCTCAGAAACTCGTCCTGGAAACAGAAATAGACAAATCTATTTCTATTCCAGGAATTGTTTCTAGAACAAAATAGTTGTGATTCGCGCCCTAAATAGCTGGGTACTTTGGTTTAGAAGAGAACTTCACTTTCACCTTTTCCTTCTTGCACTTGCTAGAAAAGAGAAGCCAATGATGTTTATTTAATGAGTTAATACCACGAAAAATTCCAAACTAGTACACATATGATAATTTTATCCTAAACTAAATTTTTTATCACGAAAAACCTAAAACTGGTACACATGTGATAAATTTATCTCAAACTAATTTTTTAACCACTAAAAATTCCGAATTGATACATTTATGACAAATTTACCATCCATTAGTTTTTATTAAATTAAATTAATACCACAAAAAATCATAAACTGGTATGCCTGTTAAAGTGATGGATCCTAAATTTATTCATTTTCCCTTTTTTCTTCTTTTTTATTTCTATGTAGGAAATATAAACCGGGCATTAAAACATGTAAATTTTAGATATAACATATTTCCTTTTTTAATTGTAAGTGGATATTAACATGTACATTAAAGGAACTATGTTTTCTTCTTTTTTGTTTTTAGATATTATCTGTGTACATTTTAGTCTTTTGAAGATAGAAATTTCCAAGAAATCTATTTATTTTCCATGTCAAGCAAATTTTTGGATTACTTTGTCGAGTAGAATTTTGAAATAAAAAATTGAAAATTAGAAGCTTTTTAACACAGTTTTGTAAAATTTTATTTTTGTTGTGTATCTCATTATTGAACTCTTTTTTATCAGTTGCCGTTGATATACATATAATGAGATAACCGAATGAAACAAAAAAATCTCTCGTTAAAAATTTTCCGAAATAAAATCAAAATTACATTATCGACAACAACTTATATCTAAATATATTCATGGACAATGAAATTATATTTTGTTCATTCATATACGTAAGTGATACAATTCATCATTTTTTAGCAAAATCTTTTTCAAATCATTCATTTTTTGAGAAACAAACATACTCCTAATCGAAGGAAAGGAACCTGTGTAAGTATGGAAACTATCAAGGGCAATGTTGCTTGTCTAGTGAGTGGGACTTAGTCGTGTAGACATGAAAATAGCTCTAGTATTTTTATTACTTTGCCGCACTGGGCGGCAATCTGTTAAATATGCAAAAGCAGTTGAGATTAGTGACCTTGATGAAAACGGTGTATATAGTTGACTTGATGGTAACGTGGAAATAGTCAGGGGTATCTAAGTTTCTCCCATTCAATGCATAACTGCACAAGCCTCTAGGATCGTCCCTGCCAGAGAAGCGTTTGATTCTGTCAATCATATTCTCACCCTCTTGCCGTCTTCCTACTTGTGCCTTGTGTCTGCGAGAGAGAGAGAGAGAGAGAGAGAGAGATGAACTGGGCGTTGTGGGTGGTGTTTCTGTTCGCGCTTTCATGCGCGCTCCAGAAATTAAAACAAGCTCATTGGGCTTCGATCGCCGAGGTGTTCATCGTATACGTAGTAAAAAAGGTCAGAGATAACGTGGTTGGTGTCGCTTCTAATGTTTCATTTCAGCACTTGGCTTAGTTTCCTTGAATACAGATTTTGCATATGTTTCTTCAACTGAAGTGATCTTCTGGTGGAGTAGTTTTCCCAATCCATAACTTCGTTCAGAAAATGCTCAAAGAGAACGTTGTTGAGTGTGTGTGAGATGTTCATTTTTTCTCCTTCTAAGAAAAGACATGTTTGGATGCTCGTGGAGTTCTACCCGAAAACATGAGAGAATATTGTTTCTATGCATTGTCATTTACTAAGCAACTTCTACTTTTAATGAGGAGCAAACGATTGGGAATTTTGGGAATTTAGCTCCACTGGGTAGAAATCCAAATGTTACCAGATAAAGTTTGGTCCCTTGATTTGACAGGACTCACGCAAATCACCGGCATCTTCACCAACTTCTATCACTTTATCGGGAAGTTATGAAGTTTTCTTGAGCTTCAGAGGGCCGGACACCCGGAAGGGATTTGCAGATTGCCTCTACACCAGCCTCAAAGAAAGGGGGATCCGTGTTTTCAGAGACAATGAAGAGCTCCCTCTCGGAGAAGAGATCAAGCCGTCACTCGCTGAGGCGATCAAGCAATCCAAGATAGCCATACCCATCATCTCGGAGGATTACGCTTCCAGCAAAAGCTGCCTCATGGAGCTGCAGCAAATTTTAGAGTGCAGAGAAAAGAATGAGCAAATGATCATTCCCATATTCTATCACGTTGATATCTCTGATGTAAAACACCTTACGGGGTCTTTTAGAGAGTCCTTTAATAAACTTAAAAAAGAGGGAGTTGGCAGGAAGAGGATCGATGCGTGGAAGAAGGCTCTCCGAGATATTGGAGAAATGAAAGGGTTGAACTTGGCTGAAACGAATGATGGGTAAACCAATCTACACTGCTCGTCTCATACTACACGGCTCTGCCTTGAGCAAAATGCAATCACAGTCTCAATTTACACATTCGCTGAAAATATTACGTCCAATATCTTGTCACAGGTTAAGCTGATCAGAGTTTAGATATTTTGAAACCTTCAATGGCCACAAAGGAAAAAGTCAGATATTTTGTAAATATATATTGCTGTCATGTCTGTTTTATTATGGGCCTTACTAAATGCGTCCATTCTTCAAAACAAAAAGCTGAGGGTACACAACAGACTTGTATGATCGTATCCTTGTAAAATCAACCAACTTATTTCATAGATCATTTTGTCAATACTCAACTCTACACTTAATCCCTCGAAGAAATTATCCTTGGCATGATTTTGTTACTGTTTCACCAAATCTGCGTTTGAGTTGTAAACTGTAAAAGGATTTCTCAAAGAATGTACCAGTTTCTGTTATCCTCACGTCTAATAAATGCTAGGTTAAATTCGACTTTGATATCATTTATTAAATGAACAACTATAGGTTAATTGGTGCGTTTCTTATTTTCATACATTGTGTTGCCATGTCTTAACTCAATTTTCCCTATCTTACGTTTGGTCTACTGTCAAGTCATTAAAGTTCATATCATCATAGCTCTCTCTCATTTGTTAAATTGGCAGGCATCATGGCAAGCTCATACAGCTAGTCGTCTCAGATGTCTTGCGACGATTAAAGAAGCCTGACCTAGTCGTGACTGATTATCTAGTTGGAATCAACCATCATGTAAAAGAGATTATGAGTAAGCTTGATGTTGTCTGTCGTGATGGACAAGCTGTTAAAACAATTGGCAATGAGGGATGCATGGTTGGAATATGTGGTATCCCTGGGATTGGCAAAACTACTCTTGCAAAGGTTGTCTACAACCGACTCTATCATCTCTTTGATGGCTGTGCCTATCTCGAGAATGTTCGAGAAAGGTATGCCCAGGTTGAAGGGCTCAAGACTTTGCTAAGTAATTTAGCTTCTCAACTAGTAAATAGGGGAAGTCTAGAGTTCCGTACTTCTGACGAGGCTATGTATTTTATCAAACACAGATTCAGCCATACAAAGGTTCTCATTTTTCTTGATGACGTGGGTGATTCTGAACAGCTTACTCAGATTGCAGGTGACCTTACGGGTTATGGTCCTGGAAGCAGAATTATTGTGACATCTAGAAAACAAGATGTCCTTATGAAGGTCGGAGTAACAGCTCAAAAATATGAGGTTGAGGCAATGGAAAAAGGTCAAGCTCTTCAACTTTTTGGTAAGCATGCTTTCGGGAAGGATTTTGTCGGAGAGGTCGACCGTACTCTTTCTAGGGCCATTGTATCAGCTACTGGTCGGCTTCCTTTAGCTCTTGAAGCAGTGGGTTCTTGCTTATTTTTTAAACCAAAAGAAGTATGGGAAGATGAACTGAAGAAATATAAAGGTGCTCCTCACGAGAAAGTTGAAAAGGTGTTGAAGATGTGTTATGAAGATTTAAACGAAAATCAGAAAAAGATATTTCTGGATATAGCATGTTTTTTTATTGGAAAGGACGAGAGAATGGCCAATTACATGTGGGAAGACTCTGCATATTTCCATCGAAGGGGCATTGAAGCACTTCTTGTTAGGTCTTTGGTGAAAGTTGGAGAGAATAACGAGCTGCAGATGCATGACCAGCTAAGAGACTTTGGTAGGGAAATAGTAAGGAAGGAGAACCCTGAAGAGCCTTGCAGGCGAAGCAGGTTGTGGAATCACAAGGAAGCATTAGCCACACTAAATGAAAAGAAGGTAAATGCAAGGACAAGATGTGATTGCTCGAGTGGACAAAGTCAATGGTCTTTTTGATTTATTTGTCTTTCATTCATTCATTTTAATTTGGATGAGAAAATGAAATGATGCTTTTCCAGGTTTTCTTGTTAAAATGAAATGATGCTTTTCCAGGTTTTCTTGTTGTTTTCTCATCCAGCTAACTTTTGTTTGACTGACAGGGCACTAAAAATGTGCAAGGACTTGAACTCATGTTTGATCATGGAACTGATGTTTGTTTCACTAGCGAAGCATTTGATCCCCTGTCGAATTTGAGGTTCCTTAAACTGGATTGTGCATATATTGAAGGCAATCTTCAGAATCTTCTTTCAAACTTAAGATGGTTGGATTGGCGAATATGCCCTGAAAAGACCTTGGGACTTCCTCATTTCAATGTTGAAAACTTGATCATTCTTGATCTGTCATGGAGCCGGGTAAATCATGGTTGGGGAGGTTGGGAGCTGATAGGAGAGGTAGAAATTACATTTAGTTTTATCTTGTTGATCCTACGATTTTCAAGAACTCATTCTTTTTTATTGTCTCATTGATTTGCAGAAGGCGAAGAAATTGAAAGTTTTGAATCTAACGGGCTGTCTGGAGTTACTTGAATCTCCAGAATTCCCTGCTCCAATTAAACTAGAAAGATTGATTCTTGATACTTGTTTTAAATTATCCTTGATTAGCCCATCCATAAAAAACCTAGGCAGCTTAGTTTCCTTAAATTTGAAGTCTTGTAATGTGGACCAGCTGCCAGATCTGAGTTTCATGGATACTTTAAAAGAGCTTGTGATTGATGGGACTCTTATTGATACGATTCGGTTCCAAAAAGAATCTATGGAGCAACTTGAGACTCTTAGTGCTTGCAATTGTGAAAGGTTAGAACAAATATATGAAATCGATCACTTACGATCTCTCTCTAATCTTGCACTGGATGGAGCTGCTATAAAGACCCTCCCAGTTTCCGTTGGGTCGCTGGAGAAACTTCAACGCCTATCTTTAAGGAACTGTCAGAAATTAACTGAAATTCCACTATCCATTGGAAAGCTCAAGGAACTGCAGTTTATGGACCTGTCATACACGGGAGTTGATGAATTGCTTCATTCAGTCAAGCATTTGGAAAATTTGAAAGTGCTAAAGATGGAAGGTACTCACATAAAAGAATTTCCTGAAGCAATACGAAATCTGCCAAAGTTGGAATTTGGATATTCAGATGGACTGTGATCTTGCGGGATTATCCTCTTTGAGAGTCCTGAAATTATCCTATACCCGAATTTCCCACTTGCCCGAGAGCATTTGTTGCCTCTCAAATCTCCAAAAGCTTGACGTACGTAACTACGAGAACCTTCAGGCTCTGCCAGAATTTCGCTCTAGTGTAATCATCCTGCGCTAGGCATCGAGAAAGTTGTGGACAGCCTTGGAACTGGCATGCCTGACTATCATAGAAGGTTGGTACTTCGGTGATGATCCTGTTCCGTAGTGGTAAGAATCTCTGAGCTGGGAGAGGAATTAATCTAATTTTGGAACCTCAGATTTTAACCTTTCAACAAGCATGAACTTCATATTTAGGTTGTATTCTTAGCTCCAGACAATTCATGCTGCCAAAGTAAGGGGGCAAAAGCTGAATTGTTGTCTTTCTAAAAGGCAAAAATTTGATTGCGCCCCAGATTTTCTACAATGAGACGTACTTGCCAGTTAAACTCGTAATTGTTTTGTGTTGCAGCATTCCACCAATTAGTAATTCAAGGTTCAAGAAGGCAACAGAGACCCAATTGTGGAATTTCTAGGACTATGGTTGGTTCTGAAACCATTTTACTGCAGTATAACTAACCTCATGTGCTTGAATAAATACTTTGCTTCTTTAAGATTGTTGGGGTCCATGATCTTCTCTTTGACAGGTTACTGAAATAGTGAAATTGTTGCAGTTGAAATTGTCCGAGCAGGAGCATGATGGTATTCGAATTTTGCAGACTTGCAACAGCCACGGCGGAGTTGCATCAGATCCCAGCAATGGCCATGGCCACATATCAAAATCACAAACCGCCCCTGTATCCGAGACTTGCAACAGCCATGACGGAGTGGAATCGTATCCTGAGCGCAGACTCTGCTGCCTTGGCAACTGTGTTAATTGCCACGTTGATGTTGATGACAGTGATGGCAATGGATATTGCTGTATATCCAAATCACAAACTGCCCCCATACTTGAGGCTTGCAACAGCCTTGATGGCACAGACCTCGAATGCGACTCCAGACTGTGCGTGGCAACTGAGGCGACTGTTGATTTGGCAATTGCGATGCCTATGTGCCAAAATCATATCTCTCCAGTACTCGAGCACTCTGATGGCAGTGACCATGTGAAGCGTGGTTTTGACCACGGTGGGAATGGCGACAGTCACAAAGGCCTCCAAGACAGTGGCAATTCTCCCTGCCGTGCTAACGTCATCCACTGCAGCAATTATGAACAGGTGGTTAGTAGGGTGAAGAGCACGGTTTCAAGCATAACGTCAATGACATGGACCTTGGTGGAGACGAGAGATTTCGTGCTGATGGTGACCGAATCAACTGCAACTGCATTGACCAGGACGGCAATGACCGTTGCCAAGCCGAGCATGACTACGCCGAGCACCTAGGCAACGACGTGACGGTGGCTTCGACCGCGGCAGCGACAATGGCGAAAGTAACAACCCTCAAAGATTGTAACTAGCTGCAGTTGACCGAGTGATGATCATCTGATCTTGGTGGAATGGAATAGAAGCGAACATGTCTTCGAAGCCAGTCGCGTCAGAAACTATGACAGAAGAGCATAGGTCAGAATGTTTCATATGTGGTTGCGCTTAGGCATCCGTCTGCGTTCTCACGTTCAACAGGTTCGATTCTATGCACCCGTGTGTTGATCTAGGAACAACTATGAATTGGTGCGTTGGCGTTTCAGATCAAGCCCACAAGAACCACGACAGAAGAGCATACTTCTGACTGTTTCATATGTGGCTTGCGCTTATGCATCCTTCTGGGTTCTCCCGTTCAAATCTTATATTGAAGATATTTTCGCTATCAAATCTCCGTTTGAAATCTTATATTGAAGATATTTTCGCTATCAAATCTCCGTTTGATACGAAATCCCAAAGATTTTCGGAATGCGCCAATTCAAACATATAAAAGGCAAATATATGCTTTGCCCAGGCTCGGATCTTGCCTGGACCGCGGTCTTCGATTTGGAAGGTAAGCAGTTCTGATCCGCCGACGCTGCGGTTCTTTGCTCCGTCGGCCGCACCGGTGCGGTCCCGAACGATTCGTTCGGGAGCAAGGGAACGGTGGGATTCCGTGTCGGTGGATGGGAGTTGGTCCTCTTTTTTGAGGTCGTTTGAACCGTAGAAACCTTAGATTTTGCGTCGATGCCCGTGCGCAGGTGGGGTTTCGATTTCGCGGGCGCGGGCGAGAATGCCGTTCGATTGTATACTCTTGGAAGTCTGGAACGGCGAATTTTCGCGCTGTTGGTGGCGAAATTCGATCGATCCAGATCTAGGAATTGCTCGGGGTCGAATATTGCGTCTCTGTTGGGTTTTGGAGGGTTGGGGGAATTTGCTGTTTTAATTGCGCTTGGTGATACGTGTAGATCTGATGGGGATCCTTTGGAATTTCTCTGTGTTTCAGTGGTTAGGTTTCGGTAGAGGTCGAAGAAGAACGGGGTGGGAATTCTAGAGAAAATGCTGGGAAAGGCTGCGCAGTCGTCTTTTCGGGATCGGACGCAGGAGTTTCAGGGTATAGCGGAGAGATTAAAGAAGTCGGCTTCAAATGGGCCGGGACCGAATGGGCCGAGCAGCAGCAGCGGCAGCAGTTCCAAGGCGGAAGAGCAGCGGTTGAAAGTTGCCCTTCAATCCGAGTTCAATCGGAGGGCTTCGAAAATCGGGCTCGGGATACATCAGACGTCCCAGAAGCTTGCGAAGTTGGCGAAATGTAAGCATCCGAACAGTTCAGAAATAGGAGCTGTTTCATCTGCAGTTATCATTACATGTTCGATCCATGCGTGGGCAAAGCATATATTTGTCTTTTCTTTGTAGCATTGTTACGTTTGGCATTGTTTAGAATGACATCAGAGGTGTGACAGTTCTTTTTGAGTGCTTGGTTTTGCGTTATAGATAGTTGTCCCACTAAAGACTTCTATAAACAACCAATCAACTACATTTAAGTTTGCGATGGCAAAGAGAACCTCGCTTTTTGACGATCCAACAATGGAAATTCATGAGCTTACCACGGTAATCAAGCAGGATATTACTTTGCTCTCAACTCTGCTATCGTAGATCTTCACTCCTTTGCAATTCCCGGAATGAGGGCGGTGTCTCCAGTGACACGGCTAGTCATTCAGCTATGGTTGTAGATGACCTGAAATATCGATTGATGAGCGCTGCAAAATGGTTTATAGAAGTTCTAACCATGCGAACCGAGGTAAGTCCAGAAGCTGCTGGAGGTTCACATGTGGTTTGCTTCCTTAGTTCATTGAGTTATCTAACTTTGCTTTGCTATTGCTGGACTCAATTAAGTGGGCTAAGTACAATGCAAGTGCCATAACTTTTGTACGGAGGACACTTTAAGTGCCATAACTTTTTGTTGGTTCACTTGAGTGCCATAACCTTAAAAAAAATGATCACTCAAGTGTCACTTACGAGTTGATCGTGAAGGCCCGAAACCGCGGCTTTTCCGATCAAACGGTGACCTTCTCGGCGAGGTAAGCACCACCAGCTTGAAGAGGGGGTGTCGGTGAATCATTCTATGGCCTCCGTTCATTTCGAAATTTCCATTTTAGCCTTCATTGACGAAGATAAAAATGCTTCGTAGTCACACAATTTATCGAGCCGATTTGTATGACTACAAAGCATTTTAACCTTCGTCAACGGAGATTAAAACGGAAATTTCGAGATGAACGGAGGCCATGGAACATTCACCGACACCCCTCTTAAGCTGTGGTGCTCTTTCACCGAAGGTTATCGTTTGATCGAAAAAGCCTTCTCTGCCCTCACGACCAACTTGTCATAAGGGTTGATCGTGAGGGCCCGAAACCACGGCTTTTCCAGCTAAACGGTGACCTTCCTGGCAAGGCGAGTACCACTAGGTGTCGGGTGTCGGTGAATCATTTATGACCTCCGTTCATCTTAAAATTTCTGTTTTAGCCTCCGTTGACGAAGGTAAAAATGCTTCGTAGTCACACATTTATCGAGTCGATTTGTGTGACTACGAAGCATTTTTACCTACGTCAATGGAAGCTAAAACGGAAATTTCAAGACGAATGGAGGCCATGGAATGATTCACCGACACCCCCTCTTCAAGCTGGTGGTGCTCGCCTTGCCGGGAAGGTCACCGTTCGATCGAAAAAGCCGCGGTTTCGGGCCCTCACGATCAACTCGTAATTGGCACTTGAGTGATCATTTTTTTGAAAGTTATGGCACTCGAGTGAGCCAAAAAAAAAGTTATGGCACTTAAGTGTCCTCCGTACAAAAGTTATGGCACTTACGTTGTACTTATCCCCAATTAAATTGGTTATTCATGTGTCTTGGATAATCACATACGTTCAGTCATAACCATATTCAGTTGTTTACATGTAGAACTTGAAGGTAATTGAAAATAGGAGACGGTTATTTTCTTCCACTGCTTCAAAGGAAACCGCCAATCCTTTTGTTCATCAATGTCCACTGGCTGCAAGAACAGCTGCTAATGCCTCAGCAGCTACACCTCCCCCATGGGCTAATGGGTCGCCATCGCCGTTGGCATCATCATCACCCCCGTTGTTCCCCAGGTAAAATCTGTATTCTTTTGCAGTGTTGTTTGCTACCTGCTAGTCCAAACTACTTTGCACTTACTTCTTACGGGCCAAGCATTTGTTTGGAGCTCTGAACTACTCATACGGTACACTTGCACGAACTTCATCCTATCTTTGAACAGCTGAGGTGTAAATGTTTTTTTAGGAAATACTGTGATCGTCCTGTATGTTTGATATTGCATCTAGATCGTACTCATCTATGTGGTTCTTCGAAATTGAAGCTGTTGATCGCATCAGAAACCCCATGATCTGCTATCGAGTCAAATGGCTTGTCATTTGAAACTCTTTCTAGAGTCAATTATCGTTTCTGTGTTGCCTAGTATACCACCGATTGGAACCTAAGGTTGAAGAAGGCAACGGAGAGACAAGTCTGGAATTTCTAGCACTATGGTTGGCTCTGCTACCGTTTTACTGCAGTATAAATAACCTTATGTGATTGAACAAATACCGTGCTTCTTTAAATTGCCGCGGTCTATGATCTTTTCTTGGACAGATTATTGACATTGCTGCCGTTGAAATTGTCTGAGCAGGACCATAGCGGTATTCAAATCTTTGCAGCAATGGGGAGGAATGGCGGTTGACAGATTTCACGCATTGTGTGAGAGGCAAGGGTAAAGTTGCTATCGAGAACTCAATTCCAACATTATGAGGGAGGAGGGTACGTGGTGTTTTGGCCGGACACTGTATAAAAGATTCATTTCAAATGCAAGAAGGCGGTTACTTATTGCGGTTCTCCTGTTCCGATGATTCGCTGCTTCCATTAGTCCCAGTAAGTTCGTATCGGCAGTAAAATTTGGAACTCGTCCCTGCACGTGAACAACAGTTTACTCGGTTGTAATAGGCGTGTTCCTTCGGTGCAGTTAGCTTGTCCAAGATTATCATCCTTATCCGCATAATCCGTTCATGCGCTAAAGGCTCATGTTGGATTGCCTTAAACTTCGTTCATACTCTCGAAACTTTTTTTCCGAGTAGATGTGCATGTCCATGGATTCATTTTGCCCGAATGGCCGGACGAAGATTGTCGACTCAGCTGGATCCAATACATCAGGATCACCTGACCGGAACTCCCTGATACCCAGAAAATGAAATTTGCTAGCCTGCACCTGAAGCGTTTCCCTGCGTAGTGAACAGATTAAGTAATCACATTCTCATCTATGCAAAATTACGGACAACTTTTCTCGTCGAAGGAGATATGTAGAGCTGCTGTTTCTCTGTAGATGCTCTGGAGAATTTTACAGGGATCGTGAAGAGGAATGTTTTTCCAGCATTCCATGACGTCAAAGAAGTACAAATAACGAAAGCCGGAGCTATTTCCGTGGCTTCCATCTCCTAAACAATGCGTTGATCTGCAAGGCTAGTTGTTCTTCCTTTTCTTTTTATAGAGACTAGGGCCGTCGAAAAAGCCGGACCCGACCCCGAACCGAACCGAACCGAAGCAAGAGAGAGAGATATCAATGATCGCTCCCGTAGTTCTGCTGGTGTTAGCCGTTGTAATAGGCGGAATCATGTAAAGAGGGACATGGAGGCGTATCTTTAGCGCATCATCTCTTGGACGACACTAGACGAAGACATGTTCGCTTCTATTCCGTTCTGCTATGATCTGGGGATCATCACTCGATCAACTCCAAACTAGTTACATTCTTTAAGGGTCGATGCATTCGCCGCAGCTTCCTGTTGCAGTTATCCTCTTCTTCGTCACCGTCCTGAGGAGCTGTCCATGTTGTCATGTAGGCGTCCGACGCATCCAATCTTGGTGCCACGACAGTCATCGTCGTCGTGGTCGATGCAGTCACCATTGGCACAGAATCTCTCGTCCCCACCAAGGTCCACGTTGTTGCCGTTGCGGTGTTGCTCGCACTCGCCTACCAGGTCATCATCACCGTCGCAGTGGTCCATCGTAGCACATGGCGGAAGCGAACCGCAGTGCTCGAGTACTGAATGGGCATATTTTCTTGCCGGACGTGCGTCGCAACCGCCAAATCAACAGTCGACTCAGTTGCCATACGCACAAAAAGCCTGGGGTCGCATTCGAGGTCCGCGTCGCCATCTTGGTCACGACCATTGAGTACAGGGGCGGTTTCTGATATGGATGTACAGCCATCGCCATTGCAGATACAGTCACCACGGGCGCACTCCGGATCAGGGTCCGCATCGTCACAGCCATCGCAAGTCTCGAGTACAGGAGCAGTACGCAATTTCAACACTACAGCAACGGCAACGATGGCCGTCGCAACAATCGCTGCCCTCGTAGGGGTGCCCGGAATCATCACGGCAGTCGACTCGGTCGCCACGGGCGCAGACTCAGATCAAGCCAGCAGAGTCCTTTAGACTGTGGAGAGCGCTTGCATGGCAAGGCACGAGGAGAAGGAACGCTGCAGAAATGTGACTTCTGTGAACGTGGGCGACTAGTTACATATGGCATGAATAATTTGAAAAATACTTTTTTAAAAATAATCCTTTATATAATTTGAAATAATCAGTGATCGGAAAATATTTCATGATGATGATAAAAATTATTTTCATAAGCGATGCAAGTGATTTTATTTTTAAGATAATATATTCCAAATCATTCATTTCCGACAAATAAGATATCTATTTACTTTAAGACCAACTTATGATATAAGGTCGAATTAATTGTAGATGAATCTAGAGGCTATTCTATGGTTCGGCACCTAAATCCGAAATCAAAATTAATCGTGGCTCTGCACCATCTAAATGTAGTTAGACAAATGTCAAAAAAAAAAAATTCTGCTTCTTTTTAATTAAAACTTGAATCGGCATCTCCAGCCAAAATTCGGAGTCAACGACGCAAGCAGCACGCGTTGGGTCTAGTCATAATTAATCCCACTTTGTTAGGCTACTTATTTGATTCATCACCAATTAAACAATGTTATCTTGAGAAAATCTACTAATTGCTAGAAGTATAATTTCTGGCTAATATACAAATTAACGACCTCAATTTTCTCATTATATAGATATAAATTTCACTTTTGAGATCTTTTATTTAAAATATTTTCACCATCAAATCTTCGTTTGATACGAAATCCCGAATTTTTTTGGAATGCGCCAATTCAAACGTATAAAAGGCAACTCATTAAACTTAGATCGAAAGTAACTTATTGCTTAAGAAAAAAAGATTAAAATAAACCATATCTTAGTGACACAAATTATCAACACTACACTTATTTTTTTTCTTTGGGATAATGATATAACTAGTCCATGAACTTTAGCTCAATATGTAATTTGGTCTCTAAATTTTTAATTTGTTCAATATCATCCATAGATTTTTAGTACATGTTCAAATCAGTCCTTGAACTATATGAAAATATTCAATGTAATCCATTAACTTGAATTTAATGGAAATGACTGCATTGAATATTTTCATATAATTTAGAGATCAAATTAAATACTTACTAAAAGTTCATGGATAATATTAAATAAATTAAAATTTTAGGGACCGAATTACACATTAAATGTTTTTTTTATGAATTGTCAAAGGAAAATTCATCCTCTTTTGTGTGTATCTGTGGACCCACCTTGGGGGTTGCCACATAATTTCATGGGCCAAGCAAATAGACCTTATATAGACCTCGCGACGACAAGATTTCAACATTCCAATTCGTACATTTTGGCCATCAAGAATCGCCACGAAGCAGCGATTTCATCTCCTCCTACACCGACACCTTCCGATCGGATCTTGCAATCTCCTCGATTCATCGCCTCGTCGTCGCCGGGGAGGGGGAGGGGGGCGGGAAATTTCCTTCTTCCCAGGGGTTCCCGGAGGAGCCCTAGGGCTCGGATCTTGCCTGGGATCGCGCGGGGTCTTTGATTTGGAAGGTAAGCAGTTCTGATCCGCCGGCGCTGCGGTTCCTTTTGCTCCGGCCGGCCGCGCCGGTGCGGCCGCGAACGATTCGCGAGGGAGCAAGGGAACGGTGGGATTCCGTGTCGGTGGATCGGAGTTGGGTCTCTTTTTTTTTTTTTTGAGGTCGTTTGAACCGTAGAAATCTTGGATTCGCGTCGATGTCCGTGTGCGAGTGGGGTTTCGATTTCGCGGTGCGGGCGAGAATGCCGTTCTGGAACGGCGATTTTTCGCGCGGTTGGTGGCGAAATTCGATCGATCCAGATCTAGGAATTGCTCGTGGTCGAATTTTGCGTCTCTGTTGGGTTTTGGAGGATTGGGGGAATTTGCTGTTTTTCTTGCGTTTGGTGCTGAACTGATGCGTGTAGATCTGATGGGGATCCTTTGGAATTTCTTTGTGTTTCAGTGGTTATGTTTCGGTAGAGCTCGAACAAGAACGGAGTCAGAATTCTAGAGAAAATGCTGGGAAAGGCAGCGCAGTCGTCTTTTCGGGATCGGACGCATGAGTTTCAAAGTATAGCGGAGAGATTAAAGAAGTCGGTTTCAAATGGGCCGGGACCGAATGGGCCGAGCAGCAGCAGCAGTTCCAAGGCGGAAGAACAGCGATCGGGGGCTGCCCTTCAATCCGAGTTCAATCGGAGGGCTTCGAAAATCGGGTTTGGGATACATCAGACGTCCCAGAAGCTTGCGAAGTTGGCGAAATGTAAGCATCCAAATAGTTCAGAAATAGCAGCTGTTTTGTCTGCAGTTATCATTACATGTTCGATCCATGCGTGGGCAAAGCATATATTTGTCTTTTCTTTGTAGCATTGTTACATTTGGCATTGTTTAGAGTGACCTCAGAGGTGTGACAGTTTGCTTGGGTTTTGGTTTTGCATTATAGATAGTTGTCCCACTAAGGACTTCTATAAACAACCAATCAACTACATTTCTGGTTGCAGTGGCAAAGAGAACCTCGGTTTTTGATGATCCAACTATGGAAATTCAGGAACTTACTGCGGTCATCAAGCAGGATATTACTGCTCTCAACTCTGCTGTGGTAGATCTTCAGCTCCTTTGCAATTCCCGAAATGAGGGCGGTGTCTCCAGTGACACGACTAGTCATTCAACTACGGTTGTAGATGACTTGAAAAATCGATTGATGAGTGCTACAAAAGAGTTCAAAGAAGTTCTAACCATGCGAACCGAGGTAAGTCCAGAAGCTACTAGAGGTTCACATGTGGAATGCTTCCCTAGTTCATTGAGTTATCTAATTTTGCTTTGCTATGGCTGAACTCAATTAAGTTGGTTATTGATGTGTCTTGGATAATCACACTGCGTTCAGTCATAACCATATTCTGTTGTTTACATGTAGAACTTGAAGGTACATGAAAATAGGAGACAGTTATTCTCTTCCACTGCTTCAAAGGAAACCACCAATCCTTTTGTTCGTCAACGTCCACTGGCTGCTAGAACAGCTGCTAATGCCTCGGCAGCTCCGCCTCCCCCATGGGCTAATGGGTCGTTGCCGTCATCATCATCATCATCCCCGTTGTTCCCCAGGTAAAAGCTGTATTCTTTCGCACTGTTGTTTGCTACCTGCCACTCTGCCAGTCCAAACTACTTTCCACTTACTTCTTACGGACCAAGCATTTGTTTGGAGTTCTGAATTATTCATATGGTACACTTGCACGAACTTCATCCTATCTTTGAACAGCTGCGGTGTAAATGATTTTTTAAGGAAATACTGTGATTGTCCTGTATGATTAATATTGCATCTAGATCGCACTCATCTGCGTGATTCTTTGAAATTGAAGCTGTTGATCACATCAGAAACCCCATGATCTGCAGTCGAGTCAAATTGCTTGTCATTTGAAACTCTTTTTAGAATCGGGCCGCTACAATCTTGCCCATCCGTTTGAACTGGAACTGCAACGTTTTCACCTACTAAGCTATCGGAAAATTTGTTATCTTCAGAGAAGATCAGCATTGATTCCTCTATAATTTCCTCCATAAGACTAATGTTTAATTTGGACATATTCAATCTGGAACCATTTTCATTTTTTTAGCATATTATTGTTATCTTTACTTCAGCGACAGTGTTCGATGTTATGTAGAGAAGGTCTTGGACGCAGTACGCTTTTCAAAGCTCTCCTGCGATTGTAACCCATCTCTGCTAATGGGATGATAAGTACCTGTTCTATGGGACCTGTTGCAATGCCCCTAGTGCGGCATTAAGCATTAACATGATCTGTGGATGTGGTGACTTAGTGGCAATGAGTGGCAGCATTGCATTGTTTCCTGCATCATTATGAGCTAAATTATTTTCTCTGCATTTTGAATTTGGTGGGTATGCATGATTTCTTTAATTTCAACTTGTTATCAATCTTTGTGTAAATAATCAAACTTCTTAGTGGTCTTCCCTTCTCTTCTGATGAGAAATTGAAAATGCAAAACACGTCAAACCAATTATATTGTGAGGATCTGATTTGTGTATTTTAATCTGAGACGCTGTTGACATTACTCATCAGGCAATTTATACAATTTTGGTAGGAGGAATTAGCTTACATGTATGCATTTGCTGATATGACCTTCAATGTCATGTGTAATTCTTCCTCAGAAAGCAGGGAGATGGGGAGAGTCAGCCTTTGCTGCAGCAAAATCAACAGCAACAACAGCAATTGGTTCCTTTGCAAGACAGTTACATGCAGAGCAGAGCTGAAGCCCTTCAAAATGTAGAGTCTACCATTCATGAGTTGAGCAGTATCTTTAATCAGCTGGCGACCCTGGTTTCTCAGCAGGGAGAGATTGCAATCAGGTGTTTTTCCTGTCTAGAGTATCTCTCATGCAAGCTATTTAATTATTTGTCAGTGACCACTTTATGTTTGAGTACGAGAACATTTTTCTGGCTTATTAGACTCTTGTCCTTTTGAAATCTTGTCTGCATTTCTTCATTCCTTCTCCTTTTCTTCTTTTGAATTAAGTTACGACATATTAAATGTCTTGCGGAAATATAATGCAATTGAAAATGTCCATCTATACTGAATATGACTGGAATAGTCTGAAGAGAGCATTCCACCATTGAATTGTTCTAGCTTCATCTCAGATAATACTGATCACCATTTTTCATCTCCTTTCTGTTTGTCATGGTTTAGGTTCCCTGCTAGCTACCAATACCATGATGACATTTGTTAGGAAAGTTCTTGTGCCTGCAGTAGATGTTATCTCCTGCATAGGGTGTCCTCTAGGATTGCTAGTGAGTTTTTTTTTTATGCATGGTGAATGAGGTCTTTCCCAATGAAATTTAACATCATCAAGATATTGAATTGAAATAAATAAATGATGAAATGAGAAGTAAAGTCGTTTGATGTGATGGTATTTCCAAATCCCAAAATAGAATCGTTGGGGCTAGTTGATGAATGAGTCGAGCTAGCAAAACTAGAAATTCTTTTGGGAAACTTCATGAACCGTATGCACATGCAGATGTACAATTGCCTACATATAGTTTCTCCTTGTGATGTAGAGACTTCACTAAATTTTGTGGGAGTGTTAGATTTAGGAGTTAGTTTATTTTGCTATTAGACTAATTCTTGCTGTCCTGTTTCCACCCCGAGAGTGGAACGTCAGTCATGATTTCTGTTCATGGAAATGTTCTGTTCGTGTAAATTTCCATGCTGATCATTGTTTCGACAGGCATTTTACTGTTTGTTTTTTTGGTTTCTGTTAGGATTGACGAAAATATGGATGACACGCTCGCAAATGTAGAGGGTGCACAGGGGGCTTTGCTGAAGTACCTGAACAGCATATCATCAAATAGGTGGCTCATGATCAAAATATTTTTTGTATTGATCTTTTTCCTCATGGTTTTCCTATTTTTTGTGGCTTAGTCCGTTTAGAACATGAAAACAAGAGGAGATAAGCGACTTCTTTTACTGTGATACACCTGTTCATCCCTCCGAACCCCTATCAGATATATTCTCTTGCGAGGAGGTAGTATCGGTGTTTCGTGCCCGGTTCACTTTTGTCTTTCGATGTAATGAAAGCACATAATCGTAAGAGATATCCTTTTTGGCCGGTGGATCAATTGTACAAGATGATGGAAACCACAAAACTGATGGAACGTTTATAGTGTTACCGCTTTTCCAGGGTGTGTGAATGCAGCGAGCTTGTACTTAAAACATTTCGTGCAGCAGAGTGGTTCTCTATTGTAGTGAAGTATCTAAGTAGCTCGGTCTTGTGGTGAGCTACTTCTGCATCTTTTCTGCAACCTGCCTCTGCTGAAGTATTTCGGGTGCGTTTGGGAATGCTTTTCAATGCAGCTATGAGCACTCAAAGTACCTTGAAAAACTTCAACGTTGGGGAATAGCGATCTTTTAATAACATTGTCTAAGTGCAGGCCAAGTACATGCGTACGATGACACGATTCGAGGCAAATGGGAAAATCATAAGGGTGAGGATGCAACGATTCAAGAAGGTCAATTAATTCATGAGATAGGTGATATGGCGGGCGCGCAGATAGACAGAACTTATCTTATTGACTTTGTGTAACTTGCATTTGGATCACGACGCTCTGTTTTGGTGATTGTCTTGTCATACTATTGGGTGAATTGGTTCCCATTCTGTCATTTGATCAATTATTAGAGAGGCTTTCAAGAGCTTATTCGTGCACTTTCTCAATTAAGAAAAGACGCAATCACGTGCTTAATGGCTCGAATTCATCTAGGCACTCACGGGACAGACAAGCTTGAAAACTGATTTTGACCAGGCTTGGCAATGGCATTTTGTTAGAAGCTCGACCCTATTCGAAAAATATAGCGTGCTTTCTTTGATTGATAATCCAATTAAGTGCTGAAATTAAAAAAATTCAGTCACTTGATGAGATTAAGCTTGTTTGACAATCATGACAAACAATGACTTAAAAATGCAATTAAGTCGAGAGATCGCTTGATAGGGTAAGTAAGGAACAGATTACTTAATTCTTCAAGTAGAAAAGATAACCGATGGCAGTTAAAATCCTATCAATTTACATTGTTAAAACTCATTAAATGCGTATTAACAATACTCGGTGCTCAATTCGAAGTCATTATCAAATAAGTTCTTACATCGGACAAAAAAAAAATTACAATGTTTCGTTTTGGAAACGAAGCAGCCCGACCCGAGACCCCGGGTCGAACCGACCCGCTCGTCGGAGAAACGGGGGACGGACGATTTTTCTCCTTATCCGAACCAAAACATCCGGCACCGCCCCCCAAAAACGTCACCGTATCCAGAGTTCCGCAAACTGAAACTGGGTAGAAATCCCTCCCCTACGGGAAAAAAAAAAAAAATAAAATAATTAATTAATTTTAGAGAAAAAAAAACCCGTATATATAGCCGTGCGTCTTCTTCCATTTCCTCGTTATCCCTACCACCTCGTTATCCCTCTTCTCATCGCCATCGGAACGACGAAACCCTAATTTCTCTCCGTCTCCTTTCTTCCTTCCTTCTCTGCAACCTCCTCCCTCTTCCGCTCCCCCGGCCTCGTCCCCGCCCTCGGCGCACCATCTTCTCGAGCCTTCCCGTGCCGGAATTGCCTGCGCGTAATCCCTCCGACCGTCCTTTTCCGGCGGCCGCCGACCTCCGATTGCCCCCGTCGCGTATCCATTTTCGATTTGCGCGAATCGATTCCAATCTGTGCAGCTAGAACGAGCTCCCGTCGGTTTCGCTTCCTCTTTTTTTTCTTTTTTGGGGGGGTCGTCTCTTTTTTTCTTCTCGACATTCGTTTTCGGTTTCGCGTTTCGTCTCGTTCGTTCGTTCGTTCGTTCGTTTCGACGGGGTTAATCGCCTCTGCAATTCGTCGAAAGAATTCACAAATACTTGTCTCGCCGCAATCGTGCCTGAAGAATCCGATCGATAAAGTTCCCGATCGTCCCTCCCTCCCTGTAGAGTTCCTAGCCGATTTGTTTTCCCTTCGGATAGATCGTCGCGTCTGAAAGCTCTGTGGGAAAATCGCCTGGGGATACCATCGGTTTCGATATCTTTGGTCGGTGGGTTTCCGAATCGATACGCAAAGGTCCTTATCGTGAGTTTTGTTTTTTTTTTTTTGGAGAGAGATGGTTGGTGGAGGTAGCAGGAGGGACGAGGGATCCCTGGTGATCAACAACACCAACGTGTTCGCCGCGCTCGAGACCTTGAGGAAGAAGAAGAAGTCGGATAAGGATAAGGGGTCGAAGAGCGGGAAAGGGTCGTCGAAGTCGGCTGCCCAGTCGCAGGCCAAGGAGCCCGAGCCTCAGGTTTTCTGGGCCCCGACGCCGCTGAAGGAGAAGTCTTGGGCGGATGTCGATGATGACGACGATGACGATTATTATGCCACCACTGCACCGCCCCCTGTAGTGTGGGGGAAGACACCCCAGGCTGAGGAGCAGCAGGCCGCTCATGTAGAGGTTTGTCATGGCATTATGCATGTACATCGCGGATATATTGCGCATAAGATGCTCTGATGTCTCTTTCCTTGGTTGAATTGATGATTGGAGAGGAACTTTTGATTGGATTTTTTGTTGGCTCGATTGTTTCGAATTGGTTTTATGATTCAGCGGATGAGTTCATGGTGAGCATGCGTATTGTGTAGTGCAGCGACCATTTGTGCTCTGGCGCTATTATTATGTCCATGGCACGATTACTCATTTTTAAGCTCGGACACGATACTTAACTTTCGGGTTTTGTTGGGATGGTACATGTACTTGCTGTCCGGCAACATATCCGATGTTATCTTAGATTTTAAGAGCAGACATGAACTTGTTTGATTGCGACTTGAGTATTGTTTTCATCAGGTGAAATGGTTGCTTTTTTGTCGTTACGTGTTTAATGCCGTGATTATATTTTAGAGTAACCGCCATAAGTTTTCTTAGAGTTCGAGATTACAATAGGCCTAGGCAACTGTAGACAGCACTTTGATCTTCTCGAGAGCTGTCCTTTTGCGAATTGCCAATTGTGAGATTTCAGTTGTAAAATGGAAGACAGCATTTATGATACCACGGCTCCATGAAATTCGTCTTATCAGAATCAAGAACGTGGCGATGAGTTGCTGTGAAACGGATTAAGTCGCTCTTAAATGCACATGTGAGATGTGTCTACCCCATATGTTGCGAGATATAATTTTTTTGTCAGCAGGTTGGGGTTCAGGAGGCTTATGCCGCCTCATTGATTCTGGTTTTTACTTACCAAAAAAGAACCATTTTTTCTATTTTAGATATATCATGTGCCTGCTTTCATAATAAAAAACCGTCGGATGTCAGTCTCTCTAGAAGATTAGCTTAAATCTTATTACGATTATGCTGTTCCTCGTTCATTATACACATTTGCTATAAGGATTTGCCGTCATTTCTGCTTAATTGTATCCATCCTTACGCAGTAACTGCAGGCAGAACTTGGAAGTCCTTAGTCTTTTGAAGTCAGTAATCTGACTGACAGTCTTGCCACGGATAAGTACCAGTACCATAATGTTTTGCTTGCCTTGCTGGAATAAGATGTTTTTTCTTAAGCATTCCATGAACTTAGCATAAATAACTTTGGGGGTTTTCCTGTTTTCTTCTTCTATTCACTGTTGCTTTGGACTATCCATTGCGGTACCTCTTTTTGTTATTCTTTAAGTTTCTTAATGTCCTATTCATGTTCTTGTGCATATGTCAGTATAATAAAGCCTAATTGAGTATGCTGTGCAATGATCATGAAGGTAATTTTTTTTTTGTTGATACATATTACCGAACTGGTTATTTATAGGCTGTTTGCAAATATCAGCGTAGTTTTAACTGTGTAAGATTTTTCTTTCAAACACTAGATAAGAATTCAGGGGTATGAGTAGTGCTTATTACAGTTCTTTTTTGCGTCATCTTGATTGAATACCGTCGCTTCATCCAGTCATCTTTTTTCCTTGTAGAATTGTCAACTAGGAAGCCAGACCCAAACTTTGGTAGTGAATTCTAGTCGTGGAGATTTTTTTGTAGAC
The DNA here is from genome assembly GCA_024733475.1 of Syzygium grande. Taxonomy (NCBI): domain Eukaryota; kingdom Viridiplantae; phylum Streptophyta; class Magnoliopsida; order Myrtales; family Myrtaceae; genus Syzygium; species Syzygium grande. The sequence continues at coordinate 9,371,977 of JAMXDD010000008.1, forward strand.
ATACTTGATAAAATGTGGTGGCGCAATCTGAAAATGATTGTATTGCTGCTAAGTTAGATGTCTATTCTGTATGGTTGCTGTCAAATGTATTGTTGCGGTTAGTAAACCTATTTACTTTTTTTATGTGACCTTGGACATCTGATTTTGGACCTTAAAACTTTCAGTTAGGGGTTGAGAATGGAAGAGAGAATACTGACTTTACTGTTAAAGTTTACTTGTTTAAATGTTAGCCATGATGTGCTATCCTTATATTTTACTATGTATTCTGAGTACAGGATACAGAGAGTGAGGATGATATTCTTGATGAAGGGGATGATGATTTGGAGGAAGAACATGAGCATGAACAAGAACAAGAACAAGAAGTTCCAGTTCACCCAGAGCCAATGGCAAAAAAGCCTGCTGAAGTTCCTGCTGTATCCAAAGAGACAGAGAGACAGCTCTCCAAAAAAGAAAGGAAGAAGAAGGAGCTTGCGGAACTTGAAGCACTTTTGGCTGATTTCGGTGTCACACCGAAAGAGAACGATGGCCAAGATGAGCCACGCGGTAATTAATTATGCATCATCTTTTATGATCACAGTGAAGTTTTACAAAAAGGATGGGTGCTGACGTCCCCTGTCCTTTACCACTGGCACAATGGGAAACTAGGATATTCAGGCACGGCGGCATGTTTAATTGGGTGGCAATCCATTAGAGTCCATTTTGAGATTATTAATGGTTCAGTTGTTTCTTATTTTCTTTTCTGTTACTGATGTTATGTTGAAAGCTATTGGCTTTCTTTTTCGAGTCCAGTCAGTTTTTTGAATCTTACCTTAGCTATGCATTGTCATTTACAGATGCATCGCTAGATAAGAAAGATGTGGAGCCTGATGGTGAGGGTGAAAAGAAGGAAAGTGCTCCTGGAGAGTCGAAAAGTGCCAAGAAGAAGAAGAAGAAGGACAAGTCTTCCAAGGAGACGAAAAGAGCTCCAGGATCAGCCCGACAATACAGATGTTGTGAACGAACCAGAAGTTGGAGCTGAACAGGTAGGTGAAGATGGATCATCTGTTGACATAAAAGAGCGGCTAAAGAAGATGGCCTCAGTGAAGAAGAAGAAATCCTCCAAAGAGATGGATGCTGCTGCAAAAGCTGCTGCTCAAGAGGCTGCCGCTAGGAGTGCAAGGCTCGCGGCAGCAAAGAAAAAGGAGAAAAACCATTACAACCAGCAGCCAGTACGGTAAAGGACCGAGTGTCATTTGGCATCTGCGTCTTAAACATGTACTTTGTGCTGTTCATATGGCAATTGGGAATAATCTTTGGGCCTTGTGGCTCTGATTTCTGAGGTGACCTTTAGTTGTATTTGCTGTGAACTAGAAGATTTTTCTTTTTTGAATCTTGGATTTGTTGTGGCACCGTTGCCGTGGCCACAAACATTTTGCCAGTTTTGCTTATATGATTTAAATTTCATCCTTGGATGATCGATAGTTGCTTATAGATTGGCATATAAGCCTATGTCTACCCTAGATGGTAGCAGCTAGGAAATCTTGACGGATATCTCAGACCGTGAGCAGACTAAGGCATCCTCTGGCTGATGTAGAAGTAGGATCCAGGGTGCTAATCATCAATTAGGGTTGCCAACTCTTGTTTGCGTGTTGTGCTCGTGTTGACCATTCTGTCACTTCGCGTCGTTTGAAAAAATGTTTAATACATTTTCATAATGTTTTCTATTCAAAATGAATGAAAACGTATTAACTCGCTTCAGTTTCAGTTAAGTCATGCCTTGTGTGGGATTCATGGTTCTCTCAACATGTTTGTGTTGGGTTCGACTAGTGTTCTCGGTGTCGCTTTGGAAAATCTTCTTTAGTATGTGCATCTCTCATTCAGGTGCAAGTTTGGCACTCGCGCTTTCCTATTTATGGATGAAAGGGATATAATAGAATTTGATGTTTGTGGAGTTTCGCCTTACGATAAGATTGAGACAGCTGAGGGATAGTGGGGGGGGAAGTAATGGCCTGCATGCATACATTGATGTACTAAGCTGAACCTCGAATTTAACAAGTAGATGTCAAATATGTTTTGTCATCGAAAGTAACAGAACAGGAAAACTAGTTCCTCTTCAATTTTGGGTTCGCATTGTTCACATTTTTGGTCTTAAATGACGAGAAGAGTTTGTTTGTAAGGCCCATTTCTGGCTCGGGCTATTGGCCTTTGCGAATGGGTGTAGCTGCACTTCTTCCTTAACAATAGTTGCAAACTCTGCTGAGTTTAATTTTTGTGTGTATGTCCCTGTTGACACTAGACACAAAATCTAGGCCCAAACATGAAGAAGAAGCTAATAGCCTGAGGCTAGGTCAAGACACACACACAACACGTAAGGCTCAATCGATACAACGCTTAGCAAGCTCATCAATCATGAATATAGTAACAAAACCATTGGCTCTACAAAGTTCATTGATGGAATTCTTGACGAGTTTATCAATCGTGAGTTTATAAATGGACAGAGTTTAAGTGAAGTTCATCACATCAAAAGTAGAAACGATCGATTGATTCGAAACCCGAATAAAATGTTGGAGAGTGAGTCAAGGAGGTTTCCATCGGTTAGATTAGATGATAACTGTAGCTAAAGGATTGGGGCTGTTGCAAATCATTCCTAGAATGGCGTGCAAGTAAAGAGGCAGTTGGAGATTCTTGTGAAATAAGATTACCGTACATAATAGAATGACTCATTAAAGATACAAAAGGAATCAAAGTAAAACATATCATACACGACCGACACAGATAAGACAATACGGGAAAAAGTCCCACAATATCAAGAGACATAAGAGATTATAAAGAGCCTTTTAGATTTTGAAGATGAGAACATCATTCGTAATAGATTGATTTGGATTAAATTTAACCCAAGTTTGAATTGCAAATTCGAATTAGATTAAGTTTTCGAATTTCAATAGTTGTCTTCGATTATAAATTTTTCCAGCTATGTCTTGTTATCTGTCTACTTTCTCTACACATTTTATTGATTTTCATTAAAAAAAAAATCCAATTTCAATCGTCGAGCAAGTATGACAATCAAGAAATTGAGTCATCTGCTCCAATTCAATAAAGTTTTCACGCAATTACTATTTCGTTTTCAGTTATTTGCCTGCGCATTATTCAGTAACTCGAGTTCCACAGAATCTTTAAGACTTCAAGGCATATTGGAGCCTTCTCGATCGCTTTTGATTTAAATTCAAAATCACGATGCTTTGATTGGCCATCGATGATCTTCAATCGGACCTTAATAATTGAAACCGCTGAGCTTCGAAAGGCCACGAGTTCACAAAAACACACGCGGCAATCTCTCATATCTTATACGTTGTCGTGTGTTTTGGGAGAACAAGCAAGCAACTATTCGAAGTCAGAAACCTTGGTGACTTCTGCCTTTTCCTGGAAAAGGACACTGTCCGGAAGCAAATCATAACAGGATTGAGTGAGGTTTGATCGAAAACGTTTCGTGTTGGATGAGCCATTAACATGTACAGGTGCGTGCAATTCAAGCAACGTTCGTATGAATTTTGCATGTCAACAAAAGACGGACGCGGAAGAATCTTAATTCCTTTCTTTTGTTAATGGCCTCTCTGCCACTGCACATCTTTTGCCACCCGAGTAGCCTTTTCATGCAGAAACAGCTTCAGCCGCTTCCAGAGCTTTCAACTCCCATAGGTTCGCCATCGCCTCCTGTCAAACCTTCCTCTGGAGAATCTCCAGCTGCAAAAACCTACCATGGCGGCATCAAGAACTCTCCTTGAGAAGAGCTCCATCGCAGTCAAGCTCGATATATCCCGTCCATAAGGTTCTTGCCATTTCAAAAATCATTTGGGGTTTCGTTTTCTTTCTTCCTACTAACGACATGTAATCCAGTTAAACTCGATATATTCATTAATCGCTTTTATCTAATAATTTAAACTTTTAGAATAATTTAGCAATTATACTTTATCTAGTTTAAACTTCACGTGGCGTCCCAGGACATGAGTTTTTTTGTCCGAGCATCCGCGGAAAGATAAAGGCTACCGCGGTCATTTCACACCAATTACTGTGTGGGCAATTTGGTCAGAAGGCTCTCGAAATGTTCTCTCTCTGTCCACTTCTTCCCTCTCAGAAAAACAAAAATTAAGCCCAACGTCTCAAGCAAAGCCCCCCACGTCCGTGTCCATTCCTCTCTCTGTCGAGCGGAGCGAAGCTTGTTGTGTCGATCGAGGCTGGCGCTTGGCAGCGAACGCACCGACGAGTAAGCGATTCTCGCGCTTCATTCGTTTCGTGCTCTCAACGTTCACTTCGTCGGCGCCGTCGTCGTCGTCGTCTGTCTGCCTTCTTCTTCCAGTTCCATGTGCGCCGGAGCTGATCTTTTCGGGCTTATGTTCTTGTTCGATTGAGTGGGCGCCGAGTTTTCGAGGCTCCGATTCGTGGGTAATGGGAAATTTCCGATCTTTTCTTCAAATATTCGTGCTGTTGACTCTGGGGTTCGTTGGCGAGGGAGTTGAGGTGATTAACCGGCTGGGCTGATAGGAGTAGCTCAGTGAGGAATTCAGCTCAAAGAACGGGATAAGCGCGGCGGGTTTTTCTTTTCTTGGATGATTATCGTGTCTTTAGGATCCAGTAACTCACGGAAACGATTGCCCGTTCGGTTGTTTTTAGCTTTGGAGTGAGTTTTTTCCGTAGTTTCTCGACTTTCGCGCGGCGTTCGTTTCATTTGGGGATCGTGGGATGACTTTTGTTCGTTGGTTTGGTTTAATTTTCTTGCAGGTTGTGAATGCTTGACCGACGGGGACCATTTTGATATTGTAGGGGACTAAGAGCATTATGCTTGGTCTTAGTCCCCAGCAGATGAGCTGCGACAGCTCGAAATCGTCTAGTCAGGGATAATGAGTATAAGACTTCAGAGCCCTTTTCTTGGTGTTACCCTTTCTAGCTCAATAAATAAAAGAAGCAATGTTGACCTTTTCGAACCAGAAAGAATGCAAAATCGAAGGGCGATTTGGAAGTGTAAGTGTGTTAAGCCAAACCCCTGGGTGTCCAGGGCGATTTGGTTCTCTAACTTCTACAGGAAAAATGTGGAGTTACTAAAGAATAATCTCGGGTCAAGAAGTGGATCGATTGTTAATTGCGTCAAGGAACCTTTTTCTAGAAGCAAGGCTCTGGTAAGGTCATTGACACCTCAATGGCATGAGGGACTGATATTATTTAGGTGTTCCATATTTATTGCTGTGATATCTGGGGTCTGCTTATTGGTATGGTATGGGCAATCAAAAGCCAAGGGCTTCATTGAAGCCAAGCTTTTACCTTCTGTTTGTTCCACCCTTAGTGATTATATCCAGCGCGAACTTGACTTTGGAAAGGTTAGAAGGATTTCACCTTTAAGCATAACCTTGGAGTCATGTTCTTTTGGTCCTCATTTGGAAGAATTTTCTTGTGGTGAGGTTCCCACCATTAAACTTCGCATTCGACCTTTTTCTAGTTTGAGGAGGGGAAAGATTGTCATTGACGCTGTTCTATCCGACCCATGTCTCTTGGTTGCGCAAAAGAAGGATTTTACTTGGTTAGGAATTCCCTCATCAGAGGTCAGTCTGCAGAGGCGGTCTTCTTCAGAAGAAGGCATTGACCATCGGACAAGAACTAGGAGAATGGCTTGGGAGGAAGCGGCCACTCGGTGGGCTAGAGAAAGGGATGACGCGGCTAGGCAAGCTTCAGAGATTGGTTATGTAGTCCCTGAGAAAGGCTCTGATCCATCCAAAGAAAGTGTTAAGGAGACGGAAAGTAATTTCACAAAATCGACGAGTTCCAAGTCCTTTTTGTGCATGGAGGAGAAGATGCATTGGAGTGATCATCATTGTATGGACGCCGGTGTTGATTATGATGTGAGGCATGCAGATCTAGAGAAATCATTTGGTGTGAAAGTACCTGACTCTGGACTGAACTTCTGGTCTACAGTGATCAAACGAGTGCGAAAGCACAAGAGGAAATCTAATGGTGGTAGTTATTCTGAAGATGTTCTTGCTTCTAAGAACAGAATACTCAAGCGCAGTGCAACAGCAGCAGCGTCTTATTTCCAGAGACTATCTCAAAGGACTTCTGATGAGACCTCACAATCACTTGCAGGTTATGATTTTATGGATTTCAAGAGTTCTCTACAGGAAAGTAGGGGGGATATTGTTGATGTTTCTGCGACAAGTGTCAAAGGACAGTCGACAGATGATACCCGTATGGGTGAACGTCTCGAAACTTCAGAATTGGATCATCTTACAAAGAACAAAGATGAAAATAGACCTAATCGTAGTTTGAATTTTGTATTTGATCCTTTTCTTATGATATTTGGTAGATGGAATGGAGTGGAAAAACACAGGCAAAGTTCTTCAAGTGTAAATGTTGCTGAAAGAGTCAATGCTAAATATGACAATACTAGGGTTGACGTTGTCAATCAGCATGTTGATCATGTTATTGAGTGTGCAAAGGGTGATACAACATATCAAGGTTCAGCTCTTGAAAAAGCTGACCACTCGGTTGTAATGCAACAGCCTTTGCACCGATGGCATCTGAATCTGAATTTTCCCTCATCTTGTGGAAAAATGGCTGACCAGTTCTTCCATAGCTTTGCTGCCACCTTGGGGAAGCTGAAGTCAACAGTTGCTCCAAAAGTTGAAGAGGTTGTTGCAGAACTTGTTGATGGAGCCGAACTAGCGCAAACTGAAGGCATCAGCAAGATGCTTCCTGTTACTTTGGACTCGGTTTACTTCAAAGGTGGGACATTGATGCTTCTTGCTTATGGCGACACGGAGCCCAGGTGCGTATTGTTTGGATAATGTCGATATTTCTCCTTGAAATTTGGTTGAACTTCTTTATTATTGTTTGCTTTGAATACTATCCTTGTCCTATTTATTTGTTCACTTACGTTCCAATTTAGTTATTTTGGTGAGCAGTTAATATATTTTTTTTTGTGGAGGTAGATGAAGTAAACACCCAAAAGTGATTGATACTGGATAGGTTTTGCTGATATATTGGCTGATCGTATCTTGAGATTTGCTTGTACAATGCCTGAACCTGAGGATGTGTTGAGAATATTCCTTGGCTGGTACTGTCGGTGTTAGCATGAGTTTTTTAGGTGAAATGCTGCCTACATACAACAATATAGGAGATCAATCCTTTTCTGATTTTGCTTAACTCAAGTTTTATTTCTGTAACATTTTCCGCCATGAGAGTGCGTAATGTGTCTCAATGTGTCCTAACTTCAATGATGGCCTCTGCTTACTAGAAAGGACTTGATTATGGTCTCCTAAATTGTCATCAGCCAACGTCTAAAGTCATTGTTTATGTTTCTGCACATTGTTTTAAAGAGTCGCTTCCCGCTTTATGGTTACACTATCATTTGCTATATCAATGTCCTGTCATGTGAGTTTGTTGATCTTGTAGGTATAGTATTTTATGGCAGTCAGTGATACAACTATGTGCCGTCTCTATCATTTACGGCTAACAAGAACGACAAATTATTTTTTCTAAATGACGTTAAGTTCTCCCTCTTCAGTGCAATATGTTTTTTTGGTTTGTTAATTATATGAAAGAGCAAGCTTGTTTGCTTGTGAGCTTACCATCAACAGTGTTCTGCATATTTTTGCATGCCAATCTACTGATAACCCTAAGAGCTGTGATGGTACTTTCTGGGGAATATAGTTTGTTTCTTGGACATTTTATGTGAACTTTCCGCAGTCCTCTTTTTATTGTTTAAAATAATGTGTTCTCCTGACTGAGTGGCATCCTTTGAGTTTAACTTGACTAGTGTAAGCTCATAGTTTACTTTCCCATGACGTGATTTTTTAGTTCAAGCTACAACATAAACTTTTTTCTTTTGCACTTGGGTGATTTGTTAATGCCGAGTATTTCCCAAGTGTAAGTATTCGTATTGTCGCTTCTTTTATATTTAACTCTTTGTTTCCCATACCCCTATAAACTTCGTCTATCAGTCTTTCATTGAAGTATTCCTTGATTGAAAGATGCCTAGTGCATAAATTAGCAACACAGAAGTGATAATATGGTCAAATCTGTTTTGGGTGCAAAGAAGCTTGGAATCTTTGTGAAGTTCTGATGCACGATCAATTTTGTATGTCATCTATTTATTGATTGTTTCTGTCACTGACTTAATCCAGAGAGATGGAGAACGCAGATGGACATGTGAAGTTTCAAAAGAATTATGGCCTCATTCATGTTCAACTGAATGGTAATTGTCAGATGTGGAGATCAGATGTAATGTCTGAAGATGGTGGTTCACTGTCTGCCGATGTTTTTGTCGACATTCTCGAGCAAAACTGGCATGCCAATCTAAAGATAGCTAACCTTTTTGCTCCAGTAAGTATGTGGCCGGATGTTAATGTGAAATGTAAAGAACTTGCATTGTGCTGCCGAGTGGGTGGCAAGTTTCTTATGCCTAATGTGCTGCCTGTCATTTTCTGCAGCTTTTTGATAGGATTTTAGAAATCCCGATTGCATGGGCAAAAGGTAGAGCCACTGGTGAGGTGCTTTTCTAACTTCAAGCTCTTCATTTTTTTTATCTAAGAAAATTTGTGGTCCACTTCTCAATGTGGTAGGATTTCTTGCGTTTCTCTCCATATGCCTCGAGGAAGTTTTGGCTAACTCGGAGTGAGATGTATTTCATGGGTTAAGATGCTAATTTGCTGCCATCACGTTTTCAACCTGCTGAAGAACATTTTCTTCTTCAGCAAATATTGCTCTACAACATGATTGTGTCGTTCGCAAGTTTTGTTAATAGGCTGCTTTTAAGAGTGAAAATATATTTCAAGACATCATGAAACAGATTGAGTGAGTTGATCAGCCAACATTCTCGCAAGACTTGATGGTACTACATACGAGTCCCTCTTTAGGCTTTTTTGTTGCAATTTGGCTTTTCATAGACCTAGGCAGCAGTAAATAATAAATACTAAAGCACGGTTCATTAATCCTAAGAATGTCTAGGGCAAGGTTCGTGCGGATGTTTTTTGGAGGACCTTGAAGGAAAGTGGTCCACTCTATATCACAGAACTGCTGGTTCGGTATGATAAGCCCAATGCTTATCACCAAGAGATGGAGTCTGAGATGCATTATTAAGCTGGTAGTTTAGATTTAGCGAAGTTAACCAACATATATAAGAGCTGGAGAGCATCTGACATCATATCTGTGGACAGCTTTGTAAGCAAGTAATTCAATGATTAGGCAAGAGCAACGTACATGATTCAGTGACTGTTTCTGAGAATACTAATATGCAGGAGCATCTTTAAGTCCTTCTCTGTTCCCTTTATTCCTTTGCTTTTCCTCTTCTTTTTGTTTCCTTTTTATGAAGGCTCTGCTTTTTTCCGCAGGTTCATATTTGCATGTCCAGAGGAGAAACATTTCCAAATATTTATGGTCAACTTGACGTGACGGGATTAGCTTTTCAGCTATATGATGCTCCATCATGGTTTTCTGTATGTCCTGGGTTAATTTTTGCCAATTCGACATTAATTGGCCATAAACGGATAAAACAAATTTTTCTAATATGAGTGAGAGGATACACACATGAGCATTTACACTGTGCAATTTCTTTCTCTGAGATTCTTGAGTTATTATCACTATCAGTGGTTGTCGTGCACTTGCACATTTAGCATAAACTCATGAACTTTCTTTCTTTGGTGTACTTAAGAAAATTAATTAGTGTTCATCATGGCTTCGCAAAATAGAGGTTTTGCTGAAATTGCCTATTGTATCTCTTCTATAGGATGTTTCGGCAAGTTTATCTTTCCGCGGTCAACGAATATTCTTACACAATACAAGTGGATGGTTTGGCAGCGTTCCCCTTGAAGCTTCTGGAGATTTTGGAATTAATCCTGATGAAGGAGAATTTCATGTAATGTGCCAAGTATGTGTTAACCTCAACATAACTTTCAAGTTGCACCTCCATTGTTTGTAGTTTGCTCCTGCTTTTTGGATAGACATTGTCACAATTGCTAAAACTATATTAATTTAATCGAATCTTCACTTTGATAAATTAGCTGACTGATGATTGTTATGTAGCTATTTCCTACATTTGTTAACAGGGAATAGATGTCACCAAATTGGATGTTTTTCTGCTTTTCTGAATGAGATTTCTTGTTTTTATTCCACTGTCAAGTGGATTTGTTACTGAAAATAGCAGTTCCAAAAAAAAAAATGTTCATCTTTATTGCAGAGGCAATCACCACAAACCATGTCCTCGGCCTCCCTAGCCATTGGAAGCACTTTAGCTGTCCACATCCTCATTGGTGCAGCCACAATCACCTCATTACATTTACCGGTGTAAACATATAACACAGAATTTATGTCGTTCAATAACAACTTACACTTTTAGAACAAAGATTGCATAGTCAACTTTTAGAACAAAAGATTGCATAGTCAACTTTACTATGGTATCAGAGTCAAAGGTCTCAAGTTCAATTCCTCACTTTCACCGGCTGATGAGTTTTCCTTCTTTATATGGCAATAGGTTCAACAGATCTTTCATTGGCAGATACCAGGTTTGCATGCCAAAGGTCTCTTTCCTCTTACCAGCCTTCCCGTGAGGGGGAGTGTAACATGTGAAATAGAATCTATGCTGTTCGTTTATGCCTTAAGCTTTTAGAACAAAAATCCTGCAATCAAGTTTAATAACCAGCATAGCCAACCTTGGTTCAATACCACCGCTACTTGGCTGTACTTCACCGCTAGTGTGGATGGCGATGCCACCTCCCAGTACTATGATAGATGCAGCCTCCACCACTGCCAGCACCCGTGCCACCTTACAATTACCAGTACCATTGATCGTTGCTATCATTAAGCGTCGATCGAAGTTGCAATGGTGAGTATAGGATATAACTGAACTAAGGACAGTTAGATATATAGATATGAGGTAAAAAATTTTGGGGAATGAAAATTAAGGTGATAATGAGATAAATAGGTATCATCTGTTTTTTACTCAGCCAGGTCCACCTATAGTTACCTGTCCACCAGTCCTAATTCCACTAAAGTTTGTGCTGACAGTTGCTGTTATTTCATGTGTCTCTTTGGCTGTCTAGTTTAGCTTTAGATAGTAGCTCAAAATAATAAAATTCGTCTCACCTTAGCAGTTTTGTCAGGTTGATATGCATGCGTCTGCATATGTGTACATGTATCCATGTTTCCTAAATTAACTGAAAATTATCGGATGTGACAGTGCAATGAGTCAGTAAGTGGTTCTTTGTCTTTCTCCAGGCCATGTACTTGCCCGCACATTGCTGTACGAGATTAATAACAATGAAATCTGTGTCCTTGGGCAACATCATGGCACTCAATTTTAACATTTCACTTCTCTAAATTATATAAATGCCCCGTCTTATTATTATCCATAAAAGGTTACTTCCCTTTTGGCTTGAGAATGGCCATATGGAAGCTGGTGCTATTTGGGAAAAAAGATACAGCCATATTATTTTCCTTTTGACAATATGAGTAACTGAACGGTAAGATTGCTCTGAAGGGTATGAGCTTGAGTCATGATATGTTTTTGTTTGCATTTGCTGTCACAACTATGTGACTGCATGGTTATGTCATTCTTGTTTTCCACATCTGGCTTCCTGTTCATTCTAATAACTGCCGTCCTTCTAATTCGTTATCCATAAAAATATTTCTCTTTAGAATTGGGAAGGGTTTCTTTTGTTAAATGTTCATAATCAGCAAATGGAGGCAGCAATAGCTTTAGCTTGAAATGATATGAATAGCTGAAGGGTAAGATTGAAGAATTTAGAGGAAAGAATTATGATAATTCTATATTCCTTTCGTATAAACGATTACAAGCTATTTATAGGACTACTTTAAGTACAAACAAGGAAAAAACAGATCTGAAAAAGCAGCTATAATCCCACAAATTAAGGGATACTAAGAAATCATTTCCTAACTAATTATTTACAGCTATTCCCTAATAATCAGGACCAAAAAATCAGGATCGAATATTCCTAATAATCAGGTCCTAAAAATCAGGATAATTCAACACTCCCCTCAAGCTGAGGAATAGATGTCTTCCATTCCCAGCTTGGAAATTATTTCATGAAAGATCCCACCATTGAGTCCTTTGGTTAGCACATCACATTGATTTCCGGAAGGTATGTAGGACATGCGGATCAACCCCTCTTCTAGCTTTTCTTTGATGAAGTGTCATCAATTTCAATATGCTTTGTCCTATCATGCTGTACGGGGTTATGAGCAATGTTAATTGCTGATTTATTGTCACAATACAGCTTCATAGGACCTTCCCACTCGATTTTCAAATCTTCTAGGATGATTTTGAGCCATAATAGCTCACAAATTCCTTGGGCCATTGCTCGAAATTCTGATTCAGCACTTGATCTTGCAACAACATTCTGTTTTTTACTCCTCCAAGTCACTAAATTTCCACCAAGAAATGTGCAATAACCGGATGTTGACCTTCCATCTCACCGTGGAGCCTGCATAGTCAACATCGGTATAAGCTTGTAGCACCAGTTTTTGATTTCTTCTGAATAGGATTCCTTTCCGGGACTTCCTTTTAAGTAATGTAGCACTTTCGATTGACGGCTTGTAAGTGGGATTCTCTTGGGTCATGCATAAACCGACTAATCACACTCACTTGAATAGGCAATATCGGGCCTAGTATGAGCGGATAGATGAGTTTCCCAACCAGTTTTTGATACATTTCTCGATCTACAGCAGGTTCTTCCTTTGCCTCCCAAGTTTTATATTAGGCTCAATAGGTGTAGCTCTTGGGCTTACAACCAAGTTTTCCGGTTTCCTTCAAAAGATCGGTCACATACTTTTGTTGAGAGACAAAAATTCCTTGTCTAGAGTAAGAAACTTCAATGCCAAGGAAGTATTTGAGTCTTCCCAGCTCCTTTATTTCAAACTCTTTAATCAAACACCGTTTTAGCTCCTGTTTTTTCCTTATCATCGTCACCGTGACAATAATATCATCAACGTACACTAGAAGTACCGTCACTCTCCCATTGCCGAATGCTTAATGAAGAGGGTATGATCGCCTTTGGCTTTGTTTGTAGCCTAAAGCTTTCATAACTCTCGAAAATCTCCCAAACCAGGCTCTAGGCGATTGCTTGAGCCCATATAGTGCTTTTCGTAATCTACATGCTTTGTTTGTTGTCTTTTCTCCTTCAAAGCCCGGTGGAATACTCATGTAGATCTCCTCTTCTAGGTCTCCATGTAAGAATGCATTCTTCACATCATCTTTGTTGAAGTTGCCAATTAAAATGAGCCGCCAGAAAAGTAAAATTCTCACGTTGTTCATCTTTGCCACGGAGGAAATGTCTCCCGATAATCTACTCCATAAGTCCGAGTGTAACCCTTTGCCACCAATCTCGCTTTATATCTCTCAAGAGAACCATCAGCTTTGTATTTCAAGGAAAAAACCCATTTGCAGCCCACAAGATTTTTTCCTTGGTTTTTTAACAATCTCCCAAGTCTGGTTTTTTCTAATGCATCCATTTCTTCTCTCATTGCATTCCTCCATTCTTCTTTAGACAATGCCTCGGATAAAGTATTTGGAATAGCAATGGTGTTCGGACTCACAATGAAATTTCTATGAGGTGGTGATAGGTGTTCAAGTGACACATAGTGAGATAGTGGATATAAAAGGTCGTTTTGTGCACTCTCTAGTACCTTTTCTAACAGCAATGGGAAGGTGCGAGTCATTTTCTATATATCAATCAACTGATTATGCAAAGGAGAGTCGAAACTTACCGCAATTCATTTGCAAGACTCGGATGGGAATCTTGAACTTGTTTTTGGTCCGGAACAACCTGCCTCTCTTGAGTACACACGGGAAATCTCATAGAGTCATAAATACGGGTAGATAGAGGGGTGGACACTTGTTCCTAAATAGACTCGGATGTAGGGGAGTGAGTCCGGGATTGAAGTAGAATGAACCGGTTCATCGAAACCGATTGGTCGAAGTTGATTGGTCAGGAGCTGATTGATTAGGGACTGATTGATCAGAGGTGGGAGCTCGGATTGGAAGATTATTAAGAGGTAAGTCAAGATTAAGATCGTCAAAGTCTTTATCTTTCACTAATGATTTCTCCCCCTGAAGATAAGACTGGAAAGTAAGGTTTGTTTTCTACAAATGTAACATCAGCTGATATGTAGGTCTTTCTAGGGAGGATGATAACATTTATACCCCTTTTGTGTAGAGGAATAACCAAGAAAGACACACTTGATTGCTCTAGGATCTAGTTTTCCCCTTTGTTGATTATGAACATGTACAAATGAGGTGCAACCGAAGACTCTAGGTGTGAGATTATTTGTTGTCCTGAAATGGGGATAAAAGCTGGAAAGAATTGACATAGGAGTTTTGAAATCTAATACTCTTGATGGTAGTCTATTAATCATGTATGTAGATGTAAGAACGGCTTCCCCCCAATATGACTTAGGGACATTTCCATGAAACAACAATGCTCGAGTAGTATTAAGCAAATGACCATTTTTCCTTTCGGCAACCCCATTTTGTTGTGGTGTGTTTACGCAAGATGACTCATGAATGATCCCTTCCTTTTGGAAATAGGTTGACAAGATCTGATTAAAGTAGTCTCTAGCATTATCTCGACCTAAAGCTTTTAATTTTGACTCCAAATTGGTTTTGAACCATGGAATGGAAATTAGGAACAATAATGCTTACATCAGTTTGTGTTTGAGTAAGAATATCCATGTGACCCTAGTGCAATCATCGATTAGAGAAACAAACCATCGAGCCCCGAGATATTTGGAATTGTGGAAGGTCCCCAAATGTCACTTTGTGAATCAAATCAAAAGGATGAGAACTTCTTTTGTTGTTAATAGGAAAAGATACACGGGTGTGCTTGGCAAATTCACAAGTATCACAATCGAAATTCACTCATATCTAACCCTTTAAACAAAGAAGGAAACATGATATTTAAGACACGGAAAGATGGATGACCAAAACGAAAATGATAAAGCCAAATCACATCCTTATTTGAAGTACTAAGAAATGACACGGATGAATTATTTGTGACTTTCTTCGAAATCCTCGGCGTCTCAAGATAGTACAACCCATTCCTTTCCTTAGCAAGTCCAATCTTCCTCTCCTAATCCTGTTCCTGAAAAACACAAAGAGGGAAGGGTAAAAATTGCATGACATTTAAGGTCTTTGGTCAGCTTTTGTATGGAGACAAGATTGGCGGATAGTTTCGCACATGGAGGACACCTTTGAGAGTGAGAATGGGCGTAATATGGATATTACCAATTCCCCGCAATAAAGGGCGGGGAACCATTTGCCACCACTATTTTTCTATTGCTTGGACATGGGGTATAGGTACTAAAAAATGTGAAGTGTGAGTCATGTGATCAGTGCTTTTTGAGTCTATTATCCAAGCTTCACTCGAAAGTGTTTTTGAGGCATTAAGACCAAAAGAGAATGGAGGCTTACCTGAGAGTGCCAAGGAACATGCACGAGAGGGTTTTTCAAGAGACCCTAAAAGGCCTCTAATTCTTTCTATTTCCTCACTGTTGAAGGATTCTTTCGCCTGTCCTTCACTATGACTGATTTGCTGGCTGGTTTGCTCAATTAAATGAGCCCGAGGCCTTGGCTGTCCTCCTCTGTTTCCCCACTCTCGGCTTGAGGTTGTTGGTTTGCCATTCAGCTTCCAAAGAACGCTCCTTTGTATGCCTTGGCTTCTTCAAAGATGGGTACACCACATCTTGTCCTCGGTTATCCCTCCATGCAGGGCTTTGAAGCATCCATCCTTCCTTTTTCTTGTGTTGACGCATTGTGAGTTATTAATGCTGATCCTTCCACGACTTGAGGCTCTAGCATCATCCCCCTTCGACTTTCTTCTGCCCGAATTAGAGAGATTGTCTCTTCTAAAGAAGGACTTCTTCCCTTCAAGTATTTGAATCGACTTGATCAAATTCAGAATTAAGGCCAGCGAGGAAATCATATACTCGATCTTTTTCAATGAAGGCTTTTAGAGTTGCAAAGATCATCCACGCACTTCATCTCAAATACTCGATAATGATCAAGTTCTTGCCATAGATTTTGAAGAGAATTGGCATATTCCGTCACGGTTTTGCTCCCTTGTCTTGTTGCACTTGTCTTAATCTTGATTTCATACACTTGTCTTGCATCTCGAGCCTTTGAATAAGTCCTGCGAATAGAATCCCAAATCTCCTTTGCGGTCTTGAGAAACATACATGTATCACTTATGGCGGATCCATTGAATCCCATAGCCATGACATGATCATTGAATCTGCTTCATCCCATCGTTGAACGTGGGATCTTCTGGTTTTGGGCTGTTCCAAGAAGGTGGCTGAGTCTTCCTTTACCCTTCAAATAGGTCTTGACGAACCTGTGACCATTTGAGATAATTCTTTTCATTCAGCCTATAACGTTACCCTCACATTTTGTAGATCTCCGGTCATATGGTTGGTGTTGGCCTCCTCGGTTTGACCAAGTATTTGGGTCTTGAATTTTGTCGAGACATGGATATTTCCAGGCACGTGGAAAGTACTTGGAAAGGAAGAGCAAAACAGAAGCGATAAAGGCTAAAGAGATCACAACAATGAAGGTTGCGATCAGATTGTTAAGCAAAAGAAAAACCGAGCAATGAAGGCTGTGAATGAAAGATTAATCCCAGAGAAATGAGCCTAATGCTCGATACCATGAAGAATTTAGAGGAAAGAATTATGATAATTCTATATTCCTTTCGTTAACAACGATTACAAGCTATTTATAGGACTACTTTAAGTACAAACAAGGAAAAAACAGATCTGAAAAAGCAGCTATAATCCCACAAATTAAGGGATACTAAGAAATCATTTCCTAACTAATTATTTACAGCTATTCCCTAATAATCAGGACCAAAAATCAGGATCGAATATTCCTAATAATCAGGTCCTAAAAATTAGGATAATTCAACAAAGATTACTCTGAAGGGCATGAGCTTGAGCCCTGAAAAGTGTTTTGTTTTATATTCTGTCATAACTTTTTCATTGTATTCTGTTTTTCAGGTTCCTTCTGTCGAAGTGAATGCCTTGATGAAAACTTTCAAGATGAGACCTCTATTATTTCCGGTATGAATTAACTCAAGAAATCTTAATTTAGCTATGTGATTGCTATTATTTGTTGGCAGGAGAGATGGGAGGCAGGAGGCTTTCTTTTGCCTTGCTTAGCTCCATTCGGTTTTCTTTTGACCATTTCTCTTGGCTGCAGCTTGCTGGTTCAGTAACTGCAGTATTCAACTGTCAGGGCCCACTGGATGCTCCCATGTTTGTGGGTAGTGGGATCGTTTCAAGGAAGGTGGCTCATTCTGTTTCGGACTATCCTGCATCTATTGCATATGAAGCAATGTTGAAGAATAAGGAGGCTGGTGCAGTGGCTGCATTTGATCGAGTTCCATTTTCATATGTGTCGGCCAATTTTACTTTCAACACTGATAATTGCGTAAGAATTTTTGTGATCACTTAGTTAATTGTAAAAGCAGCCACGCTTTTTCTGGAAATGCTTAAATAGTATAGTGGGATAAAGCTAGCTTCCATATTATAGGTTGCAGACTTGTATGGTATCAGAGCTAGTCTTGTTGATGGTGGTGAAATCCGTGGGGCTGGGAATGCATGGATTTGTCCAGAGGTACTTCATCGACCTTATTGATATCCTACATATCCCTTCATGTCTAATGTATGATATATGCTGCTTCACAGGGGGAGTTGGATGACTCGGCCATTGATGTAAATTTTTCTGGAAACTTATCTTTTGATAAAATCTTGCAACGGTATATGCCAGCTTATCTTCATTCAATGCCACTCAAGTTGGGAGATTTAAGCGGAGAGACTAAACTTTCTGGGTCACTTCTGAGACCGTAAGAGTAGTCTACCTCTTCTTTTCTACTTTTTGGAGATCCAACTCCTTTGAGTGAGATCTTATTAATTGTTCAGTTAGTGAATCTACATCTAGGTTGCAGTTGACTTATATAAGATGGTTTATGACATAGGAGATTTGATATCAAGTGGATGGCTCCAAAAGCTGAGGGATCATTTAGCGATGCTCGTGGGGACATCATTATCTCACATGAGTATATAATAGTTAATTCTTCATCTGTTGCTTTTGAGTTGTACTCAAAAGTTCAAACATCGTATCTCGATGAATACTGGCTTGAGAAAAGGGACGTCAATCTGACGAACTCTGTTCCATTTATTGTTGAAGGAGTTGACTTGGATTTACGAATGCGTGCTTTTGAATTTTTTAGCTTGGTTTCTTCTTATTCTTTTGACTCTCCAAGACCTGTGCATTTAAAAGCAACTGGAAGGATAAAGTTCCAGGGAAAGGTTACAAAGCCATTGGGCCATGGTAATGGGCACATGAGTACTGATAACAGTTTGGGAAGTGTGCACATGAATGTTGAAGAGAGCTCAAAGAATCTTGTGGGTGAGGTTTCTATCTCAGGTCTCAAACTGAACCAATTGATGCTAGCACCTCAGTTGGCAGGGCTCTTGAGAATTTCACGCGAATATATTAAGGTAACGGCTATGCAGTGTCATTTTTAGAAGTAATTTCCTTGATATACCATGGCATTGTAGCTTTCTTTGTTAGGAAAATCATTTTTTGCAATTTATTTTGTGTAGATAGTCTCGTACATTTTTCAGTATTAGTCAAGCTTCTTGCAAATAGTGCTTGTGCGGCTTTCAAACAGGGCATGGCAGAGGGTTTTGTAGCAGGAGTCACTAGAAAAAGCCATCACAGTGGCTGGAATGTTGAAAGTCTAGATATATTTGTCTACAATTCCTTTAAGGAAAAAAGCTATTGCATTTTTTACATCGGATGCTGCATGATTTCATATGATTTTGGTGCTTTATGAATTATATGCCTCCTGTCTGGAGTTAGTTACACTGTTGGAATTATATTGAATTCGTTATTTAATGAGGCATTAAAGACAGAATATTAAGAAGGTAACTAATCTGTTGAAATTACAATGACTGCAGAAAAAGTAGTCCTGATGCAACTTGTATGGTTCTTATTGGATTTCATGTTCCGAAACGACTTTCTTCTAATTTTGCGTTATTGGTTTCTGATAATGCAGTTAGACGCCACAGGAAGACCAGATGAAAGTCTTACACTGGAGGTTGTGGGTCCCCTGCAGCCTAATGAAGACAATCTCCAAAACGGGAAAATGTGTTCCTTCTCTCTTCAGAAGGGGCAGCTAAGAGCTAATGCTTGCTTTCGACCTCTACATACTGCCAACTTGGAGGTACTTCTGTTTTCATCAGTTCTTTACAAAACAATGGAATTAGTGTTGAAGATTGACTGCTGTTTGCATAGGTTAATATCTTAAATATGACTTGGAAATTAATAATCTGATAGTCCCTTTCTTGTGTTGCTGGGTATAGCTACGCCATTTGCCTCTCGATGAATTGGAGTTGGCTTCACTCAGGGGAATAATTCAAAGGGTAAGTTCTCATGAAGAGTTGCATTTCGACTTCAGTTCTTTTCCTCGTAGGATGATCTTTTCAGTAGTGCTGCTTTGGACATATATAGTTACACAAGATTCATCTTGCTTGTTAAACTTACACCATCTGTACAGTGGGGCATCCTGTAGTTATAAAGATCCTACTCTTAGGTGGATTTGGGATCTAATTACAATTACACTGAAATTATTTGCTTTTTTTTTACCCAGTATGATCACCTGTATATATGAGTGAAGAATCATGAATTTGATTGGCAAGTTTGAGGTTTTATACTGTCAGAGGCAATGTAGGAGCCTTCTTATTATGATATGTGAAAATGTGAATTTCTAATTTCATGGTTACTAGAACAGTGAATTATTATGAAGGGTTACATAGTTAGTATGACTTGCCTCTTCTCTACTCAAAGGATCTGCATTATGTTCTCAGGTATAGGAATATATTTGAGATTGGTGACAACATTTAACATTTAGCTGTTGCTCTCTTTTCTGCTGCTGTTTTGTTGTCAGGCAGAAATCCAGCTTAATCTTCAGAAAAGAAGGGGTCATGGAGCTTTATCTGTGCTTCGGCCAAAATTCAGTGGTGTGCTAGGGGAAGCTCTTGATGTAGCCGCTAGATGGAGTGGAGATGTTGTGAGTGCCCAGACTCAACTTTGTTTTCTTTTCATCCCTGGATGTTTCTCAATGCTTACATTTTAGTCAGTTAATTAATCAGTTGAGAACATCATGATCAGCATTATGGTTGTTGGATGTTTGGCAATATCTTTGCTTGGTATCCCACTTTACCTGATTTTCAGGTAATTTATATGCATACTAGTTGCATGAGAGAACATCTGCAATTCTCGTAGTTTTTTTCCTTGCTTGTCTTTAAACTCTTAGCAACTTTTGGCTATTGGATTTTCCTTGATAATGATTTTGGACTCATTAATAGTATCACGGTCTTTATATTTTTAGAGCTTAATTGGCATGCTTAGTCACTAATTTTGTAGCATTCTGTTGGTTCAGTGATGGAACTGTAATCTGTTATTTCATGGGACTTTCACCTTTTGTCAATTTTGAAGGTTACGTCTCCCGGAGTTAGTCAATGCACAGGCTCCTATTATACAGTTGGTCACAAGAAAGCTGCCCATTCACGACTTAAAACTTTGGCTGACATTCCTGTTCCCGTTTTTCAGATTACAGTTGAGAAAACCATTCTTGAACAAAGCCATAGCCGATATGAACTTCAAGGCGAATATGTCTTGCCTGGCAGCAGGGAACGAAGCCCTGCTGGTAAAGAAACTGGTGGCTTGTTGAAAAGAGCAATGACAGGGCATTTGGGTAGTGTTATATCTTCTATGGGAAGATGGAGAATGAGACTTGAAGTTCCTCAGGCTGAGGTTGTTGAGATGCTTCCGCTAGCGAGACTACTTTCTCGAAGCACAGATCCAGCTTTTCATTCTAGATCAAAGGTTGTTTTCCTCTCAATCAGTTGCGTTTGAACTTAAATTGGAACTGGTAAAAGTACCAGACTTGCAAAAATTTCATTGAACTTAATTTAGTTGAGATAAAAAGTTCATATACTGCCCATCTAGTAATAATGGCGCTCTTTGTTGCGGTTGGATGGAAAGTATTGATTGCAGTATTGTTCTGAAGTAGATCATATACTAGGAAACCATATTCTGATAACTGAAACAATTGAAGTTTGGCTTCAATTAAGTACCATAATATAGGTTGCCAGAGCAGATGATGACAGTTCATGTCGTCAGATTTAGGCTAGTGGATTACAATATTCCATATGATATCCAAAGAGACTGCTGAGCATCCTCTAACTTTATTTATTGTTGCTTTGCTTTTGTGAACTTTTTTTCTCTTCTATTGTTCTGATTAAAATTATCTCCATTTGTTTCCCCTTATCTTTCTAGATTTAACCCTTTTATTCCCCTTAAAATCATGCCATCAAAATTCATTGTACCACTGGTCTGCACTTATTTGCAGGACTTTTTTCTTCGAAGTTTGCAGTCTGTAGGATTATGTACTGAAAGTTTACAAGAACTCCTTGAGGTACTTTATTTCTGCTTGTATTCAGAAGTGGCATTGCTAGACGGCTACTGTTTGATGCTTGGAAAGCTCAATTTTTTTATCATTTTGAAGCTACATCATCACGCCATGATGTTTAATTATCTGTGTCTCAGTTGATACGTGGGCACTATAGTCCAGCAAATGAAGTGATCCTTGAAGACTTAACACTTCCTGGTTTGGCTGAGCTTAAAGGTCGCTGGCATGGCTCTCTTGATGCAAGTGGTGGAGGGAATGGGGATACGATGGTAGATATCTTTCCATCAAAGAATTATTACTATAGCCGTAAACATTGAGATCTCTGGAGCACAAGATAAGACACTGGCTTTGAAATAGGGAGCCTGTTGTGCTCGTATGACTGGGAAAAATTGAATTCATTTTGCAGGGGACAAAAGTCTTGTGCGCTTAGATGAAGTAATTTTCCTTTTCCCTGTTTGGAAATAGGTTTTTTGCCTGTCAAATTCTCTTAGTAACAATCTTAGCTGCTGTCATAACTGAATCTCAATACCACTAACTTTTGCTTTCTTCTTGTTTTTTTCCTTTCTGTCTTCCAGCATAGGACATGGTCCACGTGATCCTGTGATGTCGAAATTTCTGAACTTGCTTCCAAATTCTTTGATGTGTGTAGATCGGACAATGAATTGTTACATTGTCTCTGTGATTTAAATTCAAAAACATTTTGATGGCATATTGCTTAGTTTCATCCTATTTACAAGTCTGCAATTTCATGGCTTATCTTGCTCAAGACAATTATTTGTACCGCATGAATCCTACAGGCAGATTTTGACTTCCACGGAGAGGACTGGGAATGGGGGACCTACAAAACTCAGCGGGTTCTGGCAGTTGGTGCATACAGCAATGATGATGGATTGCGGCTGGACAATTTTTTTATCCAAAAGGACAATGCCACAATCCATGCTGATGGAACTTTGTTAGGCCAAAAAAACAACCTGCATTTTGCTGTTCTAAATTTTCCTGTCAGTTTAGTCCCTACTGTCGTTCATGTTGTTGACTCTTTAGCTACTGATGTTATTGATTCTTTGCATCAATTACTAGCACCAATTAAGGGTATTCTTCACATGGAAGGAGATCTTAGGGGTAGTCTGGGTAAACCAGAATGCGATGTCCAAGTGAGGCTTTTGGATGGTGCTATTGGAGGCATTGATCTTGGACGTGCTGAGATTGTTGCATCCTTGACCTCTTCCAGCCGTTTTCTGTTTAATGCAAAATTTGAACCGGCAATCCAAAATGGTCATGTGCACATTCAAGGCAGTGTTCCCATCACCCTTGTCCAAAATAACATTCTTGAGGAACAAAACATTGATAGAGATGAAACTCAAGCTTCTTGGGTCTCTGGCTGGGTGAAGGAAAGTGGTCGAGTGTCTCTGGATGATACTGGTGAAAAGAAAGCCTCTAGAGGTAGAAGTGAAGATGGGTGGGATACCCAATTAGCTGAAGGCCTCAGAGGTTTGAACTGGAATATCCTAGATGTTGGGGAAGTAAGGATTGATGCTGACATAAAAGATGGGGGCATGATGTTGTTGACGGCTCTATCTCCGTATGCCAATTGGCTTCATGGCAATGCAGATATAGTGCTTCAGGTGAGTCAATAGGGATATGTTAGTGTGTTCCTCTGACATGATAAAATTGTTTATAATTTGTTAATGCAAACTTCCATTCAGTGTGATTGGTTTGCCCTGTAGCTTACAGCTTGCTGATGAACAGGTCAGAGGTACAGTTGAACAACCTCTGCTTGATGGATCTGCATCTTTTCATCGGGCTTCTGTATCTTCACCCGTGCTCCGTAAACCACTCACAAATCTTGGTGGCACGCTTCATGTGAAATCAAATAGGCTATGTATTGGTTTGTTAGAGAGCAAAGTAAGCAGGAGAGGTAAATTGTTCATAAAGGGTAATTTGCCTTTCAAGACAAGTGAAGCATCTCTTGGTGATCAAATCGACTTGAAGTGTGAAATATTAGAAGTACGAGCTAAGAATATTTTAAGGTGATCAATTCAATTTCAGGAACAGTAAAGTGCATATTTCTGTTATTGCAGGCACTTTTTACTATGCTTTGGTTTTTATTTTTTCTTCAGCTGCCAATGTATTATGATAGCTGATGTTTGGTGTGTTTGTGGTTATTGATTTT
Source organism: Syzygium grande (assembly GCA_024733475.1). NCBI lineage: Eukaryota > Viridiplantae > Streptophyta > Magnoliopsida > Myrtales > Myrtaceae > Syzygium > Syzygium grande. The sequence continues at coordinate 9,395,656 of JAMXDD010000008.1, forward strand.
GTTCTTGTTTATTACATTGTGGTCTCTACCCTGGAAGATAATGGGGAATTATCTTCTTCTTTTTTTCTGATTGTCCATTTGTGGCCTTTTGAGCTTATGATTTCTCTGTATTTCTGATGCTTGCACATACGTGATCAGTGGTCAGGTTGACACACACATGCAAATAACTGGTTCCATTTTGCAACCAAACATATCTGGGAATATTAAATTGAGTCACGGAGAAGCATACTTACCTCATGATAAGGGCAGTGGAGCGGCACCTTTCGATAGATTGGCCTCACAGCGGTCCCGGCTCTCTGTTGGTGGTGTGAATCGTGCATTTGCTTCAAGATACGTTTCCCGGTTTTTTAATGGAGAGCCTGCTGCTTCACGAATTGGATTTGCTCCACGTTTAGGTAACATGTTGTCTTTTGTTTGATATATGGTCATTTGTGCTTGTGAAGCAAGCTTAATTTGTTGAATTGTGCTTCTTCTGAAATTTACTTGGTTATTAAGATAAAGTTTTCTACTCCAGTAAATATATTTCTGTTTTGAGTGGGATCTAGTGTGTTCCTTCCAAGGATTTCCATGTTTCATCAGCAAAAACAGACAAATATTAAGGCTTAGTCCTAAGAGTATTAATCCCAAAACAAAAGATAAAGAGGAGAGGTGCAAAATCATCAAAAGGACAATGTCTTCGTAAATATTGAGAAATGAGGTAATTAAATAGCTGGAAATTAAGGAGGATCTCCTGAATATATGACGTGACAGCTATATCGATTTCCACTTCTGTTCAACATAATAAAATATTTCTCAGTATGACTAGTTAGCGAAGTATAAATTTCTAAGTAGAAGGAAAGAAGTATGCATAATCTTATTGCAGGAGTTAATATCCTTGCAATGCTCCCTTTGCAGTCAAATCAGCTGAAGTTAAAAAGGAAATGGATCAAGTAAACATTGCCCCAAATGTAGATATACGCCTCAGTGATTTGAAGCTCGAGCTGGGGCCAGAGCTGAGAATTGTATATCCTTTGATTCTCAATTTTGCTGTCAGCGGAGAGCTCGAGCTAAATGGCCTTGCTCATCCCAAGTGGATAAAACCCAAAGGCATCCTAGCATTCGAAAACGGTGATGTGAATCTTGTTGCAACTCAGGTGCACCATTTGTATTCACCTTTTTCCTATTTTGGTGCTGCATTTGCTCTGCTTTATCATCTATATCCTCCTGCCTGATTTTTGTTGGAATCTCCATCCAGGTGAGGCTGAAGAAAGAGCATTTAAACATAGCCAAGTTTGAGCCTGAGCATGGACTAGATCCAATGCTGGACTTGGCTTTGGTTGGATCAGAGTGGCAATTTGGGATCCAAAGTCGAGCAAGTAATTGGCAGGATAATTTGGTTGTGACCTCCACCCGCTCCGTGGAGCAGGATGGCCTCTCACCTACTGAGGTACTTATTAATATCATTTACAGCTCTCCTTGCTAGTACTCTTTTCAATGACTGGTAAGCCAGTCAAGGCTAGAGATTCTGCGCCATACAAAAATTGCCTCAACTTTTAAGAAGTGCTATTGGACACTTTAATGTTTTATTCTGTTTTTTGGATATTGTGCACTAAACAAGTTTGCTTTGTTTCCATCGTTGTCATCCACCACACAATCCATTTGCTTATATCAGAATTGACGGGATCAAATCCTTTTAATTATTTCCTTGTTTGTGATAGCATGTGTGGTGACTTGAGAGTCGGTTTCTTGATTGCATTTTGTTTGTGCAGGCCGCTAGAGTCTTCGAGAGTCAATTGGCAGAGTCTATCTTGGAAGGTGACGGTCAGCTTGCATTTAAAAAGCTTGCAACTGCGACTCTCGAAACACTAATGCCGAGAATAGAGGGAAAGGGAGAGTTTGGCCAGGCTAGGTGGAGAGTGGTCTATGCACCACAGATTCCAAGTCTGCTCTCTGTTGATCCTACAGTTGATCCTCTCAAATCTCTTGCCAGTAATATTTCATTCGGTACAGAAGTTGAAGTACAGCTTGGTAGACATCTTCAGGTTTGCAACTCTTTACCCTTGCTCATGTTTCAGTTATTCCTTGATCCTATGTTTCAACATTGGGTCATGCTCTATGGCCAAAGCTAGCAAAAATCATAGTATCTCTTGTGCAATGTTCTCATCCATTCCTGCCAACGTATGCTAGTGGTCCCAAAATTCCCAGTATCGATGAAATAGCCTGTGTGTCTTGAGGAAAAAAATTTGATGAAATTAGAAAAAAACAATCGTCATTTTCGCAAATGTGCCAGAAGAATATTGTAGCTTAAGCTTTTCTATTGCTTGCGTTGTTTTTTACTAAAACAATTAGGATAGAGATGGGGGGGCTTGTGGACACTGGTTCTTCAGATTTTATGAGGGAGAATTAGGTCTCTTGTTGATTGTTGAGACCATCTTTTCTTCAATATTAATCACATTAATATGTTTGACACCTCAATTCATACCAACATCCTGGTTTTATTTTCTCCAGGCCTCTGTTGTGAGGCAGATGAAGGATTCAGAGATGGCGATGCAGTGGACCTTAATTTACCAGCTCACGAGCCGCCTGCGGGTGCTTCTACAATCCGCTCCTTCCAAACGCTTGCTCTTCGAATATTCCGCTACCTCCCAGGATTAGACCATCACCCATCTACCGACTTCCATAGCGCCTTCCTCGAGAGCCAGTGATACACCCTTTACAGTTATGGTTCTGCCCCCTCGGCTTGGGGATGGTGATATTTAGGTGCTGTAAATATGTTTAGTCATTCTTTCGCTCAGAAATCATTGAGCCTCCATGTTCTTTTTCGCCTTGTAATGTACAGTAACAGAATGCTGGCGACGCGTTACATAGCTTCGTCATTCATTGTCACGTTTTAATCAAAGAAGGGGATAGGTCGAATTGATTCACCGTCGAGCATTTTCGCACTCAAATAAGGGAAGTTGTGCAGGATTTTTCACATGATTTCTAACTTGTGTGGCCGAATCCAACTTGTTCGGAATTTGTCGCTCGGTTTAACAGCACCGTGTCATTGTGGTATTACTCATCAAGTAGCCACCTTAGAGAATTTGTGCGTGTGGAATGACGTGAACTATTTCATGGACCAGAGAAAGGGATAAACCAAGTAATCATGCGAGGAATCAATTACCAATTACTGAATGATCAAGCGAAAATCGAATCATGTCGGCCCGTCGGTTATCATTCCGCGGGTTCGAGAAGGGCCCTTGGGCCGGGCCTAATTGGATGCCCGGGGCTGCTCATAGGGAAAATTTCATGCATAAACGGGCTGTGCTTTATAACAGGATAACCTCGTCCACGCCAGCCAAGGAGTGCCCTTCAAGGCCCATATGGCTCAGGCCGACCTGGCTGGGGCGTGGACCTCGAGGCCCATTATCAGGTCTACGGGCCCACTCAGCTGCGGGCTACATGAAACCTCCAGCCCAACGTCATGGCGGGCTGGGACTGTAGTTGGGCCCTCAAAACCATGCCCTAGGTTACTCATCGGGTCCGCCGAGAGGGTCACTTATCGGGTTATTCACGACAATACCTTCGGGCAAAATGGGTTACTTGGGCCGGGGCGGGCCCTTTAAGGGCAGCCGCTTGTCCAAGCCTACCCATTTGGTCGTCAAAACTTTTGAGTCCGGCCCAGCCCAATGCATGGATTCGGTTGGACCGAACAAGGCTCCTTAGAGTAGGATAATTAATTAACTAAGCCTGCCCATACCCGTCTCTAATCCTATACTCTCTATCTATATCAAAAATGGTTTTTAGATATTCCAAATGTAATCTAAACCATCCATTTTGAAGTTCGTGTTGATCCCGATATGCTTTAACGTAGTACCCGAAAGCTTATTCCAAAAAGGTGTTAGATTAACATACCTACACGACGTCATGCTTTTAGATTTTCATTAGGATTGGATCCCAGATCGGCAATCGAAATTAAATGTTAATGTTCCAACGGCTAAAACATGTAAGGGGCATGATGTTCACATGGCGTAATAGCCTCTCCCCTCCATGAGTACCTAAGAAATGCTCCTCCATATGAATAAACACAGCTCCTGCCTCTGCATCTGTACGGTATAGGATGGATGTGCCCCGAAATTGAACGCATGGACATGCGAGAAAGAGACCAGAGTCGAGAGACCGCCGTGTCATAAATTTCAATGTTCGTTCTCGGTCGCCACCGGTACATTCCGTTCACGAAAGGGTTGACCCCTCAAAGTTAAAATATTTCTCGACTTCCAAACAATTACATTGCGAGCTAACAAACAGCTTGGAAAATCAAGAGACTTAACCACAGCGAAAACCTTGGAAGAGGAAACATTGGCCTCCATCTCCTCAACTAAAGATCTAGTTCCTGCTGATAGCCCATATCAGACGATTCGGACTGATAGAGTAAGACCAGCAAGAAAGATGACCATAAACAGAAATAGGAGGGGAAGATGAAGAAGGTCCTGCAACTCAAACTGGAAAAAAGGAAAATATCATCTTCTTATTCTGACAAACATACAAGCCATGATGACAGAAAACAACCCAGCCAAAACAGCTAACTAGGTAGATTAAGTGCAACAAGACAAGTCCTCAATGCAAGCGCCTGCAAAAGAGCAGAAGAACCTATCAGGGTAGATACATCGCGTATCCCAGCTACTAGCCATAACGCTAAAGGCTTTGAGTAGTAACAAGTGGACATGCCCCTTGAACAGAACATATCAGCAGAAGCAGCTAATAAACAGATCACGTCATAAAGGACTTATCACCGACTAGGTGCACGAGTAAGTGTCTTCTGTTGTTCGACCAATCATTTGGAGATCCTAAAAGTGTATATTAGGTCCTCCATATTTGACAAAATCACGCATGCTTAATGTCATCTATAACTCGAGACTCTTGAATCGAACCGCACAATCACATTCAATCCCAGAAGATAAAAATCAGAGACAAGCATTCATCCACTAATTGCGCCTAAGTCCACTCCCTCGCCACGGAATTAACTGATGTAATTCAATGAAAAATACAGAGCTTATTCATCAGTTATAACGTTGTTACCACATAAACAATGATGTTTTCATCCTAATTCATAGTTGATGTCAATTTTTTCGGCAGTATAAACCATATTTCAGTACAGACAAGCAAACAACTTGGTTCTTCTTCACTAATTAGTAACTTGCTTGAAGACTGAAGAGAACCTGTATCCAGCAATATTCACCAGTATAAACCTATAAAACTGTGTTCTGATGAGTACTTGTCTCCATCTCCCATGAAACCATTTAATTTCACTTGCAATTACGGCGTCGTTCGTCTTCGATCATTATGTTCGGGTATATTAAGATTTCTTGAGAGTCAAGACATTCGCAATTTAACTCTCCGGGTTCGATTATACTCCAGTGGATCAGATTACACCATTCTAGAGACCCTAAGTCTGTAAATTCATGACACAAGGAGTTCACATTCAATCTCGACAAGCTTCCGAAAATGGGAGCAATTCGAATATAGGAGACTTACTCAAGCTGCTTGGGACGGGATCATCCCCGTCTGCCTCGCGTACGCGAAGATCCCGCCGGCCTCGATCACCGGCCCCGCATCGCCAATCGGCTTCAGCTCATACTCCTTCCCGGTGGTGTGGTTAATCAGCTTGCTCTCCGCCAGCTCGATCGTCACGGTATCGCCCGTCCTGCACTCCTCACAAATCCTCGCATCCGTCTCCAGCGGATAGACCTCCCCGGTCGCCACCGAGTTCCTGAAGAATATCCGCGCGTACGACTCCGCCACCACCGCCACGGCTCCCGCCGCTCCGAGCGCCACCGGCGCGTGCTCGCGCGAGGATCCGCACCCGAAGTTCGCTCCCCCGATGACGATCTTGTACTTGGTCTTCATCTCGTCGGGGTCGATGAACCGAGTCTCGTAGGTCGAAGGGAGGCCGATCAGCGCGTAGGACCCGAGCTTCTCGTACTCGGCGGGGTTCGATGGGACCAAGGTGAGGTACTCAGCGGGGATGATCTGGTCGGTGTCGATGTTATCTCCGACGACGTAGCAGAGGCCGTGGAAGGCCTTGGCCGGCTCGCCGGCCGCATCCGCGGCGGCGCGCGGAGCCGGAGCCGCCGCGGCTGTCCTGGCCGCCAGGGAGGCGAGGCCGGCGCTCGCCGAGAGCTTGGAGCTGCTGCTGCCGCCGGGGGACGGCGGCGCGAGCTTGAGGCCGCGGGGACGGTGAAGGAAGTGGCGGCGAGGCTCGGGGAGGGACTTGAGGCTGGCGAAGGAAGGGTTCAGGGCGCGAGATTGCAACGGAGTCGCCATGGGAATGAGTCGGAGCGGAGGAGAAACCCTAGACGACGGTGGTTGTTGGGGAGCGGCGGCGGCGGCGCGGCAGCGGCGGCGAGGGGCGGCGCGCGGGTTTTAATCCTCTGCGGGGGCGGCGGCGCAGCCGGAGAATAAGTAAAGGCGCAGGCGAGTGAGAGAGTTTGAGTTCGTTTTGTCCACGAACGCTGCGATTTCTTTTTCTCTTTTTTTTTTTTTTTTTTTTGGGTTTTTCTTTCGGGTTTGAGAAATTCATTTTGCGAATTACTCTATCTTAATAAACAAAAAGAAAATTAGTAATTTCTGAGGCCAAGACTAGATACGGTTTTTTGTTCTTCCTTTTTTGGTTGTTGCTTGGTATTTTTTTTTTCTGGTCGAATGTTGCCTGGTAATTGAATTTCGACTTTATAAAGGGAGATTTCATGAATCAATCGAGTTTAATCCAATTTACTAAAGAGGGTTCGTGTGATGCATCAATATAATTTAATCTTTTTACGAATTTATTCGTCCATAGCTATACATTCTCGTTAAATATATCATATGGCAGCTAGAAAATCCATATGATTATATTCGACATTTAACTTTTACGGATAGAGCACATTCTATATGTCTACATAGTAAATTAAAAATGTCAAAAACCTTATTAAACTATAATTTTATATTTATCCTCCTCACTAATTGATATTTGCCGGAATCTGGTTTCATACCGAATTTTGAAAAGATTTTTTAATTATGAAATCTGTTTAATGAGTCTCTTTTATTAAGAATCGGACCCCTTTATCCATTTTAATGCTTTGTTTAGTGGTTTGTAAATACACGCATGTCCACTCATTAGAATTGTCGAATTTGAAGTGGACTCCATTCAAGCAAACGGATCATTTCCTGTCTAGCAAAGACAAATTCTGACCGACGTCCTCATTTTCATATTTCAACAGAAGAAGAAGAAAGAGCAACGCCAGACTATATACAACAAAATAAAAGAAGCTGACATCCGACCAATCACAGATCGACACGTTGTGAGCTAGGGGGAAGTGTCTGCTAAGGTTCAACTGAGGCTTAAAGCTTTTCAGTGTTTTGAGGATTTAGAAAGTAACTATCAAAACATTGAAAGTTACTAACACGACTGAGAAATATACCAAAAGTTTTTGTTTGTAAGAGATCTTTCGTTAATTTGGGAACCACTGGTTGGATTGGAATACATGTCAAATCACACCTAGCCTATGAAATCTAACATATGCCCTCAAATGAACTGTTGAAAAAGCAAACGGTGGAAATTGTTTCCAGTCTTGAGCCTGCCCGTATTCACTGAATGGCAGCAGTTGAGCTCGAGTTACAGAGCATGTAAGCATGGCAAATGTGGTCCTTAAGGATTGACCAAGATGCGCTTTTCAGATCGCGTGTTGATTCACGAAATGGACAGGACGGTTTCCGACAACGATGCCAAGGATAAGATGCCAAAAAAGTAACAGCTGAACTCCAGTATCATTCTGTTAAATTCAATGAAGTACAAAGAGAATGATCTCCAAATCTTCTTTTGGAGAAGTAAACGTTACTAAACGGTACATCTAAAAGCTTGACACTCTCCAACCGAAGGAAAAAAAAAAAGGGCTTGGCACTCTGGCAAGCAAAAGAAATAGGGTTACCGTAAGAGTTCCTAGAGACTAAGGAAAATTCCGAGGCTTATTTCGCCGAGAGGCGTATGGTTTGCTGCCTCGCATGGGTCATGATCCGAGAGTTCCTCGTCACGAAGGGACAGGTCTGGAAGCACCAGACCATAAATAAATGCTACAACAATGAGAACAAGAATATGGACAACAAAACCACAGTTGACAAAAAATTAATTAGTAGACATCCGATTAGTGGAGCTCAAATTCACCCTTGAAGTGCCGCAATGTGGGAAGTCACTCCATCTGATTATTCTCAAGTTAGGCCTTCAGGAAGATCAGTTGTAGTTAAATCTTTGGAAGAGTGAAAGCGCAGGTTCGGAGGGAGTTAAAGTCGCCACGCGTTTGAACTGCCATATCAAGGAGATCAGTTGATCAAGTGTCAATGGAAAACATATAATGATATATTAAGCATGGTCTCCGATAGTTCAGCAAAAAAGTGCAGTCTATCATATCGCAGTCCAAAGGGTACTCATGATTGGGAACTAGTTTCCTCACGACCTGTATTTGAAAAAGGGAAATCCCCCTCAGTTTGACTATCGTTTGTTCAACTATGAAACTGACAACCAAAGTTCATGGATGACGTACTGCAGGAAGAATACTAAATGTGTGCTATATAATGGAAAAATGGAAGACAGGTTTGACAGGCTAAAGGCAGATTCCCCGATCCCCCCTCCCCCAATCTTCACCCAAGGTTTTCAAGGTGCAAATTCATGCATTGTTCCTCTTTCAAGGAAAGTATCGAGGCAATGACATTGTGGCCTTGCTACGGATTACTTAGTAATGAGTAGTTACCTTTTGTTGTCTGTACTTTTCACGTATAGCATTTAGGGTGGAACCACAGGTGTTGAGCTGCAAACCTTCCAATGCAAGAACCGCAGTTTTTAACTCTGATGCCTTGTAATTGGTGTAGTGTTCTAAAGTTAGATTCTGCAAAAAATACATAATTCCAAGCTTCATGGGAAACATGCATTTGATTGAGAAAGAGATGTATGGATAATCAAGAAATTGCATACCCAAGGGTTGTCAGCTTGATTGAGTGTCCATCTGGCTAGAAGTACAGCAGATGCAGCCGTAAGGGAAGGCAGAAACTTTAAGAAGCTATACTCAACAAGCGTTATCTCCGCCAAATAATTTGACAAATATTCTAGTTCAATGGAAGGGACCTGCAACATTAATTGAGATTTAGCTTTTTACACATTGACTAGCTATAAACCTCAATCCAGGAACAAATACCTCGCTCGATACTTGGGCAGCTTGAACAAATCTCCTGGAGAAAAAAGGAAAGGGAGCAAAAAACTCATGTCATCAAATAATGCAAACAACATGTGAGCTGGCAATCCACCGTTAAATGAGAGTACTACCTTAGAAATGTTTTTATGGTGGGAACAGACAACTGAAAATGCAGAAGATTTAGAACTTGACTCTCCATTTTCAACACCTGCCACATAACTTCTGTCAATTAGTTTAAAGCATTAATTAGAAGAAACGAGAAGTTCTGAATCATTTCTTACACAAGTGTCCTCCTATGCAGTTGTTAGGGTTTTCTTTTCTATGATATTCTACAAAACTTGGAGCTGGAATTTGTTTTGGATTATCCTTGAAACTACTCTTTGCATAATACTATTGCAAGGTTTATCAAGAGAGAGGTTTAACTTATCGAATCATTTTAAGAGCTTGAGTTATCCAACTTCCAGTACAAGCAGTATAGGAACCATTATTCAATATGCCTCAATACTTGAGTTGCATATCCTCAATGGAGGTGATTAAACAAGCAGAACACTTTTATAAGCATATTTCGATGACAATACTTCTTATTGTTCCATTCTCATGCTCAACTAAGTTAAAACCCCAAGTTTGAGTTGAAATTACACAGGATCATCTTGACACATTTTTCTACATTACAGGATAAGATAATAAAAATATGGATAATGGACACAAAAAAAGGCAAATTTGAAAATTGTCCTGTATTTTTTCCAGCAAAAGCTTTCCTTTGAATTTACAAGGGATTTGTAATGTCTGGTAAGAGTGACCATCCTATGACCATGACAAAGATTTTTGGTTAGCTCTCAATCTACTGTAATTCTCACTTCTCAGCATACTAATGCTTTAATCATTTTGGAAGGAAGAATATACTAGTCAAAGGACAATTGCTGTATTAAGTACAAGTCAACTTATTTAATAGTGATAGGGACCATGGAGGTGATGTGAGTGCTGAGGATAGAGATAGATAAGAATGAAGTGGCAAAAAGAGCACCTTACCTCTGGTCTTGTATAGGTATTGTCCGTGATAAAGCAAAACTCTTCCACTCTTGGTGGACAAATTTCCTCGTACTTCCTTCAAGATGCCCAAAAGCATAGGAAGATTAAAGTTATTTCCTATTAGGTATGAAGAAGGAAACCCAAAGTTCACAATTCACAGTGACTGCAGCCAAATGTAGAACTTACGAGGCAATTAGCATGCAAGTAACACCAAGCAATTGGAGTCTTTGCTTCTCAACAAAGTTTTGTGAGAGAAACCGGTCTATAAGATTCACTGTGAGGTAAAGAGTATCGGGAACTAGTTTATATTCTTCAGAAACCTAGAAAACAAAAGAATGGTAGAGTTGGCAAACTCAATCAAAGATGACAAATCAAAAAGAACATAGACTAAACCAAATACTACAATGATGATCTATGACAGGTAGTCTCATTGCTAACTACACAAACCTCAACAAGCCAGTCAATTAGAATTCCACGCATGTTTGGAGTGATATCTTCCTGCAGGGTTTCCATATACATAGTCGAAGGTCTTCGTTCAAGCTGCAAAAGGTGCAGATGATGTTGATACAGCAATCAATAGGTTGCTGATGGATATATACTGCTGCAATTTGATAATCTTTATATCCTAGAATTCCATTTAGTCTCCATTCAAAATTCAGATGTCGTGGTGAAAGTGAAACATACTTCCCTTGATTTGCTCCTCCCCTTTAAAGTTTTATTCATTTCAGTAACTCACTAATACTAACTTCACTCTAAGCATGAAGTAGCATGGCATGGATATTGGAGATGAGATTACTTTTAAAAAGACGGATAGAGGGAGTCAGCGGCCATTCGGATAAAAACATTTAAAAGAGATAGGTCTTGTATTGGCATAAACTACACAATTAGCATCAGTTCAGCAATAGCCAGCTCAAGAGATTGAACGTTATCAATACAAACCTCCGTTATGCGTTTATAGTTGTATATATCAAGTGCATATGGGGTGCAAGCTTGAGGATCCGCGGGTTTTGAATCTATATCTACGATACTTGGATGAACTTGGGCTGCTGACTTCTCACCATTTCTATATTCTGTATATCCAGCAAATTGAATTAGACTAGATAAGTTATACTTCATAATTAAAATCAGGAAAAATCTTGTCATCAAACAAATAATTCTTTTATCTTTCTGGGAACAAGAAATAACCTTCATCATAAGTTCTAAGACATTCATCTCGTGACTTTCTTGAAGACTCTGCTACCGCATCCCATACAGAGATACTATGCTCTGAATTTTCTCGCTTTGCCCATTTGTCCGGGATAGTGATTTCTATAGAATCTGCCACTTTTATTTTGGACAACTCTTCTACAAATTCCGCTTTGACATCCTCCTGAATTATTTGGACAGCTCCACTTTGATGCACATCTGTGTCCTTCTTCAGAGACCGCTTTCTACCCTGCTTGCTGGTCTGCCAATCAGCAACAAGAGTCACCAGACTTGGAACATATAGCTAGCTGAAAGTGTAAATGCTGGACATAAAATGAGCCATGGAATCAACTCAAAGCAGACAGCTGTTTGAAAAATGGACAAAGCATATTGTAAAATGCTCCACTTCTCTGAATTGCTGGGAATATGAGCTGATAACCAACCACTACCTCATGACAAATACAGCCTCCCCAAATGAAGAATGGAGTCAGTTGAGAAAAATGCCTTGCACTAACCTGAGCTTTGGTAGCATTGACACAGTTCAAGTACGAATTCTCACAAAAGATGTTGGTGACATCTTTGAGTACTGCTCTCTTTTTGTGCTGCTTGCCAGCATTTTGAACCTTAGTTCCTTTTTTCTCGTCTGATGCTGATCTCTTGGCATTTGCACGGACAGTACGCTTTTGTTCCTGTTTAAAAGAGGGCCTTGAGGATGAGAGCATCCCCGTTGACATGCCCAATGCTTTAGCCCTTGATCGGGTAATTCGGGTAGTGGGTGCTTCGTTTTTTGTTCCGACTGCATTTTCTTTGTTCATATTTGCATTCCTCCCTGTGGGAATACGTGTCATCAAATTAAATGGCTCCTCATTGCACCCACTATCCTGAAGATAAAATTTGACGTTAGATGACTGGAACTAAAAGATGAATTGGAGCAGACAATTATAGTTTGGATTTGTGGAAGATACAGGCATTTACACAAGCGAGGTAAACCATAGGCATCATGTTATTTTTTGAATTTCAATGAAGAGAATAGTCTCTCATGCCATCAAAACTAGTTCCCTGTCCCTTTAGGCAATAAGGCTATAACAACCCAAAGGTCATGGGCCATATTACCTCACAAGAACTGAATAAGTGAGAACACCTCATCTAGTCATTCCCAACTTCTGAAAATGTCTGGACACAACACCCTATGGCAGTTCTAAGTTTCTAATCCACAATTTTCAAAGTAAAACTAATGGATTAATGGCTACCAATGCCTTTACAGGAACTGAAGCTCGATAAATACTGCGCTAAATCAACAATTTGCTTTAGAGTAGGTTCAGGAAAGCTGATCATACACCGCAAAAGCAAAGCAGCAGCTCAAAACCACTTTAATGTTTCTCTGTTTTATTCCATTCTTGGGCTTGGGCTTGCGCTCGGGCTAGGTAGTTACAGTTACCCAGATCGTCATATTCAAAACAATACATATTAAACTCACACATCTCGGCGATATAAAACTAGAACAATTCATTTACTGGAAAAAATTAACATGTTGAGGAAATTACCTTGTATCACGAGCAATGACGAACAAGCATTCTGCAAATGCTCGATATGAAATTTGAAAAGCCAAGTGTAAAGACCAAGTCACCTGACAAAACGAAAAGGAAAATTTATGTATATTTAGTCCTGAAATTTAAATCACAGAGACATTCTTTTGCGCGAGGCTATCAGCCTTACGGTGCTTGGAAGGATTAATCATTGTACCCTCCCCTGCACCAAAAGTGTGCCCTAACTCGGACCCGACCTCCAGGTCAAAATGAAGCTGGAGCATCATTGTATCTGCATAAGGATTACCCTCGAACTACTGTGCTTGAAAGTTTGGACACAAGAATAAATGCCAACTTTCTTGCAGGGAAACCAGCATTGAGGCTTAGGGGGAGTCGACCCTAGTTGTCCATTTTCCTTTTGATGTCAAAAACTCATAAAAGGTGCGATTTTGCTCGTGAACAGAAAGCTGAAGGGACAAATTTGTGCCCTCAAAATAAGAACTCAAGAATAAAAGAGCAGCTATGATGAATCAACAGGAGCATCCCGATAAACTCAATATGATTCCTGAACTTGGTATTGAAATAACTTTCTGACTTCGAAATCTTGACCACCCAAAATCTGGAAGAGGAAAAAGGAGGAAACTTGTACTTTGCTTTCGCAAGGTTTTACTAAGTGTATTTAGCAACCGAAATCGACTTTACAGCTCACAAGTACCGTAGACGAACCCAGTACATGCTGCTGAGTGACAATTCGCAGAAAAAGCAAGTGCAATATTCATCGCAGAACGAACAAGGCCTGCACCATCACTAATTTGAAATTCAAAATTTGGGTCAATCCAATGTCTATCGCAGAACGAACGACATTAGCTCAGCCGCAATCAAAAGCAGATTTAATGTCGAGCTAGAGATGCCCAGCGACCTCACTTTTGAAACGGGAAGACTTGCGAAAAAACCCGGACCGGCTCTCCCGAATGAGCTCAAGCTTCACAAAATCCCAGTTGCCACCCAGAAAAGGAAGGAATGAGGCAGACATTCTAAGACATTCCGAACACAGATCCACGAGCTGCATCTCCAGACAAGATCATGGGATTCTCAAGAATCTGTGCACCGCCGGAAGAAGATCCCCGGAACAGAGCGTTTTCCGATGGCCGGAACAGATTGCAGCCATTGCATACCCGACCAAATCATTCATGCCCTATAGAGAGAGAGAGAGAGAGAGAGAGCTTACGCTGCCGTGGTTGGAGCTCCGCGACCCCCTCCGGAGGAGACCCGGAGGGAGGGAGGGAGGGAGGGAGGCGTAGAGAGAGAAAAGCTCCGTCGGGAGGAGAGAGAAAGTGGGGAGGAGAGGGAGTGAAGGAGAGTGAAGGAGAGAGAGTGTGACTCCGCGTTGATATAAGCGGGGGGGCGAGAGGGGAGGGGAGCGTGAGAGAGCGGGATGGAGGTACAGTTCAAACTTCCAAAATTTCTAATTGGTCATCATTATTATTATTCCCCTTTTTTTTTTTTTTTTGTTTTTCGTGGTTTGTCCATTGCGCATTTTGCTTTCTTGGTCAATGCCTTGACATATGTACCCGTACATTTTCTTTTTATTACTTTGAAAAACCGGACCTTCGAAAAGATTAATGATTATAAGGGACCACTGTCCACGATTTTTCTACAAATTGTTCTCAGTCGTTATGTCGTCATAGCACGCGTTGTGACTCTAAGAATTAATATTGATATTCACGATTCGTCCTGATATATTATTGCCTCACCAATACGAGCCCCTTCTCAAGCAGATCCCTAATCTTTGGTGGATAGAATATCAATGTCCGACGTGATTTTTATGTCAAATTTAGAAGGTGATGCAGCGGGATATACTGACTGTGGGTCGAGTTGTATTAACTGAATCTTGGATATGAAATGCATCTGAGCTGTCAAAATTAATTATGACTTGAAATTTGGCTTGAGCTATTTTGGACTTAAAAACACGAAATCGAATGGTTTTTCACAAGAGGGGCTTGGAGTTTTGTTAATGATTTTCGCTTTTGGGAGATCGATATTCTATCTTCCTTTTCCCTTTAAATGAACTAAAAGGGTCATTCGAGTCATCTACAAATACCGCGAGCATCATTCCGGAAAAATATTTATTAGCGGATTATCGATACATATAATTTCTTTCCCATACTTTTTCTTCGCCATAAAAATCTTTCTTCTAACATGCAAATACTTCATAAGTATGTGAGAAAAAGAGGAAAATGAATCGAAGCTGAGGAATGTTACGCTAGACAAGATCCACCTTTTATCTGATTTTTTTTTCCTTTTTCCGTTGACAAGTTAATGAAAATTGAAAGTAGAATGATATTTGCCATGTTTTGAAGTTTAGGAAATAAAAATCTATGGACTCAAGCTGTCTCAAGTTCAATTTTGGCATGTGTAATAAAGTTGTGATCCTCTAGACTTTTGTGGCCGAGGGCTTTTCGATGATGAATCTATGTCGTTTCTTTGGCTTTGTTCAACTTTCAAACGTGTCAAAAGGAACTTGAATTTATCATACGTGCTGATGTTTTCACTTAAATAAGAGCTCACGTTCTCCATTTCTTTCCATATAAAGCAAAACAATTTGAATTTTGACTTTTCAAAACTTTCTTAAAGCCAATCTTATTACGTTCCCCGACAAGGTAATTATCATTTGCCATCCATCATTTAGCTAAGTCGGCACTAGTGTGTATATCGTGAAGAGCAAACCTTTCATTTAGCTAAGTCGGCACTAGTGTGTATATCGTGAAGAGCAAACTTTTCATTTAGCTAAACCTTTAGTGTGTATATCGTGAAGAAACGTCCTTTGCTAACTAACCTACTTAGCATTGACATTGACAAATTTTAATAATATGTTAATATTTTTCAAAATTTTTTATTTTTTTATTTTTTTTTCTTTTTTCTTTCTCCTCCAACCGATCACCGGACATCAACAACCAACCATAAGATAGGGTCAGCAACCTCACCTAGCCATGTCAAGGTCAAGCCTTGTAGTTGCTAGGGAGGGCAAGCCTTGCCATGGCTATGCAAGGCTCGACCTCGCCGAATCTGGCGAGGCTGGCAAGATCAACCTCGCCAACCCTTCCTTCAAGTTGATTGCCGACGCTCGATGACTAGCTGGAGGAGGAAGAAAAGGAGGAAAAAAAAAAAAAAAAAAAGTTCAAAAAATATTATAATATTATAATATTATTAAAAATTATCTATATCAGCGCCACATAGGTCGGCCGGTGTTCACATTAGCGATTTTCTGCTAAAATTGATTGGATGGACTCAATTGATAAGAAGTAAAAATATTTAAAACTCAATTGGCAAAATTGAAAGGTTTAGAACTGAATTGACAAAAATGCAATAGGTTAATAACTTTTTGAACAAACCACATTGTGCATATCTTGTCCACCTATTAAGAATATATTGAGGGAGGACTTGAAAAATATAAACATGTTGGAGCACACATAATGAATGACAACAAAGGAACCCAATCGAAAGAGCGATATAAGCAGGTGATTTCTTGTTTTTCGCATCCATTTGACTGTGAAGTGTTTGCATTTCTCGAAACCTTCGACTTCATAAATAGAAGTTGTTCCGACTTCATCTCTTGCTAGAGGACATCTAGATGCCCCCGATACCTCAATTGAAACCAATCGAAAACCTCATGAGTGTAGATGTCACTTGGGACTCAGGTTTGGTGGTTGGGTTCCTGAGGATTTGAACATGATTGCCTTAGACTTGAGCACAAGCATTGAGGCCGTGGGGTCCGCCTTTTTGGGACTTGGGCTCGAGCAATCATCATGACCTAAATCCCTCGTCGGCCGCCTCGGGAAGTAGGTTTAGAGGTATTTTATTGAATTACGCCTTAGTTCATATCTCTCGTATATTGGTTGTTTAAATCTATTTGTTCAATAAAAATCATCACTAGTCATGATTAAGGATCGGTTAGAAATCCTAATCGAGACATAGGAGTGTTATCTCAAAAACATACACAACCAGAGATTCTTAGGAATCGGGTATTTGATTACACTAGGATTTCAACTAATGCCCTTTCGGTACCTAAACTCGATTATTTGCTAACCAAAATGTCACGGCAGTCTTTTTACTAATCAAGAATTTTGAATTTTCATCCTAACTATTCTAAAAGGAGAAAACAACAATCAATCAATTTAAAACGCGCAATCAAATGAAATCAAAATGAAAGTGACAAACAGCGACCTAGCATTGTCTCTAAAAAAAAAAATAAAAATCCCTAAGGTAAAGCCCTAAAGGCTTATTCAATTTTGGGTTCAATTTTTTTTCAAGCCAAAAGTGTTTATTAAAAGACCCAAACTAAGAGAATTTTACATCTTTTTTAGCTTTTTCCACATTTTTATTTTTTTTCGAATTTTTTATTTTTTTTATTTTTTTTTTTACTTTTGGAAAAATGGATTTTGATAGGGTCACGGGAAACCGGTTTGGTTTGCTAGTCTGACACGGACCCTGAAGGTCCGAGTTGGGATCATGTTGGGCCAGCCATAAGGTCCAATTCGCCTTAGTCTGATTGGTTTGGGCCATTTCGACAAATCAAGCCCAAATTTCTGATTTTTCTTTAAACGGTCCAAGCCCCAAACTAAAATAAGTCCACATGCTCGGCCCAACTCAAATAACACTTCAAATGGTCTTCCGATCCGACCCACTCTCAACCCAATTCCAGCCCATTGTCTTTATTATACCCCTTTTTTTTTTATTATTTTCTTTTCTTTATTTTCTCCTCCCTTTCTCCTTCTTCGCCACTGGTTTCTTTCTCGGCTGAAACTTCTCCGAAAACTCATCTTTCACACCTTCACCGAACCAAACAATCTCATACCAACACTCCGACCACCAAATCTATTCTCCGACGCCAAGTCAAAATCCCCACGCCACTATTGGCCGACTACATTGCGGAAACTCTAAACTCAAAATCGTGTATACTAAAACTCTATCAATTCTAGCACACAGAATACGTATATACATATCAAAGAATGAGAAATGGACTGACTGGAGCGGCCTCCAACCGCGGGCAACACTTCGGCGAAAGGGAGATGAATCTTCGTTGAAGGTTCCATTAATGGCTGACTCGAACAAACGGTGCATATGCCATCAAAATCAAAGAAAAACAAAGATAAATTGATGTCAGGATCAATACTAGAACGAATCGAGGTTTCGAAGTAACGATTTTACAAAAAAAAAAAAAGATTCGGTGCCTCTTCTAGACATTTCGTCAAACGGTTAATATGCGATATGAAAAACGAGATCCCGATTTGATTCCGATATGATTCTCAATCAAGAAGTAACGTACATATGCCTAAATCATGTTATTCTACAACAAATATGCCTTATTCCATCAGATTTTCACACAAACTCGACAATCGAACCAACTTCTCTTGGCCAAAACAGTACATATACGAGAAAGAAGTCTTACCTGGTTTGGAAGCAGCCAAAGAAGTCTTCACGATCGTTCTGAACGGGACCAAGAACGGAACTAGGCGTCTTCCGCACCGACGAAAAAACGACGAGCAACAATGGCTCGTCGGCGTCCGAGGCGACGAACAACGGTATCCGTCGTCCGAAATGACGATCAACGGCTATTGTTTTCCGGCAATAGTGAACGGACGATGGAGGAAGGGGAAAAGATTTGCGAATTCCTCTATGCCTCTCGCTCTCTTCTCAAGAAACCCTTCCCCCGACGATTTCTTTTTTTTTTTCTTCTTCTTGATTGTGATTTCTTGTTTTCGCATCCATTTGACTGTGAAGTGTTTGCATTTCTCGAAACCTTGACTTCATAAATAGAAGTTATTCGACTTCATCTCTTGCTAGCGGACATCTAGATGCCCCGATACCTCAATTGAAACCAATCGAAAACCTCATGAGTCTAGATGTCACTCGGGACTCGGGTTTGGTGGTTGGGCTCCTGAGGATTTGAACATGATTGCCTTAGACTTGAGCACAAGCATTGAGGCCGTGGGGTCTGCCTTGGGGACTTGGGCTCGAAACCTTTGTCATGACCTAAATCCTCGTCAAGCCCCCTCGGGAAGTAGGTTTAGAGGTATTTTATTGAATTCGCCTTAGTTCATATCTCTCGTAACATTGGTTATTTAAATCTATTTGTTCGATAGAAGTCGTCACTAGCCATAATTAAGGGTCGATTAGAAATTCTAATCGAGACATAGGAGTGTTATCTCAAAAACATACACAACCAGAGATTCTTAGGAATCGGGTATTTGATTACACTAGGATTTCAACTAATGCCCTTTCGGTACCTAAACTCGACTATTTACTAACCAAAATGTCACGGCAGTTTTTTACTAATCAAGAATTTTGAATTTTCATCCTAATTATTCTAAAAGGGGAAAACAACAATCAATCAATTTAAAAGCGCAAATCAAATGAAATCAAAATGAAAGTGACAAACAAATGATCTACCATTTCTCTAAAAAAAAAATAAAAATCCCTAAGGTAAAGCCCTAAAAGGCTTATTCAATTTTGGGTTCAATTTTTGTTCAAGCCAAAAGTGTTTATTAAAAGACCCAAACTAAGAGAATTCTACATCTTTCTTAGCTTTTTCACATTTTTATTTTTTCAATTTTTTATTTTTCATTTTTTACTTTTGGAAAAATGGATTTTGGATAGCGTCACGGGAAACCGGTCTGGTTTGCTAGTCTGACACGGACCCTGAAGGTCCGAGTTGGGATCAAGTAGGACCAGCCGTAAGGTCCAATTCTCCTTAGTCTGATTGGTTTGGGCCATTTCGACAAATCAAGCCCAAATTTCTGATTTTTCTTTAAACGGTCCAAGCCCCAAACTAAAATAAGTCCACATGTTCGGCCCAACTCCAATAACACCTCCAGCCCATGGTCTTCTGATCCGACCCAGCTCTCAACCCAATTCCGAATCCAACCCGGTTGCATTTATTATACCCCTTTTGTTTTTTTTTTATTTTCTTTTTCTTTATTTTCTCCTCCCTTTCTCTGGTCTTCTTCCCCGATGATCTTCTTTCTCGCTGAAACTTCTCCGAAAACTCATCTTTCTCACACCTTCACTGAGCTTCGCCAAAAAATCTCATACCAACACTCCGACCACCACCAATCTATTCTCCGAAGCTATGTCACCGCCGGCGAATCATCCCACGCCACTTGTTGGCCGACGATTTCTACATTGCCGGACCAACTTCGACGAGAGATTCCCAAACTCGAAAATCGCGTATACTAAAACTCTATCAATTCTAGCACACAGAATACGTATATACATATCAAAGAATGAGAAATGGACTGACTGGAGCGGCCTCCGACCGCGGGCAACACTTCGGCGAAAGGGAGATGAATCTCCGTCGAAGGTTCCATTAATGGCCGACTCGAACAAACGGTGCATATGCCATCAAAATCAAAGAAAAACAAAGATAAATTGATGTCAGGATCAATACTAGAACGAATCGAGGTTCCGAAGTAACGATTTTACAAAAAAAAAAAAAAAACAGATTCGGTGCCTCTTCTAGACATTTCGTCAAACGGTTAATATGCGATCTGAAAAACGAGATCCCGATTTGATTCCGATATGATTCTCAATCAAGAAGTGACGTACATATGCCTAAATCATGTTATTCTACAACAAATATGCCTTATTCCATCAGATTTTCACACAAACTCGACAATCGAACCAACTTCTCTTGGCCAAAACAGTACATATACGAGAAAGAAGTCTTACCTGGTTTGGAAGCAGCGCGAAGTCTTCACAATCGTCTATGAACGGGACCGCAACGGAACTAGGCGTCTTCCGGCACGGCGAAAAAACGACGAGCAACAATGGCTCGTGCGTCCGAGGCGACGAACAACGGTATCTCGTGCGTCCGAAATGACGATCAACGGCGATTGTTTTCCGGCAACGGTGAACGGACGATGGAGGAAGGGGAAGAGATTTGCCGGAATTCCTCTACGCTCTCTTCTCCAAGAAACCCTTCCTCCCCGACGATTTCTTTTTTTTTTTTCTTCTTCTGATTTCCCCCCTCCCTTCTTTCTTCAGTCGAGCGAGTGCATATCTTCCCGCGCCTCCACCGTGCATTCTGTTTTTCCGATAACGACTTCTACAGCTCAGCAAGCGTCTGGGAACCTTACCTGGATTTGTTCCCGTCACATGTTCGTTTCGTCACCGCCACTCCCGCTCACGGATGCCCCCTCTATTCGTCACCGTCTTCCCGCTCACAAAGCGTGAGCAAGCGAAAGAGATCACGGGTGTGAGACTGGGCCGGGGTAAGAAGAAATGGGCCGAAAGGAAATAAATCGGGCCTAAAGACAAAATAAAGAAAAGGAAAAGAGAAGAGGGGGGGGCGAATTCGGCCCAAGCGAGGAAAGAAAGGTGGGCCGAACACGCAGTGGGCGGAATGCGCATATGAGGCCCAATCAGGGTGGGTAGAACAAGAGTTTTTTTACTTATTTTATTTATTTTATTTTTTGAAATTGAGGTGTCAACAGGCACCATGTAATGGACCCGGATGCTAAGGAGCCCGACTCAGTCGTCAAGGACTAAGCCCTCGCCTTGGGGGAGTTAGGCCTGGTCGTCGCGGTCCCTAAGCCCTAGTGTTTGGGACCCTAGCTTGGTCAATGAGGAACCGAACCCAAGTGCTAGTGATTTAGGCGCAGAAGTTGGGTACCTAGGCATGGTCACAAGAGATCTCGACTCAAGACTAAAGTCTTAGGGCTAGGCCCAACCTCTGTGGATCTAGGCCAAGCCACTAAGGACTTGGGCACAGGCATAAGTGGTTTCGATGCACGAACGCCCGGGGTCTTATCGTATTATGAAAAATGATTTCTAACTCTTAAATTGAGAAAATCATGTTCTTGAATTTAAGTGTATATATATTTTATTAATTATGAAAAGATATTTTATTGACTCATTTTCTTAAGTAATTCAAACATCTGAAAAAGGAGAAAATGATTTTTGATAGTAAACTTTTCGTGAAATAAATGAACCCAAAAAGAATATTATACTTCACGAGATCCAACTTTTATCTTTTTCTGTTGACAAGTTCTTGAGAATTGAAACGATGATTTTTGCCACGATTTAAAGTTCGTGAAACTGAAATCTATTAACTCAATATCCATCTCAAGTTTTTTTTTTTTTTTGGGGAGTCAAATCTCAAGTTCAATTTATTCCCTTTTTTTTTTTTTTTTTTTTTGTGTTTTTGTGGTTTGTCCATTATGCATTTTGCTTCCTTGGTCAAAGCCTTGGCATATGTACTCGTACATTTTCTTTTTATTACTTTGAAAAACCGTACCTTCGAAAAGATTAATGGTTGTAAGGGACCACGGTCCACGGTTTTTCTACAAATTGTTCTTGGTCGTTATGTTATCAGAGTTCGCATTGAGACTCTATAAATTAATATTGATATTCACGGTTCGTCTTTATATATTATTGCCTCACCAATACGAGCCCCTTCTCAAGCACAATCTTGATCTTTGGTGGATAGAACATCAATATTCGACGTGATTTTTATGTCAAATTTAGAAGGTGGTGTAGCGGAATACACCGATGTGGGTCGGGTTGTATTAACTGAATCTTGGATATGAAATGCATCTGAGCTATCGAAATTAATTATGACTTGAAATTTGGCTTGAGCTATTTCGGACTTAAAAACACAAAATCGAACGGTTTCTCGGAAGAGGGGCTCGGAGTTCTATTAATGATTTTTGCTTTTGGGAGATCGATATTCTTTCTTCCTTTTCCCTTTAAATGAACTAAAAGGGTCATTTGAGTCATCTACAAATACCATGAGCATCATTCCGGAAAAATATTTATTAGCCAATTGTCGATACATATAATTTTGCCAAATGATGTTCTGATTAAGGAAAAAGTAAAGAAGGTTCGTGATTATTATTGGGATTTTATCGATAATAAAACTGTCCATTTTTTAATGGGATTTTGAGTTAAAAAAAATAAAGGGATCAATTGATTCAATTAAGTCAAATTGTCCTTTTTCTTGTCAAATCTTTCTTTCAACATGCAAATACTTCATAAGTATGCGAAAGAAAAAAGAGGAAAATGAATCGAAGCTGAGGAATGTTATGCTAGACAAGATCCACCTTTTTATCTTCTTCTTTTTTTTCCTTTTGGAGTAAATGAAAATTGGAAGTATAATAATATTTGCCACGTTTTGAAGTTTAGGAAATAAAAATCTATGGACTCAAGCTGTCTCAAGTTCAATTTTGGCATGTGTAATAAAGTTGTGATCCTCTAGACTTTAGTGGAGGAGGGCTTTTCGATGGTGAATCCATCCCGTTTCTTTGGCTTTGTTCAACTTTCAAGTGGGTCAAAAGAAGCTTGAATTTATCATATGTGCTGATGTTTGCACTTAAATAAGAGCTCACGTTCCCCATTTCTTTCCATATAAAGCAAAACAATTTGAATTTTAACTTTTCAAAATTTTCTTAAAGCCAATCTTATTACATTCCCTCACAAGGTAATTATCATTTGCCATCTATCATTTAGCTAAGTCAGCATGTGACGCCCCCCAGAATGTCACACGCAACATATACCAAATAATATTATTAATAAACACTACAAAAAAAAGCCGGGTTTAGCCACGAATTTTGCCACGAAAAATTCGGCAAAATTCGTGGCAAAATGAATTTGCGACGAAATTAGCGACGGAAAAAAATTCGTCGCTAATAGGTCGTCGCAAAATTTTGCCACGGAAAATTGCAATTTTCGTGGCTAATTTGCGACGGAAAAAATTCGTCGCAAAATTCGTCGCTAATTTTTCGTGGCAAAATTCGTGGCTAAATTTGCAACGAAAAAAATTCGTCGCAAAATTCGTCGCTAATTATTCGTGGCAAAATTCGTGGCTAATTTGCGACGAAATAAATCGTGGCAAAATTCGTGGCTAATTTGCGACGAAATAAATTCGTGGCAAAAATTCGTGGCTAATTTGCGACGAAATAAATTCGTGGCAAAAATTCGTGGCTAATTTGCGACGAAATAAATTCGTGGCAAAATTCGTGGCAAAAATTCGTGGCTAATTTGCGACGAAAAAAATTCGTGGCAAAAATTCGTGGCTAATTTGCGACGAAATAAATTCGTGGCAAAAATTCGTGGCTAATTTGCCATGAACGTTATTCGTGGCAAAAATCCGTCGCTAATTTGCGACGAAATATTTTCGTGGCAAAAATCGTTGCTAATTATCCGTGGCAAAATTGCACGCATTTCGTGGAAAATTTCGTGGCTAATTTACGAAAACCAAATTTTTTTTTTCAATTGATTGCGACGAACTTATTGGTGGCTAAAATTGGTGACTAAAATTGGTGACTAATTTTTTTTTTTTTTTTTTAACCATTTTTTTTTTTTTTTGTCGATTTTTTGTGACGAATTTGACTTTTATGATTTTACATTATTCGAAAACAAAGTTGGCGACGAATTTTAATGAATAATTTAGCAACGAGTGTTGTTTATGGACGATTTCGAGTAGAAAACATTGATAGAAAATTACAGTCAATACAAGAACAAATCCAAAAAAGAAAGAAATATAATAAAGTTCTAAATTAGTCAGTTCGCAAACTGTTCATCTTGCCAAGAAGTTCTTCCACGTTTTCTATAGTGTTCATCCTGTCCATCCAGTCCATCCATCTGCAGCACAAACATCACAATATCAAACTCCTAATCCGGTCTATATTTTTCACATCTATTCAATAGCGAAAGCATAAAGATATAAGTACCTCTTGGAAATTTAAACTAGCAAGGATCATCAATGACATCATCATCAATCGTCATCGCCATCATCATCGGCATCATCAAGATCATCGGCGGGGAATCTCATTATCATCATCATTGTGGCCATCACCTACTGGAGGAACGCCATGACCTTGGAGGTTGAGACCTTGGAGGTTGAGACCTTGGACGTTGAGACCTTGGAGGTTAAGGTGTTGCATGATCAATTGCAGGGTATGTTTCACTCCTATCATTTCTTCATCCTTTTGTACCATGGTGTCTCGGTGGTTCAATTCTTGGTCCGTTAAGCTCATCGCGTTGTGCCCTTAAAAGCGCCTTTGGAAGCCGCCTTTGGAGGATGAAGTTGCAGCAACCGGCGTTCTGTACATCCTTGATAAGGATCCCATCCCAAATATTTGACCTTTTCTCATTCCACCCGATGCCTCCATCCATAATGCCATACTGTCAACCGATGGCTGGGACGCAGCAACACCATCACCATCACCATCACCATCACCATCACCACTACCACTACCACTAGCGGCCCGTGCTCATTCTGAGTTCATCATATTTGTCCTACATTAACAATATAGATAAAAATAAAAAAAACTTCATATATATATAAATACAAAATATAACCTTCCTTACATACATTACATACATACCTTAATAGCTTTTGCTCGATTGCCAGTCCATGTCTTATCTTTTTTCTGAAAGGTGCGTTCAAATGTAGCCATAAATGTTGGTTCCGTCCCCAATTCATGTGCCTACAAAATATAAACATAAATGAGTAATTATTGATTTAACTTACAACATGTCTTTTAAACATGACTTACCATTCTTTTCTATTCCCCGATGTTGATAGAACCCCCAGCATATGTGGCAGACCCTTCACTAGAACTAGAAGCTCGATTCTTTTTATTAACTTCACTGATTCTCTTATGCTTTTCGGTGTCCCAAGTTCTCTGAAATTCCGCCCAATTGTCAGCTGTAATAAAATCCGGCTTTTCTTGCTTTCTCTTTGCTCTATTCATCACATTTCGCATGTGATCACCGGCTTTCTTCTTAAAAATTCTTTTAATTTCTCTCTCTTCCACTTCATCCCACCTGAACTTCCGCTGCAAGCAATCAATAGAAAAATAATTGTACACTTAATATACTAAATCGAACTTAGTTTGTGAGGAAATAGAATGACAAAACTTACCTTGAACTCATTCCACCACAATTCCTTTACTTCTTTTGGAGCGGTGGTCCAAGTACTATATTGCCCCATCCAATGGTTATTGATTATTTTATTAAGTATCCTCACAACTTGCGTAGCATCCGTGAATCTGCAAACGGGTTATACAAACAAAGAATGTCAACATACGGACAATTCAGTTGACAATATAGTTAAAACAATGAAATACTTACGAATCTCCAAATGGGGCTATCATGAATCGGGTATCTTCTTCTTCATATCTCGAGTGTTGCGTTGAAAAAGAAGAAGGTGGAACCGAAGGCGATGGAACTGAAGTAAATTCAGTTGGCATTTGAGGGAATTCAGTTGGCATTTGAGGGAATTCAGTTGGCATTTGAGGGTCGGAGGAAGGGCCAATGTGTCCATGTACTAGTTGAGGATTAGATGAAAGGCCAGGGGTAGGGGAAGCGGAAAGGCCCGGTCTTCTTTGTGAAGCATCACCACGACGCATGTGACCTCCACGCTTATACTAATAATTGCAAGGTTAGATAAAATGTAAAAATTATGAACACATATTAAAGAACATAATGATGTACGTCATGAAGCTTACCATTTTGTTATTGAGAGCAAGAGAAAACTTGGCTCCTGAAAAAGGGGGCAATTAGAGGCCGGCCTGATTGATTCAACTTGAACATAAAAATATTTGCATTTGTACCTTCTTTCCTTAGCGAAGAAAACCATTTGTACACCACGACATATAAAAATCAATATGTGAAGCAAATATTTGCATTTGACACAAAGAGGCAGATAACCCAAAAGTGAAGCAAATACTTATCAAAGAATAAATATCTTAGTTTAGCAAGACGATTCATACAAGCAGCAGCAGCAGCATTGTAGTCCCTGAGGAGGACAGCAAAAGAGACCATCCTTGTTCCCATTACTTGAAATAATTTGGATTATATGAGGATAAATATTAAGGATTGAATATGGTCCCGTCGTATAATTAATTTCCAAAAAATGAAAAACTGAACCAAATGGACACTTACAATCTTGTTTCCAGACTGGACAATGTCCAGTTGAATCAACATGAAAAGATTACTAATTATATGTATTATGAATAGAGATTAAAGGAGACGGTTTCCTTACGGATGAACTTTTCCCTCCTAAATGGTAGTTAAGCGGTGGAAGAGTTCTTTGCACTAGGAATAATTAGCTTTCAAATGGATTGTTACCATCTCCATAGCAGGTGGAAGAGTTCTTTGCACTAGGAATAAAAAACTTAACGAACAAATACTTCCATGTTCAAAATACTTTTCTAGACTTCTACATTAAAATTTCCAGCTAAACGAACAAATACGCAACTAGTAAAATATGTCCAATCTAATAGATCTTGCTTTGCTAAGGTAAAAGCCACGAACAACCTACTGTTGCAGTAGGTTGATCAACAGCGAAGGCTCCTCTTGATCATCATAAAACATCAACACATCAACACTAGATTGATCAACAATTCAGTCCGAAATGACTCCGAAAAGAAAAAATAGAGATTGACGTCCAAATGACTCCAAAGCGGAAAAAAAAAACAAAAATGTCACAAAAACACTATTCACCAGAATCGTTTTTCACCAAAAACCCATCAAACGACCTCAAAATGCCAAAAACGACTTGATCCACGGCCATAGGCGGTGAGTTTGGATCGGCCAGACGTTTCCACTTGACCAAACCAAATTTCAAGTCATTCCGACCATATTTCACCTCATTTAGACCAAATTTCGAACAAATTTCAACTAAATTTCAACCCAAATTTAATCAAATTTTCAAGCGCATTCGATCAAATTTCAACTGAATCCACCAAAATTTCAAACCCGGCAAAAAAAATCAGAAAAAATGGGAGAATGGTTTGCTCTTCAAAACTTAAGAACCCTAATTTCTACCTAAAGAAACGCCGTTTGGAAGATTTTACTTTCTGAAATTAGCCACGGATTACAAATTCGTGGCTAATTCCATCAAAATTAACCCACGGATTAAAAATTCGTTGGCTAATTCCATCTAAAATTAGCCACAATTATAATTCGTGGCTAATTCCGTCTCAAATTAGCCACGAATTCTAATCCGTGGCTAATTTGCTGCAAAAATTTCAAATTTTCGCAAAAAAATTGAAATATAAAATTCTATTTTGTTTTTCAAATTAATGGCAAAAATCCATGGCTAATTTGCCACGGATTTTTGCCACAATTTTAAAAAACAATTAAAAAAGTCTATTTTCATGAAATCCGTGGCAAAAATCCGTGGCTAATTTCTGACAATAACAAAAAATTCTATTTTGCTAAAATTCAAATTGAAAAAAAAATTAATTCTATTTTGCTAAAAATTCGTGAAAAAAATAGTAAAAAATTTTCTTGGCAAAATTTTTGGCAAAATCAAGAATTTCCGCGGTTTTTTTAAAAAAAAAAAAAAAAAAATTCTATTTTCCTAAAATTCGTGGCAAAAATCCGTGGCTAATTTATGCGGTTTTGCCAAATAAAATTCAAAAAAAAATAAAAAATTCTCTATTTTTTTAAAATTCGTGGCAAAAATCCGTGGCTAATTTGCCACGGTTTTTTATCTATTTTCAATTTTAAAAAAAAAAAAAAATTCTATTTTCATGAAATTCGTGGCAAAAATCCGTGGCTAATTTGTACGGATTTTTCTTGAATTTTAAAAAAAAATTTAAAAAAAAATTCTTTTTTCTGAAATTCGTGGCAAAAATCCGTGGCAAATTAGCCACGGATTTTTTAAATTTTAACAAAAAAAAAAAAAAAAATCTATTTTCATGAAATTCGTGGCAAAATCCGTGGCAAATTTGCCACGGTTTTTTCCATGAATTTTAAAAAAAAAAAATAAAAAAATTCTATTTTCCTGAAATTCGTGGCAAAATCCGTAAAATTAGCCACTTTTTTCGGATTTTTGAAAAAAAAAAAAAAAAAATTTTTTTCCTAAAATTCGTGGCAAAAAATCCGTGGCAAATTAGCCGGACGGTTTTTCTCTGAATTTTAAAAAAAATTTTTCCTGAAAAAAATTTATTTTTCTTGTAAAATTTTTTAATTGGCAAAAATCCGTGGCAAATTTGCCACGGATTTTTGCCAATTTTAATTTTTTTTAAAAAAAAATTTTCCTAAAATTCTATTTTTTCTCTGAAATTCGTGGCAAAAAAAATTCGTGGCTAATTTGCCGCATTTTTTCTCACGAATTTCAACAAAAAATTAAAAAAAAATTCTATTTTCCTGAAATTCGTGGCAAAAATCCGTGGCAAATTTTCTCCAATTTTTTTATTTTTTTCAAAAAAAAAAAAAAATTTCTTTTTAATTTTTTCGTGGCAAAATCCGTAGCAAATTAGCCACGGATTTTCTTGCCAATTTTAGCAAAAAAAATTAAAAAAAAATTCTATTTTCCTAAAATTCGTGGCAAAAATCCGTGGCAAATTAATTTTCCGCAGTTTTTTGGAATTTTTAGGAAAAAAAAAATTTTAAAAATTTTTTTCATAAAATTCGTGGCAAAAAAATCCGTGGCTAATTTAGCCCGCGGAATTTTTTTTTAAAATTTTAAAAAAAAAATTTAAAAAAATTCTATTTTCCTGAAATTCGTGGCAAAAATCCGTGGCAAATTAATTAAAAAAATTTTTTTCCTGAATTCTATTTAAAAAAATAAAAAAAAGTTTAATTTTTTTTTTCGTAAAATTCGTGGCAAAAAAATCCGTGGCTAATTGCCACGGTTTTTCTCCAATTCTAACAAAAAATTAAAAAAAATTCTATTTTCCTGAAATTCGTGGCAAAAATCCGTGGCTAATTTAGCCACGGATTTTTTACCAAATTTAAAAAAAAAAAAAATTCTATTTTCCTCAAAATTCGTGGCAAAAATCCGTGGCAAATTAATACGGATTTTTTCCACAATTAAAAAAAAAAAATTAAAAAATTCTATTTTCACGAAATTAATTGGCAAAAATCCGTGGCTAATTTGCCACGGTTTTTTCTTACAATTTTACGAAAAAAAATTTAAAATTTCTATTTTCCTAAAATTCGTGGCAAAAATCCGTGGCTAATTAAAAAATTAAAATTTTTGCCACAAATTTTAGCATAAAAAAATTAAAAAACAATTCTATTTTCAAAATTAAAAGCAAAAATCCGTGGCAAATTAGCCACGGTTTTTCCACAATTTTAGGAAAAAAAAAAAAAAAATTCTATTTTCATGAAATTAGGTGGCAAAAATCCGTGGCTAATTAGCCACAGATTTTTACCACGAATTTGCTAAAAAATTCCCAAAAATTCAATTTTCATGGAATTAGGTGGCTAAAATCCGTGGGTAATTTGCCACGGTTTTTCTAAATAATTTCCTGAAAAAAAAATTCCCGAAAATTCGATTTTTTCGTGGAATCCGTGGCTAAATTCGGTGGCTAATTTGCCCGCGGTTTCATTCTACTATCCCACACCCACACCAGCGTAATAGATTTTTGTCCGAACAATAACATTAACAGTATTCAACAACAATTATAATGATAATAATAACTATGACAACAACAATAAACTTTTGTCATAATAATAATTACGACATAATTACTAGAAATGTCTCAAAAATCTTCATCTTCACCTTCGTCTTCATCTTGATCTTCTTCTTGAGCATCATCATCATCCTCCTCATCATCATCATCCTCATCATCATCCTCATCATCATCCTCCTCATCATCCTCTGTCTCAAAATCGATTACGCAATTGCACCTTCTAAATTTGATTCGCAATTTCGATTCTGATTCATCTATCATTGCTCCACATGGATCTCGTAGAGTAGGAATGTTATATTCCTCGATTTCAACCACGTTACAAACTTCCTCTTGTTGATAAAACATATCCTTCCAGGTGTTCCTCGATTTTTCTTCGTGCTTTGGTTTTACATCTGACCCACCAATCGAACTTTGTCACGTTTCAAACTAGGATATGATGCATAATATACTTGAATTGCTTGTTGTGCCAACACAAATGGTTCATATTTCTTATACCTTTTCTTGTGATTTATTTCAACCAAATTAAACTTCGTATGCCTTCATTCCTTTGTGGGGGTCGAACCACATGCACTTAAATAACACAACCCGCATTAATGGTCCGGGTAATACTCTATCTCAATGATTTCATCCAACAAGCCATAAAAATAATCTTTTGAACTACCACAATTGGATGACCAGAACACACACACCACTATTCATTGTGGCTTTTCCCATTCCATATGCTTGAGTGTGAAAATTATACCCGTTTATGAAATATCTTTGGCCAAGTGCGTATGGTTGCTTGTGGACCCCATGATAAATAATATAGCAATCCTCGCTCTTCAACTTGATCATGATTCACGGTGAACCTAAAATTACACATAAAAAGTCAATAATATATATATGTATAAAATATTAATAACTTGGTTTTGGTCTATATAGGCAACTTACATATGTTTTGAACCATGCTGCAAATTGTTCATCGCACAAACGGTCGAACTCATTTGGTGGTAGTCCATACATTGAATTTTGAAAAATCCTATTACCAATTTACATTTATATATTAGTAAATATTTGACAAGCAATACATATATTTGCAAATATACACTTCTTTGGAAGTATGGCTCCCACTTACGGGCAGTTCGATAAAATATAGGTATGGGCGGACTGCCATTCTTCTTACTTTGTTAAGCAACGAAATTGACATGCACCGCTTTTGTCGTCGAGATAATTGAAAATAGAGAATGATTTGCAATTGGGATTGATGGGACCCTCATCATTTCTTCCTGCTCTCCGCCTCTTGCACTTTTGTGTCGGCTCAAAATAGTATGATGCAAATGTTGTCACTTCTTCCATAATATATGCATTACAAATTGAAGCTTCAACACATGCCTTATTCTTCACTTTTTCTTCAAATGATATAAGAACCTTGTTGCAATAGAAAGAACTTTATCGAAACATAATATTTACTAAAGTATTTTTAAATTTATTTTGAAAATTTTTGTACCTCTCAAATGGATACATCCATCGAAATTGGACCAGGACACCGCAACTTTGGCCTCATAAGGCAAGTGAACTAAGAGATGCTCCATTGAATCGAAAAAGCGATGGAGGAAATATCCTTTCTAAATTGCAAAGAATAATTGGAATGTCTCTCTCCGGTTTCTCCATGTGTGATGATTTTAACACTGTTGAACAAATATCATGAAGGAAATTACTTAACTCTGTAATAGCACCCCATACAAAGTTCGGTAGAAGTTCCTTCAAAGCTATTGGAATTAGTCTTTCCATAAATATGTGACAATCATGACTCTTTAATCCTATCAACTTGCATTCGTTCAAATCAACACATCTTCCAATATTCGAAGCATATCCATCGAGAAACCCGCATGATTTCAACCATTGACAAACGACTCGTCTCTGCTCCTTATCCAACGTATAAACTGCTTTTGGTTTTGGTCCCCTACTGCTTGCATCCACATCTAATGTTGGCCGATCACAAATATCTCTCATATCTTTTCTTGCATTCAAGTTGTCTTTTGTTTTTCCCGTGACATCCATAACAGTATTTATGACATTGTCGAAAACATTCTTCTCAATGTGCATGACGTCAAGATTATGATGAATAAGATGGGCCTTCCAATATGGTAGATCCCAAAATATACTGCGTTTAGTCCATTTATGTGCACTTCCGTACGCAATAGTTGTGCCATGAGGGTTTTCAACAACAGTTGGAAAGTCCTGCACTCGCTCCCATATTTGATCACCGGTCAACCTCAACGGTGGATGAGTTCTTTCAATCCTATTCTTGATGAACTCTTTTTTATTCCTTCTAAATGTATGATTCATCGGCAAAAATTATGCATGACGATCAAAATAAGCGAGGGCTTCTTACCATGTCTTAATCCCGAATGATTTTGATCTCTCCAAACATATCGGACATCCTAAAATCCCAAATTGTACTCCATCCGGACAACATTCCATATCTTTGGAAAGTCATTTATCGTCCAAAGAAGAGCAGCCTTCATTACAAATGTTTGCTTAGTAGAAACATCATACGTAACGACACCTTCATTCCATAGCCGTTGTAACTCTTCAATCAATGGTTGCATATAAACATCTATCAACTTTTTTGGATTTTGCGGGCCGGGCACGATCAATGTCAAAAACATATAAGGTGTCTTCATGCACATACCGGTGGAAGATTATGCGGAGTTATGATAAGCGGCCAACATGAATAACTTTTCACGATTTACCAAATGGGGCAAATCCATCAACCACGAGACCTAACACGATATTTCGAGGCTCTATCGCAAACTCGGGGTATGTTCTATCAAAATATTTCCATGCGTGCGCATTTGAAGGATGACACATTAGACCCTCTTTTGTTTCATGATTTGCATGCCAAGTCATGTGTTCGTGATGGCTTGAGATGCATAAAGTCTTTGCAATCAGGGATTAAGGGCGGATAAAACATTTGCTTGCATGGTCTCGCTTACGATTATGACCTTGCCTCCGATTATGACCTTGCGGCTGTTAATCTTGTACAGGAAGGCTCTGAATTTTGCAAGATTCTGCATTTTTCATCATCTCTCAATATAACATACAACCCCTACTACATACATCAATCCTTTCAACTGGAAGACCTAAGTTATTCACTAACTTCTTCATATCGTAAAAATCACTTGGCATGATGTTATCACGAGGCATTGCTTCTCGCATTACTTCAACAAAAGAGTTAAAGCAATTCTCGGACACATTATGCTTTCTGCCTTTATATTTAACAATCTTGCTTTGTCACGATAAGCGAGTATGGTTGTCACAACCTGCCATAAAGGTTCATCTGCTTTGCTTTCAACACTTCCCGCCCGATTAGATGGAAGCGTTTCATTACACACATTCTCATCAAAACACATTTACTCCTATCTCTTCCTCAAGTGTAGGAGTGAAACTAGTACTTGCATGGTTCGGATGCGAAACAACATTACGACCCGGTTGCATCAATCACCATCCTCTGGTATGGGTTCAATTGGTCATAATAGCTACATTCTTCCCTAACTGAAAATTGATCACTTATTCCATATCCTTCATCGGATATAAAAGGTTCACCATGACAAGTCAATTATAGTAGTTCGGAGTAAACCCAAATCTACAAAGATGTTCTCTAAGCTGTATCACACACATGAAATTTACCATTATTGCACTTTCTACGGACACCTTAACTTATTTCCATCCATCAACTCATATTTACTACTAGCGAAGTCCAAAAATAGTTCCAACCCGGCCTGACAA
Source organism: Syzygium grande (assembly GCA_024733475.1). Lineage (NCBI taxonomy): Eukaryota > Viridiplantae > Streptophyta > Magnoliopsida > Myrtales > Myrtaceae > Syzygium > Syzygium grande. The sequence goes on from JAMXDD010000008.1 coordinate 9,429,778, forward strand.
AACTCATCGGTCAATCCTCGGCGTCCGGGTAAGTTCTTATTATACATCCAAGCCACATCTCTTTTTGCATTGTGTCTATATAAAAATAACAAAATCTAAGTAAAATATTAAAACAAAAATAATCAATAAATTTATTACTTTGAAATTTTAAAAAATAAAACAATTACCCAAGTATTAATTTGAAATCTTTGTAGAAGAAAGTGCTCAATTTGATGAGAATTGCAACGTTCACTTCATCTGAAAACTTTTAAACGGATCGTACCTACAAAAAAAAAAAAATTGACTTCATATTTTATTTTTTTATAATAATTTTTTCCAGAAATTTTTTAAATTTTTAATATTTTTTTTTTCAATTTTTTTCCTACATATTTTTTCTCCGGTCGCCGGGTCTGGCGACCGGGTGACCAGCGAGGCCAGCGAGTTGGACCTTGCCGGCCATGGGCCAAATCACCTCGGGCAGCGAGGTCGAGAAGCATCACTATAATTACTTGGCATAACCATAAAAATATATTATTTCCAAAAATCCATAAATTTTCCTTGGAAACTTCCATTGAAAACAATTTGTCAAATAATCAATTTCATATAACAATTGACGACATAATCATCACCATACAAGTTGGAAATTTTCTGAAATAATAATAAATAAATTTGGAAATTAATTATTAAATAAGCATCCTAAAATAATTTATTTTCCAAAATTCAAAATATTTTCTCGAATCGAAATCATTCAAATCATTTTCGAAATACGCCAACTTATACGGCGTAATCCAACATTGGCATCACAATTCGATATTGAAAATCATCCAAAATACTAATATTTAATTTTCGGAATTTAATTATTTAATAATAAAATATTAATATTTCAATTCGAAAATAATAAAATAATAATTAATTCTGAAAATATTAAATATTAATAACATAATCAACAATAATAATATAATTGATAGCGTATCACCATATTCACGATAACTTATCGCACATCTACCGATACCCTATCACCTAATCTAATCCCAATTAACTAAACAATTAATAAATTAATCTAAACAATATTTAAACTACCTAAGCAAGTTTAATATCCTAAACACGGGATTAGGGGTTAACTTACTCGGCTAACGCCGGCGACGACGCGATGACAAGGGCGACGACGAGGGCGGTCCGCGGCTCGGGCTCGGCTACCGGCGGACGGGCGACGAACGGCGGCAAACGAGCACGGCAAAGGGAGCGACTGAAATGGAGGTTGGCGATGGTGGTCTCAGCAGTCAGGACAACAGTAGCAAGCGGCAAGGGCGGGCGTGGGCGGACCGGCGGCTGGGTTGCGGGAGGTCCGACCTGCGTGCTGGCTGAAACAAGTTAGCAATGGCGGTCGTGGGCGGCGACGGGCTAGCCGGGGTGGTGGCGGTTTGGCGGCAAGAAGGCGGCGCGTGCCGGAGCTGGTCCAACGAAGGGCAAGCCAGCGAGAAGTGCGGCAACAAGCAGAAGCCGAGCGGAAGAAGAGGACCAGCGAACGAAGGAGAAGAAGAAAGGAAGAAAAGGAAAGAAGAAAAAGACAAGGAAGAAAAGGAAGAAAAGGAAGAAAGGGGAAATGATGGGGGTAGGTGGTGTCAGGCGCATGAGGGGGGGGGACCTGCAGCGTGGAAAAAGGGTAGAGAGAGAAGGAGAAGAAGAAAGGAAGAAAAGGAAAGAAGAAAAAAAAAAAAAAAAAAGGAAGAAAAGGAAGAAAGGGGAAATGATGGGTAGGTGGTGTCAGGCGCATGAGGGCAGGACTAGCGTGGAAAAAGGGTAAAGACAGAGAGAGAAAGAGGAAAAGTCAGATCGCAATAATTGCTATCCAACGGCCACGATTCGAATTAAAAAAACAATCGAACGGTCCTAAAAATTAATTAATAATAAAAAAAACACCGAGAGAGAAGTCTATCAGTCAAAATCAACACCTTATCAAAAATTCACTTTTCACCTATCCCGAAGAATATCGCGAACAATTAACAATAATATCGACACTCTACCAATTAAATTCATCCCGTAATCTGATAAATTCACATCAAAGTTCGGCCCAAATAACGGCGAAATCCATCTCTAATTCCGTTGCAAATTAACTACGAAGAATTTTTCATCGCAAATTCTGTTGCAAATTTGCGACAAAATGTTTTTTTTCTTCCCAAATTATCGTCGCAAATTAGCCACGAATTTATTTTCGTGGCTAATTCCGTCGCAAATTAGCCACGAAAAAAATTCGTGGCTAATTCCGTCGCAAATTAGCCACGAATTTTTTTTCGTGGCTAATTCCGTCGCAAATTAGCCACGAATTTTTTTTCGTCGCAAAATCCGTCGGTAATTTGCGACGAATTTTTTTTCGTCGCAAAATCCGTCGGTAATTTGCGACGAATCTTTATTCCGTCGCTAATTTAATTTTTTCGTCGCAAATTTGCGAAGGAAAAAAATTCGTCATAAAGTCCGTCGCAAATTAGCAACGAAAAATTATTCGTCAGAAATTTCCGTGGCTAAATCCTTGTTTTTTTGTAGTGAAATTGGCCAATGAAAGTCAAAGTTTGAACAAGTTTTGTCAAAATACTTTTGCTTCTCATTACAATACTTGTGAGAATTTCAAGTCCAGACCAAGTCCAAACAATAAAATCACAAAGAACAAATATCTGGGTAGGTCGAGGTTGCCTATCTCCATACTACAATTTACTCCAAAGACGGCCCGCACAAAAGTAAACTTTACAACGAGTCGTATATGTCGTCGCTTTTATATCAACCTTTATCCCGCATCAATCCATATAGTAAATATACATCTTGTACAAACTAGATCCGCCCTCAGGACAAGCATATCAACGTACTGGCATTCATAGTATTTAGGGAAAAACCAGCAAGAGTCGGTAGCAGGTTGTCCATTCCTACATGTCTGAAAAAAAATGGAATGAGTCGAAGCTCAGCAAATGAAATCTTTAGTTTTAAGTTAGGAAAATCAGATTATCACTTCACCTGGCATAAACACATATATGCATAGAACTTGAATGCAAGTTATACCTTTTCCGCTTTGGATGTGCCGCAAAATTTGAATAATGTAACGTATCATAATATTTCCACTCAAACGCGAGCATGAGGTAAAACATTTATGCTCATGCAATTAAGTTAATTACTTTATCCTCCCGAACACTCTCAGGGCATCCCGACCAGCAGGGGCATCCCAACTTCGAGGCTTCCCAAGACACACACATGGGGCATCCCAACCAGCGGGCATCTCGACTCCCAAGGCATCCCGAAACACTCCTCGGGGCATCTCGATCTATAGGGCATCCCGACATACGGGGCATTGTCACACACCACTAAATGGGCGACGGAATTAATATTATTCCCATGCCAACCATGACAACCAAGTATTTACATGCATAAATTCGTTTTGGCCCGTCCCATACCAAGCCATCACGGTTTTTTGGTACTTTAAAGCCATGAAATGCATCGTCCGAGCAATTTAAATATGAAACAATATATTTTGAAATCAGAAGCAAACTTATCTCATAAGCAAATTCGGGTTCAGAAGCAAATTCGATTATCAGAAGAAAACATGAGTAATTAGAAACAAGTTCACACTTTCGGAAGGAAGTTCGAAAGCAAATTCGACTCATCAAAAGCAAGTTCAGACTCAGAAGCGGGTTTAGACTGAGAAGTGGATTCGAGACTAAGAAGTGTGTTCGGACTCGGAAGCAAATTCAGACTCGGAAGCAAATTCGGACTCGAGCGGATTTAGACTCGAGCGGGTTTAGACTCACAAGTTAAAGTCCAAGATAAAGTTTGAATGGTAAGGTCCGAGCAAAGAAACTCAAGTAAAGTCTCGATGTAGTAAAGTATGAAGGTAAAGTCCGAACGTAAGGTCTGAATAATTTAAAAGGTATATAGACCAAATTTTGACGGTAAAATTTGAGCAATTTCAAAGGTACACAAAATCAGATTTGTCGGTGTTGTCCGAGCAAGAACTCAAGTAAAGTCCGATGTGGTAAAGTATGAAGGTAAAGTCTGAATATAGGATCTAAACAATTTAAAAAGGTATACGAACCCGATTTTGACAAAGAAAGTCTCGAGCAATTTCAAAAGGTACACAAAACCAGATTTTGAGAGTAAAGTCTTAGCAGTTTTAAAAGTACACAAAATCAGGTTTTGACAATAAAAAATCTGAAGTTTCAAAAGTACACAAAACCAAATTTTGACAATAAAATCTGAGCAGTTTCAAAGGTATACTGAATCATCATTCATACTCACATAATATACTCCACTTTCAAGAAAACGATTTTCTGCCCTTTCTAATTTACATAAATCAATAAAAAGAATCCAATAATCACATCAAAGATAACACTTACACGTTTAGATTTAATCGTTTCACTTACCAATTTTCACCATACTTTAAGGAAACAAATCACATCCATTTGAACGTGCACAGAACCAGCAAAATAGATTCAACCATCATCACAACCTCACTATTGCACATCAAAATAACCTTTCTCAAACAACTAAATTGCAAGTGCCAAGTAGATTTACTTAGCTTAAACCTAGAGTTTTCACTTACCTTGTGCAGAATTTGAACACTCAAAGGTTAAAGCTCTCTCGGAAATTCTAGATCGGTGATGGTGAAAGTAGAAAATGAAGGAGAGAGTGTAGGTTTGAGTGAAATTGTCTTCGATAATTGCCCAGACGAAGATGAAAACTGAGAAGTATACTAAGGGGTGGGTAAATTCAATGCACTCACAGGTGGCATATTCTCTTTCCATCATGGCCATGTGTAAGAAATCAGGAAAGGAGTGATGGCCAAGAAAAATGATTACCCAAGGCTTAGGTGTCTAGCTGAAGGGGACAAATGGCATTCAGTCAACTTTTCCTTTAATAGCCACGTGAGAGAAGAAGAGTCTAGAGGATATTTTGAGAAGATATCTTCCCCTTTTCCTTCTGCAAATTAGAATAGAACACTACTTAACCAAAATTAACCAATAATAATAATACCCACTAAATTCCCAAAACAACGGTAATTTAATTAATACCACATTGCGATTATCGCACATAACAACGTTTAAGATTTTATTTAGGACGAGCTCGGGCGATTCGTTTTTCGAATCCACGCTTATGCGATTTACAATCCAACCACGATTTTTACGCGACCACACAAATATTAACTTAAGTAATACTTAGCTTTATAATCCAAATATCATCTTGAATATAGAAAATTCCCAACATCAATTACTTATTGTTATGAAATTTCCTGATGTCACACAAAGACTAGTGTGTATATCGTGAAGAACAATCCTTTGTTGACGTGGACATCAGTCGACCTACTTAGCGTTGGCATTGACAATTTATAATAATATTTTTTGATTTTTTTTGCTATTTTCTATTTTTTTTCGTTTTTTTCTATTTTTTTTCCTCTTCTTCTTCCTTCTCCAACCGGTCATTAGGCGTCGACAACTGACCAGAGGGGAAGGTCGGCGACCTCACCTAGCCATGGTAAGGTCGAGCCTCACATTTGCTAGGGAGGGCAAGCCTTGCCATGGTTCGATGAGGCTCAACCTCGCCGAATCTGGCGAGGCTGGCAAGGTCGACCTCGCTAGCCCTCCCCTCTAGTTGGTTGTCGACGCTCTACGACTGGCTGAGGGAGGAAGAAGGGGAGGAAACAAAAAAAAATAAAATTAAAAAAATATTAAAATATTATTTAAAATTGTCAATGTCAGTGCTACGTAGGTCGGTTGGCATTCACATTAGTGATTTCCTACTTAAATTGGCTGGATGAACTCAATTGGTAAGAAGTGAAAATATTTAGAACTCAATTGGCAAAACTGAAAGGTTTATAACTAAATTGACAAAAATGCAATGGATTTATGACTTGTTGGACAATTCCCCCCACTACATTATCCATATCTTGTCCACCTATTAAGAATGTAATAAGGGGGGACTTCAAAAATACAAACATGTTGGAGCACACATAATGAATGACAACAAAGGAACCCAGTTGAAAGAGCGACATAAGTAGGTGATTTCCTATTTTTCGCATCCATTTGACCACAAAGCGTTTGCATTTCTTGAAACCTTCGACTTCCAACTTCATCTCTCACTGGAGGACATCTAGATGCCCCCGATACCTCAATTGAAACTACTTGAAAACCTCATGAGTGTAGATGTCATTGGGGAATCATGTTTGGTGGTTGGATTCCTAAAAATTTGAACATGATTGCCTTAGACCCGAGCAAGAGCATCAAGGCCGTGGGGTCAGCCTTAGGGACCCGGGCTTGGGCACCATGTAATGGACCCAGATGCTAAGGAGCTCAACTTAGTCATCAAGGACTAGGCCCTTGCCTTGGGGGAGTTAGGCCCGGTCGTCGGGGTCCGTAAGTTCTAGTGTCCAGGACCCTAGCTTGGTCAATAAGGAACCAAACCTGAGTGCTAGTGATTTAGGCGTAGAAGTTGGGTACCTAGGCATGGTCACAAGGGAACCCAACTCAAGACTAAAGTCTTAGGGCCAAGCCCAACCTCCGTGGATCTAGGCTAAGCCACCAAGGACTTGGGCACAGGCATCCATGATTTCGATGCATGAGCGCTGGGGTCTTATTGATGACTTGTGCATCAATAAGACCCCGAGGCAAGGGCTTTTTATGGAGAAATGTCATGAGGCGAACGACTATTTTGAGGAGAAATGCGCAAGGCAAGGGCTTTTTATCATTTTAACCCCAAAATTTTGCTATTAGAACCTCAGACATTTCAGTTTTCATATTAAAACCCTAATGAACAACTTTGTAGTTTTGGATTTTTCCGAAAGAGGACCCTAATTTTATCAAATTTGGAGAAAAATATTTTGGATTTCAAAGGAAGGAAAATCAGATCTGGACACCGATACTGACTAAATCATAAAAATTCTTTTAATAATCCAAATGAACTTCGATTTTTATAAAATTGATGTCACTGGAAAGATCTAGATCTCTATTTGAACTTTTATGGGGAGCATTTTCTGAGATTTTGAACACACGATTTTGTAAATATCAAATAATGCATTAAGGTCAGTCGGGAACCTCACTATTACAGAGACAAAGCCTAAATCACAATGTGAATCGTACCAACTTAACATGCGTGAAAATTTTTGAAATTTTATAGTGGATAGATCTAGATGTTTCGTTCGACTTTTGTGAGAAATTTTTGTCAAATAACGAACACAAAAAATTAGAAAAATCATCAAACCGAGTAACATCATTCAGCAACACATAAGAATAGAGCATAACATGATCATTCCAGATTTCGCTTCAAACTTTCGACAGATTTTTAGCATAGCAAACGATGCCTAGTCTAAACTTGCAACCTATCAAAACGAAGGTCATGACGTGTATTTCAATTCTCCAGTTCATCAGTTTATGAGATTCTAACATTTCAGGGGTCAAATCATCATCTCAAGCAATCATGTCATAGGTATCTGAGAATCACATAACTTGAACTCATCTTGTCTTTTAACCCTTGACGTACAACATAGCGATCGGGCCTCCGTATACAACCTTAGACAACACGGAGAAGCCTTGAAAAGCTCGATGAACTTCCTGAAAAGTAGAGTACACAAATCATGGTGAGAATTGGTTCGATATGATTAAATGAACCATCAATGGAAAATCAAGTAAAACGAAGCAATCCAAAGGCTATTCGGAGGGAGGCCGGCCACCACAATCACGGAAGGATGCCAAGGAAGACCACTGAGGCTCAATATCGGCCTGAAGGGAGTTGTCGGCCACCCGATTCTACCCCTGATGAACGATTGATCCTATCACCGCACTAACGCTCGGTGATGTTACCGAGGAAGAGGAGGCGCTAGATGGAGCAACTCCGGCCACCAGCAAGGGCGGCTAGTCTTATGACCAGTCTTGGGCCGCCATGGAGGACGGCCGTGAGGTGACGACTCGCTAAAAATGGCCAGCAAGGGGCCGTGAGCAAAAAGAGGTGGCGGCCGAGAGAGATCACAGAGAGAGAGAGAGAGAGAGAGAGAGAGAGAGAGAGAGAGAGAAAATTTTTGAAAAATGAGAGTGTTCTCCCCCCGCCCCCAATTTTGGAGGAAAAGTTTATATCCTCCCTCAATTTTTAATTATAAAATTTTAGATCAATCTAATGGTCTAGAATGTTCCCTTTAATGATTAAGAATATTCCTTAGAGGCTAATGATAGGTGACATGGCACTATGGATGGCCATAATTTATTATAAATGAATAGCCATGATTGATTTGCTTAATACTTAAGTAATTTGCTTAATCCTTAAGTAAGGGCTTTTAGTAATTTCCACCTTGGGGCGGTTTTGTAATTTCTCAGCACATGAGAAAGGGAGGGGCCGCCGCCCTACCTTGGGCTGACCAAGGATGGCTGGGAACCAGTCAATGGTGGCCAAAAACCAACCATCTTGCCGGTGAACTGGGTCGAATCGACTTGGGCCGATGGGATTGGTTTCCGGGCCGGTTTATCTTGGCTCATGCTAGCTTGGGCCAATTCTACCTGGTTTGGTTTATCCTTTCAAAATTTATTTTATACAAATAAAACCAATTTACGGAGAACTAAATCGCCAAAAATTTTGCCTTATTAGCTAATTTGTGAGCCAAATCGAATAATCTATTCAAAACTAGTCAATTAAGCTTGGCCCAATTCATTCCCGATGTCCAATTGATTAAGTTTGTCCAATTTTTCAACATGGGCAATTCCATCTCAATTGACATATTTTGCACAAAATTGGGGACTTTCATCAATCGATACAATTTGTGGAATTTTTATCTCTAATTGGCAAAATGAATTCTAATTAAACCTAATTTATTCAAAGAATGATCAATTGGTTCAATTAGATAAGCTTGAAACCGTCCAATATGCTCAAATTGGCTTTTACGCAATGACTTGATTTAGACCCAAAAAGGAATTGAAGTCTAATCATCAAATTGGAGCTCAATTTATCAAATTGAACATTAGATTAGAATGGGTCAAATCAAATTGTACCAATTGAATCGATCGAGCTTGATTTACGCAAGCTATCGATTGGTTAATTGATCAAATTGACTTGAATTCATGTGAATTTCTCAAAATTGATGCCGGATTTGAGCTTCATAAAAGAAAATGGACTCATTGATGGCTTGAACACGCTATTCATGAAGAATTGATCGGAATCACTAATCAGGACCTAAATTGGGGTTTTTTTTTCCCTTGGCTTGGAATTGCAAAATTGGTTCCAAAATTGAATGTAAAATTACTTCTAGATCAAATGTCGTGAAGAAAGCTAATCTAAACAATGACTAAAAAAGTAGTTTGATTTTTGGCCGATTTGAACCAATTTCCGCAAATTGAGGAAAAGTTGGTTCTAAACAGATTTTTGAAAAATTGTTGATGCCAAAATGAAATTGGAGCAAAAAATAAGATGTTTTGGGGATTTTGAATTTTTCATCAAAGAATTGAGCAAAAGTCAACATTTTAGTAATTAAATACTAAAATGCTGATTTGGGGGTCAAACTTAGGATTCATTTGAAAACTAATGATGGAAAAGTGATATTAACAATTTTTCGGAATTTTCATAAGATAAACCAAAGTTTAACTTTGGGTTGACTTTTGGTCTAAATTTGACTAAAAAGTCAACTTGAAAGTCAACACTTTGACTTTTCGGGTTCAAAGTGTAAAAAGCTTAAAAACGATAGGCCAATACTAGAAAAAGTGTTGAATGACTTTTTTTGTTTGAGAAATGGGCTCTATCGTGATTAGAAACCCTATTCTCATGTTTTTATGGAAGGATAATCAAGAAACTATGAACGAAAGGGAAAGGTACCTCAAAGGCAATTCTCTCTGTTACCAAGACCGTTATCGAAGCTTTTGCCCATGCTCTTGAGAGCGAAGAATGGTGGCGAAAGAAGTCCCAAGAGACAATCCTTTGAAGTTCGTTGGCTTTGATGCCACGAAATCTTGTGAGTATCATATGGGCGAGAAGGGCCATAGCACTGACAATTGCCTTTATTAAAGTTCAAAATTTGATTGATAAAGGGATCTTATCTTTCAAGAATCTCGTCGCGACCTAAAATTTCTCTCGGGCTAATGGATTATTAAGACTAAAAAAACTCGGGCCCTCCCAAGCCCTACCAATTTGCAACTTAGAGTTTAAGTTCTTAACGTGCAAAAGTTTTCATGCTCGGAGTCGCCACTAATCTATTTGTGGTAGGTTGATTAGAAACCTAAATAAAACATAGGGAGATATGTTTTATTTCTCTGCACTGTAGATTCTAAGCTCGGGGACTTGGTTACGCTAGATCTAGTCTAACGCCATTTTGGTACCTTTTCTTTTCAAAAATGTTTATGCATGCGATCGGATCCATTTTAACTTAGTCACTAGCATGTGAGGTGATCATGCGGGTGCATGAAACCACCAAAGTAACACCCAATAATCAAAACATTAAATAAATTGCAAGATTGGGGAGAATTACTTACCTCGGAAACTAACGTAAGCATCTGCATTGTTAGCTAGAAAATCACATCAACAATCTTAATATGATTTCTAATTAACAAGCAATTCACTCAATATTTTTAGAATTTTCACTTATTTAAATAAAAGCTAATCTATATGTAATGACGTGCAAAAATTAACATGCGATTAATGTAGCCTAACATGCAAACTATATGTCATACAAATGACTTGACCTAATTCTAATGACGGACAAATGATTTATTTTTTTTTTGTATTTTTAAATGAAATTCGGAATTAAAAATTACTCAAATTAATATGCAATCTATCCTAGAGAAAATGATTTGATCTATCCTAAAGTGATTCTTTTTTTGGGATTTTTATTAAAATTCGAAATTATTAAATATCCTAAATAATGCAAAATTTCTAATTTAAATCTAACTAACAAATTTTTAGATTTTCTTTATTTAAAAGGAAAACAATCAAGCGAAGATAACAATCACATTTAAACAATCCACGTGATCTGCAAGATTTTTCAAATTTAGATGGGGCAAAAAAAAAATCAAACTAACGGTCATATCTATAGGGTTATAGATATCGACGTAAAAGTTGATTGTTTAAATTTGAAAAGCAAATTAAATCTATTATTGTATCCAAGTGATTATGGACAAGATAACGATTTTCCGTATCGTCGCAGTGTCATACCTTAGGGATAAGGTCGGATAGTCGTCCAGATATCGTTGCCAAATTAGGAATGATTCCTAATTTTGAGTATTTTCAAATATTGCGGATATCACAAAATTACCCCGATATATCTAGCTATCCACCAAAATGTTCACAAAATATCTAAATTATCCGAAAACTAGGAAATTAAATATTTAAAAGAAATATTCGAATAATCTTACCTAATTTTTGCGGATAACTTCCAAATTTGAATCGCTCCGAGATCGAGACTCGGGATCACGGATCGTAGCCAACGGGTTTTGCAACCGGGGCTTGACGGTGTGGTCGGCGATGGCGTGGCCATGAGGACGGCGGTGGCGGACCGAATGGACTCGACTCGGTACTGGCGGTATGGCTCCGGTGTTGCTTGGTGAAGTATCGACCTCAGCTAGTTTGCAACAGCTCGTGGTGTGGAAGGTTCACGGAGGGGCGGCTCGCGGTGGTGCTTGATGATTACTGACTGAATTGTTGCAACGGTGGAAGCTTATCGGAAGAACCTGAAATAAAAGAGCCAAGCACCACAGAGAGTAATGCTTGTTGGATGATCTGCTCGCGGTTGTGCAATTCACCAAGGCGGAGGAACGCGGACGAACTCGGATGGCTTCCACCATTGTCGTGTGAACAGCCGCAAAGAATTGTGGACTCTGTGTTTCAGAATGAGCAAAACGTCCACTTTGTCCTTCACCTCCCTTTCTCAGTAAATTTGTTGTCGTCTTTCTTGTCTCTTTAGTGTGTAGACTTTGACCGAGAAAGAAAGTTACTGGTGGAGGTCTTCTCCATGCCAAAATCTCGTGTGCCTTGCGTGACCAACAGGAAGGAAGAAAACCTTTTTTCTTGTGGTCGTCTTTGTGAAGCCCTCAAAGCAATCGTCTCTTTCTCTCTCTGTTGTGTTACCCAGCTCTCACGACTCTCTCTCTCTCTCTCTTGCTCACGTGTTTCACTCTTGCTCTGAGAAATTGTCTTCTGAAAATTATGAGAGCCCCCTTCATTGAAGGGTATAGTCATGTATTTATATTGAAACCCTGGGTTAATTGATCGGTTTCCTAGTCCTAATGGACTTTGGCTTAGGCTTTATCCTTTAATTTTTATTTAATTCCAAATTGGCTCAATTAATTTGGGCTTTTCTTTAATTAAACTTAATGGGCTGATTTAAGCTCAAATTAAGACAACCAAGGCCTTTTAGACTTGTGATTTTTGGCCCCCAATCCCTTGAGTGAGCCGAGTACCGAGCTCGGTTTCGCGATGAATTTTTCAAATTTCTCACCATCGGTCCGATGTGGAATGCAATTAACCTATATGAACCTAAACTATATGCTATGCAATTTTAATATTTTTATTTAGGAGTTAAAATTTAATCCCTAATTTTCTATGTAAATTATTATTAAATGATCGATCGAAATTTAGGTGTCAACAAATCCCAAACCAAATGTACAACAAAATCCGTTACCCAATCATACCAATGGCGTGAACATGGTGGAGATTAATGAGGATAAGAAAATCTTCAAAGTGGATGTGTCAAGATTAAATGACATCTTGATGTAAGCCGGCCATTATGAGAGAGGAGATGACATGTCGAAGGAAGAAAAGTTGATGTGCATTTCTAGATTAATTGACACGGGTATTATCCGATGCATGGGAGATGAATCAGATGCCACGATGACGTTGACCATGATAGGTATATCTTCCTAGGATTTTCTCTAAGAGCTAGAAGAGGAAAGAAATGAAGATAGACCCGTCAAGGTCGTGACCAAAGAAACGAAAGCCGTAGAGGTCATTAATAATGATTTCTTATTTGAGGAAGATGAAAAAGTTGTTTTCGATGTAGAATCTGTTCTAGATGTCAAACGAACCCATTGAGATTATGAATTCATGAAGACCGCCCATGAATGCAAAGAAGTAGTAGACACCTTGGGTCAATCAAGCGGGAGATACAACTTTTATGTCAAATACACACCACCTCCAAGCTTCTTCATTGACCCAAAGGACATTGTTCCCGATGGATGGGGAGGCATGGATAATGAAAGCGTGGATGACGATTGCCCATCTAAGGTCATTGAACCTTTACCCATTAATGAAGATGAGGAGCATGTTTCTGATACGGATTCTGAGCTTGATGCTAAGAGAGTTTGTTGGGATCGTCAATTTATAAAGATTGCTCGCGAACGTGGAGAAATGGTCGATACCTTGGGTCAACCAAATGGAAAATACAACTTTTATGTTAAGTATTCACCTCCGCCAAGCTTCTTTATCGACTCAAAAGATGTTGTCTCCGATGGATGGGAAGGAATGGACAATGAAGGGGTGGTGGCTACGATCACACCCGTTGTAATTGACCTTTGCCGATGGGTATCGAGCCTGTTGTGATTGATTTGTCCAAGGAAAGTGCTTATTATGAAGTCAAGCCGATAAGTGTGGAACCTATCATTATAGATTTGTTGGTTGAAAATTTTCGAGTCGATTGAGATATGGAGAGATGACTTTGAGCCTGTTGTGATTGAACTACTGCCATTCACGGAGGGTGAAGAAATAACTATTGAAGTTACTCCCAAAGTTGATCAAAAGGCCATTCAATGGAATTATGGGACAAAGGAAATTGATGCCATCACTTGATCGGGCCGTTGTTGTCCACCCAAAGAAGGAGTTGAAAAAAAAGCTATAACTGAAGAGGATGCCAAACAGTTCCTAGCCACTGTGAAGACTAGTGACTTCAACATGGTAAACCAATTAAGGAAGATGCCCATCCAAATCTCCTTATTAAATTTGTTCAAGTCATTCGAGAAGCACAAAAATGCCTTGCTTAAGGTGTTGAATGAAATCAAGTGTTCGAGTCCATCGATGATGCCCAATTGGAAGAATTCGTTGGGACAATCCTCTTGAAGGATCAAATTTCATTTTCCGATGAAGACTTTCCTCCCAAAGGACATTCTCTTTCGAAGGCCTTATAAATATCCATGAAGCATCGTGGACTGTTGCACCACGCCTCGCATGCTTTAGGATGGAGGTATTTTTTTATACGGGCCTCTCCTAGGCCATACCTCACATGACAGCGGGGTTTATTTGATCTAAATTTAAACTTGGAGTCGCTACTAGTCATTTACGGTAGGTCGACTAAAAATCTAATTGTGGTAATGGGAGAAGTACCGCAATCCTACGAATCAAAGATTCTGGATAAGGGACTTGGTTACGTTAACGATCCCAAATTGAGACCGTTAACGCCCTTTCGGTACCTAAGAACGATATGGCATGTCTAGCGTATCACACGGATCCCTAAGGTCACTTCACTATTCTAACCATGGACAATCAATTAAACATCCAAAAATCAACTACACATCTAATGGCAAATCAACGCACTCAAATTAATTTGAGTTATGATTGAGTGAGGTTCCAGCTTGACAAAATAATTGGAAATAACTTAATAATTGAACATCAGGTCTTAATTTGTTGAGCATGGAAATAACTTAATAAATTCTTAAGTTTCTATTTATACCAAATGCTGCCTAAAAATAGCCATTTATACCAAAAGCTTTATTAAATGCGCTAAAAGTATCGCCAACATATCATGTTTTAATATTGGAACCGTGTGGTTGCAGCTTCCTGCCATCAAAATCAATGTACCAAATAAAGTAAACGACAATAATGATCAAAAGGAAAGACAAATTAAATGATGATATTGACAAGGGATGGAGATCACTTGTGGAGTATACTTTTTTTTTTTAGTAGTCCAGTCCAAAACGGACCAATGTGATTATTTCTGGAATACGACTAAAGTGAAGTGATGTGAATGCAATGACTTTTTAGTCTCTTGAACTTAATTTGTCATCAGAAACTTCATTGCCCATTTTTTGTCTTCCTTGATCTTCCACTCGCAAGCACTGATCCATACTGTCTGTTCACTTGCCCGAACGTCAGTCTGACAAAACCAAGCGAAATGCTCACAGTTGTTATTGATGAGGTCGTACTTGCCGAAGACGTTGCTCTCGAGAAGCTCGCAAGCCTTGCTCACGACTTCCTGGGGTGATTTGGTATTGGGTAAGTTTGTGCAATTCTCCCGTCTTGTCAACCAATGCTCCAGTAGTGGCCGCTTATGTGCATACAAGTGGAGGGAATGGAGCTTCTTGCCTTCTCGCCGGAAGAAATCAAGGGAAGTCTTCTCAACTCCTGTTCTTGTGAAGTGAATGACAATGCCCTCTCCAACATAGATTCCTATCAGAATTGATGGTGAGAACGTGCAATAAAGAAAAGAAACGATTGTCCAAATCACCCATAGCAAAATATTTACCGTAAAATCAACTTTTTCATAGGGAATGAGAAGCGAATAGATGATGGTCGATGAGCCGGAGTGGATTGTCACAAAGTAAATCGCATTTTATTAGTCTCCGTGTCGGAGCATCAAAGACTAATAGAGAATAAACATCGATCATGACAAATCACAAGTTTCAGTATTTTACGTGATTTATTTGAGGTACGTATTAATTTCAACTATCTAGGAAAGGTGAATAAGAATTTTCAGACATAGAGACGACTGAACGAGAAAAGATGTTGAGGAAAAAGAAAGAAATAGGAGTGTCACAAGTGCGAAAAAGAGGAGTGGTATGAGAGTTATGGAAAATTCCTGCTAAAGTTGACATAAAAAGGTATATATGAAAAATTCAAAATGGTCACTCAAATTGGGCAAAGGAAAACGAACGTCTTATCACATCTTCGTACTCTCCCGGACTAACTATCTGAATTTCACCTTAGTCCCCAGTAAAATAAATTAAGGAGCTTAAAAACATCAAGTCGATGACATTTATCCAATGGCCCAGGCCAGCTTTAACCTATCTGTGTGAGAAAGTAATTAAATGTGGGTTATCATATGAATACAATCTCACTGAGGCTGTCTCTCGCAAATATAAAACTTTATTCTATTTTCAAGTGATATGATCGCTATGATCTAATTTGCATAATAACAAGACCATATTTAAGTCCATGAGATCGTGTTTCCGATCAGACAAAACAAAGTTGATTGTTAAACAAAAGGGGGTATGTTAGTCAAATAGAGGGGTCTCCCGGAGGCCTAGTCCATGGCTATAGCCTTAAGCGTCTAAGGGCTGTCATTCTTGTATTGGGCTAAATAAAGAGTTAAATAGCGCCCTTTAGTGGCGTGCACAGAGTAGTCGTCTTGTTGCTGGTAGGTGCGACTATGTGAGTTGACAACAATACACTGCGGTGTGTGTGAGTCCTTAACGGCCTTTAGTGATCCGAAGGAGCAATTGGGGTTACTTCAGACTGGCTTCCTCCCATATACCCCCGTTGACTGTGCTTGCTTATGCTTACTTTGAGTACGCTTGATTTTCTTTTTTGTTAAGCAAATAAAGAAATAAGTTGATGTCTGTGGTTTAAGGTAAGATAAGGGCTTAAGGGGTTGTCTGTGGTATAAGATAAGATAAGGTTTTATCTTTGGGATTGAAGGGTTTTCTATGTTTTAAGATAAGATAAGAGGCTTGGTTTTGGGATTGAAGGGGTTTCCATGCTGGCGTTTGTCCTCGGGTTTGATCCTACTTGCTTGTTGTAGGGTTTCTCTCTCTAATCACAAGAGAATAGGGTTTACAAGATTTTGGCCACTTCCCAGAAGGTCGTGAATTGTTCATGGTTTTGCGACTCGCATCTTATGGAAATCCATGTGTGATCATAATCAGATATATGAACAGCCCTTGAAATCAAAAGAAGAAGACAACTGTTGAAGGAGAACTAAAATTAACGTTACTTGTCTTCTACTGTTCAAATTTTGACAAGTTTTGAACGGAGAAGGATGCTGGAAAGGCAAGATTCCGTGACTGCTGAGATGATATATCAAGCAGATACAATTACTGTTCTTTGGCCAAAAACGAAAGATAAGAAAGGATAACTTAGTCGAGCCACATGTGAAGATATCCATGTTTCCAAAAAATACTAATGACAATCGAAAAGGAAGAAGAGGATGAATCACTTAACATGATGAGTGTATAAGCCATATCGCCGATAAGTATAGATGTGATCTCCAGGTTTAAGATCTTCTTGTCTTACCACATTCCCCGTTACTAGCATCAATATTTTGAATAAGTTGATGATGATCTGAGCCACCATTTTCTCTCTCTTCGAGCCCTTCTTCACTCTCTTGGACTTGCGTGCTTGAGCTCGTCTTAGATTAGCTTTGAAGCACCTAAAAGAATGAAACGGAACCGAGAGAGCAAAATGAAGGGTTAGATTGGTATGGCGGGTCTGAAAATCCCAGCTCCAGTTGTAGTTGAATAAGAACGAGAAAGAAATGAGAAAGAAAAGCGATTGCCCGTCGAAAGCCAATCACCCGCGCTACTCACTAAGGCGTGCGTGCCAGAAGCCGAGCCCTCGGATGTCTCAAAAGGTTGATGGAGGCAGCGATGATGGCAATGGAGGAGGAGGAGGATTATGGAGCGATGGGAAGAGAGGAAAATAGGGGAGCACATGATAAACTTTGAGCCACGGTCCATACAGAGGATACACAAGTTGATGTGATGTGTTGATCGTGTTTACATTGTGCAATGTAGATAATGTAATAAATCTTTTTTCTAAGTGGCTATTTATGAGGAACTATTTCTCAAGAAAGTAGATTAAATGATTGCATGCACAACTCATTGGTAAGTTGCCCAAGACCACGAAAGATGAAATTGAAATGGGTGAGCCGTCGGATTTTACTGGGGAAATCTTCCCCGGGGGCCTTATTATGGAAAGATAGTTAATAAATGGCACGAGTTCTCTCTCTTAATAATACATCACATAGAAATCAGTACTCATCGCATCTGCTGCACATGTTCAGTTCATGCTACATCTATGCTGTTCAGTGGATCTTGATTTAATAAGTACTTATATTGTATCTGCACATGTTCAATTCATGCTACATCTATGTTCAATTACTGTATCTTGGTCACTTTCAGTTTGAACCCGACTCAATTTGGCTGTAAGTTTTAAGCCTTGGATGGACCGTGGACGTGCTTGTAAATGTGAATGCGCATGATCCGGTCCATTTCTCTTAATCTCCATGAAAACGTGTCCAACTCCACCGATCAAAATCGAATGAAGGAAATCATGGTCCAAAGATATTACATTTCATCCTATCGTTCTCGTAGGACCGGCTGGCCTCGTCTCTCTATATAACATCGGATGATATGAATAATTGAATATGCATGTGTACTTGTGCATCTAAATTTACATATGCGGAGAGGACAATATGCATGCATACATGAATGCCGTCTGTTTTTCTTCTCTCTGAAAAAACACACATTTTTCAATTGGTTGCGCTTCATTGGAACCATGTAAACCTTAATTTGACACTATACCAACACAATTCAGCTCCAGAGACCCCCTCTTAGCGAGTTTAATGGATATTTTTACGGTGGATTCCCCTTTTCCAATCGTGATATTACAACTTACTATATAATTACTAATCTACCTATTTTTCGGTAACATGTCATTTTTGTTGTCTACTTCTCTCTACAATCGCGTCATCTGGAACTTGATGCAATCAAAACATTCAATCCACTTCCACAAATGGCATGGTGCTGGAACCTCACTCAATAATTGGATTAGATGAAAAGCCCTATTGCCGGTGACTAAATTGAACCTCACTCAATTATCTAAACCAATTGTCTTAATTCAATAGTCATCAATAAAGATACATTTTATTGATGACTTGTGCACGACGTAATGACTGACATGTGTACCCGTACATTTTCTTTTTATTACTTTGAAAAACCGGACCTACGAAAAGATCAATGATTGTAAGGGACTACTGTCCACGGCTTTTCTACAAGTTTGTTCTCAGTCGTTATGTCGTCACAATACGCGTTGTGACTCTAAGAATTAATATTGATATTCACGATTCGTCTTGATATATTATTGCCTCACCAATACGACTTCTCAAGCAGATCCCTAATCTTTGGTGGATAGAACATCAATGCCCGACGTGATTTTTATGTCAAATTTAGAAGGTGATGCAGCGGGATATACTTGACTGTAGGTCGAGTTGTATTAACTGAATCTTGGATACGAAATGCATCTGAGCTGTCAAAATTAATTATGACTTGAAATTTGGCTTGAGCTATTTTGGACTTAAAAATGCAAAATCGAATGGTTTTTCACAAGAGGGGCTTGGAGTTTTGTTAATGATTTTCGCTTTTGGGAGATCGATATTCTTTCTTCCTTTTCCCTTTAAATAAACTAAAAGGGTCATTCGAATCATCTACAAATACCGCGAGCATCATTCCGGAAAAATATTTATTAGCGGATTATCGATACATATAATTTCTTTGACATACTTTTTCTTCACCATAAAAATCTTTCTTCTAACATGCAAATACTTCATAAGTATGCGAAAGAAAAAAAAGAGGAAAATGAATCGAAGCTGAGGAATGTTACGCTAGACAAGATCCACC
The DNA here is from genome assembly GCA_024733475.1 of Syzygium grande. Lineage (NCBI taxonomy): Eukaryota > Viridiplantae > Streptophyta > Magnoliopsida > Myrtales > Myrtaceae > Syzygium > Syzygium grande. The sequence goes on from JAMXDD010000008.1 coordinate 9,449,361, forward strand.
TTTTATCTGATTTTTTTTTCCTTTTTCCGTTGACAAGTTAATGAAAATTGAAAGTAGAATGATATTTGCCACGTTTTGAAGTTTAGGAAATAAAAATCTATGGACTCAAGCTGTTTCAAGTTCAATTTTGGCATGTGTAATAAAGTTGTGATCCTCTAGACTTTTGTGGCCGAGGGCTTTTCGATGATGAATCTATGTCATTTCTTTGGCTTTGTTCAACTTTCAAACGTGTCAAAAGGAGCTTGAATTTATCATATGTGCTGATGTTTGCACTTAAATAAGAGCTCACGTTCTCCATTTCTTTCCATATAAAGCAAAGCAATTTGAATTTTGACTTTTCAAAATAGCAAATCTTTGCTAACGTGGACATCGGGTTGACCTACTTAGCATTGACATTGACAAATTTTAATAATATTTTAATATTTTTCAAAATTTTTATTTTTTTCTTTTCTATTTTTTATTTTTTTTATTTTTTTTTTTGCTCTTTTTCTTTCTCCTCCAACCAATCACCGGACATCAACAACCAACTAGAGGGTAGGGTCAGCAACCTCACCTAGCCATGTCAAGGTCAAGCCTCGCAGTTGCTAGGGGAGGGCAAGCCTTTGCCATGGCTACGCAAGGCTCGACCTCCTCCCGCGAGGGTCGGGGTGGCAAGATCAACTTCGCCAACCCTTCCCTCAAGTTGATTGCCGACCTTTCGATGACTAGTTGGAGGAAGAAAAGGAAAAAAAAAAAAAAAAAAAAAAGAAAAGTTCAAAAAATATTATAATATTATAATATTATTAAAAATTATCTATATCAACCACCACATAGGTCGGCCAAAGGTTCACATTAGCGATTTCCTACTAAAATTGATTGGATGGACTTAATTGATAAGAAGTAAAAATATTTAGAACTCAATTGGCAAAATTAAAAGATTTAGAACCGAATTGACAAAAATGTAATAGGTTAATGACTTTTTGAACAATCCCTCTACCACATTGTGCATATCTTGTCCACCTATTAAGAATATATTGAGGGAGGACTTGAAAAATATAAACATGTTGGAGCACACATAATGAATGACAACAAAGGAACCCAATCGAAAGAGCGATATAAGCAGGTGATTTCTTGTTTTTCGCATCCATTTGACTGTGAAGTGTTTGCATTTCTCGAAACCTTCGACTTCATAAATAGAAGTTGTTCCGACTTCATCTCTTACTAGAGGACATCTAGATGCCCCCGATACCTCAATTGAAACCAATCGAAAACCTCATGAGTGTAGATGTCACTCGGGACTCAGGTTTGGTGGTTGGGCTCCTGAGGATTTGAACACGATTGCCTTAGACTTGAGCACAAGCATTGAGGCCGTGGGGTCTGCCTTAGGGACTCGGGCTCGAGCACTATCATGACCTAAATCCCTCGTCAGCCGCCTCGGGAAAGTAGGTTTAGAGGTATTTTATTGAATTCTGCCTAAGTTCATATCTCGCGTGACATTGGTTATTTAAATCTATTTGTTCGATAGAAGTCGTCACTAGCCATAATTAAGGGTCGATTAGAAATTCTAATCGAGACATAGGAGTGTTATCTCAAAAAACATACACAACCAGAGATTCTTAGGAATCGGGTATTTGATTACACTAGGATTTCAACTAATGCCCTTTCGGTACCTAAACTCGACTATTTACTAACCAAAATGTCACGGCAGTTTTTTACTAATCAAGAATTTTGAATTTTCATCCTAATTATTCTAAAAGGGGAAAACAACAATCAATCAATTTAAAGCGCGCAATCAAATGAAATCAAAATGAAAGTGACAAATAGCGACCTAGCATTGTCTCTAAAAAAAAAAATCTCTAAGGTAAAGCCCTAAAGGCTTATTCAATTTTGGGTTCAATTTTTTGTTCAAGCCAAAAGTGTTTATTAAAAGACCCAAACTAAGAGAATTCTACATTTTTTTTAGCTTTTTTCACATTTTTTATTTTTCCGATTTTTTTATTTTTTACTTTTGGAAAAAATGGATTTCGGACAAGGTCAAGGGAAACCGGTCTGGTTTGCTAGTCTGACACGGACCCTGAAGGTCCGAGTTGGGATCAAGTAGGACCAGCCGTAAGGTCCAATTCTCCTTAGTCTGATTGGTTTGGGCCATTTCGACAAATCAAGCCCAAATTTCTGATTTTTCTTTAAACGGTCCAAGCCCCAAACTAAAATAAGTCCACATGCTCTGCCCAACTCAAATAACACTTCCAGCCCATGGTCTTCCGATCCGACCCAGCTCTCAACCCAATTCCGAATCCAATCCGGTTGCATTTATTATACCCCTTTTGTTTTTTTATTATTTTTTTTTTCTTTATTTTCTCCTCCCTTTCTCTGGTCTTCTTCGCCGGTGGTCTTCTTTCTCGCTGAAACTTCTCCGAAAACTCATCTTTCTCACACCTTCACTGAACTTCACCAAACAATCTCATACCAACACTCCGACCACCACCAATCTATTCTCCGACGCCAAGTCACCGCCGGGCGAATCATCCCACGCCACTAGTTGGCCGATGATTTCTACATTGCGGACCAACTTCGACGAGAGATTCCCAAACTCGAAAATCGTGTATACTAAAACTCTATCAATTCTAGCACACGAATACGTATATACATATCAAAGAATGAGAAATGGACTGACTGGAGCGCCCTCAACCCGGGCAACACTTCGCGAAGGGAGATGAATCTCCGTCGAAGGTTCCATTAATGGCCGACTCGAACAAACGGTGCATATGCCATCAAAATCAAAGAAAAACAAAGATAAATTGATGTCAGGATCAATACTAGAACGAATCGAGGTTCCGAAGTAACGATTTTACAAAAAAAAAAAAAAAACAGATTCGGTGCCTCTTCTAGACATTTCGTCAAACGGTTAATATGCAATTTGAAAAACGAGATCCCGATTTGATTCCGATATGATTCTCAATCAAGAAGTGACGTACATATGCCTAAATCATGTTATTCTACAACAAATATGCCTTATTCCATCAGATTTTCACACAAACTCGACAATCGAATAAACTTTTCTTGCCCAAAACAGTACATATACGAGAAAGAAGTCTTACCTGGTTTGGAAGCAGTAGCGAAGTCTTCACGATCGCTCTCTGAACGGGACCGCAAACGGAACTAGGCGTCTTCCAACACGACGAAAAATGACGAGCAACAATGGCTTGTGCGTCCGAGGCGACGAACAACGGTATCCCGTCGTCCGAAATGACGATCAACGGCTATTGTTTTCCGACAGAATGGTGAGCGGACGATGGAGGAAGGGAAGAGATTTGCTGGAATTCCTCTACCCTCTCTTCTCCAAGAAACCCTTCCTCCCCGACGATTTCTTTTTTTTTTCTTCTTTCCGATTTCCCCACTCCCTTCTTTCTTCAATCGAGCGAGTGCATATCTTCCCGCGCCTCCACCGTGCATTCTGTTTTTTCCGATAATGACTTCTCTGTTTCAGAAGCGTCTGGAACCTTACCTCGGATTTGTTCCCGCCACATGTTCGCTTCGTCACCGCCACTCGCTCACGGATGCCCCCCCTTCGTCACCGTCTTCCCGCTCACAAAGTGTGAGCAAGCGAAAGAGATCACGGTGTGAGACCGGGGCGGGAAGAAGAAATGGGCGAAAGGAAATAAATCGGGCCTAAAGACAAAATAAAGAAAAGGAAAGGGAGAAGAGGGGGGCCGAATTCGCCCAAGCGAGGAAACAAAGGTGGGCGAACGCGCGGTGGGCCGAATGCTCATATGAGGCCCAATCGGGTGGGTAGAACAAGAGTTTTTTCACTTATTTGATTTTTTTTTATTTTTTGAAATCGAGGTGTCAAGAGGCACCGTAATGGACCCAGATGCTAAGGAGCCCGACTCGACTCAGTCAAGGACTAAGCCCTCGCCTTGGGGGAGTTAGGCCTGGTCGTCGCGGTCCCTAAGCCCTAGTGTTTGGGACCCTAGCTTGGTCAATGAGGAACCGAACCCAAGTGCTAGTGATTTAGGCGCAGAAGTTGGGTACCTAGGCATGGTCACAAGAGACCCCGACTCAAGACTAAAGTCTTAGGGCCAGGCCCAACCTCTGTGGATCTAGGCCAAGCCACCAAGGACTTGGGCACAGGCATAAGTGGTTTCGATGCACGAACGCCGGGGTCTTATCGTATTATGAAAAATGATTTCTAACTCTTAAATTGAGAAAATCATGTTCTTGAATTTAAGTGTATATATATTTTATTAATTATGAAAAGATATTTTATTGACTCATTTTCTTAAGTAATTCAAACATCTGAAAAAGGAGAAAATGATTTTTGATAGTAAACTTTTCGTGAAATAAATGAACCCAAAAAGAATATTATACTTCACGAGATCCAACTTTTATCTTTTTCTGTTGACAAGTTCTTGAGAATTGAAATGAGGATTTTTGCCACGATTTAAAGTTCGTGAAACTGAAACCTATTAACTCAATATCTATCTCAAGTTTTTTTTTTTGGGGGTCAAATCTCAAGTTCAATTTATTCCCTTTTTTTTTTGTGTTTTTGTGGTTTGTCCATTATGCATTTTGCTTCCTTGGTCAAAGCCTTGGCATATGTACTCGTACATTTTCTTTTTATTACTTTGAAAAACCGTACCTTCGAAAAGATTAATGGTTGTAAGGGACCACGGTCCACGGTTTTTCTACAAATTGTTCTTGGTCGTTATGTTATCAGAGTTCGCATTGAGACTCTATAAATTAATATTGATATTCACAGTTCGTCTTTTATATTATTGCCTCACCAATACGAGCCCCTTCTCAAGCACATTCCTGATCTTTGGTGGATAGAACATCAATATTCGACGTGATTTTATGTCAAATTTAGAAGGTGATGCAGCGGGATATACTGACTGGGTCGAGTTGTATTAACTGAATATTGGATATGAAATGCATCTGAGCTATCAAAATTAATTATGATTTGAAATTTGGCTTGAGCTATTTTGGACTTAAAAACACGAAATCGAATGGTTTTTCACAAGAGGGGCTTGGAGTTTTGTTAATGATTTTCGCTTTTGGGAGATCGATATTCTTTCTTCCTTTTCCCTTTAAATAAACTAAAAGGGTCATTCGAATCATCTACAAATACCATGAGCATCATTCCGGAAAAATATTTATTAGCGGATTATCGAAATGATGTTCTATAATTTCTTTCCCATACTTTTTTTTTTAATGGGATTTTGATTAAAAAAATAAAGGGATCAGTTTTAAGTCTAACATGCAAATACTTCCAACATGCAAGTATGTGAGAGAAAAAAAGAAAATGAATCGAATCTGAGGAATGTTACGCTAGACAAGATCCACCTTTTATCTTTTTTTTTTTTTTTTTCCGTTGACAAGTTAATGAAAATTGAAAGTAGAATGATATTTGCCATGTTTTGAAGTTTAGGAAATAAAAATCTATGGACTCAAGCTGTCTCAAGTTCAATTTTGGCATGTGTAATAAAGTTGTGATCCTCTAGACTTTTGTGGCCGAGGGCTTTTCGATGATGAATCTATGTCGTTTCTTTGGCTTTGTTCAACTTTCAAACGTGTCAAAAGGAACTTGAATTTATCATATGTGCTGATGTTTGCACTTAAATAAGAGCTCACGTTCTCCATTTCTTTCCATATAAAGCAAAACAATTTGAATTTTGACTTTTCAAAATTTTCTTAAAGCCAATCTTATTACGTTCCCCGACAAGGTAATTATCATTTGCCATCCATCATTTAGCTAAGTCGGCATAGTGTGTATATCGTGAAGAGCAAACCTTTCATTTAGCTAAATAATTGTATTAAGAGCAAACCTTTGCTAACGTTTTGTCAAAATAACCTATTTTTTCAAGTTTGAAAAATTTTTATGTTAATTTTTTTTTTATTTTTTTTTTTTTTTTTTTTTTTTTTTTTCTCCTCCAAACCCCATCAAAGGACATTTACCAACCATAAGATAGGGTCAGCAACCTCACCTAGCCATGTCAAGGTCAAGCCTTGTAGTTGCTAGGGAGGGCAAGCCTTGCCATGGCTAGATCCGCAGGCTCGACCTCGCCGAATCAACATAGGGGGTGGCAAGATCAACCTCGCCAACCCTTCCTTCAAGTTGATTGCCGACGCTCGATGACTAGCTGGAGGAGGAAGAAAAGGAGGAAAAAAAAAAAAAAGAAAAAGAAAAAGTTCAAAAAATATTATAATATTATAATATTATTAAAAATTATCTATATCAGCACCACATAGGTCGGCCAGTGTTCACATTAGCGATTTCCTGCTAAAATTGATTGGATGGACTCAATTGATAAGAAGTAAAAATATTTAAAACTCAATTGGCAAAATTGAAAGGTTTAGAACTGAATTGACAAAAATGCAATAGGTTAATGACTTTTTGAACAAACCACATTGTGCATATCTTGTCCACCTATTAAGAATATATTGAGGGAGGACTTGAAAAATATAAACATGTTGGAGCACACATAATGAATGACAACAAAGGAACCCAATCGAAAGAGCGATATAAGCAGGTGATTTCTTGTTTTTCGCATCCATTTGACTGTGAAGTGTTTGCATTTCTCGAAACCTTCGACTTCATAAATAGAAGTTGTTCCGACTTCATCTCTTGCTAGAGGACATCTAGATGCCCCCGATACCTCAATTGAAACCAATCGAAAACCTCATGAGTGTAGATGTCACTTGGGACTCAGGTTTGGTGGTTGGGTTCCTGAGGATTTGAACATGATTGCCTTAGACTTGAGCACAAGCATTGAGGCCGTGGGGTCTGCCTTAGGGACTCGGGCTCGAGCACTGTCATGACCTAAATCCCTCGTCAGTCGCCTCGGGGAAGTAGGTTTAGAGGTATTGTATTGAATTCTGCCTAAGTTCATATCTCACGTGATATTGGTTGTTTAAATCTATTTGTTCAATAAAAATCATCACTAGTCATGATTAAGGATCGGTTAGAAATCCTAATCGAGACATAGGAGTGTTATCTCAAAAACATACACAACCAGAGATTCTTAGGAATCGGATATTTGATTACACTAGGATTTCAACTAATGCCCTTTCGGTACCTAAACTCGATTATTTGCTAACCAAAATGTAACGGCAGTCTTTTACTAATCAAGAATTTTGAATTTTCATCCTAAATATTCTAAAAGGGGAAAACAACAATCAATCAATTTAAAGCGCGCAATCAAATGAAATCGGAATGAAAGTGACAAACAGCGACCTAGCATTGTCTCTAAAAAAAACAATAAAAAATCCCTAAGGTAAAGCCCTAAAGGCTTATTCAATTTTGGGTTCAATTTTTTATTCAAGCCAAAAGTGTTTATTAAAAGACCAAAACTAAGAGAATTTTACATCTTTTTTAGCTTTTTCCACATTTTTTATTTTTCCGAATTTTTCGAATTTTTTTATTTTTTATTTTTTACTTTTGAAAAAATGGATTTCGAACAGGGTCAGGGGAAACCGGTTTGATTTGCTAGTCTGACACGGACCCTGAAGGTCCGAGTTGGGATCAAGTCGGGCCAGCCATAAGGTCCAATTCGCCTTAGTCTGATTGGTTTGGACCATTTCGACAAATCAAGCCCAAATTTCTGATTTTTCTTTAAACGGTCCAAGCCCCAAAATAAAATAAGTCCACATGCTCGGCCCAACTCAAATAACACTTCCAGCCCATGGTCTACATTGCCGGCGAATCATCCCACGCCACTAGTTGGCCGACGATTTCTACATTGCCGGACCAACTTCGACGAGAGATTCCCAAACTCGAAAATCGTTTTACTAAAACTTATCAATTCTAGCACACAGATTTTCTCCTATACATATCAAAGAATGAGAAATGGATCGTGGTCTTCTTCCAACCGCTGACACTTCTCCGAAAAGATGAATCTTTCGTTGAAGGTTCCATTAATGGTAATTGCCAAAACAAACGGTGCATATGCCATCAAAATCAAAGAAAAACAAAGATAAATTGATGTCATATTCAATACTAGAACGAATCGAGGTTTCAAGTAACGATTTTACAAAAAAAAAAAAAAGATTACCTCTTCTAGACATTTAAGTCAAGCGAATATCTATATATAAAAACGAAATCCCGATTTGATTCCGATATGATTCTCAATCAAGAAGTAACGTACATATGCCTAAATCATGTTATTCTACAACAAATATGCCTTATTCCATCGACTTTCCACGCAAACTAGAATAATCGAACCAACTTCTCTTGGCCAAAACAGTACATAATAAAAAGAAGTCTTACAATTTGAAGCAAAACAAGTCTTCATTTAATCGTTCTGACGGGACCGCCATCAAAACTAGGGCGTCTTCCAAAGATAAAAAAAATGTCAGGATCAATGGCTAGAATGAATTGAGGTGACGAATAACGATTTTACAAAAACCAAAAATGACGATTCGGTGCCTGTTTTAGACATTTCGTCAAACGGTTAATATGGAGGATTTGAAAAGAGATCCCGATTTGATTCCTCTATGATTCTCTTCTCAAGAAACCCTTCGTACAGATGCCTTTTTTTATGTTATTCTACAACAAATATGCCTTTCTTCCATCAGATTTTGCATATCTTCCCAATTTATAATAATAGTTTACTTCTTTTTTCCAAAACAAGTTTATATTTTTTTTTTAGTTTTACTATGTTTTGTTCCCTTCTTCACCTTCACGATCGCCACGCCGCCGGGACCACGGATGCTCCTCTATTCGTCCCGCCTTCCTACTCACAAAAAATGACGAAAGAGAACAATGGCTTGCCATGGGCCGAGGAAGAAATTAACCTAATAAATCGGGCGTGGGTGACAAAATAAAGAAAAGGAAAGGAGAAGAGGGTTGGATGCTTTTACGATGGAGGAAGGGGAAGAGAAAAAATTTGCTTTAAAATTCCTAAAAATCTTTAAAATCGCTCCAAGAAACCCTTCCTCCCCGGGTAGAACAAGAGTTTTTTACTTATTTTATTTATTTTATTTTGAAATTGAGGTGTGAATATCACCATGTAATGGACCCGAACCGAAAGGTTTATAACTAAATTAATAAAATGCAATGGACTAAGCCTTGCCAATTGTTCCCCACTACATTATGGTCATATCTTGTCCCCTAAGCCCTAGTGTTTGGGACCCTAGCTTGGTCAATGAGGAACCGAACCCAAGTGCTAGTGATTTAGGCGCAGAAGTTGGGTACCTAGGCATGGTCACAAAAGAACCCCGACTCAAGACTAAAGTCTTAGGGCCAGGCCCAACCTCTATGGATCTAGGCCAAGCCATCAAGGACAAAATAAAGAAAAGGAAAGGAGAAGAGGGGGGAATTCGCCCAAGCGAGGAAAGAAAGGTGGGGCCAACACGCAATCATGTTTGGAATGCGTTATGAGGCCCAATCAAGGTGGGTAGAACAAGAGTTTTTTTTACTTATTTTATTTTTTGAAATTGAGGTGTCAACAGGCACCATGTAATGGACCCGGATGCTGAGGAGCCCGACTCAGTCGTCAAGGACTAAGCCCTCGCCTTGGGGGAGTTAGGCCTGGTCGTCGCGGTCCCTAAGCCCTAGTGTTTGGGACCCTAGCTTGGTCAATGAGGAACCGAACCCAAGTGCTAGTGATTTAGGCGCAGGAGTTGGGTACCTAGGCATGGTCACAAAAGAACCCCGACTCAAGACTAAAGTCTTAGGGCCAGGCCCAACCTCTGTGGATCTAGGCCAAGCCATCAAGGACTTGGGCACAGGCATAAGTGGTTTCGATGCACGAACGCCGGGTCTTATCGATTATGAAAATGATTTCTAACTCTTAAATTGAGAAAATCATGTTCTTGAATTTAAGTGTATATATATATATATTTTATTAATTATGAAAAGATAATTTATTGACTCATTTTCTTAAGTAATTCAAACAACTAAAAAAGGAGAAAATGATTTTTGATAGTAAACTTTTCGTGAAATAAATGAACCCAAAAAGAATATTATACTTCACAAGATCCACCTTTTATCTTTTTCTGTTGACAAGTTCTTGAGAATTGAAACGAGGATTTTTGCCACGATTTAAAGTTTGTGAAACTGAAATCTATTAACTCAATATCTATCTCAAGTTTTTTTTTTTGGGGGTCAAATCTCAAGTTCAATTTATTCCCTTTTTTTTTGTGTTTTTGTGGTTTGTCCATTATGTATTTTGCTTCCTTGGTCAAAGCCTTGGCATATGTACTCGTACATTTTCTTTTTATTGCTTTGAAAAACCGTACCTTCGAAAAGATTAATGGTTGTAAGGGACCACGGTCCACGGTTTTTCTACAAATTGTTCTTGGTCGTTATGTTATTAGAGTACGTGTTGAGACTCTACAAATTAATATAGATATTCACGGTTTGTCTTTATATATTATTGCCTCACCAATACGAGCCCCTTCTCAAGCACATTCCTGATCTTTGGTGGATAGAACATCAATATTCGACGTGATTTTTATGTCAAATTTAGAAGGTGGTGCAGCGGGATATACTAACTGTGGGTCGAATTGTATTAACTGAATCTTGGATATGAAATGCATCTGAGCTATCAAAATTAATTATGACTTGAAATTTGGCTTGAGCTATTTCGGACTTAAAAACACAAAATCGAACGGTTTTTCACAAGAGGGGCTCGGAGTTCTGTTAATGATTTTCGCTTTTGGGAGATAGATATTCTTTCTTCTTTTTCCCTTTAAATGAACTAAAAGGGTCATTTGAGTCATCTACAAATACCATGAGCATCATTCCGGAAAAATATTTATTAGCCAATTGTCGATACATATAATTATGCCAAATGATGTTCTGATTAAGGAAAAAGTAAAGAAGGTTGGTGATTATTATTGGGATTTTATCGATAATAAAACTGTCCATTTTTTAATGGGATTTTGAGTTAAAAAAAAAAGGGATCAGTTGATTCAATTAAGTCAAATTGTCCTTTTTCTTGTCAAATCTTTCTTCCAACATGCAAATACTTCATAAGAATGCGAAAGAAAAAAGAGGAAAATGAATCGAAGCTGAGGAATGTTATGCTAGACAAGATCCACCTTTTTATCTTCTTCTTTTTTTTCCTTTTGGAGTAAATGAAAATTGGAAGTATAATAATATTTGCCACGTTTTGAAGTTTAGGAAATAAAAATCTATGGACTAAAGCTGTCTCAAGTTCAATTTTGGCATGTGTAATAAAGTTGTGATCCTCTAGACTTTTGTGGCCGAGGGCTTTTCGATGGTGAATCCATCCCGTTTCTTTGGCTTTGTTCAACTTTCAAGTGGGTCAAAAGAAGCTTGAATTTATCATATGTGCTGATGTTTGCACTTAAATAAGAGCTCACGTTCCCCATGTCTTTCCATATAAAGCAAAACAATTTGAATTTTGACTTTTCAAAATTTTCTTAAAGCCAATCTTATTACATTCCCTGACAAGGTAATTATCATTTGCCATCCATCATTTAGCTAAGTCAGCATGTGATGCCCCATAACGTCACACGCAACACATACCAAATAATATTATTAATAAATTGGCCAGCAAAAGTCAAAGTTTAAACAAGTTTTGTCAAAATACTTTTGCTTCTCATTACAACACTTGTGAGAATTTCAAATCCAGACCAAGTCCAGACAATAAAATCACAAAGAACAAACATCTGGGTAGGTTGAGGTTGCCTATCTCCATACTACGATTTACTCCAAAGACGGCCCACACAAAAGTAAACTTTACAACAAGTCGTATATGTCGTCGCCTTCATATCAACCTTTATCCCGCATCAATCCATATAATAAATATACATCTTGTACAAACTAGATCCGCCCTCGGGACAAACATATCAACGTACTAGCATTCATAGTATTTAGGGAAAAACCAGCAAGAGTTGGTAGCAGGTTGTCCATTCATACATGTTTGAAAAAAAAAATGAAATGAGCCAAAGCCCAGCAAATGAAATCTTTAGTTTTAAGTTAAGAAAATTAGCTTACCACTTCACCTAGCATAAACACATATATGCATAGCAAACGATATGCATAGAACTTGAATGCAAGTTATACCTTTTCCGTCTGGATGTGCTGCAAAATTTGAATAATGTAATATATCATGATATTTCCACTCGACGCAAGCATGAGGTAAAACATTTATGCTCATGCAATTAAGTTAATTACTTTATCCTCCCGAACACTCTCAGGGCATCCCGACCAACGGGGCATCCCGACTTCGAGGCATCCCGGCACACACATGGGGCATCCCGACCAACGGGGCATCTCGACTCCCGAGGCATCCCGAAACACTCCCCGGGGCATCTCGACTTATGGGGCATCCCGACACATGGGGCATTGTCACACACCACTAAATGGGCGACGGAATTAATATTATTCCCATGCCAACCATGACAACCAAGTATTTACATGCATAAATCCGTTTTGGCCCGTCCCATACCAAGCCATCACGGTTTTTTGGTACTTTAAAGCCATGAAATGCATCGTCCGAGCAATTTAAATATGAAACAATATATTTTGAAATCAGAAGCAAACTTATCTCATAAGCAAATTCGGGTTCAGAAGCAAATTCGATTATCAAAAAAAAACATGAGTCATCATAAACAAGTTCAGACTTAGAAGGAAGTTTAGAAGCAAATTCAACTCATCAAAAGCAAGTTCAGACTCAGAAGTGAATTCAGACTCAGAAGCGGATTCAAACTCAAAAGCAGGTTCAGACTTAGAAGCAAATTCAGACTCAAAAAGCGATTCGACTCGAAAATGGGTTCAAACTCAGAAGAGGGTTCAGACTCAGAAGTGGGTTCAGACTCACAAGCTAAAGTCTGAAGATAAAGTTTGAACGGTAAGGTCTGAGCAGTAAAGTCTGAGCAGTGAACTCTAAAGTAAAGTCTGATGTAGTAAAGTATGAAGGTAAAGTCCGAACGTAAGGTCTGAACAATTTAAAAAGTATATAAAACCAGATTTTGATAATAAAGTCTCGAGTAGTTTCAAAGGTACACAAAATCAGATTTTGACAAGAAAGTCTAAGCAAAGAAACTTTGAAGTAAAGTCTGATGTAGTAAAGTATGAAGGTAAAGTCTGAACGTAAGATCTAAACAATTTAAAAAAGTATACAGAATCAGATTTTGATAGTAAAGTCTAAGCAGTTTCAAAGGTACACAAAACCAGATTTTGACAGTAATGTCTTAGCAGTTTCAAAGGTACACAAAATCAGGTTTTGACAGTAAAGTCTGAGCAGTTTCAAAAGTACACAAAATCAAATTTTGACAATAAAGTCTGAGCAGTTTTAAAGGTATACAGAATCATCATTCATACTCACATAATATACTCCACTTTTAGTAAAACGATTTTCTGCCCTTTCTAAATTTACATAAATCAATAAAAAGAATCCAACAATCACCTTAAAGATAACACTTATACGTTTAGATTTAATCGTTTCACTTACCAATTTTCACCATACTTTAAGGAAATAAATCACATCCATTTGAATGTGCATAGAACCTCCAGAAAAACAGATTTAACCATCATCACAACCTTACTATTGCACATCAAAATAGTTTTTCTCAAGCAATCCAAGTTGCAAGTGCCAAGTAGATTTACTTAGCTTAAACCTAGAGTTTTTACTTACCTTGTGCAGAATTTAAACATCAAAGGTTAAAGCTCTCTCAGAAATTCTAGATCGATGATGGTGAAAGTAGAAAATAAAGGAGAGAGTGTAGGTTTGGGTGAAATTGTCTTTGATAATTGCCCGATTTAAGATGAAAACCGAGAAGTATACTAAAGGGTGGGTAAATTCAATGCACTCACAGGTGGCATATTCTCTTTCCATCATGGCCATGTGTAAGAAATCAGGAAAGGAGTGATGGCCAAGAAAAATGATTACCCAAGGCTTAGGTGTCTAGCTCAAGGGGACAAATGGCATTCGGTCAACTTTTCCTTTAATAGCCACGTGAGAGAAGAAGAGTCTAGAGGATATTTTGAGAAGATATCTTTCCCCTTTTCCTTACGGCAAATTAGAATAGAACACTACTTAACCAAAATTAACCAATAATAATAATACCCACTAAATTCCCAAAACAACGGTAATTTAATTAATACCACACTGCGATTATCGCACATAACAACGTTTAAGATTTTAATTACGATGAGCTCGGGCGATTACGTTTCGAATCCGCGCTTTGCGATTTACAATCCAACCACGATTTTTACGCGACCACACGAATATTAACTTAAGTAATACTTAGCTTTATAATCCAAATATCATCTTGGAATATAGAAAATTCCCAACATCAATTACTTATTGTTACGAAATTTCCGGATGTCACACAGCACTAGTGTGTATATCATGAAGAACAAACCTTTGCTGACGTGGACATTAGTCGACCTACTTAGCATTGGCATTGACAATTTATAATAATATTTTTTGATTTTTTTTGCTATTTTCTATTTTTTTTCGTTTTTTTCTATTTTTTTTCCTTTTCTTCTTCCTCCTCCAACCGGTCATTAGGCGCCGGGTAACCAACCAAAGGGAGGGTTGGCGACCTCACCTAGCCATGGTAAAGGTCGAGCCTCACATTTGCTAGGGAAGGCAAGCCTTGCCATGGTTCGATGAGGCTCAACCTCGCCGAATCCGGGCGGTGGCAAGGTCGACCTCGCTAGCCCTCCCCCTAGTTGGTTGTCGATGCTTTATGACCGGGGAGGAGGAAGAAGGGAGGAAACAAAAAATAAAATTTAAAAAATTTAAAATATTATTTAAAATTGTCCATGTCAACGCTTACGTAGGTCGGGCCGGCATTCACATTAGTGATTTCCTACTTAAATTGGCTGAATGGACTCAATTGATAAGAAGTGAAAATATTTAGAACTCAATTGGCAAAACCGAAAGGTTTATAACTAAATTAATAAAATGCAATGGATTTATGACTTGTTGGACAATTCCCCCACTACATTATCCATATCTTGTCCACCTATTAAGAATGTAATAAGGGGGACTTGAAAATACAAACATGTTGGAGCACACATAATGAATGACAACAAAGGAACCCAGTTGAAAGAGCGACATAAGTAGGTGATTTCCTATTTTTCGCATCCATTTGACCACAAAGCATTTGCATTTCTTGAAACCTTCGACTTCCAACTTCATCTCTCACTGGAGGACATCTAGATGCCCCCGATACCTCAATTGAAACTACTTGAAAACCTCATGAGTGTAGATGTCATTGGGGAATCATGTTTGGTGGTTGGATTCCTAAAAATTTGAACATGATTGCCTTAGACCCGAGCAAGAGCATCAAGGCCGTGGGGTCAGCCTTAGGGACCCGGGCTTGGGCACCATGTAATGGACCCAGATGCTAAGGAGCTCAACTTAGTCATCAAGGACTAGGCCCTTGCCTTGGGGGAGTTAGGCCTAGTCGTCAGGGTCCCTAAGCCCTAGTGTCCAGGACCCTAGCTTGGTCAATAAGGAACCAAACCTGAGCGCTAGTGATTTAGGCGCAGGTTGGGTACCTAGGCATGGTCACAAGGGAACCCAACTCAAGACTAAAGTCTTAGGGCCAAGCCCAACCTCCGTGGATCTAGGCTAAGCCAGCAAGGACTTGGGCACAGGCATCCATGATTTCGATGCACGAGCGCTGGGGTCTTATTGTATTATGAAAAATGATTTCTAACTCTTAAATTGAGAAAATCATTTTCTTGAATTTAAGTATATATATTTTTTGTATTAACTATGAAAAGACATTCTATCGACTCATTTTCTCAAGTAATTCAAACATCTAAAAATGGAGAAAATGATTTTTGATAATAAAATTTTTGTGAAATAAATGAACCCAAAAAGAATATTATACTTCACGAGATCCACCTTTTATCTTTTTCTGTTGATGAGTTATTGAGAATTGAAAGAAGAGGATTTTTGCCACGATTTAAAGTTCGTGAAACTGAAATCTATTAACTCAATATCTATCTCAAGTTTTTTTTTTTGGGTCGAATCTCAAATTCAATTTTAGTATATGCAATAAAGTTTTGATCCTCTAAACTTTTGTGGGTGAGGGCTTTTCGATGATGATTCTATCCATTTCATTGACTTTGTTCAACTTTCAAACGTATAAGAGGAAATTTAGACTAATCGGGTAATTTTCTAATAATGTTCATACATACACAAGAGCTCACGTTCTGTATTTCTCTCTGTATTATACAAATCAATTTGAAACATTATTTTTACCAGTCCTATTACTTTCGTGGAGTTTAAGCCAGTCTGTACCCCACTGTTCCTTTTTTGAAATCCCTATCACAAGATGGTCTTTTTTTTTTTTTAACTCAAGTTCAATATTTTCTTTTTTTGCCCTTTTTGTGAAGCTGTCTTCCTATTATTAATCTATAGCTAAGTTGGCACAAGTATACATCTGTTTTTGGAAAATAAACCTTTGTACAACAAGTACCCCATGGGTCTTCCCACCAGGGCTCGTGCCAATAATATTTCTTTCCACCAAATTCTCCGGATCTATCTAAGATATTCTAAATTTGGCCACTATCCCCACCTCAAGTTCATGACCTTTGAGTATAATTTTTTTAATCTTTGTGCTACGATCATCGAGTGAGGGGTTATGCGACAACTCGTGTTTCTCAATGGGATGCAACATGAATTTGGCAGATTGAACTTGTGATCATATTCAAATTTTCTCTCTGATAATTCATGTTCTATGTCATGTCGTGTACATGTCGTGCGAACGGAGAGTGTATGGTATTACCAGCCCAAGGTCCAGCAGGCTAAGTCAATGCGCTACATGCGCCTGATGGGCCTTGTGAGACGAGTCATGATCTCAGACATGTCAGACGAGTCCAAGCACAAGACGGTAGTCTCCTCTATTCTAGTGCCTAAGGTTTCTATGTGGTGAGTACACAGTAAAAAGCAAGCGAGAAGAGTTCTCGTGTTAGCACTCTTTTTTTTCTGGTCATCATCATGTGCTTGGTAACTGTGAATTCGTCAAATTCGTGCACAGCAGTCACCACCGGAAAAGAGACGAGGATTCAGAAGGAGAAACCAAAAGGAACCCATCATTGGTAATTCAGAAGTCTGCAAATTGGCTCATTTTCTACGATTTCCTTTTTGTTGGAGCATATAATAGGAAGAATACTACTGGGAGAAGAGTGCAGATTGCAAATTACATTTTGTCTTTAAGAAATCGATCAGCCATTTTGCTTGTTCAGTCTCCAATTTCTTCAATATTGCCCTCAGGGTCTCCAGTTCGCCATCAGTGGCATCAAAGTCGTCTTCTCCTCTTATAGACTTATCTTCTTCCATCACCTCCATGTTAATATATTTGGCACGTTCAGTCTTCAGTTCCTTCAGCTCTGCCCTTTGTGACTCCAATTTTGCTCTCATTGACACCAATTCCTCCATCAATGGCCTCAAACTCACTTCTTTTGCCTTCACTTGTTGTTGCCCGAGTTTAATTTCTTCTTCTCGTCCTTGAGTGTCTTCCTTTAGTCTTATAAGATCATCTTCTTCGACCACCTCCAATTTCACCTACAAGATTAGCTAATTTTTGTCAGCAATTATCCAAAATTCTTTCGTTTGCAACATCGTATTACTAGAGGAAAATCCATGCCTTGCTGTGAATCGGACGAACAATTACAGTAAATGTTAGATAACCTGAATTAATTAATATTAAGTAATAACATGTATATCAACTCACATTTAAAAATTTCGAATTTTTCTATGCATCACTGTTTCGACATAATGCTTATAAAGAATTAATCAAGCACCCCAAAGATTACGAGATTATATAAGTGTACATTAAATGCTACGATCAAAGTATGAATCAAAAGTATAAGCTCAAGGAAAATTGATTAAAGAATTAAAGAAAAGGGAAACAAATCAACAAAAGAAGAAGAAAAAGAAAGAATAAAGGTAGTGTGGAGGAACTCTATCACCGTCAATTTAGATAACAAGTGAGATTCCAAAAAGTGGACAAGGAGCTTTAGAATAGCGACTCACCGGAGACAAGGCACATTCGACACGAGCAACTACGATTCGCAGGTCTCACAAAAGTAGACCCATTTGTTGGGATCCCTCCTCCGCTTGCAGATGTCGCGGTAGTACTCTCCCGAATCATCTTCAACATACGATTCGCGAAGCACTAATTCATCAACGTGATGCTCACTTTTTATAGTTGGTAGAAACTGAGAACAGTCATGGTGAAGAGTAAAATCGCACTGCACACAACGAAAGAGGTCAACACTGCAACTTTTACGGCAGGCGCTGCACGCCCAGCCCCCATAGCTATCGGCCGTCGCAAAATAGAGGAGAGAGTGCTCCTGGAAAGGACGTTTCAGAGTTGGCTTTCGAGCACAGTCCACGTGGAGATGGAAATTGCACTCTCCGCACGAGAAAGCGAAGGTGTCCCTGATTCCCGCAGAGCAACGGCGACACACAGTATCTGTAGATGGAGGTTTGAAGCAGAGGGTGAGCGGATGTAGCGAGTGAGAGGGGCGTACCAAGTTGGACGGTAGCTGCGCACATGACTTATGGAGCTTAAACTCGCATCCTCGGGAAAAGCATTTGTACGCCGGTACTTCCCACCCTATAGTCCCGTCACAAGCTGCGCATTTTTCAGAGTCATAATAATCGTAATAAAGCTTCAGCTCATGCTCATGGAAAGAATATTGAACCGTCATGCCCACTCCTTTCTCGAGATCTGAGAGAGTTGCAGAAGCGCAAGTCTGATGGATAAAGAAGTCGCACACTTGACAAGTGTAGCAATAGGAATCACTTCTTACTGGAGATTCACAGCTTGGACATTCGTGTTCCTTCTCATCGGGAAGTTTTGCGAAGGTCAGAGTGTGCTCAGGGTGAAGGTAGTGTTGGATTGCATGGACGGGTGGTTGAGCACATGATTCGTGAAAGGAAGAATGAGCAATCTGGACAACCGAAGAAGTCGCCCGATGGTATGGGGTCGTAACACTTCTGGCATTTGATCTTCGTCCGGGTTCTCGAATGGTAGGAGGACAGCTGATGCGGATGCAGAGAATGATCCATCACTGAGGGCCGTCTCCTGATTTCCTCTTTCTCATCGTCATCTTCACAAGGCATGGTCGATATCACACAATACAGATTGAACCGTAATTTGCATTCCTCATCCTTACAGCGGTACCCTATCTCGGGGAACAGAGAGCCACACGCATGATAACTACCCTTATTTGATGAATCGTAGAAGAGATAGAGAGGGTGCTGGAGGTGGAAAGGGTGGGATTGTATCTCCAGGGGTGCCTTGGCACATGCCTCGTGGAGGAAGAATCTACACTCGCTGCATCAGTATGCCGCCTCCTCCGAGATCTGCACCTGGCAACCTCCGCAGAAAGTTCCCGTTCTCACGGGGAAGGAGGTTAATGGATGCTCATGAGCGGATTGCTGTCGAGATCCTCCATGGCCGGCCTCTCGCAGCATCAAACAATAGTGCTTCTCAACCCACAGAGTTGCCATCGCATTGCCGGCGACGAGCTTGAAGTGGCACCCACGGTCGAACTCGACACATCGGTATTTGATTTTCTCCGAACCGTAATTAGACACTCGAAGGTCCAGCGGGTGCTCGTGACGAGGATGTTGGATCTGACGAGGTGGTGGTGGAGCACACGAAGTGTGAATGTAAAACCCGTATTTTTCACAACAGTAGACGGAAGTGCTGCTATCGATGACACGTCCGCAAAAGTCGCACCGAAAGAATTTACCGTATTCGCGTTCTTGTACGAGGGTTGGGAAGTGTGGGCTCAAATTTCGCAGGGACAGGATGTGAGGATGGAGGGGACTTCGGAAGTTACTCATTTTGGAAGAGAGAGAGAGAGAGAGAGCGCGGACGCGGGCAAATATGGGTGGTGCAGCAACAAAACCTTTTATATAGGCTCCGTTTGATTCAACTACGAGAGATGTTCTTCGTTGAAGAGAGGGCTTGAGTTTGCAGCATCTCCCATACCCCATTTCTCTGCAGATCCTCAATCCGAAAGCCCCAATCCATCAAAACGAGGCAAGACCAAGCGAGGCCCATGGAGGATGCGCGATGCTAGGCGAGGCAACACCAGACGAGGTGAGGCCTGTGGCGGATGTGCGACGCCAGACGAGGCAACGCCCAGGTCGCACGATTGTAGGGTGACGTAGATCTGGCCCTTTGATGGTTGAAGTGAGCCAGGTGAGGGCCGCGAAGGACGCGCGACACCAGGCGAGGCAACGCCAAAGTTGCGCTACAGCTGAGCGACTCAGATCTGGCCCTTCAACGGTCGAAGCGATCCAGGCGAGGTCGCGGAGAATGCGTGACTTCGACGTCAACCCTCGACCTATGAGATCTCGACCTCAGTGACCGCCGACCTCGACCTTGGCGACTGGGGACTTGACCACGACTACTTAGCGACTAAGCACAGAGACAATGGGTTGAAAAAGATGAAAGACAATGGTTGAAGAAGATGACTAGTATCTTTTGAGGGCGAAAGTAAAACACACAGTTATCGGCTAGGGCAATAAAAAAAAAAAGTCATTATACCCCCAACAAAAGGGGTGTGCAACAGGACCGAGTTTATCTAAAAACCGGACCGGCCCACCCAAAAAACAGGCCCGGGAACTGATTCCCGTTAAAACCGGTTTGGGAACCGGTTCCATTGTTTGGGAACCGGTTAGAACCTGTCCGATTTCCGATTCCGAGTAAAAATCGATCTGAATCTGTTTTAGAACTGGTTTTAAGATAATATAAAAAAAAAGTAAAAACCGTAGCATCACGTTACCCTTATCCTACCTAGTCGCGAGTGGTTCCTTTATCTCTCACAGTTTCTTTTTTTGCGACCTCCTCTCTCTCACAATTTCTCTCTTCACGAGCGCCTCCTCAGTCGCCGCAAGAACACAACCTAACTTGTCGCTTCTCGTCGCCACGGTCTGCAAGAACGCAACCCAGCTCGTCACCTCTCGTCTTGTTGTCGCCGACTTCGACGCAACTATCCAAAGCAAGGTGAGTCCAAAATTGAATTTTTTGGTACTTTTTTGGGCAACCCAGCTTGTCTTGCTTATTGTCTCTACCTTTTTTTGTTTTCAGAGCCGGGTTGTGGTTGCAGTCGCATTGTCCTCGCCAGCCTCGGGCAAGTCTCACTTCGCTAGATCCAGTGAGGTCGAGCCTCGCCCGAAGGTGGCAAGGTTGGCCCTTGTTGGCCTCTAGCAAAATCGCCCTTCGCCTATGGTTGGCGAGGGCGACCGTCGCCAATCGTCACTTGTGGTGGGAGATTTGCTTGTGGGAGGGCATAACCAACAGATGAGATTGTGGTTGGCCTTGACATGGGTGCACTTGTCGAAGGGCTTCTTGTGAGTACTGGTTGGGATGAGCTTGTTTATGTTTGGCAAATTGGGACCGGTCCTAGAGCACCTCAAACTAGAGTTAAGTTCTTTTTATTTTTTTCCTGTGTGTACCCTCTTTGAGTTGATTTTGCTGTGGTTGTTTAAGTACTTGGAAACGGGATTTTAAATGGTCGACGCCAAAAGTGCACTACGAATATGGTTGTGCTTCATCCGCATTGTGCGATCTGTGTTGCTTGTTTCGCTGTTTTTTTATTGGTAAAGTAAGAATTTTATATTCTTTTCAAAGCGAGTGATACAGAGAAAAAAGTTGTACACAAAAATCTCACACTTGAGGCGACACAACAAGTGTCCCGACAGGTGCAAATGTGTAACAACTCAAACAAGGGCTACAAGAAATAGCAAAGGCATTACATTGGCCAATCGAAACGGGGACCAGCAAGCTACATACAAACTAATGAAAAGATTAGTCAAAAATGGAAGAGGAGATGCCCCATTTTTGCTAAATTCTTCTGTTGCGGTCATTATCTACAACAGGCTTCATGGATAAGCTTTTATCCCTTACCAACTTGATGAGATGATTGCGGAGGGCTGGCATGAAAAGGGGAGGATCCCTGGATAGGATGTTATTTCGCTCCAACCATATTATATGGCACAATGCGCCAAGTGCAAATCGAGCAATTTTCTGATGAAAGTACTGCCCCAATAGTTTGACAGCCCAATGGAGGTTTTCTATCCAAGATCTATTATGCCACAATAGATTGCATTTGTTTGCCCAAAAATCAGCAAGGGATCCTGTTACAGCACATTTAAAAAAGAGATGGTCAATAGAGTCGGGTTGGCTTCTACAGAAAGCACATACACCATCAGAAATTCTATGATGGCTTAGCAAGATAACTTGTGTAGGGAGTCTATTCAGTGATATGAGCCAAAGCAAGAAGCTGTATCTTGGCGCAATGGCTCGATCCCAATTGAAGGAGCTCCATTGAACATGCGTACCTTTGTTTCTTATGATTTCCCATGTTGAGGAAGTGGAAAACAAACCAGAGGAGTGGCAATTCCAGGTTATGCAATTAGGCCTCTCCGTATCAAGAGCCGGAATATTTTTTGTCCAAGAGTTGAAACTAACCAGAAAGTTAGAGTGTTGCCAGACCGAAGAAAAAAAATCCCGAACTGATGCATTTCTTGGGATGCTTGAACAGTATATATCTCTATCTGAAAAAAATTTATAGAGGGACCCCTGGGATGCCAATTATCGAACTAGAATGATATAGAGACCTCGTCACCTATCTTCCAAAGGAAGTTTAGCTGGAAGTCCAAAGCGAAGTTGTAGGATTTTTTCCAACTCCAAGAACAGAATGTCGTTTGGTTGCTACCCAGAAATTTTTCCTCTTGAGAAAGTTGGGGTGAATCCATTGGCACCATAAGGACTCCTTATCGATGAATAGGAGCCATATGTGCTTGAGCATTGCAGCTCTGTTGTAGTCCATAAGTCTCCGAATGCCAAGCTGTCCTTCATCCTTCGGTAGGCGTAGTTCATTCCAGGGAACTTTTGCCGCCCGCCCCCAAGTCGGGTCCTTTCCATAGAAATTGCTTGAGTATTTTTTCAATTGTCGAAAGAATTGATTTGGGGAGAATAAAGATACTTGCCCAATAGGCCTGTGTTACGTGGAGCACTGAATTTATGAGCTATAGCCTTCCAAAGAAACGAGAGAAAGTGTTGGGACCAAGATCTAACTTTGGTCGTGATTTTGTTGACCAAGTGGCAACAGTCCGCTTTGGATAGTCTAGAGGCAATGACAGGAACCCCAAGATATTTAAACGGAAGCGTACCTTCGCTGAAGCCAAGGAGTTGCAAAATAAGAATAATTTACGAACAAGCAGACTGTATATTTAATTTGAGAAAATAGCAAAAATCTTTGTTGGAAATTGCATATCACGATTAATTATCTGCTTATCGAATTCATTGTAAATGGTATAGCAGTAAATAGCAGTTGTTTCGTTTTCATTTGCTACAATGTTTAAACTAATTGGTACAATCTTCTAATGTGAATAAAAGTGTGATGCCAATAGTTAAAGTAATGTCTGTTCCATGGAGTTTTTGTCAGGTTTAGCAAAAGAATGCCTTTTAACTGTTTTTTCTTCTTGTGATGAGAGTAAACTCAAGCTTCAGTTTGCCAGGTCTTTTGTTTGGTTGTGCAACAATCTTTTGGCTCTTACTTAAATTTCTTTTCAGTAGAATCCTAACATTATTGTATAATTTGATTTTAGTTAATGATCAAGACAAAGACATATCAATGGAAGTGGATGGATATAATGAAATGAGTCTGCACATGGAATTGCCATTCCAAGGTGCTATTGAAGTGGACTCTACGACCGTGAGTGCAACAAACAAGATGAGGGTATCTAACTCCCGTCCTCCTCTTGGTAAAAAGCGAGCTAATCAATTGGAGGCCTGGGATAATTTTTTGAGAATCATAGATGAGAAAACATAGAAAACAACTAAGGTAAAGTGCATTCATTACAAGATTGAGTATAATTATTATGTTGATCATGGAACATCTACTATGCTGAAGCACTTGACAAAGTGCAAAAAGTATCATCATGGAGATAAGAAGCAAATGTTGTTTGCACCACGTAACAAAGATGTGATTGGTGAGGTAGGAGAAAATACTAGTGGTGGTAGTGTCTTAATAACATGGAAGTTTGATCAAGAACGTTATAGGCACATGCTTGCTTGGATGATTATTACTGATGAACAACTTTTTTCCACGGTTGAGCGTGTTGGTTTTCATGATTTTGTCATTGAATTACAACCTCTTTTTCAACATTTATCACGATTTATGGTGGTTAGAGATTGCATGAAGCTGTATTTGAGTGAAAGAATTTGTTTGAAAGCTTACTTTGGCAAGCTTCATTCTAGGATTGCACTTACAACAGATATGTGGAGTTCCATTCAAAACTTGAATTATTTATGTTTCATTGCACATTTTATTGATGAAAACTGCAAGTTGCATAAAAGAATTCATCAATTTTGTGGTGATGCATAGTTTCAAGGGTAGAGAGATTAGGAAAATGGTGGAGAAGTGCATTTACGAGCGGGGAATAGAAAAGAAGGTGTCCACAATAACCGTGGATAATGCTAGTTTCAATGATGTAGCCGTTAGTTATTTGAAGGAAAAATTTTCAAGGGAAAGGCTTTTGATCTTGAATGGTGATGTTTTATATATGTGGTGCACAACTCATATATTAAACTTGATTGTCCGATATGGAATGAATGAGGTGCGTGATTCTATTGCATGTATCCAAAATGTAGTTAGGTATGTGAGGAGTTCTCCCATGAGAACCCAAACATTTCAATCTTGTATTGAGAGTGAGAGGATGGCATACAAGGGTTCGGTTTGTCTTGATGTTGCCACTAGATGGAATTCTACTTACCTAATGTTAGACATCGCTATAAAGTTCAGGAAAGCTTTTGAAAGGATGGAAGAAGATGATTCATTTTTCTTAAAGGAGATTGACTATGATTCTCCTCGAAATGAAGATCGGGAAAATGCTATCATTCTTTTTAAATTTCTGAAACAGTTTTATGATGCCACCAAATGGATGTCGGGGAGTTCATATATTACCTCAAATGATTACTTTGAGAGTATAACTTTTTCGTATAAATATTTAAATCATGCGGCGAATTCTTTGGACCCTAAACTTCAAGCTATGGGTTTAAAAATGAAATAGAAGTTTGACAAATATTATGGGAGTTTGGATAAAGTAAACATGATGATGTTGATTGCGGTTGCATTGGATCCTACAAAAAAGTTGAATTATGGAAAGTTCTGTTACGGACAAATTTATGATGTTGAAGCGAAAATTAATGAGATGCATGATAAGGTGAAACTTGCCTTGGAGAATTTGTATGAATTTTATGAGCAATCCTTTGTTGGTTCTAGTAAATAAAATTTGGTGTTTCAAGTGTGAGTACTAGTAGTAGTGGTTCCAATATCAATACTGAAAACGATGAAGGTAACAATGAGGATGACATCCAAGCTTGGTGAAAAAGCTTTCTTCATGCAAAGAAAAAAGTGCTTGATGAAAACAAATTTAAGCTTGATCGGTATTTTGAAGCTGAAAGTGAAGATGTCATTAATCTTGACCTTTTGATGTGGTGGAAGAGTACCGAGTCAAAATATAAAATTTGATCTCTGATTGCTCGAGATGTTTTGTTCATTCTTGTGACTACCATTGCTTCGGAGTCGACTTTCAGTATATCGGGATGTGTGCTTGACAGCTTTTGAAGTTCTTTGACTCCTAGAGTGGTGGAAGGTTTGATTTGCATTTAAAATTGATTGAGAGCCGTTCGCGTACCTATTAATGATGAAGAGTGCATTGAGAATGCGAAAAGATTTGAGTCAGGTAAGTTGTTTAATTTCTTTCTATTTTGTAAGTCATTCACATATTTATCTATTAAGTGAATACTTTATTTAATTTCCTTTTTGGTTTTCAGATTTGGATTGTCTTACCGATGACATTATCATTGGTAAATAGACTTCCTTTTATGAAAGCTCCGATTTTGTGGTGAGTAAATAGACTTCCTTAATCGGCATATTTGCATTTGTCTTTAGAGCATGATTTCTTGTTGATTTTTCTTTATGTATGAATTTCAGGATTTTTCTTAGAGATTGAACTCATTGAAGGTAACACAGCTAGATTTGGGCATGACAAAGTTATTGTTGCTTGTCATCTGCCTCTATGTGGCATTTTCTGGCTCTTTTGGCGAAGGATCCTTGGTTACAATGACGCACTAAAGATTATATGTTTTATCGTGCTAAATCAGCATTCCAAATGCATTGTCAGGTTCAATGGGCATTGAGACTACTATTTTGTGTGGAGTTAGGTTTCATTATGCATATACACAAAAAGATTGTCCCACAAAAATTTAACTATTATCCATTCTTTTCCTTCTTATGCTATGATGTCACTATTTCGTTCCACTCAAACTGCATCTAAGAATCTAACTTAGTTCATTAGTTTTCAAATCTTTGCTTTGCATGGTTTATAAACATCCCCGGTTTTCTTACCAAAGTTGAATGTCTGTTTATCTTCCAATTATGTTTCTAACATAGTGAATTGGCCTCTTTGCATGTTTGGAATTTCTTTCTCTGAAGTGTTATTTTAGATCTAATATGCTTGTGTATTGCCAAAAAAGGTTATTTGTGTTCATGAATGCTCTACAAGAAAGCTAGTTTTGCATTTATGGCTAGAAGTCGTGTCACCCCTATTGTCATTATGGTTGTCATCTCTAATCATGGTCTTGATCTCATGTTTCACCTAACTCAAAGGAATTTATCTAATAAAAGCAAAGTGGTAAGTGCCATTGGTAAACCATTTTGGAGTTATGTGAATGGAAGCTTTATTTTAATAAGTAGTGAATTAAAAGAATCAATTGTTTCTTAATGCTTGGTACTTATTCACCTGACATCATATTACCCAATCTTAATTGGACCTCTCGGATCACAAGTCACAATTATTTGCTGTTGGTGATGGCTGTTGTCACTCCCCGGACCCTTAAGCGCATGGACATCTTTCCTTGGTCGTGGAATTGCGACATCCTGGGACGTGTCGCCGACCCATTCATTTTAAATTTCAATTAAACACAAGTGGAAGCAATCGTAATCCACCCAATCATAACTATAGGGATAGTTAGGGAAACACACCTCAATATATATAACATCATCAGCAATATATCATGTTAACATATTACAAGTCTGATACACGGACCTTCCCAATTACAACTACAAAAGGTAAGGGGTTAACCTAGCTCCTCTATTTATGAGGGCAACCTCAAAAGGTGTTCTCCCTAAAAACAACTGGTTCCCATGGAACGCAATTCGTACTCATACCTGAGTACCTGAAAAAAAATGGTTAACAATAACGAATGAGATAAATCTCAGTAAATTAACGACCTAAGACTCGGTTAGGAAGTCAACTCGCATCAAGCGCTCCTAAACATACAGCAACCTATCAATGGTAAATCAATAGCAAAGCAACCTCCGCTTTGCCTTAACTATAAATAGAAGCAGGTTACCCAGGAACAATCGCAGGCATTCTTACCTTGTCTTGGCGCACATACACACTTTGTATATAATAAACTAACATGTGCAATCATAATGCAATAAGCACGTAATATAATCAGAACACGCTTAGTAACTCTCATGTACAAGGTATCCACACGAGTCCTCGATTCACGGCGAAATCGTTTAGGCCCATTCCATATCGTGCCTCACAATTTCATCCCATAATCGATGTAATGCAACATACTATTTCACACGAGTTCCGATTACTATGACCTCACAGACGAAATCACGGCACAACCCACGTTACTCGCATCAGGTTGGCCCTCACTAACCACATAACTCCGTAAATCGCTCAATGAACATATAATAAGATCACATAATTGCATAAACCAAAGGCATATTATAGTGCATAAGCAGCACAACATCAATTTAATAATCCGGACACATAATTATCACTTTCAAGCACAATGCATTCCTCCATGCACGTTGCACTCATAATAGTCTAAATTATTAAACGACCACTCAAGGCCACAACCGAACCCTCGGTGTCTTCCTACATAATCGACATCGCCCCGCTCCGTCGGGCATGGCAACATCTAGAACCTTGGCCCAGACGGCATTCTATAAGGAGCATCGGTCCGGCCTCAATCGCAACACGGCATTGTCTAGAACCCCCACCTAGACGGACTTTCATGTGACCATGCAGGCACACCAACCACTCAAGCCAATTCTTTATCTTTGAATTTAGCCAATGCAACAAGGTATAGGATGTGATATTCTCTTATGCACAATGTCACATATTGTACTCACTTTTCGCACAATGTCACACATTGCATGCCCAGGTCCCTGCTGGGTGATAGGTTCCTTTATATGATCACACGAGCACAACAAACACACAACTCATTTATATGTCAGCATTTAGCCAAATGCAAACGTGGTTCGTGCTCACACAACAAATTACTGCAACTTCCACACATAAAAATGGGGTAATAAATTTTTTACGTGATCACATACATATAATTAAACCATCAAACTTTGCATACTTCCCAATTCAAACATCCACGCCCTATTTAGCTCATAAAAATTGACATACAAACCTGACATCTCGAGATTTACTGTTCATATGCCCGCAATTCCATCCTAAAAAATAGCAATACAATTCATTTAGTTATACAAGCTAATTTATACGGCAATTTCCAACATAGGCATCACAATTCAAGCCTAAAACAATCACAATTTATTATTAAACTTTGCACAAAAATATTAATATTTAAATTTCCAAAATTAATTAATTTAATAATAAAATATTAATAATAAAATAATCCAATAGCTTATCGTCAAATCCTCGATAGCTTAACGCAATATCCTTGATAGCTTATCGCAATATCGGCGATAGCTTCTCACTAAAAATTCGATAGCTTATCGCATTTTCTCGATAACTCGTCAAGTCCACTTATCACTTATCGCGATAACTTATCGACTAATCCTTAATTAATTAGCACTAAGCGAGATTAACTTAGTCTAATCAAACCCTAAGCAAGTTTAATGTACTAATCAAGAGATTAGAGTGTTAACTCACCCGGAAATGATTCCGACGACATAGGCGCAAACGGCGGTGACTAGGCACCTACCATGGCTCTGTCCTAAAACGACACGAGGTGGCGTGACAAGATGGACAGCAGCACCACACACAATGGTTGTTTTGGCTCATGCGGAGGGCTTAACCGGGCGAGGAAAGCGGCTCGGATGGACGGGCACATGGTGGTGGCTCGGCAAGGGCAGCTACCACAAGTGGCTTGGGGTGATGGGGGAACGATTTCAACAAAACAAGCAGACCAAAAGTTGCGATGATGGTGCAAATGGAAAATGGTGAGAGAGAGAGAGAGAGAGAGAGAAAGAGAGAAATGAGGGAAAGAGAGAAAATGTTTGCAAGATATCCCAAAATAGATGGCCAAGATCCATCGCCCGCCCAACAAGTCAAGATCCAATGGCTAGGAATCAATCTTGCAAAAGCTTCTAGAAGGGCAATTTGGTAATTAAGAGAAGATGATAGGGTTATTTTGGTAATTTCATCCCTTGACACTAGTCACGTAAACTATTCACATGGCTTGGGCTTGGGCCAACAAACTTAGGCTTAGGCTTGAATGAGTCCAATTTGAAGAGAAATGGGCTTAAAAAGGTTAACGGGGCTTGAAATGGGCTTGAAAGATTTAGTGGACTTAAACTTGGGTTAAGCTAATTCTTCTTGGGCCGAAATCCTCCTTGGGCCCTATCTTTGGGCTTAGTTCATCTGGCTTCTTGTCTCGAGCTTTTTGCACAAATTCTCATAACTTCTTAATTTGAGCCTAAAATGGCAAAAACCGTAATTCCCTTCCATTGGACCCTTGTGGCCGACTATATAGTCCATAAGGCCCGTTAGGCTCTTAGAAATTCATTAGGTCCCCTGCAGGCCCAATTTCAGCCAATTTCACTTTTCCAAGATTTCTTGGTTTACTGATAAATAAGCAATTCTCAGAATTTTTCTAATAATTGTCTCTTAATCCTCTAGAGTCCAATATCCTCATTTGGATTAGAATTTGGGGTTAAAATCACTTTCGAATCGTCTTTTCGCATAATTAGAACAATTGATGGCTTTTAGGGGTTTCGTGCATTTAACCCGTAGTTGATTCTAAATCAATCAACGTCTAAGCATTCTCAATCCATGAATGACCCTCAGTTGTCATGTAATTGTGAGGGGTCAATAGCCCGTTTCGACACATACAATCATTAGAGATTGGTTTAGTGTCGTTCGAAATTAATACAGTAATCGTGAATCACCCGCAATCCGATTCTATACTATTGTTGAATCGATCTATAACCATTCCTAGATCGGCTTGAAATGGCTTATAGTTGTCCTTCAACAATCCTTATGGTCGAATTGTTAATCCATGATTGAGTGCTTTGGTCATGCGCAATGAAGTTTTAATTCGCCTTTTCCAAAACTTGGAATATCCTTGAATGATTCAAGAATCAATTTAGAGACTAATTCTACTCATTGCGCATTGATGAAATAACCATCCATTACATCCTGAATAGGATCGAAATTTGAGGATGTCACAGCTGTGTTATCTTCGTCATCCTCATTCAGTGACATAAATTGCATTCCTAGTGCATCTTAAAGCTTTCCTTTGCCTATCATAGGAAAAGGAAACTCTGCTAGACAACATAAACTCAGTCATTTCTTTTTGTTTAAATTTTTTTAGTCTTCAAGTATCAATATGGGGATAAAAGGGAGTCTGCCATTAGATTGGAACGATGTGTTGGATCTTATAGAACTTGAATACAAGTTATACCTTTTCTGTCTGGATGTGCTGCAAAATTTGAATAATGTAATATAGCATGATATTTCCACTCAGACGCAAGCATAAGGTAAAACATTTATGCTCATACAATTAAGTTCATTACTTTATCCTCCCGAACACTCCCGGGGCATCTCGACCAACGGGGCATCCCAACTTCGAGGCATCCCGGCACATACCTGGGGCATCCCGACCAACGGGACATCTCGACTCTCGAGGTATCCCGAAACACTCCCCGGGGCATCTCGACTTATGGGGCATCCCGACACATGGGGCATCGTCACACACCACTAAATGGGCGACGGAATTAATATTATTCTCATGCAAGCCATGACAACCAAGTATTTTTATGCATAAATTCGTTTTGGCCCGTCCCATACCAAGCCATCACGATTTTTTTGTACTTTAAAGCCATGAAATGCATCATCCGAGCAATTTAAATATGAAACAATATATTTCAAACTCAGAAGCAAACTCAGCTCATAAGCAAATTCGGGTTCAAAAGCAAATTCGATCATCAGAAAAAAAAACATGAGTCATCATAAACAAGTTCAGACTTAGAAGGAAGTTTAGAAGCAAATTCAACTCATCAAAAGCAAGTTCGGACTTCGAGTGAATTCGGACTCGAGCCAGTTCAAACTCAAAAGCGAGTTCGAGACTTAGAAGCAAATTCAGACTCAGAAATGGGTTCAAACTCAGAAGAGGGTTCAGACTGAGAAGTGGGTTCAGATTCACAAGCTAAAGTCTGAAGATAAAGTTTGAACGGTAAGGTCTGAGCAGTAAAGTCTGATGTAGTAAAATATGAAGGTAAAGTCTGAACGGAAGGTCTGAACAATTTAAAAAAGTATGCAAAACCAGATTTTGACAATAAAGTCTGAGCAGTTTCAAAGGTACACAAAATCAGATTTTGACAGTAAAGTCTAAGCAATAAACTTTGAAGTAAAGTCTGATGTGGTAAAGTATGAAGGTAAAGTTTGAACGTAAGATCTAAACAATTTAAAAAAGTATACATAACCAGATTTTGACAGTAAAGTCTGAGCAGTTTCAAAGGTACACAAAACCAGATTTTGACAATAAAGTCTTAGCAGTTTCAAAGGTATACAAAATCAGGTTTTGACAGTAAAGTCTGAGCAGTTTCAAAGGTACACAAAACCGGATTTTGACAGCAAAGTCTGAGTAGTTTCAACGGTTTACAGAATCATCATTCATACTCACATAATATACTCCACTTTCAGTAAAACGATTTTCTGCCCTTTCTAAATTTACATAAATCAATAAAGAATTCAACAATCACCTCAAAGATAACACTTACACGTGTAGATTTAATCGTTTCACTTACCAATTTTCACCATACTTTAAGGAAACAAATCACATCCATTTGAACTTGCACAGAACCTGCAAAACAGATTCAACCATCATCACAACCTCACTATTGCACATCAAAATAACCTTTCTCAAGCAATCAAGTTGCAAGTGCCAAGTAGATTTACTTAGCTTAAACCTAGAGTTTCACTTACCTTATGCAGAATTTGAACACTCAAAGGTTAAAGCTCTCTCAGAAATTCTAGATCGGTGATGGTGAAAGTAGAAAATGAAGGAGAGAGTGTAGGTCTGGGTGAAATTGTCTTCGATAATTGCCTAGACGAAGATGAAAACTGAGAAGTATACTAAGGGGTGGGTAAATTCAATGCACTCACAGGTGGCATATTCTCTTTCCATCATGGCCAGGTGTAAGAAATCAGGAAAGGAGTAGTGGCCAAGGAAAATGATTACCCAAGGCTTAGATGTCTAGCTTAAGGGAACAAATGGCATTCGGTCAACTTTTCCTTTAATAGCCACGTGAGAGAAGAAGAGTCTAGAGGATATTTGGAGAAGATATCTTCCCCCTTTTTCTTACGGCAAATTAGAATAGAACACTACTTAACCAAAATTAACCAATAATAATAATACCCACTAAATTCCCAAAACAACGGTAATTTAATTAATACCACACTGCGATTATCGCACATAACAACATTTAAGATTTTAATTACGATGAGCTCGGGCGATTACGTTTCCGAATCCGCGCTTCGCGATTTACAATCCAACCACGATTTTTACGCGACCACACGAATATTAACTTAAGTAATACTTAGCTTTATAATCCAAATATCATCTTGGAATATAGAAAATTCCCAACATCAATTACTTATTGTTACGAAATTTCCGGATGTCACACAGCACTAGTGTGTATATCGTGAAGAACAAACCTTTGCTGACGTGGACATTAGTCGACCTACTTAGCATTGGCATTGACAATTTATAATAGTATTTTAATATTTTTGATTTTTTTTGCTACTTTCTATTTTTTTTCGTTTTTTTTATTTTTTTTTCCTCTTCTTCTTCCTCCTCCAATCGGTCATTAGGCGTCGGCAACTGACCAGAGGGGAGGGTCGGCGACCCCACCTAGCCATGGCAAGGTCGAGCCTCACATTTGCTAGGGAGGGCAAGCCTTGCCATGGTTCGATGAGGCTCAACCTCGCCGAATCTGGCGAGGCTGGCAAGGTCGACCTCGCTAGCCCTCCCCTCTAGTTGGTTGCTGACGCTCTACGACTGGCTGGAGGAGGAAGAAGGGGAGGAAACAAAATAAAATTAAAATTTAAAAAAATTTAAAATATTATTTAAAATTGTCCATGTCAGCGCTACGTAGGTCGGCTGGCATTTACATTAGTGATTTCCTACTTAAATTGGCTGGATGGACTCAATTGGTAAGAAGTGAAAATATTTAGAACTCAATTGGCAAAACTGAAAGGCTTATAACTAAATTGACAAAAATGCAATGGATTTATGACTTGTTGGACAATTCCCCCCCACTACATTATCCATATCTTGTCCACCTATTAAGAATGTAATAAGGGGGGACTTGAAAAATACAAACATGTTGGAGCACACGTAATGAATGACAACGAAGGAACCCAGTCGAAAGAGCAACATAAGTAGGTGATTTCCTATTTTTCACATCCATTTGACCACAAAGCATTTGCATTTCTCGAAACCTTCGACTTCCAACTTCATCTCTCGCTGGAGGACATCTAGATGCCCCCGATACCTCAATTGAAACCACTTGAAAACCTCATGAGTGTAGATGTCATTGGGGAATCATGTTCGGTGGTTGGGTTCCTAAGGATTTGACCATGATTGCCTTAGACTCGAGCAAGAGCATTGAGGCTGTGGGGTCAGCCTTAGGGACCCAGGCTTGGGCACCATGTAATGGACCCAGATGCTAAGGAGCTCAACTTAGTCATCAAGGACTAGGCCCTTGCCTTGGGGGAGTTAGGCCTAGTCGTCGGGGTCCCTAAGCCCTAGTGTCCAGGACCCTAGCTTGGTCAATAAGGAACCAAGCCTGAGTGCTAGTGATTTAGGCGCAGAAGTTGGGTACCTAGGCATGGTCACAAGGGAACCCAACTCAAGACTAAAGTCTTAGGGCCAAGCCCAACCTCTGTGGATTTAGGCTAAGCCACCAAGGACTTGGGCACAGGCATCCATGATTTCGATGCACGAGCGCTGGGGTCTTATTGTATTATGAAAAATGATTTCTAACTCTTAAATTGAGAAAATCATTTTCTTGAATTTAAGTATATATATTTTTTGTATTCACTATGAAAAGACATTCTGTTGACTCATTTTCTCAAGTAATTCAAACATCTAAAAATGGAGAAAATGATTTTTGATAATAAAATTTTTGTGAAATAAATGAACCCAAAAAGAATATTATACTTCACGAGATCCACCTTTTATCTTTTTCTGTTGATGAGTTATTGAGAATTGAAAGAAGAGGATTTTTGCCATGATTTAAAGTTCGTGAAACTGAAATCTATTAACTCAATATCTATCTCAAGTTTTTTTTTTTGGGTCGAATCTCAAATTCAATTTTAGTATATGCAATAAAGTTTTGATCCTCTAAACTTTTGTGGGTGAGGGCTTTTCGATGATGGTTCTGTCCATTTCATTGACTTGTTCAACTTTCAAACGTATAAGAGGAAATTTAGTCTAATCGGGTAATTTTCTAATAATGTTCATACATACACAAGAGCTCATGTTCTGTATTTCTCTCTGTATTATACAAATCAATTTGAAACTTTATTTTAACCAGTCTTATTACTTTCGTGGAGTTTAAGCCAGTCTGTACTCCACTGTTCCTTTTTTGAAATCCCTATCACAAGATGGTCTTTTTTTTTTTAACTCAAGTTCAATAATTTCTTTTTTTGCCCTTTTTGTGAAGTTGTCTTCCTATTATTAATCTATAGCTAAGTTGGCACAAGTATACATCTGTTTTTGGAAAATAAACCTTTGTACAACAAGTACCCCATGGGTCTTCCCACCAGGGCTCGTGCCAATAATATTTCTTTTCACCAAATTCTCCGGATCTATCTAAGATATTCTAAATTTGGCTACTATCCCCACCTCAAGTTCATGACCTTTGAGTATAATTTTTTAATCTTTGTGCTACGATCATCGAGTGAGGGGGTTATGCGACAACTCGTGTTTCTCAATGCGATCCAACATGAATTTGGCAGATTGAACTTGTGATCATATTCAAATTTTCTCTCTGATAATTCATGTTCTATATCATGTCGTGTACATATCGTGCGAACGGAGAGTGTATGGTATTACCAGCCCAAGGTCCAGCAGGCTAAGTCAATGCGCTACATGCGCCTGATGGGCCTTGTGAGACGAGTCATGATCTCAGACATGTCAGACGAGTCCAAGCACAGGACGGTAGTCTCTTCTATTCTAGTGCCTAAGGTTTCTATGTGGTGAGTACACAGTAAAAAGCAAGCGAGAAGAGTTCTCGTGTTAGCACTTTTTCTTTTTCTAGCCATCATCATGTGTTTGGTAAATGTGAATTCGTCAAATTCGTGCATAGCAGTCACCACCGGAAAAGAGACGAGGATTCAGAAGGAGAAACCAAAAGGAACCCATCATTGGTAATTCAGAAGTCTGCAAATTGGCTCATTTTCTACGATTTCCTTTTTGTTGGAGCATATAATAGGAAGAATACTACTGGGAGAAGAGTGCAGATTGCAAATTACATTTTGTCTTTAAGAAATCGATCAGCCATTTTGCTTGTTCAGTCTCCAATTTCTTCAATATTGCCCTCAGGGTCTCCAGCTCGCCATCAGTGGCATCAATGTCTTCTTCTCCTCTTATAGACTTATCTTCTTCCATCACCTCCATGTTAATATATTTGGCACGTTCAGTCTTCAGTTCCTTCAGCTCTGCCCTTTGTGACTCAATTTTGCTCTCATTGACACCAATTCCTCCACCAATGGCCTCAAACTCACTTCTTTTGCCTTCACTTGTTGTTGCCCGAGTTTAATTTCTTCTTCTCGTCCTTGAATGTCTTCCTTTAGTCTTATAAGATCATCTTCATCGACCACCTCCAATTTCACCTACACGATTAGCTAATTTTTGTCAGCAATTATCCAAAATTCTTTCTTTTTTGCAACATCGTATTACTAGAGGAAAATCCATGCCTTGCTGTGAAACGGACGAACAATTACAGTAAATGTTAGATAACCTGAATTAACTAATATTAAGTAATAACATGTATATCAACTCACATTTAAAAATTTCGAATTTTTCTATGCATCACTGTTTCGACATAATGCTTATAAAGAATTAATCAAGCACCCCAAAAGATTACGATATTATATAAGTGTACATTAAATGCTACGATCAAAGTATGAATCAAAAGTATAAGCTCAAGGAAAATTAATTAAAGAATTAAAGAAAAGGGAAACAAATCAACAAAAGAAAAAGAAAAAGACAAAATAAAGGTAGTGTGGAGGAACTCTATCACCGTCAATTTAGATAACAAGTGAGATTCCAAAAAGTGGACAAGGAGCTTTAGAATAGCGACTCACCGGAGACAAGGCACATTCGACACGAGCAACTACGATTCGCAGGTCTCACAAAAGTAGACCCATTTGTTGGGATCCCTCCTCCGCTTGCAGATGTCGCGGTAGTACTCTCCCGAATCATCTTCAACATACGATTCGAGAAGCACTAATTCATCAACGTGATGCTCACTTTTTATAGTTGGTAGAAACTGGGAACAGTCATGGTGAAGAGTAAAATCGCACTGCACACAACGAAAGAGGTCAACACTGCAACTTTTACGGCAGGCGCTGCACGCCCAGCCCCCATAGCTATCGGCCGTCGCAAAATAGAGGAGAGAGTGCTCCTGGAAAGGATGTCTCAGAGTTGGCTTTCGAGCACAGTCCACGTGGAGATGGAAATTGCACTCTCCGCACGAGAAAGCGAAGGTGTCCCTGATTCCCGCAGAGCAACGGCGACACACAGTATCTGTAGATGGAGGTTTGAAGCAGAAGGTGAGCGGATGTAGCGAGTGAGAGGGGTGTACGAAGTGGGACGGTAGCTGCGCACATGATTTATGGAGCTTAAACTCGCATCCTCGGGAAAAGCATTTGTACGCCGGTACTTCCCACCCTATAGTCCCGTCACAAGCTGCGCATTTTTCAGAGTCATAATAATCGTAATAAAGCTTCAGCTCATGCTCATGGAAAGAATATTGAACCGTCATGCCCACTCCTTTCTCGAGATCTGAGAGAGTTGCAGAAGCGCAAGTCTGATGGATAAAGAAGTCGCACACTTGACAAGTGTAGCAATAGGAATCACTTCTTACTGGAGATTCACAGCTTGGACATTCGTGTTCCTTCTCATCGGGAAGTTTTGCGAAGGTCAGAGTGTGCTCAGGGTGAAGGTAGTGTTGAATTGCATGGACGGGTGGTTGAGCACACGATTCGTGAAGGAAGAATGAGCAATCTGGACAACCGAAGAAGTCGCCCGATGGTATGGGGTCGTAACACTTCTGGCATTTGATCTTCGTCCGGGTTCTCGAATGGTAGGAGGACAGCTGATGCGGATGCAGATCCATCACTGATGGGCGTCTCCTGATTTCCTCTTTCTCATCATCATCTTCACAAGGCATGGTCGATATCACACAAGACAGATTGAACCGTAATTTGCATTCCTCATCCTTACAGCGGTACCCTATCTCGGGGAACAGAGAGCCACACGCATGACAACTACCCTTATTTGATGAATCGTAGAAGAGATAGACCGCAGAAAGTTCCCGTTCTCACGGGGAAGGAGGTTAATGGATCCTCATGAGCGGATTGCTGTCGAGATCCTCCATGGCCGGCCTCTCGCAGCATCGAACAATAGTGCTTCTCAACCCACAGAGTTGCCATCGCATTGCCGGCGACGAGCTTGAAGTGGCACCCACGGTCGAACTCGACACATCGGTATTTGATTTTCTCCGAACCGTAATTAGACACTCGACGGTCCAGCGGGTGCTCGTGACGAGGATGTTGGATCTGACGAGGTGGTGGTGGAGCACACGTAAGTGTGAATGTAAAACCCACATTTTTCACAACAGTAGACGGAAGTACTGCTATCGATGACACGTCCGCAAAAGTCGCACCGAAAGAATTTACCGTATCCGCGTTCTTGTACGAGGGTTGGGAAGCGTGGGCTCAAATTTCGCGGGACAGGATGTGAGGATGGAGGGGACTTCGGAAGTTACTCATTTTGGAAGAGAGAGAGAGAGAGAGAGGAGAGAGCGCGGACGCGGGCAAATATGGGTGGTGCAGCAACAAAACCTTTTATATAGGCTCCGTTTGATTCAACTATGAGAGATGTTCTTCGTTGAAGAGAGGGCTTGAGTTTGCAGCATCTCCCATACCCCATTTCTCTGCAGATCCTCAATCCGAAAGCCCCAATCCATCAAAACGAGGCAAGACCAAGCGAGGCCCATGGAGGATGCGCGATGCTAGGCGAGGCAACACCAGACGAGGTGAGGCCTGTGGCGGATGTGCGACGCCAGACGAGGCAACGCCCAGGTCGCACGATTGTAGGGTGACGTAGATCTGGCCCTTTGATGGTTGAAGTGAGCCAGGTGAGGGCCGCGAAGGACGCGCGACACCAGGCGAGGCAACGCCAAAGTTGCGCTACAACCGAGCGACTCAGATCTGGCCCTTCAACGGTTGAAGCGATCCAGGCGAGGGTCGCGGAGAATGCGTGACTTCGACGTCAACCCTCGACCTGTGAGATCTCGACCTCAGTGACCGCCGACCTCGACCTTGGCGACTGGGGACTTGACCACGACTACTTAGCGACTAAGCACAGAGACAATGGGTTGAAAAAGATGAAAGACAATGGTTGAAGAAGATGACTAGTATCTTTTGAGGGCGAAAGTAAAACACACAGTTATCAGTTAGGGCAATAAAAAAAAATGTCATTAAACCCCAACAAAAGGGGTGTGCAACGGACCGAGTTTTACCGAGCGGATTGGCCCACCAAAAACAAGCCTGAACTGATTCTGTTAAAACCGGTTTGGGAACCGGTTCCATTGTTTGGGAACCGGTTAGAACCTGTCCGATTTCCGATTCCGAGTAAAAATCGATCTGAATCTGTTTTAGAACTGGTTTTAAGATAATATAAAAAAAAAGTAAAAACCGTAGCATCACGTTACCCTTATCCTACCTAGTCGCGAGTGGTTCCTTTATCTCTCACAGTTTCTTTTTTTGCGACCTCCTGTCTCTCACAGTTTCTCTCTTCATGAGCGCCTCCTCAGTCGCCGCAAGAACACAACCTAACTTGTCGCTTCTCGTCGCCACGGTCTGCAAGAACGCAACCCAGCTCGTCACCTCTCGTCTTGTTGTCGCCGACTTCGACGCAACTATCCAAAGCAAGGTGAGTCCAAAATTGAATTTTTTGGTACTTTTTTGGGCAACCCAGCTTGTCTTGCTTATTGTCTCTACCTTTTTTTGTTTTCAGAGCCGGGTTGTGGTTGCAGTCGCATTGTCCTCGCCAGCCTCGGGCAAGTCTCACTTCGCTAGATCCAGTGAGGTCGAGCCTCGCCCGAAGGTGGCAAGGTTGGCCCTTGTTGGCCTCTAGCAAAATCGCCCTTCGCCTATGGTTGGCGAGGGCGACCGTCGCCAATCGTCACTTGTGGTGGGAGATTTGCTTGTGGGGAGGGCATAACCAACAAATGAGATTGTGGTTGGCCTTGACATGGGTGCACTTGTCGAAGGGCTTCTTGTGAGTACTGGTTGGGATGAGCTTGTTTATGTTTGGCAAATTGGGACCGGTCCTAGAGCACCTCAAACTAGAGTTAAGTTCTTTTTATTTTTTTCCTGTGTGTACCCTCTTTGAGCTAATTTTGTTGTGGTTGTTTAAGTACTTGGAAACGGGATTTTAAATGGTCGACATCAAAAGTGCACTATGAATATGGTTGTGCTTCAGTCAGGCATTATGCGTATCTGTGTTACTTGTTTCACTGTTGATCTTGATTAATAAGAATAATTTACGAACAAGTAGACTATATATTTAATTTGAGAAAATAGCAAAAATCTTTGTTGGAAATTGCATATCACGATTAATTATCTGCTCATCGAATTCATTGTAAATGGTATAGCAGTAAATAGCAGTTGTTTCGTTTTCATTTGCTACAATGTTTAAACTAATTGGTACAATCTTCTAATGTGAATAAAAGTGTGATGCCAATAGTTAAAGTAATGTCTGTTCCATGGAGTTTTTGTCAGGTTTAGCAAAAGAATGCCTTTTAACTGTTTTTTCTTCTTGTGATGAGAGTAAACTCAAGCTTCAGTTTGCCAGGTCTTTTGTTTGGTTGTGCAACAATCTTTTAGGCTCTTACTTAAATTTCTTTTCAGTAGAATCCTAACATTATTGTATAATTTGATTTTAGTTAATGATCAAGACAAAGACATATCAATGGAAGTGGATGGATATAATGAAATGAGTCTGCACATGGAATTGCCATTCCAAGGTGCTATTGAAGTGGACTCTACGACCGTGAGTGCAACAAACAAGATGAGGGTATCTAACTCCCGTCCTCCTCTTGGTAAAAAGCGAGCTAATCAATTGGAGGCCTGGGATAATTTTTTGAGAATCATAGATGAGAAAACATAGAAAACAACTAAGGTAAAGTGCATTCATTACAAGATTGAGTATAATTATTATGTTGATCATGGAACATCTACTATGCTGAAGCACTTGACAAAGTGCAAAAAGTATCATCATGGAGATAAGAAGCAAATGTTGTTTGCACCACGTAACAAAGATGTGATTGGTGAGGTAGGAGAAAATACTAGTGGTGGTAGTGTCTTAATAACATGGAAGTTTGATCAAGAACGTTATAGGCACATGCTTGCTTGGATGATTATTACTGATGAACAACTTTTTTCCACGGTTGAGCGTGTTGGTTTTCGTGATTTTGTCATTAAATTACAACCGCTTTTCAACATTTATCACGATTTATGGTGGCTAGAGATTGCATGAAACTGTATTTGAGTGATAGAATTTGTTTGAAAGCTTACTTTGGCAAGCTTCATTCTAGGATTGCACTTACAATAGATATGTGGAGTTCCATTCAAAACTTGAATTATTTATGTTTCATTGCACATTTTATTGATGAAAACTGCAAGTTGCATAAAAGAATCATCAATTTTGTGGTGATGCATAGTTTCAAGGGTAGAGAGATTAGGAAAATGGTGGAGAAGTGCATTTACGAGCGGGGAATAGAAAAGAAGGTGTCCACAATAACCGTGGATAATGCTAGTTTCAATGATGTAGCCGTTAGTTATTTGAAGGAAAAATTTTCAAGGGAAAGGCTTTTGATCTTGAATGGTGATGTTTTATATATGTGGTGCACAACTCATATATTAAACTTGATTGTCCGATATGGAATGAATGAGGTGCGTGATTCTATTGCATGTATCCAAAATGTAGTTAGGTATGTGAGGAGTTCTCCCATGAGAACCCAAACATTTCAATCTTGTATTGAGAGTGAGAGGATGGCATACAAGGGTTCGGTTTGTCTTGATGTTGCCACTAGATGGAATTCTACTTACCTAATGTTAGACATCGCTATAAAGTTCAGGAAAGCTTTTGAAAGGATGGAAGAAGATGATTCATTTTTCTTAAAGGAGATTGACTATGATTCTCCTCGAAATGAAGATCGGGAAAATGCTATCATTCTTTTTAAATTTCTGAAACAGTTTTATGATGCCACCAAATGGATGTCGGGGAGTTCATATATTACCTCAAATGATTACTTTGAGAGTATAACTTTTTCGTATAAATATTTAAATCATGCGGCGAATTCTTTGGACCCTAAACTTCAAGCTATGGGTTTAAAAATGAAATAGAAGTTTGACAAATATTATGGGAGTTTGGATAAAGTAAACATGATGATATTGATTGCGGTTGCATTGGATCCTACAAAAAAGTTGAATTATGGAAAGTTCTGTTACGGACAAATTTATGATGTTGAAGCGAAAATTAATGAGATGCATGATAAGGTGAAACTTGCCTTGGAGAATTTGTATGAATTTTATGAGCAATCCTTTGTTGGTTCTAGTAAATAAAATTTGGTGTTTCAAGTGTGAGTACTAGTAGTAGTGGTTCCAATATCAATACTGAAAACGATGAAGGTAACAATGAGGATGACATCCAAGCTTGGTGAAAAAGCTTTCTTCATGCAAAGAAAAAAGTGCTTGATGAAAACAAATTTAAGCTTGATCGGTATTTTGAAGCTGAAAGTGAAGATGTCATTAATCTTGACCTTTTGATGTGGTGGAAGAGTACCGAGTCAAAATATAAAATTTGATCTCTGATTGCTCGAGATGTTTTGTTCATTCTTGTGACTACCATTGCTTGGTCGAGTTTTTTTCGTATATCGGAACGTGTGCTTAACGGCTTTTGAAGTTCTTTGACTCCTAGAGTGGTGGAAGGTTTGATTTGCATTTAAAATTGATTGAGAGCCGTTCGCGTACCTATTAATGATGAAGAGTGCATTGAGAATGCGAAAAAATTTGAGTCAGGTAAGTTGTTTAATTTCTTTCTATTTTGTAAGTCATTCACATATTTATCTATTAAGTGAATACTTTATTTAATTTCCTTTTTGGTTTTCAGATTTGGATTGTCTTACCGATGACATTATCATTGGTAAATAGACTTCCTTTGTGAAAGCTCAATTTTGTGGTGAGTAAATAGACTTCCTTAATCGGCATATTTGCATTTGTCTTTAGAGCATGATTTCTTGTTGATTTTTCTTTATGTATGAATTTCAGGATTTTTCTTAGAGATTGAACTCATTGAAGGTAACACAGCTGGATTTGGGCATGACAAAGTTATTGTTGCTTGTCATCTGCCTCTATGTGGCATTTTCTGGCTCTTTTGGCGAAGGATCCTTGGTTACAATGACGCACTAAAGATTATATGTTTTA
The DNA here is from genome assembly GCA_024733475.1 of Syzygium grande. Lineage (NCBI taxonomy): Eukaryota > Viridiplantae > Streptophyta > Magnoliopsida > Myrtales > Myrtaceae > Syzygium > Syzygium grande. The sequence goes on from JAMXDD010000008.1 coordinate 9,492,368, forward strand.
TCGTGCTAAATCAGCATTCCAAATGCATTGTCAGGTTCAATGGGCATTGAGACTACTATTTTGTGTGGAGTTAGGTTTCATTATGCATATACACAAAAAGATTGTCCCACAAAAATTTAACTATTATCCATTCTTTTCCTTCTTATGCTATGATGTCACTATTTCGTTCCACTCAAACTGCATCTAAGAATCTAACTTAGTTCATTAGTTTTCAAATCTTTGCTTTGCATGGTTTATAAACATCCCCGGTTTTCTTACCAAAGTTGAATGTCTGTTTATCTTCCAATTATGTTTCTAACATAGTGAATTGGCCTCTTTGCATGTTTGGAATTTCTTTCTCTGAAGTGTTATTTTAGATCTAATATGCTTGTGTATTGCCAAAAAAAGGTTATTTGTGTTCATGAATGCTCTACAAGAAAGCTAGTTTTGCATTTATGGCTAGAAGTCGTGTCACCCCTGTTGTCATTATGGTTGTCATCTCTAATCATGGTCTTTTATCTCATGTTTCTCCTAACTCAAAGGAATTTATCTAATAAAAGCAAAGTGGTGAGTGCTATTGGTAAACCATTTTGGAGTTATGTGAATGGAAGCTTTATTTTAATAAGTAGTGAATTAAAAGAATCAACTGTTTCTTAATGCTTGGTACTTATTCACCTGACATCATATTACCCAATCTTAATTGGACCTCTCGGATCACAAGTCACAATTATTTGCTGTTGGTGATGGCTGTTGTCACTCCCCGGACCCTTAAGCGCATGGACATCTTTCCTTGGTCGTGGAATTGCGACATCCTAGAATGTGTTGCCGACCCATTCATTTTAAATTTCAATTAAACACAAGTGGAAGCAATCGTAATCCACCCAATCATAACTATAGGGATAGTTAGGGAAACACACCTCAATATATATATAACATCATCAGCAAAACATCATGTTAACATATTACAAATGTTAACATATTACAAGTCTGATACGCGGACCTTCCCAATTACAACTACAAAAGGTAAGGGGTTAACCTAGCTCCTCTACTTACGAGGGTAACCTCAAAAGGTGTTCTCCCTAAAAACAACTGGTTCCCATGGAACGCAATTCGTACTCATACCTGAGTACCTGAAAAAAAATGGTTAACAATAACGAATGAGATAAATCTCAGTAAATTAACGACCTAAGACTCGGTTAGGAAGTCAACTCGCATCAAGCGCTCCTAAACATACAGCAACCTATCAATGGTAAATCAATAGCAAAGCAACCTCCGCTTTGCCTTAACTATAAATAGAAGCAGGTTACCCAGGAACAATCGCAGGCATTCTTACCTTGTCTTGGCGCACATACACACCTTGTATATAATAAACTAACATGTGCAATCATAATGCAATAAGCACGTAATATAATCAGAACACGCTCAGTAACTCTCATGTACAAGGTATCCACATGAGTCCTGATTATGAAGTGAAATCGTTTAGGCCCATTCCATATCGTGCCTCACAATTTCATCCCATAATTAGACGTAATGCAACATACTATTTCACACGAGTTCTGATTACTATGACCTCACAGAATCACGGCACAACCCGCGTTACTCGCATCAGGTTGGCCCTCACTAACCATCATAACTCCGTAATCGCTCCAATGAACATATAATAAGATCACATAATTGCATAAACCAAAAGCATATTATAGTGCATAAGCAGGCACAACATCAATTTAATAATCTAGACACATATAATTATCACTTTCGGGCACAATGCATTCCTCCATGCACGTTGCACTCATAATAGTCTAAATTATTAAACGACCACTCAAGGCCACAACTTGAACTCCCGTCGGTGTCTTTCGGCATAACTGGACATCGTCCTGCTTCGTCAGGCATGGCAACATCTAGAACCTTGGCCCAGACGGCATTCTATAAGGAGCATCGGTCCGGCCTCAATCGCAACACGGCATTGTCTAGAACCCCCACCTACCAACCACTCAAGCCAATTCTTTATCTTTGAATTTAGCCAATGCAACAAGGTATATGATGTGATATTCTCTTATGCATAATGTCACATATTATACTCACTTTTAGCACAATGTCACATTGCATTCCCAGGCCCCCCGCTGGGTGATAGGTTCCTTTATATGATCACACGAGCACAACAAACACACAACTCATTTATATGTCAGCATTTAGCCAAATGCAAACGTGGTTCGTGCTCACACAACAAATTACTGCAACTTCCACACATAAAAATGGGGTAATAAATTTTTTACGTGATCACATACATATAATTAAACCATCAAACTTTGCATACTTCCCAATTCAAACATCCACGCCCTATTTAGCTCATAAAAATTGATATACAAACCCGACACCTCGGGATTTACTGTTCATATGCCCGCAATTCCATCCTAAAAAATAGCAATACAATTCATTTAGTTATACAAGCTAATTTATACGGCAATTTCCAACATAGGCATCACAATTCAAGCCTAAAACAATCACAATTTATTATTAAACTTTGCACAAAAATATTAATATTTAAATTTCCAAAATTAATTAATTTAATAATAAAATATTAATAATAAAATAATCCAATAGCTTATCGTCAAATCCTCGATAGCTTAACGCAATATCCTTGATAGTTTATCGCAATATCGGCGATAGCTTATCACTAAAAATTCGATAGCTTATCGCATTTTCTCGATAACTCGTCAAGTCCACTTATCACTTATCGTGATAACTTATCGACTAATCCTTAATTAATTAGCACTAAGCAAGATTAACTTAGTCTAATCAAACCCTAAGCAAGTTTAATGTACTAATCAAGAGATTAGAGTGTTAACTCACCCGGAAATGATTCCGACGACATAGGCGCGACGGCGGTGACTAGGCCTACCTGTGGCTCGGTCCGGAAACGACACGAGGTGGCGATGACGGCATGGACAGCAGCACCACAGCTTCTGTGGGTTGTTTTGGCTTGCGGTGAGGCTGAATCGGCGAGGAAACGGCTCGGACGGACGGCACACGGTGGTGGCTCGGCAAGGGCGGCTCACGGCGTGGCTTGGGCCCGGAGATGGGGGTGAACAGCGGCCAAAACAGCAGCCAAAAGGTGCGGTGATGGTGGCGGAAAATGGTGAGGCCAAGAGGGAGAGAAAAATGTGAGAGAGAGAGAGAGAGAGAGAGAGAGAGAGAGAGAGAGAGAGAGAGAAGAGAGAAAATGAGGAAAAGAGAGAAAATTTTTTGCAAGACATCCCAAAATGGATGGCCAAGATCCATCCTTGCCCAACAAGTCAAGATTCAATGGCTAGGAATCAATCTTGCAAAAAGCTTCTAGAAGGGCAATTTGGTAATTAAGAGAAGATGAGAGTGTTATTTTGGTAATTTCATCCCTTGACACTATTCACGGCACTATTCATGTGCACTATTCACACGGCTTGGGGCTTGGGCCAACAAACTTGGGCTTGGGCTTGAACGAGTCCAATTTGAAGAGAAACGGGCTTAAAAAGGTTAATGGGCTTGAAAGGTTTAGTGGACTTAAACTTTGGCTAAGCTAATTCTTCTTGGGCCGAAATCCTCCTTGGGCCCTGTAATTGGGCTTAGTTCCTTCCGGGCTTCTCGTCTTGAGCTTTTTTTGCACAAATTCTCATAACTTCTTAATTTGGGCCTAAAATGGCAAAACCGTAATTTCCCTTCCATTGGACCCTTGTGGCCGACTATATAGTCCATAAGGCCCATTGGGCTCTTAGAAATTCATGGGCCCCCTTGCAGGCCTCAATTTCCAGCCCGAATTTCACTTTTCCAAGATTTCTTGGTTTACTGATAAATAAGCAATTCTCAGAATTTTTCTAATAATTGTCTCTTAATCCTCTAGAGTCCAATATCCTCAATTGGATTAGAATTTGTGGTTAAAATCACTCAAATGCGTCTTTCGCATAATTAGAACAATGGATGGCTTTTAGGGGTTTCGTGCATTTAACCCGTAGTTGATTCTAAATCAATCCACGCCTAAGCATTCTCAATCCATGAATGACCCTCGATTGTCATGTAATTGTGAGGGGTCAATAGCCCGTTTCGACACATACAATCATTAGAGATTGGTTTAGTGTCGTTCGAAATTAATACAGTAATCGTGCGGAATCACCCGCAATCCGATTCTATACTATTGTTGAATCGATCTATAACCATTCCTAGATCGGCTTGAAATGGCTTATAGTTGTCCTTCAACAATCCTTATGGTCGAATTGTTAATCCATGATTGAGTGCTTTGGTCATGCGCAATGAAGTTTTAATTCGCCTTTTCCAAAACTTGGAATATCCTTGAATGATTCAAGAATCAATTTAGAGACTAATTCTACTCATTGCGCATTGATGAAATAACCATCCATTACATCCTGAATAGGATCGAAATTTGAGGATGTCACAGCTGTGTTATCTTCGTCATCCTCATTCAGTGACATAAATTGCATTCCTAGTGCATCTTAAAGCTTTCCTTTGCCTATCATAGGAAAAGGAAACTCTGCTAGACAACATAAACTCAGTCATTTCTTTTTGTTTAAATTTTTAATCTTCAGGTATCAATATGGGGATAAAAGGGAGTCTTCCATTAGATTGGAACGATGTGTTGGATCTTCCATACAACAAGCGATTGCTTGGGGAGGGCCACTTGCAATTTTATATGGTCAGAATTCAAAGAAAACAATCCCCTTTGACACATAGTGCTTTTGGATTGTTGATTTTGATGGATTGTAATTTCAATTGCTCATTTTAGAGATTGTTGCTTTTGACAGATGGTGGTTTTTTTTTTTTATCTTTTTCTTTGAATCGTTTCATTTCTACCCACATTATTTTGCTGAAAAAAATGAAACAAAAAAAAAAAAAAAAAAACAGGTTCTTGGGTAGACCCTGAAACCGGACTAGAAAAATAGGGTCGATTCCAAAATAGGGTCTAGGGAAAACGGGGTAGGTTTTAGGTTTCAAAAACTGAGAACCGGTTATAACATGGTTGGTTTCGAGTTCCAGGTTTGGACCTTATCCACCCTAGAACCGATCACCCCTACCAACAATAGCATTTCCAAGGCTTACATTTGGCCAATAGAGCCTCAAAAACACTTGCCAAACACTTCATATTTTCCCCAAGGGGTTTTGGAAGCTTTGGAAAAGCTGAACCAAATAGGTTCATAATAGACCAAACCTCCTCTTCCAATTTCCCCATTTAAACAAACAATGGCCGTGCTTAAGTAATTTGTATTACCAACGAGTACGAAGCTGTGCTTCCTTTTCTTTGCTTAATCCTAAAGCACAAATGCGCAAAAAGCCACGCTTCCTTTTGTGTTAAAAGCTAAAGCTCTCTTTGCTCTCTCTCTCTCTCTCTCCTTTTATGCGCGTTGAATGGTCTTGGGCCTTTCTCACCCCAAAAGCTTGCTTAAAAGGTGAGCTAGCTTTTGGATTAGCTAAAAGGGTGATCAATCGTCAATAATAACCTGAACAATATCGGATGAGATATAGATATTGAGCACACAAACACAAGATGATTTTTTATGTGGAAAACCTCCTCGGTGTGAGGAGATAAAAAATCACGGGATTGAAGTACACCAAAAAAATCTTCACTATAAGCAAAATTGGGTTTACAAAGTTCTACTATTGGTACATAGACATTAAGAACATCTTTCTTGGCAATATACATGAACTTCACAAAAGATAAACGATAAATCTCACCAAAAAAAGTACTTTTAGTGCAACCCATGAAAACCCGATGTATGGAGTTTCAAGTGAATATCAAACTGATTAGATTCGACAAGAATGTGACATGAGCACGCTGAAAAAATTTCAGCTCAATCGGATCATTAATCAACCTTCGATGCCAGCTTGATGAAAATAAGATATTTCCTCAATCTAGATTTTCTACGCTCTCTCTCTCTTGTTATTGCATCTCTAAAAACGTTCTATTGCGGCTACAACATCTAAGAAAATGAGAAACCCTATTTCTTCATATAGATATTATATGAGCTTAAGCTTGCAATTTTTTAGGCTTCCTCCACATAAGAGTGAACTCAGCCAACAAATCTCCTCCTCACGACGATCTAATCAGATTTCCAAGTTGGACCAAGACCACGATCACCCATTTGTGAAAGTAAAGTTAATGGAAGTTGTACTTACAAAGTGGAAATTAAAGTGGAATGGGATAGAGGAACAAACTAATGTTATATCTTCCTAATAAGATAAATTCGAAAAGCCAAGTGCAAAGTCCAAATCGCCTGATCCAACGAAAAAGAAGCATTATGCATGTCTAGTCCTGAAATTGGAATCATTACAGAGACATCCTTTTTATTTTCATCCTGAAGCACGAGCGTTTCGAACGCTGCGCTTTCTTTTCTTCTCCCGTCTTGTCTTTCGTTCGTACCAAAGTCCCTGCTCTTTTTCTTTTTCTTTTGTCTGGATCCCCACACATCACACGTTCGGTTCTAATATTCATTGGCCTTCATTACATTTACAGGAACATTTCTTTTCATGACCTGATAAGTCCACGTTTATCTTCTTCTAGTAGATTTTGGATGTTCATTATTGCCTAACCAATAATCCTCATTTATATCCATCATCACATAAACTTTTTACTTCGGTTATTTCCTAGCTGACTTCCATTTGTCTTCTTAGTGGGTGTTGATTACACTGGTCAAAAAAAGAAAGAAATGCCCAGAAATATATTCTTAAGTAACATAACTTTGATTGTAACTCACTAATATATTCTTCGTAGTGGGTGTTAATGGAAGTTATACTTACAAACTGAATATTAAAGTAAAATGATATAGAGGAACAAACTAATATTGTATCTTGCTATATACTATATAAATTCGAAAAGCCAAGTGTAAAGTCCAAGTGGCCTGATACAGCTAAAAGAAGCTTTGTGCATGTTTAGCCCTGAAATTGGAATCATCGCAGAGACATCCTTTTGCACGAGGCTACCGGTCTTACGGTGTTTGGAAGTTGGAAGGATTATCCATTGAACCCTCCCCTGCATCACAAGTGTGCCCTAACCTGAACCCGATCCTCCAGGTCAAAATGAAGTTTGAGCATCCTTGTATCTGCATAAGGATTGCCCTCAAACTATTGTGCTTGAAAGGTTAGGAAACAAGGATAAATGGCAACTTTCTTGCAGGGAAACCAGTACTGAGGCTTAGGGCGAGTCGACCCTAGTTGTCCATTTTCCTTTTAATGTCAAATACTCGTGAAGGGTCAGGCAGATATTTATGGTCCTTAGCAAGACCTTAAGAAGGCAACGTTTGAACTCTAGGACATTAAATTCGGGGGTAATTGCTAGGGTGAGGGAAGAAAAACAATCATCTCAACGAGGGGAGGCAAGGTGTGCGGGCACCGGTACATTAAAATAAAAAATGCATTCGTGAAGCCTACCGTCCCTGCAATACAAACGGACAGGCCGTGAAAGCCCTTGTTGGTGCCTTCTGCTACCCTTGCTGTGGTGAGGTATACTATAACCATCGCCAATGATCCACAGATAGGTCCTCGTTACACTTTAGTTGTTTTGCTTTAATAAAGCGGATATATTTAAAGTTGTTTGCCCGTTTCATTAAAGAAGTGGCCTCGTGTGATCTTCGGAAGCAGAATTGGAGGTCTGGCTACCGCACAACGCATGTCTCTAGACTATAGGGATCCCCTTTGGAATCTCTCCATACATTCTAAGTATTTTTGTGAAACTGCATGTACAGTTCAGTGATAAAATAAAATGTTTAATACCACAAAAAACTCCAAATAGAACAAACTAAACCCTAAACTGATATACTTATAATAAATTTACCTTTTATTAATTTTCGTAAAATTTTACTGTCAAATTGCCAAGTTAGATGGCATGTGGCAATTGATGAGTGTACTGGTTTGGCGTTTTACCATCTATTTGTCACAGAAGTACCGATTTGTGATTTTTCGATATATTAATCCAATTTAATGGAAACTAGCTTAGGGTATATTTATCGCAAATGTACCGATTTTGAATTTTTGGTAGAAATTTGTTACCGATATATTAGTTTGAGGTTTTTTTTTTTTTGTAGTATTAACCCTGAAATAAACACGATTAGTTTGACTTGCTGGTCCTTTGCTGGTCCTCCGGTGCACCGCCTGCTCTCTTTTCCTTATTCACCAAAAATTGCGCCTTCTTTTCATGAAATGTGCCTCCCGTCACCAAAAGTCAATTAAAAATATACTGCACTTAATTCCAAATGGACCATACTAAATATCTTTTCTCAGTAGAAAACTACGTGCAGTATAGTTAAGGAATGGAATTTAGTGTGCGGATTAAATGCGCGATACATGAAAGCATAGCAATATTGAACGGCCTTTTGAGTGACCACAAGTCATTTTATTCGGGATGTAAAAATATTTTGATTTTGAATGTTTTTGTCATGTACATATTAGAATCGATGATTTCGTTTGTGTTTCCCTCTACTGTTCTTATTTTGCGTTTGAGTTGAGATTATACAAAAGCAAACACCACCACCTAATTGTTGCCAGTAAATAGACATCTTGGCTTCTATCAGGGAAAAATTATCTAAAAAGTTCTAAACCTATTGCATTTTTGCCAATTCAATTATAAACCTTTTAAGTTTGCCAATTGAGTTCTAAATTTTTGTATTTCTTGCCAATTGAATCCATCCGGAGCTAACGTGGACGCCGGCTGGCGTTGACATGATAATTTTTTTAATATTTTATTAATTTTTTTATTTTATTTATTTTTCCGGCCTTCTTCCCTCTGGCTAGCGAGGTCAACCTCGGTAGCCCCTGGCCTTGCCGTCGCCAGGCGAGGGAGACCTAGGCGACGGCGAGTTGGGCCTCACCGTCACAAGTGTACCGATTTAAGGTTTTTCGTGATATTAATCCTATTTTTTTTAAATATGTACAAGTTACCACAATGAAAAATCGAGTATGTATTTGTCTATATATATTAATTAGTGCCTTAACCTATAAGTGCAATGTTATTCTTGACGCCGTTAATGATCAAATAGAACTCCAAAATTAAAAAATGCTTCTTTCTCCCTGACGATTTTTAGGCATTTCTTCCTATTTGCACAATCATCTTATGTGTACCAAGTCTCCAGGGTTGGCTCACAGGACACAGTTGCACCTGGTATGCTTCCACATTGCATGTGATACGCTTAAACCCAAGGAGCAAAGGGTAATACTGGACAAGGAGTAGAAAAAGTACGGCCCTACAGCAAACAAAAAAAGTGTCACTTTTTGTAGATTTGTAGCAAAAGCAGTGGGTCATGCAAAGGATAGTATGGTCAAAACGTAAAAAAGGGTTGTGCCTAAGCTAAAGGAGGAGTGGAAAGAATGCCGCCGTATAACAAATTCTGAACCATAGCTTGTGAACGTAGTATAACTAATTTTATCTGCTCAATAAATGATATCCACTGAATTAATAAACCCACTGACTAAGCAGCACAGCACCGTAGCCCATCAGGCGCTAATTCCTGAGAAATGATAGTTCTTGGGGTGAAATACGACATCAAAGTTCCAGCTTTCGAAGATGAAAACACTTCACGCTCTCGAGAGAAAATATATTCTAAAAGGATTTTCTTTTTAAAAAAAGATGGTTGAAATTTCTTTATTCATCAAATATAGCTCACCAGAATGACCAATATAACCAAATACCGAAACGCATTCTGGCCCAAAAAATAAAGAAGGAAAAATACCAGTATCTTCCTCATTTATTACTCCATTACCACTTTCTTTCATCTATTTTTCAAAGTACCAATTTATATCCTTAGATAAAACCTTACGGACAAAAAGACCATATTGCCATCCTCCACCCACAATTGTCATCGTCGGACGCCGTCTCGCCACTTCCGGCCACCGCATCAACCCCAGAGCCCCACTTGATCATCTAGTTCTTTTGTTTTGGGTCTCCATCCCTCCCATCGCCTTTGACCCTGGAGCCCCTTTGATTTTCTCTCTCTCTCTCTACGCTGGCATCAAGCTCCTCGACATGTCGAGCTCCGCGTTCTCCAACGGAGGCAGCGAGCCTCCGGATCCGGGCTTGACCGTTGATCTCTATCGTCAGGGCTTTGAGCCGCCAAGCATGGTGGGGCAGTGGCGTTGCAAATAACAAGGAGAGAGATAGATGAAGGGTGGCTCGGAATCGATGCCCGTGAATGCGTGCGGTGGTAAGCAATGAGGAGGCTGAGACGGCGACCGGTTCGACAGCGGTTGCGGTGACAACTTTAACTATGCTGGGGTGGCTAAGTTAGTAGGGAGGATTGTGTTTCCTGGCTGGGAAAAACTTTAGAACCGAGACGAGGGCATTTTAGGAAGAATAGCCAACGATCCTGTAAATGATTGTGTGATGATAAGTAATCTAACCTGCAAATTGGTATTGAAGATGAAAGCTCGGAATTTAAATAGGTAATATTATAATAGAGGAGGAAAAATATTAATGGATTAAGAGTTGACGATAGCATTTGATATTTTTGGGAAAAAAAAAAAGTGTTCAAACACATGGATCATGAGATATAGTCTGTAACGACCCAATTCGATGAGAGCGGGGAGTGATCGTCAGGGTCAGAGGGCATGGACAAGGAGCGGCTCTTAAAAGGCTTCTAAGGTAGCGAAGAGGGTAAGAAATGAACCTAATCGTGCACTGAACATGGAGAGAACGATTATGACATATATAAATGAAAACTGGAATTAACTCGTGGAGGGGCCTTTTGACGTAACGACAAACTTCACTTTGGAACTCCAAAGTTAAGCTTCCAGAGTTAAGTGAGCTCAGGCTAGAGTACTACCAAGATAGATGACCTCATAGAAAAATACGTGTCTGTACATCAAAGGACCAAACCGTAAGACTCGGTATGAGACGGACCAAAGTAGATAATATTACGAGTGAATTAATTAATCCAGGGATGTTACATAGCCATAATTGTAGTTACTCCAAGATGCGTGTTGTTGTGACGGGGAATCCGATATTTAAGTGGACAAGAGAAGTCCCAATAGTAAGAATTGTATCTTATTGGAAACCAGTTTTATGTAGACAGCCAAGTTTCGTATCAGAGGTGAGGCGTATGGACAGGGTATCCGATATAATAGCCAATCGGAGTTTCCTTTGACGCCGCGTCGATCGTTCAGGATGCATCGGAACCATCATCCACATGCTGCTTATCGTAGCAATTAATCGCGATCTATTCACGCATCTGACTCTATACACAACTAAAAGTCTGCACCAGCAACAAAACTAGGCGTGCACAATCAAGGTCGCTATTGACATGAAAAATCATGGGAATACAAGTGCAATGGAGCGTCTACCACGCCCATCACGACGCATCTCCTTTACAGGGTCTGGTTCTCCATCACTTCTTCCACTGAGGCAATCTTTGTACCACAACCTGCAAATAAAACACACGAGCAGAGATGTTTGTTAAACCTGTATGTCCCCAATAAACAACAGAAATTCTCAAGTAAGGGTGATTTTGTTTAACTGAAAACATCGTTATAAAGAAAAATATTATATATGTAAATCATTTTTAACCAAATGGTTAGTTTTCATTTGTTTAGTGGTATAAGGAAAGTAATTTCCTTTTTGCCAAAAGGAAGTCGTTTTCCCCTAATCTAAGCTTGTTGTTTTTAGTCCATGAAAAATGTTTTCCATGGATCGATTAGTTTTCCGTCATTTAAACACCGGAAAATCAGAAAACAATTATCGTGAAACAGTTTTCCTTCAAACAAACGGACCCTAATCAGTGACAAACACAGCTTACTTTCTGCCAGATTTCAATTAACTTGCAAAAATGCTTCCTAGAAACTAAGGGACAGTACAGGTCCATGTGCTTTACCTTTCCAGAGTTTTCTTTATTCCCCACAATAGTTTGACAAGCAAGTCTCCATGAGTCAGGTTTCTGGCAGTTGGAGCCATCGTTAGAACAACTTGATTATCAAGGTTATAACCTGTATCCATTAGAGTAACAACTTAAGAGAGAGAGAGAGAGAGAGAGCTTACTTTCTTCAAATATCGAAGTTCAGTGTCGGTTCTCTCATTTAGAAGATCCTTCCCATCAATAATCTGCCCAGCAGGACAAGTTTCGATCATCCAATAATAGACACAATCTTCAAATTGTACGATAATACTTAGGCAGCTCATGTTGGTCTCTAAGCTCTACACATGACTGCAAGCCTCGGCAACAGAAAGAGAACCATGCACATGAAGAAAGCACTCTTAACATCTTCATCCCCTGAAAGTACATGCTCTAAGAATGCAAATCTATATCATACTCAGACCTCGAGAGCCCTTCATCCTTCATAGTTTGATCTCATTAAGGTGGTTTAAGCATCGGTTTGTTTGAAGCATCCACTCGAGAATTCTCAGCTCAAAAGCTACATTGAAATTTCATTCTTCCATCTCAAGAAACCAGAAACATCTGTGCTCTTCCTGAAGTGAGCTTCACTATCACTTCTACGATGATATACTCCGGCGTCCTTATTCCCTGTCTTAAATACAAGAGCTACACAGCAAACTGCCGAGCCATACATACACACATACCTCCACAATGCAAGTTCCACAGCTTCCACCGCCGCCACAATTCATCACTTTCCCCTGCAAGAGAAGAAAATATCATCAAACACTTCTACTGCGTCCCAAAACTCACCACCACACTTTAATCACAAAAGGTACTCAAATTTCACAATGCATTGAGAAACCAATCACGCTATCGAATTGATGGCGAGTGTCACCGACCGAACCGTAATCTATGTCCAAAGCTCATCAAACAGCGAAGAAATTTGCACGAAGAACGAACTTACATACGTGGCATAGAGCTCGATCTTGTTCTCGTTCATGATGTTCCTCAGCAGCTTCTCTCCGCTTACGGCCCTAACCTTATCCACCGGATACGAACCGTCAGCCGCCGGCTTCGGCTGCCATCAAAACCGCTTCGTAATCAGCAACACAAATTTTCCTCACGCACGAGGTCAGCATTTCCTCTAACCAACACGACGACTATTCGCAGGAGTTCCATTCACAAACTACAGAATTCCCGGAACGCGTGATAATCAGTAAGGGGCAGAAGTGGATTACCCCGACGAACTCGAGCTCGATCTCCGGCATGTCCGGCGCGGCCGACGAAGGTTCCGTCGAGCTCGCCGCGTTCGACGACAGAGCGAGTCTCCTCCGGTGAATGAACTTTGGAGGTCTCTGTTGGTTTCCGAACTTAGAGGCCACGTCCGATTGCCGGGGGTGTACGGCCGCCGCGGCGGCGGCGAAGCTCAGGGAAGCCATTGTTGTTGCCGCTCCTTCCTTCTCCTCCGCCTCCCCTGCGAAATTCTTCGTACGCTGAAGATTTCTGGTTCACGTTGCTTCTGCTCGTTCGTGGTTGAGGCTCAGCCGCGAGACACTTCCAACCGCAGTAACTGAAGACTGGAGAGAGAGAGAGAGAGAGAGAAATTTCAAAACAGCCCCCCAATTAGACGCCTTTTCTCAAAGTAACCCCGGAAATGATACTTCGTTTTTCAGATTGACCCCCGAACGGAAACACCGTGTTTCAATTGACCCCCCACGAGCTCATCACCGGAGGTGGCAAAATGGGGTCTAGAACCCATGTTTGAACTCGTAAATGGTCATAAACGGGTTATTGAGTTGATTTGGATCAGACCTTTTATGACCCTACCTAAACTCGACCTGATCCAACTCATCTGTTTGACAAGTCTACTCATAATCGGTACTAAATTCCTCCATATGGCCAACTTCCCGCAGTTGTGAAGGGCGCAATTTTGTCCCAAAAATAACATTTCCTCCCCAACGAACACTAGATTATAAGATCATAAAATTGTCGGACCCAATTGATCTAAGCTTTTACCACGAAAACTTTCTCCGTCTTAATCCTTAAAGAAGCTCGAATCACTGTGTCTAATTCATGATTTTGTCGAAAATTCGTACATGAGATGAGAGCAACCAAGTCGGTAATTTCATGGATTCCCAAATGCATAATCTCGTGCTGACGAGATACTCCAGCTTCGTTGTGGTTGTGATATTTTGTGGAACATTGCCGATTGTTCAAACTATTTTAAAAGCTTAAGCTTTAGGATAAATGCATGTTTAATAATTAAATATTCTATTACTCCCCTCACGCTTAGTCTAATTTTTTTGCCTATTACTAAGCATCGACATATTTAATTGAGAAGACAAATGGAGCCTAGAAATATTTGAACTCAAGAGCTTCTGCTTTGATACCATATGAAATTTTGTGAATGTATTTAATATTTAAATATTTTATCAGTGGTTGCTGAGGGTTGGGCGAAATACTTTAGCCTGCCTAATTGTGGATGCTATAAAATAGAGTTATCTATTCTATATCACTATATGGAGCACTTGCACTTCTAAAGTTAGAAGGGTCCATTTGTTTGAAGGAAAACTATTTTGGGAAAATTGTATTATGACTTTATGGTATTCGGATGATGGAAAACTAATCGATTCACGAAAAGGTTTGTATAAACTAAAAATGAAAAGCTTAGGTTAGAATAAGACAATCTTACTTTCTAGCAAGAAAGAAATCATTTTCTCTAAACCACCAAAAAAAATGAAAACTAATCGTTTTTCCTTGAAAGCGATTTTTCAGGAAAATATTTTTCTTTATCACGAAGTTTTCGGTCAAACAAACGCCCCTAAATGATAACCTTGACGTGCCTTCCCCGGCACATTTGGCTTCTCAGACATTTACTTATCTTTCACATACTTATCTCCTCCAGTAGGAGTTCGCATCCTATTGCAGTGATTGACCAGACATTGGTAGATTAGCAGATCGCTTTCCTGTCTGTCTTGGCCTCTTCAATCGCCCTTCCTCTTCTTCTCTTTGTATACCGTCTGTAGATAGGGAACAACGGCAGGGAACATATGACGGAAGAGTTAGTTTCTTGAGCCAGTTTCAAGAAACTTGTGCCTTACGAAGCTTCCTCTTCAAAATGTTCCGGAGCTGCTAAAACCGATCGCGTTTACATTGCTAGGGCAGTCAAGATTTTCAGGTTTCCCATACTTGACAGCATAGCAGGAATCAAGCCTAAACCTACGGATGCCAATGTAGCTCTAAATTTTTCAAATTTTGCCGATGTAGTCCTGAACATTTCCGTGAAATCTAGTTGTAATCCTTCCGATCAATTTGTGCCTGAAAATGCCGACGTGATGGTCCAGTCATCGCCGGTTATCTTATATGGCACCTCCAGCATCTGACTTTGAAGAACTCAAGCAAGACAACCCCGTTTCGTGTACTTTGCTGAATCTTCTGAACTCTTTCCTTTCTCTCTCTTTTTCCTCTCCGTTTTGTTTCTCCTTTTGTGGTTAATGCTCATCTCCTTCCTTTTCCTCCTCCTTGACTGTTCATCTTCTTCGAGAACACACACTTCTCTTCCCTAGCACTCAGCAATCGCTAACAATGTACGACGTACCCATAAAATAGAATTAAATTTCTCATTGAACTTTTCTATGTTTCACTATTCCAATATGGCCGCTCCGAATCTCGCCCGACTAAATTGCACGATGTGGCATAGAATGTGGTACATGAATATGATGATGAGAGAGACTCATATCAAGTATGATGATCTTAACGTTAGAAATGCAACCCATACCGCCATCAAAAACCAAGAATAAGCGTCGGCATAACACATGCAAACATCATGAGTCAGATCCAAGCACGGTCGTGTCCGATCTAAACACGACGTTACTGTCGTTATGCTCTGAGTACGAATATGCAGCCGATGAACAGTAGACTACGCATGTAGCATGCGAAACTCAACTCTTCGACGGATCATAGTTCACGGGGCGTAGACCAATCAAGGTAGGCGAAAGCTGGCACGCACGCCACCTAGCCAGCTATACCGCAACCCCCCAACTCCAAAAATATTTTCTCGAGTAATTATTCTCGCAAACCACCTTCACATTTGTGGACTTTAATCCACCTTCAATCGGCCCAATCACCAAACCCATCTGCAGAGCTCCAAATCTGCATGAACAAAACTTAGTAAATAGCCCAATTTGAATGCTTCCGTAGGCAGACTCAAGTACAAGTCTTTCTCACTGATAAATGCACTTTTGGGAGCAGATGGCTTCGGCTGGGAAACGGACGCACTTATCGCTGAAGCTAAGATATTGGTAATGGGCTTCTCCGACTTAAGACTGACCCATTGCTTAAGAGAGTCCAACAAAGTCACGGACTAGGTTGCTCGACCTCAAAGGAACATATCCCTACCCCCAAAATTGGTCGTCCAATCCCCCTGAAGCCCTCGGGACCTTATTATGTTTTGATTCCGCATCTTTGTCTCCGAACACTTTCGTTTAGTTAATGAGAAGCATTTTCTGACCAAAAAAAAAAAAAAAGAGAATGCTTCCGTAGGCTTTTCGATTCTCATATTTTAATCAATTTTTCCTGCGTTGAACGCATTCAAGAACCACTCATTCCTCGACCTCGTCTTTCTTTTGCTTTTTGCTGGGTGGCGTTGAGCACAATGATGAAAGAGCAGAAGATGTGACGGAAGTGGCGTTGACAAACTTTTTAAGAAAGAAATCGAAATTAAAGTTACGAAATTCGAATCTTTACCTAAATAAAAAAGGGGAGGCAGATCTAGGATCTAGCACTTTCATATAAAATCAAGGACTAGATCTTGATTAGGTCTATGATGCTAGATCTGGTTTGGGGGGTAAAGGTCAATCTGTCTTTCGAGTCAAACCATGCAATGACTGAAGGGTGTTCCCACCTTTCGTTAAGGCTTTTGCATTAGTTGGATTTATGCCGACATTGAAAATTGCCACCCACAACATTTTTTGCCATCATCTGCCTTTTAAAGAGAGTAAGAGAAGCTATTGCATAGGTTAATTTCACTGTTAAGGTGAACCATAAATTTAATTACAACATGCTAATACATTGCCTCTATCTTTAATTCGTGATTCGATGTGAATTTCATAGTTTTCACTAGATAATATCAAAGGTTAAATTCGAGCTTCTTGATCCTTTGAAGAATTTTCAATGACCTAAAGGCCTTCCGATACTTAAGTCAAGCCACTTGAAGAAAAGTGGGAATTTTATTTTGAGTTGGTGAGAATTAGTTGAGACTTTGAAAATTTACCTAAGTTCTTCTCTGTTTAATTATATACTTGCTAGTTCGATTGCAACTGCCTGCAAATGGGCCCAAGTATCGTAATTGATCCATTATTTGTCAACTACTCTTTAATCAATCCACTGTAATATCAGTATGTGCTACATTTCTAGATTAACCCACTCAAGATATTATCCGCTTTGATCCGTTTCATACCAAGTATCACGATTTTGTCATTTGACGTACAAGTAGGTACTCATGAGGTCACCCATCCTAATAATGCTCTCATCTAAGCACTCATAACTTTGGACTTCAAATGCCAAATGCTGTCATCACATTAAAAAAACACATCTTGTGAGTTAGTTTTAGTTTCACCTATATATTTTAGGAATGCTCTCTCCATGTTCTATGCGGAATTCAATTCATTCTTACCACCCCTTCACCATCCTAGAAGCCTAGGAGCCGCTCCTCGTCTTGGCACCCCAATGATCATTTCCCCACCCTCGTCAGATCGGGTATTTAGACTATAGGCAGCTCGACCAAGAAAGCAACATGGACAATCAATGTTTCCTTGATGTCTTTCGCCACTTCGTTACTGACTTCTGTATCGAGGTCGAAAATCACTTCGTCCTCTATCGAAGTGGAATACCACTCTGCTATCCGAGTTTCTTCCTTGCTCTATTGCTTTGAAGGCCAATTTTTTATACAAAGCCGTTTGGCCACAGCATGTTATTATCTACTTGGTTTAATCGAAAGTCTTAGAAATTTCAATGATTAATTTTCTCTATGACTCCCAGTCTTTTCTATTTTTCGGATCTGACCAAACTTTAATATTTATCAATAAAATCAATTTGATGACAACGCAATTTAACCATTGTGGCCTTATTGTATGTGGAATGGAGTTTCTAATGTAGGGAAGTCTCTGCGTGGATTGGTCTACGCTTCAAAACTTTGTGGTTCAAGTTCTATAACTTGGGTTGGAAAGCTACAACTAGATGATGATCCACATTAGATTTAATGTCGGCGAACTAAAAGTTTGCTATTTTGTTTTCTTTATAATGTCAATTGTTGGGTTTTTTGGAGCATCTTATGACGTCGATAGTTGAATTCTTTTAGAGCACTTAACTAATCTCTCTGTATCACGCCAATTCCCTCGTCCTATCGCAATCGAATAATCATCATCATAATCAAGGTAAGACGCCTCTTTAAGTAATCCAAAAAGGACAAAGTTCTACCCTTGACGGTGATCCCCCCAAATCTTCATTGAATAAACGAGCTACTTACAATCATCAAATCTTTGTATATAGCACGAAAGGTAAAAGGGCCTGGTGAGAAGGCAAAATCTTCCACGAAATGGGCAAATTCTAGGTAAACTGAGAAATTTTCCAATGCCCTATAAATGGGAGTGAAAAACGCTTCGTCAGATCATGATGTGCCGACTTGACGTTTGGCCTTCAGCTACATCTCTAAATTTCTAGTGAAGCCAACGAGTCTTGGAATGCACCATTTTCTTCGTTCATGCCTCCAAAAAGTCAATTTTTGCGCACGCGTTTGGTGCGGCATTTGCAGGTGGCTTTGCACCTCTGGAGACCCTCGAGCCTAAATTTTTGTGTTTGGTAACGCAACCTTTTGTGCAAAGTCAAGCTTTGAAAATGCTCGAAGCTCACGGCAAAACCCGTCAACTTTAGGCTTTATCATTTTCGGAACACTATTTCAAGGGTTTAATCAACTATTTTTTCTTTCAATTTTGGCCTTGCTAATATATTAGTATTCCTGTTTTACTCACATTGC
Organism: Syzygium grande; assembly: GCA_024733475.1. NCBI lineage: Eukaryota > Viridiplantae > Streptophyta > Magnoliopsida > Myrtales > Myrtaceae > Syzygium > Syzygium grande. The sequence continues at coordinate 9,511,217 of JAMXDD010000008.1, forward strand.
TTAGATAGAGATAAAGACAGTAGTGGTTGGGAGATTGAGGGATGCCGACATAGCTTCATCGACGGTCGCTTGATGCCGACAAGCTTTGCTTAGACGAGATCAGCCTCAACTTGTGCCAAGCGATGACCTCAGCGCCACCTTAGCCGGGGTTGGCCAACCCCGACGGGCCGTTCCAAGGTCTCGCGGCCTCTAGTCGATGCTTGCCGGGCTCCAGATCAAGCTTACCAATGGTCGCACAATGCCAGCAATCTTCACCCAAGCAAGATCTGTCTCACCTTGGGTCAAGCAATGTTGGATGCAGCCTTAGCTAGGGTCACACAACCTTGACGAGCCTTGCCAAGGTCTTGCGACCTTTATTCGATCCTCGTCGAGGATCACGTGACACCACCAAGCGCAATGCTAGCAAGCTTCGCCAAGGGTTGCTCGACGTCAGCAAAACTTCACCCAAGCGAGATCTATCTCACCTTGGTTCGAGTGACCTCGGCACCTCCTTGGCTGGGGTCCCGCGACCCCAATGAGCCTTGCCGAGGTCTCACGGCCTCTGGATGTTGCTGGCCAGGTTGCAATAGTCCCTATGCTCTCTTTTTTTTTTTTTTTTTTTTGCTGTAATTTTACTCCATTAAAAAGTTGTTTTACTAAAATGTACCCAGAGCCAATTATTCAAACAATATTTGTTGTTTTAGAACACCTTGAGTTAAAGAATTTTGTCTAGATACAAAGTCATCAAGCTAAAATTTTCCCAAACGCACTCTAAGTGCCTTCAGCATAAGAGAAAGGATCATTTGGTCTCGGTTACACTTTCCCCATATTTCACCTAATTTCAACATGGCACAAGTAAACTTAGGTGGGTCAGTAATGGTGGAAGAAGTTTATGTACAAGCACTAAAAGTATAGTTGAAAACTGCTTCCAAACATGAAGAGTACTATTTATACCGACAAAAATGGGCAAACCTCTAGTACTGTGCAGATACCCCTATTTATAAGTTGTTTAATCGATTGACTATGTAAGTTAAACCTTGGCCTCGAATTATTATGAATTCTGTAAGTATATGGATATGCTGTCCCAAGTGTAGTGCCTGCCTCTGGGAACTGATTGACTTGCTGCTCCATTCACATAAAACCAAGAGAATACTCTTAATCCATCGCCAATCGTCATTTTCTTACACCTGTCTCACGGGCCAAAAGTATCCTGGCCGAGAACGAGCCTGTGCAGTGCTTGATGAGGCGGAACTGCTTTTCCTCAACATATTGTTTTCCAGGATAATTTGGCAGATTACATCCTCATAATTGACCTTACTGTGCCTAATTTACATCGCACATCCAGTCTCTAAGCGAGATACAAAACACTTCAGTACAATAATTGGTTTCGACCTGCCCCATAATCAGGAGAGTGACATTAGCTCATAACCAGTTTGCGAACAAGAGGCAAACCCCAACTTCAGAGATCCTCTAAGATGATAGTCATCCCATCCTTGGATTCATAGCACAAACAATCTAACGTCGTTCCCACGAACCAGTTGTATGAATCCTTCTCCATTTCTCATACCTCATTCCGATGCCACAAAACCCCACTTTCAGCTCAGAGGGGTATGGGAGAATTCGGGCCATGACACTCTTCCCCACACAAATTCTGCAACGTCCTCATTGCAAGCTATTCAGTCACGTCCTCACGTTGTTCAACCATCACCAGCCCTCCCTCGAAACTTATATGAATGGTAAATGCTTGCGCAATAGAACAAGTCACTTCACTCCATTAGTTGCTTCCCTTGATAAAAGTTATTATTGAATCTCCAATCACTTGTGCTCTCCCTCGAAAGTGTGGCATCTCAAGCCAATTGTGCTCCTGTGGCCATCATCAGGACACCGGCATCAACTCTCGACCAGTTTGTAGACGGGAACTAACCCTGCCTTCAAAGATCCTCTAAAATGATAACTATCTCATCCGTGCCCCAACGCTACTCTCACAAACCAATTGCATGTGGCCCATAGCAATTACAATCTTATGCTTACTCTATGTCACTGCATATGAAAAAAAAAAATCATTACCTAAATTCATTTCACTAAATTAGCTCCAATCACAAGTCAATATATAGTAATTAAGACAGCGATGGATTTTGTTAGGAAAAGTGAATGGTCCAATACAGTAGTTTATGTAGAAGTATGATTAGTTCTCCCCAATTTCCACTACATATCATCTAGATAGCAAAGTTCATACTATATTTGTATCCAATTAGTCCCTTTAAGTGGGTCCATTTTTCATTTTCCCACTAGTGGACAAAGCATGTGTCTATTGTCCACACGAGAGCACAAAGAAAGAAGAAAGACAAGGAAGGAAAAAACAGCCTCGTCATGTAAACACTAAAAACTGTTTGGAGTCTTATTGAGATGCCACAATTTCTACAAATTTTTCTGTTCCCTATTTGTCTTATTAAACCATCCCCCACATCCTTCCAAAACCACATTTAGACACCACTTCCGTCCACCGGCCGGCCTCTTCTCCACCCTATTAACATTTGAACCAGATGTTTTACATCAATATACTTACTCAATTAGTGTGTGCTTAAGTGCGTGTGTGTAAATATATACACCCTTATTTGATTAATGAAAGAAGACCGTATAAAAAACCCTATCTTTCCTTGTTAGCTTCTATTTTCCTTTCAAATTCCAGCTTTTCATGGCTACCCTCTCTGACGCCTACACAGAATCACCTCTCCATCTTCAGCATATCATCCCCATAGACTTTGATTCTGTTGAAGAAGTGCCGCAATCGCATTCATGGCCTCAATCCGGTGACGAGTCTCCAAGGAGGATGCTCGATTTAGATGGCGATCACTTCTCACTTCCAACCGTCGATCTTGATAGCCCGGATGCGATCGAAATGGTTGGTCATGCATGCAAAATTATGGGCATATTCCAGGTCACTAAGCACGGAATCCCTTCAAGTCTTCTGAGGGAGGTCGAGTCGCAAGCTTGGCGGTTTTTCTCACTCCCGGCGAGAGCCAAGGTAAAGGCCCTAAGGTCCCCCAGTGGAGCTACGGGCTACGGCGTCGCTCGGATCGCACCATTCTTCAACAAGTTCATGTGGCATGAAGGGTTTACCATGATGGGATCGCCATTGGAGCATGCTAGGGAGGTTTGGCCTCATGGGTATCGCAAGTTTTGGTGAGTGATAACTTCCATGCATGGACCATTCATGCACGTAGAGAAGGTGATGATTAGGTAGATGGTTCATTTAGGCATGACTAGGTAGAGCTAGGGTTTGGCTGGAGAAATCTTTCATCAAAGCTTGGTAATAATTAAGAAAGTCTATATAAATCAATAAGTCGATGATAACTGAAAGTACTTTTCATTGAGTGCAAGGAATATGGTCTTCTACTTCAACCCAGAACCTAGTTCAATGCCATTCTAGTACCAAAGGCAAATTAAAAAGGTTAGCTACTATTTTTCCCTAAATTCTTACTTGCATGATGACTAAATTGAACAGTCTTTTTCCCTTCTTTCTAGAGATTCAGATACTACTCCAGAAAGTAGTCAATTTTGTGATTCTAGTGAACATCAATATCAAACAGCTAAAAGAGAGGAGAGAGCTCCATGTTTACTAAAGATTAGAGACACTAAAGCTTGTTATTCAAGCTTCCTACTAAGTGATGCTGAAAATGTCCATCGCATGTTTCCACTTCTTTGGTCTTTATTGTTTATGTAGATCTAATAAACCACTTCTAGCGACAGCTTTCAATATGCTCAACACTTAATTTCTTATTTTAGTGAAAGAGTGATTTTTAATAACGAATAATGCTATAGGTACAAGAATGTATTTTCAAATTTTGGTTTTAAAAGTGATAGAGAAGACTCTTTTGATTACTTAGAATATGTCCCATTGGTTAGTCAATTAACTAGGCTTTGGCATCGTTAGCATTATTGATCTTTCTTCTACTGGCCCTTATCATGTTTTTGTCCTCTCTTGTTCTCTTGTGGTCACGTACAACAGTGAAGTAATGGAAGACTATCAGGACAAAATGAAGGCGCTCTCCGAGAGACTACTCGCCATGGTCCTGAAGTACCTCGGCATATCCAAAAGCGACATCGACTGGCCGCAACTCCGGGGCAACGCATGCGCCGCACTGCAGCTGAACTCATACCCACGGTGTCCCGACCCGGGCCAGGCCATGGGGCTCGCACCGCACACCGACACCTTCCTCTTGACAATACTTCACCAAAACGACAGCGCACATGGACTCCAAGTCCACAGGGAAGGCCGAGGTTGGGTTCCCGTGTTTCCCATCAACGGTGCACTTGTGGTGAACGTGGGTGACATGCTCCACATCATGTCTAATGCCATGTTCCCCAGTGTCGTTCACCGGGTGATCCCAAGCGAGCATAGGCACCGGCTATCGGTCGCTTACTTTTACGGACCCCCAACGGATTTTCGCGTTGGCCCGGTTCACGGACTCACACAGGCCTCAGGCCGAGAGGTCACCGCTCGGTTCCGGTCCATCACGGTGAAGGATTACGTTCAGATGAAGGCCAAGAATCTTGACATGGCACTCTCTATGATTAGGATTAGATGATAAAGAATCAACTCTTGTTTTTGTTCCTTCCTTTTTCCCCTCCCGTCGTCTTCTTTGTAAAGTCTGGTCTCTGTTGTAAGTTTCCAGTCAGGTGCATGACGCATGATTATTCCATAAACCATTTGAACGCACACGTCTCGATGAAACGCCGCTTGTGAAAGGACGAAAGTTCCACGTTTCTGCATTTTAAGAGAGCCCGAAATTGAAACTAATGATTACGTAGTTCATTTGCAAAGCTTCAACAGGTGGAAACCAAAGTCGCCTTAACCTGAACGAAGCAATTATGGTGCGAGTTCTTGTCCTGAGCCTGCGTGTTGGAATTGTGCTTATCTAAACGAGCGAAAAGGAAAAACTCTTCTGTCAACTGTGCCCGCCTCGTTTTTTACAAGTTGAAAGGAAAAGAAGAGGACAAAGAAGAAACAGTTAGACACGTTTTGATATTACATTGGGGCTTGGATCTTTCTTGACGCATGTGAAGATGAGACAAAAAGAGCCTCTTGTCCAGCGATTGGAATTTCTCCACCGTCGCTGTTAGCAGCACATTTTTATCTTGTCAAGCATCATCAGCATATGATGACAAGATGCGATTGCCACGCTTCAAAGCTTTGCAGACAGGTCTGTGTTCGTTCCCATCAGATCGAACCGCCCTGTCCGATTCCCGGTCCGATTCCCAATTCCTACGGTGAACGGGCCCATTTAAAGTAAAGAAGCAGATTCTCATGATAAAATATACAAGTTGTACTAATTTACTGCAAAAGCATTCGTTGATTAAGTGGTTATCTTGTTTATTCATGTTGAAAACCATTATTCAATTCGTGATGGATTCTAAAGAACCTTTTGTTTTTCTAAAAGAAATTTCAAAACTGGTCTAGAATTGATTCAACGAAGGAACCATATTGATTTTGAACCGGGCTCGTCGTTAAAACCGGCGATTCCCGCCTTGAAACCGGGAATTGAACTACTCCTAGGCTGGTTCTAGGTATGCAGCACCGAATCGAATATCCCTAGATTAGGCCCTAAAATGGTGATTCCATGCTACTTCGGTCTGGTTCCCGGATTGAATTGAATCCTCTGCTCACCCCTATCACCCACGTCTTTTCTTGATCTTATGTAAGAATGGCACCGATATTAATTAAAATTAAGAATGACAATAACTAAAAGCCAAAATCGGTGTATCAACCGAACCTCCAGAAGTTAATTGGCTAAGTGGTAAAATGCTTTGTTTGAATACGGTAATGCCAAATTCAAATCAAAGTACTTCTTAGCCAGAGGAAATTTTGGATCTAAGTGGCGGGGATGGTTTGCCTATATTTTGTTAAAATTAGCCGAGGCTAATTAAGGTTCAAGATTTTATATGCTATGATAATAAATTATTTATTAAATTACCTTCAAATTTAGGGGCCAAAAGTGCTTTTTCATTCTTAAAAAAAATACAGAGAATAGTACACGAGGGGCAAAGAAAGCTGGAAAATAGATTGTCACGATCAAGTCAAAAGCAGTAAATTTGAAACCAGACAAGAGTGCATAGTCAAACTTTTCTTCACCTTCCTCTGTCTACAAGTCCTTTCATATGACTTTGTGGTGATCATGTGTCAACTTACGCAAGGGATAATCTTTTTTTTGGTCAAATAAATTACGCATGCAAGGTGAAACAACCAAAATTTCAAAACTTAGATAACCAAACAAAAGATTAATATACACTTCAAGCTAATGTATATGATTTGACATTTGATGGTTATAATAATTAATAACGTAAAAAGCTAATGAAGAAGATAAATCCCAAGTCGATGTTTGATTCACATTCTGGTGTCAACAAATTATAACAAAAAAAATCAAAGTAATTCCAATTCAATTTCGTTCTAAACACACTTTTCTAGTGATCCTGTTAGCAGATCAAATGGAATCTTACTACAGATATATGTACAAGGGTTTGCATGAAGTTCATTAAACAGTAAGGCAGTCCAATTTTCTTTGGAATGTAATGATGAAGATAATAGCTGTTTTTAGGACCTTTATCTTATTTTCTTGACATGTATTTGATAGCTAAAACAACCAATAATTAGATTGAAAGTTCCGTGAACACCTGGAAGGCTTTGAATCAGAAAGTAAAATACCTCCAAAATAGACCAACTTTAGCATCAGTCCAAACGAATCTTTATGAAAATGGAGTTTCTCACTTTTTTTGCAACTCCATGCTATGGCAAGCTTATCTCTAGGCTGAATTCTGTGCAAGTTCAAGAATTCCTGGCGTGATTATCATCGTACAAAGTGAAGTGACAGGTTTAAAGAGAAGCAGCTGTAATGTGTTAACAGAATGACTGGTCTCCTGATGTTGTGTTTGATGATGGGACCGTTTGAACCATGGAAGAGTTTGGGACTTAGGCCAAAACTCTGAAACTGTGTTTTTAATGAAGTGTGACAGAGAAAATTAATTAACAATATCATTGCATTAATCTAATCTTTTGGAGATGGACTAAGCAGTCCTTTTGAGTGGAGTAAGAAATCAAATGAGATTCACAATCATTCTATGATTGAATGTGTGCTGTTTTCATTTCTCTACCATGCCTTTTGCTCTATCTCATGCCAGTAGATTTAAAGATTTTGCCTGAATTTAAGTTATACCAAAATCGAGAATTTCTTGTGAAACCATGGACTCGAGCCCGCGGCAACATCACTCTTTCTTGATCAGAAAAACCATTAGGAACAAGAGTGGCGCCGAGCATACGAACACAGATTCGTGAATTGGTATAACTAGTGATGTGATAAACTGTTGTTAAGTAAAGATGACTAACTCTTCTCATTCTTTTTTCTTAGCATTGTTCTTGTTTACTAACCCACCTTCCAAGATCAGAGAGGGTTAGCTCTTCTTTCTACCCTCCTCTTTCTTGTCCTTTTCTGGGGAGTTTGGAAGTGTATGTGGCTCTGTGCCCCCTTCTCCATGTCTTTTATTTTATTATAATCTGATTTATTTCATGGTGGTGGGGGAGAGGTGATGCATTTTGTCCTTTTCTGAGGATTTCCAAAGTTTTAACTTATTGACAACTAAGGAGACCTTAAAAAACAACGAAATGTAATCAAAAGGATTCCAGTTGCCCATCTGTCCGCCCTGAGACAGGGGCAAATGCTATAGATATTTCTTCTTGCCTAATTCTGTGGCCCACCCAAAATTTGTCCTTGGTAGAAAGAGTTTCAAGAGCATCAAAAAGCAGCATCTAGAGAAGGTGCAATCCTTTCATCCATGATTGGTATACTCAGATATGGATGATTTCATTGTCTCTACTACCTCCTCCATTAATGTTGAGCACAGTGGATCATGAAGTTATAATGTCTTGATTGGTGCATGATGGACAAAACACTTTGTTCCTTCAATCAAGGACCATTTCAAAGGATGATGCGCAACACAAGAACCAATCTTGGCATTGATTGCGGTTCTTCTTAGCTGAATTAAGTGAAGAGCATGCGGCCAAAAGAAGTAAATTAACAATGCAGAGAAAAGCTCTCTTTTTCATTTGTTTTGTTGGGCGCACAACATGACACTTCCAAGTCCCCTCACACGATTCACTAGTGTGTCTACAGAAGAAAACACATGCATATGATGGGATGTCAGGCTTAGTATCGTTTGTGTTGCCCCTTTTGTCCTGATGCCAAAAGGTAACAGATGTAACAGGCTTAAAATACTCTAGTACAAAGATAAGTGCACAACAATCTCTTTAACCCTTTTGCAATAAGATATTTCTTTTCAGAATAGGACAAATCACCCCAACTTGACATGAGAATTTCAACTACTAGCTAGCACCCTTTTCAATCATATAATATCGCATTAGTGCATATCCACAAAGATTTAAAACCCATAAACTAAAAGAAGTCACAAGTAAAGATATTCTCATCATTTAGCTCGGTTAGGAGTAAAAGATGACTATTGGCAAGACCCGGAAATTCATGTTGACCAATAGTTGAACAAGAGAGCTTTACATATTTTAAGTTTTTCTTTAAAATAGGGATGACTAGGAAAATGATGATCCAAAGCTAATCAACTTGGACGAATTATTACATAAAGATTTGACAAAGCAAATAGAAATGTCCAAAAATAATCATATTATTATTATCAAAGGTAAGAAAGGTTGTATTTAGATGATTTTACATCATTCAGAACCTGATTATTGACTTTTGTTGGCTTTGAAAACCATAAACAACAATTTCAGGCCTTGAGGGAACATCAAGAGTAACTAAAGAATATGTCGCTCCATATACTCTGCAATCATTTACCTGAACATGCTAACTGGGACACTCGATCCATGATGCCCCCACATTGAGGATTTTCAGGACGACCAGATGCATGTAGCCTCAATCCTGCATTGCATAGAGACTAGTTTCCTACGCAGGCATGTGGTACACAGGTCACGTGAATCATCTTTACCGAAGGTGCACCCTCATATTAGTTCCACAACTTCACAAACTTCCCATCACCTCAACTTCACATAGTGTAGCAGCATTTCTGGACTGAAGTTCATTTTTAAGTCTCTGGTTTCTCGTGATTACCTCCTGGAAATTGGATGCCTTAATTTAGGCTTCAAGTGCATCGGATGCCTTAATTTAGGCTTCAAGTGTATCGCAAGATCTTGAAGTAATGTAATAGACTAAGCTAATGTACAGCTAAGGATTAGAAAACTAGAATGGAACAAAACTAACATAAACAAGATATGCACAATGAATTGGTATTGATTGGTCATAATATTTTAAAAAGTAAAACTCGTACGAGAAATGGTAACTTCCTCATTGCAGTTGGGCTGTTTGTCATTGCTCCTCTAGAAAGATACTACTAATTTTTCAAACAAATGCCATTTCTTCTATGGTTTCTCTAAATAAGCAGTAAGATATAAGAGAGATCAGATTGTTATTAGTCAATGCCAATTACCCAGTTGATAGAGGATTATAAAACAAGTGGTAATATAACTTGATTGTGCCCTGAACATTAGTTCCTCAGTTGACAGACTCCCAAGAAAATGGAGGATCTGCATCCCTCTTTCTATACATTAAAAGTTCTTTCCCATATACAGATCAAATCATCCTCAACCACCACTAGGCCAAGACCATTTTCCTATTTTATTTGGAGCTATAATGTTACTTAGTCCCACTAAAAAGAGGTGAATTAACAACAAGGAAGGGACTCAGTGATTTTATAATGTCAACTTCACATAGAGATCCCACCATGGTATAAAAGGATCCCTCTGTAGAAAGATGGTTCATTTGTAGTTTCCACCACTGTAGACAATGACCTCAAAAAAAAATAAAAGCCAGTAATAGCCTTTCACAGCATCGTCACAAGAACCACTGATTACGGGATCCAACTCTATCATATGAAAATGGAACACATTTGGCTTCTTTATATTTAGAATGTGAAGTGAGTAATTTTATCTAAGGCACGTAAATGAGGAAGAACAGTGTACTTTAGTTAGTTACTGTTCTGTGGCTAATGGTTACCTGAAGAGATTTCAACAGACTAGAACCACGTCTTTGCCTAGCTGCTGCGGCTGCATACTTCTCCCTGAGTGTTTTACAGACTCTCTGATCTGCCTGGATCCCATCTTGCACTTTCTCTAGCTTCTGCATTACAACACAATCCGTCTTTGCTGACTAATACAAAAAATACTGCTAAAAGAAGAAAGAGATGAAAACTGACGTATAGCTTCTTCATGCTTTTAAGAAAGTTTGTCACGGGCCTCAGTTTTACAACACATAGTTTAAGCATCTAAGACTTAACTTGTCTCAGGCTCAGCCAACCCGAAAGTCTTCCAACACCCAACATATCAAGCATTTTTTCAAAATTTTCATCATGCCTGTAGAGCTTTCCCAATGGGCATCAGAAAATATGTAAAAGTAAAAACTGGAGAATGCGGTACTAGATGTGTAAGTCAATTGACGAAATATTGCAATTAGCTGGGTGGTCTAAGAGACCCAAACACCGAACATAAGGAAAAAGATCAATTGGTGAACAAAGTACCAAGACTAAAAAGAAACATATTAGCACCAGTAGTCTTTCTCCCAGTAAAGATTAGATGGGAAAAGTTCTACCAAGAAACCGTCAATTTATACAAGTTTGACATCCCCGAATATGTTCTTTTAACTAATAAGGCGTCCAACCCTATACAGGAAACAGAGAAGAAGTAGACATATTCAGATGTTTGGAGAGACGTGACAAGAAAAAACAAGTGAGAAAATCGCAACTAAAAGAAGGCAAAAGCAATCTCTATTTTATTCTTAAAACACAAAACCATAGAAGGTTCAGCACAAGGCCGATTGTCCAATCATCACTTAGCTGAACGTACAGCAGTGATGTATAGTTAGTAAAATTGCACATAGGACCATATAATTCGCGTTACAGCTTTGTGCAGTGAAATTAACTCTAAGCCAAGCCGGAGGAGGAGAAGGCACAAAGTTCGTTTATAATTTTACCTGTTTTATGCCCTTCAAAATTCCTTCCATGGAATCAATAAGTTTCAGGCGACCGGCAGTATCACTTATAGCATCTTGAAACTGAATGGAATTACCAACAAAATAGTTAAAGGGAAGGTAAAACTGTTAAAAAATTGATGACCAACCAAAGGCTTATGTTTGTGACAACTTCCTTTAAAAAAATTCTAGTAGTAAAACAGCGCAATGGAAAATTTCCTACATCAGCCTTTTAGTAAAAAAGATACTAAATATTGCATTTACCAAAGAAAATGTCGCGACTTAACATGTTGGCTTCTATCTCACTAAATCTTTCGATGCCAAATGTGATCAACAATGCAGCAAATTATAACTCCTTCAGTAGGAGTTTATGATTGTTGTTGAAAAGCACTACCACTTTGCAGGCACAAGATGCTATTACTTCTAAACCTAATTCTAAAAGAGAAATTTGTGGGGGCTCCATGAGCCCTTTCAAAATGAATTTCACTGCAGCTAGATACTTCTCGTTTGAGGCAACGTTCATGAGACTTGAAGAAAGAAGAAAAGGTATCTGGTAAAATAGAATGATTACAAGAGAGGATGTGGGGAGCACTTCAGAAGAGGAGGGGGAACAGACAAATATTGGGACAAAGACACTATAAGTGCAAAAACTTGTGTAAGATGCTCGCTTTGATGCCAAAAGTTTCCGCGGATCACTTAAGTACTAAACTTTTTGAAAAACGATTACTTAAGTACCATTTTGGCGGAAATCCGACATGATATTTTTATTAATTTCTGAAGCTGATGTGACTCGCCGAAGGATGAGTCAGCATGTACAATCAGCATTTTTTATTATAAATAATTTTTTTTCCTTTTCTTTCTTTTTTCCTTTCTTTTCTTTTTTTCCTTTTCTCCTCTCACTAGCCACCTCGTCAATGGCCGGCCCGACCACCGGCAAAGCCTGGGAAGGGCTGGGCAAGGCCACCCTCAACGGCGATAGGCAAGGCCCATGGCCGGGGTGGCCTCGCCTATCGCCGGTGAGAGATGGCCTCGCCAAATCTGGGTGAGGTGACCCTGCCCGTGACGGCGAGCCTCGCCCGGCGACGGCGAGCCCGCTGTCGATAGGACAAGGCGGGCCTCGCCCAGATCTGGCGAGGCCATCCCTCGTTGGTGATAGGCGAGGCCGCCCCTCATCGCCCTCGCCCATGACCGGCGAGGGGCGGCCTCGCCTATCGCCGGGCAAGGCAGCCTCGCCCAGATCGGGCGAGGGTGATCCTCGCCCAGCCCTTCCTAGGCCAGCCACCGGCAAAGCGGCCAGCAAGGGGAGAAAAGGAAAAAAAGAAAAGAAAGGAAAAAAAAAAGAAAAGGAAAAAAAAATATTTATAATAAAAAATGCTGATTTTGCATGCTGACTCGTCCTCCGGCGAGCCACATCAGCTTCAAAAATTAATAAAAAATGCCACATCGGATTTCTGGCCAAAATGGCACTTAAGTGATCGTTTTTCAAAAAGTTTGATACTTAAGTGATCCAACGGAAACTTTTGGCATCAAAGTGAGTGTCGTACACAAGTTTTGACACTTGTAGTGTCCTTGTCCCGACAAATATTACTCAAGATCTTTGATCTATAATGTTATACCTGGGAATTTAGCGAATTCAATAACGATGTTTCCTTCAGCATTAGCTCTTTAATCTCCAAAAGTGCATTATATGTTGCGTAGTATTTACATGTTTGTCTATGAATTTCCTGGAAATTAACAAACAAAAAGAATTGTAATTGCAATGTCAGCACTAAGAATAGTTTACACACAATGTATAAGATACAAAGACGCAAAGCTTCAAAAAACGAACTCCTCACCGCAATATTCATATTCAACTCAGAAAAGCGGCGTTCATACCTGCAAAGAGAGCACTTTGGTTACCAATCCCTAAAAAACTTACTCTCATACTAGGGGAAAAAGTTTTCCCTTAAACCAGACCCAGATTGATCCACTCTGATTTAGTTCAAAACTGAAAACGTGTTAATAATGGTCTGCACAGCAAGTCTGTTTTAAGAGTCAACTAGGAAGCAAATCATCATGTGAACAGGATCAACTATCTAAAGTTAACAAGTAGTAGCAATACTTCAAAGGAGAGGAGGAGGCCTGAAACTAGAGTTTGGATCTCATCAATGCAGGGTCCCATAGCTTAATTCATATTTTCATGGCAGAGCATTACTAACAACATCCAAGAAGGAGAAGAACAAGAATGAAAATAGATTTTGGATCTTCAATTAGACAGGAAAAGAACAACTAAGGAGAAATGGCTAGATGTGTTGGAGCACCAGCACACATTATATCGATTTATAACCTATGTTATGATTTTGACACAGACTACAATGCTAAATAAAGAAAATACCTGTCGCTGGCACCAGAGTAAGGACTAGGAAATGATAAAACTAGTTTATGGAATCAAAACAATGAAATCAGGAGTCAAATTAAAATTGAAAAATCTGCATGATAAAAGCAGACCACCTCATCATAGATTCTAGAGAAATCCAAAAGACAAAAGTAGGGCAAGGGAGAGGGAGAACATACTGAATGAGTTCCGACTGAGAAGGCACATCTTCAAGTTGCCGCTTTACAGACAATACCATCCTCAGTCTAGCCGCTAGTTCCTACCATTGAGAATACATCATGCACCATAAATGAGAATTGCAGGACCCCTAACTTTCATGTACAAAAGAAGCTCAATAGGTATGAAAGCAAAGCTATGTCACTGGACCAAAAAAAAATCAGACATGCGATAGCAAGTCATTTGCTACCGCGTTCTACCAAAGAAATCAAAACAAAAATAATATCCAATTGAAGAAATCTATCACTCAAAGGTTGCCTGCAAAAATTGATTGCTCTACTACGCAGAGAGGGAGCTTCTATAACTTGATCAATGGCAGCAGTTTACTGGATAGATATCAGAATCAAAATATGACAGGTTTGAAATCCCAAAAGTATTTTTATGCAGTTGATACACCATGGGTTTCTTTTATCAAAATGATTGCGGTCTTATAAGAAAATTTGCATGCACTGTTATAACAACATGAACATAAAATCAAAGAAGAAATCTTGACCAAATTTTTATGACAGGACGAGATTTGACTAGAGCCATCCAATGTCAAATTCAAAGATAGACCAAATTAAATTCACAACAAGCAGAGAGGATATGCAGCGAATTGCACTAGCTAATTAGCAATCCATCTCAAACGCTATTCGTCTCATCCATTGAACTAATGGAACGGCCCCCAGGAGCAGAGAGCTTCCATTATGTTTCTGCTCATTATAATCCGTACAAGTTACAAAGGGTTGGCAGAAGAAAGCATCAGCTAAAATTCTTAAGCAGAAACAATGAAGATGAACACAAAGTAATATAGCAGCTCTTTGGGTGGGATAGAAAAAAAGGACATCAGAATCCCAGCGAAAACTACCTGCTCTCAACATGATCCTTATATCCCTATCACTTGTGATTTGGACCATGCAAAACATTTCAATTCATACACAGATGGTATGAATGAATATTGTTGACTAGCCTCTATAATGCTCAATCACTGACTAACTACCATGGCTCAAAAGTGTTTATCAGATATATGCAAGAAATTATGGATCGGTGATATTCTGGCAGTGGACCAATATATACAATCAGATGACATAAGTCCTAGAGGAGAGTAATAAGACCCAATACCTTCTTCGCAAGGTGCAACTTTTCCAATGACATGCTAATACAATGATCTAGATCATCATGGAGACTCTTGCTATCACAGTCGTTGGATATTTTCTCTTCCAAGTGAATAATCTTGGTTTCCAAATCTGATTTCTTTGCAGCGTAGTCAGATTGGAGATCCAATTCTTTCTTTTCCAAGACCTGTAGCCATTCCCATTACGTAATGCAAAAGCGGGAGCAAAAAGCTCAAAGTTATCGGGGAAAAAAAAAATAAATAAGGATCTACACATGACAGATGATGAGAGAATATGGTAGGACATCAACATCCTGGCCGACCCCAGAAAATGAAAATGGACATTGATTTGAGACTAGATTAATAGTTGGTCCAGGAACAAAAGTATTAGCTTAAAAAAAAGGTTTAGAAACATGTCTAAATAGTAGAGGGAGAATATCCACCTTCAGTGACTCCATGAGCAACATTAATCTGTGAACCACAGAATCAACTCTTGCTGCCCTGATTTTCTCATGTAAGAGTTGCATCTCTTCTAAAATATGCATTCTCATCGGCTTCTGGCCAGGAGAAGAAGAAAACTAAAGTTACCACCAGATGGATCTAGCTACCACAGGAAACAGAGAAAAGAGATTCTGCCTTTTGCAGAAAGTACTCCTAAATAAGTGTTAATCTCTTGCATGAATCCGAATTAATTAGCTCCAACCATTATAGCATCTCACTAAACTTTTCCTCTCAATCATTGTATCTTGACTCAAAAGTAGTTCTTGGAACACCTAATCCACCAGCAAGCTGCCAAAGAGTATTTTCCCGATCTTTAGTGAAAAGTCCTGTGAGTATTATGTGTGTCTCTAGAGCAAAGATGGCATGATCCTAATAGCAAGAGAGATTCATTTTACGACAGAAAGGAAGCTACATTAGCACGTAAAGATGTAAAACTAGTTCAGAAGCATGGCACCGTACCAATTAGCGAAACTTACCTCATCCCCCGCAACTCCATTGCGCATCCGAACATGATTGACCAGCCACTGTGCAACAGGATACACATTTCGGACCTCGAGGTTGTAAATGTCCGAAGTTTGCAGAGGGAGCGGGCAGTTAATCAACTTTAAAGCTTCTTCAACACCGTGACTTGCTTCCCTGAATAACAACACAAACGCCACAAACGCGACGAAAGAAGTTCGATCCGAATACCCAATTGCCTTGTGATATGATTGCAAAAATAGGGCAATATAAACTGAATCAATGTGACGCCCCGAGAAGCAAATAATTTACTTGAGCAAGAAACACAGGATTTAGGCCAAATTGGTCAAGACCCAAGTTCCCCTCAGAACTCATATTAACCAAAAGGAATGCATGCTCTCTAACAACCAACAACCTCAGAACACAGGTGTGCAAACTTCATCTTGAGCAGTGCTATGATGTGAAACTCAAGAGGGTTCACCACACCCCCATGTGGTGTCACTGCTATCAATGATCAACCCACTAAAACGAACGAACGGATCGAAACAAAGGAACGTCCTTTCTTTCATCTCCCCCATAAATGTCTCATCTTAGGACAACTACTGTCGACAGAGGAGCTAACCCAAATTGTAAATACAAGAAGCAATACAAATACGCTCTCCATCTAGCGCCCGCGCTGCGCACAGTAGAGAGAGAGAGAGAGAGAGAGAGAGAGAGAGAGAGAGAGAGAGATTGCCTGATGTTATCTTGAGTTAGAGTCTCAGGCGGAGGGAGGCTGAGCGCGGGATCGACGGCGCGGATGCACCGGGACGGCGCGGCGGCGTCCGGCTGGCGGGGCCGTCGTGTCCGGCCAAGGTCGATCGACTCGAGGAGATCGATGACGGGCTTCGGCTGACTCGAGGAATCGGACGGTGGCTCGGCCATCTCCAGAGTCGGAGCCGCCTTTTCGCCGTTAGATCTTCCCTTTACTATTGTAGAGCGGATTCGCGAGCCTGAACAACAGGGCTAAAATTGGGTGATAGCGTATTTTCTTTTCCTACTAATTTTCTCCACCTATATAATAACTCAGTGCAAAATAATTTTTATTTTTTGAGTTTATAAAGTTTTAAGCTTTAAGTGAAAATGGATTCCTTGTTTTTTTTTTACGGTATCTATTTCCGGAGATTAATCGACCAAATTGAATCTCCACAAATTTCTTAGATAAACTCGGGTTAAGCTAAAAATCAAACAATCCGTGCTTGATCGAAGCTCAATTGAGATCAATTCTGTATCTATGCCAGCTTCAATTTATAAATGAGCCCTAGATAGACCGCAAACGATCTCATTATTTATTCCGTATGAGTAAAATTGATAGCTTTAATTTACTATGAAAAATTGCAGGGACGATAGGATAAGCCCACTGAATATAAATCTTCATTCCGTTCTTAATAATATGCAAAATCATCACCTGCCCAAGACGCATTCACATTAAGAGAGAGAGAAACTAGTATAGTAGTTCATTAACATGGAGAGATGCACACTTTAGCATGTTTGATTGATTTGTGTTTCTTCATTTGAGAGGGAGATCATCACCATATCACCATATGAGGAATCATCAAGCATGAATGAAGGCCCTAAGTTTGTGTTACATTCAATTGTTTCTCATCATTCTTATATCATCATCTTCTCCTCAAGCAGCAGGAAGCAAATTAACTCCATGTGATAGAAAGTGTCTAGGTCACAATCATCGAAGTTGTTGGTAAAGGAAATTCATCCGTCTCAAGAGATAACCGTGACATCTAGTTGGACAAGACATCCGCCAAAGAGGTCGCTTCCGAACTATCCGGCAAATTTGGCAAACCCACATGGAAGAGGAACCTAAGAACGCTATACAATGAAAGGAAAATGATGCTAATATTTCCTGAACTTCAGTCTGATGCACAATGTTATCCTTGGACTTTTGATTCGTTCGATGCGGCCGTTGAACTATTCCTAAATGTTCAAGTGTGATCCTTTTGTTGATCAAACAAATAAGAAAGTCACCGCAAGTCCCTCAACTATTACGAAATGTGCATAATCCATAACAAAATTAAATCAATTTATCAATATTAATCACAAATTTTCAAAATTACATTATTACCTAGATTTTAGAATACCTTTTCATTTCAATTCATTTCTTAAATAAAAAAATGCCATCTTTTTATTATCTTTTTATCTTGTTGATCTTTACAAATATTACGATAGGTCTACTTAAAGCATATTTTAACTTATAATCTTTATGATAGAAAAATCAAAACTCTCATTTAGAGTTATATCAAGTTGTCCATTTATTATTATCGTGATATGTAAATTCTAAACCCGATATTAATTTATCAATAGATGCTAATACATTTTTCAATCTAATCTTGTTTCCAATCTTTTAGATAGATAAAATTTCTCAGCCTATGTACTTCTCGTTATTTAAATTTAGTCCAGGAAAAAAGCCCAAACCCTTCATTGCCCAACACAACACATATGCTCCTTCACAAGAGAGGAATGCAGCAGATCAACTTGACATTATCGGACCAGAACTCTCCCATGATGTAGGAATTTCTACAGTCCATCGCCAGCCGTGGCTCGTTATGTATGATGGGACTCTGTATTTAGCCCCACCACATGCATAAAACCTGCTTGGTAGGAACAATGAGCAAAGACAGGAGAACCTTCGCGCGGCACGGCGGGTGAACAGCATTATGCACATCGCCGGGCGGGAGGGAGAACGGAACTAAGATGAGTTCCGTGATGCGGCAAAGGATCTTTAGCTTAAAAATGATATGATGGAAGGCGATGCAAGGGCGGGGCGAGTCATGATCTCTCGCCCGACCAGTACCAAGTTGATCCAGGATTGAAAGTTTTCTATATCCTACCACCCCAGACCTTCCATTTTCATTGTTCTGGTTGCGGGCCTTCTCAAACAAGTCACAAAGGCAGGCGAGAGCGCGCCGGCAGAGAGAGAGAGAGAGAGAGCCTGGGTTCGCATGTTAGTCCCAATGTTGTTTGTGTGTTCTGCTGCCAAACTAACCTACAAAGTGGAGGGCATAAAACAAAACTGACCGGAGAATTTGATATCACTATGAGCCAAGCATTTCAGACGAGCATCCCATTCTTGCAGATCCAATTCCCCCTCGATTCCGCTGAAAACAAGTTACTTTTACAGCTGCCTCTAGCTTTCTCACTCGACAGCAATACAATATATGGTACCACTATTATATCTTTGAATATGAGGTGTGCCGACGGTGCCTTCGTCGCATCATACAAAACATGTAACAGTAGTGATTTAGTAGAACGCCTTGATTGCAACATATGCAAACACGCAGTTATTAGAAGAAAAGAGTTTGCCCCCCAAATTACTCACGAATGCATCATTCACACGAAGAAATGACGACTTCAACATGTCCTCTATATTTTTCGCACAGTAACTATTATATGAAAGATTCCATTTGATCACCCAATGGATGGAATCACCAGAGAGAGTAACTATCTATTAGGCTCAGATTTCGTAAAATCCGTGTGCAGTTATTCCTCAACACAAGAAAGGTAATACCTCAATAAAGACTACAGCAGGGGCCAATAGGCATGCGGCCCTGATGGTAAAGGGGATTGGAGGGCGGGGACGCTAGTATCATAAGTGCGGAGTTTGACTCCCGTCCTCTATAAGAGGCAAAGTAAAATTTAGAGAGTGGTGAGAGTTAGAGATAGGACACACAAAAAAAATTAAAAAAAAAAAAAAGATTACAGCAGGGGAATACTTTCTTAGAAGTCCCATTAACCTTTTTCCTTCCCTTCACCCATTCTTAGAGTTGGTAGATCCACTTGTTTCCGAGGGATGGAACCGAAACATAGTTCAACCCATCTCAAGCTCTTAAACACCTAGAAACGCAAGGGTTCCTGGAAATCTGTTTCTTTTGGCCCTTTCAGTTGATGAGAACGAAACCGACAATGAGAATTCCAATCCAACCAAAAAAGTATATGACATCGAAGTTCGAGTAAGAAAGACATGGCATGAATACCAAAGGAGAGAAGTCAGCAATTATCAATGTAGAGTCCTATCCAAGAACATTTCTTTCTCTACGGAAGGGCCAAACATTACAGGTCACTGAAGCATTCGCAGAAAACTTCAGCTTGACAGAAGAAGTCATCCCCCGATGTACAACAACAACGAATGTCACAAAGTTAAATCCCATTGCTCATGAGAAGCTTTATATTTTTATCAGTGAGACGACACCAACTGGGATAATGAGGCAACTGATACAAGGACAAAATACAAGAACTTTGATGGGAACAGGAAATTCAGTCTTCCAAACTGAGCGCGGAGGACAAATACCTGGAGATGCCAAAGTAACTCTTCCACAGCTTCACTGTCTTGTCGTGACTAGCTGAAGCAACCAGGCCTGTCACATTTGACACTGCTAATGCAGCAATTAGTCCATCATGAGCCGGCAAAGACATTGTCTTATTCTCGGCCATATTCCAAAGCTCCAGGGTCTGCAGAGAATTTTCAATTAGTTAAACCAAAGCACAGTGAAACCAAGATCTTATGGGGCAATAGAAGTCTAAAGAGTCTATTCACGTGACTTGTACTTTTAGTTAAGGCAAATAGCTTTTGCGGTTCTGTCTTTTAGTTAAGGCAAATAGCTTTTGCTGTTCTGTGGCTCTTGTAGAGCCAGCTTCAGAAGCCATGATTCTGAAATTGCCAATTAACCGGCCTTCACTACTTCGAGGGATAGTGAGAAAGATGCCATATTTGTACAACACAATCACTTGACATTTTAGATACTCATACGCCTAATTAGAATCCCAAGAAGCTCACTAGAAATTTCTTATATAATCCTAAGAATTCATAAGATTTGGGAACATCAAACCATGGACTTACATCTTACTTCTCCTATATACGGAGATATAATGCACATGAAAATGCTAATATAAATACTTCAAACGTGTCACTTACTTGGTAGCATCCAATCACCAAAATTGAAGGATAAGTTGGGTGGAACACACAGGAGTGGAACTTGTTTCCATTGCAGCTCAATTCGCGTACACAGTCCCATTCACTACCCGACCCAACTGCCCAAACTCTCACAGAGTTCTCACTGACAGACGCAAGTAACTCGCCAGTAGAATCCCAACACACAGAATCGATTGACTTACTATGCCCCTGCTTCCAAAATTCAGATTCATGCAGGAACTATCAACATGTTACGAGAAGGAAAACAAAAATAAAAAAGGTAACAACTGTGACTATCTCAAAGAGTAGAAAGACTCACTTAAATTAAAAGGCCCTGCAATTGAAAGAGTAACAATTTCAATAAGGAAAAGACAGATGCAAATCATAAAATTCTCTGAAAGTTGACACACACCTAGAAACTAATTGTGTCATTAAAATAGCATCCGTAAATGGTGACACATACTTGAACGTCGTATACTTAAATACAGCAGATAAAAAGATGACAAGCTTAGATGACAAACTTTTCACTTACTATTATTTCTCATCTGGATCGAGCCTCAAACCTAGACCTGGGAAAATGACTTTATTAAGGCCAGTTGACTCGTACATATTCAGCAAGCCAATAGGGTCACCAAAAGACCTTAGCATAATAAACGAAATATCTCCCTTCACCACTATAAAATTTTGGCTGAGACGAAATAATAGCTTTTATTCTAATGCTCAGAGAAAGAAAACATATTGTTGTTTAAAATTTCAACACAATAACAGAGCATGAACTATAGCCATCAGTAGCAAGCATACAATGCAATGGCGTAAAATTCAACCGTTAACAATCCCCATTTGACTAGACCGAATAAAAAGGAAAAAGTTACTAAAAATTCAACCTGCAAGGTTTGCCTGCACGCTTGTGTGTCTACATCAAATATATGTACAGCATCATCTGCAGTTGCAGCAAGATACCTTCCAAGACGCGGTTGGAATCTCGTGTGGGTTAGGCCACCCTGATTCACGAGCAACATAAGTTATACGATTTAACAGAACCGAGATGTACTTGATGCACCATCTCACTAAAACCCGCAAGGGACAACACAATTAGTATGGTAATTTAGATTGATTTGTACCCTGAATACCCTCGAACAGCTCCCATTATAAAAGCTCCAGTATCTTATCTCACCATTCCAATCGCAAGAGCAGATAAGATCATCTCTATCTGGGTGGAAGTCCAGAGACATAACAGTAGAAGAATGCCCCATAAAAGTCCGAAGAGGATAACCAGGCTGAAAGGCACAAATGATCCATTGATGATACCATATGCACAAAGACATTTAACATAGAGCCAACAAAAGTGAAGCTAAATACATCCTACCACAATGGGAAAAAAAAGGCAGTCATTTAAATCTAAGCAAGGTCACATGTATGTTTGCCCTCTACATTGACCAACAACTACCAACACAGGAAACTCTTAAAACATGATCATTATCAGGGTAAAATCAAGGAACCTCGACATTGAGCTTCCAAAGGAATGCATAAAAGCCAAGAAGGATAAATGAAATCCTAATAGTTACAGACACTATCTCATGTAAAGGCCACACAACAACTGCAATAGAAGTCTTCACTGGGAAAACAGCAATTCATTGAGCTCTGACAGGATGCTCTCAAAATGATCTATGAAGGAAGTAGCCAAAACTTCACTTGATCATTATCACAAGAGGATACCCATGGCAGAATTTATCGATACCAGCAGGCTCCGGAATGCCAGTTTCAAGGGTAATAAGAGGAGTTGATCATCTCATGCAAACAAGTGTGGAAATATAGAGAACTTGATATATTAAAGCAACTCTCTAGGTTTTAAAGAAGAGTCAGATTGCATAACCATTCACATGGACACTTAGGCAATAATTCCTAATATCAACTCAATATATATATATTCCCAAAATTTAATGTTCAGATTTTAGAACAATGGCAACCCTAATTAGGCTACAAGCCTAAAATCGACCACAGAGTCATTTCTTATTGATGTTTCAAGCGGCAACAAGCTAAAGACGGGGATATGTGAATATCTAAATAATAAAAGGTGACCAGCTTTAATTAAAAGTCCTGCTCCATTCCTGTAAACGACCAAAATCTTCTGTGGTCATCTCTAAGGGACAGACTACCAACTTCTTCACCCTTTGCCATCATGCACTAACTATACATTCAAAGTCCTGTCAATTAACTCATGCTAATAAATCTGCTTGCTTGGAGCGACAAGTGTAGATCATGTTCTAAGTAACTTTCCAGGGTATGTAAAAAAAAAGCTTTCATCAGATTGTTCATTCCAGAAACAACAAACTTGTAACAGAAGCACTTATATCACTGTGGCAAAAAGTTTTGAAATTTCATCAGTACATATTGTCAGACAAGCACCTCGTGTAGTTCAGTATATCAGAAGGCTGTTGCAAGAAGCATCAAAGACAAAAGGAATTGAAAAATCTAAAAAAACGCCAGTGTCAAAGAGATATTATGTTCACCAACATTGTCAGCATCCCAGACTCTGACAGTCTTGTCAAAAGAAGATGTTGCCAGGCGAGGCATGGTTGGACTAAAACGAACATCTGTGATCAAAGAAGAATGTTCTTCCAGAGTTGTTTTTGGCTTTAAAGTATCTGCATGCCACAGTACAGCCTGCATAATCCAGAAATTTAACCCTCCCACGTTACACTATGGCAGAAGACAGCATATCATCATGTCTACATAAAACTGCCCGTACTTACTTTCTTATCATGTCCACCAGTAGCAAGCAGTTTCCCGTCTGATGAGAAGTGGCAACAGACAACCTTGCCGGTGCTTGCTCGAATAGTACTCACTTCAGTAAATGAGAATTCTGTAGCACCAAATTTGAACACTACGAGAGAAACTGCGGAAGACACTTCATCATTCAGCCTACTAGGGAAATGATTCTGAATCAAACCTCAATTAGTAGGACCTGAGAATGGTATCTAAATTAACAACAAAGAAGAACATCTTAAGGTAAAGTTCTTCCATTAATTATCTAAGGATATTCGTCACGATTTTATGGTTAATGACAAATTACCTCGAGGAAAGTTATACCTGACTTCAGAGGCGGGCTAGTTATCATCATGTGACAACTGGTGACATTGGGTTCTTTTCCTTCTTTCCAGATACATAGAAAGCGATAGAGAGAGATTACAAATTATCTTGTCCGTTCATTAGTCAAAGGCTCGTTGTGAAAGTCTTTTTTCTTCGTTGCAAATTAGTTTACTGAGTTTGGTCCTTTTTTCTGCTTACCCTACTTATGTTTCTCTGTTTGTCGGTCAAAGGTAAGTCCTTCTGAAACTCTTAAGTAGTTGGTTCTGCATGGTTCTCTTCTGTTGCTACCAGCTAAACTCTGAGCTCATTGAAGCCTCCAAGAAATAGGAGGCTAACAGATTTCTTTCACTGCCGTACACACAACAGATGCAAATTTCGAGCAGAAAACAACAATTACTAAGATGGGCATGTCACCAAAATTCCTCACTAACTGGGAGAGTTCTCAGGCACCTTCGCTGACATCCATGCAGCGACCAACAGTATGTCGACGATCTGTCTCATCACGAGATACAGGTCGATCCATTTCTGCCTGCAAGCGAAGGCCCAGATCAATACTGAGCAACACAACAACCGAATTCATTCTAGAAGATCATCGCCAATCAAAAGGCGAAAGTCTAAATCTGGCTGACCGACTGATACGAAGGCGATGGAAGACTTCCACCAGTACCATCAGCGCCAAACATCATTGACGGCTTGGTATCGTGTTGGGGCTTGGATCTTTCTTCACCCATGTGAGGATGAGACAAAAAAAACAGCCTCTTGCTCTGCGATGGGAAAATTTCTCCGCCGTCACTGTTATCAGCTCATCTTTATGTTCTCACGCATTAGCACACGATGACCAAGATGCGCTTGCCGCACTTCAGAGATTTTCAGACAGATGCGTGCGTGTCCGTTCCAATCAGATTGAACCGCCGAGTCCCACAAAAAGCATTTGTTGATCAAGTGGCTATCGATTCAATTCTTAATGCGCTCCTAGCACATTTTTCTTCTAAAAGATACTTCAAAACTGATTTAGAATTGATTCCATCTAGAAACCGAACTGGTTGAATCAGTTCCATAGTAGAACCGGCGGTTCCAACCTTGGAATCGATAATTCAACCGGTCCTAGGCTGGTTCAATCCTCGAACCAGTGGTTTCATGCCAGTTCGGTCTAGCTCCCAAGTTGAATCGGATATGATGCTTGCCCTTATCACACACGTTTTTTCTTTATGTTTTATGCAAAATAGACACTGATATTAAGTAAAATTAAGAATGACAAAATAACTTAAAGCCAAAATTGGTGAGGGGGAGGCTGAGTTCGGGATCAAGGGCACGAATGCACCGGGATAGTTTGGCAATGAGCGAGACGGAGTCCGATGGATGTGGACCTTGTACCCGGCCAAGATCGATCAATTCGAGAAGATCGATGATGGGCTTCGCTTGAGGAATCGGACATTGGCCCGGCCATCTCCAGAGTCGTAACCACCTTTTTGCCGTTAGATCTTCTCTTTATTATTTAGAGAGTCTTGCGAGCCTAAAAAACAGGGCTAAAATTGGGAAATAGTACTTTTCTTTTCTTACTAATTTTCTCAATTTATATAACAACTCTGCCCAAATAATTTTTATTTTTTGAGTTAAAAAAGTTTTAAGCTTTAAAGTAAAAATAGATTCCTTGTTTTTTTATATGATATTTATTCTCAAGATTAATCGACCAAATTAAATCTCTACTAACTTCGTTGATAAATCGTGAGTTAAGATAAAAAAAAAAAATCAAATGATTCGTACTTGATTGAAGCTCAATCGAGATTGATTCTATATCCATTACCAACTTGAATTTATGAATGATCCTTACAGATACCAAAAATTATCACATTGTTTATTCCTTATAAGTGAGATTGACAACTTTAATTCACCACCAGAAATTGCAGGGACAATGGAATAAGCCCATTCAACATAAGTCTTCATTCCGTTCTTAAGAATATGCAAAATCATCACTTGCCCTTACCTAATATAGGAAATTGTCCCTCCCAAAATTATTAACATGAAGAGAGGGAGAAAAACTAGTATAGCAGTTCATTAACATGGAGAGATGTACACCTTAGCATGTTTAATTGATTTGTGTTTCTTCATTCGAGAGGGAGATCATCACCATATGAGAAATCATCAAGCTTGAACGAATACCATAAGTTTATGTTACATTCAATTGTTTCTCGTCATTCTTACACTATGATCTTCTCCTCTAGCAGCAAGTAAGCAAATTAACTCCATGTGACAAAGAATGTCTGAGTCTTGATCATCGAAATCGCTGGTAAAGGAAATTGATCCGTCTCAAGATAACATTGACATTAAGTCAAACAAAACATCCACAGGTGAGTTCGTTTTGAACTATCTGGCGAAGCAGGCAAACCCACATGGAGCAAGAACCTAAGCATAAACTACAACGAAAGGAAAATGATACTAATAAATTTTAGCTCAATATATAATATGATCCTCGGACTTTTAATTCATTCGATGTGACCCTTAAATAATTTCTAAATATCCTATGTAATCCTTATGCTTGATCAAACAATGAAGAAAGTAGCCACAAATCCCTAAACTATTGTGAAATGTGCAATCTAGTCCTCAAACTCTCAATTCGTCGAATCTAGTCAACTTTCCATAATAAAATCAAATCAATTCTTTGGTGCTATTCGCAAATTTTCAAAATTACACTATTGCCTATATTTTAGACGTTCTTTTCATTTTAATTCATTTCCCAAATCAACAAAAAACAAGAGGCTCTTTTTGTTACTTTTTTACATTTTTGGTCTTTATAATTATCATCACACTTCTAGTTAAGCATATTTTAACTTATGATCTCTAAAATAATAAAAGTGGAGCCTCATTTCAAATTGTATTGGAGTATCTAAGTATTTTCATTACAATACCTAAGAACGATACTTATTTATCTATAAATACTAGTACAAATATTAATCCAAATCTTGTTTCTAACATTTAGATAGATAAAATTTGTCATCTGTTGTATTTCGCGTACTCTTAATTAAATTTATTTGAAAGAACTCGAACCCTTTATTGCCCATCACATGCATACGCTCTTTCACAGGAGAGGAATGCAGCAGATCAACTTGACATCATCGGACCAGAACTCTCTTATGATGTAGGAATTTCTACAGTCAATCGCCAGTCGTGGCTCATTATGTATGATGGGACTCTGTATTTAGCCCCACCACATGCATAAAACCTGCTTGGTACGAACACTAAGCAAAGACAGGAGAACCTTCGCGCGGCACGGCAGGTTAACTGAATTATGCACTTCACCGGGCGGGAGGGAGAACGGAACTAAGATGAGATCCGTAATGCGGCAAAGTATCTTTAGCATAAAATGATATGACTGAAGGCGATGCAAGGTCAGGCGAGTCATAATCTCTCGCCCGACCGGTACCAAGATTATCCAGGATTTAAATTTTTCTATATCCTACCACCCCAGACCTTCCATTTTCATTGTTCTGGTTTGGAGCCTTCTCAGACAAGCCACCAAAAATAAACGGTTCCGACCAAACCAAAGGCAGGCAAGAGCGTGCCGGCAGAGAGAGAGAGAGAGAGAGAGAGAGCCCTGGTTCGCATGTTGTTTTTGTGTTCTGCCACCAAACCAACCTACAAAGTGGAGGGCATAAAACTAACTGGAGAATTTGTTATCACCATAAGCCAAGCATATCAGACGAGCATCCCATCGCTGAAAGCAAGTTACTTTTACAGCTGCTTCTAGCTTTTTCACTCCACAGCAATACAATATACAGTACCACTATCTAACTTTGAATGCGAGGCATGCCGACGGTGCATTCGTTGCATCATACTAAACATGTTACAATAGTGATTTAGTAGAATGCCTTGATTTCTACATATGCATGTACACGGTTATTACAAAAAAAGAGTTTGACTCTCAAATTGTTCACCGATGCAGCATTCACACGAAGAAATGAGGACTTCAACAAGTCCATCATATTTTTCGCACAGTAAATCTTGATTCGTTTCAAAGGCTACTCTCATATGAAAGCCACTATTTAATCACCCAATAGATGGAATCACCAGAGAGAGTAACCATCTCTTAGCCACAGATTTCATATTATCCATGTGCAGTTATTCATCGATACAAGAAAGGTAATATCTGAATAATACTACAGCAGGGGAATACATTTTTAGTAGTCCCCATAACCTTTTTCCTTCCCTTCACCCATTCTTAGAGTTGGTAGATCCACTTGTTTCCTACGGATCTCACCAAAACATATTACATTCCATCTCAAACTCTCAACACCTAGAAACGTGAGAATTCATTGAAATCTGTTTCTTTTGGCCCATTAAGTCGCTGAGAATGAAACCAACGATGAGAATTCCAATCCAACTAAAAAAGTATATGACATCGAAGTTCAAATAAAAAAGACATGGCATGAATACCAAAGGAGAAAAGACGGCAATTATCGATGTAGCCTATCCAAGAACATTTCCTTATCTAAGGGCACTGAAGCATTCGCAGAAAGCTTCAACTTGACAAAAGAAGTCACCAACCAATGTACAACAGTAACAAATGTCACAAAAGTTAAATCCCATCGCTCATGATAAGCTCTAAATCAGTATCAGTGAGACGACACCAACTGGGCGTACTGAGGCAACTGATACAGGGACAAAATACATGCACTATAATGGGAACAGCAAATTCAGTCTTCCAATCCGAGTGCGTAGGACAAATACCTGAGGATGCCAAAGTATCACTTCCACAGCTTCACTGTCTTGTCGTGACTAGCTGAAGCAACCATGCCTGTTGCATTTGACACTGCCAATGCAGCAATTAGTCCATCATGAGCTGGCAAAGACATTGTCTTATTCTCGGCCATATTCCAAAGCTCCAGGGTCTGCACAGAATTTTCAATTAGCTTAGACCAAAGCACAATTAAACCAAGATCTTATGGGGCAATAGAAGTCTAAAGTCTATTCTTGTGACTCGTTTAAGGCACGTAGCTTTTGCTGTTCCATGGCTCTTGTAGAGCCAGCTTCAGAAGCCATGATTCTGAAATTGCCAATTAACTGGCCTTCACTATTTCGAAGGATAGTGAGAAAGATGCCTGATTTGTACTACACAATCACTTAATATATTAAAAACTCCTGAGCCTGATTAGCATCCCAAGAAGCTAGCTAGAAATTTCTTATATAATCCTAAGAATTCACAGGATCTCGGAACGTCTAACCATGGACTTATATCTTACTTCTCCCATGCATGGAGCTATAATGCACACGAAAACTCTAAAATAAATACTTCAAACGTGTCACTTACCTGGTAGCAGCCAATCACCAAAAGTGAAGGATAAGTTGGGTGGAACACGCAGGAGTGGACCTTGTTTCCATTGTAGCTCAATTCATGTACACAGTCCCATTCACTACCTGACCCAACTGCCCAAACTCTCACAGAGTCTTCACTGACAGATGCAAGTAACTCGCCAGTAGAATCCCAACACACAGAATTGATTGACTTAGTATGCCCCTGTCATCAAAATTCAGATTCATGCAGGAACTATCAACATATTACGAGAAGCCGGAAACAAAGAGAAAAAGGTAACAATTGTGACTATTTAAAGACTAAAAAGGGCAACTTGAATGAAAAGGCCCTGTAAATGAATGACTAACAATTTCAATAAGGATAAGATATGTGCAAATCCTAATTCTCTAAAAGATGGCATATACCTAGAAACTAATTGTGTCGTTAAAATAGCATACGTAAAAGGTGACACATACTTGAACGTCATATACTTAGATACTGCAGATAAAAAGATGACAAACTTTTTTCCTACTGTTATTTCTCATCCGGATCGAACCTCTAACCTAGACCTGGGAAAATACTTACTTATTTAAGCCAAGTCGACTCATACATATTCAGCAAGCCAATAGGGTCACCAATAGACCCTAGCATATAAACTAAAATATCTACCATCGCCACTGTCAAATTTTGGCAGAGATGAAATAATAGCTTTTATTCTAATGCTCAGAGAAATAAAACATAGTCATTTAAAATTTCAAAACAATAACAGAGCATGAACTACAGCCATCAGTGGCAGGCTTTCAATACAATGGCATAAAATTTGGAAAGGCAGTTGCAGATCCAAGAGGAACCACAACATCATTAAATTATAACTACTAGACAATCATTCACTCACCAACGATATCACCTTTTTTCTGCCAGGAACAATCCCCATTTGACTAGAATGAACAAAAAGGAAAAAGTTACTAAAATTCAACCTGCAAGGTTTGCCTGCCCGCTTGTGTCTCTACATCAAATATTGATACAAAATTGTCTGTAGCTGCAGCAAGATACTTTCCGAGACGTGGTTGGAATCTCAACTGGGCTGTGCCACCCTGATTCACAACCAACATAAGTTAAACGTTTTTAGAGAACCACTTGATGCACCATCTCACTAAAACCCACAAGGAACAACATGATTAGTACGATAATTCATATTGATTTGTACCCTGAATACCCTCGAACAGCTGCCATTATTAATGCTCCAGTATCTTATCTCACCATCCCCATCGCAAGAGCAGAAAAGATCATCTTTATTTGGGTGGAAGTCCAGAGACATAACAGTAGCAGAATGCCCCATAAAAGTCCGAAGAGAATAACCAGACTGAATGAAAAAATGATCCATTGATGAGACTATATGCACAAAGACACTAAACATAAAGCCAACAAAAGTGAATCTAAATACATCCTACCACAAAGGGACAACACAGACACAGTCAACTAAATCTAAGCAAGGTCAAATGTCAATTTGCCCTCTACATTGACCAACAACTACCAACACCGGAAACTCTTAATAATTGATCATTATCAGGGTAAAATCAAGGAACCCCGACATTGAGCTTCCAAAAGAATGCAAAAAAACCAAGAAGGATAAATACAATCCTAATAGTTACAGACCCTATTTCATATAAAAGCCACACAACAAATGCCATAGAAGTCTGCACTTGAAAAACAGCAATTCATTGAGCTCAGAAGAGAATGCTCTCAAAATGATCTATGAAGGAAGTAGCCAAATCTTCACTTGATCATATCACAAGAGAGTACCCATGGCAGAATTTATCAATACCAGCAGGCTCTGGAATTCCAGCTTTGAGAGTAATAAGAGGAGACAATCATCTCATGTAAACAAGTGTGGAAATTCAGAGAACCTGATATATTGAGGCAACTCTCTAGGTTTTAAACAACAGTCAGATTGCATAACCATTCACATGGGCACTTAGGCGATAAATTCATAATATCAACTCAATATGTGTGTGTGTTTTCCCAAAATTTCAATGTTCAGATTTTAAAACAATGGCAACTCTTAGGGCTACAAGCCAAAAATCGACCATAAAATCATTTCTTATTGATATTGCAAGTGGCTACAAGCCAAAGACACGGATATCTAAGTATCTGAATAATAACAGGTGACCAGCTTTCATTGAAATTCCTGTTCCATTCCGGTAAAAGACCAAAATCTTCAGTGGCCAACTCTAAGGGACAGATTAACTACTTCTTCACCCTTCCCCATCATGCACTAACCATACATTCAAAGTCCTGTCAATTAACTCATGCTAATACATCTGCTAGCTTGGAGCTACAAGTGGAGATCATGTTCTACGTAACTTTCCAGGGTAAATAAAAAAAAAAAATAGCTTTCATTAGATTGTTCATGCCAGAAACAACAAACTTGCATGAAACGCACTTATATCATAGTGGCAAAAAGTTTTGAAATTTCATCAGTACTTTATAGTCAGACAGACAGACACCTCATGGAGTTCAGTATATCAGAAGGCTGTTGCAAGAAGCATCAAAGACAAAAGGAATTGAAAAATCTAAAAAACACCAGTGTCAACGAGATATTATGTTCACCAACATTGTCAGCATCCCAGACTCTGACAGTTTTGTCAAAAGAAGATGTTGCCAGGCGTGGCATGGTTGGACTAAATCGAACATCTGTGATCAAAGAAGAATGTTCTTCCAGAGTTGTTTTTGTCTTTAAAGTATCTACATACCACAGTACAGCCTGCATAATCCAGAAATTGAACCATCCCACATCAGACTATGGCAGAAGACAGCATATCATCATGTCTACATATAACTGCCCATAACTTACTTTCTTATCATGTCCACCAGTAGCAAGCAGTTTTCCATCTGATGAGAAGTGGCAACAGACAACCTTGCTGGTGCTTGCTCGAATAGTACTCACTTCAGTAAATGAGAATTCTGTAGCACCCAATTTGAACACTATGAGTGAAATTGTGAAAGACACTTCATCATTCAGCCAACTAGGGAAATGATTCTGAATCAAACCTCAATTAGAAGGACCTGAGAATGACAGTCTAAATTAATAACAAGGAAGAACGTCTAAAGGCAAAGTTCTTCCATTAATTAACTAAAAATATTCATCAGGATTTTATGGTTAACAAAAATTTACCTTGAGGAAAGTTATACTTGATTTCAGAGGCATGCTAGTTATCATCATGTGACAACTGGTGACATTCATTTCCTTCTTTCCATATAGATAGAAGTGATGGAGAGAAATTACAAATTATCTTGAAAGTTCATTAGTGAAAAGCTTGTGAAAGGCTTTATCTTCGTTGTAAATTAGTTTATTGAGTTTGGTCCTTTTCTGCTTATACTACTTATGTTTCTCTGTTTGTCAGTCAAAGATAAGTCCTGAAAAAGTAGTTTTTCTGTATGGTTCTCTTCTTTTTCTACCAGTTAAATATTTTTTAAAAGGAAAAAAGGTTCAGGAGGACGCACTAGAGTGCATGAATTGGTAATAGTGTTTCAGACTGAAGGACAAAATAAATCCCAACAACATCTATAGGAATCAATAGATCAGTGAAGCCTCCAAGAAACAGGAGGCTGACAGATTCCTTTCACCGCTATACACAACAGATCTAAATTTGGAGCAGAAAACAACAATGTGAACAAATGTAGCAATTTTGATGACCATGCTTCCCTAGAAAATCTAAAGTATATAGAATAGAACATGTCAGATCATTTTAGTTCAAAAACTACAATTAAAGATTGGCATGTCACCAAAATTTTTCATTAATGGAGAGTTCTCAGGTACCTTTGCTGACATCCATGCAGCGACCAACAATATCTCGAGGATCTGTCTCATCATGAGATAAAAAAGACTCGACATTATCATCAAGAGATCCGTCCTCTACAAATCGATCCATATCTGCCTGTAATTGAAGATCCAGATCAATACTTAACAATATAACTGAATTCGTGCTAGATGATTATTGCCAGCCAAAAACAGAGTCTAAATCTGACTGACCAATTGATTTGATGGCGATGGAAGACTTCCAGTGCCCTCAGCGCCAAACATCATTAATGGCTTGGACGAACTACCACTATGTGGCAATGGAGGCATAGACATCACATCACCAGGAGTGGGAGTTGATGGTGTAGAAGCTGCAGAGCTAGGGGAGGGACCTGCAGTATTTGCAGTTCCAGAGCTATTGGCAGGACCTGAAGATGACACTGGCTGCTTTCGTTTCCTCCCAGATTGGTTTTTTGAAACCTTACATGCATCAAGGAAGACATTAGGAATCCAGCTACATAAATATTATAGAAGTAAACAGTAATCCTATCCAGCAGTCTTCAGGTGATTCTGCTAAGAAGAGCCTCTTCTTAACAGTTTTAGAACGATGTCAATGAAATTATTGGATGCCCATAGGAAAAGCTTCCAACTCCTCCCAGAAAAGACAACATGAAAATTAAAAGATGGCCGTAACCTCCGACTCCCAGAGCAGATATCTTTCACCTCTGTTATTTATTGACAAAGCTCTAGAATTTGCGACAATATCTTACATATCAGGGAAAAGGATCAGAGGAAAGGCACATGTCAAGCTGGCAGCTAAACAGTTCTCAAGTGAACACTGGTGAGGAGAATAGAGATCATGCAAGTTTGAGACTAAAGCAACGTCCTTCTTCTGGCACTAATTGAGAGTTGAGACCAAAAGATTTTGCAGGGCCAGTCAGAATTGCACACATTCAAGAAGTACCAAGAACAATCACAACCAAAGGGCATACTAATTAAGTGGAGTAAATATTCAAGTATTAAAAAAGGTAATTGCCATTTGGACAGACCTGATCATTTCCTCGGAAGGAATTCGACATGGTACCATCCACGTTAGCGCTGCCAGCACCACCCATTTTCTCTTGTTGATGAAGATTGTGGTTCGAACTCTGAGATTGCGGATTTGCAAGAGTGTGGTGCTGCTGCTGCAGCTGAGGATTACTGTTCTGTTGGAGCTGCTGTTGATGTTGATACTGCTGAGCCAACCTCAACTACAACCATTGCAACATTTAACAGTCAAAATGACTATCAAACTTTCCTCAAAACGACATTGGGAAAACTCTCAAATAACTAATACAGCAAAACAGATTCAGGGGAAAAAGACAATAGGCATAAGAAGCACCTTGATCAGCATATCTGTCTCCCCTCGAGGTACACCAGCTTGCAAAGGTGATCCAACGTTCGGGACCACATCTCCAATGGAATTTTGAAGTCCATCCTTGCCCATTATATTCCGACTGTTCAAAAGCATCCGGAGTCTTCTGCTGTCTTCACTGGCAGATGGTGAGGTCAAATTTTGCTGAGCAAGCATAAGCTGCTGCTGCTGGTGTTGTGGTAGCATCTGCAGTTGATGAAACGGCTGTGGGGATTGTATAAAGGACTTTTGCGGCTGAAGTGCGCGAAGCTGATCTAGTCCCTAAGGATCAAAGATGCCCAAGAACAGGACTTTTAAAATGTGTGCCTTCATATATCACAACTATAGCCAAAAATACTGATGTTATTTGTTAAAATCAACAAAAGGGGAGAGAGACTTACAGTAAGGGGCCAGCCTTTCAAAGTCAAATTATTACCACCCTGATTTGACCCTGATACATCACGACCATTGAGGTTAGTTGAAATGTCATTGTTAGTAACAGTTGGCCAATATAGATAAATCAGCAGTGGTTAGCAGTAAATTCATTATTCAGCTTATCTTGATTGCTTTTAGTTTTTTAATTCGACATCATGCAGACTTCAGAAAAGAAAGCAAGAAATTACACACAGCAAATAAGCACATAATTTACATCAATAATTGTCACTTTCATACAAATAGACGCTAACAACATACCAGGAATTCCTATCAAAGATCCTTCTGGACCAGGGCCTCTGGGGTTCAACACAGAATTGATCTCGCTTTTTATGTCCTGATCCCAGTCATTGATAAGAACATTGCAGATAATGCATATACATATCCAAATCAAAGGTTTGGCATCTTTCAAGAAATTTCGCATACCGGTGTGGATCCAGGCAGCTGTTGGTTACGAGCTTGAACTTGTGGAGACATCCCACCAGCAGTACCATGCAACACTTGCCTAAGACCAAAAATGCCACCATCAGAGACCAAAAAAATGATCCTTCCAGCAACAATTTGACATTTTTTCTCATCAATAAGTGAGTGCAAGCTGTCTATATCTAGTCAAGATTATCAATCCGAAAAACATGAAAAATTTGTATCGAACAGGCTCCATCAGAGTTTAGTATTTAACATCATTACATCAAGTTTTACACTGCACATTAATGACATCATTGTAACATGGTTGGTAAAGAGTACATCATGCATATGTTTCCCTCAAGGCACCAAATTGACTAGTAATCAGTTCTTTGAGCCAAAAGATTGCACTGGTAGTATGAAGAACCTCTCCCCCCGGCACTAAGTAGAAACTCATTGAAAGTGTGAGAGCAAAAATTTTCACTTAATCTCATGTTCTCATGTGGAAAATCATAGGATAATGGATAATGATGACAAAGCCTAGGTATCACAAGAGATTCACCCAGAAGGCTGGCCAGTGGCAGCAGCTGATTTCAGAATTGATGCATGATTGGCATCCAAAAGCTGGCCCACATTCTCACCAAAACGCTGCTGCAAAACAGAAAAGAATACCGACTCTTTCAATCTACCACGACTACCAAGCTTTCCCATACCAACTCAGAAAGGGTCCAACCTTAATAGCTGTTTCATCCAAACCTTCCCTCTGATGTGGCAATTTTAATCTTTCCTCATACATTTTTGTGGCCAGGGCATTAGCTCCAGCACTCTGTCGCATTAGGGGATCATTTCCTGCAAGCCCGTTGGAGTTTCCATTTAGAAGATGTGCTCCATCTCTTCGCTGCTGTTGTTGCTGCTGCTGCTGCTGCTGCTGCTGCTGTTGCTGCTGCTGCTGCTGCTGCTGCTGCTGCTGCTGCTGCTGCTGCTGCTGCTGCTGCTGCTGCTGCTGCTGCTGCTGCTGCTGCTGCTGCTGCTGCGCATGTCTCTGCAAAAAGAGTTGCTGCATTTGTAGCTGCTGCTGTTGCTGATGCTGTGGCTGTTGGGACGGCTGCTGCTGCTGCTGCTCCCTTGCTTTGATCAACTGCGTCTGCATATCAAAATATGCTAGCTTGATTACACTAAACCTTTATTCTATAAACTAGACAGAAGCAAAAAAATGGATCATTCAGAAAGGTATGTAAATACGCGAGCATATTTATATTGAACTAACAATGACAGGAGATGTCTCAAGCTAGCAAAATAAGCTATTGTCTTGGATCAAATCGCATAGAAAATTCCTTCCATCAAGCAGGCCAACCTGCGATAAATCACTAAGTTCCCGTTCAGACACCAGACTATGTTGTTTTACGCTTTGAGTCAGAAAAGACCAAAGAGATCCTTAAAATCTAAGTTTGTGTTCAATAAAACTGCGAAGCCATGGACTGACTTTTAATTTTTGAGTGTTAAAAATCCAAAACAAAATCTATTTGAAAACATGTTAAGTTCATATACAGAATCCACTCGTACCGTTTCCAATCATAGGATGAAAAAAATACAAATTTATGACTTTTATTATTCTACCCTTACTGTCAATTTAAATGTTACGAGTAACATTGCTTTGGAACCTCAACACCTCAGAATTTCTGTTATGCTATAAAACACTGCACAGAAAAAAGACCAGCAACACCGCACAGAAAAAAGACCAGCAACACCTTTCAGATGTTTACAAAGATTTGAGTTAACCAAAAGAAAAGGTTTCCCTTTAATTCCTATGAGGAAAAAAGTTCACTCCATTGTATACATCACAATTTTCCCAGTACTCTCTCTCTCTCTCTCTCTCTCTCTCTCTCTCACACACACACACACACACACATGCACACACAAGTTGAAGACCACCAAGTCATGACCAAAAAAGGATATAAGAATTTAATTACACAACAAATAGCTTGGGTTGATGGAAGGAGATTATGCAATTGAAATAAAGTCCAGCCACAAGGTAACACGGAAAACTAGAAAAGAATTCCGGACAAAAGATGGCATTATAAGATTTCAGGGGAGTACTTTTACTAGCTCTTATTATTCTAATACATATTAATTCTCAGGCAAAACAGTTATCTGCTACATTTAACAGGTATGAGGTTGAATGATATCATTCTTAATATGTTCTTTCAATGCCAATGCAAAGGATGAAGTGTATATATGCCTACACGAAGCACCCACTCAGTTCAATGTTCAATACAGAAATCAAGTAGGCATCCCTGTACTTTAAAGGTTAAGTTATTTTAATGTTAACTGAACTTTTTATATAAAGTGCCGGTTATTTGGACATTACCAAGCCCTTGGAATGCCATAAAGTGCTGAAAATCACAATTTTCGGCACTTATTGAGTTGAACAAACACAACCTAAGTCAAGTGTCCAACCAAGGAGGATATTCATCTCAACCAGCCAAACACTAAACATCAGTTTTGCCACAAACAAACAGGGCCATCTTCAAAACTCTAGCATGACGAAGCTATTTAACAGGGCAATGGGATCAAGCACGTGATAGCATATATGCAACAATACTGTGGCAGACATCATGTGCAATAAAAAAGTGACTTATAAGATGGTTAAACATTGCAGCTTCTGCCAAAACAGGACAGATGTTCTAATGAAAAACAGGGGTGTGGGGATGATAAAACTGCAACTCTCATTAGGATAGCCATGAAACAGAGGACTTCAGCAAAGTGTCATTTCATTTTCACCTTCACCATCTACGGCCCGACGAAAGATCCTCAATTCAAGCCAAAGTACCAAAAATTTCTTTAAACCAACCTCAATATAAGATGCTGCAACCTCTGAGTGCTTTTCATTGGTCCGAGCTATGAAAATATCCCAGAAAACCGACCACCACTCAAAAAGAAAGCCTCCGGGGGCATCAATTGCTGCAAATATGCGCAAACTTAAGTACAGGGGGGAAAAAAGACCGAATAAAAAAAGGAAATTTTGGAATTAACAGTACTTTAAAATGAATCCAAAGCTTAAAAGAGATAATCCACAGTTCTTTCTTAGCCAAAGGAGATTCTCACCAACAGGATCAGAGGACACTTTCCCTTCAGCTAGAAAAGCCTGAGCAGTGGCTTTCAAGTCTCTCTTCACTAAATAATCATGGATGTAAACATCCAACCTGTAATCAAAGCATAGCTTTTTCGGCAAGTTAAAACTACAAACCTAAATGAAGCACACACTAGGAACAAATTACAGCGATCATCTTGGAAACAGAAGACAAGGTATTAGAAAAAACAATCGTCTAGCAGATTGAATCGACCTAAATGGGAAAGCAATCAGCAAACACCAACAGGAAAACAAAAAAAAAAAATTTTGCTTGACAATACGCAACCCCCCGAAATCGCCCAAAGATAATGCAAACACACGAAGA
This sequence comes from Syzygium grande, assembly GCA_024733475.1. Taxonomy (NCBI): domain Eukaryota; kingdom Viridiplantae; phylum Streptophyta; class Magnoliopsida; order Myrtales; family Myrtaceae; genus Syzygium; species Syzygium grande. Next base: position 9,549,699 of record JAMXDD010000008.1, read on the forward strand.
AATCGCGCGAGCAGCGAATAAACAGAAAAAGCACAAATCTTGAGCAGGGCAAACAGAAGCAACCCCAGCAAGGACAGCAGCACACTCCATAAACAAGCGAAATCGAGCGAAATGGCGAAACCCCACTTCATCAAAACGACCAAGACGACCTCGGAGCATCGAAAGAACTCACATTTTATCAGCTTCCCAGTTGGTCTGGGACATGTTGGTCGATTTCCAAGACTCCGGGCCAAGCGGTTCGAGGGGGGAAAAAGCTTTCGGCTCCCCAATCTGGAAGACACGGAAGCTCCGCCTCGAGCTTCTTCTCTGTGCCTTCGGCGCTCTACGCCATGAACGGGAGAGGTGTAGGTTTCGCGAGCGGACACAGAAGCAGAGAACACAGAGAGAGAGAGAGAGAGAGACAGAGAGAGAAGGAGAAGAAGAGGGAAGAAGAAGGAGAGGAAGAGAGAGGAATCTGTCTGTGCAGGAGAATAGAAGCAGAACCTCAAAATTTTTAAGGCTTAATGCAAAATAAAAGTTTGGAGGAAAAACAGATCAGAACCAAAGGGGGACAAGGGCAAAATGAGACCGGCTAGGGGGGGATATATATACACATATATGTATGAAGATTTAGGCATGAGATGCTCTGATTAGGACATGAATCCTATTAACCTAGGAAAAAAATTTAAGATTTTCCGCTCGGGAGCTAAAAAACACGGCGCGTTTGTGGAATAATCCCGTCTCCGTCCAGTTCAAATGGGCATGGTAATTAAGAAGATAAGGTCGGTCGAATCAGCATCGCCCTGTATTTCCACGTTGAGAAAGGAAGAGCGCGCGAGTCGTGCAGGAAGAGAAATTACCGGGAAAAAAAAAAGAAAGAGAACGATGCATCTTTCAAATTACGAATTAATAATTTGCAAGATACAAATGAGTGAAATCCAAATTTGGGAAGTGCGAAAACCTAAATGTCAATTACGCCTCGATTTTTTATTTTGTAATTCGGCCACAATAATCCGTCTTTGCAGACGGGGGACATTCACGAAATTTTGTAGAGAAAAATTCGCGGTCGAACGTTAGGTGCAGTCTCTCGAGCATAGGAATCGAGTGACTTTAGGCGGTCCTCGGTAAATTAGTGCCGAAAATAGAAAATCGAGGAGAATAAATATTGCTAAACTTAGCTCTAATCGGCCAACCAAAGTACCGCGAAGCTAATTGAAGCCAGCCTTATTATTTAATTCACCCGATTTCCACATGATCTAACTATTTTATGTTAGTCCCACGTACGCCTAATCCAAGTCAAAGTGCTCTTTTCTTTTTTCAATTTATTTTCTCTCTTTGCGGGAAAACTTTCGCTCGAGACTTTTGCGTTTGCTGATTTTGATGTTTACGGACGAAATTAATTAAAAAAAAAAATAAGTATATTCAAAGTCCTAAAACTTGTCACGAAAGTATAAATGAATACTAAAACTTTCAAAAAATGTAAATAAATCCTAAAATTTATCGCGAAAGTACACTCGAGTCCTAAAACTCTAAAAAAGTGCAAACAAGTCTTAAAACTTGTCAAATTAGTTCACTCAAATCCTTTCGTTGATTGTACATTTTGAAAGTTTTATGACTTGTTTGCACTTTCGTGACGAGTTTTAGGACTTATTTGTACTTTTTGAAAATTTTAGGATTTAAGTGCACTTTCGTGAAAAGTTTTAAGATTTGCTTACACTTTTTGAAAGTTTTAAGACTCAATTGCACTTTTGCGATAAGTTTTAGGATTTATCACGAAAGTGCACTTGAGTCATAAAAACTTTCAAAAAGTGCAAACAAGTCCTAAAACTTGTCACGAAAGTGCAAACAAGTCCTAAAACTTATCAAATTGATTCAATGAAGCCCTTCCATTGATTGTACATTTTGAAATTTTTAGGACTTGTTTGCACTTTCGTAATAAGTTTTAGGACTTGTTTACACTTTTGTAACAAGTTTTAGGACTTATTTGCACTTTTTGAAAGTTTTAGGATTCAAGTGCACTTTCGTGATAAGTTTTAGAACTTGTTTGCACTTTTTAAAAGTTTTAGGACTCAATAATACTTTTGTAATAAATTTGAGGACTTCTAGTGCACATATCCCTTAAAAAAATAATCACAGAAATAGCTGCCTTGCCAATAAATATAGCGACCGGTGAAAAGACCATAATGCCCACCTCCTCCCTTTCTAGGCTTTAACCCTAGGCGCTCTTTCTTAATTCCGCCGGAGCCCGCCGACTTGGCATCGAAATGACGTAAGTACCCTCGACGCGAGAGCGATTTTGCAACCTCTGCGGGGGGTGGTCAGGGCTAGATTTGTGATTTCGCGATCGATTTGACACTTGCATTTGCGATTGCGCAATTGGCGAGTAAGGGCTAGATGCGTGATTTCGGATCGATTCGGACATTTTTTTTAATGGTCATTTCCACGTGCAACTTGCCCCGTTTCGATTTTTTTATTAATAAAATGCAAAGCTCCTCCTTCGAGAAGGTAATCTTTTTTTTTTAATGGCTTTTCCCAATTTTGCTTGCATTCGAAGCCAAAAGAGGGCTTTTTAATCATTCGCAATTTCCCCCGAGAGAAAATCGGAAAGGATCTTAATCTTATCTCGGTCGCTATTACTACATAAAAGGACCGGATAAAGCTTGGCAACAACGTGGTAAGATAATGCCTCTTTGTTCCTATCTATTCACAAGCGAACTCAGTTATGAAGTTATCCGCGTTTGCGGGAATCAGAAAAGGTTTTGATTTAGGGCAGTGGCTAATCATCCGGCGGAACCCGAATCTCTGGTTCGTAAACAAAAAACGAATTATAGTCGGCCCATAATAAATTAGTGTCATCTCCCTTAAGAAAAAAAAACCATCAGCATAGTGAAAATGAGTATACTAACGTTACGATCAGTACAGTTTAGGAGAGCCCGGCCATTCGCGAGCACCACCTCCAGAGAGGGGCGATTCGCACCCGCTCGGCAATTCATCAGACCCCCTTGGAACTTAACCTCGGCCGCGACAAAGCAATTAATTTTGATTTTAGGTATCATGGGAGATCAAGGGTACAAAATTTAACCAAAAAAAAAGGGTAAAAAAAGAAAGAAAGCTCGTGCCAACATCCATCCCACCACGGGCAATGGTGCCCCTCATCATCCATCCCACCGCTGACTTAACATGAACTTCCCTAGAAAAATGTTTCGAATTTGCATTTATATATATATATATATATAGAGAGAGAGAGAGAGGCTGCTGTAGATCGTGACCATGGTCAAACTTTGTGAATCGATCTTCTTTGGCAATTTTCTATGGTTTCTCAAGGACTGGACCTTGGGAAGATGATCGAGCGGTCAAAACTCAAAACTTGTTGGAATTCTGCACTCCACAAAGTTGGTAGGTAGGTAAAATCCGACCATGGAGTTTCCCTTTCGGCCATACGATAGGAAGGAGTCAATTTCGGGCCAACATCTTTCGGCCATGTCCTTCGGCACCTCATGTGCTTCGCAGAGAGCCGTGCAATTCGGGGCTCGTCTGGTCCCGCTTGCCCGACGAGCCGGTCCAACCTCACAACGGTCATGGGAGGGCAGGTCGAACTCTCGTTGACCGATTGCTAGGCACCGTACGATATCTTTCGAGTACAAATCGATCGGCCTACTCCGCCTTACTCTAATCACGAGACTATAAAAGATAGGCTTAATCCAAAGTATCGGTTGAGCCGGGTCGAAATGGCTTTCAAATTATTGAATTTCAAAAATGCAAAACCTTTAGTTTGGTAGGTAACATGAATGAAGCTACTGCGATGACTACAGACTTAGAAATGAAGAGTGAATTGAAGAAATGATCTTAAATCTCTGTGTACTGACTCAACTCGGCACGAAGCGAAGGGATTGGATTTCACTTGTCTTTAACAAGAGTCCTCGCTCCTCCTTGCTTTCTTGCTAGTAGGCTATAAAAAGATAGGCTTAATCAAATGTATCAATTAAGCGAGATCGAAACGGCTTTCGAATAATTGAAGTTCGACAAAGGGTTAAGAGGTTTTCGAGAATCCTTTTCATAAGAAGAGGAAGTAGACGAAATAGAAGAGAGTAAACGATTTGGGCAAAACCTCTAATGGCAATTAGGCCCTATCTTCTTTTGGTGTACATAGTCGGAAAGAAAATAATTAGGGAGCATAATACACCAAAAGTTCAAGGACCATATTGAATAAATTAAAAGTTTATGTATCAAATTATACATTGGGCCAAAGTCCAGGGACTGTTTCCGTCATTTTCCCTAAACAATTATGAGTTTATCGAGTTAGTTGCTAATTTTAATTAACAAAATTATATCTTCAGTAATAAAGTGGGCTGAGAGAACGAACAAAGGGAAACGGGCCTCTTGGGCTTTATGATACAACTTACCCAACCTGGTCCATCTTCACAAGACCAACTATATATCTATTCTTGCATTTAGCTTTTCTCTTTATTTAATCTTTTTATTATGTCATGCCTTTTTTTTTTATACATAAATAACTTATCTTTGTAATTTGTCACAAGTATACCTGTTTGGGATTTTTGTGATAAAAAATTTAGTTTGGGGTATATTTATCACAGGTACGCCAGTTCAGAGTTTTTTGTGGTATTAACCCATACGAGAAAGATGGCAAGACATACAAATGATATGATGAGTTGCTGAGGAGCATTCTATGTAACCACCAATGGTGTAGTGTGAACTCGTTAGAGAGAAAGTGTGCTACAAATTAGGACTTGGAATGCGATTGTTTCATGGAAAATGAATGATTTGAAATAAAAAAATTTCTAAAAAAATCACTCGTATTGCTTACAAAAATGAATGAATGAGAAATATCTTGATCATTTATGAAACTGTATTGACATAAATTGTTGTCAATAATAAAAACATTTCTCACCAATTAATTATTTCAAGCAATATAAGCGGTAGCTTCCAAGAAAATACTTTCCAAATTATTCATGTTCCGCGAAACAAATAGAGTCTCAGTGTTTAGCCATATCCAATTCAATATTACATGACAATCCCCGACAAAATAATTTATTCTAAGGGTGTGTTTGTTTTGGAGAAAATTTCATAATAAAGGAAAATGCTTTGCAATGAATCATTTTCTAGGATAATATCTTCCCCTTTTTAGATTGGGGAATTCATTTTCCAAAATTTTAGCATGCATATTTTCTTTGATCATAAATGATTTTCTATTGACTAATTTCAACAAACCAAATGTGTGAATATCCAGATAATTAATTCACAACAAATTCTTTCACTCAAACAAACAAACCCTAAACCTCAATTATGCTTTGGAGGGTAGTTTTGCCTTTACATTGTGCTTTGTGGTCTCTATTCTCCTAGGACTGTTTTCTCCACATTCAAGTTATGGCAAATGCCACCAAAAACCCTAAATTCTATCCATTGTAATATATTTACCTTAAAATGTTTTTCCGTGATGCCAAAAATCCCAAACTTGTACTTTGTGATACATTTACTCTCTGTAAAATCCTGTTAATAAAAACAGTTAAAATCTACTTACATAGACGCCAGAAAACAAACGATATTGACATGGGGCCGACGTGGGTTAGATTAAAAAAAAAACAAATGTTGTTTTTGCTAAAAAAATCATCTAACGAAACCTTGACGAAGTGTAAATGTGCCGCATAGGCACAAGTTTAGAATTTTTTATGTCATGAGAAAAAGTTTAAGGCCAATGTGTCACACTGGGCATAGTTTTGAAGTTTTTTATGTCACAAAAAAAAAAGTTTGCAACAAATGTATTAGTGGACATAGTTTAACCTTTCTTTTGGCCTTTTTCCTTTAAGCTAAAAGAGATCATAGAGAGATAGAAAGGGGATGACCATCTCTCAATGCAACTTCATTCTCTTTATTATTTTCACCACGTACATGCTATGGCTTAGGTCATTTATCATGGAGACGCAGCTGAGAAGATATGTTTCCATCGCGGGATTACGTGGGAACAAAAGATAATTTTGGGCGACAAGTTTCTAATTGGACAGGGGATGGGAACAACGCGAGCAATTTCGCTTTGGGTCATTGTAATACCGATGGTCCAAGCACGCATTTGCCCAATAAAATGACAAAGATGAGTTCGCATGCTTGCATAGCGTGTGCACGGAGTCTAGTGGCATAGTGAACGCAATACTTCGACTAGCTCAACGTATCGATTCACCAACGACGGTGACGGCGATAGTGACGGCACCGACACTGATGTAGAAAAGTGAAGCTAAGTTTGCACATGCCTTTTCGCTAGGTTTTATTTTGGAAAGTCCAATGCACTGATAGTGATACCACCTCGCCGACGACAATTCACAAGGCGAATTCTTTGCATGTCAACGGGTGCATACATTCAAATGCCATTGCGTGTTTTGAGTGTCACGTACCGCATGGTGATGTAATTTAATTTCTAAATTGTTTTTAAAGTATTTGACCGATGGGCTTATATAATCATATTTCGTCGACAATGGGTGGTTTGCCCAAATGGTGATAAATCTTTCCCCCAAAGTAGATTCTGGGTTTTTCAATGGGAATCAGTTTTGTGGCGATTTCGGATAGGAACCCAGTCTTTGGCTTTTATAGTGAAGAAGAACGGTAAATTTAAAAGGAAAGTACTGAAAATGATAAACAAAGATGGAAAATGAAAGGACAATAATATTAATAAACTGAGAAAAATGCATTCAGAAAATGTGTTCGTGGTCTTTTCCATGATTACAGGCCACCACTTATATAACCTGCTAATTACAACCATTCACCAGCAGTTATTGCTTTATGTACAGTTACAACTGCACTCCTGAGATTCCAGGAGTCCTTCTATTCGCACGCCGATCATATTCCACAAGTGGTTACGACTTCCAAAGCCGCTGGGCTCCTTAACCTTCCAATCGACATTCCGATCATCGTGTTCTCTTCTTGTTTTTAGCCCTTAGCCAGGTTTTAAAGATGGCTAACCCCTTTGCTTCCTCTGTCGATAAGTCTTACTGAACACCTGTTGAATACTTGTCAATGCCGATTCCACGCAGCCGTCGATCCTTATACTTCATAGACATCGATACCCATGCTATATAGTTGTCCATTGTTCAATGGCTTGAATCACTTTCGCTGACCGGTCTCCCCTTACTTCTATCGTAGATCAACGACAACGAGTCGAGTTATTTTCGTGTGTGTACGTATATCTCTGAATTGTTTCAAATTATACAGGGCAAGAAAAATGTTGGTGGCCAACTTGGGGCATGTTGGTGGGGGAAGAAGTCAAGAATGGTCCGCACCGTGAGGTCCTCTTCCTATGACCCACTTCTCCGCATGTACCCAGCAGAGCCAAAAGCAACGGCACATTGGAACTGAGATCAGGTGGACCCCTAGGAAAAATAATGAATAATAATCAAAAGAGAACAAAGGTAAAGACCAAACCCTAGCGCCAGGAGCCCTTAGACTAGGGGGAGCAACGTCGCAAGGAGGAAGGAAGGAGAGAGGAGGAATACAACCCATGAATCCACAGACCTTTGACTGTATCCTAGTTAATTCCCCCAAGGAGCCAAAACCGACACGGGTCCGAGAGAATCTTAACGGGGAAGCGACAGGACGGACGTCAGTTTTCTGTCCAACCCCTCTCTGCATCTGCATGGAAAGAGAGCGTTTTGCATGCATGCAGCGTCGTCAGTTGCGTGCATGTACGTTATGTTCTTCGTGCATGCCATATGGTGCCAACCTATGCTTTGTGCATGGTCACCGTAGATGTAGATACGTCCCTCCATCTATCGAATTCAAGACTGTGGGGAATCGGTAGCTGCTCGTCGCATCGATCTCAGGAGCAGTAGCAGAGGCGAGCGAGAGGTGAAGGGAAAAATTATGGAAATCTTACCAGCTGGGATATCAACAAAATTTACCAGAAAAGAAAAAAATGTTCTGAAGTACAATGCCTAGGGTCCACCTATTTTTGGCTTATAGTTCTGCCTTATTTTCTAAGAATCTCAAGCGAATTTTCGAAACTTTATTTGTTAAGTGACGTGCGACTTTACATTGATCAACTGGTTTTGTTGTTCATTAAGTTTTTGGGTGAACGCGAGCTTAACTAGTATGTAAAGCATTTGGACTCTCTCTCGATCATATCCCCGAATTTGTGTTGTTAGGCTTCTGTTGCTCCACCCTAACAGGTGGTGCCATGTATACATTCTTTGGCCCATTTTGTGATGGTATAAACTTTTGGGAAAAAGTGACTACTCTGCTAGGGTTTTAATAAAGGTTATCCGATCGAATCACTGCGTGCCTTTTGTATTCAATGTCTGTTGTCGCTTTTCTTCTCATGCTTGTTTTTCCGGCCTCTAATTATCCATTCGATGTGGTTACATCTATATCTGACCTCTCACATGTAAAGCGAGAGTTAGATATGAGGAGGACTGTTAAGGACTATACTATAAATAGATAATCATCGTGCTTTTCTCACTGGTTTAAACTTTTGGGGAAAGCGGTTGGTTTAATGAATTTCATTTTTTCTCTTGCTTGCTGTTCTTGTAAAGTGTTGGAGGTGAGAGCACAAGACCCAAGTGTAAAAAAAGGCTAATTAAGGAAAAGAAGATGCTGGTGTCACCTTGGGTATATAATCGTGGTTTCACTTATTTTCGTCTCAAGATGGTAAGTCAACTCAAATGTGAAGATTTATTCAAACAACGAGTTCCAAGTTGAAAACCATACTCGTTGATAATTTCACATTCCATGATCAGGAACCAACAGATGAAAATCAAATGTTAAGCATTTTTGCCAAGTAATCAACTACATCAAACTCCCAGCATTTCCATCATAAATCTCGCACGTACTCTTAAGTTGTGATCTTTTGTGCTTGTTGGGTCTTCGATACTCTTATTATGTGTGAATTTTTAAAAAAAAAATTAAAAAGACTATAAGAGCATATGATCATTTCTATATAGGTTTTGTTGAATTTTTATCATCAATTGAAAAGCAACAAAGAAGAAAAAAGCAGCAAATGAAACGCTTTCCATTCCCAGAAAAGGAGTGCTCGAGAAGGATGACATCAAAGCTAGCTTTTTCAAGAAAAGTTGGAATTTGGATTCAATCCTTTAGTACGCGAAAGAGAGAGGCAAAAGTACAAAAAAAAAGTGGAGAGAACATCCAAGAAACACACGTTCCCGAGTGTGTATGTTATGAACAAAAGGTTGTAGAAACTTTTTGTTAGTCCCCGACAACAACCTCGGACATACAACTCTTCTGCGCTCTAATAGCTTTGAGAAAGCTCTCTCTTACCCGATTTCAAGAAGCTGCAACCTTGAAGACAAGATGCCGGGTATGCGGAGATCCGATTTACCAAAATTTACCAAGTGATTTTGCAGAACTCTTATCAAGTCTTGAGCATGGTTATGGTTATGGTTATGGTTATGGTTATGGTTATGGCTATGTGATTTTGCAGTGTTATCTAAACTCAAAACATGCATTGTCAATCACATGGGATAAACTATAGTGGAGTACAAATCTGCGCTAAAAACCTCTACATGTCAATGCCTTATCAGCCAAGCATTCTTCTGATGACCAGATCCGATTTCTTGGTCCCCAACGGGAAAAAAAAAAGGGGGTAAAACGTTTCACGTGCTCCCTTTTCGGGAAAAGAGGAACAAGGAAGTCCTCCAGATCACATCCTTCTCCGGACCTCAGAAAAAGATCCGACTCGAAATTAAGAAGCGATTCACATCACCACCCCCCCCTCCCTCCAATATCTCCCCAGTACGAAAGCGGCGATCTCGTAGTTCTTTCTACATTTTGACCTTCTCTATATAACTATGATATTGGAAAACAAGGAAATATTAAAGGTTTTGAGAAATTCATATACAATTCTTAACATTGGCAAAAAAGAGAAAATCAAGGTAGAAGTCATCATGGAAGCATATATACACAAACGGGTTCTCTCAAATCTCAGCGCAGAGAGATAGGGGTTCTTAGCCTTATGAAATGGAGCATGCATGCATAATCTGCTGCACTGTCTCAACGCAAAACAGATCGATGCGTCAGACGCTACAGAGAGAGAGAGAGAGAGAGAGAGAGAGGGGTGACGCGAAAGCTCACCTCAAGGGGTTCAAACGGGGCTGATCTGGCAACGTGTGCGACAAGGACGAAGGCAATTCGGGATGACCCAGGAAAGAACCAATCTGCGGACCTTTCTTTTTAACTCACCCTTTGTTTTATGGCGGCAGGTGCAGGCACACAGAGAGAGAGAGAGGGAGAGAGCACAGGGAATTGCTTGCATCAGCGAGCCGCTGCAGAGACGTCAATCCCAGTCCTCTCAGACTTCCGTGCGGGGGGTCACTGTGCAATCAGAGCCCCATCATTGTCTCAATTATTAGATCCCAGCGCGCTAGAGAGAGAGAGAGAGAGAGAGAGAGAGAGAGAGAGAGAGAGAGAGAGAGAGAGAGAGAGGGGAGAAGGCATTGATGGTGAAGCCGATGAGTCGTCACGAGGACGAATCTGCTAATACTCACGACTCATCAGTACTCACCGCGCGTGCGCAAACAGGGACTCCCAAAACCAGCGACTCCATCCCGTGGCCGTGAACCGCTCGAGCTCGAGCTCGGTCTGATTCCTTTATGAGGCGGAAGAATTCAAGTTGAATTTATGGGGAGGTTAAAGGATGCGTCTATTTTGCAGAAAATAATGATTTGAAAAATACTTTTCAACAAATGATCGTTTCAATCTCTTACGAAAATGAATGAACGAAAAATATTTTCACCGTCCATGAATTATTTCAAGCATCACAAGCGATCATTTTTTGGTAAATATTTTACAAATCATTTATTTTCTGCGAAATATAATATTTGAGTACCTCGTGAGCCAATCCATTTGAATGGTTTAATTCTTCGACCATGCCCTTATGTTTACTCGTATATGTTGTAAAACGGGAAATCATCCAAACAATACTATTTTTTAAGTCGTGCAACGCATCTAATATTCAACATCAAGTCGGAGTTCAAGTTTAGAGTGAAATTTCCCCCCTTTTTTCTCTCTTGAAATCGAGTCGAGTGGACTTGAGCTCGAACCTAGAAATCAAATAAGACCTTAAAATAAATCTAGTTTATCGAAAGCTCGAATCGGACATTAAACCTTGCAATCCTAGCTTGAATCGGACATTAAACCTTGCAATCCTGGCGTTGAGTATAGAGCAGTAATATCTATCGATCGGACTCAATTGCAAGTACCCATAGGCCCCCCCCCCCCCGACAAGGCAAATTTTGTGTGGCCTGGGCCAATAATAAGACTGCCCCACCTCAATTATATAGTTTTTAGGGCATAAATGATAATTATTTTGTTTCCTTATTTTTATATTTTTCTGTTCAAAAAAAATTTGGGGCAAAAAATTGTTTGTCAATGCAACTTCATTTTTTTATTTTATTTCTAAAACAAATTTTTAGCCGAGAAATAGGTTTAGAACAGAAAAAAAAAAGTGTGTATATATATAATAAAAATTTAAGAATAACATATCAAACGAATTTCTATCCCAGGAACAGAAATTTTATGTCGTTATCAAATGCTATTTTTTGCTCGGAAACTCGTCTATGGAAGGAAATGGTTTTCATTTGCATTCTTAGGATATCTATATTTTATATTTAGTTCTTTTCATATACATGGCAATTACAAATAATATGTTCTTTATCTGTGAATATTCTATATATTAAGCTAGGTAACCGAGACGGTAATTAAGTATAAAATTATTGAAACATAAATTATCAACAAAGGCTTGAACGAGACACTAAGCACTTTCAAATCGTGAAGTTGAGTCTCGAGTAGAGTAATTTTTGTGGACTCTCGATCGCTAGTGTCTGTAGCTCCATCACGAGTTATGACAATCTTCTTTCGACATCAACATAGGAGCCTTCCAGAAGAATCACTGCATTAAGAATAATGGTTGGCATACTTTCTTAGAAGTCGTGGGAGCACCTTCAAGAGAGTTGAGTTATGGACTAACCCGTCTCCATATCTAGGATCCGTACGTTTTGCCTGTGAATGAAAGCCGGAAGCTACTTGTTTTTTTTTTCTTTTTCGTTAAAATTCAAAATAAAAAGTAGGATCAACATATAAGCAAATGTACATGTGAATACAAAACAATCACTAGTTGGTCCAAAAAATTTAGTGCAAGCCTACGGAGTTGCAATGAACTTTCCATGGGCATCAGCTTTACCCAGGAGCTCAAAACCTTGAACTTACAGTGCCTGGGTAAAGGTGTGTGTTCTTCAAGATTCCGTTCCTGAAAACGAAATATGACGTCGCCCCAGAGAGAAATATAAGCCAGGAAGAGAAAAAAGAAATGCACGGAAACATCATTGTCCAAGGATTGTACTGGGGTACGTTCGCTCCGGTCACATCGAGCTGCAGGCGACCGAGGCGACGTCAATCGTGGTTTATCATGTGAAAAATGAATTATTTTATTTTGTGATTTCATTCAAGAAAAGAATTAAACGAGGCTGGAAGAAATGCGAGTCAAGATTACCAGGGGGCCGGGCGGCAAATCTTGGAGCCATTCGACTTGGATTCGATGCGCGTAAAATCTCGCTGGGAGGAGCTCATTTGATGAGGGCTCTGATTGAAAGGTGACAGCACAAGCAGCAAAGAGATATTGATGCCAGAGACTGTGATTTCGTCAAGGCGAGTGTGGAAGTAAACAGTATAAAATGAAGAAAAAATGTCTGGTTCGATTCGATTCTGAGAAAGGATTTTGTTTAGACTGAAATAGTGGGATGACGTATATGCATATATGGTTTTAGGATTTTGTTATCCAGTAGGTGCTTGCCACTGAAATAGTGGGATGACGTATATGCATATATGGTTTTATTTCGATTCATGCGGCTAGTCAGCAAGATATTTTTTGAGTCTCGAATCTTAAAACGGAGCGGAAGATGCGGGTTCATATTTTTTTTTGGTAAAAATTATATATTCTTCTGTAAACCGATTTATTTTTCCAGGTTTTTATGAAAATCTTTTTTTCAATTGGTTTGTAAAAATGAAATGGTGTATGAGCCCGCTTTTCGCTTGCCTCGACTCATCCGCGCCTTCTAATTCGCGGGCTTTCTTTTGTCTTTCTAAGGATCTTCTGTTAAATAGAATGTTCATAATGGACGATTGTCCTTAGCTTGAGCCTAGTTTGATTTCCATATTTTTAACTTTCAAGGAACTAAATTATAAAGGATAAAAGATAAACGAAGATTTGAGTATAGTCATACATGATCTGGTTTGCTTCTCCCTGATTTCCTATTTTTAAAAGTTTTGGGATTTTGTTAATGCAATATTGTTGCTTGGTAAAAGGAGAACCATTTGAGAGGTTTCAATATATAATCTAGCCTTGTTTAATTAAATCTCTTAAATTTTCTTCACTTTCAACTTTTAAAAGAGACCTATCCCAATTTTAAGATCGCCAGATGGATCATAGTAACATCATTAGAAATTTATGTTATGGTGTGGATACAAGGAAAATGAGAGGCGAGTGCGAAAAATGTGGTTAAATTCAAACTTGGCAAACTAAAAATGTTGTTGTTTTCATTTTCCACACTTACAGGCATTTCCCCCTTCCATGTTTCTAAATGGCGACAACAGGGTGAGGAGGCGAGGAATTAACGATTGGACATGCTAAGGGTGAGCATAGTTTTAGGGTATAACTAGATATTGGAGAATCGGACCCGTGAGAACCGGTCTTATTCCAGGTTCTAGGGTATTACATTGTAGGTTTTAAATTCCAAAAATTGAGAAATTGGTTCTGACGGATAAATTTTAAGTGGAACCTAAAACAAATTTTTGTGTTTTTTTGTTTTATATCTTCACGAAATCCTGCAGTATTTCATGGCGTCCAATAATGAGTGTGTAATATGGAGATATTAGTATGAGTTTCCATTTCTGGTCATGTCCATAACTGATATTCTTTTTTTTTTTGGCAAGGTATCATAATTGAGACTTTTACTTTGTTAATATTTTATATATTTTGTGTGTTTAAATATAAATTGATCAGTGGATTGTAAGAGTAAATGGCGGCAGTCATTAGAGGTAATACTTTACTGTAATCGTTCAATTAATAATATAAGTGAAACTTGTGTAGATCTTAAAACTAATTTTGAAACCTATGATTAGGTTTTAGATTCTAGAGTATGGAAAATAGATTCCAGGTTTCGAAAAATTGGGAATCTATTCCGACTCTAGTACCACTCACCCCTAGGACATGCTGCAGCGTAGGGTTGACCGGTCAGTTATTCTAGCTGATGGTTTATTCAACTTGAAAACTCGCAGTAGCTCAAAGGAGATACAAAGTTGGAACCAGCAAAGCAAAATTGTTAGAATTTACAGAGAGAGAGAGAGAGAACCAAGTACAGAAAGTAAAACACGAGGTGTGAAGAGAAAATTCAAAGTACCACACAGCCTATTCTATCACTTAGAACCCCACAACCCCATCTTTGGAATTCTCTTCTGACAAGGTTTTTATGTTGCTTGTGACTTTTCTAAGTGGGATGAGATGGGAATCACTGATATTTCTGATAAATCATTTATTGCCCTCCATTGATCTGCAATGTCTTTGGCAATCTTAATGGCCTCGCTGGCCGTCCCAAGGAGGCCTCTCCTTGTGAATCCAACTGTGTACAGTCCATTCTCTCCTTTCCACCCATCAGGAAATGGGGTTTTGGGCATGCCCTCTTTGGTGAAAAACTCACTCTGCATCACAAACCCTAGAACATGTCATCATCAACTTGAAGATAGCATTCTAGAGAGATCTTTTATGCTCGTTGGTTCTAGTTGTAGATTATTGTCATGGCAGATCAATGCTCAAAACAAGAAGCATGCCCCTTTTCCATGAGGAAAATTTTGTAATAAGGACAAAATGATCACAACAAAACCAAATCCCAGTTTCGTACATAAGTGAAGAAGGGCAAAGGGAACAATATCAAGGCCATGCTTTTGTAATCTGCACTCTCCAAGGACACTTACATGTCATGATAGTTACAAATCATGAATGCGCATAGCATGTATACGTTGTCCTTAGAAATGGAAATTCAAAGAAATATGCTGAACAGCCCCCAACAGGCCCCCACTAAATTTTTTTTTATTCTATTCTTGCGCGGAAAATGAAAGAATAGTTTTGGAGTGTTTCTTCACAGTTTGCATGTGTCCAAAGATAGAAAGGGATAGATGATATACTATGAGACAGGACTAAAGCTAAAATATAGAATCTCACAGATTTAAATTAAGTAGAATGTTTACTGATAAAAGCTTACCTTGAGCCAGCAAGGAACAGTGCTCCTATACCCTGTTGCTAATATTATGGAATCAAACTCCTCTTCTTTTTTATCCATGAATTTAGCTCCAGTTTTTGTGATCTCTTTAACACTTGCCATCACCTGAAACATAAAAGCCTGAGAAAACTTAGCATATGTTGATGTCAGTAAATATGGGCACAGGACAAATAGGGGGGAAGCCAAGCGAGGAGTTTCTGTTTGAAGTGCCTTATAATGACCTTGATGTTGCCAGATTTTATATGCGAAAGAGCACCGACATCAAGCACAGGGGTTTTTCCGGTGATGTTTTTGAGCTCGATTGGGCCAGTTTTGGGCCGCCGGAGACCTAAGTGGTCAGTGTTGCCCAAGACAAGATTAGCCATCACAAGGAGGAGCTTGTCAACCATTCTTAGGGGAAGCCATTTGAGCAGTGACATTGCTATTCCAAACGTTGAGAAGCCAAACATTTCTCTAGGGAGAACATGTACCTGTTGACATCACAAAATCAAACTTGTCATGGCATTTAAAAAAAAAACTGACAAATCTATGCTGATCCTTTTTATCCTCAAATATTATAATCAATTTTAAAGAGGGCATATCTGAATTCTAAACTTCAATACTCTAAGTTGCCAGAACTTTTGGTAATCAATAATTGGATGACCAAAAAATGATTGGAAAATGATTTCATGGAAGAAAAAGAAGAACAACAGAGCAAGAGGCAGAGGGAGAGAAAAGCTGAACTCACTGTGTTTCTAACAACCATATAAGGAGTTGCATTATGCCTACAAAGGTCCAAGCTAACTTCCATCCCAGAATTGCCACAACCCACAACCAAAACCCTCTGGTTTCTGAAATCTGAACCAGACTTGTACTCACTAGAATGAACCACCAAACCATTGAACTTGTCCAGTCCAACAATCTCTGGCACAAAAGGCTCTGCATTTTCTCCTGTGGCAACAATGAGCCACCTAGAAATGTACTGAAACTCCTGAGTTTGAACCCTCCAGAACCCACGAATAGGGTCAAACTCAGCTTTTGCGACATTCTGAATGAAGTTTGGCCTTATTGAGAAGTGCGAAGCATAGGCCTCCAAGTATGAGACGAACTGGTGCTTGGTTGGGTACTCGGGGAAATGTCCGGGAAAGCCCAGGAGCGGTAACTCGCAGTACCGCTTAGGCAAATGCAATTTGAGGCGATCATAGGTTCTGTGTTGCCATAAAGAAGCTATGCAATCGCTCTTTTCAAGAATCAGTGAAGGAACACCATGTTCAGATAGGCAAGCTGAAGCTGCTAAACCCGATGGCCCCGCACCCACTATGATTGGCCCGTGAACGAACACAAACGTCGTTTGAGGGTCTCGTTCTTGATCTTTACAAGAACCCATGATGTCAAAATATGAGACAAGAGAAGATGGGTGGTTCGAAAATGTCTTCGAGGAGCAGAACAATGAGAGCTTTTCTTATGCTCTGTTTTCACTTCCCCTGTTTCTTCATTCTGAAATGCTCTGTTTGTGGGTTCTGTTTCCCATTTACTTCGGATGGTCTCATGTTTGGACTTAGGCTAGTGTCGAAAAGAGAAGGCTAATGCATGGAAGCAGAATGGGGCATGTGATGATGAAACAGAGGAGTGGAGAGAGAGAGAGAGAGAGAGAGAGAGAGAGAGAGAGAGAGAGATGAAGGTGAAGGAGGTATTTCTGTTTCTTCTAAACTAGGCTTCATGAGACAGTGGCGGGCAATGGTCGAGAGGATCTTTAAATAAGTACATCCATGCACGGATTTAAATAAAATTTGAGTTTTATCCTACAGGTATAGAGTAGATATATAGATTTGGGTACATGCATGCATTAGACACGTGGATAATGCATCTAATCTTCTGTTGAGTTACAAAATTTTATAGAGCCGATTGAATTAGCACACTTAGAGAAAATTGAAGAGAAGAGATGTAGGTGTTTTCGATGATTCTTGGAAGGAAGAATTTCAACTCTATTTAGAATTCATGTACAGAACTGATACATGAACTAAAAATTAAATAGATGCAAGAATTCGGGGAATATATATGAATTAAATAGATACAATAATCCAAGAGATACATGAACTCGAAAGATACGTGAATTAAGTAGATACACGAATCTAAGAGATACATAAACTTGAGAGATGCATAAATTCAGTAGATACACGAATACAAGAGATACATGAAGTGAAGATACGTGTTTCATTTTTTGCTCACATTCGTTGATCTATTAACCCACCATAAATACAACAAAGATTACCTATAATCTTTTCTAAACTACCTGAGATTATCTGTCTCTCACCTATCTGAAAGCTATCCATTTTCTATTTTTATTTCTTCTCCAAAATCCTCAGTCTCAATGTTCAGTTGACTCTAGTTCTGAAAGAATTTTGTCTTTAGATGATCCCAAGAGACACGAAACCATGGAGCGAGATATCAAACGAAATGAAATGAGACTGAAGATATCACAGGGCAAAATACTAGATTAGATAATTTCGCTTTTGAACTACGGCTACTTGAATGTTAAATCTAGATCGTAAGGATAGAGGATAGGGAGAACTAACCCTAATGGAACGTCAGTTAACTAGATCAACTACTTATTTTGTCGAAGTTTGAATAGATAAAGTAGTTAGAGAAATGGTACAGCACACACTCATGTTTGTCCAATCTCGCTTTTGGGGAGTTTGACTGGGTTTGGTATCTAGAGTTAGGCATTTTGATTCTCACGTGACCATCGTCTAGAAATCAAATTACTCACAAATTTCTCGATGCTTTTAAGATAAGATGACCGGACATGTCTTATGATATAGTGAATACTTAATGATAATCGTTGTTCATCTTTAAAAGTTATTTACAAGATGACGTGATGAATTTTGTTATGGCTATGGACAGTGACTTTCTCTCTATGCTTCGATATGAAAACGGAGAAAATATTTTTTTTGCTGTATATATTTTAAGTAAGAATAACCAGGAGTTGGAGGTGGTTGTGAAATTGCGGCGTCAACGATCAATAATAATGGGACAATAATCACCTCACTGAGGGTTTGATAAATATGCATAATGAAGGGACAACACTTGTAGATTGGTCAGTGGGGAGAGGTACCATTCGATCACTTACACTATAAATGAAAAAAGAACCCCATAAAATCACCGAAATCAATTAAAATATGCGAAGTCTCCACCGGCCTAATCTTCGGGGAGAGAGAGAGAGAGAGAGATGTTGGATATTGCTAATGATTTTTAGCATTTTGAGCGAGAGGATTAGGAGATTAAACTGAGGTGCTTAGTCAATAAAGATAGAATCACTACAAATTATGACGCCTGGATTTACCAAAAACCTAGTGGAGAGAGAGAGAGGGAGGGAGGGAGGCTAGGCCGTAGGATCTGTGAGGGATTATATATATGTCTGCGGATGGGGGGAATGTAGGGTGTGATGCAATGCAAATGTAATGATATTTTTGTCCACTACCAAATTTCTTATCTTGAATTGCTTTGGTGCTTTTCTAATAATTATTTTCTCTTGGACTTTTGGTGGGCCATATGAAGATCTGCTTGGAGTTCCATCTAATTTGGAAATGATGAGGGGTTGCGGAGCAGAGGGAGGGAGCACATAGCTTTTGGAATTACACAGGTCACTTATATGAACATTTATATAAATAGTTAATTGATTCTCAAAAGATTTAATTACATGTCAAGGATGCAGTGGGTTGTATTGAAAAAAACTACTATCTATGTACCAATGGTTATCCATTTTACTTTTCGGTTAAGACCAATTATATATGATTCAATATATCTTGTTCATATTTGGTGAAATCTTCGTCATGTTTTATTCGTTCCTTTACACTAATTGGGCGTGGGGATGGCGTTGAGGGGTCAATCTCCATACCTCATGGTTGGCGAGGGCATTCACCGTCACTAATTGGATTTTATTCTTGTGTCATGGTTGCAGTTTGGTGAAATTCTTGAGGTCCATCCTTCAATTAAGGAAATTAATATACCTTGAATCGAGAGAATAATGAAGAATTACTCAGGTCTGGCCGAGCTTCTCTTATGTCTAGATTGATCTTGACTTTTGCATCCCAATTTAAGTCCATCTTTCAATTAAGAAGGGCTTATGTACCTCGAATTGAGAGATTAATGATGTATTACATTCTAGAAGGGGCTTCTAGGAGTTAGAGTGACGAGCACTCTAACCATAGAGCTCTATTTTTTCAAGATAATATTGAATATCGGAAATATTTTTGAAGTCTCTCCAACATTCAACACGTGGGCATCGGAGTCCATAAGTAATCAAATTGTCACACATATCGCTAGTCCAACGGTGGTTACGGAATTCGCTATGACATATCAATATACCCCGTTGGTCCAACTTTCCTTTACTTGAGCATAAAAAAAACCCTTTTGTCGTGTTGCTGTTGGTGCGAGTGTGCAACATAGGTAAAAAGGTCTGGCAAGCTATAGAATGCAAGAAAGTTGACAAAGCAATGATGCTCCTTCAGCGCATGCAATGAAAAGCAATAAGCAATCCTATGACTATACATATATAAGTGATTTACATTATTCCAAAGATAAAATAAATAAATAAAAAGATATACTACACCACCCATATTATTCCATAGAGTGGCTCCTTTGAATAAAGTGGTCTATACATAGGTTGCCCGTGAAGGATTTGGAAGATGAACAATGATGATTAAAACACATGCAAAGATGAGTTGCGGAAAAGCCGCCCATAGATAGAGGATTTATAGATGGTTAGGACATTATTTTAATCCTTGTTACGGGTTTACCGACGTCGGTTTAATCTTAATATAATGGGTTAACCGTTGACTAAGGTGAAGAAAATAGTGATCATCCATCTTGTAGGTACTCGAATTTCATCTTAGAGCAAAGAAGATGCACTATCGAAAAAAGTTGGAAGGTGAAAAACCGCGATTTGCGAAAGAGTCCAATTTCATCGTGCTCGGGTCAAAAAAGCGAAGGATTTAATATTCCCCTTATCTCGTTTCTTTGCAAAAAAGTCGAGGTCGTTACGAGATTAGGAGAAGTGATTGGACGAGACCCATCATAAATAAATCTCGGGAAAAGTATCGGCCAGATTTCACCCGACAAAGTAAAAGTCGGATTCGCATTCTTAAGAGTGAGGACGGAAATATATTTGAAATTTGAACGCAAAGCATAATTACGCCAAGTCGGTTTGTAAGAATCTCTCTTCATTCACTGCACACTTTTCCCTTTTCTGGGGACGCTTTGATTGAATTAACACCTCTAATATCATGAGCAAGAGATAACACCAAGTTGCCATGAATATTGCATTTGAGAACATGTAATATATATATATATATATATGTATGTATGTATGTGTGTGTGTGTGTGTGTGTGTGTGAAGATTATTGAAATCTTCTGTTGTAGCTTGAGGCTTCAGTTCAGCTCAGACCATCATATAGATATTCACTCACAAGATCTGGTCGGTCACTTTTGTACGGGTCCCGAAGCCAAGATTCAGAGTTGGCTCTGCCTCAAGATTCGAATATCTCCACTTTGCAAATTGATCGCTTATGTCTTTCATCAATGATCTGAAAAATATTTTTATAAAAATAAAATTATTTATAAAATATTTTTGTTGTACACGACATAATAATGAAAATATTTTTTATCTATAAATTATTTTAAGTGATACAAGCAATCATTCATAAAAAAATTTTTTCAAATCATTCGATTTTTACGAGACAAGCAAAACCTCAAATCAATAAACAAGAGTCATGTTAATGAATTTTCCTATACAATCGTTAAGCGTTATATATGTATAATACAGAAAGATTCTGTTTTCAAAATCGGTCATGTTCATGAGTGCTATCAAGGTACTTGTTGAGCATACTTAATTTAAAACAATTCAATATTCGAAACGGATAACACAGGATAGTGAAAATTATGACATTTCTTATCTTTAATAATTTAACAAGTACCCTTGGTGACGCTATTTAACGGAATAAATAAAGCAAAAAATGATTTTGTTTCAAAAGTGGTTTGTTTCTTGGGATCTCCCTGGGCTGGTCAAATTTGGCTCTTTTTTCTTGTCCGATACGCCCATCTTTAAATATACTTCGATAATCTGTCCTAGAAATGTACAGTGCAGATCTTGAGCAATTATGGTCATTGGTGTTGGCAGTGGACTGTACTTGGTGCTTATAAAAAGCCATGCCTCTGCCAATCTATGCATCATCTTTAATTAGGGAAGTAGTGCCACATGTTTGGAAGACTTGAACAAATTTGGCGGGCCAAAATGCATATATATTCTCAATATAGATATGTATATATATAGCTACTCGAGATATATATGTGTGTATGTGTTTGTGGGCGCATGCTCTTTACCTATAAGTCGAATAATTTGAGTTTATACCTCGAGCAGCCCCATACTTGATGTAATGATCTGTCTATCGTGTCGAATTTCATATTCATAATCAAGGCACGAATTCGGATGGCATGCGATCGCTTTCCGTGTTATACCGAATTCAGGTCTGTTTCTTTCGAAAAAAAAATTGTTTTTGTATCTCTTACAAAAATGAATAAGAAAAAGCCCATCATCAACGAAAATATGTAAATATAAGTTGGGTGTAAGGATGCAAGCATTTTAATTTCTTTTCTAAACCATATAAATAAATGTTTTTTTAAAAGATATTATTCTAATCATCGATTTTTCTCGAAATAAATACATATGAGATATAAAAAAAATAAACAATTATAAAATCAAATCAAACAACGAAATTGTGGAAACCTTTAGAAATTGAAGGGTAAATCAAAAGAAACATAAATAAGTGTCCTCACCTTTTCTTGAGGAAGTAATAACTAGCGGTCCCGAAGAACTTCACCACTTTGTTTATTTCACAAAATGTAAATAATTTGGAAACTATTTTTCTAAAATGAACTATTGTATTGTTTGAAATCATTAGCCAATACAAAATGTTTTTCATTATTTACAATTATTTTTTTCTAAACATTTTCGTAAATACTGAATTTTTTTTTTGTCTATTCGTTTTTTGTTAGCGATATAAGCAATCATTTTTAGGAAAATGTTTTCAAATTGCTCATTCACTGAAAAACAAATCAGAGCCAAAAATGTCATAACTTCCATACAGCGTTCATTTTGATGTCATAACTTTCCGATCGTTCATTTAAATGTCATGACTTTTGAAAAACGTGATATTAGGTGACTTTAGTGATACATATCTCACGACGAACTTTATTTGGATTTGTTTCGGTTGTAACATATCCAACCCAACTTTTTTTTTTTTGTCTTAAAGAGAGTTAAGTCCAAAGTGGAAAAAAAAAAACCAAACCACATAGTAGAGCGGCCCTAGAAAGAGGCCGCTTTGAAGATGAATCAATGGAGGTTCTTACGTCTTGTTGTCGTTCTCTCTCTCTTACTCTGCATAGCCACAAATGTGGAGTTAACAGCAGAACCTCAGTTCAGACATGAGTTGCCAGCTTTTTCAATCATGAAATTCAAGAAGGTAGTGCAAGCAAACTGTAAAGAACAGCTTGGAGTAGCCGAGTCATTCAAGTGTACCAGCTTTTTTCAATTGGGTTTCTTTTGAATGCTGTCTCGGAACACTGGAAAGTCATTCAAGGGTCGAGGACTCGCAAAAGCTGCGAAACGAGCGTGAAGCTAGTCTGGACTCGCAACGTTATGAGGAACGGATGATGATGGTCGAGTGGGGAAAAAACAACGGAGATACTGCACAGGCAATAATGTGGATTAGGGTTTGTGATTGGAAGTTCCAATTTGGAACCTAAATTTAGCCGCAAATCATAAGCGAAATGACACCATTTGTTATACTTTTAATGACATCATTTTCCCGTCGAATCAAATCAGACCCACGCCGAATTTTTGAGTAAGAAAAATCACCAAGTCGCTCAAGTAAATATTTAAGTGATTGATTGACAAGTTATATCACTAAAGTGAGCACAATACAAAAATTATAACACTATTGCTCTCCTTTTCTCCATGTTTGGATACCCTTGTTATTCCTCCACGCAAAATTAAATGGCCATATCGTTAATAGTAAATATGCGAAAGTCTAGTATTCAACTTGACATTTTTTTTCGAAGCCCAATAATGTTTATTTTTTTCTAATGAAACCATAAGAAATACTGTTATTGTTTAAGAATTCAATAATGATTAATTGACTGTACACCAGCTATAACCTTTATATGGTAAAACTGACTTTTGCTGGTTGAAAGTAGGTAATGTTTTTTTTTTTTTGGTAAGGAAAAATGTAGGTAATGTTCATTTTCAATTTTCTGAATAAAAAATGACTTCAGCTTATTAAATGCAATTAATATGTCTTTTTTTTTTTTTTGCAAATAAAATGTTATTTTGCAAATTACAAGTACTAAATCCAATCATAATGTATAATCTTTAATTCATCAAAGCAAAAAGAGAATAATTCAAAGTATGTCGAAAATGATCCTACCTAGAGCCTTTTCAAATTCAGATCTACATATAAGTATATAAAGACATTATATTTAGTATCCGATATAATTGACCATTGCTATATAGGATAAAACTGATTATTGCTAGAAATAGGTACTAATTAAGTGGAACACAAAAAAAAGATCATATATATGTATATTAACTTATGTAATAACTATGCAGTAGTTTTGGAATGTCTAAATTTTAGTTAAAGATATCTATACATCTATCTATATGTATCTATTCTAAAGTTCACTTTTGCTCAATGAGGGCATTCAATGCGAATGGTAATTAAAGGAGAAGTTATTTCTTTTGCGCGAAAACTTTAAGAGAAGTCATTTTAAAAGATCTACATACTTATAAATGTTACATTTATTTACTAAAATTGCCAGCGACAAGTATTAAAATTCAAGAATAAAGTAAATGCTACTTTTTTTAGTCAACAATGATGATTGTTTAAATTGACTAATCAACCGTGTCAATTTAATTTCGACCAAAAAAAATCGTGTCAATTTAAAAAGAAAAAGAACAGTCCATCATAGATTAAATGTTAGTGAAATACAAGACGTAAGATGCTTGATAAGTATATAGTGAAATAAATTATTAAATCATGGGAAAATGACATAAATGGTCCATAAATTTTTGCCCAATATACAATGTCGTTTCTAAATTTTTAATTTATTCAATATGATTCTTGAACTTTAACCCGATATGTAATGACATCCCCAAACTTTCAGTTTGTTCAAAATGATTTCTTTGGTACATATTCAATTTAGTATTTGAACTATATGAAAATATTTAATGTTGTCCCTAAACTTATATTAATAGAAGGATAACATTGGACATTTCCATATAGTTTATAAACTAGATTGAACATTTACCACAAATTCCTGGAACACATTAAACAAATTAAAAGTTTAGGTTCAACATTGCACAATTTAGCTAAAATTCAGGGATCACAATGAACTAATTCAAATTTCAGAAACAACATTGCATATTGGACCAAAGTTCATGGATTATTTATGTAATTAACTTTCAATTATCTGTAAAAATGATTTTATTGTTTCTTCTATTAATTAAACTTCACTGTTATTTTTATAGCAATATCTCCAAGTTCTGTATTTTCTTATAAATGAATTTTCTGAGTATAGAAGGATTTTTAGTGAATATTAGTATTCACAAAACTTTGAAATCATGCGAAGCATGGGCAATAAATCTAGATACTGCGCAAAAACCGCACTTTCATTTCATATTACGATAGACATAAGAAAATAATTATGACAAACACTAATAGCAAAACATCCCACGTCATTAATGCATGAAAATTCACTTATATATGTGTATATAGAAAAAGTCACCAAAAATCTCAAACTATGACCATTATGACACATTTATCCATAACTTTTTTTTTGTGAAATCAAAAATCGAAAACTTGCACCTGTGTGATACATTTACTTCCGTTAAGATTCCGTCACTAAGAATCGTTAAAAATCTACCTATATGAACACCGAAAAAACAAACGGTGTTGACACTTAAGTGAAATAAACACGACGTTGTCTTGGTCAAAGAATCATCTAATTTATTGCGGAAGCCAAGTGATCGAACAATAAAATTTGACAGAATAAGAAAATAAATTGGACACTAGATTTACGTGGTTTAATCGTAGTGACCTACGTCCACGGGGAGAGTAGCACGAAATTCCACTATAGATTAATCGATACAACGGAGATTACAACCACACTCGAGTCACTCAAACACTCTCGGTGTTTTTCAAGCTTCAATGACACCCAATAACTCACACAGTGTTTAGCCCCACAATTCCTCACGAAATAATCTCCTAATCTAGCAAAGAAATTGACACAAATTCTAATCACAAGAATTTAATCGACTTCAACACTTGAGTTGTTGATGTAATTCCACGAAGAGAAACTTGCATCAAGTACTCATTGAAAACGGCGCTTATGGATAGAATTCATGAGAAACAACTACTTCCAAGCACGCACGAACGTCTTCACGTCAACCGCGGTGCTTGAAGACTTCTCTTCACGTCCTCTATAGTGTGCGCTTGCCAATGTATAAATATCAATATATATATCCAAGATAGGAAACACGGTGACCGACTCAACGTGAAATAGGAAACTGTAAAGCAAAGTCAATGAAGTCCAACTTTGTTTCACTTGCCCTTTTCTTGACCAATGACATCAGCGTGAATCAAGAAAGTGAATATGTGAGTTTTTTAATTTCTTCTTCTTTCTTTGATAGCAACGAATTTCCCTTTTTTTTTTTTGTTAAATCCAAAATTCTGCAATTCATATTTTTGTTTTGGGCTCAAACTCGAGACATATTTTAATAATCTTCACCATAGCTCGACGTTTGAGCCAAGTAACAATCGCTTTGATAAAATCCAAATTTCGCTACTACTCTACCACAGTTCCAATGGGCTCAACCGCCACAGACGTCTTTCAAGTCCAAGCCTCGCTTGAACTTCGCCATAGCTGTGGACCTCATCAGAACACCAACTTCACATGTACCTTTAACTGCTCCACAAGGATTTTCCAACATAACCTCCTTAATCGCAGATAAAGTAAAACCATCATTGCATCCATATCTGTTCAGAAATCGAATACGCACCTTATCAATATTAGTAGTTACAGCAACTATTGGCTCAATAGGCTTCACCTCGCTACGAGCACCATCCGTGTTGACCCGTTACCTCAGGAGTTTCTGAATGCAACTCCACCTTAAGCTGACACCATCCAGATCCGTATAAACATTACTGTTAACACTCCTAGTCAGAAGAAGACTCGTCAAACGTAACTTCTCTGTTGACAACGGGTGAATTTAATTCCGGGCACTACAACTTATAGCCCCACTCACCTTGTGCATAACCTAGGAACGTGCACTTTCTTATCCTTCCATCGAGCTTAACATTACTAACTCGAACATAACATGGACAACCAAATATTCTAAGAACAAAATAATCAGCAACGTTACCTGACTATACTTCTTCGGGAGTCCTACATTCAATTACAATCGATAGGGATCTATTCTTCAGGTAGCTCGTCGTATTAAGTGCATCAGCTAGGAATCTTCTAGCCATACCAGCACTAGAAAACATTTTATGGGTCGTCTCTAGTAATGTTTTGCTTATCAACTCCGCAACGTATTGTGGTTCATTGGCATTAGTGCGGTGTTTCACTACTCCTTCCTTCATGTAGAATTCGTTTAATAGCTTTGAGCAAAACTCCATACTACTGTCAGTCCGCACCTGCTTAATCGTTCTACCAATCTCCATTTCGATCAAAGCTCTAAATTGCCTAATCCTGACAACAACATTAAACTTGTGCCTTAGCACAAACACCTAAGTCTTCCTCGAGTAGTCATTAATAACTGTTAGCATAAATCTAGCACTCTTCCTCGAAGAAAATCGCGACAACCTATAAACATCCAAGTGAATTAATTCTGCAATATCCGTAGTTTCTCTAACAACCGTACTAAATTGCACTTTCCGCCGTTAATCTAAATCATAGCACCTGCACACATTCAGTTCATTAGCTACATAACCACATAGCAAATTTCTTTCATTTAGAACCTTTAGGCTTCTCTCGCTAATGTGCCCCAAACGCATATGCCACAATTCAGACTCTCGAACCGATGCATCCGACGTCTTTGCAGTGAATTCCATCACTGTCTCACCTTGAAACCCATACAGGCTACTATGCTTGATTCCTTTCATTATCACCATGGCATCTCGAAGAATTTTCAGAACTCCACATTTTTAAGAATACCGACACCCAGTTGAATTTAGGGCACTCAAAGAAATCAGATTTTTCTTCAACTTTGGAACATGCCTCACTCCAGTCAATGTTCACACGATACCATCATGCATTCTAATTTTGACATTACCAACACCAATAACATCGCATTCAAAATTGTTCCCCAACTGCACTTTACTACTATCCGTACACTGATAAGTAGTAAACCAATTCATGTTTGGTGTAGCGTGAAAAGAACAACCAGAATCCACAATCCATCCATCAAACGATGAATCATCCGTGACAGACAAGACATAATCAGCATTATCCGGATTACTATCTTCTATAGCAGCAACATCATCCGCAGACTCAACTCTAATTTCCTTACCCTTGTCGTTTTTCAACTTAAGGCAATCCCTTCTAAAATGCCCCCTCTTGTCACAACTCCAACAGATAATACCACCAGTCCTAGACTGACTTCGTCTATTCGAGTTCATACTACTTCTGCTAACACGTGTATCAGTTCTTCCTCTATTTTTACCTACTAAAGCAGCAGAAATATATTCACCACATTCTCTTCTATGGATGTCCTCACTTAGAATTAAATCTCGAACACTATCAAACGTCAAACTTGTTGACCCAGAGGAATTACTAACTGCAGTAACAGCAGTATTTCAACTATTAGGCAATGAGGATAATAGAATCAAAGCACGTACCTCATCTTCAAAGTCATTCTCAACCGAACTTAATTGACTAACGATCACATTAAATTTATTAATATGATTAGCAACTGATGCACCTTCGCTCATCTTCAAATTAAATAGACGTCGCATCAAATAGACTTTGTTGATCGCAGAGGGCTTCTTGTACATATCCGACAGGGCTTTCATCAAACTCGCAGTGGTTGTCTCTTTCACAATGTTAAACGCGACGTTACGAGCCAACGTCAGCCGAATAACACCCAAAGCTCGTCTATCCAGCAATTCCCAATTAGCTTGCTTCATCGTCTCTAGCTTCTCCTCAGATAGGGGCAAGTGCAGTTTCATCTGATATAGATGATCCTCAATCTACATCTTCCAGAAACCAAAGTTCTTCCCATCAAATATGTCGATTCTCACTTTTCCTTTTTCTGCCGCCATTGATACGCTTTAACTCAACTAAGCTAGGCTCTTATACCGATTGTTACGGAAGCCAAGTGATTGAACAATAAAATTTAATAGAATAAGAAAATAAATCGGACACTAGATTTACGTAGTTCGGTCGTAGTGACCTACGTGCACGGGGAGAGCAGCACGGAATTCCACTATAGATCAATCGATACAATGAAGATTACAACCACACTCGAGTCACTCAAACACTCTCGGTATTTCTCAAGCCCTAATTACACTCAATAACTCACACAGTGTTTAGCCCCACAATTTCTCATGAAATAATCTCTCAATCTCGCAAAGAAATTGATACAAATTCTAATCACAAGAATTTAATCAACTTCAACACTTGAGTTGTTGATGTAATTCCACGAAGAGAAACTTGCATCAAGCACTCCTTGAAAATGGCGCTTATGGACAGAATTCACTAGAAACAACTACTTCCAAGCACGCACGAACGTCTCACGACAACCGCGGTGCTTGAAGACTTCTCTTCACATCCTCTATAGTGTGAACTTGCCAATGTATAAATATCAGTATATATATATATATATCCAAGATAGGAAACACGGTGGCCGACTCAACACAAAATAGGAAACTGTAAAGTAAAGTCAATGAAGTCCAACTTTGTTTCACTTGCCCTTTTCTTGACCAATGACATCAGCGTGAATCAAGAAAGTGAATATGTGAGTTTTTTAATTTCTTCTTCTTTCTTTGATAGCAACGAATTTCCCTTTTTTTTTTTTGTTAAATCCAAAATTCTGCAATTCATATTTTTGTTTTGGGCTCAAACTCGAGACATATTTTAATAATCTTCACCATAGCTCGACGTTTGAGCCAAGTAACAATCGCTTTGATAAAATCCAAATTTCGCTACTACTCTACCACAGTTCCAATGGGCTCAACCGCCACAGACGTCTTTCAAGTCCAAGCCTCGCTTGAACTTCGCCATAGCTGTGGACCTCATCAGAACACCAACTTCACATGTACCTTTAACTGCTCCACAAGGATTTTCCAACATAACCTCCTTAATCGCAGATAAAGTAAAACCATCATTGCATCCATATCTGTTCAGAAATCGAATACGCACCTTATCAATATTAGTAGTTACAGCAACTATTGGCTCAATAGGCTTCACCTCGCTACGAGCACCATCCGTGTTGACCCGTTACCTCAGGAGTTTCTGAATGCAACTCCACCTTAAGCTGACACCATCCAGATCCGTATAAACATTACTGTTAACACTCCTAGTCAGAAGTACTGAAGACTCGTCAAACGTAACTTCTCTGTTGACAACGGGTGAATTTAATTCCGGGCACTACAACTTATAGCCCCACTCACCTTGTGCATAACCTAGGAACGTGCACTTTCTTATCCTTCCATCGAGCTTAACATTACTAACTCGAACATAACATGGACAACCAAATATTCTAAGAACAAAATAATCAGCAACGTTACCTGACTATACTTCTTCGGGAGTCCTACATTCAATTACAATCGATAGGGATCTATTCTTCAGGTAGCTCGTCGTATTAAGTGCATCAGCTAGGAATCTTCTAGCCATACCAGCACTAGAAAACATTTTATGGGTCGTCTCTAGTAATGTTTTGCTTATCAACTCCGCAACGTATTGTGGTTCATTGGCATTAGTGCGGTGTTTCACTACTCCTTCCTTCATGTAGAATTCGTTTAATAGCTTTGAGCAAAACTCCATACTACTGTCAGTCCGCACCTGCTTAATCGTTCTACCAATCTCCATTTCGATCAAAGCTCTAAATTGCCTAATCCTGACAACAGCATTAAACTTGTGCCTTAGCACAAACACCTAAGTCTTCCTCGAGTAGTCATTAATAACTGTTAGCATAAATCTAGCACTCTTCCTCGAAGAAAATCGCGACAACCTATAAACATCCAAGTGAATTAATTCTGCAATATCCGTAGTTTCTCTAACAACCGTACTAAATTGCACTTTCCGCCGTTAATCTAAATCATAGCACCTGCACACATTCAGTTCATTAGCTACATAACCACATAGCAAATTTCTTTCATTTAGAACCTTTAGGCTTCTCTCGCTAATGTGCCCCAAACGCATATGCCACAATTCAGACTCTCGAACCGATGCATCCGACGTCTTTGCAGTGAATTCCATCACTGTCTCACCTTGAAACCCATACAGGCTACTATGCTTGATTCCTTTCATTATCACCATGGCATCTCGAAGAATTTTCAGAACTCCACATTTTTAAGAATACCGACACCCAGTTGAATTTAGGGCACTCAAAGAAATCAGATTTTTCTTCAACTTTGGAACATGCCTCACTCCAGTCAATGTTCACACGATACCATCATGCATTCTAATTTTGACATTACCAACACCAATAACATCGCATTCAGAATTGTTCCCCAACTGCACTTTACTACTATCCGTGCACTGATAAGTAGTAAACCAGTTCATATTTGGTGTAGCGTGAAAAGAACAACCAGAATCCACAATCCATCCATCAAACGATGAATCATCCGTGACAGACAAGACATAATCAGCATTATCCGGATTACTATCTTCTATAGCAGCAACATCATCCGCAGACTCAACTCTAATTTCCTTACCCTTGTCGTTTTTCAACTTAAGGCAATCCCTTCTAAAATGCCCCCTCTTGTCACAACTCCAACAGATAATACCACCAGTCCTAGACTGACTTCGTCTATTCGAGTTCATACTACTTCTGCTAACACGTGTATCAGTTCTTCCTCTATTTTTACCTACTAAAGCAGCAGAAATATATTCACCACATTCTCTTCTATGGATGTCCTCACTTAGAATTAAATCTCGAACACTATCAAACGTCAAACTTGTTGACCCAGAGGAATTACTAACTGCAGTAACAGCAGTATTTCAACTATTAGGCAATGAGGATAATAGAATCAAAGCACGTACCTCATCTTCAAAGTCATTCTCAACCGAACTTAATTGACTAACGATCACATTAAATTTATTAATATGATTAGCAACTGATGCACCTTCGCTCATCTTCAAATTAAATAGACGTCGCATCAAATAGACTTTGTTGATCGTAGAGGGCTTCTTGTACATATCCGACAGGGCTTTCATCAAACTCGCAATGGTTGTCTCTTTCACAATGTTAAACGCGACGTTACGAGCCAACGTCAGCCGAATAACACCCAAAGCTCGTCTATCCAGCAATTCCCAATTAGCTTGCTTCATCGTCTCTAGCTTCTCCTCAGATAGGGGCAAGTGCAGTTTCATCTGATATAGATGATCCTCAATCTACATCTTCCAGAAACCAAAGTTCTTCCCATCAAATATGTCGATTCTCACTTTTCCTTTTTCTGCCGCCATTGATACGCTTTAACTCAACTAAGCTAGGCTCTTATACCGATTGTTACGGAAGCCAAGTGATTGAACAATAAAATTTAATAGAATAAGAAAATAAATCGGACACTAGATTTACGTAGTTCGGTCGTAGTGACCTACGTGCACGGGGAGAGCAGCACGGAATTCCACTATAGATCAATCGATACAATGAAGATTACAACCACACTCGAGTCACTCAAACACTCTCGGTATTTCTCAAGCCCTAATTACACTCAATAACTCACACAGTGTTTAGCCCCACAATTTCTCATGAAATAATCTCTCAATCTCGCAAAGAAATTGATACAAATTCTAATCACAAGAATTTAATCAACTTCAACACTTGAGTTGTTGATGTAATTCCACGAAGAGAAACTTGCATCAAGCACTCGTCGAGAACGGCGCTTCTGGACAGAATTCACGAGAAACAACTACTTCCAAGCACGCACGAACGTCTTCACGTCAACCGCGGTGCTTGAAGACTTCTCTTCACGTCCTCTACGGTGTGCACTAGCCAATGTATAAATATCAATATATATATCCAAGATAGGAAACACGCTGGCGACTCAACGTGAAATAGGAAACTGTAAAGCAAAGTCAATGAAGTCTATCTTTGTTTCACTTGCCCTTTTCTTGACCAATGACATCAACGTGAATCAAGAAAGTGAATATGTGAGTTTTTTAATTTCGTCTTCTTTCTTTGATAGCAACGAATTTCCCTTTTTTTTTTGTTAAATCCAAAATTCTGAAATTCATATTTCGCTTTGGGCTCAAATTCGAGATATATTTTAACATAATTGAACTTTGATAGAGGATAAATGTGTTACATAGATACAAGTACGTAAAAGTTTAAGGTATATGTGTCACAATAGACATAATTTAGAGTTTTTGATGTCACAAAAAAGTCAAGGTAAATGTGTCATGGACAGTGGGAGTGTTAGAACTGAATTGAAAAACCGAATTGAACCGAATCGAGAATTGAAAATTTCATGCATTTTAGTTCAGTTCGGTTTTCAATTCGGATAATGGAAAAATAACCATTTTTTTTTTCGATTCGGTTTATTTCAATTCGGTTCGGATCGAACCGGACTAAAAAAATATCTTCCTCTCGAATCCTTCCAAAACTAGAAAAAAAGAAAACCCTAATCCTCAAATCCTCTCTCTCTTGCCTTGTTTCGCGTTCTCGTGGCTCTCTCGGAGCTGCTCAGCCCCTCTCTCCGCCATGTTGGCTCCTGCGGTTGCATCGAGCATCCGCCAACTACTGATGGTCCTTCTTCAGCAACGGCATGCTGCTCTGTGATGGTTATCTCTCTCTCACACACACTCCATCTTGCTCAACTACATTCGGGCGTGTCTTGCAGCTTAATTTGTACTTGCGATTTTCGGATTTGTTGCATTGCTCCTTTGTTTGCAGTCCTAGTTTTGAGTCGAGGTTTAGCCATTGCGATGGTAGCAATGTTATCTTAACTAATTAGTAGCTTCTGTCCTGGTGCTTGGCGTCGAGAAATTCTTAGACGTTTTTGGTTTTCCGGGAGGAACCAAGTGAGATGGAGACTCTTTTGCCTAATTGCTACCTATTGTATTTTTAGCTTCTTTGCTAGATAAATATGAAAGCAATGCGTCAGAAACTCTGTGATACAAGCAATCACACGACTCTCGTGTAATTTCACAACCACCCTTTGGGTCAAGTGTCCTGCCATTTCTTAGAACTTATGTATTTCTCCGTAAAATTCTGCTTATATGTTTCAGTTGAAAAAAATTTCCAGTTTTGCTGCTCTAGTATTAAACTTTCATAACAAGTTCCATCCTCATAATTCTTCTTCTTTTTTTGTGGACAAAGTTGCCATTTTGAGCTTGCTTTATTGGCTTCCCTTTTCAATTATGCTCCTATTTCGATTAAGTATTTGCTTGTGATACAAAAGTGTCGATAACTTGACGCAATCACTTGAATCATATGTATATTGGTCTGACACATTATATCTTATTATAAGAATAATTTCAGGTTCTAATTGTCATAAATAAAAAGATTGATAAATGTCTTCAATGAGTGAATCTAGTGGCACCAATAGAAGGAGGATGAGATCTGCTGAGTGGGAACACTTTAAAAGGACAGAAAATAACCCAAACCAAGCCGAATGTATATATCGTGGGGCTCTTAGTGGTTGTTCTACTAGCGAAGAGACAAGTGCAATGTGTAATCATTTAGGTAGATGTAAGCAATTTTCATATGTGAACTTTGAGAAAAGGCAAAAAAGTGTCTCGGGTCAACTTGTTAAGGTTAGTAGTTCTAGTTCATTTAGTCCATTGAAATTTGACCAAAATGCTAGTTGAAAAGACCTAGCAATGATGTTCATCATTGGTGAATGGTATATGAGGCATTTTGGTAATTTGGGAGTAGAATACAATCAAAGTTTTTAATCCCCTCAAGAAACACATTAAGAGAGGATTGATATAAATTGAAAAAAAATTTCGATACATCTCCAAGGGTTTATCTCACAACTGACACATGGAATTCTTGTCAAAATTTGAGTTACATGTGTTTGATTGCTCATTTTGTAGACGTTAATTGGAAGTTACAAAAGAAAATTTTGAATTTTTGTCAAATCTTAGAATATTCTGTTGAGATCATAGGAAAAACAGTTGAATAATGCTTGACTGGTTGGGGGAATAAACGAATTTTTTCCAATCATTGTGGATAATGCAAGCTCAAATGACTTGAGCGTTCAATACTTGAAAAAAGACTTAACTCTTGGAACACTCTAATTTTGACAGGCTAGTTACTTCACATGAGATGTTGTGCTCATACATTTAGTTTGAATGCGAGAGAGGGTTGGAAAGATATAGATGATTCCATTGGTAGAATACGCTCAGCTGTGCGTTTTGTGAGGTTTTCTCCTACGAGGTTGCAACGGTTTAAGGAGTGCATTGGGTTAGAAAATTTCGAGTCCAAGAGTCTTGTATGTTTGGATGTGGAGACGTGTTGGAACTCAACATACATGATGTTGGAAGCGGATTTGAAGTTTCAAAAGGCTTTAATCTTAGTAGATATTCGGGATAGAAAATTTGTTGAAGAACTTTCCTAAAGTGAGAGGGTTGCCTACTAGTGATGATTGGGAATATGCCCGTCAATTTCTTCATTTCTTATTCAGACTTTAAAAGTATCGGGTTTTTCTTTTTTATCATGTAATTTTTTATATCCTTCAATATTACAATAGATATTTTATTTCTCATTTGCATTGTGAATTTAATGCAGAGTTGTTAACTGTGACCGTGGAGCTGAACTCGATATTGGTTTCTCTTGATGATTGACGAACTTGGGGATTGGTTCTATCTATTTTGACTCTCCTAAACATTCGGGATCTATCTCGGTCACTGATTCAGCTTATTGCTTTTGGATGTCGAGGATTCAGTTTGGGATTCTGGATTGTCCCTGCGTCAACGGGTTTCTTGTTCTCATCTTGCTGCTGCTACACTATCAGATTCCTTTGTCTGGTTGAGTTCATAGTAGATTTCTCTTGAAAAAAAATGTTGGATGCTGTTAATTGAAAAAATTCGAAACTTACAACCCTGTACATGTCTCAGGGAATGCACTACGTTGACAGATGTAGCACAGGATGGTTCTAACGAAATGGCGTGTGGGCTTTTCAAAGGCGCAGGGCCTAACAACTTGCGTTTGCTGGTGTCCTAGACTAGGTTATCTATTTTCTATGTTCAAAAGTTGCTGTTAATTCTTATAAGTGAGCTATAGCTGTGGAAGCTTGTTCAGCATCTGTAAGCTTTTCAACTGCTTCCAATCCGATAAAATTTCTTTGACAGTTTTGTTCAATTGCAGTTTGATAATTTGATGTTTGCGTACCAGATGATTGCGAATGGGGTGTCTTGTCTGCATGTGCAATTCATGAATATCTGATTTTTGGACAAATTTTGTAAAACCGGAGGATGAGTGTGCATCAATCATTGAATCTGCATGTAGTTTCTTGTCCTGCATAAGGTCCACATGTTTAAGACCATCCGGTAGAATCTTTATCCACGTGCTTTTATCTAGGGGTGATCGATTTCCGGTCCGATCTGATTCCAAAGCAGAACCCGGGAATCGGATTGGGAGGATCGGTTCCTGGTTTGGCCAGTCCGCCCCTACTTCTAGCTTTGTCTTTATTTTCTTGCGACATAACATTCCTACCGTCAGTTTAATATGTTCTCATTAGTTTATTTTAGGGTCATAACTTCGATATCTCGGCTTGTAGGGCCCAAAGAAACTTCTCTTCATAAAATATTTTCGTCGTGTACTTCTAGCACTGTCGCATATCTTTTGTTTTTTTTTTTTTTTTTTGAGAATTCTAATCCTCTTCCATCAAGTTGTCATTTGTGTCCTCTACGATCATGCTCTTCACAGGCATGTATCAAATTTGAAAGACATGGAGCTCTGGCCCATTTTTTTTCCTTTTTCTTTTCTCACTTGAATAAAAAATAAATGTCATTAAATATAAAAAAAAGAATTATTTAACCTCCACCTTATTAGGAACGGCGATTTAACAATCCATAATCAAAATCATAAATAGTTGAAGATTTAGCACAGATAACTAAAAAATTTGCATATTGAAAAGCCGAAAAAAGAAAAAAAAATTGAAAATCGAGCCGAACTAAACCCAACTAAACCGGCTTTTCGGTTCGGTTCATGCTCGGTTCGAGTCGAGGTTCGGTTTGATTCGGTTTGGCCCTACTAGTTTGGCTTAGTTCGGTTTTTCAAGAAAATCGAACCGCGCTGCTGATAACCCCAACATACAGTGAGCATAATTTATGGTTTTTTCGCCACTTTTTCCCCGTATAAATAAAAAAATTCCGTTTGGTTTCCTCTCTTTCGTCGAAACTAATTTTTTTTTTCCCTTCTTTTTTTCGGGTTTTTTCCCATTTTTTCTCGCGTCGGGGTAGAAAAAATGCAAAGGGGTAGAAAAGTAGTTCGGCGTCGCCTCGGTCACGCTCACCAAACCCCGCCAGCGACCGAGCGGGGCAAAAAACGGCGGCGTCTTGACGACGAAGGTCCGAAAAAACCCCCCGAACCAGCCAGTCACAGCCGCGCATTCACCCACCATCCCTAACCTCGCGTCAATCGCCCAAACCCCTCCCCTCCCTCTCTCAACTTTTCGCTGCACAGATCCCCTCGCCGGCGCCGCCGGCCGCCACGCCGCGCCGCGCCGCACCGACCGCCCGGCCCGTCCGTCTCCCCGGTCCGAGCTAAAAACCCGAAGTTCCCTCCGTCGGGTCCCTTTGCAAAGCTCCCATCTTGCAACGAGGATTCGAAGACCAGCGCTTCCAGATTCCCGCCGCATCCGAATCTGGGGGTTCCGACGACGAGCGCTCGCCGCCGTTTCGCTTCCCCCCCCCGCTAGCTCAGCAGGTAACTCGGCGGCGGCGGCGGCGGCGGCGGAGGACCCGCCGGGTTCTTCCGTTCGCTTCGGCTGCTCCCGGCTCCTTTCTCTTTCTAGGGTTTGTTTCTTCTGAACCGGCCGGGGCTTGAGATTTGCGCTCTTTGAAATTTCAGCCCCCGAATTTCTTCAGTGCATTGTTGCTGCCCGGGGTGGGCATTGCCGCGGAAGGGCCTCGGTTTCGATCTTTTCGCGTCGGATCGGTCGGCGGGAGGTCTCGGCCGGGTGATTGGCGTTTTCCGGGTTGGTTTTTTTTTTGATGAAGCCGTGTGGAGGAGGAGGAGGAGGAGGAGGAGGAGGGTGTGATGGTGGTTGAAGGGAATGGAGGGGAGTGAGGAAGTTGATAGGAACGGGGCAAATGGTAGTGGCTCCGGCGATGGCCGGCCTCCGAACCCGCTCGCCGCCTCCCGTCGGCAGTGCTTGAGCAACGACCGGGTCGCCGGTCCCGCGCAAGAAGTCACTTGTTCGCCACCCTTCTCTCGTGAGTTGTCTGGTCCCGGCTCTCGTGAATAGTAATGATCTCCGGTTTGATTGTCGGGTAGAACGGCGGCTTGATAAATCCTTGTCATTTACACGGGCGGTTGTTTGAAGTACTAGCTTGTCAGTTGTCAGGTCAATTCTTCAATGTTTTTGAATGGTTAGCTCCTACAATTGGGGATTATGCTGTTTTTTGGGGTTTATGATTTTTCCTTCTGACCTGAGATCCATGGACATTGATTAGTCCGTATAGGAAGCGTTAGAACTGAGTTCTTGGTCAAATGCTTGATCCTATTTGAATATTCTGTCCTTACTTCAATAGGTAAAGACAAAGATGTCGGATATTGCTGATGATCCAATGTCGGGTGTATGGAGTTGTGAGTCTGAGTTTCTTCCGGTGATTCGCTCGGGAGCATGCGCTGACATCGGTTATCGTACAAGCATGGAGGATGCATATGTTTGTGTTGACGACTTTGTTCGTGATTATGGACTCACTAACATGGCTGATGGGCCCAATGCGTTCTATGGGGTATTGGCCTTCTCTACTTTCTATTTAACAGGCTTTATGTTGGGAGCATGAGCTGAAGTTGTGCTCGCTGCTATCAGTATCTTTTGGTCTGCATCTGAGTTTTCTTACTCTGCTGATCTCTTGTTCGTCTGTTTTCATGTTGATGTTCAAACTATCTTAACTTGGACGAATGATGTTGATTTAAGTATGACCAATCGTAGAGAAAGGATTGTGTAGTTCCATTGATTGCTCAAATGAAAGACAAGTGACTGTTATTCTGTCTTTCTTGTCTGTATTTTTGTCCATATGCAATTTGTTGATAGAGGTAGATGCAGATAAGGAAATGTAACCTTGGTTTGGTGCTTGAATATTTAATATCTTGTCGTACCATGGAGGCTGCTGCTGCTTTATGACATTATTATCGAAGTTGTGCCACTAAGTGGTATTAAAATTTCTTAAAAATTGCTTCACTGGCTCTTTAGGAAGGACATGTCTCGCAATAAACAACCGCTTCCAATTTATTCTATGACCAGGAAAAGTTTTCTGCACTTGCCTTGTATGTTGACATTTTGGTTGCTTTGTTCTGTTTGGTTTTTGAAATACAGATCCAGCTCTCTATGGGAGTTTGTGTTATATGGAATGAATGATGATGTAAGCTTAACATTTTAAGATTATGATTTTGTTTATCCTCTGCTAGAATGTGAGTCGAATTTTATCTACGTTTTTTCTGCAAATCTTTTAATGAGAGAACTCTTTTATCAATTGACCAGGTCTTTGATGGGCATGGGGGAAAGCATGCTGCTGATTTTGCTTCCTACAACTTACTGCAGTACATTATTAAAGATGAGGACTTTCCACGGGAGATTGAGAAGGTTGTTTCTTCAGCATTTCTACAAACTGATGCTGCCTTTGCAGAAGCTTGTTCCTTGGATGCTGCTCTTGCTTCTGGGACCACGGCTTTGGCTGCGATTGTTATGGGAAGGTTGGAATTTTGCTTGATGATGAATTTTTCTATAAATAGCCAAGAGAAGGAATATCATTAATCTAGATCCAATTCCGAGCTTATGATGTCTGTTTCTTAGACAGTGGGTGGGTGTTGGGCTTTACTCTTGGGCCTGAATTGTTATCCTTTAT
This sequence comes from Syzygium grande, assembly GCA_024733475.1. Classification (NCBI taxonomy): domain Eukaryota; kingdom Viridiplantae; phylum Streptophyta; class Magnoliopsida; order Myrtales; family Myrtaceae; genus Syzygium; species Syzygium grande. The sequence continues at coordinate 9,589,244 of JAMXDD010000008.1, forward strand.
TTTGTCTCTTGATTGACAGCATTGTTCTTTTTTTTTAATTAACAAAATCGATCTATGCCAACTGTATGTCCAGAATTGTGGGTTTCGATGAGTTCAGTTGCCTTCATATGATCATTATTTGGTGCCTAATATTGGATTCCATCTACGTATTTTCTTCTGCGAGATTTTGGTGCGAGCTTTATTCCCATCACACCTTTTCCTTATTGATGATGACAACACCATGATACAATAACAAGAGCAAGCCTCATTAACGTCCCGAAAATTTTGTGGCTGAATTTGCTTTTGGTGTTTTCATTTGAATTCAAACTTGTCTTTTAGTTCTTGGTCTTGCGTTTTCTGATCATTTCTATTCATTTGGTTTTTTCCTATGTGGTATTATCCCGATGAAGTAAATGCACTCTTAGCCAAAAAGAGTTTGCTTACAACAATAAAGGTGGAAATTTTGTGCAACTGAGTGTTAGGTTGCGTTGACTCAACTTAGTGCAAGAGTGAAGATGCTCAGACCCGAAATCAAGTGAGCTGGATATTGACATTTAGGAAAAGGCTGAGTTATTGCTGTTGTTGCCCTTTCTTATATGCTGCAAAACCTTTGGTCTGAGGCTTTATTTAAAGCATTGTCCATGACCAGTGCTTTAGCGACAACTATGCTAAAGCATAAATGATCATAATCTATTCCCTTTCTTTTGTATGTGATAGCATATCGTCGATAGTTGCTAATGCTGGAGACTGTTGAGCAGTACTATGTTGTTGTCCATGAGCAGAGCAATTTTCTGGGTGCTTTAGTGGCAATTATGCTAAGGCATAAGTGATCATAAACTTTTCCTTTTCTTTTGTATTTGATCGCAGATCATTGATAGTTGCTAATGCTGGAGACTGTCGAGCAGTACTATGTCGCCGTGGGAGAGCGATTGAGATGTCAAGGGATCATAAACCAGTCTGCACCAAAGAGAAGAAGCGGATTGTGGCATCAGGAGGGTATATCTGTTGTGATGGGTACCTTAATGGACAACTTAATGTAGCTCGTGCTTTAGGTGATTGGCACGTGGAAGGAATGAAAAGTAGGGAAGGAGGGCCACTAAGTGCCGAGCCAGAGCTAATGAGCATGGATCTGACTAAAGAAGATGAATTCCTCATCAATAGGGTGCGATGGAATTTGGGATGTGTTTAGAAGTCAGAATGCTGTGGATTTCGCTCGGAGGAGACTTCAGGAGCACAATGATCCAATTATGTGTTGTAAGGATCTGGTAGATGAGGCTTTGAAGAGGAAGAGTCTGGATAATTTGGCCGCCATAGTTGTCTGCTTTCGACCAGATCCTCCACCCAACTTGATCGCTCCACGCCCAAGAGTTCATAGGAGCTTTTCAGCTGAAGGTTTGAGGGAAATTCAGAGCTACTTGGACAGCTTGGCTGATCAAGGGGATAGAGACTAATTTGAGGTTTTTTGTTGGTTCATTTTCCTCAAATATTTCATCGAGATCAATTTTCACTAACTGTAGGTTTAGGTGGTCATGATTTTTGAGTTACAAACTGTAACATATGCGGCATAGTGTCAGCAGCACTTTTCATTTTTGTAGAGATCTGCTCGAGTTCCGAGCGTTGTTTTTGGCTGCTTGATGATACCGTGTTCAGTATTTTCTTCTTGTTTTGTGCATTTAATTATGCACATTGGTAGACTTACTCCGTATGAAAGATTTGACTGTAGGTATCAACTATGAAAATGGGTGCTTTGATTTTTGTATGGAGTTCGCCGAATACTTTGAGGCTTCGTTTGGTCGCATGACTTTTTTGCGGATAGGATAAAATTGGATTTGATAAGAACATGATGAAATTCCTAATGTAGTATACAGAATTTGATAAATGTTCTCATATAACATGGATGTCGGTATGTGAACCACCACATGGAGCTGCGACATAGTCTGGCGACCGCTACTAAGGTGGTCGTACCGTGGATGCTGAAGGACGATGACCAAATCAGGCGCGAGACCTGATGTGGTCGCTAAAGGACGGCGACCGCGAATCACTGACCAACGCAGGCAGCAGCAAGGCGGCCGACACAAGCCAGAACTAGGCATGAACGGTTATCCGGTGGGCTGGTCCTCGGCCTGGAACTGAGAACCGACCTTATGGACGATGGGACCACCAATCAGGCGCGAGACCTGTTCGTCCTTGAGAACCACGGCTAAGCATGGCTTAACACCTTTTGTTCTATAAATGGTTTCAAAGCAAAAATGGCAGCAATCAACAAACCGATGCGGGACAACTTTTAGGATGAAAAAGGATAAAAAAAAAAAATATGAGGTTATCCGGTGGGCTGGTCCTCGGCCTGGAACTGAGAACCGACGTTATGGCTTTCTTTGGGAGTGGACCAATAAGGACCGATACAGTTCGTCCTTGAGAACCACGGCTAAGCATGGCTTAACACCTTTTGTTCTATAAATGGTTTCAAAGTAAAAATGGTAGCACATCTTTTCCTTACAAACCGATGCGGGACAACTTTTTAGGATGACTAAAAAGTGATAAAAAACAAAATATGAGCCCTAGTGTGAGATCCCGCCTCAATTTGTGAGGAATGGGATACGCTGCTTTTTTACTTTTTACGGCAAAATAGAGCCCAAATATGAGATCCACATCGACTAGTGGGAGTATCCTACGGATTATGGATTAGTTTAATATACTAAGGGCTTTTTACTAAAAAAAACAACAAGAGTTAAAGTACTGAGCGGTACCCTACTAAAAAAACAACAAGAGTTAAAGTACTGAACGGTACCGATTAGGTTCAATACTGCCCTAGAATCGGGAATCGGACCGAAAAGTGTCGGGAACTGTGGAATCGGACTGGTGTTCACCTACAGTAAGAACAAGGTGAGAACAAAGGGAGAGAATATCGAAATTGACCAAAGCAGGCAATAGAAAGGCGCCATCTCCTAGGAACCTTGGTGATGATAACCATGAATAGTCGTGAGCCGCTCTCCGTCCCCCAAAGCGTTGGACCCTCTGTTGCGCCATCGTGCTTCGATCTCTCCCTCCCCCGTCATTGTTGTTGTCGAGAGGAAGGCGATCCAGTGGAAAACGAGATCGAGCTCGAGCAAGGGATTTTGAGCTTATCGGCCCTCAACCTGAGCCCAGGCTCGGACCTCATATGCGAGCTCTAAGGCTCGATCATGCTGGCTGAGCTCGGGCTCTATGATGTCGAGGACGGCCATGGCTTGCCTAGTGGAAATTAGAGGTGACGGGCACTAGCCTAGTGTTGAGGTGTTGATGGTGATTGGTTGTGGAATGCAGAGGTTGCGACGGTGGTTGAGGGTGGAGGCGACGACGACCGGCTTTCAAGGTGGTGGTCCTAGCGTGGCGGCCGATGTTTCTATTGTTGCAGGCGGCAAAGGGCAGGGAGGCGGCACCAATCATGATCATTCAATATCCAGAGATATCCAGATTATGTCACACCCCTTAGGTTGGATTTTTTTTTTTTCTGGACAACATCCGAACATATCCGGATCTTGCATTGTCCCAAGCATACATCGGATAAAATATTCTATCCGGGATTATATCTGGCCTACCAAACGTAATCTAAGAATTGCAACAGTTACATTTAGAAAGCTTTTTCGCCTAACTTCTAGGATCCCCAGCTTTTAAACTTATTTCATTTCACCATATGCAAGTGCTACGGCATCTGACAAGCCTTAACCCCAGAATTAAGCACACGAGAGCACAAGTTTAATATCTGTATATATTCGAACTTTGCTTTACAACCATGTTTTGTATAAGCAGGAAGACAAGTGCGGCAACTTATTAATTGAAGTAGTCGTTATGATTACTATGAAAGTACATTCCACTTTCTTCAATAAAACTTTTGATCCTCATATATATCTTGGAACTACTGAACTTGTATTCAATTTCTATCCGATCTCCTGTTGTGCCGTCATCATCTCTTTTGGAAGTTGAATGTTCTGATTGAGAAGGCAAAGATGAATCCAAAGAGGACAGGGAATCCGATCAGCACGATCGCAACTACTCCCAAGAAGTCATGCCTGAACCCAAAATAACTCCGCACGAACTCTTCCACGGTCTCGCCAGTGTCGAGCTTGTCCTTAACATCTCCGTACTGCGAGGCCACCATTCCGTACATTGTCCAAGAAACTGGACATGCCCAGTAATACCATCTCCACCAGACAGGTATTCTCTGTTAAAACAAAAGTATCAGCCCTCATCAGTTATCATTTTCCTTTGAAGTCTTTTTCTATTTGGTTTGAGTGAAGATATCGATGAACTTACCGTTTGAGGCACGACGAATCCCGAGAAAAGGTTCCAGATCAAATAGAATGCGCAAGAGGCTATGGCGGCTAAGTGTTGGTTGGGCGTGGCTGCCACGCTCATCATCCCATAGAAAGTGTAGTATAACAAGGTGAAGAACATACAGAAGATGTACCAGAAGAACTTGCCGGCTGTCCAATCGAACCCAATCATTGCATAGACAATCACTCCATAGATGACAGTTTGGACGAAGATGTAGGGGATCTCGATGATAACCTGTGCGAAACAATTTTGTCAAATAATATGATGGATTCTCTCCAGACTCTTCGAGTGCTAAGGGCTTGTAGTCATTGCTATTTTCCAATGAACTACCCAAGTCTAATTCTCTCACTTAGTTACGAAAGGGAAACATGTCCGTACATGTGCAAAGGCATAGGGCAGAGCGGAATACATGCCAGCTGCTCTCTCTCGATAGAAGACTGTCCTCTCAACAGCCACAACTGGTTGAACCGACGATGCATTCTGAAATCCGATGAAAATGATAGCCGTGTACATAGAGCCCATGGCATTGAAGAGATCTTGCCGGTTTCTCCTGCAAGTTCCTCAAGTTTTGAGCAAATAATGCTGTAACTGAGCCAGTATACTTCTTTTCCCTTTCGCGACCAAAAAAAGAGTTGTTCTAATATATATATATATATATTCTATCTATTACCTTTTGGAGCCGAGATTCCAAAATATCGTGCCGAACATTAAAGCGACGAAAGTTGCGTATAGAAGTCTCACGGCGTTGTATGCTGGGTTCCGCCAATATGACCAGTGTTGTTTCCATAGGCAAGCCATACACTGGATGGAGAATGATTGTGAATATCGTGTCGGAAAATAGAGATCCTTCGACCCTGGTGGAGGCGTACCTAGTTCCTTGATTAGAGCTTTGTTTCTCCTGATTTGACCATTACAGACACCGGACATGTAAATGGTCTGCTACAGCATTCTATATCTCTTTTTGATAATCTCTTTGAGCTTGTCGAGCAGAAAAACGAAAATGTTTCTGCTTCTGAAAAGTAATTTCTTACCTAAACAGTTCCGAATTCCTGTACACTTCAGTGAAGTCAACCCCTAGGATTTCTTCTTGAGCAGCTGTCGTCACCTCCAACATCCAAGTCGCCGGATTGTATCCGTCTTTAATTTTCGGAACTCCGCTAATACCCTTTGATTTAACGCATGAAATTTTAGCATTTAAAGCTCAATGTAATCTAAACTCAGCTTATTACTGCACAGCAGTGAGCTCACCTCAAAGTAGTTGATCAGGTGTGAGGAACGCTGGCCTAATGGGCCGACATAGATCTCCTCTCCGCCTCTTTTCAGAAGAAACAGCTGCATATTAATAAGGAAAATCTCTCAGATAGAAAAATCCTGTGAAAATACAAGCAAACGGATAGCTTGGTCCCTTATGAGAATTTTTGTCGAACCTCATCAAAAGCATCAAATATGTCGATGCTCGGCTGGTGGATGGTACAAACAACAGTTCGCCCCGTATCAACTGTGTTTCGAACCGTTCTCATTACTATAGCAGCTGCCCTGGCATCGAGGCCGGATGTAGGCTCGTCCATGAATATGATCGACGGGTTGGCTACAAGCTCCACTGCAATCGTCAGTCTTTTCCTCTGCTCGATGGAGAGGCCATTCACAGCAGGCAACCCAACTTGCGCTTCTTGTAAGGGGGTAAGCTCTACGAGCTCCATCACTTCTTCAATGAAAATCTGCAGAAGTTGGATCAAATTACTAGCTAGCATCCTAAATGCTGGGAGGGACTCGGGGGCCTCAACAATATTATGCTGTCTGAAATGTTAACGAGCTGTGGTTGTCCTTTGAGAGATGCCAAAAATTGTTTCGATCGATGTGGGGAACAATGTAAACCATGAGGAAAATTCTGTCGGGTGCAGCTTATCGAGAAAACCCGAACTGTCTTCTGAAAAGTGGGAACGTATCTTTTCTACTGATAAACATGTAAAGAGTATATCTAAGGCGCCAGATGACATGAACTAAGGGACCAAGTAATGTCTCTACCTTCCTAGTCTCAGAATCCACTTCAGGAGGTAAACGAAGCCACGCAGAATACACCAAGGACTCTTTAACTGTGATGTGAGGAGAGTGGATATCGGTTTGTTCGCAGTATCCCGATATGCGAGCAAATGTTTCTTGCTTCTTTGGGTACCCAGATACAGTGATTGTCCCGTTGAAGTATCCACCGGTTTTCCTTCCGGCCAACACGTCCATTAGAGTGGTCTTTCCTGCGCCACTGACACCCATTAAAGCCGTCAACACTCCTGGCCTGAAAGCACCACTCACACCTTTTAGAAGTTCCAGCTGATCTTCAGGAATGCCTTGTGCTTTCATTTCCTGCAAACGTGAAAACAAACTCGCTGATTCAGTCATCTTCGACACATCGAAAATCCTGCCCATCAGTTCAATTGTCGGAACCAAAGCATCTTTGGAGCAAACAGTACCTGGGGCATGTCGACGGCGTATCTGATATCATTGAAAGCAATAGAAAGTGGCTCGAAAGGAAGAACCATTCCTCGTATCCTATTCTGATCCGAATCATTTGTTTTCCCAACTCTTGTAGACAATGTTCCTGATGTGGAGCTTCTTCGGCGTCCACTCTCTTTTTCTGTATTATCACGATAGTGATGCCTTTAGCTTGAGTTCTACTTGACAGGCGAAAAGTGAAAGATATGTGGGTTCTGGGGCTCACCAGATGAACTCCTCTGGCTCCCTCTTGATGATAGCCCAATGACCTCTCCATTCTTGCTCGCAGTTTTCTCTGCCAGAGTCTCCTTTGAAAGTACAGCTTGAGGCTTCCCAAATGCTGCAGCCAAATGTAAGTCATTCACCAAAACTGTACAATGAATCCCAAGAATCCCAAAAATAACAGCCTTGCGAGAGAGACTTACGGTCGAGATATTTCAAGGCCACAGTGAACAGGAAATTAAAAAGAAAAATGTATCCAATTGATGCTCCTACTCCGATCCAATACCAACGCGCTTCAGGTAAAATTCCCCGGGACTTCAGGACCAAAACTCCTAAGGGTTCTGTGTAGTTAGGAGGAATCTATACCACAAAAGCTCCGAAACTTAATCAGTTGATACTCTTTAACAATTTTAGCGACCGTTATTAATTCTTTGTACTGTCTTTAATGACAATTTTGTAAAAAGGTACGTACATGTCTCCACTGCTTTCCAAGAAATTCATTTACAGCAATAGCGTTCTGTCCATACATCATTGGGGAAATCCAATAAACCCATATCCACCACGGCTTAATATCATCTGATTTCAAAGAATGTCACATCAGGAAATTGCATATGTGAATTGCACACCGAAAGAAGAATATTTTAGACATCTGGTTGACCTCTTGATATGATGAATCCGCTGAAGACAAAAACGGTGAGTAATCCAAACGTTCCAAAAGTATTCGCCACGATCATGTTCCTTCCTAGTGCCCCAACGAGTCGGAATAATCCAGAAGTCACCTGATGTAGGCATAGGAGCAGAAAATACTGTTTGAAGAACCTGGCATCATAGATTTTATCAGTATCTGAATCATTGGATCGAAGTTTGAAATTTTGAAAAACCGTAATTTTATCAACCTTCCAGCATAAGGGTCAAAGCCTATGACATAGTAAGTCATGATCACCCAAATAGCAACTTCTACAAGAGTGCTCGGAATCTTCAGGATACATGTGGGTAACGAATATGCCCACGAAGGAAAGAAGAAGAGGTCTCTCTGCTTGTAGAAGACGGGGAGCTTCACGATGGTCATGCCAAGCTCTGAGAATCCATTGAACATTATAATGAGCAAAGTGAAGTAGAGAGCACCGAAATAAATCCCACCGTCCATCACTGTATCTCGGTGCATATCAGTCCGTAGGAACACCGTCATTGTTATGAAAGCCATAAGGGTCAGCTGATGTTCATCGGGAAAAGTAAGTATTAGGACATTGCAAATAAAATTGACAGACCAAACGCATTGCTTAGTCGGAATTACGGGCTAAATTAAGAATACCAATTCTTCAACTTGCTCACCTGGAACATATTAAAAATGTAGACAAATAAGTTTCTCTTCATTAGCAAAAGTTCCCTCGAAACGCAAGCTCTCAACAGTTCTTTCTGGCTCACCCCATACTTCTTAGTTGTTAGAGCAGCTGGATGGCCTTTAGACTTGTCGAACGGGATTGCAAGTTGGTCGCCTACTTTCTGACCGATGTGAAATGATTGAAATGCTTCGGAAAATTCCTTGACGGTTACAAATCTGTAAGGGGAGTCCTTATGCACCCAATACTGCTCTTGATTTTTCCTTGAAGTCACCTACAGATCACATTACGGGACAAAATTATGAATGAGTCAATTGTCACTCATAGAACGAAGAAAAAGTGAATTGAAAATATTACTTCTTCCAAGAAATCAGCTACTCCTTTCCTTTCAGGACATTTAAAACCCATGTGATCGAAGAACTCAAGCACGTTTTCTCGGGGTCCTTGGTACACGATTTGCCCATCCGAGAGAAGGATGATATCGTCAAACAGGTCGTAAGTTTCCGGTGCAGGCTGGAGGAGGGATATTAGAGCAGTCCCATTGAGGATGTGTATGGACTGTCTGAGTGAGCTCACTATTTGAAAAGTTGTTGAACTATCCAAGCCGGTGGATATTTCATCCATAAAGAGCGCTTTGGCTGGCCCCACGAGCATCTCCCCTGTTTTATGTCAAAACGAAATTGAACAAAATCAACCGAACTTGAGAAAAAAGTCATGGCAATCATCCATCTACATGATATACTAAAGCGGCCTTCTGGGTCTTACCCGTTGTGACTCGTTTCTTTTGTCCACCGGAGATGCCTCGTATCATTTCATCTCCCACCATCGTGTCGGCGCAGATTTCAAGTCCCAGAATCTAAATTTAAGCATTGCAAAAAGAACATAAATTTTCAGATTTGTGTTTTCTTCTTATCCTCATGGCAAAAACAGAAGAATGGACTAGTGGTGTTTTTTCTTGTTCATACCTTGAGTATATAATCAGTAACAATATTAGTCTCCTGCCCTTCCAGGGCAACTGCCTGCAGAAGATTAAGATCAATAGAAGCTCTTACAGGCATTAATACATGTTTTTGACCATATTTTGCACATTCCGAAGAAAGAAAGTATATGCATGCAAAATCTGCAATCAGAAAGCTGTTAAAACTGTTCAATAGTCATGGTCTCATTTCTCACCTTCATAAAGATATCTATATCTGGATCGGGTTTGATATTTGCCTTCGTCTCTCTTCTTGATAACTCTGCTAGCATATCTGAGAAACAACGGTAGTATTATACCTCAAAATCCTTGCTCTTTTCCAGAATTTACTCTTCGAATCATGGTAACAAAGAAAAATAGCGCAAACTCACCATAATGGGATCCCATGCCTTGACACCTGGCCGAGAAAGCCAGAGTTTCTCTAACAGTCAATTCTCCTATATGGAGATCATATTGACTTATATAAGCCGATGTCCTCTGCGGTACAAATTCTTTCATCCCGTGTCCGTTGTACGTGACTCTTCCCGAGGACTGAGATTCACAAGCTCTTCGCGTGACTTACACACTAAAGACTACTAAAGTAAGACAGCTCTAGAAGTAATTTCTTCATGCTTACTTTCAAATCGTTGCCGAGCTTCCCAGCTAATGCTAGAAGTAATGTGGTCTTGCCAGAGCCTGGAGGCCCCAGAAGTAATGTCATTCTGCAAAAGAAAAATAAAAATAGTGAGCATTTTATGCTGATAAAAATCTATAGTAACTCTCTCTCTTCTTACCTACGAGGCTTGATGATTCCGCTGACATCGTTGAGGATCGGTAATGGTTTCTTTCTACTAGGAAGGATGTGAAAATAGTTGAGAAACCCCTGTTGACATTTATTAATATGAGATGGTGTTCAGTCAGTTTGAGCAGAATCCAAGAAAAAACAGATAGTTCATGAATTGACTATTAATTACCTCAAGTATGTTGACAGAGAAATTGAAAATTGTGGGTAGAGCTCGGCTTCCAACATAAGCTTCGGCCTCAACATTTAGATGCTCGAATCGGACTTCAATCGAAGGAAAATCCAGTCCAACTCTGTTTATGATACAGAAGGACAAACACAGATATTATAAAGATTTATCATGAAACTTTCAGCTCAGAAGAGAAAATACCATGTCTCAGATTAAGTTTCTTTATCAGGGTAAAAAAAAAAAAAAAAATCACACCACTTTAACATGCTCTTAAAAACTATTGCAGTCACCAACTAATTCAATTTCTGAAGTGCTTATAAAGTCATCAGCATGCACCTCTCAATCCTCTTCTTCAGCTTTAACAAGAACTTTTCATTGTCTTCCTCAGCTGTATTCAGCAACCTCTCCAACAAGTTCCTCCTCTCTATCGATCCGAGATTCTTGATATCGACCTCTCTTATCTGGCCTTCTTCTTCGGCGAGAATTCCCCGCCGAATACGCAAACACGTTGGAAGCTTTTCAAGTGCAGCCCACTTCAGAGCCTCCTCATCATCCTCATCCCTGCTAGACCTTGAGAAGATCTCCTTCCCACTGTTCCTCCATATATTTGAGCTGCTCAGCCTTGCACTGCTTATTCTAAATGCATCACCAGTGTCCATAGTCACCCCTAAAAGCTACACAAATGCTTCACTGAATGGTAATTTTCATGCAAGCAAGCCTTTGTCCATGACAATGTGCGTGAAAAGGGTCAGGAAAGTTCGAAGCCTTTTTAGATGCTTTTGAAAGCTTCTGATGATGGTTAAACAAGAGGGAGTTGCATTTTGTGTGTATATATAGCTTGAGTAGAAAAAAAAACGCCAAAATGAGTTCAATAATTTTTTTGTTCTTTTGATTAAGGGATAAATGTATTGGAAGTCCTAAAACTTGTCACGAAAGTATAATTGAGTCCTAAAACTTGTCAACTAAATGCAATCAAGTCCCAAAATTTATCAAGTTGGTGCGATCAAGTCCTTTTATTAACTCCATCTAACTTGACAAATAGAAAATGCTAATAAGTTTTAGGACTTGATTGCACCAACTTGATAAGTTTTGGGACTTGATTGCATTTAATTGACAAGTTTTAGGACTAAATTACATTTTTGTGGTGAGTTTTAGGACTTGATCGCACTTTTTGAAAGGTTTAAGACTCAGTTTTAGGAATTGCAATGCAATTATGCCTTTGATTAATTTTGTTTCACAGGTGGGTTTGGGGTAACTGCATTTATCTTAGGAGGAAGGGAAGAGGTCGGAGCATGTTCTGGTACTATTTTTTTTACAAAATAAATGTACTGAATGGAAGTGGGAAGGAGAAGGTTGATTATTACATGTATGATAGCTTTTCATTGCCAATCATGCCGGTGGCAGATGCAAGAATTAGGCCGGGACGGATACTAGATATGGGCGAGTTTTAGCCCGTGAACGAAATTCGATCCAAAGTCCGGCCATGTGATTTTAATTAGGAAAGTTCTGATTGGACTTCTGATCGACCGAACATTTGAAGCACCGGCACATCGGAGTTGGATGATTGAGTAGGCATAAACATGGAAATGGATTTACATGCTAGAGTCGGTGAACAAATTAAGAGTTTCCTAGTTTGATATATGTATACACACACGTGTGTTTATCACGGGTGTGGTTTGGTGCCTTTGTTGATGTAATTTGGCAGAGTTGTCTTCTTCGTGGGATCCAATTTTACACCCAATTGTTGCAACACTTCTCGTCCCAGAGAAAAAATTGATAAGTGGTTCTACGCCTTTGGTGGTGCAATTAGGCAGTGTTGTCTTCTTCGTGGGATTTGATCTTACACCCCGTTGGTGCAGCACTTATCGTCCCTGAGAAAATCGATTAGTGGTTTTGTAGCTGCACGAAAAAAGGAAGTCCGCAACGCAAATTGAACATGTGGAGCTCCTTCTTCCTGGATTTCGTTGGGTGATCTGTGCTGCGCATCTAGTCGAGATCGCTCGTCTTACTGAAGGTGTGCATGTTTTGAAGTCACGAGGTAATTCTTCATGAATTGTTTTGTGGAGCAATCATGTGAAGAAGTACTGTGGGTTTGGGTGTAATTTAGGGTTCAGAAGCACTTGAGTGAGCGATCGGAACTCTGTAGTTCTCCGACCGATTAGTGAATTCTTTGTGGCTGGCTCTTCCCGTAGAGTGGATATCACCAACCTCTGAGCTGAACCATCATTCTTCGTTGTTTTCTTCAGTACTTTCCTTTTTTCTGCGTTATATTTGGATTATAAGATCCATTAACTTCCACGTTATTTCAAATCATAGTTAATGTTTTTACCCTTCAAAGCTTCAAATAATGGGCATGAAACATTTTTTTTTTTAGCAGCGGGCATGAAACAATTTAGGAGGTACGTTTTAGAGGGTGGCGCGATGGCCACAACCTGCTCTTGGTCAGTTATTCAATAATGCTATGCAATAGTATTACAATATTCATCTTGCAGAAATTGATTCCCTAGTTTGAAAAACACTGCAGCATGTATGACTATAGGAAATCAACAAATGATGATCATCTCTGGACAAATTAGTCATTAAGAGTGCATTCGAGACATTTAACTACACCTTTCACATCACCCTTCTTCTATCTTTTAGTGACTGTTAACTTGGCCCAATTTGTTTGGTACCAAGATGATCTTGAGGTGAATTAATTCACGAATTTGAAACTCCGTAGGACGGGTCGGGCTGGTTCCAAGGTCAACTGAGCTCGAGAATTGGTTTTTAATAAAGGAAAATTTCATCTAATTTTTGTAAACAAGCATTAATTTCTCATTTACCACTCATTCAAGCTTCGTAGTTTGCCTTTTCTTATTGTTTTAGGATCTCTTGCCGACTAAAATTTAGTGCTTTTTAAAACAAAAGATTCACAATAAATCTTGATTTTTCTTTTTTTAGTGAAGTTCACAACAAATTACGTCATTATTAACTAGGATTTTGTTAAAACGCGCCTCCTTGGTACTTGCTAAGCAAATATAGAAAGAAAGTTCACAATCTCAATTTTCCAATACAAATTTTTTCCAACATGTTACTTCATAAAAGTATGCTTACCAAGTGTTCCAAAAGTTCTCACTAACAGGACCCACAAATTTCATGTTCTGCAAACGAAAAAACCCTAATGTGTATTATGACTAAGAAAAAAAGAAAAAAAGTTCGTGGACGCTTTCAACGCGTTAGCAAATTTCCTTGAAAAGAAAAAAAAGAAGAGATTTACCTGATTTTTTCCTTTTTCTTAATAAAATCCATCTATGCCAACTATATGTCCCAAATTGCAGGTTTTGGGTTGTTCCCTTTACATTAATCAATCTGCCTTTGCGACATCAAAGTACTGTAACATGAACAAGCCCCTAATGTCCTGAAAATTTTGTGGCTGAATTATGCTTTTTGTGCTTTCGTTTGAATTCAAGCATGTCTTTTAGTTCTTGATCTTGTGCTTTACTGAATCATCTTGTTCATTTGTTTTCTTCCTATGTGGTATTATCCAGATGAAGTACACACGCTTTCAGCCAAAAAGAGTCCGCTTACAGCAATGGAGGTGGAAATTATGTGCAAATGAGTTGTCGGTTGCATTGACTCAACTTAGTGCAAGAGCAAAGATGCTCGGATCTGAGTACAAGGAGGCTGGAGATTGTCATTTCGGAGAAGGCTTAGTTATTGCTGTTGTTGCCCCTTCTCACGTGGTCTGCAAAATCTCTAAATACAGCTTTCATTGGTATGAGGGTTTATTTAAAGGGTTTTCCATGAGCAGAGCAATTTTCCTAGTGCTTTAGTGGTAATTACACTCGAGCGTAAATGAATGTAATTTGTTCCTGTTCTTTTGTAGGTCATGTGGGAGAGCGATTGAGAGGTCGGGATCATAAACCAAGTGGCAGCAAAGAGAGGAAGCGAATTGAGGCATAGCAGCATCAGGAGGATATGTCTATGATGCATGGGTACCTGAAGGGCCACCCAGCGCCGAGCCGAAGCTAATGAGCATGGATCAGACTGAAGAAGATAATTTCCTGGTCATAGGGGGTGATGAAACTTGGGATGTGTTTAGGAGTCAGAATGCTGCAGATTTCGCGTGTAGGAGACTTTCAGGAGCACAATGACCTAGTTATGTGTTGTAAGGATGTGGTGGACGAGGATTTGAAGAGGAAGAGTGGGGATAATTTTGCAGCAGCGGTTGTCTGTTTTCAACCACATCCGCCTCCCAAGTCCCAACTTGATCGCTCCACGCTGAAGAGTCAAGTGTGAAATACCCCAAGTACCATCACTTTTGTATCACGCTCAAGTGAGCATCATAACTTTTTTTTCTTTCCTCACACGAGTGCCATGATTTCTAAAATTGTTTATTGAAGAATGTCATAACTTTCAATTGATCACATAAGTGCTATAAATTTGAAGAAACATTCATTACAAGTGCCATGCTGCGTTAGATTTTCGATACTTGTGGAAAGTGTCTTAAAAAAGTTATGGCACTCAAATGATTAATTGAAAAGTTATGGCATTTAAGTGAATGCCGTGCTCCGACCAAAAAAGAAGTGGATGGTTTACAAAGTTATCATACTCGAGTGACAAGAAAATTTTATGGTAAAGTGAGCCTTGTACTGAAATTAAGACACTTCTAGTTTTATTTCCCTTCACGAGTTTATAAGAGCTTCTCAGCTTAGGGTTTGAGGGAACTTTAGAGCTGGTTAGATAGCTTGGCTAATTGAGGATATTAACAATATTTTTCAAGTTTGAGCTCGTAAAGAATACTCAATCAAAGTAGGTTTTCTAGTTTGAGAACTCATGATGGATTAGAAGAATTAATGTTAATGAGGCATTGCTTGATGAGAAACAAGGCATGATGTTATTGACATTTTGTTGCGACACTCCCAAGGGTGAATGAAATTTCTCGGGGTGGTTTGACAAATTGCTATGTTAGCGCGGATGGTTCCTCTTGAGAGGTGGCGCTAACGCTTGACGCGAGCTCTCTCAAGACTTACTTAGTGTAACTTAATTCTTCCATTGATTATGAATAATATTTTACTTTGAGAGCCGCCACTAACCTAGTAGAGGTCGGTTGGAGATTTGATTCCGGGCATTTGATTATGTCAGATGTACATCCAATGCCCAAATTGGTACCATTTTCTCTTTCCTGAAAACGTTGGTCACGCGGACTTCCCAAATTTTAATATAATGCCCTATACATGTTCATTTACGTGTCCGTGCACAATTGAGCTCAGCATAACGGGCCATAAATTCATATATCCGCAACCAATAATCAAAGTGAAAGCACGGAAATTAAAGAACGACGATAAAAAAAAAATAAAAATTTGGGTGCGGTAAGTAAAAATCCGATAAGGTCGGACAAAGAATATGTATGGCCCCGTCGTAGAGGACCAAGGACAGGATCCTCGTGAGCTAAGCAAGAAATGAAACATTCAAGTAATTCCAAAGCTCCCGTTCAGCAAGATTAGCTCAATTTTGTTAACATTAAGGAAGCCGTTTCACCTAATCTTAAGGATCTCCCGCTTTGTTTCACCTGGGGTAAGTGCCATGGCATCTGACAAGCTTTATCGCCAGAAGTTAAGCATGGGAGCACAAGTCGAACAATTTATTCGATAATTTTCTGAAGACTTCATAACTCTGCCGTACAACCTTGTTTCACAGGAGCAGGAAGACAAGTGTGGCAACTTATTCATAGAATTGCTTGAAGTAGTCGTTATGATTAACGCTCCTTTCCTACTTGACTGACTCTTCAAAACTCAATTCCACTTTCATCAATCATACTTTTCGTCCACATATGTATATATCTTGCAACTACTGAACTTATATTCAATTTCTTTTCAATCTCCCGTCGCCGTCATCTCTTTTGGAAGTTGAATGCTTTGATTGAGAAGGCAAAGACGAATCCAAAGAGGAGAGATATTCCAACCAGCACGATCGCGACCACCCCCCAGGAAGTCATGCCTGAACCCGAAATAACTCCTCACGAACTCTTCGACTGTCTCGCCACTGTCGAGCGCGTCCTTAACATCTCCAAACTGCGAGGCCACCAGCCCGTACAATGTCCAAAACATGGGACAAGCCCAGGAATACCATCTCCACCAGATAGGAATTCTCTGTTAAAATAAAAGCGCGAGCCCTCATCAGTTATGCTTTTACTTTAATTCTTTTTTATTTCTTTACTGTTTTTCCACTTCAGTTTCAGCGAAGATGTTGATGAACTTACTGTTCGCGGCACGATGAATCCCGAGAAAAGGTTCCAAATCAAAAAGAATGCCGAAGAGGTTATGGTGGCTATGTGGTGGTTGGGCGTGACCGCCACGCTCGTCATTCCATAGAGAGTGAAGAATAACAAGGTGAAGAACATACAGAAGATGTACCAAAAGAACTTGCCGGCCGTCCATTCGAACCTGATCATTGTATAGACAATCACTCCATAGATGACAGTTTGGACGAAGATGTAGGGAATCTCGATGATAACCTGCGTGAAACAATTTTTTCAAATAACGTGATAATTTCTCTCATGACTCTTCCTATTTTCCAATGAACTACCTTAGTCAAATTCTTTTTCTTAGTTATGAAAGTGAAAGATGTCCTTACGTGTGCAAATGCATAGGGCAGAGCGGAATACATTCCAGCCCCTCTCTCTCTATAGAAGACGGTCCTCTCAATGGCCACAACAGGTTGAACCGACTTCGTATTCTGAAATCCAATGAAAAGGACAGCCGCGTACATTGAGCCCATGGCATTGAAGAGATCTTGCTGGTTTCTCCTGCAAGTCCCACAAGTTTTGAGCAAATAATGTCCGTAGCTGAGCCATTATACTTCTTTTCCTGAGCCCAATTTCTCTTTAATTCGCAACAAAAAAAAAGCGTGGTACTAATATATCTATGCTTATGAAATTGTGTCACCTTTTGGAGCCGAGGTTCCAAAATATCGTGCCGAACATCAGGGCGATGAAAGTTGTGAATAGAAGTCTCACGGCTGTGTATGCCTGGTTGCGCCCATACGACCAGTGTTGTTTCCATAGACAAGCCATACACTGGGTGAAGAACGATTGTGAATATTGCGTTGGAAAATGGAGATCTTTCCACCCTGGTGGAGGCGTACTTAGTTCGTTGATCAGAGCTTTGTTTCTCCTGATTTAAACATTGGAGAAAGCTCTTATCTTTTCAACCTTAAATTTTATGACAATTTCTTTTGATGTTATATCGAGCCGAAAAACGTAAATGTTTCTGCTTCTGGTGAAGTAACTGCTTACCTATACAGTTCTGAACTCCTGTACACTTCAGTGAAGTTAACCCCGAGGATTTCTTCTTGAGTAGTTGTCGTCACCTCCAACATCCAAGTTGCCGGATTGTATCGGTTTTTAATTTTTGGAACTCCGCTAATGCCCTTTGATTTGGACGCATGTAATGTTAGCGTTTAAAGCTCAATGTAATTTAAACTCAGTTTCTTACTGCGCAGCAGTGAGCTAACCTCAAAATAGTTGATCAGGTGCGAGGAATGCTGGCCTAGTGGACCGACATAGATCTCCTCTCCGCCTCTTTTCAGAAGAAACAGCTGCATATCAATAAGGAAAATATCTCGGATACTTTGTTGTGTGGAAAGACAAAAGCAGACAGATAGCTTGGTCCCTCGTGAAAATTTGTGTCGAACCTCATCAAAAGCATCAAATATATCGATGCTCGGCTGGTGGATGGTGCAAACAACAGTTCGCCCTGTGTCAACCGTGTTTCTAACTGTTCTCATTACTATAGCAGCTGCCCTGGCATCGAGGCCGGAGGTAGGCTCGTCCATGAATATGATGGATGGGTTGGCTACGAGCTCCACTGCAATTGTCAGCCTTTTCCTCTGCTCGGTGGAGAGGCCATTAACACCAGGCAACCCAACTAGCGCTTCTCGTAACGCGGTAAGCTCTATGAGCTCCATTACTTCTTCAATGAACATCTGCAGATGTTGGATCAAATTTCTAGTTAGCACTCTATTGCTGGGGGGGGGACTCGAAGGTAGCCACATTTTTACACCATCTAAAATGTTCATGAGCGGTGGTTATCCTTTAAGAGATGCCAAAATCTATGAGGTGAACAATGTAAACCATGAGAAAAATTCCATCTGGTATAACTTTTTGAGAAAACCCGAAACGGATAAAAATGTAGAATTCACCTAAGATGCCGGATGTCAAAAAACTAATGGATCAAGTAATATCTCTACCTTCCTAGTCTCAGAATCCACTTCAGGAGGTAACCGAAGCCATGCAGAATACACCAAGGACTCGTAAATTGTGACGTGAGGAGAGTGGATATCGGTTTGTTCACAGTATCCTGATATGCGAGCGAATGTTTCTTGCTTCTTTGGGTACCCAGATATCGTGATTGTCCCATCGATGTATCCACCTGTTTTCCTTCCAGCCAACACGTCCATTAGAGTGGTCTTTCCAGCACCACTGACACCCATTAAAGCCGGTCAATACCCCTGGCCTGAAAGCACCGCTTACACCTTTTAGAAGTTCCAGTCGATCTTCGGGAATACCTTGAGCATTCATCTCCTGCAAATGCAAAAACCAACTCGCTGATTCAGTTATGTTCAGCACATAAAAGTTCTGCGCCTTCAATTGTCAGAACCAAAGCATCTTCCGAGCAAACAGTACCTGAGGCATATCTATGGCGTATCTGATATCATCAAAAGCAATAGAAAGTGGCTCGAAAGGAAGAACCATTCCTCGTTTCCTATTTGTGTCCAAATAGTTTTTGCTCCCGGCTCTCGTAGACAATTTTCTATCTGCAGCGCTTCTTTGGTGTCCACTCTCTTTATCTGTATTATCACGTTAGCGATCTGTTTAGCTTAAGTTCTACTTGACAGGCAAAAAGTACAATATGTGTTGGTTCTGTGGCTCACCGGATGAACTCCGGCTTCTTCTCAATGATAGCTCAATGACCTCACCATTCTTGCTCCCGATTTGCTCTGCCAGAGTCTCTTTTGACATTACAGCTTGAGGCTTCCCAATTGCTGCAGCAAAGTGGAAGTCATTCAACAAAACGTACACCGAATCCTCTGAAAATAGAAGCCTTGTGAAGAGAGACTCACGATCGAGATATTTCATCGCCATAGTGAACAGGAAATTGAACAGAAAAATGTATCCAATCATTGCTCCTACTCCTATCCAATACCAACGCACTTCAGGAAAAATGCTGCGGGACTTCAGGACCAAAACTCCTAAAGGTTCTGTGAAGTTAGGAGGAATCTGTACCACAAAAGTTCTGGAACTTCAGCGGTTGATACTCCAAAATTTTAGCAAACTTTGTTAATTCTTTGTTATCGTTTAATGACAATTTCGTAAGAAGGTGCTTACATGTCTCCACTGCTTTCCGAGAAATTCATTTACAGCGATTGCGTTCTGTGCATACATCAATGGGGAGATCCAATACCCCCATATCCACCATGGCTTAACGTCATCTGGTTTCAAATCATGTCACGTCAGGAAATTGCATATGTAATTGCAAATCGAAAGAATAGTTTTTTAGACATCCGGTTGACCTCTTGATATGATGAATCCGCCCAAGACCATAATGGTGAGTAATCCAAACGATCCAAAAGTATTCGCCACTATCACGTTCCTTCCTATTGCAGCGATGAATCGAAATAATCCAGACGCCATCTGATGTAGGCACAGTAGCAGAAAATACTGTTTGAAGAACCTGTTGGCAAAGAATTTATCAATAGCTGAATCAATAGATCAAAGTCTGATATTCTAAATAAATGTCATTTGATCAACCTTCCAGCATAAGGGTCATAGCCTATGACATAGTAAGTCATGATCACCCAAATAGCAACTTCTACTAGAGTGATCGGAATCTTCAGGATCCATGTGGGTAGCGAATATGCCCACGCAGGAAAGAAGAGGAGGTCTCTCTGCTTGTAGAAGACAGGGAGCTTCATGATTGTCATGTCAACCTCTGAGAATCCATTGAACATCATCACGATCACAGTGAAGAAAAGAGCGCCAAAATAAATACCACCATCTGTCACGGTATCTCGGTGCATATCAATCCGTAGGAACACCGTCATCGTTATGAAAGCCATAAGGATAAGCTGAAATGCATCCAA
The DNA here is from genome assembly GCA_024733475.1 of Syzygium grande. Classification (NCBI taxonomy): domain Eukaryota; kingdom Viridiplantae; phylum Streptophyta; class Magnoliopsida; order Myrtales; family Myrtaceae; genus Syzygium; species Syzygium grande. Next base: position 9,609,634 of record JAMXDD010000008.1, read on the forward strand.
AAAAGGAAGTGTTAGGACATTACAAATGGTATTGACAGATCAAATGCATCACTTAGTCCGGATTGCGGACTAATCTATGAAAACCAGTATATCAACTTGCTCACCTGGAACATTTTGAAAAAATAGACAAATGAATTTCTCCTCATTAGCAAAAGTTCCCTCGAAACGCAAGCTCTCAACAGTTCTTTCTGGCTCACCCCGTACTTCTTAGTTGTTAGAGCAGCTGGATGGCCTTTCGACTTGTCGAATGGGATCGCAAGCTGGTCACCTAGTTTCCGACCAATATGAAATGACTGAAACGCTTCAGAAAATTCCTTGACTGTTACAAACCTATAAGGCGTCTCCTTATTCGCCCAATACTGCTCTTGATCTTTCCTTGAAGTCACCTACAGATTATATTGCAGAAGATAGAATTAATGAGTCAATTGTCTCATATAGCGCCAAAAAATAAAAATAAAAATGTGATTTGGAATATTACTTCTTGCAAGAAATCAGCTACTCCTTTCCTTTCAGGACATTTAAAACCCATGTGTCCGAAGAACTCGAGCACGTTTTCTCGAGGACCTTGGTATACAATTTGCCCATCCGAGAGAAGGATGATATTATCAAACAGGTCGTAAGTTTCGGGAGCAGGCTGGAGGAGGGATATTAGAGCAGTCCCATTTAGGATGTGAATGGACTGTCTGAGTGAGTTCACTATTTGGAATGTCGTCGAACAATCCAAGCCAGTTGATATTTCGTCCATAAATAGTGCTTTGGCTGGCCCGACTAGCATCTCCCCTGTTTTATGTCAACACGAATTGAAGAAAATCAACCTAACTTGATAGAAAAGGGATTGCAATCATCTAACAACACGGGATGCTAAAGCAGCCTTCTGGGTCTTACCTGTTGTGACTCGTTTCTTTTGTCCCCCGGAGATGCCTCGTATCATTTGATCTCCCACTATCGTGTCGGCACAGATTTCAAGTCCTAGTATCTAAAATTAAGCATTGCGAAAAAAACAGAAATTTTAAGTCTTTGTGCTTTGCCATTTTCCTCGTGGAAAAAACAGAACGGACTAATGGTGTTCTAACTTTCTTGGCTATACCTTGATTATATAATCGACAACAACATTACTCTCCTGTCCTTCCAGTGCTGCTGCCTGCAGAAGATTAAGATCAATAGAAGTTCTTATGGGTATTAATTAATGTTTTTGACCATATTTTGTGCATTAAGTAAAAAGAAAGTATAAAAATCCGCAATCAGAAAGCTGTTTGACCATTCATTAATCCTGATCTCATGTCTCACCTTCATAAAGATATCTATATCAGGATCAGGTTTGATGTTTGCCTCCTTTTCTCTCCTTGATAACTCTGCTAGCATATCTGAAAACAAATGTTAGTGTTATACCTCTTAATACTTGCTCTTTTTGAGAATTTATCCTTTGAATTATGGTAACGAAGAAAAATGGTGCCAACTCACCATAACGGGGTCCAACACCTTGACACCTGGCCGAGAAAGCGAGAGTTTCCCTAACAGTCATTTCTCCTATATGGAGATCATGTTGACTTACATAAGATGATGTCCTCTGCGGTACAAATTCTTCCATCCCTTGTCCATTGTACGTGACTCTCCCCGAAAACTACAATTCACAAGCTCTTTGTGTGACTTATATACTAAAGATTTCACTACTATAGTAAGACAGCTCTTAAAGTACTTTCTTTATGCTTACTTTCAAATCTTTGCTGAGCTTCCCAGCTAATGCTAGAAGTAACGTGGTCTTTCCAGAGCCTGGAGGCCCCAGAAGTAATGTCATTCTGCAAAAGAAGAAAAAATTAGGTCAACAATATCAGAACTCACTTCTTGAGCATTGTATGCTGGTAAAAATCTGTAGAAACTCTCTCTCTTCTTACCTGCGAGGCTTGATGATTCCGCTGACATCATTGAGGATTGGTAATGGTTTCTTTCTACTAGGAAGGATGTAAAAATAGTTGAGAAACCCCTGTTGACATTGATTAATATTAGACGGTTTTCAGTCAATTTGAGCAGAATCCAAGAAAAAAGGAGATACTCAATGAATTGACTGTTTCATTACCTCAAGTATGTTGACATAGAAATTAAATATTGTGGGTAGAGCTCGGCTGCCAACATAAGCTTCGGCCTCGACATTCAGATGCTCAAATCGGACTTCAATCGTAGGAAAATCCAGTCCAACTCTTTTTATAGTACAGAAGGGAAAATGCAGATTTTTTCAAGATTTATAATGAAACTTTCAGCTTGGAGAAGAAAATACTATTTCCCATATGAAGTTTCTTTCTCTAAATTTAAAAAAAAAATTACTTTGACATGCTTGCAAAGAATATGGCAGTCACCAAATAATTGAATATCTGAATTGCTTATTAGAAGTCATCAGCATATACCTGTCAATCCTCTGCTTCAGCTTTGACAAGAACTTCTCATTGTCTTCCTCAGCTGTCTTCAGCAACCTCTCCAACAAGTTCCTCCTCTCTATCAACCCGAGATTCTCAACATCGACCTCTCTTATCTGGCCTTCTTCTTCGGCGAGAATGCTCCGCCGAATGCGCAAGTAAGTTGGAAGCTTTTCAATTGCAGCCCATTTCAGAGCCTCCTCATCATCCTCATTCCTGCTAGACCTTGAGAAGATCTCCTTCCCATTGTTCCTCCATATGTCCGAGCTGCTCGAACGTGCACTGCTCAGCCTTGCACTGCTTATTCTAATTGCATCACCAGTGTCCATAGTCACCCACTAAAAGCTAAACAAATGCTTCACTGAATTGAAATTTTCATGCAAGATGGCCTTTGTCCATGAAAATGTAAATGAAAAGGGTCAGGAAAGTCTGAAGCTTTCTTAGATTCTTTTTGAAAGCATGTGAGGATAGTTGAACAAGAGGGAGTTGCATTTGGTGTGTGGATATATAGCCTGAGAAGAAGAAAAAGATGCCAAAAAAGGGGTCAATAATTAATTATTTTTCTTTCGATATAAGTTTTGATGCACATGTGGGTTTGAGGCAATTGCATATGTCATAGGAGGAAGGAAACAGGTTGGAGCACGTTCTGGCACGACTATATCTAAGAGATAATTGCACTTTCGAAAATGAATGGAAGTGGGAAGGAGGTGGATGATTACTTGTAGGGTAACATTTCATTGCCAATCCTGCCGGTGGTGGACACCGGAATTAGGCTGGGACGGACGAGGGATTTAGGCTGGGACGAGAAAAACTTTTTACGCATAAAAGCTTTAAAAATTTCTTGCATGACAAATTTTACGAGGGAATTTAAAGTGCACATGTGGAGACGATGGGAGAAGGTGGCGCAATCGCCACAACCAGCTCTTGGTCAGTTATTCGATGGTGCTATGCGATAGGATAACAATATTCATCTTGCAGAAAGAAATTCCCTAGTTTGAAAAGTAATGCAGCATATATGATCGGAAAAATAACATATGATGATTATCTTTGGTCATATTAGTAATCAACCAAAAAAAAGAGTGCTCGCAGGTATATCTGAGTCTATTGACTACTCCTTTCACATCGCCCTTCTCGTGTCTTTTCGTGACCATTAATTTCGGCATTATCGTATGTACTTATCAGTAATCTTGAAACATTGAGATGACTTCTTAATGTTAGCATCATATACTTCAAATTTTTGTGGATTTTTAGAATCCACGTGATACAACCGTTTTTGAAGCTAAAAACAAGTTTGTGTGCATGTGTTCAAGGTGTCAGGAAATTTCCTCGAAAGGGAAAAATATAAGAAAAGAGATTGAACTGACTTGAACGCAGAGCCATTTATATTGCATTATTGGCGACAAAATGTACTTCCACCTTAAAATAATACTTATTTTCTGCCACCGAAGAGGCGATGAATTGAATAGAGAAAGCAAAAGATTCTTCAACGCAAAGCCAGCTCGAGGAGCACGGGAAACTCATTACTACCTAACGTGTCTTACTTGCGACTCTAGTAACTAGGAAGATGTATCCCAACCTGTCAAGAAGTCGGTCAGCGCTCATTAATACCCACGTTGTGAACAACCAAAACCGGTATTTTTGTATTGAAGTTTCATCTTAGAGATCAAACGAGGTACCAGGCAACCCTTCTTTCTGTACAGGAAAACTCACCTGCCGCTCATAGGTTTGCTGTATATGTCACACCCTAAACTCAACAAGCATAAGGGTTTGACACGGCCATCCTTTAACAAAAGGACGCAGCCTAAATATAACCAAAACTCACATGATATCAAAATATATGCAACCACATATATACATGATATAAAGTTTATTTGGTTATAATATCAGAGTTAACTACAATCCACCAAAAAGCTAAGTACATTAAGCTCCACATCCATGTGTAACTCGTACCAAAATGTTTCAACTATCAAAATGTCCTCTCTGACATCGGAACTCTCACGCCTACTAGCGTCTCGGTGAAGAACCTGAAAAACAAGTAAGATGCGAGGAATGAGCTACCACGGCTCGGTGAGTAATACATTTCTTTTAAGTGGATCGAGCACCTACTATGCACACGGTTAAAGACCAAACGAAAGCTCAATTAACCCAACTCCAACATATCACAAACTTCAAAGTCAAAATACGTTATATACCACTTTAAACATAACCTTTTTACAATAGGAAATCTCGTTTTAATTAATTATATCAAAGAAGAAACGAATGGTCACTTCCATTGGCCAATCTCGTCGAAAAGCACACACTAATGATCCATTCCATTGGCCAATCTCATGCTTAGAAATCTAAGTATGCTCATGGATAACGCCCCATGAAAGACGACCAAGATTCCCCCATTGGCAAGGTTTCCACCTACTATAAGCCGGTGGCTCGGCCCACGAGGATATCCTAGACTAGTATGCGCATACCCACAAACCCTCATTTGGGTTCACAGAAACACTGAGCATCAAAATCCACAATAATATCATCCACTAATCTACAAAACCCATTTTAGAAATCATTTCATAAACCATTTCATAAACCGATATAAAATCTTTCATAAGTCACATTCAAATGCAAGAACTCCTCATGAGTCTTTCTCAAAAGGTTTCGCAAACCTATTTGTATTTAGTAAATTATAACCGAAATCAAAAGATGATCTTTCATTTCAAATACACAAGATGGCAGTAAATGCTCGATCCAATTTTATGCAATCAAAATGCCATTTCTTATATGTAACATGTCTAATACATATCATTTTTAAAACACGAGTTTACAAATTCAAAGAAGAAATAGTACCACTTACCTTGAAAAGCTAAAAAACTAACCTACAGCGGTTTCTCGAGCCGATGCACTCGAATACCTAACAATAAGCCGAAAAACGGTATCAAAATCGAGTAAAATGATACTTCAACTACGATTCGGCTCAACTAGGCTTAGATGCTAATATAACGACTAAAAGACGCTCCTAAAACACTCGTCCAAAGTGATTATCCAAATTCATCCACGACGCGGAATTTGAGCGTGAAACTTGATTGCGCCATAACTTTCTCCACTAAACTCCGTTCTAAGCGAACTTATAGTCAAGAGAAAGCTTATTCAGAGCACTGCAGGGCAGCCCCAAAATCGAGCCCCCAACTTGGCAGCCCCAAAATCAAGCAGAAAACCGACGAATCGACCTAAAAACCACTGTTCGCGCACTGTTCATTGCGCGCACTCAATTTCAAAAATTCAAATCCAGCAAACTATAAGTCCAAATCAGGTTCCGTAAAATCCTACGGCTCCCCAACATCGTAAACTACCAATTCTATAAAAATACGCAGCTCAATGACTCAAAAATCAGACTTCACCGCTCGAATTTCTCAAAATTCCGAATGTAAACCCTAAACCGGAAAACTTCTCCGATCAAATGAACGAGGGGGAGGGGGGGGCGCAAGTACTTACCGAGCGTTGCGATACGAAGTCGAATCGGCTAGGCGAGGTCCGCGCGACGCAAAACCCTCCCTTTCTTCTTCTTCTTCTTCTTCTTCTCTTCCTCTCCTTTCTCTTCTTTTCCTCTCTCTTTTTCTGTTTCTGTTTCGTGCCCTTGGCTTCTTAAAAGAGCCAAACACCACCGTTGCTTCTTTTGACTTGTTGACTTGTTAACCCTTTTTTTTTCAGACCCATATTTTACAGCATACACAACGGATTCATTATATTATGAGTACAAAGGGTGAGATGAGAAGACCTGAGACCCTCTTTCAGGGACCGCTGGAGTTCTATCACCGCAACAGTGTATTAGGTTTGAGTCATGACTACCGTTCATTTTAATTGAACCCTTACTACCATCCCACCACAACTCCAACTTTATGTGTCCAGAGTTCGGTCTTTCAATATAAATACTTTTAAATGATTAGCTCCCCTGTAAGGATTATCGTGTTTTTGGGGATTATGATCTTCCTTCTGGAACTGATTAATGCAAATTGGTTAGTCCATGGGAAGAGCTAGAATTGAGTTTGTCATCAAATGCTCGACCCTGTTTGAATATTTTGTTCTTACTTCATTAGGTAAAGACAGAGATGTCAGGTATCTCTGATAATTTAATCTCGGGTGTATGGAGTTGTGAGTTTGAGTTTCTTCCGGTGATTCGCTCAGGGAAATTTGCCGATGTTGGCTTTCCTACAAGCATGGTGAACGTATATGTTTGTGTTGGCGACTTTGTTCATGATCGTGGACTCAATAACACGGCAGATGGGCCAACGCATACCATTGGGTATCGACCTTCTCTACTTTCTATTTAACAGGCTTTCATGTTGAGAGCATTAGCTGAAGCTGTGCTCACCACTCAATGCTATCAGTATCTTTTGGTCTGCCTCTGATTTTCTTAATCTGCCGATTGCTTGCTCGTCTGTTTTCATGTTGATGTCAGTCTATCTATTCTTTTCCAACTTGGACAATAACCACCGCCTCTCTGGCCCCCGGCTGATTCTACCACAGAGGCCAACCACTGACAACAACTCCCGCTTTAATATAACTTTACAACTTTCATTGTTATGTTCTCCCCTCACGTGTGAACTGCCAATTAACTTATCGTCTCTAATACCATTTGCTTGGGGGTGAAGTTGAAGCCCGATACCTTAACCTAGGGAAATCGCCAAGAGAATCCAAGTCCGAGCCCGTTAATATGTACAGTTGGACCTACTTTAACTTAAAAGCTTAAACCTGTGAATTATGGGCCAACTAAAATATATTAAGTATTCCACACCACACCTATTGTTCCATGTAGCAATTTTTTTAGACACAACTCACACGGGTATCTCAACGTTTCAAAGAGTAACTCTTCTCAAAATTATAAAGACTGCTGAGTTAGAATTTCATTCTAACTAAAATTTTCTTGTTGTTCGGAAGGATCCAACTACAAGAGAACTAGTAGAGAGGTTCCCCCCTTTTCCGCCCGACTCTTTGGTCTTAAGAATGTTGGTTCTAAGAATAAGTGGTTGCCCTTCTCCAACCCTTACTAATTAACTTAAGAGCGGACAGCTAATGCAATCCACTTATTGAGCAGGATTCTATGGTTGGTATGATATCGACTTTATTATGATCAACCATAGAGAAAAGATTTTGTGGTTTCATTGATAGCTCAAATGTAATACAATGACTGTATTCGGTCTTTCTTGTGTACCATTTGTCCATAAGAAATTTGTTGATAGAGATCGATGCACATGAGGAATGTAACCATGGTTTGGTCCTTAACCATTTAATATCTTGTGGTACCTATGTTGGCTGCTGCTTTAGGACATTATTGAAGCAGTTGTGCTACCGAGTGCTATTAAAGTTTCTTAAAAATTGATTCTCTTGAACTTTAGAAAGGACATATCTTGCAATAATACCCGCTTCCGATTTTTTCTATGACTAGGAAAAGTTTTCTACACGTGCTTTATGGTAGCACTTTGGTTGGTTTGTTCGGTTTGGGATTTTAAAATATAGAACCAACTTTGTATCAGATATTGTTTTATATAAAATGAATGATGATCAAAGCTTACTATTTTGAAATTACGATTTTCTGTATATTCCGCAGGGCTATGATTCAAACGTTTTCCTCAATCTTTTTTAATTTGTTGATGAGAGGAGAATTATTGTATCGATCGATCAGGTTTTTGATGTGCATGGGGGAAAGCATGCTGCTGATTTTGCTTGCTACAACTTGTTGGCAGAACATTACTAAGGATATGGGCTTTCCTCAGGAGATTAAGAAGGTTGTTGCTTTAGCATTTTTGCAGACCGATGCTGACTTTGCAGAAGCTGGTTCCTTCGATGCTGCTTATAGGACCATAGTCTTGTGTGACATCTCTGAATTAACTCACTGAGGTATTGTTTGCTTTGGCAAGTACCACACTGAGCCCAGTTTTGTCCTTCCCGGAGGTTACCCATCTTAAGAGTGATTCCACTTGAGCACGCTAAATTTAAGCATTGCCCTTATGTCAGAAGGTGCATCCGTGAGTTAATTTCAGTTTTCACATGTATATCTCTTTCCGTATTTGATGCAAAGTTCAGTTAATTCTTGCCCCTTTGGCATTTTAGAAGCCTGCTAAGAACCGCTCTTTGTCCAGAAACTCTTTATGCAACCACTCCTCCACCCTTGTCGGACCGGGTCGTTACACCTTGGCTGCTATTATTATAGGGACCTTAGAATTTTGTTGGATGATGAATTTTCTCTGAAAATAGGCTAGAGAAGAATATCACGGATCTGAATTCCATGCTGCGATAATTACGTTTGGTTCACATACAGTTGTTCTGTGTTGGGCTTTATTCTTAGGCCTAACCTCTTATCCTATGTTTCGTTTCTTGATTGATGGCACTAGTTTTTCTTTTTCTTTCCCTTTTCTTAATAAAATCAAACCATGCTAGCTCTATGTCCTGAATTGTGAGTTTTGGCGAGTTGCCTTTATATGGTTGTTGTTCCTGTTGGATTTGATCTGTGAATTTTTCTTCTGGGAAAATTTGGCGCAAGCATTATTTCCATTGCTCCTTTTGCTTATTGATGACGACGACACCACGATACAATGACATGAACAAGCCTCTTCAATGTCCTGAAAATTGTGTGGCTGAATTTGCTTTGTGTTTTCATTTTGAATTCAAACATGTTTTCATTTGTCATTTTCAATTTGTTTTCATTTGTCATTTTCAAAAGAGGTGGGTTTTTCTTAAAAATAAATAGAAAAGAAGAAAAAAAATGGGCTCTCTTTATAGAGCAAGAGATGGCACGTTTAGGAAGGGAACGAAGAAGAAAAGAGAGAAGGAGAGAAAGAAAGAAAGAAAAAGAAGAAGAAAGGGAAAGGAAAAGGAAAGGGGTACACGTCACAAGGGCCTCACCAAGCAGGATTTACTTCGATTCGCAATGCCAGGTAAGAATTTTATGCCATCTGTTCGTCTAATCGGAGTAGTTTTCAGAATTATGGTACAAATTCGAAATTATGTGAAATTTAAACTGCATAGTCCTATTTTGGTGTTGTTAAGCTGTGGAGTTACATGGAAATCATGGGATTAGGGCATTGTGGAGCAATGGGGTTTGATGGGAGTATCTGAAGTAACTTTTAGTTAGAGCGAAATTTTAGAATTTCACGTGAGTTTTGCATTGCGGATAGTTTCAAATAATCTCTCTGGGCAAGCGATTTGTTGACGTGTGGGAGTTATTTTGTCAACGATTAAGTTTAGTTTAGTCAATTCATAGTTGAGGTAGTGTTTTACTTGATTTTGGTTTTGACGTCAATTCTGGTTTAATTGATAGGATAACGAGATTGTCAGCTCATATAGCTATGTTGTTAGGTTTTGGGTCATACTTTGAAAATGAAAAGGATTAGACATATAATGTGCAAAGTATGATTTGGTTGAAAGGTAAAAATGATATCTATAGCATATTTGATGTATAAAATCTGGATATGGCATTTACTACCCTTTTGATTATTTGAAATGGCATGGAAAACATTTTAGGAAATGATTTATGAGTTGATTATTGTGAAATGGTTCAAAAAATACTTTATGAAAGGGATTGCAAAAATATTATATGTATTGATTTGTGAATCTAATTTATAAAATGTATTCTGTTGTGAAAAGGTATATGTTTGGTAAAGTGAAAACAATTTCTGATACTGATTATGGATTGGTTTTGTGGAAAAAATTTATCTATGAAAGGGTAAATGTTTTGGTTGATTAAAAATGTATTCTAATTATGAGATGGCTCTGAGTTTGTTTTGGATTATCAGAGTGACGGTTTGATGCTCATTATCGGTGTGACCCGGTTTGGGGTTTTTGGGTATGCTTACTAGTTTGAGGATCTCCTTTTCAGCCAAGCCACTAGCTAATAATAGGTAGAGACTTTGCCAAGGGGAAGTCTCGGTCGCCTTATTTCTAGGTATTGTGTTGTGACCATGGTTGAATATTCAGCATGAGATGGATCAATATAACAGACTTGATGTGCGGTCTGAGATTGATAAATGAATAGACCATTGATATGTGAATTGATGAGATCGATCAATGGACTGGACCATTGATATTTGTTTTGCTATTATTGATGAAATGAGTATTTTTTTTATATGTATAAAGCTTTGTTGAAAAGATGAAACTTGTTTTTGATCTTACATATATATGATATATTGTGGATTTGAATAAAATGAGTTTTGGTATGGTTTTGTAAATATACATAGTGGGAGCTCAATTTGCCTAAAAAGATGTGCACTACTCACTGAGTTGTGATTACTCACCCCATTCATTCTAGTTGCAAATAAGACGGGGATTTCAGTATTTGGATTTTGGATACTATCGGGTATGAGTTGTGTATGCTCATGATATATGTGGGGTTTAATTGAGTTTGGACATGTATACGTTGTTGATGGATTTGAGAACTCTGACCATGTAATCAGATTACTGTTCTATCATTTATATAAATGGAGATATATATTATGATAACCGATTAATGCTAGTTATGTTTGAGACTGCATCCCTCAGGTAAAAGGACGATAGTGTCATTTCTCCTATTTTTTTGTAGGATTCGGGGTGTGACATATGCGGTATCATCTGGATGAAGAACACACAGTTTTAGCCAAGAGAGTTTATTTACAACAGTGAAGGTGGAAATTAGTGCAGCTGAACGATAGGTTGTAAGATTGAAGATGTTCATACTGGAATACAAGTGAGTTAGAGATTGGTATTTGTTGGAAAAGGCATAGTTACTCTTGTTATTGCTCTTTCTTATATGGTCTGCAAAACCTCTAGATACATATTTAAGTGATCCAAGGATTCATTTAAAACTTTGTTTATAAGCAAAGCAATTTTTTTGGTGCTTTAGTGGCAATTATGCTAAAGGCATAAATGATCATAATATTTGACTTTTCTTTTGTATGTGATAGCATTTAGCAAATCGTTACTAGTTGCAAATGCTGGAGACTGTTGAGCAGAGTAGTATGTCGCTATCCATGAGCAAAGTAGCTTTCTTAGTGCTTTAGTATGCTAAAGCATAAATGGCCATAGTCTTCTCCATTTCTTTTGTAATTGATAGCATATGTCATTGGTTGCTAATGTTGGAGACTATCAAGTAGTACTATGCCACCGTAGGAGAGCAATTATGATGTCAAGAGACCATAAAACAATAGGCGCCAAAGAGACGAAGAAAATTGAGGCATCAGAGGGACTATGTCTATGATGGGTACCTTTGTGTAGCTTGTGCTTTAGGCGATTGGTACATGAAAGGAATGAAAAGTAAGGAAGGAGGGCCACTCACTGTCGAACGAGAGCTAATGAGCATGGATCTAACTAAAGATGATGAATCTCTTGTCAGAGGGTGTAGACCTGTCAAAATGGTAATCCATTTCTTAACCTATATTTGATAGGTTGAGTTGTTATATGGATTAGTTATATTCATTAAATGGGTCATAAATGAGTTTAGAATGGTAAAGTCTACAATAATATGAGAATTAAATGGGTTCACAACTTATTTAGACAAACCCACTTCTATAACTCTTTCTTCACTCTCTCTTGCATTCTCACCTCAGTTTGGATATGAATTTTCTTAATTGTTTCAAATATGTAAGTGTTTTATCAATATGGGTCTCAAAAGAGACTTCAAGAGCACAATGATCTAGTTTATGTGTTGTTATAGCCCAGCTCCTACAAGTATATTGGAAATGATATATATCCAATTATATATATGATAAAACAGTGAGTTGGTTACAGAATTAGATTTTCTAAAACATTAACAAATACTATTTTAGACATATATCCAAAAGTTCAACTACTAAAAATTCCCTGTTGATATCGCTCTCATCATACTTGGTGCTACCTGAAGAATCTAAAAAAGATTTGAAATGAATTGAGAGAACAACCATAGCTCAGAAAGTAGTATATATCTCTTCTAAGCAAATCGAGCGTTCACTATACATGTTTATAAAGGAATATCATAAACAAAATAATCTAAACTCAAGATATAATATATGCATTAAATCAAATATAAGTTATCTCATTTCAATAGAGCTTTCTACGTATCATAAGTACTCATTCAATCAACAATATCAAATCAAATATCAATGGTCATTTCCATTAATTGATCTATATCAAATCACAAATCAATTGTCCATTCTATTGATCAACCTAGTGCTCATATTTAACTATGGTTACGCTTAACGTCCATGAAAAAGGTGACCAAGTGACAATGTCTCTACCTATATTATCTAGTGGTTTGGCCCATAAGGATCTTGAGAATAGTATACATACCCACAAACCCTCAATGGGTTCAGAGCACAACAACGATGAGCATCAAACACTAATCCATCATTTACAAACCATTTTAGAATTCATTTCATAACTTTTCACAACGTTTTTCATAAAACAATTCTCAAATTATTCACAAATAATCAAAAAATAATAAATATTCAACCTTATTTCATGCAATATGCTTTTCCATAACTCATAATATATCAGATCCCCATCACTTTTAAGACACAAGTTTAAAAATTCATATAAGAGATAAGAACCAATGACTGCTAAACAAAACCCCAGCTCAAAAGTTACGTCACTTGGAAAGTTTCAAAATCCTATCAAAGAAGCATTATTCAAACATCATATTTACATGCCAACTGACTTCGGTTAAGACTCTACTAGGCAACAAATCATTTCACAATAAGTTGACAAAAGATCTCAAGGACAGCCTCACGCGACGAATAATCTATTTGTGCTCGCGCTACAAACTTTGTCGGTCCATATTTCTCTCTACCAAACTCTTATTAAAGTGAACTTATTGTTGATTGAAAGATCTTTTGAGGTACTAAAGGACCCTAAACTTGATCAACCCAAAATCTAGCCAACATGAAACACTGCAGGTCAAGTTACTATACAACAATTTCTGAAGATTTCGAAAATTCAATATTGACGTCTAAATCACAATCTATAAAATCCTAGGTACGCGAGGGACCTAATTATTAGTATCGGAGAGCTCGGACTCGGTGGGAGCGTCACCTGAGAAACCAACAAAGCTAGGGCTACAATTTTCATTTCACCCCTAGAACAAAAAGGAAAAACACTTGTCAGAGGGAAAGACGATGAGGAACTCTTATCGATCACATGCAAAAAGGCATTTTCAGGTATCAGTCGATGTTTCCTGATCAACAATTCAACTGTGACTTCTCTCTTTTCTTTGTCTCGGTTTCCTCCGAGATCTCCCCCTCTCTTTTCTTCTTTCCTTTTTGTTTTGCTTTTTTCTTTCCTTTTCTCTGCGCTTTCACTTCACTTTAAAATTCACAAAAGGGAGGAGCTCATTTTGCATTATTTGGGTGAGGAGCTGACTTGAGCCTTACCATGGGCTTTTGTGCAGTTTTTTTTTTTAAGTACAATTTTTACATGTGTTGTAAGGATCTGGGTAGATGAGGCTTTGAAGAGGAAGAGTGAAAATAATCTTGGTTGCATTTGTTGTCTGCTTTCAATCACATCCTCCACCCAACTCATCGCGCCACGCTCAAGAGTTCATAGGAGTTTTTCGGTTGAAGGTTTGAGAGAACTTCAGAGCTACTTAGATAGCTTGGCTGATCAAGGAGATAGAGACTGTAACGAGGTTTTTGTCAGTTCTCTGTCTTCATATACTTGATCGAGATAAAGTCTTGCTTAGGTGATCATAATTTTGGAGTTACAAATTGTACTATATGCGGCATATTGTCAGCAGCACTTTTCATTTTTGTAGAGATCTACTCCAGTTCCGATTGTCATTCTTGGCTGCTCGATGATAACATGTTCGGTATTTTGTTCTTGGTTTGTGCATTTAATTGTGCATATTGGTAGATTTACTCTGTATGAAAGATTTCACCGAAGGTAACAACTATCAAAATGGGTGCTTCGATTATCATATGGTATTTATTGAATGCCTTAGTGTAATATTTGCCTCTTCTTTTGATCAGGTCAAAAGACTTAGGCTGAAATAGAAAAAAAAAAAGAAAAGTCAAAAAGTGAAGATAAAAGGAAGAAAGCAGAAGCTGGTCGGGAAAACAAAAAGAAAAATAGAGGAGAAGAAAAGGAAAAAGGAGAGGAGAAAGGGAAGAAGAGAAAGGAAGGGTTTGTGTGCGGGTCCTCGCTGAGCCATTCCGACTACGTAACGCAACGACTAGTAAGTACTCGCAACCCTCGTTAGTCTTCTCGCAGTAATTTTTCGATTAGGTCTCAGAAATAAGAGTTACGTGGATTTGAGTTGCGTAGTCCAAGTTTTTGGGTTGTCAAGTCTTAAATATCCATGAAAATGAAAGATTATGGTGTTGTGGGACTGTGTGTTTTGACGGATATCGATTTGGAGTTACGGTTTGTCCGGAATCAAATTTTCAAGTTGAGAGCATAATCTGGAATTTCGTGAACAGTACTTTCCAGGGCTTTTATTGTCATTTTTGGGCTGTTGTTTGGGTTGGCTGTGTTGGGACATCCATAGTATGCTAGATGAGCTTCGTTTTGATTATAAGAGCGCGCAAAACGGAGTCCGGTGGAGGAAGTTATGGCGTGTGGAAATTTGGCGCGCGAGTTATTCGTTGTGGTTGGCATTAGATTTTTCCATTGAGCAAGCCGTCGTAGGCACGTGGGTGTCGGATTATTGGCTAGTTAGCCTTAGCTTATTCGAGTCGCGCGTTAGGGGGAAATATTACTCGGTTTTGATTTGTTTTTCCGTATGTTTGATAGGATTTTGGAACCGTCAGCTCAAGTAACACATATGGGTTAGTTGTGGATTACTAGGTGAGGGACATTATATCTTCTATGAATTTACAAATTCATATTTTGATAATGAGATATAATTTTTAATACAGTGGAGCATGTTTTCTGCATAAATTGGATCGATCATTTACTATCTCTTGTCGATTGTGAAATGAGTTGAAAAGTCTTATGACGTTATTGAAATGAAGCTTTTGTGAATGCTTATATTAAAAGTTTTGTGAAGAGGATTAGCTGAGGGCTATTCTTGTTGCGAAATATTTTGTGAAATGGATTTATTGGTGTTGATTATGGATTTCTGGATTGAGTTATAAGTTGTTGCTGCTCGTATTACTATGTTGAGAACCCGTTGAGGGGAGAGTATGCATATTGTCAGGATATCCTTCTGGGCTGAACCGCCGGCTTATAATAGGTGGTAGACCTTGTCAAGAGGGGTAAACTTGGTCGCCTTATCACGGCGTTAAACTTGACCATAGTTTGATAACGAGCATGAGATTGGTTGATGGATAAACCATCGACGGGTTATGTAATGAGATTAGTCAATGGATAGACCATTGATGATTGGCTATTGTTGTTAAGTGAGTTTTTATTGTGTAATTTGATATAGATGACTTTTATTGAAAAGTTATTATACATTTGAGATATTTTTTGCTATATTGTACATTGAGTTTGAGTTATGGGTTGTGATATTTTTTATACTATTGCATAGTGATTATTCGATTCACTTAGAAGAAATACGTTACTTACTGAGTCATGGTAGCTCATCCCTTATCTTATATACCTTTCAGGTTCTTCTGCTGGCCGCAAGCAGGACGTGAGCAGGCGCTAGTCGGAGGATTTCTTTTTTATTGTGGGATTTTGGGCACGTTGTACATAGTGTCATGCAGCTATTGGAATAGTTTTTTTTGGATTTGTATATATCCTTTTGATGGTTTTAGAAAGCTCTGATGTTTTCGGGTCTTGTTTAAGTTTAGGCTGCGTCCTTTGGGTGAAAGGACGGCCGTGTTACGATCTTGTTTTGGTTGTGTTCGGGGTGTGACATTTGTTGGTATCAAAGCGTAGGTTATGATTTTTGGGTGAGACGTTGTGAGATTGTGTGATAGACTTTAATGCGTTAGTTTTAGATACTAAGGTGTATTCTTGATTCTGGATTTAGGTAATCATGAGTTCCGACTCGGAGCCGCTCATCTCTTTTCGTAAGAATAAAGGAAAGAGAGCCATTACTTTCGCCTCGGGAGATGTGCCTCGAGGTCTGAGAGTAAGGTCTCCGACAAGAAGGCGAGATGACGTAGGAGCAGACTCGCAAGAAATAAGAGAGGAAAGTCAATAGCCAAGGGCCCAAAACGTTGTAGTTGAAGCTGGTGAACTTGAGATTGACAGAGGCTACACCTTTGCCCAGTTTAGAAAGTCAAAGCCGCCTACTTATGATGGGAAAACTGATCCTCTTGTAGCTGAGCGATGGATTAGGAAGATAGAGGGAATATTTAGAGTTGAAGAAGTTCTGAATGATAAGAAGGTGGACTTTGCCATCCAATATTTGGAAGGTGAAGCTGAGTATTGGTGGGAAGGAAAGAGGTCCACTCTTGGAGATGAAGATGCTACTATTTCTTGAAGTACTTCAAGGAAGCGTTCAACGCCCAGTTCTTTCCAAAATCCTTCCAAGCAAAGATGAAGGGCGATTTTCTGCATATATCGCAAGGTGATTCTTCTGTTTTAGACTATGCCGGTCGCTTCAATCAGAGGAGTAGGTTTGCGGGGCATTTAATGGCAAATGAGAAGGAGAAAGCTGAACATTTTTTGAGAGGACTTAGAACCGAGATTCATTTTACACTCGCATCTCTTTTACTCACCACTTATGAGAATGTCCTGGAACGAGCAATTAAGATTGAACAAGAGATCATGGAGAGTGGCACCCAGGGTATTCCTCAGCCCAAGAGGCCGAAGTTCACTAATTTCCAAGAGATTCATATCCGTGACAGCAACAAACAAAGAAGCACTAGTAGATTTAAAAGGGGAAGAGTCAAACTGGTCAGGGTGCTTGTGTTACTTGTGGGAAATATCATAGTGGCCAATGCTATTGGAAGCGGGAACTTGTTTTCTATGTGGGAAGATGGGACACATGTGGCAGAATTGTTCAATGCAAAGAGATAGTCCAGCAGGTATTAGATTATGCTTCATATGTGGACAACCTGGTCATATAGCTCGCTTTTGTTCCATGAGGAAAGATGTTCCCTCAGTTGGTAAGCCCCAGGAGAATCAGCCAAGACAGAGGGCGACAGGGAAGGTTTATGCGATGACGAAAGAGGATGCGGCAGCGTCTAACACAGTAGTTGCGGGTAATATTTCAATTACCTCACAAAATGCTTATGCATTGTTTGATCCTGATGCTACGCATTCTTTCATTTTTACTAAATTCGCAAAGACACTTAATATGCTACCTGATCCTCTTGAATATGAATTGCGTATTGAGACCCCTACAGGTGACTTTGTTATGGTGGACCGTGTATTTAAGCGATGTATGTTTTTGGTCGATAATGTTCAAATGCCTGGAGGTTTGATGTTGTTGAATATTCGAGATTTTGATGTTATTTTAGGGATGGATTGGCTATCAACATATCATGCTACTGTTGATTGTCATTAAAAGAAAGTTACTTTTTGACTCCCAAATAAGCCTAAATTCTCTTTTTCGGGAAGTTGTAAGGGTACTTTTCCAATATTAATATCGGCAGTGCAAGCAAGGAAGCTTCTAAGGAAAGGTAGTTATGGATATCTAGCTTCTAAGTAAAAGACACCGATAAAGAAGTTGTGAAGCTAGAAAATGTTCCAGTTGTTAGAGAATTTCCTGATGTGTTTCCTGAGGATTTGCCCAGCTTGCCACCCGATAGAGAGATTGAGTTCTCTATTGATTTGATGCTTGGTACAGGACCTATCTCGAAGGCACCATATCGGATGGCACCATCTAAATTGAAAGAATTGAAAACACAGCTGCAAGAATTATTGGATAAGCGCTTTATTAGACCAAGTGTCTCGCCTTGGGGAGCTCCAATCCTATTTGTGAAAAAGAAGGACGGTAGCATGCGACTTTGTATAGATTACCGTGAACTCAACAAGATAACGATCAAGAATAAATATCCTTTGTCACGGATTGATGATTTGTTTGATCAACTTCAGGGAGCTAGGGTATTTTCTAAGATCGACCTTCGTTCTGGATATCATCAATTGAAAATTAAAGCAGATGATGTATCTAAAACTGCTTTCAGAACGAGGTATGGGCATTACGAATTTCTTGTCATGCCTTTTGGATTGACAAATGCGCCTGCTGCTTTTATGGATTTGATGAACAGAGTATTCAAACATTACCTCGACCAATTCATTGTAGTGTTTATTGATGATATCCGGGTGTACTCGAGGAGTTTGGAGGAGCATGAACAACACTTAAAGCTTGTCTTGCAGACCTTACGTGAGCAAAAATTATTTGCTAAATTCAGTAAGTGTGCTTTCTGGCTTGATCATATTGAGTTCTTGGGTCATGTTATCTCGGAAGAATGGCATCGCAGTTGACCCAAAGAAAGTTGAAGCAGTTGTTCAGTGGAATCGCCCTACCAATGTAACAAAAGTGAAAAGTTTTCTTGGGCTAGCTGGCTATTACAGGAGATTTGTGGAGGGATTCTCCAAAATAGCTAGTCTACTTACTCGCCTAACTCAAAAGGGAGTTAAGTTTGTATGGTCTGATCAGTGTGAGCGCAGTTTTCAAGAATTGAAAAGGCGGTTAGTGACGGCTCCCATATTAACCTTACCTGCAGGAACCAGTGGCTTCACAATTTATTCCGACGCATCTAAAGAAGATTTAGGGTGCGTTCTTATGCAGGATGATAAAGTGGTGGCCTATGCTTCTAGACAGTTGAAGACACATGAAAAGAATTACCCCACTCATGATCTTGAATTGGCAGCAGTTGTATTTGCTTTGAAAATATGACGACACTACTTGTATGGTGAGAAATGTGAGGTCTTTACTGATCACAAGAGTCCGAAGTACATCTTTACTCATAAAGAATTGAACATGAGGCAGAGGAGATGGTTAGAACTCTTGAACGATTATGACTTATCCATCAATTATCACCCAGGTAAAGTAAATATAGTAGCGGATGCCTTAAGTCGTAAATTTTCTGGAAACATGGCAATGTTGCTCACTTCTCAAGCCTATCCTTGAGGATATGAGGAAGCTAGATTTGGAGGTGTTGGTGCATCAATTAGGTGCTCAAATAGCTAATCTTCGAGTACAACCGACATTGATTGACAAAATTAAGGCTAAACAGAATGATGATTCTCAGTTGGTAAAGATCAAAGAAAGCGTAGATGCTGGGAGACAATTGGATTTTAGTATTCATGTAGATGGGTCATTGAGGTTTCGTGGTCGGCTATGTGTTCATGATGATCCTGAGTTGAAAAAGGAAATATTGCAAGAAGCTCACAGCAGCAAATACTCGATTCATCCAGAAAGTACTAAGATGTATAGAGATTTGAGAGGACATTTTTGGTGGGTCAACATGAAGAAAGACATTGTAAAGTTTGTCGATCAATGCCTGGTTTGTCAGCAAGTAAAGATTGAACATCAGAAATCAGGTGGACAACCACATCCACTTGTGATACCTAAGTGGAAATGGGAACATATTACCATGGACTTCATCGTCGGTCTACCGAGAATGCCAAGCGGTAAGAATGCTATATGGGTGATTGTCAATTGGTTGACTAAATCGGCACACTTTTTGTCATATCGATTTGGCCTTTCACTTGAAGACATGGCTAAGCGGTACGTCAATGAGATAGTGCGACTTCATGGGGTTCCAATGAGCATAATTTCTGATTGAGATCCTAGGTTTGTATCTAACTTCTGGAAGAGCTTACAAGGGGCGTTGGGTACTAAACTCAACTTCAGTATGGCTTTTCATCCACAAACAGATGGGCAATCGGAGAGGACGATTCAGACGTTAGAGGATATGCTACGATCCTGTGCTATTAAGTTTGGTGGTTCATGGGATGACCATCTTCACTTGGCAGAATTCTCTTATAATAATAGCTACCATTCCAGTATTAAGACGGCACCTTTTGAAGCACTATATAGTCGAAAATGTAGAAGTCCGATTTGTTGGGACGATGTTGGTGAGAAGAGATTGACCGGCTCTGAGTTTATACAACAATCAGAAGAAAAAGTCAGGTTGATTCGAGAGCGACTGAAAACAGCTCAAAGCTGTCAGAAAAGTTATGCAAACCTTAAAAAGGCGCAAGATAGAATTTGATGTGGGAGATCACGTGTTCCTAAAGGTTTCACCTACGAAGGGTGTTATGAGATTTGGCACTCGTGGGAAACTAAGTCCAAGATATGTGAGACCGTTCTTGATATTGGAGAAGATTGGTGAAGTTGCTTATAAACTGGCTTTGTCACTAGCGTTATATGGAGTTCATAATGTATTCCATGTATCTTTATTGCGAAAATATGTGCCAAATCCTGAACACGTATTGGATTTCACTCCTTTGAGGTTAAGAGAAAACCTGACATATGAAGAACGGCCTATTCGCATTGTGGATAAGAAGGAGTAAGTGCTGCGGCGACGCACAATCCCTTATGTGAAAATTCAATAGCAAAATCATACTGAGAGAGAGGCCACATGAGAGCTTGAGAAGGAAGCAAGAAACAAATACCCTCATTTGTTTGAAAGTTAAGGTAAGGTTAAATTTCGAGAACGAAATTTTTTTTTAAGGAGGGTAGAATGTAATATTTGCCTCTTCTTTTGACCAGGTCAAAAGACTTAGGTTGAAGGAGAAAAAAAAAAGAAAAGTCAAAAAGTGAAGATAAGAGGAAGAAAGCAGAAGTTGGACAGGGAAAACAGAAGAAAAACAGAGGAGAAGAAAAGGAAAAAGGAGAGGAGAAAGGGAAGAAGAGAAATGGAGGGTTTGTGTGCGGGTCCTCGCCGAGCCGTTCCGACTACGTAACGCAACGACTAGTAAGTACTCGCAACCCTCGTTAGTCCTATCGCAGTAATTTTTCGATTAGGGCTCGGAAATAAGAGTTATGTGGATTTGAGCTGCATAGTCCAAGTTTTTGGGTTGTCAAGTTTTAAATATCCATGAAAATGAAAGATTATGATGTTGTGGGACTGTGTGTTTTGACGGATATCGATTTGGAGTTACGGTTTGTCCGGAATCAAATTTTCAAGTTGAGAGCACAATCTGGAATTTCGTAAATAGTACTTTCCAGGGCTTTTATTGTCGTTTTTGGGCTGTTGTTTGGGTTGGCTGTATTGGGACATCCATAGTATGCTAGATGAGCTTCGTTTTGACTATAAGAGTGCAAAACGGAGTCCGGTGGAGGAAGTTATGGCGTGTGGAAATTTGGCGCCCGGAGTTATTCGTTGTGGTTGGCATTAGATTTTTCCATTGAGCAAGCCGTCGTTAGGCACATGGGTGTCGGATTATTGGCTAGTTAGCCTTAGCTTATTCGAGTCACGCGTTAGGGGAAATATTACTCGGTTTTGATTTGTTTTTCCGTATGTTTGATAGGATTTTGGAACCGTCAGCTCAAGTAACACATATGGGTTAGTTGTGGATTACTGTGTTTGACACCTAAATTTTGCTAAATTATTTAGGGTTTCATTGCATAAAAATTAGGGTTTAATTTTTAACCCCTAAACCAAAAAATATTTTCATTAAAACTGCATGGCATATAGTTATTAGGTACAATTAGTCTTAATAGGGTCTAGTAGAACATATTTTCCATGTTCATTTTAAAAAAAGGTTAAATTTAAAAAAAAAAAAATTAAAAATCATTTAAAAAATTAAAAAATTAATTATTTTGTGAAATGGATTTATTGGTGTTGATTATGGATTTCTGGATTGAGTTATAAGTTGTTGCTGCTTTCTTTTACTATGTTGAGAACCCCGTTGGGGCAAAAGGGGCATGCATATTGTCGATAAAAAAAAAAGGTCAAAAAAAAGAGAAATAGGGGGTAAACCTTGTCAAGAGAGAGTAAACTTGGTCGCCTTTATCACGGAAGTTAAAAAAGGAGAGAGTTTGATGACGGTCATGAGATTGGAAGGAACAGATAAACCATCAAAGGGTTATGTAATGAGATTAGGGAGTGGATAGACCATTGATGATTGGCTATTGTTGTTAAGTGAGTTTTAGAGAAAGAAATAGAGAGATGACTTTTATTGTAAAGTTATTATATATTTGAGATATTTTTTTTTGCTATATTGTACATTGAGTTTGAGTTATGGGTTGTGATATTTTTATACTATTGCATAGTGATTGTTCGATCCACTTAAAAGAAATATGTTACTCAACGAGCCATGGTAGCTCATCCCTTATCTTATATAACTTTCGTGGTTCTTACGCTGGCCGTAGGACGTGAAGTAGGCGCTAGTCGGAGGATTTCTTTTTATTGTGGGATTTTGTGTACGTTGTACATAGTGTCGTGCAGCTATTGGAATAGTTTTTTTTTTGTTGGATTTGTATATATCCTTTTGATGGTTTTAGAAAGCTCTGATGTTTTCGGGTCTTGTTTAAGTTTAGGCTGTGTCCTTTGGGTGAAAGGATGGCCGTGCTACGATCCCGTTTAGTTGTGTTCGGGGTGTGACACTTAGAGTTGCAACACTTCCGTTTGGGATGCTGTTTAATCTACCTTCAAGGATTTGCAACTTGTAAACTTGTTTCACCTGATGTAAGTGCTGTGGCATCTGACAAGCTTTATCCCCAGAATTAAGCATGAGAGCATAAGTTCAATAATTATTCGATAAATTCTGAAGAACTCATATATATATGTGTTCTTGTGAGCATGCTTTTTAACTTTGCTGTACAACCATTTTCACAGAAGCAGGAAGACAACTGTTGCAACTTATTTGTCGAATTGCTTGAAGTAGTCTTATGGTTACACTTTCCTATATGACTTTACAAAATTATATTCCACTTTATTCAATAAAACTTTTGACCCACACAAATATCTTGTAACTACTAAACTCATAAACAATTTCTCCATCTCCCGTTGTGCTGGCATCACCTCTTCTGGAAATTGAATGCTCTGATTGAGAAGGCAAAGATGAATCCGGGTTTGTCGATCCGGTCGGATGTGGAGACCCGACCGGATCCGTTTTTTGTTTTATTTTATTTTCATTTTTATTTTTTATTTTTACGTTGATTATTTCAATATTAAAAAATTTTAAAAAAAATTAAATTAATATTTTTTTTAAAAACCGAATTTCATTTCATTTCATTTCATTTATTTTTTTTTTTTTTTTTTTGTTCGAAAAAAAAAGTTCAAAAAAATTTTCAAAAAAATTTTCAAAAAATTCGAAAAAAAAAAAAGAATTTCAAAAAAATATTTTTTTTTTTTTACTTTTTTATCAAAAAAAAAATCAAAAAAAAAAATTAAATTTAATTTTTTTTCAAAAATCAGAAAATTCATTGGGGTTTTAAAATTGATTTTTCTTGCCATATTGTGCGTTTAGTGTCATATTTAATCGCACGATACTTGGTTCACACACTTTGAATTGCGCATTTAATTTAACCTCGCATGCGTAGTCGATTATGCACGTATAGGTTTGAATATTGATTGTCATTCCCTTTAGTGTAGTCAGGAACGGAATTTTGAGACTCCCGATTAGCGAGAACATGTTAGGTAGCGAATTGAGCAAGATCAGATACCGAAAGGGCACTAGTTTGTTGATTAGTGTAATCAAGTCCCCGTACCCATTGAATCTCTGGTTCGTAGGAGTGAAGCTTTTCTCCCGTGCTTTACTTAGGTGTCTAATCGACCTACCAAAAACTGATTAGTGGCGACTCCTAAATGAAATTGATTTGCATGTTAATTATGTAAATTTAAGTCGCGAATTGGTATGGGCTTGGGAGAGCTCGAGCTAGGTTCAGCCTAGTAATCCATTAGCCAACCCTTTAGGCCTCGGGGCCGGCTCGGGAGGTCGCGACGAACTTGGCGACTCCGCTGGGGACTTTTGTGGACTTAGGCCATTTTTTCTTGTTTATATACATCCCTAACGTAAATGTTCTCGCCATTAATCCCTTGTTTTGCAGGTTTGAGGTTTAGGGAACGAACGTTTACTTTTTCGGACGTTTGAAGCATTGTTTGTCTATACATTGTTGTGCATGCTTTAGATGTTTTAGCACTACACTATTGCACACACCACCATACCGCCGGACCGGGCCGTGATAGGACGCTTTAGGATGGTGTTAAGAAGGATACAACCTCGAACGCGAGACCGCGATGTAGAGGTTGCCTTTCTTTTCCCCGAAAGTTCTTTCCTGGTGTCGTAAGTGTTTATCCTTGTCCGCGAGACTGCGTGACTATAGGGTATCTCTTTCGATCGAGCCGGAGTTAAGAAGACTGACACCAACGCGAGGCTGCGACGGTCGATCACCCTCTTAACTTCACCTTGTTAAACTGTCTAGATAGAAAATGAACCTCACAAGTGTATATACATGTCTTTGCATTTTTTTTTTAAAAGAAAGAAAAGGAAAAAAACGATCGTCACTTACTGTAAGTATGATTCCTCTCATTATTAGCTCACTTTGAATTGAAATTTTCATTTTTGAAATTCGCGGAAATCAATCAAGTGTCCTAGGTGATTTGAGCTTATAATGGAAAATTTTAGATAATTATTCTTGACTGTAAACTTTGAGCATAAATCTCAAAACACCTTTGATTTAGCCTTACCAAAACAAATGATTTTGTCTAAACTTTCGGTTATAGGCTTAAAATCGTATTTTTTGTGCAGAAATTCTTTCAAGTCAGGATTGCATCTTGGGGCATAAAATTGAAATCGCATTTTCAATAAATTTCTTTTTTTCACACATTTCAAATCAAAATTCAAATCACTTTTTGTATTTTTTTTTTTAAAAATAGGAATCACCTCATTTTGCAAAATAAAATAACAAATCAGTCTTTTCAAATTGATGCTGCATTTTGCGATGAAACTTTTGGAATAAAAAGAGCGCTCGATTGATAGCCGCGATTTGATCTTTTAATGATGTCTCCTCTTAGGATGAAATGTTGGTGAAATACCAAATGCCTGCAAATAGGAACCATGGGGGGCATGTATCGTCGCCTTGATTTCATTACAAGAGGCGACCTCATTGAATGATTATTATTATCATTATTATTATCATTATTTTAGTTTTTCATTCATGTACTAACATCGTCATTCTTTCGCAGGTTATACATGACGACTGCTCCTTGGCATTCACTCGCTTGATCATGCCAAAAAAAAAAAATTGAATTTAAAACTAGGATGAGAATTGTGTTCATTGCACTCTTGTATGCAATAACTTCTTGTACTTTGTCCTTGTTATCGCTTCATATTAGGAATTGTGTTTTGTGTTTGGGGTTTCGATTGCGGATCCACTCGAGCGCTTTGTAAATCATGTAATACACATTTTTAGTAATGAGGTTTGATTCCATAAGAATCATCTTTCTTTAAAAGTACTTGAAGTGTTTCAAACTAACATGTTGGGTTGGGCTTTCTTACCTTACCTTTAAAAAATTTTGAAGATGAGTTTCAAAAAAAAAAAAAAAAAAAACTAGATAAACTTGCATCTCTTCACCTGACTAATTTCGTAGGTTGATTTGCAAAAGCGACACCGTGAGATGGTAAATCTGTAATCGTTCCAATTAGAACTTCTTGTACAACAATTGACTTGTTCATTCATTTTTGTCAAAGTAGGTAAAAGGGGCGAAGGGTGAAGGCCGCTTGGGAACAAGTTGAAAACGTGCCAACGAGTCCCTCAAAATAGGGAGTCTCTACTTGTGTACTCACTTGTACAAAAGATGATTTACGAGGCAGGCGCAAAATCAAAACAAAATAACGATGTTAGATGATCACCCATTTGACAAAAGGATGATTCAAGAATAGCTAACTCTCAAATAAGAGTAAGAGGGGCACCGTTATATCCGCGGAGGATGAGGATGAGGATCGCACGATAGACCCATCGAGCACCAAGAGACGTGTAATCAAGAGATAAACTGGGGGCATAGAATGTCAAAGCCGTCCAATTCAGTGAAAAGAGTGTATTTTGTTCTCAAAGTTCATTCACTTTAATATAGAAATGATACTTCCTTTTCTTTTTACCTAGGGTGGATTTGAATGAAAGACCCGACAAGAGCATGGTGAACCGACGTACATTAAAATTATCTGACTAAGACACGAAGTGCATGTGATCAAGAAGCCAACGTCCCCACTAATGACGCGCGGGAAAACATTTGATTCAGCATGGAGAGCGATGAACTTCCCCTCATCCCCGCCAAGGAAGCATTAGAGACAAAATTATCAACTTCGTCATGAAAGGGTGTATGCAGTTCCTAAATTCAGTTCAATTGAGAATGAGAATAACATGTTTTATCTCATTTCTGCAGATGACGAATGAGGCAAGTCACTCAAGGGGTAACAATTGCCTATGAAGTATGATAAAATGGAGTCGACTAGTTCAACACTAAATAAAGAATGTGCTTGATCATAGCAATAATGCTTCCAGCTAGAAAGACATGACGAGGCCAAACTATCCATCCCATTGTGACAAATGAAAGGTTGCGTCATGATGGGGCAAAATAGTGCTTTGAAGAACTTCTGTCCATCAAATTAGGGACACGTGAAAAATAGTCGGAGGCACGAATAGTCAAGATGATAAAAAACGAAGACCCAAGCAAAGGACCATGAAGATTAAACAAGTGTCTGTAAGAAGGCATGAAGGAGTATTGAACATACTGAAGTCTCCTAAGAGGAAGCATCTAGTCGGGGCAAGTGTCATCTAGTGGGGCAAATAGCTTTAGTATAATCAAGTCGGTGAGTAAGTTCCTTCTCCAACAAGTGGATGGATGCAAAAGAGACATATGCCAGGCAGATAAATGTAGAACAGGTCATGTTGTGGACGGTGCCTCCAAACACTTAAGAGGGAATATCAAGCAACTCTGAGGAAGGAGCTGCAAAGGAAAAGCTCAAGCGACGAGATTGCACGAGGAGGACGACTTAGCCCAGAATTGAGCTATCCCCAAAACAAAAGGGTGTATATCGTTCCTGAATTATTCCAACTGAGAATGAAAATGACTCGCCTGTCTCTCATTTTGCAGGCAAAACAATGTTTGATCAAGGTGACAACACCTTTTTCCAAGGAAGCACGATGAAGACGAATCATCCATTTTGCTACAATGAAAAAGGAAAGCACCCATGGGACAATGCCCTCAAGCGTTGAAATAAGAAGTGCCAAAAAGTCAAAGGCGGGACGGAAGTGGATGAAGAGAGTTGTCAAATATCCGGAAAGGAAAATTCAAATGAAAGCAGATGGTATCGTTTCCAATTGTCCATTTTATTACCATTTTTGCCATGATTTTTTTTTTTTTTTTGATAGGAAGCATCAAAGACTCAAGGACAAATGCAAGTGAAGGGTAATGATGTGTCGTTTCCAATCTTCCGATATATAAAGATTCATGCACTAACACTTTCTTTCTAATTCTTTACAGGGGTTGCCAAAGCGCCATACCGCAGTAAGTACTCTTTCTCCAAAATTCAAATGGAAATTAAATGAAAATTTTCTCGAAAAATGAGGGAGTTTTGATGTATTTGAAAAAAAGAACACAAAAATAGAATTGTGAAAGCAAAATTTTCATGAAAATTTTGAATATCATCCTTATTAATAAATTGTCCTTGTGTTTGATTTAATCATTCATTTTGAAACAAAATTCCCTATGGAGATTAATCAATTCGTGATGATCTCAACAAAATGAAAGGGAGATGTTAACAATGCCAAGTGGGAAATACTTAGAATGAGGAAAGGCAAGCTATTCCCAAACACGTCCCACAAACACTTTGAGAGTTGAGTGGAAGAGAAAAAAATTAGTGTTGTTTTAAGAGCAAGAGATTCATTCATAAGTAGTACATGGATCGAAATGAAGGAGGCATTTTCCTCTTCTATCCTATACACTACAGGTGACCATAGTTAGCCCATTTGAGCCATTAAGTGAAGAGTTTGCAAAATACCCTGTCAAGAACCACCCTACAACGGGGCAAATTTGGAGGTTTTGGTTGACATGCTTTGGAGGAAAAGATGAGAGAGATTTCTTTGCCCTTACTTGCATTAATCTTTTTGTGGTAACTTCAGGTGAGTCCTTGTGGAAGCTTGAAACATCCCAAAATGAAGAAGAGCATTCATTTCTCTACCCAAACACACTCATACCTTTTGCTTAGCCAAGTTGAGCCTAAATATTCATTTCTAAAACCGAATGGTGATTATCTCCCTACATCGGGGCAAAGCACGTGATTTATCAAGACAATTGGCACTCATGAGACAGTGTGAAAAGCATCTCGAAAGTTTTGAAAGCTCAAAAAAAAAATGAAAAGAGCAAAAGCCAAATGAAAACTAGGGGGCATGAAAAAGCAGCGTGCTTGGTAAAAGCAAGGCCAATGCCCTTTGTAAAAAAAAAAAAAAAAAAGAAGTTGCATCAAGAGAAAAATTCCCATGAAAAAAGGGGGAATGTCAAAAGCAAAATGCTTGCAAAAAGAAAAATCATTACAAATACAATAGCCATTAGAGACAAGAGCAAAGCTCTTGCATTAAAATGATTAGTCAATGGACTTTCGAGACAAAGTTGAATTTCGAAGTCGAGTGCCTTCAAAAAGATTGAATGATATGGCAATGATGCCATGATGATCACTAACTCTTAAACTCCTTTTGTGAATTTCTGAGCCTTTCGAGCCTTTACCCAAACCAATGTTACAACCTTCTCCAAAGTCTCTTCCCGATTGGGATGGTTTAAGTAGAAATTTGGATGTCCAAAGAAGCTACCGCTTGAAGAAGTGGAGGCAAAGTTGTCTTATCTCATCTTAATGTTTCTTGACTTGTAAACTTGATGGAGATGCTGATTGAAAATTATTTCATTTCTTAGCCGATAATGCTTATCCGTTGTTGAAACCATGATCAAACCCAAATTACAGTCATTTAAAAGACCTCTTGGATCGGTCAATGCGTACTTATTGCGAATGATTCTTGAAACCTTCGACAATCGATAGTGTGAGGTATATGAGAGATCATGTTTACTTTCCACATCAATGGATGGGATTAAACAGCCTTTTGAGAGTATGTGAGAAGTCCTTTCGGACTAAGGAATTCTTGTTTGGCATGCTTAATGGGCTCTCTTCGGAAGTTAACATCACTTTGATAAAAGACTTTCTCCTAAGGGAATTTGATGATTAATGACGTCCTTCATGCATTAAGGCGATTTTGCAATATTGAAGGATATTGAATGCTTTCCAGACAATTGAGTTTATTCTAAATTGCTCGTGCAATCAATGCTTTTTCATTGATGATACCATTTTGATATGGCCTCTTGTGATGTTATCTTGCCTGATACTCACTCGCTATCGAGCACTTGTTATAACACGCACTACCTGTTATTACTAATCTCAAAGATGGTGATGTTCCACAAACACCAACCTTCAAGTTGATCTCGAAATGCTAAGATGCATCCAAGCATTCATGAATTCCCAAGACCCTCTTGGCAAGGACACAATAGGTGATCTATCAAACCCTTGAACAAGGACCCCCGAAGTGTCCGAGTTTTTTCAAGCCTCGCGAGGGCTTTTTTAAGCAATCCGACCGACCTACAGTGTATGTACACCTCGTCACTTTTTAAAAGGTTTGTGGTCCAACCTTAAACCACGCTTCAAAGGTTTGTGGTCCAACCTTAAACCACGCATCAAAGGTTTGTGGTCCAACCTTAAACCACGATCAAAGGTTTGTGGTCCAACCTTAAACCACGCATCAAAGGTTTGTGGTCCAACCTTAAACCACGCTTTCAAAGGTTTGTGGTCCAACCTTAAACCACGCATCAAAAGGTTTGTGGTCCAACCTTAAACCACGCTTTCAAAGGTTTGTGGTCCAACCTTAAAACCACGCTTCAAAGGTTTGTGGTCCAACCTTAAACCACGCTTCAAAGGTTTGTGGTCCAACCTTAAACCACGCATCAAAGGTTTGTGGTCCAACCTTAAACCACGCATCAAAGGTTTGTGGTCCAACCTTAAACCACGCTTTCAAAGGTTTGTGGTCCAACCTTAAACCACGCATCAAAGGTTTGTGGTCCAACCTTAAACCACGCATCAAAGGTTTGTGGTCCAACCTTAAACCACGATCAAAGGTTTGTGGTCCAACCTTAAACCACGATTCAAAGGTTTGTGGTCCAACCTTAAACCACGCTTCAAAGGTTTGTGGTCCAACCTTAAACCACGCATCAAAGGTTTGTGGTCCAACCTTAAACCACGCTTCAAAGGTTTGTGGTCCAACCTTAAACCACACTTTATTCATCTTATTTCATTCTCATTTTATTTTGTTCTCTTGCGTAAATCTAACCTCCATTTGCCTTCCAACACAAATTTAGGTGTCTTTTCGCCTTTGAATGGAACTTCTTCAACTCCCCTTCAAAGAGGGGCAAATTGCTGACACCTAAATTTTGCTAAATTATTTAGGGTTTCATTGCATAAAAATTAGGGTTTAATTTTAACCCCTAAACCAAAAATATTTTCATTAAAACTGCATGGCATATAGTTATTAGGTACAATTATGTTAATAGGGTCTAGTAGAACATATTTTCCATGTTCATTTTAAAAATTAAATTTAAAAAAAAAAAAAAAAAATCATTTAAAAAATTAAAAATTAATTATTAAAAAAAAAAAAAAAAAAGGAGGGAAGCCAGCGTTGAATGAGTCAACGCTGGCCCACCCTCTTCCCAGCCTTGCAGCGACCTCGAAGGCAAAAGGGGGCAATCGCAGCAGAAAAAAAAAAAAAAGGCGAGAAAAAGAGAAAAGAGGGGGGAAAAGAAGGAGAGAGAGCGAGGGAGCTCTCGGGGAAGAAAAAAAGGAGAGAGTAGGAGAGGGGTCTTGACGAGAGAAGGAACAGAGTAGAGAAGGGGTTCAAAGAGAACCACAGAAAGAGTTCGGGGAGTCCAGAGAACATGTAGAGAGAGACCCGAAAGGCATGTAGGGGGGGAAAGGGAGAGAAAGAAATAGAGAGAGAACCGGGGGGAGTCGGGTGGTGAGCGTCGGTGGCGACGCTACGGGCCTGGTGGGTCGGCCATGCCTTGGTGAGCCCATTTCTTCACGGTAGGTCTTGATCCCGAGCTACCGGCGATTTTTGTCTCGCTTTTGATGATTCGACCTGCCCTGAGATCCCAAATTTTTGTTCCGCTGCAGTGAAAGTAACGGATTGCCCGATCTATCTCGCTTGCATCGATCCCACGCCGAAATGGTAGGGACCGCGGGTCGCCTTCCCCTGCTTCGCTTTATTCTGTTTTGGATGGTTTGCTAGCCGAGTCATGCCTTCCGCTTTGCGCTGAAGTTCGGCTGTTACCCGGAATCCGGCTCTGGCACACTTTGTGGTTTGTTGCGTCTTGGCGAATCACCGAGGATCAATTTGAGGGCTTCCGGTTGCGCCCGTAATCCTCGCACATTTGTAATACCGCGCCCGTCTGCTCGATTTATGCTTGTACCAAATTTGGGAAATAAGAGTGTGTGTTATGCTTGAAGGTCATACGGTCGACCGGGCAGCTTTATTAAGTAGTGGTCCTTTCGCGAAAGGCAGGAATTGGGATTTAAATTTGAAGTGTGGTTAGTTTTTTTTATAGTGGGTTGGGCTTCCTTTTTTAAAAAATAATTTTCGGGCCGGGCTTTTTTTTAGTGATTCCAAAAATTAGACCGGGAACCTGGACCCGGGCGGGCGTGCCGGGTTTGTCCCGATCCGGTCGGATGTGGAGACCCGACCCGGATCCGTTTTTTTTTTTTTATTTTCATTTTTATTTTTTTATTTTTACGTTGATTATTTCAATATTAAAAAATTTTAAAAAAATTAAATTAATATTTTTTTAAAAAAAACCCGAATTTCATTTCATTTCATTTCATTTATTTCTTTTTTTTTTTTGTTCGAAAAAAAAAAGTTCAAAAAAAATTTTCAAAAAATTTTCAAAAAAATTCCGAAAAAAAAAAAAAGAATTTCAAAAAATATATTTTTTTATTTTTACTTTTTTATCAAAAAAAAAAAAAAAAAAAAAATTTAAATTTAATTTTTTTTTCAAAAATCAGAAAATTCATTGGGGTTTTAAAATTGATTTTTCTTGCCATATTGTGCGCTTAGTGTCATATTTAATCGCACGATACTTGGTTCACACACTTTGAATTGCGCATTTAATTTAACCTCGAGCGTAGTCGATTATGCACGTATATGTTTGAATATTGATTGTCATTCCCTTTAGTGTAGTCAGGAACGGAATTTTGAGACTCCCGATTAGCGAGAACATGTTAGGTAGCGAATTGAGCAAGATCAGGTACCGAAAGGGCACTAGTTTGTTGATTAGTGTAATCGAGTCCCCGTACCCATTGAATCTCTGGTTCGTAGGAGTGAAGCTTTTCTCCCGTGCTTTACTTAGGTGTCTAATCGACCTACCAAAAACTGATTAGTGGCGACTCCTAAATGAAATTGATTTGCATGTTAATTATGTAAATTTAAGTCGCGAATTGGTATGGGCTTGGGAGAGCTCGAGCTAGGTTCAGCCTAGTAATCCATTAGCCAACCCTTTAGGCCTCGGGGCCGCTCGGGAGGTCGCGACACCAGGTGAGGGACATTATATCTTCTATGAATTTACAAATTCATATTTTGATAATGAGATATAATTTTTAATACAGTGGAGCATGTTTTCTGCATAAATTGGATCGATCATTTACTATCTCTTGTCGATTGTGAAATGAGTTGAAAAGTCTTATGACGTTGTTGAAATGAAGCTTTTGTGAATGCTTATATTAAAGGTTTCGTGAAGAGGATTAGCCGAGGGCTATTCTTATTGTGAAATGTTTTGTGAAATGGATTTATTGGTGTTGATTATGGATTTCTGGATTGAGTTATAAGTTGTTGCTGCTCGTATTACTATGTTGAGAACCCGTTGAGGGGAGAGTATGCATATTGTCAGGATATCCTTCTGGGTCGAACCGCCGGCTTATAATAGGTGGTAGACCTTGTCAAGAGGGGTAAACTTGGTCGCCTTTATCACGGCGTTAAACTTGCTCATAGTTTGATGACGAGCATGAGATTGGTTGATGGATAAACCATCGATGGGTTATGTAATGAGATTAGTCAATGGATAGACCATTGATGATTGGCTATTGTTGTTAAGTGAGTTTTTATTGCGTAATCTGATACAGATGACTTTTATTGTAAAGTTATTATATATTTGAGATATTTTTTGCTATATTGTACATTGAGTTTGAGTTATGGGTTGTGATATTTTTTATACTATTGCATAGTGATTGTTCGATCCACTTAAAAGAAATATGTTACTCACTGAGCCATGGTAGCTCATCCCTTATCTTATATAACTTTCAGGTTCTTCTGCTGGCCGCAAGTAGGACGTGAAGCAGGCGCTAGTCGGAGGATTTCTTTTTTATTGTGGGATTTTGTGTACGTTGTACATAGTGTCGTGCAGCTATTGGAATAGTTTTTTTTTTGTTGGATTTGTATATATCCTTTTGATGGTTTTAGAAAGCTCTGATGTTTTCGGGTCTTGTTTAAGTTTAGGCTGTGTCCTTTGGGTGAAAGGATGGCCGTACTACGATCCCGTTTTAGTTGTGTTCGGGGTGTGACACTTAGAGTTGCAACACTTCCGTTTGGGATGCTGTTTAATCTACCTTCAAGGATTTGCAACTTGTAAACTTGTTTCACCTGATGTAAGTGCTGTGGCATCTGACAAGCTTTATCCCCAGAATTAAGCATGAGAGCATAAGTTCAATAATTATTCGATAAATTCTGAAGAACTCATATATATGTGTGCGCGCGCGAGCGTTTTTAACTTTGCTGTACAACCATTTTTCACAGAAGCAGGAAGACAACTGTTGCAACTTATTTGTCGAATTGCTTGAAGTAGTCTTATGGTTACACTTTCCTATATGACTTTACAAAATTATATTCCACTTTATTCAATAAAACTTTTGACCCACACAAATATCTTGTAACTACTAAACTTATAAACAATTTCTCTCCATCTCCCGTTGTGCTGGCATCACCTCTTCTGGAAATTGAATGCTCTGATTGAGAAGGCAAAGATGAATCCAAAGAGGAGAGCGAAGCCGACCAGCATGATTGCAACCACTCCCAAGAAGTCATCCCTGAACCCAAAATAACTCCTCACGAAGTCTTCCACTATCTCGCCAGTGTCAAGCCTGGTCTTAATATCTCCAAACTGTGAGGCCAACAGTCCATACAATGTCCAAGAAAGGGGACAAGCCCAGTAATACCATCTCCACCAGATAGGAATTCTCTGTTGAACAAAAATATTAGCTCCTCAGATATTTTTCATTGTTTTTCCATTTTAGTTTCAGTGAAGATATCGATTAACTTACTGTTCGAGGAACGATGAATCCTGAGAATAGGTTCCAAATCGCGTAGAATGCAGAAGAGGTTATGGCGGCTATGTTGTGGTTGGGCGTGACCGCCACGCTCATCATCCCATAGTAAGTGAAGTACAACAAGCTGAAGAACATACAGAAGATGTACCAAAAGAACTTGCTGGCAGTCCATTCGAACCCGATCATTGAATAGACAATCACTCCATAGATGACAGTTTGGAGGAAGATGTAGGGAATCTCGATGATAACCTGTGCAAAACAATTTTGTCAAACAACATGATGGATTCTCTCAAGACTCTTTAAGAATGCTTCTTGAAGTCATTTCCTAGTTTCCAATGAACTACCTAAGTCTAATAATTTCACTTAGATGTGAAAGTGAAGCATGTCCTAACCTGTGCAAAGGCATAGGGCAGAGCGGAATACATTCCAGCCCCTCTCTCTCGATAGAAGACCGTCCTCTCAATAGCCACAACAGGTTGAACCGAAGTTGAATTCTGAAATCCGATGAAAAGGCAAGCTGCGTACATAGAGCCCATCGCGTTGAAGAGATCTTGCCGGCTTCTCCTGCAAGTGCCACAAGTTTTGAGCAAATAATGTCCATAACTGAGCCAGTGTACTTATTTTTCCGAGTCCAATTCCACTGTGTTTCGCAGCCAAAAAAAAAGAGTAGAACTTGTTTATCTGTGAATATGGATTTCTGTCAATTACCTTTTGGAGCCGAGGTTCCAAAATATCGTGCCGAACATCAGCGCGATGAAAATTGTGAATAGAAGTCTCACGGCTGTGTATGCCGGGTTGCGCCAATATGACCAGTGTTGTTTCCATAGGCAAGCCATACACTGGGTGAAAAACGATTGTGAATATTGCGTTGGAAAATAGAGATCTTTTGACCCTGGTGGAGGTGTACTTAGCTCGTTGATCAGAGCTTTGTTTCTCCTGTTTTAATCGTTGAAGAAAGCAAGACATGTAAAAGTTCAGCTACTAGGCTTTCTTAGCTCCACTTTTCAATCTTCAACTTTATGATAATGTCTTTGAGCTTCTTGAGCTGAAAAACGAAAATTATTCTGCTCCTGAAAAGTTACTTCTTACCTAAACAGTTCCGAATTCCTGTAGACTTCAGTGAAGTTAACCCCGAGGATTTCTTCTTGAGCAGCCGTTGTCACCTCCAACATCCAAGTCGCCGGATTGTATCCGTCTTTAATTGTTGGAATTCCGCTAATGCCCTTTGATTCGGATGCATGTAGTGTTAACGTTTAAAGTTCAATGTAATCAAAACTCAGTTTCTTACTGCGCAGCAGTGAGCTCACCTCAAAATAGTTGATCAGGTGCGAGGAATGCTGGCCTAATGGACCGACATAGATCTCCTCTCCGCCTCTTTTCAGAAGAAACAGCTGCATATCAATAAGGAAAATCTCTCAGATACTTCGTTGTGTGGAAAGACAAAAGCAAACAGATAGCTCAGTCCCTCATGAAAATTTGTGTCGAACCTCATCAAAAGCATCAAATATATCGATGCTTGGCTGGTGGATGGTGCAAACAACAGTTCGCCCTGTGTCAACCGTGTTTCTAACTGTTCTCATTACTATAGCAGCTGCCCTGGCATCAAGGCCAGAGGTAG
The DNA here is from genome assembly GCA_024733475.1 of Syzygium grande. NCBI lineage: Eukaryota > Viridiplantae > Streptophyta > Magnoliopsida > Myrtales > Myrtaceae > Syzygium > Syzygium grande. Next base: position 9,645,841 of record JAMXDD010000008.1, read on the forward strand.
GCTCGTCCATGAATATGATGGACGGGTTGGCTACGAGCTCCACTGCAATTGTCAGCCTTTTCCTCTGCTCGGTGGAGAGGCCATTCACACCAGGCAACCCAACTAGCGCTTCTCGTAATGGGGTAAGCTCTACAAGCTCCATCACTTCTTCAATGAACATCTGCAGATGTTGGATCAATTTCTAGTTAGCGCTCTATTGCTGGGAAGTACTCGAAGGCAGCAAAGTTTTAAGCTGTCTAAAATGTTTATGAGCTGTGGTTATCCTTTGAGAGATGCCAAAAATTCTTTCGGTCTATGTGGTGAACAATGTAATCCATGAGAAAAATTCCGTCTGGTGTAGCTTTTCGAGAAAACAAAACTGTCTTTAGAAAGATTTGTAATGTATCTCTTTCTACTGATAAAAATGTAGAATTCACCTAAGATGGATGTCATAAAACTAATAGATCAAGTAATATCTCTACCTTCCTAGTCTCAGATTCCACTTCAGAAGGTAACCGAAGCCATGCAGAATACACCAAGGACTCATAAACTGTGACATGAGGAGAGTGGATATCGGTTTGTTCACAGTATCCCGATATGCGAGCGAATGTTTCTTGCTTCTTTGGGTACCCAGATATTGTGATTGTCCCGTCGATGTATCCACCTGTTTTCCTTCCAGCCAACACGTCCATCAGAGTGGTCTTTCCAGCACCGCTGACACCCATTAAAGCTGTCAATACTCCTGGCCTAAAAGCACCACTAACTCCCTTTAGAAGTTCCAGCCGATCTTCAGGAATACCTTGAGCTTTCATTTCCTGATAATGAGAAAATTTCAGCACATCTAAAAGTTCTGCACCTCAGTTCAATTGTCAGAACCAAAGAATCTTCCGAGCAAACAGTACCTGGGGCATGTCTATGGCGTATCTGATATCATCAAAAGCTATAGAAAGCGGCTCGAAAGGAAGAACCATTCCTCGTTTCCTATTTGGGTCCGAATCATTTATGCTCCCAACTCTCGTAGACAATGATCTCGATGTGGCGCTTCTTTGGCGTCCACTCTCTTTTTCTGTATTATCATGATAGTGATCCTTTGGCTTAAGTTATACTTCTAAAGAAAAAAGAATACAAGATATGTGGGTTCTGTGGCTCACCAGATGAACTCCTCTGGCTCCCTCTTGATGATAGCTCAATGACCTCTCCGTTCTTGCTCGCAATTTTCTCTGCCAGAGTCTCTTTTGATAGTACAGCTTGAGGCTTCCCAAATGCTGCAGCAAAATGTAAGTAATTCACCAGAACTTTACACCAAATCCCGAAAAAAAAATAAAGAACCTTCTGAAGAGAGACTTACGGTCGAGATATTTCAAAGCCACGGTGAACAGAAAATTAAACAGAAACATGTATCCAATCAAAGCTCCTACTCCAATCCAATACCAACGCTTCGGGAAAAATTCCACGGGACTTCAGGACCAAAACTCCTAAAGGCTCTGTGGCATTAGGAGGAATCTATACCACAAAGGTTCCGAACCTTCATCAGTTGATATTATAACAATTTTACCTTTATTAATTCTTTGTGTAGACTTAATGACAGTTTCATAAGAAAGTACTTACATGTCTCCACTGCTTTCCGAGAAATTCATTTACAGCGATAGCATTCTGTCCATACATCAGTGGGGAGAACCAATAACCCCATATCCACCATGGCTTAACATCATCTGATTTCAAACAATATCACATCAGGAAATTGCATATGTGAGTGCAAATCAAAAGAAGAATTATTTAGACGTCTGGTTGACCTCTTGCTATGATGAATCCGCCCAAGACCATAACGGTAAGTAATCCAAACGACCCAAAAGTGTTTGCTACAATCACGTTCCTTCCTACTGCCCCGATGAATCTGAATAAACCAGAAGCCATCTGATGCAGGCATAGGAGCAGAAAATACTGTTTGAAGAACCTGGTAGCAAAGCTTTTATTAGTATCTGAAGTATTGGAGCGAAGTCTGGAATTATTGAATAAGTAACTTGATCAACCTTCCAGCATAAGGGTCAAAGCCGATGACATAGTATGTCAAGACTACCCAAACAGCAACTTCTACAAGAGAGATCGGGATCTTCAGGATCCACGTGGGTAGCGCATATGTCCATGCAGGAAAGAAGAGGAAGTCTCTCTGCTTGTAGAAGACGGGGAGCTTCATGATGGACATGGCAAGCTCCGAGAACCCATTGAACATTATCATGATCAGAGTGAAGAAGAGAGCCCCAGAATAAATCCCACCATCTATCACTGTATCTCGGTGCATCTCTGTCCGTAGGAACACCGTCATGGTTATGAAAGCCATAAAAATAAGCTGATATGCATCAGAAAAAGGACGTATTAGGATATCACAAATGTAATTGACAGATCAAATGCATCACTTTGTCAGGATTGCAGACTAAACTAGGAAAACGAGTACTTCAACTTGCTCACCTGAGACATTTTGAAAATATAGACGAAGGAGTTTCTCTTCATCAGCAAAAATTCCCTCGAAACGCAAGCTCTCAACAGTTCTTTCTGGCTCACCCCGTACTTCTTAGTTGTTAGAGCAGCTGGATGGCCTTTTGACTTATCGAATGGGATCGCAAGCTGGTCACCTAGTTTCCGGCCAATGTGAAATGACTGGAACGATTCGGAAAATTCTTTGACGGTTACAAACCTATAAGGTGTGTCCTTATTCGCCCAATACTGCTCTTGATCTTTCCTTGAAGTCACCTGCAGATCAAATTACAGAAGATCAAAGTGAACGGGTCAATTGTCACTTATAGAGCAAAAAAAAAAAAAAAACAAACCAATTGACATGTGATTTGAAATATTACTTCTTGCAAGAAATCAGCTACTCCTTTCCTTTCAGGACATTTAAAACCCATGTCTTCGAAGAACTCTAGCACATTTTCTCGGGGACCTTGGTACACAATTTGCCCATCCGAGAGAAGGATGATATCATCAAACAGGTCGTAAGTTTCTGGCGCAGGCTGGAGTAGGGATATTAGAGCAGTCCCACTGAGGATGTGTATGGACTGTCTGAGTGAGTTCACTATTTGGAACGTTGTCGAACTATCCAAGCCGGTCGATATTTCGTCCATAAAGAGAGCTTTGGCTGGCCCGACTAGCATCTCCCCTGTTTTATGTCAACATGAAATTAAAGAAAATCAACCTTGAGTTGATAAATAAAGTGATCGCAGTCATCTAACAACATGGGATTCTAAAGTGGCCTCCTGAGTCTTACCCGTTGTGACTCGTTTCTTTTGTCCACCGGAGATGCCTCTTATCATTTCATCTCCCATCATCGTGTCGGCGCAGATTTCAAGTCCCAAAATCTAAAATTAAGCATTGCAAAAAGAACAGAAATTTTAAGTCTCTGTTTTCTCCTTTTTTTCATGGCAAAAATAGAAGAATGGACTAATGGAGTTTTGACGTTCTTGATTATACCTTGAGTATATAATCGGTAACAACAGTAGTATCCTGTCCTTCCAGTGCTGATGCCTGCAGAAGATTAAGGTCAATAGATGCACTTACAGGCATTAATAATTGTTTTTGACCGTGTTTTGCAGAGAAACGAAAGTACATTAATGAAAAATCTGCAATCAGAAAGTTGTTCCACCGTTAATTAGTGTGATCATTTCTCACCTTCATAAATAAATCTATGTCAGGATCCGGTTTGATATTTGCCTCCTTCTCTCTTCTCGATAACTCTGCTAGCATCTCTGAAATACAGTGGTAGTATTGTACCTCTTAATCCTTGCTTTTTTTAGAGTTCATCCTTCAAATTATAATAACGCAGAAAAATAGCCCGAACTCACCATAACGTGGTCCGACACCTTGACACCTGGCCGAGAAAGCCAGAGTTTCCCTAACAGTCATTTCTCCTATATGGAGATCATATTGACTTATATAAGCCGATGTCCTCTGCGGTACAAATTCTTCCATCCCGTGTCCGTTGTAGGTGACTCTTCCTGAGGACTGAGATTCACAAGCTCTCTGTGTGACTTACACACTAAAGACTACTAAAGTAAGACAGCTCTAAAAGTACTTTCTTTACGCTTACTTTCAAATCTTTGCCGAGCTTCCCAGCTAATGCTAGAAGTAACGTGGTCTTTCCAGAGCCTGGAGGCCCTAGAAGTAATGTCATTCTGCAAAAGAGAAATATAAATTGTCAGCAATATCAGAACTTCACTTCTCGAGCATTGTATACTGATAAAAATCAATCTCTCTTCTCACCTGCGAGGCTTGATGATTCCACTGACATCGCTGAGGATCGGTAATGGTTTCTTTCTACTAGGAACGATGTAAAAAGAGTTGAGAAACCCCTGTTGACATTGATTAACAGGAGACGAGGTTCAGTCAATTTGAGCAGAATCAAAGAAAATGTAGATATGTTATGAATGGAGTGTTAAATTACCTCAAGTATGTTAACACAGAAATTGAATATTGTGGGTAGAGCTCGGCCCCCAACATAAGCTTCTGCCTCGACATTTAGATGCTCGAATCGAACTTCAATTGTAGGAAAATCCAGTCCAACTCTGTTTGTAATACAGCAGAGTAAACAGAGACCTTATAAAGATTTATCTTGAAACTTTTAGCTCAGAGAAGAAATACCATTTCCCAGATCGAATCTTTTTCACAGGGTAAAAAAATATCAAACCACTTTCACATGCTCTTAAGAAATATTGCAGTGACCAACTAATTGAATGTCTGAAATGCTTATGAAAAGTCATCAGCGTGTACCTCTCAATCCTCTGCTTCAGCTTTAACAAGAACTTCTCATTGTCTTCCTCAGTTGTCTTCAGCAACCTCTCCAACAGGTTCCTCCTCTCTATCAACCCGAGATTCTGGATATCAACCTCTGTTATCTTGCCTTCTTCTTCAGTGAGAATGCCCCGCCGAATTCGCAAGTATGTCGGGAGCTTTTCGAGTGCAGCCCACTTCAGAGCCTCCTCATCATCCTCATCCCGGCTAGACCTTGAGAAGATCTCCTTTCCACCTGTCCTCCATATGTTTGAGCTGCTCAAACGTGCACTGCCTAGCCTTGAACTGCTCAGCCTTGCACTGCTTATTCTAAGTGCATCACCAGTGTCCATAGTCAGCCACTCAACCTACACAAATGCCTCACTGAATTGTAGTTTTCATGCAAGAAGGCCCTTGTCCATGAAAATGTGCATGAATATGGCCAAGGAAGTTTGAAGCTTTTCTAGATGGTTTTGAAAGCTTCTGATGATGGTTTAACAAGAGGGAGTTGCATTTTGTGTGTATATATAGCTTGAGTAGAAGAAAAAGATGCCAAAAGGGGGTCAGAGTTTTTTTTTTCTTTCGATTTGATTCTGATTATCAAGTGGGTTTGACGCAATTGCATATATCATAGGAGGAAGGAAACAGGTCGGCGCATGTTCTTGTACTACTTTTCTTAAAAAATAATTGCACTTTAAAAAGAAAATAGAAGTGGGAAGGAGAAGGTCGATGATTCCATGTATGTATTGATAGCATTTCATTGCCAACCATGCCAGGACAGACGCGGGACTCAGGCCAGGACTCAGGCCGGGACTAGATAGCGTTTTTAACTTATAAAAGCTTTAATAGATGTAGATGTCGAAATGTCCCACATCCCTTAATAGTAGGATTTATATACTCTCTATACACAATTATTCTCCCTTCACTTATCAGCTTAAGTTTTTGAGTTGGACTTTCCAACATCGTACCATAGTCGGTTTCTACAGGATGCTATGCCATAGCATGGCAGTATTCATCTTGCGGAAACTGAATTCCTAGTCTGAAAAGTAATGCCAGCATGTACGATCTAAAAAGTAACATATGATGGTCCCCTTTGGCATGATTGTAGGTATTTATCAGTAATCTTGAAGCAACTTGATCTTTTGTGCTTGCTTGACAGTGAATGTGGCATATAATACAGATTACAGACCCGTTTATATTAGATTACTACCGACCACTTGTACTTCCACCTTGGTAATAACATTTGTTTTTGACAACCGAGGAGGTAGAGGAATTGAATAGAGTTGGAAAGATTCTCCAACGAATGGCAAAAGTTTGAGAAGCACGAAATGTTGTGTACTGCCTAACGTACCTTGCTTGCAACCCAAAGTAACTAGTAAGTCCTTATCCCAACTTCTCAAGAAGAGGGTCAACCCTAATTAATTTAATATATTGTGCCTCAATAAGTTGATGCGTACATTGGGAACAACCAAAAGCATTATTTTTTTTACCGAAGTTTCATCTAGAAGATCAATGAGGGACTAGGCAGTAGGCGCATGCAACGCCTCTTTATAATACAGGAAAGCTCACCTACCGCTTGTGGGCTTGTGGCATATGCAGCCGATATAAGCAACAAGGGTGGGATGAGGCGACTGGCAAAGGGACCCTCTCTAAGACCACATAAATTCTATATTTGTGACAAAATGTTCGGTATGAATCAAGATTACTGTTCATTTTGAGTGAATCTGTCACCAACAGCTCACGACGACCCTAGTTGGAGTACTATGTTATGGTATGGCTGAACCTATGCCACAAATGGACCAAGGCTTCCCGAGGTCGAGGAGCGTTAGGGTGTTTGAACCACATAACCACGGGGCCCCAATTAAATCACTTCAGTGTAAAATCCAATGTCATTAGACCAACCACCAGTGCAGTAAAAGGTTCAGTGTCTTTTTCAATAAAAGATGGTGACACAAAAGAACCCCATCCACGATGTAAATTTTTACATTCCACGATGATCTTTTATCACATAGATAAAACTTTATTGTTATAGAAAGACATCAATGCTCTAACGTCTGCCGGTGTCTCAATAGATTTTTATCATTGATTTAAAGTATGGTGATTTTATCAACGGTTGAAATTTTTATCGATGATCGATTGGATTTACACCGTTGCAACAGGGTAATTTTGAAGGTCACGCTCACACCCATCATCTGGCAAGTGAAGTCTTATCTCGATGCACGTAAACGAGCAGTTTACATGTTTTTATGAGAAGTAATCGGTTTGAAGAACATATTCCCACAAAAATACAATAAAGTAGACTATCAATACACTTGTGAATAACTAGCTATATTATTTAATTAAGAATATCTTCCTTGGAAAATGAGTGGATACTTTGATATAATATATACAAAAAGTCAGAGAGAGAGAACATGAGAGCAAGTCCCGATGTCGGACCAATGGTAGGCATGCGTTCATCACATTCCCAGATCTTGATGTATCATCAACATGCGTGGCATGATTCCATATGAATAAGTTTCAAAAACTAATGTTTGATACGAATACACTCCTTTATCTTCAAAAATGAAACGAAGAAATCTAGCTCATCATATAAAGTCAATGGCAATACATGTGGAACAAATTCATCAAATTTCATATCTGTTTATCTCGTAAGGATTCGATTTGATTACGATCACTATCTTCGTTTGCGATTGATTAATCATGTTCAACGGAATGAACTTAGACAGCACCCCCCTATGTTCTTTTGATCTTGATGGGTTTGCTGTATAAGTTGCGTACTCTCTTTCCGAATCGTATATTCGGACGAGACAAACATATCTTTGTACGTTAACTAAGCTGTCTATATCTACTCTGACCTAAGCTACAATAATAGTATAAGATACGATCGCATTTTTTTAGTATACTTCGCAGCATAATGCGTTGCGGTCCCCTCAAAATTATCAGAAAGTCGCTTCTGTTTTCTGTTATTGCTGTCGTATGCTGATGAAGGGTTCCTTTTTAACTAAAAGGGAGCCAACAACGTCTGCACTTACCTCATCCAACTTCAATGATTTTCTTAATCCTTTTTCTTTTTTTTATTTTCTGATCTTGTTCTTCGAGATGGAATGGAAACGCCCATGCGGGTTAATTAAACTTTGCTACGTGTTCCTGGGGCGTTGAATCTGGGAGACATGCATTACATTTCGGAGGAGGGGAAGAGGAAAACAAAGGAAAGAAAGAAGGGTACGTGCTCTTTTGGCTTTTGAAAATGGCTATGAACTTGTTTTGGTCAAGATTCATTTCCATTTTGAATGTTTGACTCGCCATTGAGATCCCAGCTTCTTACTTTTGGGAGATCTCTTTTGCTTCTGACTTTGCTACGTAGTCTGACTTTGCCATTTTTCAACGACATTATTTGCTTGGGTGACAAGGTTTTATGCCTGCTGTGCTTGGATTCTTTCCAGCAATTTCAGACTAATGAGAAACAAACGAAGAATGACATTATTTGCTTGGGTGACAAGGTTTTCTGCCATGTAGTCTGACTTTGCCAGTAGTGGCTTAGAAGTCCTTTCTTGATCGTTACTCGATCTAATGAGATACAAACGAAGGGATGATTTTCTTGCTTGTTACTCAATCTAATGAGATCCAAACGAAGGGATAATTGTTGTTGCATTCATAAATTTGCTGCTGCACGATTGTTTCAATGCAGCCCTAAATCTTTGTGCAAAATTTTAACATAGTCATTATGGCAAAATCCGGCAAAAGTTAGTTTGAAATTGCTGACGTGATGGTTTAATAATTTTTTATAGTCTTACGTGTCACGGTCAGTGATATGATGCGGATAACTTAACTCGAAAATAGACTCCGTTTTACTTAATTTACTATTTTTTTCTTATCTTTTCACTGTTCATCTTCTTTTATCTACAACAAAGGCAAATCATCAACCTATAATAATTTCCAACCTCTGGATCGTCATTGTTCGTCACCTTTGCTAACATTGGCGAGGATAGGGAAATTTTGAATCGTTTTCCCTCTAAGTCTAGATCACAAATAGGGAAAGTTCAAGAAAACCCGATTCGCCATGGGAAGACAAAGGCAATGCCCAAAAGATGTGAACACTAGAGGGCTCAACCTCTGCCACAACGTCAAGCTGAACCCCCTAGATCTGAAGGACTTGAGCTCCGTCATGACTTGATGCACAAGGACGAATCACAAAATTATTTGGAAAAGTTCAACAAAAAGAGGCTTTCTAAAGATGTTAAAAAGTTCAACAAAAAAGGTGAAGGAAAACCACATAAATATAAAAATCATATAGAACTCATTATCAAGGGATGCGAGACATTATCACCATACCCCATTCTATGTGTAAGCCGGATTAGAAGCATCATGTGAAATTTAATTGATGCGCGGTGGACGCATAGATGAGAAATATATAGCACTGGCTCTGATATTATATTAGAAAATCCAACATAAAAATCTAAGCTAATAGGTGGAGGAACATGTTTAAGATGATGAACGGTTGCACAGAAAAGAAGGAAAGAAAAGAAAAAAGAAAGAAAAAATTTTAAAAAAATAAAAAGCAAAGTCATTTTGTCCATGTCAGATCATTGGCCACAAGACCGCCATGTAAACAATTTCAGACAAGAATTGATCGGAAAGCTATATTAGAATTTCAAGCAAACGTTTAGGATCATGTTAGATCAATTAAAAGGTTTTATAATTGCATTGAAGTATATACAATAGATTTGAAACTGAAATAGAAATCTTACATATGATTGATATATCCATTCACATGGCCACTCATGAACTTTCCACTCACGAATTAATTTGGCTATTAGTTGGCCTTTTCTCATGCCAACACCACATATGTGTACATATGTCACGATAAATGATAAATTGTGTCTCAAGTTTTAGCCGTATACACGGAACCCGATCTGCCGGAAGCCTTTGATTTGTTTGAAATGCGATCCGTGTCTCGAAGTTTGATCGCGAGAAGCTTTGCCGCTAGAAGACAAAATAAGGGGCATTCTTATTTTACGATATATGTATCTCCATGGTTAAATAAGTGGACTCTAATTGCCTATTACGTTTTTTGGGCGTACGGAACGAAAGCAAGTGGGGCCTAGTAAAAAATCAAATCAAATCAAATAAAAAAAATAAAAAGAAGCAAGGTTTTTTTTTTTTTTTATTATAATAAAAGTGCACATAACCCTGGTGTAGCTCTCTTTCAGTAGCAGCCACACAAAAAGCAAGAAGAGAGAAGACGGATGTGCGTTCTTTCGAATAAGAGCCGCTCAAAGAGGAGACAAAGAACGCACGACGTTCTTGGTTTTCGGTTGCACGGACGTGAACACGAGGATTTGTGCCGTGAGTTTTTCATACAAATTGAGCTGTTTATTTGTAAATACTTCGGGTTTGGGCTTAACCTATATGTACAAAATACTCGAGCACGAAATCAATTATAACTCGATTCTCCGATTATAGTGGATTAGTTACTCCTGACTCTCCCTCTAAATGTAAATAACGACACTCGGATTAAATTACGTAAATCTTTGGTGTCATTTATTATTCATAATTTATTTCTTTAGTGCTTTTGCATTGATTTAAATTGAAAAACCCTGGTTAGCTTTCGCGTTAATATTACAACAATAGAAATGTGGATCCTACCATGTTTTGCCACGTACAATGCATTACTCACAAGTGAATCCTTATTTTGACATTTTTATGCCGATTCAATTTGACATCAAAACAAGATTACGTCATTCATAGGTTAAAAAAACATCTCAACGATTCGTGACAAAATGGAATTTAACACGTGCTCTTTCGAAAAGTACAGGAAGAGAAAACAAAAGGAAAGAATGAATAGCAAGGAAACGCTTTGTAACACATGCTCTTTTGGGTCTTAAACTTGGCTTATGAACTTGTTTGGTCAGAATTGATTTCCAATTTGAATGTTGACTATTTATTGAGATCTCACCATCGTCTTACTGCTGGGAGATCTCTTTGACTTTTGATGTTGCCGTGTAGTCTGACTTTTGCTTTTCGTTGCCTTTTATTGCTTGGACAGCAAGCCGTACGCTTAAGAAATTCCTGTGCTTGAAATCATTCCAAGAATATTCCAATGGCAAGTAATTTAGTTTCGTGGAATTGTCTCACTTCTCCTAGCTTTTCTTTTGTGGAGTTCCCTTTAGAATGGTCAAATTTTCATTATTTTCTTTTTTGGCTCGAAAGTCCTTTCCTGCTCGTCACTCAATCTAATTAGATAGTTTTTACAATGTTAACATTCCCACACGTGAATTAATTTCGCTATTAGTTGGCTTTTCCTTATGACAACACTATATATGTGTGCATATGTCATGATAAAAAAAGGTGGATCCTACTATGTTTCGCGGTTTATAATGCATTAATGACTACCAAATCCTCATTTTAGACATTTCTATGCCGATTTAATTTGACAACGGAACAAGAAAACATATTGATTCACGACGAAATGGGATTGCATTGATACGTATGGGTCTATTTGTTTCATTGAAAATTTATTGTAGTTAGAAAGTGTTGTTCGATTTCAGAGAAAATTATTTTCCGCTGTTTGTTGGGGCTGAGAATAAGTAATCCTTCAAAATAATAAGAATCACAAAGAATTTTGGGAAGAAATTATGTAACCATATTCGTAAAACATTATATATGATCTTGCTTTTTGAGAATATAGAAGAACATGAACATTAATGAAAGGGAAAATTCGAAAAAGGAGCTCGAAGTGGAGTCATTTTATTAAATAAGGGCTTGAAGTGAACATGATCTCAAATAAGGGCATGAAGTGGTCAAATCGTCTCAAATAAAGGCTAGAAGTGGCTAAATCGCATAAAAAAAGGACCTTTGGCCGGCCAGTGACTACTACATCACCGGAGAAGGGGTATTTTAGTCAAAAGCATTATAAGTATATTTTTTTTGTTTTTTGTTTACTTTCTTTTTCTTTTCCTTTTCTTTTTTTTTTTTTTTTTTTTTTCTTCCCTCCCTTCATTGCTTCATTGCACGCCTAGCGACCTCCGTCGACCTCAAGCGAGGCCGCCCTTGCCAGGCGTCGGGTGAGGGCCGCCCTCGCTTGGGCTAGCGAGGATAGCCCTCACCGGAGTCGGGTGGGGGTTGCCTCGCTTGGGCCGGACGGGCGAGGGTTACTCTCGCTAGCATTCGGTGAGGGTCGCCTTGCCCGAGCTGGCCTCGCCCGACGCCGGCAAGGGCGACATCCGTCTGAGGCCGGTGGAGGGAAGAGAGGAAAAAAAAATAAAGAAAAGGAAAAGAAAAAATAGAAAAAGGAAAAAAATTCAAAAAAGTAAAAAACGAAAATACCCTTTGGCCGGTAAGGTCAAGTCCTTATTTGAGACTGATATGGCCACTTCAGGCCCTTATTTGAGATAAGATTCACTTCATGCTCTTATTTGAGAAAATGAGGGCACTTCAAGCCCTTATTTGAGACAAAATCTACTTCAGGCCCTTATTCTTCATTTCGATCCTCCTTTTGAAATTTTCCCTTAGTGAAATATATCTAGGAGATTGTAAAAAAGATTCATGAAAAAAACATATGAGAATTATTGGGGGGAAAAAAGAAAAAAAATTGATGAGAGATAGGAAATGGAAATAGATGAACCGATTCTTCTCAGTTGGATGCAAAACAAGAAATAATGAGAGAAATCTTATGGAAAATACAAAGTTTCTCAAAATTAAGAGGAACCATGCTATTAAAGTGCATCTCTTGTTATTTGTCTTGTTGTAATGAGTTTGAGAGAGCAAAACTTTCGAAGTGCGTATCTCATCGCTCCAATAACTTTTTTGGGCAATATTTCTTTTGATTATGCATATTTTTCAAGTAGAATGTCGAGGAAAACACGAAATTTCTGGAAATTAGAAGCAACCAGCAAAACGTCTTCTTTCTTTTCCATGCAATACACGTGGCATTATTTGGAATTGCTTAAATTGAGAATCTAATATTAAATCCTGATCCAGAATTAATCATCTTGAATAAATATACGATGCATTTCTCTCGCTTTTAATTTTTTCGTTGGAAATCTACTCTTCTTCTTTGGAGAAGGAGACCGACCACGTAAGAACATGTGGATTCACGTGAAGCTAATTATATATATCATGTAACTTGCATCAAATTATTTTGAGACAATAACATAAATAGTCTATGAAGTTTGGTCAATATTTAATGTGGTCACTGAATTTTTAATTTGTTTATTGTGGTCCATGAACTTTTAATTTATTCAATGTGGTCATTGAACTTTTGGTAAGTATTCAAACTAGTCCCTAGATTATAGGAAATTATCCAATGTGATCATTCTATTAAATTAAGTTCAGGGACAATATTGAATATTTTCATATAATCAAAAAATTAATTTAAACATGTACCAAATGTTTAAGGATAATATTAAATAAATTAAAAGTTTATGGATGATATTGCACATAAGGTTAAAGTTCATGCACCGCATCAAACAAATTAAAATTTAAGGGGTCACGTTGCATATTGAATCAATGTTCAAGAACCATTTGTGTCATTTTCCCAATTATTTTCACATGTCTATTTTTTAAATTAATTTCACTAGAAAATCCACAAAATCTAGCTTAATATTATTATGTATTCTGCATATATGAGTACCGTAAGTACGTATCCCACAGGATCCGGAGAAGATCCATCCTTCTAGACTCAATGATTTCTAACCTTATAATAAAATTATAAAAGGTACACGCATCTGACATAGTCGGCGGTCTATAATACACACTATACAGACGGTCTCCAACTCACGCACCGCATCTTTATTTTATTTTTACTCGTGCTTTTCAATAATTGTTAAAATAAATGAACCACAAAATCATCCCCAAGACGTTTCTTCTGTCCATTGGTATTCTCAATTTTTTTTAAATTTTCGTGGGTCGTATTTTCTTAACGGTGGTGGTTTACCAATAGATTCTAATACAAATTTAACAAATTAAATAATTCGACTTATGGTCGATGGAATTGTCTGTCAACCCATTGACCAAATACGAGCTGGAAGTGCAACCAATACGATGACGTACACCATGATGAAAATCATCTTGTGACATTCCTTCGAGGATTTTGAAGGCTTTCATCCAACTGTAAAGAGCTGTTGCTTCCTAGATTTTTGCTTCTTTTTTTTTTCTCTCTTCTTGGTACTTTGAACGAAGACAAGTCGATTTTGTCCATTTTGAGCGGAGTTTATGACGAAAATAATTCATTCAAAGTCCAACGTCAACGTTGGAAAAACCACATGATTGTCTGGACAAAGTTGGTGTTGTGGCAGATAGATAATTTCCATGATTAAAAAAACAATCTAAAAAGATGTCGATACGATTTAATTGAGTAGAGAACTTGTGCATCACGATTTGTAAGCTCTCTCGTGAATGATGTCGACCCAATTAATAATTTTCAGAGAGAGGAGATTATGTTTCGAATGTGTACTTAATAATTTATTTATTTGTTTAGAGATTATCCCAGTAATCTTTGGCCCTCGGCACCTCTTTTTCTTTTTAACTTGGAATAATGACATAATTGGTTTCTGAACTTTGGCTCAACATGTAATGTGATCCCCAAACTTTTAATTTGCTCTATGTAGTTCATGAATTTTAGCTCAACGTGCAATGTGATCCCCAAACTTATAATTTATTCAAAATAACTCATGAACTTTCGATAAATGTTCAAACTAAAACTTAGATTATATGAAGATATCCAATATTATCATTCCATTAATTTAAGTTCAAAGACAACATTGAATATTTTCATATAATCTAGGGTTAGTTTGAATATATACTGAAAATTCATTGATCACATTAAATAAATTAAAAATTTAGAGATAATATTATATATTAAGTTAAAATTTATTAATCATATTTAATAAATTCAAAAATTTTGAAATCACGTTTCTCTTTTAACTTTTGTGGAGGAATCTTCGCAAGTTTGAACTTCCAAGATGTGCTGACAAGTCCGAATGATTTTCTTTTGCTTGCTTCGATGTTGGGCGCACCCGTGATTGGGAATCTTTCCGTCAAACAACAGCTGATTTTGCAGAGAGGGCCAATTAACTCATTTTTTTTATTACATAATTGTCTTTTTGGGTCCTATCAATGACTTCGTAACCTGTCCAAATAGATTGATTTGGGACATACCCGCCTTCTTCGGTGTACTTTTTAAAGGGTCAACAAATGCTTGATATCATATTATAAACTGTAGGGCTCTTTCGCCCGCCTGATGCAGAATTTTGGTTTTATCTTTTCATGTTGCCTTAGGGTTTTAGACCTTAGTGGCCAACATCGTTTTTTTTTAAAACTGTTGATTAGCAGGAGGAAGCATTTAGACCTAATTTGAGCACATTCTGCTAGAGGTTTGATTCAGATTCCTCTACACTAGCTGCCAAAACATCACAGCTTGTCCTACCGCATTGATCTTTTTGGGAATATTCCCATCTGATTGGGGTCAATGTATTTTAATAGTATACTAGAAACAGCATATCTTAGAGGGCTGGGAGCATGATGATCTCCAATAAACAAGCTCAAGCTTTACTCATCTTCTTTCATTATATGCATTGCATATTCTTTGTCGGGTGATATCTGTCCGTCTCACGGCTTGTGACTGAACGTATCTTTTGTAGAAACAGTGATGGACGGTTATCTAACTTGGGTAGGCGAGATAAAAAGAAAATTTGTAAATCTTGACCCGGAGGAAGCGGGAAAAGACCAGGGAATCTTCATGTGAAGTCTTATGAATCATGGCATGTATTTATGATAAAAATTACACCGATTGCCTAGTGGGAAGCGGAGCAAGGGCCTTCGCTAGCGCCCTCGACTTGCCATCAGATTGAAATATCATACAAGAAAAAGTTTAAGGCTCACTAGTGAAAAGTATAATTTTTTTCACGTATTATTTGTATTAAAATATTGATATGTATGACCATTAGAATTTCATTTAGGGTATCTTTGCCCATCTCCTAACTTCTAAAAGTGACAAAACAAGTTTAGTTACCCTTCTTTGGCATTTCTTGTCTCGTCTCTTTAGGCATCTTACTCTGGCGATTTGCTTAACAAGCCTTCATGTGCTCATGATGTTTATTGGAAATGTTTTGGGGTCGTCTAAACTATCATGACATTGGATTTCTAAACTGTCATGACGTTAGACTTGAGTAGATCCTTAGAAGATTCGATTTTAGTTTTTGTCCGAATCTCGGGATTACTGGGATGTAAAACTTTCAGAGCGAATTTTCTCTCCCTGAGGGAGACAAAGACATAAGAGAACTTAGAGGGCAGATACTGACATGTTAAAATAAGAAACGCATTCATGAAACCCGTCGTTACTAGTGAAAAGTACATTTTTTTTCTCATTTTATTTGTATTAGGATACTGATATGCAAGCCATTAGAATTTAATTTAGGGGATCATTGCCCATCTAAAGAGACAAAACAAGTTTGGTTACCCTATTTTTGACATTTCTTGTCTTGTCTCTTTAGGCATCTTACTGTGGCAATCTGCTTTGCAAGCCTTCATGTGCTCATGATGTTTATTGGAAATGTCATGTTTTGGGGCCGTCTAAACTGTCATTACACAACTGAATTCAGAAACGGAAAACTCAGTGTAAAGTCGATCATTATCGGATTGAGCATCAGAGACGAGCACGTATTATTGGCACTCGGTGCATACGAGCTCAACTCACATGAATCCTTGGATTAAGTGGGTTCCACTTTATCCGATGGATCATATGAGCCCAGCTCATATAATCCAGATGTAGTTAAGTTTTTTGTTTTTTCCTTGATAGGACACTTAAAATCTAAAAATGGTGAGTGCATGAACTGGGATTGCCACCCATCAAACAAAGTGAGATATGAAGTGTGGAGCACACACTGAGAGTTCACGTGTGCTTCACATGCATACCATCATTGTTTTCAAAGACCATTAACTTAGTGATCATGCTCATCCCAAAATCAATCAAATCACTTGTTAACCGATTTTACGGGATTTCCCACACCATGGAAGTCAATAAGTGAGGAATTAATGTCATTTCACATCTTGTTATTCCACAATGCAAATGATTTCACAGGTAGAGTGTAAAAGACAATGACGTGTTTATAGTTTTGATCCAAGTGAGGACTTCGTGAACTTGCATGGAAACTAAGAACTAATGTGATGACTTAGGAGTGCTCACTCCTGACTCTTGATTCTTGACTAGTCAAGCTCTATTCTTGTTCACTCCCATTGAAACGGTAGGCCCCAAGCTCTTGAGAAGATCATCCTCCAAAAGCTTCACCAGTTCATCCTCTGGAAGTGTCACCATGGCCACCCGGCTCATTGGCCCGTCTGCTGGTGTAGAAGGAAGGATCACGACCTGCCCTTGTTCGCATGATGGCTCGAGATAACAAGAGACATGAATTGGTGCATGCGTGTCTTCAAAGTGGGCCGTATGAGGTTCAATGCCTTCCAGATTAAGAAATAGTAGCTCGGAAAAGTTGAGGGATCTAGCGTTCTCGGGTCGGCTATCGTCACTAAGCTCTAACCACTCTACTAAATCCATGACCCCATTCTTGTCCAATTTTGCCATCATCTCTCCTATGGCCTTAGCTGCTCCTGGTAAACTATTGTCTTCCTCATTATCTCCAGCACGAAGACTATTATTGTAGACCATGCAGTTCCCGAAAAACTCTCTTTCAAGGCCCAAGATTTTTCTCACGTCTAGGCCCAAACGCATGCTCACAAGGCCCTCTCTTTTTCCCTTCACCTTGCTTATGCAGGCCCAAAAGAGCCCGGCCAGCGCCTCGAACGGCGACGGGCCTGGCCCATCGGGCACATCCATGGGCCAGGCCATGGCGACGCATGATTGGACTACGGGCTCGGTGAACGCAAGAGAGAGGGTGGTGAACTTTGCACTAGGGTTGGGGTTTGAGGTGTCGATGGAGGTCTTGTAATGGTTGATCAATGAGTTGCTGTGGTCGGGATCGCTTCGCCGGCCTGGTTGTCGTTTCGGGAGCGGGCGGAACGACGGAGGAGCAGTCAATTGGGCATTGAGAGTCATGTCTGCCCAAGCCTTGATGAACATGGTGGCACAGATTGGATCAGCCAAGAGATGGATGCAGCTCAACCCAATAGCAAACCCACCCCCTTCAAATTCAGTCACCTGCAAATCAAAATGGAGAAAGTAAATCTCTTCAAAAGATATGCTCAGTCTCGTGGAAAAATGACCAACCAGCATCAGAAGAAAAAATCGGTATTCATTGTTAATATCGGCTGAACCTGAACATAGAAGGTGGACCAAAAATATGGAGTCTGAAACATCTCCTCCCAGTGGACGAGCCTCAACTCGTCCTCCCTCCCCGCGTTCCGCAGCCAATCCTCGACGCTTCCTCTGGCCCGAGCCTCCACCGCCCTCACTCCCGCATCGTTGCACTCGATCTCCCAGCGCCCTTCGCCGTCCCTCTGCAGGCGTCCGGTCGCTTTGGGAAAGCTCGTGAGCGTCCTCGCGAGGCTCTCCCTCAGCATCCTGGTCCATTCCCCGGCTTCCCTGCCTGGGCCATCCGACTGGTAGTAGTACACGACCCTCAGGTGCTTCGGCTCCATCAGGCGGTCGAGGACTGACAAGGGAAAGCGCTTCCCCGGTTGCACCGGCTTCGTGCTCACCACGGTGCGCTTGCACGTGTACGGGATCTCGGCCATCGACGAATCAATTTGTCGAAAAGAGGATCAGCTCGGGAGGTAAGCAAATGTGTTTTTGTGATTGAGAGTCCGAGGTTTTGGTTGGTGTTTATAGTGTGGACATTGTCTCACGGTTACCGGAAAAAACTGCCTTCTTTTGTTTGTTGCAAGAACGAAAATTTCATGATGTTTTGCGCTTCTGGCATGTATTTTAGTATTATGTTTTATGAAAATTTCATGACGTTTGTGTCGTTTTAGTATTATGTTTTATACTTTAGTCACGTCATTGCCATGTAAGAGAGAGAAAATATTAAAATAAGCTACATCAGCATTTTCCGTTAATTAGTTTGACAGTGTTAACTTTAGGACCGGAAGACTTAATTGCACTTTTGTGATAAGTTTTGGAACTCTTAATGAACATATCCTTTCCTTTTATTTAAAGAAGAAAAAGTGAAAAACTAACACAAATGGTCCCTGAATCTTGGTCTAATATGCAATATGATCAATATGATCTTTAAACTTTCAATTTGTTCAATATAGTCTTTGAATTATAACTTGTCCCCAATCTTGAATTAATTGAAAAACGACATTGAACATTTTCATATAATTCAGGAACTACATTGAACATGTACCAAAAAGCTCAAGAACCACATTGCGTCGACCCAAAGTTCATGAACTATTTATATCCCAAACCGAAATAAATGTGAAAATCAATTATAATTGGAGAGAGATGTTATAATAAAAATAGAAAATAAAACATTAAGAAATAAAACCTATTCGGCCTATTGGGCCTTAGCTCTCTTTTTTTTTTTTTTTTTCATTTATTTACTTTTGGGCCACAAAAAATGTCGTTTCGTTTTCTTCTTCTTCATCATTCGGAGATCAGAAACAACTGCGGAAAGCACCACCACCACCGCCGCCACCGGAAATCGGAGCGAAGAGATCCCACCGCCGAATCGATCGGAATTCGACAAGAGGAAGCAGCTCGATCGGATCCGCCGACGCAGCCCGCGACACGCAGAGCAGATGTCGAGCTCGGCAACGGTGGGAGGCGCGGGCACGTGGTCGCACGCGCTGGTCAAGATCTCGCCCTACACCTTCGCCGCCATCGGGATCGCCGTCGCCATCGGCGTCTCCGTCCTCGGCGCCGCCTGGTAAGGCTTCCCGATGTCCATCTATATCGTGCGCGGGGCTCCGCGGTTGCGTTCGATCTCGTGCGATTGTGTCCGTGGTTGCGACGGGTTTTGTGCGTTCGATGTTTCTGGTCGCATTCTACTCGCGAGTGATCGTGTGGTGTCGTTGTTCTTTTTTTCCTGATCTCGTTAGGGGGATTTATATAACCGGAAGCAGCTTGATTGGTGCTGCAATCAAGGCTCCGAGGATCACTTCGAAGAATCTCATCAGGTACTTGACCCTAATTCCGTTGCTTAATTGGCTGAGAAAGTTGCTTTTTCTCTCTTACCCCTTTATCTTGAAACTGGTGTCGAGAACGGAGATGGGATGTGGTTGTGGTAGCAAATTGGATCTTTAACACTAAGCTAATTGCTGCTCTTGTACCCCCTTTTGCTGTAGCAACTAACGAGAAAGGATAAATTTTTTATTAGTTTTCTTACTTGAATACTTGAGGCAACATTAGAGATGCGGAAGAGTAATCAACTCCGGACCTCGAATTGGTTTAAAGTTGCTGTCTTTGTGGGTAGAAAGAGCTTTCTTGATGAAAATTCGAGTGCACGGCTGGGGTTTTCCTTTGAAGGATGAACCTGGGGTGAGAATTTAGGTCACATTGAACGGTTGTTGTTTACAACTTTGGGTGTAAGTTGATCATGTATATCGTGGAATTTGGTGTTACTCGCTTAAGTTGCATTTTAGTTGTGCGGATGAAACTGATTACTCCTTTTCTTCTCATTTTTAGTCAATGGTAAATATTTGCCATGCTCTACTCTCAAGTGTCTTTCAATTCTGTCCTCTTACTACTTAGATCATATCACATACTTATTCTGTCGAGTAGACTTTGATTAGTCATGAATCTTACATAAAGGTCTGAACTAGCTGAGCCCACTTCGTGGGCGATCTTGCTTTCTTGTTGTGTACAAGACAAGTTCCTCACGAACTGATGTTTGCTGCAAGATTACCCTTCTAGGTGTTTTGGGATCATGTCAATCGATCTAAAAGTTTAAGCTAGTAGATGGAAGTGTAGTTTTCATATCTCGAAACTCTATTGCTCCCCTTCACACACATCCTGGCATTTGGCTTAAATCCAGATCAACACAGATAAGGGACTTTGAGATGTGAATATAGGATCTCTTGCACTCATATGATACAGGTTTACGTGGCACCACGATCAGTTTGCCTAAAAAGTTAAGTAGCTATATGGAGGTGTGGTTTATCTTATAATCTCCTAACTCCTTTTTGTGCCACTAATTCTGTCTAAATCATATATTAGAAAGGTTTGACAACTTGGATTATTTACTTAAAGTTTCCACACACATCTCTTACGTTTTTCTTTATCTCTCGTGATCTGTATCTCTAGATAAAATGATGTATAATTCTGAGCCAGTGTATGATGTAGAAAACATGCTGAAATGTCGAATCAATTTTTCATTCGCCTTGTTAGTTCCTTTCTTTGGTGTTGACCTGCAGCTTTCACATAGCAGAAATTGTAACTAAACTTGCTTCATCTTGCATCTTGGCATGCAATGCTGTCTTCTTTCTGACAAGTCCTGTTTTGTACTAGACTGGTTGCGTTTGTGCTAATCCTTATAATGTTTTCTTATGAATATATTACAATTGTTTGAGGATTTTAATTATATTCGAAAAGTCATATTCTCTCTCTCTCTCTCTCTCTCTCTCTCTCTCTCTCTCTCTCTCGTGCATCATTTGGGGCATATAAAAGTCGATTCTTTTGCTATCTCATGCCTTCTGATACAATGTGGTGCACCTTCTCTGTTATTGCAGCGTAATCTTTTGTGAAGCTGTTGCTATTTATGGTGTCATCGTGGCAATTATTCTGCAAACAAAGTTAGAAAGTGTCCCAACGTCTCAGATTTATGCTCCGGAGTCTCTTAGAGCTGGATATGCTATCTTTGCCTCTGGGATTATAGTGGGCTTTGCAAACCTTGTCTGCGGGTTCATCTCTCAACCCTGTATTCTTATGCATTAGAATAAATTTCTCTAGGAGAGACCTCTTTTTTCTTTAAGCTGATTTATCTCTGATTTATGATCGTTGCCACATGTTCCTGGTGATAGGGTTTGCGTGGGAATAATTGGAAGCAGCTGCGCTCTGTCGGATGCCCAGAACTCTTCACTTTTTGTCAAGATCCTAGTGATTGAGATCTTTGGTAGTGCACTCGGGTTATTTGGGGTGATTGTGGGAATAATCATGTCAGCCCAAGCTACATGGCCTTCAAAAACCGTGTAAATTGTTGGTCTTGAGGAGCTCAATTAACGAGAATGGAGATGTAGTTCCATGCTTCTGCTGAACTCTGTATTTTGAGTCTTGTTCTGGTTCATTTGTAGAGTTGTAAACCGCTGTGTGTTGGTTCTGTTCAGTCTCTTATTGCATTAATTATGAGGGAATAGAGTAAAGCTGGATCACTAGTAATTAGAGAGTTTTTACTTTACATGTGACTATATGCTACTATAATTGGAAAGATGGGTGCCCGTACTGCCATGTATTTCTTGAGAATGCTTCTGAGCACATTAGTTTTGAGCCTTTTTCTGAGCTTTACGAGCATGTCAGCAAGACACCGAATTTGAGAGCCTGACTGTAACTGGTATCTACTTTGGCCAATACAGACATGAATTAGAGTTTATCTTTAGGCCCGTACATAAAGATAGTGCTTGTGTTTTGTCGATGCAGATGTAGTCATTACTATAAATTTATCTGACATGCAGGTTGTTGGGCTTTCTAACGAGCCAATTGTAAAGAAGAAGAATGAGTAGAACTCGGAGCTGTTTGATGTCTATACCGCAATTAGTTAACTCTTCCATATGGATACGAACTTACATGACCAGGAGGTGGGGACACTAAGAAATTTGAGTGCCTTACATATACATATGAACACAAGGATACCGGATGGTATGCATGTCCATGGCTCTCAACTGATATGCCTTGTTTAGTTCATTATTTTGGACAGAACTTCGCGGTTGGACAACTGCTTTGGAAGTTTTCCATGTTTGCAGCTTCCATTGATATGATTCTGGATCAGTGAAAATGAGGATGTTCTTTTCTTGTCTGATTTGCATGAATAGGGAAAACTTTGGGCATTAACCTTCATGAAGCAGAGTGCGGTTATGCGAAATGTAGCTATCTTATTCTTAACAAGCTAATTGAGTTTCTAAACCAATAAGTGATGTGTGTACAGCCCCGCAATTTACAATTAGCACCACATAATATTCATTTGGACTGGAATCCAGGAGCAACATGTTCCTTGATCTTCAATTAAGCCATCAAATTGAAGAGCTCTCTGGTAGGGGAACTTCATTAAAGAAGGGCATTTTCTTCTGCTGAACCTCTTGCCACTCTTCACGACCTGACGTCATAGGATCAAACTGTTCCCAGCCAGCAACAGACAAACCTTGTTTGATGCGGCCCAGTTGCCGTGAATGTAGGACTTGCTTCGAAGTAACTGGAAGCCGTAGAGACTGATATTCGCAAAGAGCTGAATGCAGATTCTCAACTCCCCATTTCTTGAGGCACAAACCAAGAACCGCAGCATCCAATATAGACATGTTAGTGCTTCTCAAACCGTGAGGAGTCGTTGGGTGAGCGGCATCTCCAACCAATACCACATTGTCCCAGAAGATCTGCTCTAATGGATCGCAATCGTATATGACGTTTATGAAAGGTTCTTTTGTTTCTTTCATTATTCTAGCCAACTCAGGAAGCCAAACTTTCTCTGCTTCTCTGTGCATCTTGTGGATCATCTCGCCGCTGACTTTCATGGTGACAGAGTTTCCCTGTATGAAATTTCAGAAAGATGATACTATCTGTTGTTTCTTGTTGGTTTTGCTACACTAAAATATATATATATGTAAAGAACTTTACAATTGGTCGAACATTATGCTTCCTGATGCATCTTTTTTAAGCACAATGTGGTTTTTTCTACTAAAGAGTTCTATGTCCTAAAATATCCTTAAATAAGAATATTGTGGCCTGAGGATATAGTAGCTGTATAATTCTTCGCAGAAGCTTAACGCATTTGTGATATAAAAAAGGCCAAAGTGGATAGAGCAGGAGCAGCAATGAAGATAAGTTATCCTGTGAGGAAACTAAGTCTTCCAAATTAGGACCGCCTATAGTTATCAAGACTCAGAGTCTGCAGATAACCACTCGTTTCAATTTACGATGTTCAAGGAAGTTTGGCATCTAGAATTTACTTCACTTGACAGGAAATTGCAGAGAAGATAACATTTCGGCACGTGTTCTTTCTTTTCCTGATTAAAGATTACCTTCAGTTCAGGCTCAGGCTGATTGACGTACCAAATCCAATTAAGCCTTTTGTTCAGTAGTTCATAAAACACGCTATGAGTCCCAGAACCCAGGTCGAAGTACAGACACTTCCCAAGATCAGGGTAAGCTCTCTTGATCCCTAAAATGGCTTCTGAATTTTCTCTTCCTGAAAAATCAAGAACTCCCCTCCATGCACAATAACCTGAATACCTACAAAAACAGTCACCTATCATCTCACACAACTAGCTCACATGCAAGTCTATTGCGACAAACAATGGCATGGGGATCTAAATTTATTGGTTTCAGAAAGAACCTCAGTTTAAGGTCGGGAAGGAAACTCTGGCGAATGGAAGACAGACAGCCATCCGCTGCGATGAGCAAGTTACCCTTTATCTCGATGGTGCCATTGGTCTTGAGTACTTTAGTTTTGATTTTGACTTCAGTCTTGTCGTCAGATAGGCTGAATGACAGGAACACATGACCATATAACACCACACTCGGTGGTAATTCCTCACGAAGAAGGCAATGGAGGTCAGTCCAGTGCGCTGCTCTGAAATCGAATTCCTCATCTCTTGTGAGCATCCGGCTCACCTTCTTCACACCGTTCGTTGCATTGTTCTGCAGTGTTTTTCCTTAAGAAATTAGCAGGCATTGGATAGAATGAAATCATGTACTCGAACTCATTCAGAGGTGAACTCGGTCTAATTTGGTGTAACTAACACTTGAAACAATACCGAGACGGCGAAACGATCAATTGGGTTGTTGGGTTTCACTTTTTTCACAAAGACCGGACAAGATCCTCATGTCATTTTACAGAAACAATCTACAAAATTTCACATCTTCATGCACGTTTTTTGTTTGCTCTTTTCCACTTCTGTTGGCCAGAGCAGAAAGATGGGAACTGAATCATACACGAACAGTTGTTTTTCCAAATGTCAATACGATAAATTGAACCTTATCACCAGATTTCCCACAAATTCCTTTCTTGGATGAACCAAACAGAAACCCATTTCAAATTTTCTGTTCAATTTCCATCCTAAGAAAACCACACTTCGAGCCTTTATGGCTTCTGTATCAGTTGAAATCCACGCATTCACTTACAGCTAGATTACGAGCTAAAGCTTCAAGCTTTGAAGCTGAATCTAATCATTTTCGCAGCCGTAAAAGCATCCGTTTATTCTTCATGTCTGAACCAAACAACAAACGACAACCCAACTCGAAAAAAACTCGTCCTTTTACGTCCTCGTGAACTCAGAAGACGGACAAACAGAGCGTGACCTGATCAACAGAGAGAGGCAGAGTGGCATCGTGGAGTTGCCGGCCCCTCCCGAGCCAGGCCTCGATCTGCTCCCGAGCCGACGGTTCGAGCCCCAGCCCCGCGCCGGTGGGGCTCCCGGCCGGCGGCGCGCTGGATCTCTCGACAACGGCGACGTCCCATCCGGCCGAAATGAGCGCGTGCGCGCAGGACAATCCCGCGATGCTCCCTCCCACTATCACCGCCTTGGCCTTGGGCTTCGTGGGTTTCTTGGTTTCTTCGTCCTGGCCATCCATTGGGAATCTGCGAACATGAATGTCTCATGAAAGCTTCTGGCTTTCGTGTTTTTGTTCCTGATGTTCGGTCGGAACATGTGGGCGGTTTGGCGCTGGATGATGGAAAGCCATAGCATGACAGCGACGGCCAGATATTTTATGCAGTAGCCATATAATATGGCCATGATGACATCTGCCAAAACTAGTCAAGATAATTTCAAAACTCAAGCCCAGAAATTGTTTGTGATACCCATTATGGGAGAGCAATGTGATTTGTCGTCGGCATTACGTTAGCCATGTAGAACGACGATTGACATGCTTGCTGTAGTTGCTGTATTGTAATTAGAGTAATGTTTTGGTCGCAGTACGGATTATGGGATATTCTTTTCTGGGTATCAAACGATACCAAGTTAAAAAACTTTCGTTTTCTTTTCGATAAGTAATCACTGGCGTTCCTATTTCTTGATATGTGAATGCACGCATGGCTAGCTTTGGCACACACTGATGGATCAGGAATGTGCTCTTTTTCATAGATCAGGTTGACTAATTTGTGCAGGTGTGTAACAAGTTTTGTGCTGCTGTTACAAGGACTATCGCCACTGTAACAAGAAACGGGTACACTACATAACATCAATTGGCCTAATGCAAGTGCTTCAGTAGATGAAGTGATCTTTAACCCACTTAACACAAACCTAAGGTGAATGTCACCAACGGTAATGATCCTGGATTAGGTCATATATTTAAGAAGATGCATCTCTTGCTCTATCCAGCTAGAGCTTATAATAATTTGTGACATGAATGAAATCCACATTGACATGCCCAGAATGGCAGCAAACACAAGATGATCAGCATTTGCCGGCGATAAAAAGTCGCTTCATCAGCTCTATCCAAGCAAAGGGTTATGTCCGAAGAAGGGCACGCTTCTCAGCTGAAGCATCTCACATTCCTCCCAATTGGCTGTGTTAGGATTGAAAGGTCTACAGTCAGGAAGCGTAAGGCCTTGTTTTATCCTCCCGACTCTCCGGGCATGCAAGACTTGCTTGGATGCTACAGGTAGCCTAATGGATTGGTATTCCTTGAGAGCAGCTATTAGATTTTCCGACCCCCACTTCTCCAAGCACCGGCCTAGGACTGCAGCGTCCAGAATAGACATGTTTGTGCTTCTCGCGCAGTGTGGTGTTGTGGGGTGTGCCGCGTCGCCAACAAGTGCCACGTTGTCCCAGACTATTTGTTCTAGGGGATCACAGTCATAAATGGCATTGACGAAAGGTTCTTTAGTTTCTCTCATGACCTGAATCAACGTCGGATGCCAAATTTTCTCTGCTTCTTGGTACATCTTCTGAATCATATCATCACTTACTTTCATAGTAACTGAATTCCCCTGTATTTATCAATGACAGACAAAATATGAGATAGCGCAAGACATGAGGGGCATGTATATATATACATATATGATGATTCCTATGATCTATGTTTTAATGAACTCAGGATATATTTAGACCCAGATCTTCGATGAGATATGCTCATGTATTTCCGCCATTTAATCTCGTGAATAAACAGGAAAATTATTGGACAATGTCTGGCATGATCATTTGTCTTTAACTACATCCGCTACTGCTATTACTATCGTACAGTCGAGGAGGAGCAAGATGGGCAAACATTACCTTGAAGTGAGGTTCAGGTTGATTTAAAAACCATACCCAGTTCAGCCTTTTGTTTGGGATCTCGAAAAGAATGTTATGATGTCCAGGTGCCAAGTCGAAGTACAAGCATTTCCCGAGCTCCGGATGTGCCTCCCTCACGTTCTTGAGAGTTTCAGAATCTTCAATCCCCGAAAAATCAAAAACTCCTCTCCAAGCGCAGTAGCCCGAATACCTATCGTATCAACATAATCATGAAAGATAACAAAAATGTCTTAAGTCAGGGATTGATGCATAGCAATTTGGACTGAGAAGTAGCAACCTTAGTTTGATGTTGGGAAAATAGTGATTGCGAATCAGAGAGGGGCATCCATCCGCCGCAACGAGCAAATCTCCTTCTATTTCAGTAGTCTCTTTGGTGTCGAGAACTTGAGCCTTGATTTTGACCGATTGCTTATCACTGGAAACAGAGAAAGAGAGGAAAAGATGGCCCCATAGGAATATTTCTGGTGGCAATGCAGAGAACAGGTGGTCATGCAGATTAGCCCAATGTGCTGCTCTATGATTGAAATTCTCATCTCTTGCTAGTGTATTCCTGGTTTTCTCGTCATTGATTGCTTGGCTCTGGTGCAAATACACGCATGGCAAAATTTGGTAAGAACCAGGATATAATTTTCAGTGCCACATAACAGACAAGATCAATGTCTATATGTCAGCAAAAGAAAAGAAAGGACCCATATCTCAATGAAGAACTTAACATCTCCTCTCAGTGTCAAGCAAAGCAAGAACTTAGCAATCACGGTGCAAGAAAAAGGATATATTCTACGCCAATTCTCTAGCAGTGGTGATCTCAACTTCAAAACATATTATAACTCAGACCTTAGGAAGGCATGAAATGGACTGAGCTTATCGTATGAAGTTTCCTTACAAGATCAATGGTGAGAGGGGAGGTGATTTCATGGAGGAGTTCAGGGCGTCCAGTCCAGGTCCCAATGAGCTCCTGAGAAAGCGGATCCAACGCGAGTCCTGCACCAGCAGGGCTTCCTTTCGGAGGCTTGCGCGATTTCTCTATCACCACAACGTCCCACCCGGCCAGGATAAGCGCGTGCGCGCATGACACGCCTGCTATGCTCCCTCCTACGATCACAGCCTTCGGCTTTGGCTTTAGCTTCAGCTTGTTTTGATGAGGAAGATCTTTATTGTGATTCATGACTTCTGTTGTATCTTCTCCAAGACTTGCTCTGTGTTTCTGTCTCGTAAAGAAAAGAGAATAGTGAAGTAAAAAAATCAAAAAGAGTAAAAAATCAGAATGTTTACGGTGGATAATCTTCTACAGATCAGCATGAAGATAACACCAATATCATGTTAGAAAGTTTAAAAGCTTGAGCACTACGTGTCTTTTCCAGACAAAAGGGGCCTAGAGTACCATAAGGACAACGAAGAATTGAGTCAATGAAGCGCACTTTTCATCGATACTTTTTACAGTATAAATAGGGCTTAATTTCCAAAAACCTCCAAACTTTACGCTTTGTCCCAATTAAACCTTGAACTTTTTTTTGTCTCAAGAAAAACCTCAAACTTTTATCCGAGTCTCAAATCTATTTATCGTTATAACTCCGCCTAATTAACGTTAGGAAAAAAAAAAAAGAACCGGCAGTCTGTCGGGCCAAACCTTCGCCCGGTGGCCGCTAGGAAGGGCGGCCCTCACTGGGCCTTCCCAAAGGCCGGCGACCGCCGCCCCCGGCGAGTCTCCGGCCTCGGGAAGGCCAGGGCGAGGGCCGCCCGCTCCTTCCTGGCGACCACCGGCGGGAAGCCACCACCCGCACCGGGTTTTGATTCTTCTTTTTTTTTTGAAGTTAATTGGACACAGTTATAACGGACAGATTTGGGATTCAGATAAAAGTTTGAGGTTTTCTTGAGACAAAAAAGTTCAGGGTATAATTGAGAGAAAGTGTAAAGTTTGAGATTTTTTTGGAAATTAACCTGTATGAATAGAGATATTGCCACCTATAATTATGGTAGAAGTCAATGAATACAAGATAACAATCTGACCTATATGGAAATTGAATGAAAGACAAATAAGAAAGAATTTTCAAATAATTAACTCGTGGATTTTTGCTAAATGTGATAGCTTAGTACTAATTTATAGAAGATTCTGCACCATAACTATTCAATTTTTTTTTTTTTGATTTGTTATAATTGTCCTAGACCTGTTGTGTCTCATTTGAATTTTGGATTGTCGATTTAGACAATAATTGCAGGAAGTTGAATCCCGAGTCAGGATTGAATACAAGATAACAATCTGACCTATCACCCGCAGAAATAGCATTATAAATCTGATATGAGATTCTAAAGTCAATTAGTCTCTGAAAACGATACTTTTTAATTTCAATAGCCACAATTGTAAATAATAGCGCATTAATCTCTTGACATTTTTCGTGAAAATGGTGGCAACGAAATCATTTCGTCTTTTCAACATACAAACCTTCATTCACCGTGCAATCATCATTTGATAGAAAACTTATGTAAATTCATATATTATTTAGACGAATTTGACCTTACACAATCAATTCTTCTATAAATTTAGATAACTTAGTATTTAGAATTTACCTAAAAGGATTGTCAAAGTATTTCACTAAATTGATAACCGGATGCCTCATTTTGAAGCCATAAGATCAATATATGCATATCGAGCTAGGGGTGAGTGGTTTCAGGTTCCTTGCAGGTTCTACATGGAACTTGAAATCTACTCTCGAGTACAGGTTCCCCATTTTTTGGAACCTAGAACCTACCCGTCCGAACTTAAAACCCGTGACGGGTAGGTTCTAGGGTCTAACGGGTTTTTTTTATTGCATTTTTAGTTAAACGAAACAAAAATGAATGCAACAATATTGAATAAGCTTGTCATTCATCAAAAAGAATACAAAAGACTAGTTTTCCCGGCATCACGGTTCAAATAAATATAACTAAAATGAGAAGTTATTGCGTGAATCGATACTAGGGGTGAGTAGTTTCATGTTCCGTATAGATTTCACCCATGATAATAAGTTCCTCATTTTTTGAACTCGGAACCGATCCTATCACAGGTTCGAGGGTCGGTTCTAGAGTCTACTCAAGTTTCATCTGTATTATTAATTGAATAATTACAGTAAATCATCACATTTAATAACTACCATTTACTGTTATAATCCACTAACCACAACTTATATTTAAACACACGAAAAATATTAAACATTAACATATCATAAAATGAAAGCTGAGACTAGTGATTTCAAATCATATACTCATCATCTAATGCCATAAAACATTCCGTAGGATCACGAGAAGACAGGTTCAGGTTCAAGGTTCCAAGTTTCACTTACTTAGAACCTAGAACCTACTTGTCGAAATAGGTTCTCGAATTTTTAAAACCTAGAAGCTACTCTACATATCTCGGAACCTGGAACTTATAAGTTCCCATTTGTTAGGTTCTCAGGTTCCTGGGTAGAACCTGGAACTGTGCTCATCCCTATATCAAGCCACTTGATCTCTATTTTCAAATTAAATGACTACGTGATTACTAAGTTAGACCTTAACTTTAGTCAACTCATATAATTTAACTATTAAGACTGTGTCGTGATTAAGTTCAGCTTAATCATTAAAATTAAAATTAATTTTCCAAAATTCGAGATTTATAGATTATATGATTGCCCCAATAAAGTTTCTCATTTTATGTTATTACCTTAACATCCAATCTCTCTTAATCAAGCTATACTAATGAAATTTAATTACCCAAGGCCATTCATTTACTATCTAAGACACATGAATATCTTATTTACACTATAGACATGCCACAAATTTTATAAAGTCACCACTTTTAAATTAATTTAAGTTCAAACTTTGATTAATTAGATAAATTGTCTGGATTAAGCGGTTAACTCTAAAAATAAGTTAGTTACCTATCTAGGGGTGAGCATGGTTCGGATTGGGCCGATCTAGTACCTAACCTTGGGATCAACCTACACAGTGTTGGTTCACAATTTTTGAGACCGAGGATTGACCCTATTGAGCTTGGGACCGAGGACTGAACCGATTTTATGGGTCTGGTCCAATTCCAGGGTTAACTCGGGACCAGCCAATTCTTTTTTTGTTTCATTTTTTTATTCCTTGAAAGGACAACGGTACACTATGAAAATATATATCTATCGACAGTGCGATATTGAGCAATCAAACTATGAACACCGATACAAATCAAACAAAAATCTAAGATAAAGCAATAACAAAAATCTCCACTTGCTAGTAGACGAACACCTAAAATAAAATTAAAAAATAAAATGGTCAAAATACATAACATAAACCATGAGTTATACAACTTCATATCTTGTTCATTCTCAAATGATTGCTTCAACTTTTGAACACCTGAAAACAAAACAAACAACATAGTTAATACTTACAATAGTTTTCAATTGAAAATACTATTAGTGCAAATGTTAGAACATCTCATCACTTATATTCATTCAACTTCAACGTGAAACTCTGCTTAACGATGATAATCTCTTCGGTAAGACAATCCATCTCTAAAAAAAATAAATCGTTCATTAGATATACAAATGACTTAAAAAGTTAAAAAAAAAAAAATGAATGACTTAAACTTACCCAATTCAAACTTTTTACCATTCTCAATGCACTCTTCAACATTAATAAACAAATGTAACAAGGGTCTCGGGGTTTCTATTTTCAATACCAGAAGAAGAGGAGGGAAGGGCCTAGGGTTCTTTGGAAAATAAATAAATAAATAAATATATGCAAGGTTGGTTTGGACCAACCCTAAAACCCCTTGATCGAGGATCAACCTGCATAGTACAAGTTCCAAGGGCCCCAAGACTAAGGATCGACTCAATCCCCTTGGGAACCGGGTCAGGACCGATCGGGTTGGGCTAGTCCAGGGCTAGTCCAAGGTTGACCCTATACCGTTGCTCACTCTTAATCATCATAAGTTTTCTGATTATGTAATGTAATCAACCCCTAGAATTTTCGGTTTCAGCATACTAGTCTACTAGTTTTGTAGAATTACAAATTTGCCACTAAAGTTTTTAAAGTAGTTATTTCTAAATGGTTGATTTCTTTATTGTTGATATAACTTGATAATCCACCCTTTAACACTTTAAACCATTATACAACACTGTTAAAGGGCCCTCTCATTCTACAAATTTTTACAAAAGTCTACCTAAACATGTCAAAATTACTAAAATGCATACCAATTTCAC
Organism: Syzygium grande; assembly: GCA_024733475.1. Classification (NCBI taxonomy): domain Eukaryota; kingdom Viridiplantae; phylum Streptophyta; class Magnoliopsida; order Myrtales; family Myrtaceae; genus Syzygium; species Syzygium grande. The sequence continues at coordinate 9,678,114 of JAMXDD010000008.1, forward strand.
ATTTTTCTAATCCAAGTTGCAACAATATCTTTTTGGTAATCATTTAAACATATTCTAGGCATGTAGAAAACTTTTGAAATTCGACCAAGAGATCACAATAGCTTAATATAACAATATGTTGAACATAACAATCTTGAAGTCTAATTAAACGTAACATCAAATCTCAGACTAAATGAGCAAACATCAACCAACCAAATTCAAGAATGCCAAGTAGATCAATTTAACTCAGTACCTAGAGTTTTCACTTATTTTGAGAAGCACCTTGAACATTAATCACCTTGAATGCAAAACAAACAAATCATAAAATTGACAGTTATCTATCTTTTGAAACAAAACCCAGTTAGATAAAGAAAGCAAAATGAAGACCATGATTTTTTACTCCGTAAGACCCTTGATTGACGAGATTAACAGTTTATACAACTCAAATTGGAGAGATTTTGGAACTTGGTTGGAATTTGAATTGGAACTTTTCTTTTGTTGCAAAAGATTGGATGATAAAAAAAAAATTGAAGTTGAAATTGTGAAGATGAGTTGGTTCGGCCAAATGGAGCAAATGAGGGTGATTTGTTTTTATTTTCTTTTCTCATTTTCTCTTTTAAAGAACAATTAAACCATGATTAAAAGACATGTCATGAATGATGTTATCTAGTTGTTAAGTTCTATGATAAAAATTATGAAGAGCAGGAGATAATCATGTGACAAATGTCTTTTCTTGAGTAAAGATGAAGCTATTTGAAAAGTTCCTTGATGATATTTGGTAATTATTAGCAAAAGCTATAGAACGCGAGGAAAATCTTAACTCGGTAAATTTTCAGTTTGATAATTCTTCAATACATATTTCGGGGTATATTGGTCCGTGCTGACAATATGTTTTTCACCTTCACTCTCTATAATGAACTTATATATAAATATTCATTAAGCATATTAAAATGAGTAAACTCTTATTTCTAATATATTCCTTGAACTATGATATATCATACTTTTTGTAATCCTCAATGAAATTTTACTTTCAAAGACCACGGACACGTAAAGTATTTTTCTAATTTTCTAAACATCACAAATTCAATAACCTAATTGAAATTTCACAAATGTCAATCAAAATTCAAGTGAAAATTTATTATCTTATATCCTAAGTACTATCAACTGATACAAAATATTTTGAAGGTCACAACTATTCCCCCTTGAAAGAAACTTTATCCTTGAAATTTGGATTTGCTTGATTATTCAAACAATATGGATAGTTGCGTCTAATCTCATCTTTGCTTTTCCATGTCACTTCTTTCAGATTGTGATAATATTCTAGATTAAATGCATAGTCTTGTTTCTTAAAATTTGTTCCCTACAATCCAAGATTTATCCTAGCTTGTTTATATAAGTTACTCTCTCGTCTATCTCGATCGTCTGCAATCCAGTACATGTGTAAGATCTAGTTCATACTTCCTCAAGATGGACAAGTGGAAGACATTGGAAATTCTTGGCGGTAATGCTAATTGGTAGAAAAGTCTGCAATTTTCTTGAGAATTTCAAAAGGCCAATTGTACGCAACTTGTCTTTATTTTCAAATTGTGATACACCAATGGTGATACATTAAGGAACATATGATCACTAACGTTAATTTGAAGACTCCTCCAAAAATTTGAAGTGAATCTTGGGTCTTGATCATGTGATAGCTCCAGTGACTCCGTGTAGTCAAACAATATGTTGGATTTACAATTCATATTTTTTCAATGTATAATTTACTTGCATAGCCAGAAAGTGAGCATAGTCAACTAATCCACTATTACCAAAATGGAATCGTGACTTTTTGACATTCTTGATAACCTTTACACAAAATCCATCGTTATGTGCTCTCACTTTCATTTGGGCATTTCCAACGATTTCAACATTAAACCCGATTTACGATATGATGCCGAAGATTTCAATATAATTTGGTACTTTTTGGAGGGACATTGTAGTTGCTACGATAAGGTTCAGTTAATATTTACTCTTCAAATCGACGCATTAGGTACACAAAGATGTCCATGAAATTATAGTACTCCATCCTCTAACACTTGAAAATCTGGCTTGTTTCCTTCTAAAGCTTTTTTTCGAATTTTTGAAATCTCAAATTCTATTTGTTGCATAGTCTTGCTTCTTTACACAATTTCTAGCTCAATTCTAAGAGTAGCTGTCACCTTTGAAATACTACTAATTTGAAATCCAAACTCAAAATCTCAAACCTTTTCAAATAGAGTTCATTCCTTGACAATCAAATGTGCAATTGCTTGTGTAGACTTTGGGCTAAGAGCATATGCAACCGTGTATGCCTTTCTTGGATGATTCTAAATCTCCCAATCATGATCTTTCAATAATTCCAACAAGGCCTCTACCTCATGTTCAATTCTTTTTTGGAAAACAAGTACTTCAAACTCTTATAATGTGTGTAGTATTCAAACTTTTCTCCATACAAATTGTATGGAGATGGCTAAGAGGTGTATTTGTTTATTTATTCTACAATTTTCATTGTTTTAACGATTAGACAAAGAATCTTGAATTGAAAGGCAAAAGATAAAATTAGAGAATTAGACATGACCACGATGAGATCCTCCCTCTATGAGTAGAATAATTAAAATTTACCCATCAAGATAAATGAGTGAAGCGACGGACCTAAACATTGATTTTGCTATTACACATAATGAAGCAACCAGGTGCCTAGCACTATTTATATTGATCATTTGGTAGTGTTATGATAATAATTACCCAGTTATTTTTTGTCGGGAAAATTTCAAATAAGGGTTTGAAGTGAGCCCATTTTCTCAAAAAAAAAAAACCCTAGAACGAACTTTATCTCAAATAAATAGCCAACTTAGTCTCAAAACACACCCCCTAGCTTGCCGGTCGGCGAAATCTTCGTCACATCTTCAAAGTTCAAGTTGTGGTGATTTACCATAATTAGTCCTCTAGGCGATATAGAAGAGTATACTAGAACAATAATTAACGCTTCAACAAATGGCGAATGGAATTGTCTGTTAACTAATTGACCAAATGTTATGTAGAACTAATACAATGACGTTTACCCATATGAAGATCATATTAGGATTAATACCATGAAAAACTTCAAACTGGTACATGTGTGACAAATTTAACCAAACTAATTTTTTGACCGCTAAAAACTTCGAACTAGTACACCCGTGACAAATTTACTTCAAATTAATTTTTTGACCACCCTCAAATTGGTATACATGTGACAAATTTACCCTCCTTTAATTTTCATTAAATTAGATTGATACCACCAAAAATCACAAATTGGTACACTTATGACCAAAGGAGGTTAAAACCCCAAAATGGTATACCCGTCAACTGTCATGTGTCATTCAATTCAGCAATTTAAAGGTAAAATTTAATGGAAACTAATCGAGGGTAAATTTGTCACAAGTGTACAAGTTTGGAGTTTTTGATAGTTAAAAAACTAGTTTGGGGTAAATTTGTTACACGTGTATCAGTTTAGGATTTTTTCGTGGTAATAACCCATCATATTATGACATTCTTTGAAGATTTTCGAAAACTTTATCCTACTGTGTGTTTCGCAAAGTTTTGCTTATTTTCTCCTTGGTACTATGATCAAACACAAGTCGATTTTGGCCATTTCCAACGCCTTAGATGATGAAACCATTTTAACAAAGTCCCACGACAATGTAGGGAAAACTATATAATAGGGGAAATTATCAAAAAAGTTATAAATTTATTGCACTTGTGCTAATTTAGTCAAAAACCATTTTGTTATGCCAATTGAATCTTAAACCTTTTGATAATTTGTCAACTTAATCTTTCCGATCAATTTTGGCCGGAAATTGTTGACATGGACGTTAGTCATCCCGAGTAGCATTGTTGACATTGATGTGGACAATTTTTATAATTTTTTTAAATTTCAAAATTTTTAATAATTTATTTATTATTTTCTTTTTTCTTTTTTTTTTCCTTTTCCTTCTTCCACCACCGGTCGCTAGGCCTTAGCAATTGTTGGCAATCGATCACAGGCAAGGGTCAACTTGTTGGGATCCGTCGAGGTTGAGACTCACCCACGCCTAAGGTTGGCAAGGCTTGAGCTTGTTGGGATGTGCCGAGGCTTGAGCTCACTAGATCTTGGCGAGGTCAAGCTCGCCCGAGGCTAACTAGGCTCCACCTAGCCTAATATCGGCAAGCTCAAGCCTTGCCAACCTTAGGCGCAGGCGAGTCTCGACCTCGACGGATCTCGATAGGTTGACCCTTGCCTGGTTCACAAATCCCGGCAAGCTCAAGCCTCGCTAGCCTTGGGCGAGGCTCAGCCTCGATAGATCTAGCGAGGTTGGCCCTTGCTAGTCCTCTCCTATGTCTGGTCACTGGTTGCCGCTAAGGCCCGACAACCGGCAGAGGAAGAAGGAAAAAGAAAAAGAAAGAAAAAAAAAAAATAATAATAATAAATAAAAAAATTATTAAAAAATTTAACATTTTTAAAATTTTGTAAAGATCGTTCATGTCAGCATTAATTGTGCCACGTAAGACGACCGGCGTCCATGTTAGCAATTTTCAGCTAAAATTGATCGGAAGGACTAAATTAGCAAATTGGCAAAATGTTTAGAATTCAATTGGCACAATTCAAAGATTTAAGACTAAATATAAGTTTAGTACTTTTTTTGATAACTTGTCCTAAGTGTTTGGACAAAGTTGACTCTTATGATAAAAGAATCTAAAATGATATCGATACGGTGCGATAGATTAGAGGAAATATATATATCTTAATCTTCGACCAATATACCGCATATCTCTCATTTGTAAGCTCTCGCACAAATAATGTGGACCATGTTAATAATCTTCAGAGAAAGGAGATTATGTTTCGAGAGTACTTCATGACTTCTTTCTTGTCCAGATATTATCGTAATGATTCTTGTGCTATGCGCACCTCTTCCTTTTTCTACTTTTGTTGAGGAATCTTCCGCGAGTTTGACCTTCGAAGATCTGACGACAAGAGGAATGACTTTCTTTTGCTTCCTTCCTTGCTGCCTTGCTGCGTACGCCTTTGATTTGGAGTCTTCGTCATACAAAAAATGCAGCTGATTTTGCAGATGGACCACCAACTTATTTGTTATTCAATATTCATTCCGAGTGTCATCAATGACGCAGGAACTGTGCAATAGATTCATTGGGCCATACCCCCCCTTCTCCAGTGTATTCAAAAGGGTTGACAAAACCCTAAATATCATATTATATACCTCTATGGCTCTTTGCCCGCCTGATGCAGGACTCTGTTTTATATTTGAATGGTGACCTAAGGTTTTGCCTTGGCGGCCAAAATCATCTGTTTCTTTTTAAACTATTAATGAGCACGAAGAATTTCTTAGGGATTCTTTAGAGTTAACTTGAGCACATTCTGCTGTCCAAACCAAATAGTATAGTATACCACTTTGACTTTTGAGGGAATTATCTCATGTGATTGGGGTCACGAATTTGGGATAGTGCACCAGAAGTCCAGAAGTAGCATACGTTAGGAAATTGCTACTTAACCTTACTCGTCATCTTCTTCTTATAGCTTATCATACTTTCAGAGAACATAACATATATATAGGGCCTAGGACAGCTAGAAAATAGCGAGAAAACAGGAGCAGAAATAGGAACAGATTTCCTACTTCCGAATTCTAGTGATCTACTTCCCAATTCTGAGGATTCGGAAATGAAAGGAAATAAAATAAACGGAAACAAAATAATTTCCTATCTTGAGATTTTCTCCTAATTCTTCGACACTAGACTTGAAGGAGGGAGGGGAGGTGCGGTTAATGACTGAACATATCTTCATCAAAACAACGATGGATGCATATCATACATGAAAAGGTCCGAGACTCTATTTTGATCATCATCAGTGAAAAGTACAACTTTTTTATAGTGTTATTTGTATTAGGAAATTGATACGTACGTTATTAGACAATTCGACCAAAACCCTTGATGGGCTTAACTCGCGGGGTCCACCGCCGGGTCCATCTTGTCATCTTCCTGGGTTCTCACCGCCAAAAGCCTTGAGGCTCACGTGGTGCTTCGGTGCATCCTCCGCGTGAACACGACGGAGCACGGTGCTGTCGCAGTCTGCGTGGACCGAGCGGCACTGTAGGCGACCTGGGACGAAGTTGAAGATGTCAATGCCGAAGCCATTGTTCGAGGAACAGCACACTAAACAATGGAAGAAAATGCCAAAATGGTTTCATGTTGACGATGCTTAAAGATGTTTGGCATCTAATATATGCTCATTTGATACAACATTGCAGAGAAGACAAAACATTGCGGCGCATGTTCTTTCTTTTCCCGATTAAGATGACGGCATTCAACAGTGCATTCACAAAATCGAAAAATTTACCACAAAAAAGCACAACCAGGATTATACCAGAAGATTACCGACAGACTTCAGTTCAGGCTCAGGCTGATGAAACAATGGCATGGGGGGGCCTCTAAATTCATTGGTTTGAGAAAGAACCTCAGTCTAAGGTCGGGTAGGAAACTCAATCGAATGGAAGACAGACCACCCATCTGCTGCGACGAGCAAGTTACCGGTTATCTTGATGGTGTCATTAGTCTTGAGAACTGGAGTCTTGACTTTGCTTCAGTCTTGTCGTGAGATAGGCTGTACTACAGGAACACTATTCCCATGACACAGCACCAATCAGTAATTCGGCACGAGGATGGGCTCCTGGTTCACCTTCTTTTCACCATCCGTCGCGTTGTTATGCATTGTTTTTCAGGAAAATAGAAGTAATTGGATCGAATGGAATCATGTTTTCGAACTCATTTAGTGGGACTCAGTCCAATATGGCGTCACTCACACTAGAAACCATACTGAGATGGTGAAACAATCGATTTTTTTTTTCGCAAAGACAATATATGATCCTCATCTTATTTTAGAGAAACAATCTGTGAAATATCACATCTTCTAGCACGTTTTTTGTTAGCTCTTTTCCACTTCTTTTTGGCTACAGCAGAAAGATAGGAACTGATAACAAACCTCTGTTCTTGCGCATAAATCATGCACATTGTTGTCTTTCCGAATGTTGATGCACTAAATTAAACCTATCACCAGATTCAACAGAAATACCTTTTTTGGCTGAACCAAACAGAAACCTATTTTAACTTTCCTGTTCAAATTTCTGTCCTAAGAAAACTACACTTCCAGCTGGCAGCTTCTATGTCTTTTGTATCAGCTGCAATCCACGCATTCTCTTAGCTAGATTACGAACTAAAGCTGCACGCTTTGAAGCTGAACCTAATCATTTTAGCTGACACAAAAGCATTCATTTATTCTTCAAGACTGAAGCACTCGAAAAGACATATCCTTTTATGTCCTCGTGAACTCAGAAAACGCACGACAGAGAGTGACCTGGTCAATAACGAGAGGCAAAGTGGCATCATGGAGTTGCTGGACTCTTCCAAGTCAAGCCTCGATCTGCTTCCCAGCCGGAGGGTTCAAGCCCAAGCCCCATGCCAGTGGGGCTCCCGGTTGGCGGCACACTCGATTTCTCAACCATGATGGCATCACATCCTTCTAAAATGAGCGCATTCGTTCAGGATAATCCCTCAATGCTGCCTCCACTATCACTGCCTTGGCCTTGGGCTTCGTGGGTTTCTTGGTTTCTTCCTCTTGGCCCTCCATTGGGAATCTATGAACATGATTGTCTCATGAAAGTTTGTGCCTTTTGTGTTTTGTTCCTGATGTTCAGTCGGAACATGTGGCGGTTTGGCTCAGAATGATTGAGAATCATAGCTGGACGATGACGGCCAGAAATTTTATGCAGTAGTTTTATTATATGGCCATGGCGTTTGCCAAAATTATCAGATAATTTCAAAACTGAAACGTTATCTGCGATGCCTATCACGTGAGCATGTGAAATTGTCATCGACTTTACATTAGCCCCGCAAAAGATGCACGATAGCTTTGCCATGTTTGCTGTATTGCTATAACACAAATGTTTCGGTTCGAGCACAGATACTAACTAGGTTATTCTTTTCGGCTGTTTAAAGGAACTCCACTAAAAACTTTCTTTTTTCTTGAGATGTTAATGCATAAATGGCTAGCCTTGACACACTGTTAGATCAGGAAACTTTATTTATTCATAAATCAAGTTGACTAATTTGTGTGAGTGAAGAACAAGTTTTGTGCTGCTGTACAAGGGCTATTGCGCCTGTAACAAGAAACAAGTACATTACATAAAACAGTGTGCCTATCCAAGTGCTTCAGTAGATGAAATGATCCTTAACCCTCTTAACACAAATCCAACGTAAATGTCACCATCCGTAATGATCCTGGTTTAGGTTGGATACTTGAGAAGACACATCTCTTGCTATATCCAACTAGAGCTAGAAATATGTGTGACATGACCGAAACTCACATTGACATAACCAGAATGGCAACAAATATGAGATGATCACCGTTTGCCGGCCAATAAAAGGTCACTCGATCTGAGCAGAGGATTATGTCCGAAGAAGGGCACGCCACTCTGTGGAAGCATCTTGCACTCCTCTGGAGTGGCTGTGTTAGGATTGAAAGGTTCGCAGTCAGGAAGCGTAAGGCCTTGTTTTATCCTCCCGACTCGCCGGGCATGCAAGACTTGCTTGGATGCAACAGGTAGCCTAATGTATTGGTATTCTTCAAGAGCAGCTGTTAGATATTCCGACCCCCACTTCTCCAAGCACCAGCCTAGGACAGCCGCATCCAGAATCGACATGTTTGTGCTCCTTGAGCTGTGCGGTGTCGTGGGGTGTGCTGCGTCACCAACAAGTACCACATTGTCCCAGACTATTTGTTCTAGGGGATCACAGTCGTAAATGGCATTTATGAAAGGTTCTTTAGTTTCTCTCATGATCTGAACCAAAGCTGGATGCCAAATTTTCTCTGCGTCTTGGTACATCTTCTGAATCATGTCATCTCTTACTTTCGTAGTAACTGAATTCCCCTGTAGTTGTCAATAAAAGACTAATGATCAGATTCCATAAGGCACAAGGCACTCATGGAAGGAGATGCATAACACAAGTACGTCTATGATGATTCCTATGATCTAGGTTTTAATGAATTTGGGATATATTGATGCCCAGATCTTCTATGAGGTATATGCTCATGTAGTTTCTCCAACTGATCTTGTGAATGAACAGGAAAATTATATGATGATGTCTATCACGATCATTTGCGTCTTTAACTACATTCACAACTACTATTACTATAGTACAGTCGAAGAGGAGCAAGATGGGCGAATATTACCTGCAAGTCAGGTTCAGGTTGATTCAAATACCATATCCAGTTCAGCCTTTTGTTTGGGATCTCAAAAAGAACGGTATGATTTCCAGGCGCCAAGTCTAAGTACAAGCATTTTCCAAGCTCCGGATGTGCCTCCCTAACTTTCTTGATAGTTTCAGAATCTTCAATCCCCAAAAAATCAAAAACTCCTCTCCAGGCGCAATAGCCTGAATATCTATTATATCGACATAATCATGGTAAGCTAACAAAATGTCGGAGTTAGGGATTGATGCATAACAATTTGGACAGAGAGGTAACAACCTTAGTTTGACATCAGGGAGAAAGTGATTGCGAATTAGAGAGAGGCATCCATCTGCAGCGACAAGCATGTCTCCATCTACTTCGGTGGTTTCTCCGGTGTCAAGAACTTGGGCCTTGATTTTGACCGATTGCTTATCATTGGAAACAGAGAAAGAGAGGAAAAGATGGCCCCATAAGAATATTTCTGGTGGCAATGCACTAAAGAGGTGGTCATGCAGAGTAGCCCAGTGTGCTGCACTATGATTGAAATTCTCATCTCTTGCTAGTATCTTCCTGGTTTTCTCATCGTCGATTGCTTGGTTCTGGTACAAATAGATGCATAAGAAGTAGGTAAGAACAAGGACACACTTTTGACTGCCACATAATAAACATGACCAATATCTTTATGCTTAACAAGAAACAAAGAAAAGGACCCATGTCTCATTGAAGAACTGAAAATCTCCCCTCACTGGCAGGCAAAGCAAGAAATTAAGATTCATTTTGCTAGTGAAAAGATATATTCTGCGCCAATTCTCCAGTGGTTGTGATCTATTCTTCAATACTTATCATAATTCAAACCTCAGGAGGACCTTAAATAAGACTAATCTTGTCATATGAAGTTTCCTACTAGATCAATGGTGAGAGGAGCGGTGATGTTATGGAGGAGTTCGGGGCGTCCGGTCCAGGTCCCGATGAGCTCCTGAGAGAGCGGATCCAAGCCGAGTCCTGCACCAGTGGGGCTTCCTTTCGGAGGCTTGCGCGATTTCTCTATGACCACAACATCCCACCCCACCCGAATGAGTGCGTGCGCGCATGAGACGCCTGCTATGCTCCCTCCCACGATCATGGCCTTGGGCTTCGGCTTCGGCTTCGGCTTCTCTTGCTGGGGATGATCATGGCTGTGATTCATGACTTCTGTTTGTATCTTCTCCAGGACTTTGCTCTGTGTTTCTAATCCATGAAGAAGGAGAGGAGAGACCGTCCAAGACTCCCAATTGTTGCAGGTAAGTGGGAATCCAGGGAGTGCAGAAGGTGTTGAGAAGTAGAAGACAATTGGGTCATTGACAAATTTCAAGCGCTAGGCATGCGGTTGGTTCATTATGGTGGGACAAAAATCAGGGTTCAGGTCTGTATCTTCCCTCATTTTATAATTTTAATGTCTTATTTGATTCTATAACTTTATCTTTTGTCTTTCAACTTGAGATTTTCTTTTGGTGACAGAATTGAAAAAAAACTTAAAATCTTTTGTATAACTGTTCAATTAATGAAAAAATGTAAACTATAAAATATTAGCTCGAGTGACACGATTGTTGTACAACAATAACAACATTGAAACTAGAGGTTTCAATCGTTTCATGAGACTTTTGTATGACATACAGCATATGTCAGTCATTTGTTATACAACTCACGTCCATCATCATAAATTCAGGTAATTGTCGTTTGAAAACTTGATGACTATTCTATTAACCGCAACAAATATGAATATTGCGTAAAATGAAAAAAAATTGCAATTTCTTTTTATTTTAAAAAAAAATTAGTCTTTTTTTTTTTCATATTCCTCCATATTTTAACCTCCTCTTTCATTAGCTGTGGTGGGTGTTATAAATGATGCTCTCACCATATGTTATGGGCCGAAACCATTGTTGGGCCCATTCTTGGGCCTTAAAAAAAATCCAATCCTGCGGTGTCCATGTCCGACCCGAGTCCGAGAGCAAAGGCACAGCGCGACCCGAAGCTCGCTCTCGCGGCGTCGATGACGCGTCCCCCGTCGCTGGAAGGCTCTCCTCCATGAGGCGCTGCTGCTGCTCCTCCCTCCCCTCGTCCCTCGCCGCCTCTACCTCCTCCGCCGCCGCCGCCGCCGCCGCCGCCTCCGCCGCCTCCTCCGCCGCTCCGTCCGCCATGTATCCTCGTCCCAAGGTGAGTTTCCTCTCTCCGCTGCGCATCGGTTTTTTTTTTTTTCGCGGATTGGTGAATTGCGATTGAGCTGCTACGATTCGAGCTCTCGAAACAAGCGCTTGTCGCTGTCTTTGATCAGGGAATAGCATCTGTTAGGCGCTCGCGCTCATCTTCAGTGATTCGGGAACTTCAGTAGAACGATACCTTTTATTTTTTTCTTTTTTTTTTTTGTGTTGATGTTCAGATTATCCGTGCTGCAATCCTTCCTGCATGTCGAAGGAACTTTTGTTCGATGTATGTATTGGTCGGGTATATGTTTTGTCGTGTCAATTGGGATTGAAACTGTTCTTTTCGGCGACGAGGCGATGCTTCTGTTGATCGAAACAAGTATTTTGAGTATCCAATCTGTTCAAGCTGGATTTTTGTTAGGAGTTGTGTATAGCTTTGTGGCCCGGTGCGTGTAAGTGGATGTTGGTTTTATCCTGCAGTACCGTGGCGGTAGATATCCATCCCAAAGAAGCTTCTCTGACTCCCCGCACAGTGGCGGAAGAGGGCAATTCCCGAGTGGCGACTCCAATGTCCACCCGGTCCAAGGTAGAAACCGAGGATTCCAACAAGGAGCGAGGGTTAACTTCATCACTGGTGACTCTCACTTCCATGCAGTCCAGGATGCAAATCATGGATTCCGACGAGGTGAGGTCGGTGATTCCGCCATCCAGGCTGGGTCTCGGCCTCCGTTCCATTCAAGAAGGCATTTTGTTCAGAGCCAATCATACGGGTTATCCTCTGGTTATAGCCATGATACACAATTCCACCGTCCCCAGCACTATAATCAGGGTCAGAGTATACAGCAATCCCCGCAATATAATCAAAATCGGCAGTTTCAGCAGCATAGGCCATCGAAACAAAACCAGCCAGTCTGGAGACGTCCACAATCTGATTGGAGTTTAGCCACTCGGACATCAGAAGAGCAAAGGTCTAGGCCGCAAAGACCTCCCGACTATCGAATTTGGGAATATGCAAAAACAGAGCCACCTTCTGACTATGGTATGCTATCATGTGTTCCATGCTTTTGACAATGAGAATTATGAAGATACGCCTCTACGTATTAGCAGATGTTGTGTGTGATCTGTTGACTATAGAAAAAATAACTCTAAGCTTGATGAGTTTTATGCATAAACTCTGTAAACTTGCAAGCTTGGTTTTTACGCTTTGTGGGGATGTATATTGGGAAATCCCCACCACCCCCCCCACCCCCCCCCCCGCCACCACCCGCCCCCCCCCCCCCCCCTCTTTCCCCTAATCTTTGCCCTCCTCAACTTTCTACACATAGCCTTAATTATCAGATGCTGATTAGCAATATAAGTCAAATTTATTTTATTATTGGAAAAGTTTGAGATTCCCTGATTTGTTGCTTTTCCTATAATGCGATTTGGTATTTTGCAGCTACAGTGAGAATCTTAGTTTTATTAAATATTTCTGAAGAAGAAGACTGGAGAAAGTAAAAGTAATTCTGTTTGACACATATATCCCATTGGGAGAAGTGGTTTAGCTGCTCGTTAAACAAATTTGCATGTGTAGCTTGATAATTATGCCTCAAATTGAACATTCATCTAAACTTATTGAAGTTAGACTTTTGATGGTGGATTGTGCTTAAGAAGACAATTATTATATTTAGTTTGAAGAAAACCGATATCAGATCGAGATCCTCATGCAACACCTACTCACAGTCATACCTATGATTTTTTGTCACCAACTATTTCCTGCTTCCAAGGTCGAATCTAACCTTTCTTAGAATGGTGCCATCTTTGCAGAGCGGTTTGTCATTCTCTCATACAACATATTGGCTGACTACCTTGCTATAAACCATCGAAGCAAACTCTACTATCATATACCTCGCCATATGCTGGACTGGCAGTGGAGAAAGAGAAGTATCTTGTTTGAGCTTGGATTATGGTCTGCTGACATAATGTGCTTTCAGGTTCCTTGTTGTATACTATATAAAGTCTATGGGATGTGCATTCACGCAGTAGTGCTTGTTTCATATTCGTTTGATAGAGTTAATTGAAGAATTCAATAAGAAAAAGTGGACAAGGTTAGAGGCAATGGCAGACAGTTCTTATTACTTCATGTTTGACATGTCTGACATGAACATGTCTGTTGGAATTTACCTGAAAAGAATTGTAGACAAGGGCTTCCATTATGTTGCACTTTTTTTTCATTAGCAATGTGTGTTTTGTGTTATTTTCAGGAGGTTGATAAATTTTATGACCTGGAGGACGAGTTAAAGTCACGAGGATATTGTGGTATTTGGAAGGTATGTAGAAATATGTGATCTTGTCTTTAGATTGTAGCTACCATAGTTATTTCTTTAGCATTTCTTTAGGAGCTTTCACCTATTTCTTACTAAACGAGAAGATGAGTCTACATAGTGGTGTTACTTCTATAAAGTGCTGTTGACAATAGTTATATTATGTCTTGTTGGAACAGAATTTGGGATTTTCATCTCCACAATTTGCATTTGCTCTTTAAACAACAAGTTGTTAGAAAAGGAATATACTTTCTTGTTTTGTTTTATTTTGAATGTGTTATGTAATTTTGGTAGGTCTACCAAGAAAGAAGTTGCTGAGATATATCATTTCTTTTTTAACTTGTATGTGATCATGTCTATTAGTTATCAATTTTAGCTGGAAAGTATGGAACCAGTCAATATTGATTTGGAACTTAGGCCAGATAACTGTTCTAGTAGCTTGCTGCTCAGTTTGGAAAATTCAGATTTCTGCCCTTCTGAGGAAGATATTGTTACTTTTTATGTAATAAGTGTCTCTTGGTCCTTGAGGTTCATCCCATACAACAAGTGCGCAACAGTAACAAGGTTAATCAGGGTAAAGATGCACTAAGATTTTTAGAAAAGACTTTGCCATTTGATCCTGAGTCTCAGCAAGATGGCTTTGAAGCATAGAATAAGAGTTGATAAAGGATGCTGATTGTGTCCTAATGCATGGTTGACTCAGCTGGGGGTTTGAGAATGGCTTCAGAGGGATCCAGAAGAAGGAATCTTGTCAATGCATGTCTGGATCAGATGTTATTTCATTACATGAACAACGTGACATGTGGATGATAATACATGGATAATAATATTAAATTGTTAAGCCAATTGATTTTTTATGTGAGTATCTAGCCTTTTCTTGACATATTCTTTGCCGGTTTCACCATAAATCATTGCTTATATCTCTGGACAACTCGCAGAGGATAAATAATTTATGGAAAATGGAGATAACTCCACTTTTTCGCTCATTTGTAGATGCGGACTGGAAATCCAGTTGACGGCTGTGCAATCTTTTGGCGTGCTTCAAGGTAAACATCTATTTTCCTTCATGACTGTGAACAATTGTGATTTGATTGATCTAGCTCCGTGGACCATTAGGCATGCTTAGCTGTGGGGTCGTGTTATAGTTGAATCTGTTAGAAGCATGATGCCTACATGAGTGCTTTAGCTCTAGCTGGTCTACGCCATGTTAAGGATTCATTTGATGAGAAGTACCTTCAGCTATGTCCATCGTCAATTTGTTATTGAAGAATATGGGCGTTTATATTCCTTAAGGCCTTACATTGGAGGATTGACTGTTTCTCGTTTAATATATAATATTATATTAATTGCGGATACTGATGGATATAAAGTGTGTGCTAATATTAGTTCCTTTTCCGCATGATTCATAAGACTGTGAGCTTGTTTATTTGCGACAGTGCCAGTTTCTTTTATCTTTATTGTCTGTAAGAGATCTATATATTTCTCTTCAAATTCCGCACAGTTTACCAGATAATAGCAAGCTCACTTGGAGAATGCGGTTACGAACTAATTTGATTTTTCTTTGTTAGGTTCAAGTTGCTTCGGGAAGATTGCATTGAGTTCAACAAGCTGGGGCTTCGGGATAATGTTGCTCAGATATGTGTGCTTGAGGTACATCAATACCTAATTTAAATGATGATAGAAAGAACAGGGACATTCAGTGGATTACTTAGACCTCATTCCATACTCACAGTTTTTCTTGATGGACAGCTAGTGAGTGAAAATGAGACTGGAAATACAGCACATCAATCAGCCAGGTAATAGTAAGATCTCTCTCTCTTTCTCTCTCCAAGCCCCAATCGTACAACAAAAGACAAACAAAGAAATTACCATACATAGTAGCGAGGATACAACTACATAACAAGGATGGACAAATTTTATATTAAGTACTAGTAGGGGAAGTTGAGAAAGCTGTACAAAAATAAGTTAGCTTGTTGCTCTACTCCTCTTGACCAGTCCATTTAGTCTCATTTTCAGAATTTCTGAACCAACCAAAGTGCTTGCTGCTTCTTTCCCATATCTCATTTCCATGTCATGTTTTTATTTCTGGTTAGATATAGTTTTTGAACATCAAAAACATTGATATATTTTACCAAGTGTGGTTGTGCCTTTGGCATAACTCTATAGAATAATAATTTCATAACTTTCATTAACATCTGAAAAGCTGTGGTGTATTCCTTCTAGCATGATGATTATAAAGCTGTTACAATGAACAAGAAAAACTTTCGTGGTAATATTGAAACTTAAGAGGAAAAAACTTGATATTGAGATGCAACTGCAAGAGTTATTTGCACTCTGAAGTGACCCTTTGTGATGAAAATTTGTTGTATCCTGGGGCCTATTTAAATGATTATGTGCATTGTTGCGTGAGTGGTCAAGTTTCTTTGCATTCATTTTTATTTAGCAGTCATGATACTTTTATCATTTTTATGTGACATTTGGTTGTGTCATTGACAGTTCAGCAGGTTCTAGAAAGATTGTGGTTTGTAACATTCATGTGCTCTACAATCCTAAAAGAGGAGAAATTAAGCTTGGTCAGGTGATAAATGGTCGGATATCCAGCTTTATATTCTATCACACCAATTTGGTCATGTGATTTTATTCTTCTTCATCTATTCTATCAAGTGTCAACTATGTTTCTGAATAGGGAAGCTAGGTTTTTTTCGTAGTAGTGCTCTGCCATTCAAGGCACGGTTCTCCATGTCCAGCAAAAAAAAGGTTTTTTTTTTTGGGAGGGAGGGGGGGGCTGGTGGGGAGGAAAGAGAAAAATAGAGAAATGACCCATAATTTATGTGGTTTGGCCACTTACTTACCTCTCTGGAGATTCATGAGCTGAAATGAATTCAATAAAATTTGGAATACACAAGTTCAGTGGAGAACTCTCTGTATATACTATATATTCTCACACTCACAATCGGGAGAAAATCAAAGAGATACATCGACCATAATAGGAAATTAAAAATAGCCAAACTGGTCCCAAACCCTTGGCTTTCATCACAGACCTCCAGAAAAAATCTCAAGTCGGCTGACTCAAAATATATCAGCTTAGATCAACAATTGGGCTGGGTTCACACAAACTCAGCATGTGAATGAGTTTTGAGTTTGGCTATGGGGACATTTCACTTCAAAGTCAATTACATCAAATTGCAAAGTTACTGAAAAGTTAAAAAGGATGATGAAAAATTCTGTTGGAAGTTCCAGAAAGCTAGATTTGCATACTTATTGCTCTTTAAGAGTGAATGTATATCTTCACATTTATGTGTTCTCTGTACAAAATGTATTTATATGCCGATTGCATGAAACCCACATTGAGATACATACATGAATTTGACAAGAGGACATACTGTGGGATGGTATGTTACATGTGCTACTCTTTGGTTCTTGACATTATATATTATGTTACTCAACACCCTGGGGCTCAATAAAGATGATCAAGATCTTTTTCTATTTAAAAGTGTTTTATACAATATATTTTGTTTAGATAAACCTACATTTTTTTGTAGAGAAAGTAGTTGATGTTGCTATTTTGCATCTGTTCAACAGATAAGGGCTCTTTTGGACAGGGCTTATGCTGTGTCCCGAGCCTGGGCTGATGCTCCTGTTGTTCTTTGTGGAGATTTCAATTGTACTCCAAAGGTTATTGCTCGATGCCTTATTTCTAGTGCTGCTTTCATGCCGTAAACCTGATTTAGTTGTTCTCCAATTGATTCAAGTTCTAATATATCATTACAATCTTCTCCTTATGCTGTACCAGAGTCCCCTGTACAACTTCATATCTGAGCAGAAGGTAAGTTTCACATGTTAGATTACCTTTTCAGTTATTTTGGAAATGATGTAGGTGTGTGGGTGGTAGTGTTCTGTGCCTCTTAACTCGTGTGCTTCATTTGATTTGGCAGTTAAGTTTGTCTGGACTAGATAGAGATAAAGTATCTGGTCAAGCCTCTGCAGAAATTCGTCCAACAATACCAGATGGTCAAAACACTCGGTAAGGGTTAAATCATGTTTTGGAGCTGTAAGTGGAACTTGAATTTGCCAATGGTTCTAATGCCAACATTGTGTCTCCTTTACAAATTTTTGCAGTGGTCAACCTCAATTCCGGGTGGAAGACAATAAGCTAAAAGATTTTACCTTGGATGAGCAGAAGCAGAGGAACCAAGATAACAATAAGGAAAATTCTCTCAATGTGGATGACCCTTTTCAGCATAGGTGTACGGACAGTGCTCCAGCATCCTCTACTAAATCTTGCACAAACAGGCGGAGTGCAATTGACAGCAGCAAACTTAATTATGAACTGAGAAAAGACTATGAACAGAATCCAGCAGATGCTGCAAATGAAAATGGATTACCTTCCAATACTTCTTTGGAAAAAGAACCAAACTCTGATACTTTGGTTGGGGGGACCGTGTTTCCTCTTGATGATGTCAAGTCTGGCAAAGATAAATGTACTTATCAGATGGCTTCTTCATGTGTCACTGAGCTATCTGATTTAGATAATTTGCAAGCAAAAGATTGCACAGACGTTGTATCGACAGCTTCCTTTACAGGCGAAGACTATACTAGTAGTGCCCCTGTAGATCTTGAATCTCTAGATTCAAGTGATGCGAAAGATCACTTCGTTTGTGTTGTCGTGCGAAAAGTCTACTTCTGATGATGCTGAAACCACTTCCTCAGAAGTTGCAGGGAATGTAATATCCCAATCAGTCAATGACAAACAGGATAATCCTTCAACCTTACATAGTGAGTTACTTGTGGATACCATGGATGACTCAATAGACGAGGAACTGAAGAAGTTATCTCTCAGTGAGCCAGAAGAATCTAGCATGGAAGTTGGATGTTCTTATGAGGATGACGACACATTTTTATCTGCATTACACAACTTAGGAGGCGCAGATTCCTCTCCTGGCAGTCAAATTGTCAAGGAGTTTTCATCTGGTTTGGATTTTGAGCCTGTTGAAGGGGAGATCTCTACTTATGATCCTTCATTGTGGACACCGATGGAGATAGCTACAGCAACTGGCAGTGCAGATTGTCTCTTTTTGGAGCATCCCCTCAAACTTAAGAGCACATATGCCGAAGTAGAGGTTAGATTATACATTCTTGAGATTCTTTTTTGATTTGTTTATTTTAGTATACATGTATAATAGACTGCACAAAAAGAGTCCAGACCAAGATAATAATGCGTGCATCTATGCAGGATTCTTCTGGGACTAGAGACACAAACGGGGAACCCATGGTCACCAGTTACAATCGATGCTTTATGGGTACAGTCGATTACATATGGTAAGTCCACCAATCTAAATAAATCCTACTCGAGACCTTTGATAACTAGAGGAACAAATGAAGAGGACATTCTTTTCCTCATGCTGATGAGGCTGCATCTCTTAGTTCTGCTCTATGCAAATTTCAAATGGTTCTATAGAATACATAGACATTCTTAGCTTCTTGTTATTTCACCTGCTTTCAAATGATCCATATGGTTGGAAAACTTAATGAAATTAATCTCGTATCCAGGCATTCTGAAGGTCTGCAGACGACGAGGGTGCTTGCTCCCATACCCAAACAGGCTATGCAATGGACAACAGGGTTCCCAACTAAGGTATATAACTTGAATCTGCTCCACCTCGGAAGTTACAAAGAGAATAGAGGATCATTTATTGATAAATTTCTCATGGTTTCTGCTTCCGAGCTTAAACATTTTATTTCCTATCATTTTGTTTTTGGCTCGGCAGATAAGTAACACATGCTACCTATTGTGGATTGGACTACCTTATTGAAATTCCTCAGCATTCTAGATTGTCTTTAGATGCTATTGCAAAGCTAGTACCTTGTTAGTTATCAGTAAAAGGACTAAGCATTGATATTATAAAGGTGCATAAATTTTTTGCTGAATGTAGAATTTTGTTTTGTGATGATGAAGACGTTTTGGTCTTTTTCTTTTTTTCTTTTTTTTTCAGAAGTGGGGTAGTGATCATATTGCGCTAGTCTCTGAATTGGCGCTCGCAAAGGGTGCAGCTGATCAAACAAATGAAGTTCAGTAATAGACCAGCCTTTGGGACCTGAGAGTTGTAAAAATATCTGAGTGCTCTTCAGCTGTGCAGAATCCAATTTCAGTGTTGGAGCTCATTCCTGACAATTTCAGGTTTCTTCTAGCTTCTATATGCAGTTTTGGTGTAATTATTGAGGCTCAATTTTTTTCAGAGTCATCACCTAGAATTCATTTGTACCGGATTAGGCTAGCGAGAGATTTTGATTAGTCAATTTCCCATTTGGATTTTTCTGACACTGTTTGTATTAGAAGATAAATTCCTGAAGCTGGAATGAAGGAATGCGTCAGGTCGAGAAGAAATCTGCTTAGAGACCGAACGACATCTTCCAGGAAGCTCTGGAAGTACATCTTATAAATCTATGTCGAATTCTTTACAATAGATGCAATTAACCGTTGATGGCATCTGCAGTTCTTCCGGTCGACTTTTCTTCAGTCACATGATTTATTGTCTATTAACTCTTCATCTGCACATATATCAGTATTAAGACTTTCTCGTGCTCGGGATCGCGGGCTTTGTGGCCCGCAGGTACCTGGTAGACCTTGACGAAGCATCTATAGGACGAATCTTCACCCGTGCACCTTGTAGGTTAGGATTGGCAAACTAGCTTTCCTCTGGAGTGTACATTTAAGAAGCTTACCTCATGCATTGCATGCAAGTGTTTGATTTGGTTTCCTTCTCTAGAAGCGAAGACTAGTTTCCCCATATGAGAGATGCCTTTGTCATAGTCGCCAGGATAGTTGGGAAGATGAGGTTCCTGATAAGGATTTATGACCGATTGACATTGCGAACCAATTGTTATGACGGACATTGAATTTCTACCTATTTCGCTATCTTTACATAGGTGCTGACTTTCTTCCGAAATAGAAAATAAATGTTTGGTGCAAAACGGTTGCCTAACGAAGCCTCTGGTGAGAAAATTTCCAGAAAAATGCTTCTCCTATGTCATGGAGGACACGCTGCTTTCTGATGGCTCGTCGACATTATTTGAATTTAGTGAACCATATCTACCTATTATCTAGAACTCTGACTCCTTCTTCTTCCCAATTTCTTGACGTTTTATATTGGTATCCATCAAAATGCTCCTCAGGATTCCAGAAAGCTGAGGCTACTTGAAAGGGACAATACGCGGAAGCTTAACTACCTGCGTTTACTTTGACCGAAAAAAGCAAAGAAAAAAAATGCTACCTGTGCCAACCACTTTAGGATTACGAATGGTCTCTCTCTCTCTCTTGTCAACATTGGGATAAATTGTCCAACCGATTATAAACTTGTTGTACGGATGTTAATTTAATTCAAAGCTTTTAACATTTGCCAATTTAATCCTAAATCTTTGCGCGAAATTCCACTGTAATCGTTCTGGCCAATTCTCGTCGGCAATTACCGACGTGGTGATCCAGGTATTGCCGACCGTCTTACGCGGCACACCACCACACCAGCAATTTCCGGCGAAAATTGGCTGAAAAGATAATATTGGAATTTCGCACGAAGATTTAAGACTAAATTGGCAAAACTATATGGTTTAGAACTGAATTGGCATCTACATGATGGGGAATCTTTTTTAATACATTGCATATTACTTAAAAAAATAAATGGGTTTGGTGGTATCAAGGTAAAATTTAGTTAAACACTTTGAAAGGATCTTGATCCATTCGGATTAAGAAACACCTTTTTCCCATGAATTTCATTCTTCTGTGGTGGTAAGTAGGCTTAGTAACATCGAGTGATAGAGATGGAATACTCGGATCGGTGCACTTGAGAATTTGAATAGCGTTCAAAACTTGGTCTTTAAGAGCTTTAATGAACTTCTATATGCCGCTTTTGTGAAAGATATCTAGATAAAACACAACTCGGTGTGGACATGCACATCTACTGGGTCCTTGAGTTGTCGATAATAGACGTGGAACCAATTAAACTTGCTCTGTACACTATGTATATTCTTATTAGAATATAAACTGACTTTAGGTACCAGAGGGTCCCTAACAGGCCACATCCAAGTACTTTCCTTTCTCAGTGGTGTGCAGGTCCAAGGCCCTCTACGTCCATTACCAAGTTGAGGACCCGCCGGATTTGCGCAAAAACAGACGGTTTATCTATACATAAACAAGCGGACAACTTTGTTTGGTGAAAACTCTTAAAAACTTTCTTCTGAATTGTAGCTTGACTGGTCCTTGATTGCTTCTGTCAATGAGGCAAGACTCCAAAAACACTCCCGCCAGTCGAGGTTGTTGTTATTCCAGCTTCTAACTTACGTTGGAATTGTGATGTTTTCTTTGGTACTGTCTCGTAAAGAATGTAGGTAAAGTTAGGTCAATGACATCAAACAAAAAGACTAATACTCATTGAATCCAGCTGGAAAAACGGTTTGTATTGAACTCGTACCCGCTGCAAAAAGTATCCTTACCTTCAAGGCCACCGCAAATCGTTGATCCTGCACATCATTCGATGATACAAGAACATGGCAGAATGACTACAGAGATCATAATGATCGCCGCAAAAGCCGGAGATCCAGCTAATAAAAGAACACCGGACTTTCTTTTGTTGTATTATACTTTAAAGCTTTATAGCTGCTGCACACTCAAGGAACTACATGATTCAATCTTCTCACAATATGAGGCTTCAATCACGCCTGCATTTCTTGCCCATTCGGCCTGTAACATGCCCGTTAATTGATGGCCCCAATGACATGCTCGAGATATTCTGATCAATATAAGGATACTTAATTTGGTGCTGTGATATTAAGTTAACATGTCACGTGTTATTCGATGATGTAATTAATGCGATCACAAAGTGTGAAACGGGATGGTTTCATTTTGAATATCAGAGATTTATTACGTTGTGCTTCACGATAATGATAAAGCATTCAACATCAAATGAAAAAACGAGAAAGAAGTCTGTCCGAAGTACGTGCCCACCACTTCACCATGCAGTTTGCCTTTCTTCTTGCGTTCTTATTGGGGTGATGGAGAGTGTCATGAAGTTCTTGCAACTTCCAACGACTAGCCCATCTTTGTTACATGTTCCCACCTCATTTTCTTGATGTGCAAAGTCAGCTTTCTTATATTTTTGGCTTTGGAAGGGCTTCCCCAAGTTTTGTGGAGCTTTTTATCCATGAATTTAAATTGCATAACCCATCATTTTCACACAATTTAAGTTGCGGGGCAGATATTCCATATAAGTGTACAAAGACACGATAAACATGTAAGATAAACGATATGAGATACAAATGCGACGCGTCTTTACATTTAGATGTTCGGTCATCATAATACATACTCATTCCACACGATTTGTGTGGTTATTAATGCTTTGTGATTCTTTTCCTATTCATAGTGAACCTACTAACCCCATCACCACAGACTAAGGTGCATCAAGTTGGCATGTGATTAGTGCTCAGGCTAACATAGATTGACTCTGATAATCCATTGTGCGAAATCATGAGATTATAGGGAGCAGGGATGAAACAAAACTATTGATGTTAGTTCTCAAGAGTAAGGGAATGAGATCCTCTATCCAATCGGTATCTCCATTCAGCATCACATCCATCCAAACCGTTGATCAATGCAGATAACGGTAAACATGAAATTTATAACTAATGCATCAATTGTCGACATTTGTTAAGACACCAATAAAGGCACTGAATGAGTTAAAGGATTCTTGTCCAAGAGTAAGCTTTGGCTATAGTCAACTTGCAGCATTGCTGTCCATTTGCGGTATCTAATTTGGAAGCATATACTAATTGCACGTGTATTAAACTGGATCTGGTCCGTTAAATCTCGTGGATCCTTATCAGATTCAACCCTCCATATTCAGTTGAGCACATGTAACCATGGACTAATTTCTGCTAATTCAAATGCAAACTAGAATTTAACAGCAAAATAGAAGTAGTTCCATTCATTCTAGAAGGTCATGGACAATAAAGAAGGGCTTTGTAGATTAAAACCGAATTTATAGCCAATAGGTTGTCAACTAGGAATAAAGTTAAAAAAAGAAAAGTGGCGTCTCAGGTGGTGTATGTACTAACAATTCCGTGTGAATGAATTCAAAATGTTTTCATTGTCAAGGGTTTTGGATCTAGAACTATATTGATTTCGTTTATTCAGATACATTCGGACGATACTTTCTCAACCCTTCGAAACAAAAAAAAAAAAAATACTTTCCAACTTTAAAAAGGGAAGATGACTTGGCATCAGCTAAACTGGATCTAAATTCAGATTACATTTATTAGAACGAGTCAGTCAACTTCATATTGGTGGCTTTTCTTGCCTCCAAATTCATGTGATCATCCAGACAATTGAGAGAGAGAGAGAGAGAGAGAGAGAGAGAGAGAGAGAGAGAGAGAGAGAGAGAGAGGCAAATGGTATGATGAAAATTGACTTTTTTGTAAGGCCCTATCGGCCATACATAATACAGCAAATTGAACAAGCAAAAACAAAATTGTTGGAGAAAGTATTAGTGTTCCGGATGTATAAAGATCATCTCGACCGTCGGATATGGTGGGTCCCATATGACTCCTACCAATTAAATAAAGAGTAATTACAGCATACATCACTAGTATAAAAGAAAATTACACAAGCAGCTTTATACGCCATTTAATCTACCAATTAAGGGTGAATAGAGTCGTTGGTGTAAAATGAAGCTTACATTGATGTGTATGCTATAAATATTCTATGATCTTCAACAGAGAGAAAGAAAGAAAATAGTTAAAGGGTAAAACTTTGCTCGATAACTAGTTAATCTGAAATCCTGACAAGCAGAGACAACCGGATCAAATCTGAAATCCTGCCAAGCAGAAGACCATGTTGCTACTCTTGAAGACGACTCATTGCGGCTGCTCTTGAGGATGAAGATCAATGGACGAAAAACAGAGGACTTGAAACGACAATGGCGGTGGTCTATTGGTCAGGATAGAAACGATAAGGCCAGAGACTAGGGTTCTTTTTTATTTTCTTTTTAAGATTGATAGAAAGGAGCAAGATAAAGCTAGGGTTTTTATACGAGTCCCTCTCTCTCGGTGGCTTTGAATACCATGTAAATATTCTTGGTTCTCCATGACATGGTAAGAGAGAACATTTAAAAAGACTACATCTTCACTCAATAATGTAACTTTTTGAAATTTTACAATCAAGAGGCATACTCGAACAATATGTATAGTAAAGGAAGTAATCTAATCTAAAAAGAAAATTGCTTGTCTTATTTTAACAAGAAAGAACTAGCCATCCTAGAATACAATTATATCAAACATCTGTAATATCTAATGGATGAACTTAAAATTCTGATAATTGTCAAAAAAAGTCACAAACCAATCATGTGGCCACCAATTCAGTCTTAAACCTTTTAATTTTTCCAATTTAGCCATAAACATATTGTATGACAGTCAATTTAGTCACAAACCTTTTAACTGTACCGATTTAGTTCTAAACATTTTTGATAATTTGCCAATTTAGTCCTAAAACTTTTAGTGATATGCCAATGTAGTCCTTCCAGGTAATTTGGTTGGAAATCGCTGAAGGAATACATTCGCAAATCATTAAAAAGTTCATGACTAAATTGACAAATTGTCAAAATGATTATAATCAAATTGATATAATTGAATGGTTTATGACTAAATTGGCCATCGTATAATAGATTTATAACTGAATTGGCGCAATTGAAAGGTTTAAGATTGCATTGGCCACCGTATAATAGATTTACGACATTTTGGACATTTTTCTAGATAATTCCTCAATCATAAGAGGGGCGAACTCGTTGACCTGCTCAAATGTGCATGGTGTATATGTCCCCCTCAAACCCTGCCAAGAAAGATGTCAACAGAAATTGCCGTCGTTAACACACTGCCTTCAGCGTCACCATATAAAACACACAAAACGAAACCATTGACTTTTCAATTCATCGCCGTCGTGAAGTGGACGATTTCCGCATAAAAAAGGACGAACAGTCCGTGTCATCAAAGGCATATGGACTAGCGCTTGCCACCTCTAATTGATGCAGTTCACGCGCACGGGTGAAACAATGTTACACGTTCAATCTCAAACTTGATAGACATTGTGTCATTCGTAAGAGACGACGATTTGTGTCGCACCATTTGCATTCATGTCGGTTACTCAGCATAATTTCTTAATATTATCGCCACTAAATTAGTGCGCCTAGCTAGCAGCAACCAAAATTAGCACTTATCGAAATAGTGTAAATTCAGTTCAATGAGATTTGTGAAGATTGCTTTTGTCAAAAAGGAAAAAGGTCAAGAATAGAGGTGTTCGATTCCAAGGCAGGTTGATTCACGGCCTAAAATCGAAAACCTTTCTTGTGAACCAGTTCCCAATCTTTTAGAACTAGGAATCGAACAAGTTGGTTATGGAATAGCCAGTTACACCATTTCATTGGAGAAAGTACCAAAAAATATCATAAACCTATTGTACTTGCGTCAATTCAGTCACACCTTTTAATTGGGCTAATTTAGTCCTAAACCTTTTCATATTTTTCCAATTGAGTTCATTCGGTTAATTTTGGCCAAAAATCTAGTGTAAACGCTAGCCGTTCTACTTTTTGCACGACCCACGGCCAATTGAACAATTTTTTAAAAAAGTTGAATTTTTAATTCTTTTTTTTCCTTTTTTTTTTCCTCTCAATTGGCCCTCACCTAGGGCCGCCCTTGCTGACGGCCAGGGAGGGCTTGTTGGTCCTCACCCAATGGCCAGCAACAAAGGAAAAAAAAAAGAAAAGAAAAAAAAATTAATGAAATAATTTAAGAAAAGAAAAGAGAAGAACAAAATATTAGAAAAAAATTCAAAACATTATTACAAATGTCCACGTCAGCACATTAAAATTCCCGATCAAAATTGACCCGATGGACTCAATTTGCAAAGTATGAAAAAAGTTTAGAACTGAATTGAAACAACTTTTTGGTACTTTCCTCCATTTCACTTCAAAAACATTTGTTGCTCAAGTAATTATGTTATTATTTGTACATTTTTTTTAAAGAGGCTTCAACACCAGTTTAGAACTGGATCCAGTGTTCACCTCTAATCAAGATTACAATGATAGAACTTATCGACATTCAATTGTATCGAATTCAAGTTTCTCCAACTAAATCCATGTCGAGTTTAGTTTATATTAAATGGGCGCTTAGTTTTTGGACCCAAAAAAATGGGTGCTTAGTGTTGATTAAAACAACCAAATAGGTGAGGAAACGAACGTACTGTTGATACTCGACATTGACGGCCGCGGCAGAAGACTTTGCAATCGTCCCAAATGCCGTTGTCGAGAGGACAATGGTTGCGCCATTACTTGAGGGACGTGAAGACGAGGATAGCGCTCGGTCGACGATTCGGACTTGGATAGTTTGGCTAGGAATGCAGGTTCCGGAGACAGAGGCACTGATGCACCGCACTAGGTACTGCCTCCCGCATGACGCTCCGTTGTCCCATATCCCTTCACCTGCCGCCGCAAAGAGGTTGCTCGACGGGAATTGCGATGGATCATTGCCGAAACACGCGGTCGCTGGATCATAATGAACAAACTTGAGAGAGAGAGAGAGAGAGAGAGAGAGAGAGAGAGAGAGAGAGAGAGAGAGAGAGAGAGTGTATGAGAGGACGACGTGGGAGGACCCAGAGGAGGGCGGTGCCGACGTCGGCACGAGAGAGATGAGTCTGCATTGTCAACAGAAGAAAGGTGAGTAGAAAAAGAGAGAGAAGTCGCGTTCTAATGCTAGAGGACTTCATGGTTCAAGAAGAATCTGCGAGGCCAAACGTGACACCTGAATGGACTGAGATAAGAAGAGCTCCGGTTGCCACCTTTTATAGACATGTAAAACCAATCCGACATGTGAATGTGTACATTAAAGTCAATGAGATTCAATATTATTTGTATACATCTGGATGACGCTCCACATGACGACAATTGCATTCAGACTGAGACATGCAATGTGGAGAATCAACTCACACAATGAGAAATCAACCTGAAACTGCAATACATATATGCATTCTAATTTAGAAGCTTCTAATTTCTATGGTTTTTTCTTTCCTCCTTTTTAATCTCCGAAGTTTCCATGCTGTAGATGGCTGAAGAGGGAATTTCTGCTTTTAACAATTCTTTTGCTGTCGTACTCGTAGTCTGAAAAGTTTCATTTATCCGCCGTTAGGTGACCAAATGGCAAATACTTTGTTTCCAGATGCAGCGCGTCATTTGTAATTCCAGCTCTACAATAGAACATTCTACTCTTTTTGTCGGTTCCTACTCGAAAATAGTTTGTGCGCCGTAGGTGATATGCAACAGGGACACGTGAAGCAATAAATTGATAAATCATGTTGGTGTATATCATGCGGGCCTCACAATAATGTGACTATAAGCCGTGGAACAACACTCGCCCGTCTCTCCCCTCCCCCTCTCCCCCTCTGTCGCAGATTGCATCACTGCTGTGCCAAAGAGATATGGGAGGAGAGTGTTAGGTTTTTTGTGGTTGGTGCTAGATGAACACCTTGCGAAGATTCATTAGCTAATTGAGTGGAGACATTATTGCGTGGGGATGTACATGAGTAAAGTTACTCATCATCCGGGTGATCGATTTGGTCGCTTACCAATTGGAGACATTTTTGTGATTAGGATGGGGAAAATTGCCCCTAGAAAGAGGTAGAAGAAGAAACAACGTCCTAGAAGCAACAAACCGTGGGCCGAGAGCCTAGGAGACTTACCTGGTAAGTGGCTCCGAAGAGGAGGTTTTTAGATGTTTTTTTTTTTTTTGGTAAAGGAAGGTTTTTAGATGTTGTATTGGCCAAAGAGGGATAACAAGAATTTATAGAGTGTGACAATGTTCCTCAGCAACAGAGAGAGAGAGAGAGAGAGAGAGAGAGAGAGAGAGAGAGAGAGAGAGAGAGAGAGAGAGAGAGAGAGAGAGAGAGAGAGAGAGAGAGAGAGAGACTGAAATTCCATCGATTGCCTTACCAACACAAGAATGAGGGAATTTGTGTTAGATGTCAAAGAGAACCGCTTTCATTTTTTACATTTTCCGAAATGATCTTAGCGTTAATTGTTGTAGAGAAATTACTACGCATATGGCAAGCTCAAAAGCTACTGATAAATGATGTGACAAATTAACCACTGGAGTTTGCCGCAGTGGCTACCCTTTCTACTTGAAAAGGGAGAGGTAAGGAGTTCGATTCCCTATCTTTTCAAAAGGGCTAGGGTTAATGACATTTAGTTTTAAATGTAGATTTCGACTCTCACGTTTTGCAAAGAGGCAGATGATTAACCAATTGGAAGGATGCTAGTGGCTATTTTGTTCCCTTACATATGGATTTCTCAAAGGTCTAAAGTGTGAGATAGATAATTTGAGAATTATATACGTCATTAACGCGTTAATCGCTTTCATTTATTGTCGATTTATGCTTGTCAAAATGTAGATATGGTCATGCTTTTTTTTTTTCTAGAAGGGATTATACAAAACAATCGGTCATCATCCTACCTAAAAGCTAGCCCAAAAGGAAAAATCTTCTCTATCTATTGGATAGACTTTGCTTTATGCTTTCTAGAGATGGGAACTGAATTGACATCATCCGCGTTGTCTTCCTATAATCCTACTGTTGTGATGGCTGATGAGCTTGAGGCATGATCATCAATAGACTAGATTGTTGTGATTATTCACCCTCACCCTTTACATTCGGTTCTTTCTTTTGATGCAACAAAAGAAGAGACTAAATAATTGAAATTGGAATGTAGTAAGACCAATATATGAAGTTTATAGAAAGCTTAGAGGCTTGAAACTTACCTACGCATGTACAGTATTTGCTTTGACTCCTTCACCCCTCGTACAAAAAAAACTTTCATAAATTAGTGCTTTAAGAGAGAATGCTTTATTATTCTTATTGTATCAGATATTTGGAATGATACATATAAGACAAAGGAGACCCACACACAGACATATACTTGAGTCTCTCTAAATACAACCGTGTATCTTCTCCTAATCTAACAATGAAAATCCAAAATTTTTATATACCACCAACCCCATTAATTACATGAATTCTTTATAAGTAAAGTGTACATTAGCCATAATGCCCTTAAGATTATTCTAGAGTACCAAGGAAACTCTAAACTTTTAGCACATGATCCGTCATCCTAGGCATATTATGCTTTGAATACATTCGGTCCATGACATGTATCATGTCAAAGCACCTATATACGATCATCCGCTCAATGACCCAACAAACTTTTGTATCGTTTGCATGAGCCTTAAATAATGTTTTTCGGAAACAATTGAGACGAAGTGGAGCCGAGCCAAGTTCTGATTTCCAATTTTTTCTGATCCAACCTTCGAATGCTAGGCCCCGTGATTTTCCCGCCAAGTAGCTGACACAGATCGGATCTAGACGTGAGATCGAGTGGGCCTGGACGTGGAAACTGGACCAGCAAAGCAATGGATCATGGGCTCGTCGACCGACCTCAAAACACAGGGCACTTTGCCCATAGATTCAACTTGACTGAGGTCAACAACAACAGTCACAGTCACAGCCTCAGTCTCAGTCTCCTCCAAGTATCCTTAATCTCTGCTACCTGCCAGACGCACACACATTTGTAATAAGCATTCTATCTTCTTTAACAATGTTGCTATTGAATCTCAAGAATGCGCAGACCATGTTGTGTTCGTTATGTTTTCTGTTTACTCCTTTTAATAGACTTTGTTGCATCAGCAGTGGAGAAAATTCCAGAAATGGTTCAGAAATAACTCCCTATGACATGGGACGCCGCTGCTTATCTGATTGCTTGGCAACTTCCTTTGACTTTAGCGAACCATATCTATCATCTAGAACTCTGACTTCATCTTCAAAATCTCCTCAGGGTTCCAAAAGGTTGAGGCCACTTGAAACTTTGAAAGGGATAAATCGCTGAAGCTTTAACCACCTTCGTTTACCATTTTAGGATCACGAATGGTCTCTTTTTGATATTTTTTTGTCAATCGAGTGGTTCGATGGATTGAGATCCTCTCACAAGCATTGGACTTCTTGCCAAAACCGTACGGTGGGCGTCATCTTTGCCATTTAAAAGTCCTGCCGGTGGATTTCTTTTCTTGAATGGCCGAATGTAAAGCTTTTTGCTTTATGCTTGCAGACCCGGTGATTTTGTGCCGTGACTTTTACATTCAATTTGGGTTTGGGCTTCATTTAGGTCTGAGAAACACTCGAGTGCGTGAGTAATTATAACTCAGATTCTCCAATTATATAGGATTCTTTGCGGCTCTCATTGTAGAGTAGATATTGATACTCCGACTGAGCCACGTAAATTTCTGGTATCTTATAGATTTCGCATTGATCTGATTGCAAGATTTACTACACTTTTTGCCCATGAATTTCATCTTATGTGGTGGTAAGTAGGCTTAGTAGTTTCAAGTGATGGAGATGAAACACTCAATGGATCAAAATGATAAATTGATGATTGTTCAAAACTTGGCTCTTGTATGAGCTTCTAGTAATGAACGAACATATGCTGTTGTGGAATGGATCTAGATATAACATGAATCAGCGTAGATATGCAAATCAAACGGGTCCTCGAGTTGGCAGTAACATGGCGGTAATAGATGTAGAGCACATTGGACTTGCTCACTTTTTATATTGTCCCCCACCATAAACTAACTTTGGTATCGTAGGGTCCCTCATAGACCACAGTCCAAATACTTTTCTTTGTCGGTGTTGCGCTGGTCCACAGCTCTTTACGTCCACAACCACCAATTTTCGGACCCGCCAGACTCCAACAACAGCTGGTTATACATAGATGCACAAGTGGACAACTTTGTTTCAAGAAACTATTGAACCTTTCTTCAGAACTGTGGCTTGACTGGTCTTTGGTTGAACCCGTACGCACTGCAAAAAGTCCGGTGCTTACATTCAATACCAACCCAAATCGTTGACCCTGCACATCATTCTATAATACAAGAACATGACAGAATCGCTACACCTCATGATCATTGCCACGAAATCTGGTGCACCAGCTAACGAAAGAACACGGGACTTCATTACTTTTTTGTACTTTTTAGCTGCTGCACGTTCATGGGACTGCAGAATTCAATCTTCTTCTCGCAATGCGAGGCTTCAATCATGCCTACAGTTCTTGCCTATTTGGACTGTCATGTGCTCATCAATTGATGGCCCCAGTGATACACTCCTGAGATTCTAACTAACCAAATAGTAAATACTTGATTTGATTCCCCTATGTTAAGTCAACGTGTCACATGATATCTAATGATATTGTTATGAGAGAGAGAGAGAGGCAAGTGCGACCACCAAGGATGCAATGGGATGGTTTCAGTTTGCATATCCCAAACTTATTAGTTTGTATATTACGAAAAAATATAGAAACACCCGACATCAAACAAAAGCAAGAAAGAACTTTGTCTAAAGTACGTGCCCACCACTTCACCATGCAGCTTGCCTTTCTTCTTGCGTTCTGATTGGGGTGATGTGGTCAAGGGTGATGGGGAGTGTCATTATGTTATTGCAACTTCCAAAGACTAGCCCAACTACAATACATGTTCACACCTCGTTTCCATGATATGCAAATTCAAATGTCTTTATCATTTGACTTTGGAAGGGTTTCTCCAAGATTTATGGAGCTTTTTATACATGAACTTAAATTCCATGACACATCATTTTCACGCTTCAACCCCATAAGCAGCAACTGCGAGGCGGATATTGCATACAAGTGTATAAATTCACAATAGACCCACAAGATAAACGATATGACATATAACTTCAACATATGAGCAAAAATTAAGATAAGTGCAGTAAAAATTATTTATTAAGTTCATCACTAATGCTGGAAATGCTGTTTTAGTACGTTTAGAGGTTCGGATATCATAATACATACTTGTTCGAGATGATTTGTGCAGTTATCGATGCTTGTGATCCTTTTCCGATTCAAAGTAAACCTTCCAAATCCGTCACTACAGACCATCAAGTTGGCATGTGATTAGTGCTCGCACTCACAAGGATGACTTTGATCATCCATTGTGTGAAATCATGAGATTATATAAGAGGAGGGATGAAACATAATCGATGGTGTTAGTTGTTGAGAGTAATGAGATCCTCTACCTCATTGATATCTCCATTCAATATCTCAACCATCCAAACCATTGACCTATGCAGATAAGGGTAGTTATGACAATTTTAACTAATGTACCAATGGCCACCAATAGAGGCGAGTGGGTTAAAGGATGCCAACTTGCAGCGTTACTACACATATACGGTGTCTAATTTGGGAGCATATACTAAACCGTATTACATGTACTAAACCGGATTTGGACTGGTAAGTCTCGTTGGACACATCAAACTCAACATTCCAAATTCAGTTAAGTTTATGTAGCACAATCACCAAATAATTTCTGCTATCTTAAATACAAAATAGAAAGTACCAGCAAATTAGAAGTGGTCCTATCCTTCTCGACGGTCAAGGACAAGAAGGGGTTTGTAGATTAAAATCGAATTTGTTGACCCAATTAGTTGTCAACCAAGAATAAAGTTAAAAAAGTAGCATCTCAGATAGTATTCACTAACAAATCCGTGTGGATGAATATCATCTTGGTCATCCAGCAGTCGCCGATGAATGTGAAAAGAACCAAGGGGGGCGAATACTGTCAGGTGCACAATTGACTATGTTCATTAAGATACGTTTAGACAATTTTTCCTTGACTTCAAAAGGGAAGAT
Source organism: Syzygium grande (assembly GCA_024733475.1). NCBI lineage: Eukaryota > Viridiplantae > Streptophyta > Magnoliopsida > Myrtales > Myrtaceae > Syzygium > Syzygium grande. Next base: position 9,711,616 of record JAMXDD010000008.1, read on the forward strand.
TGACTTGGCATCACCTAAACTGGATCAAAACTCATATTAGATTTATTAGAATAAGCTAGCCAATTTTGAGTGCGTTTGTTTCGCGGAAAATGAACGATTTAAAAATCATATTGTTGAAAATGATCATCTGTATCGTCTACAAAAATGAATGAATGATAATATTTTAATCGTTCACAAAAGTGTTTATACATAAATTGTTGTCGATAATGAAAATATTTTGGGCTAATACAACAAAAAAATCTCAAACTAGTATACCGTGCCATATTTATCCAAAACTAATTTTTGTATCACAAAAGAGGGATGAAACATAATCGATGGTGTTAGTTGTTGAGAGTAATGAGATCCTCTACCTCATTGATATCTCCATTCAATATCTCAACCATCCAAACCATTGACCTATGCAGATAAGGGTAGTTATGACAATTTTAACTAATGTACCAATGGCCACCAATAGAGGCGAGTGGGTTAAAGGATGCCAACTTGCAGCGTTACTACACATATACGGTGTCTAATTTGGGAGCATATACTAAACCGTATTACATGTACTAAACCGGATTTGGACTGGTAAGTCTCGTTGGACACATCAAACTCAACATTCCAAATTCAGTTAAGTTTATGTAGCACAATCACCAAATAATTTCTGCTATCTTAAATACAAAATAGAAAGTACCAGCAAATTAGAAGTGGTCCTATCCTTCTCGACGGTCAAGGACAAGAAGGGGTTTGTAGATTAAAATCGAATTTGTTGACCCAATTAGTTGTCAACCAAGAATAAAGTTAAAAAAGTAGCATCTCAGATAGTATTCACTAACAAATCCGTGTGGATGAATATCATCTTGGTCATCCAGCAGTCGCCGATGAATGTGAAAAGAACCAAGGGGGGCGAATACTGTCAGGTGCACAATTGACTATGTTCATTAAGATACGTTTAGACAATTTTTCCTTGACTTCAAAAGGGAAGATTGACTTGGCATCACCTAAACTGGATCAAAACTCATATTAGATTTATTAGAATAAGCTAGCCAATTTTGAGTGCGTTTGTTTCGCGGAAAATGAACGATTTAAAAATCATATTGTTGAAAATGATCATCTGTATCGTCTACAAAAATGAATGAATGATAATATTTTAATCGTTCACAAAAGTGTTTATACATAAATTGTTGTCGATAATGAAAATATTTTGGGCTAATACAACCAAAAATCTCAAACTAGTATACCGGTGCCATATTTATCCAAAACTAATTTTTGTATCACAAAAACTCCCGAATTCGTATGTTGTGCGATATTTAATCCAAATTGGTTTACCCTTGCCACTTTTATCCTAAACTAATTTTTGGATTACAAAAAATCCAAAACTAATACATCAATGTCACATTTATCCCAAAAAATCTCATATTTACCACAATTTGGGATAAATTTGATATAGATGTACCAATTTGAGATTTTTGGTGATATTAACCTAAATAATTTTCATTGACTAATTATTTCAAGTAATACAGACAATCATTTTAGGAAAATATATTTTTAAATCATTCATTTTTCGCAAAATAAAGTAGCTTTCATATCGATATCTTTCTCACCTCAAATTTCATGACAATTGAGAGAGAGAGAGAGAGAGAGAGAGAGAGAGAGAGAGAGAGAGAGAGAGAGAGAGAGAGAGAGAGAGAGAGAGAGAGAGTTTTGGTATGATGAAAATGACTATCCATAAATTCCTCTCGGGCATACATAACACAGGAAAAAAGGAAACGAAAAACAAAGATGTCGACTGCCAGAAGAAAGTTTCTTTTTTGTTTTTAATGGGAGAAAGTATTTAGTGAGTGTGTTTTATGTATTAAAAATCACCTCGACCATTAGATGTAGTAGGTCCCTTATGGCTCTTACTATTTAAATAAAGAGAAATTAGAGTATACATCTCGGTGTCAAAAGAATTACACAAGCGGCTTATACGCCATTGATTTTGAGAGAATGTAACTCTAATTCTCAAAACAAAAGTGAATAGAACCGTTATAAACTCTGTACAAATTATGTATGCTCTACTAATTTTTAGCACATGTAAAAGATGCACTAAGTAATTTCCAAATTATTACACTAGTGAACTCGTTGAGTAGCTCAAATGTGTATGTCCTACCAGAAAATATTCATTGGTTTGTTACCACCATGTCAGCTGCTCATGTGGTGTATTTTTTTTTCATATCCACTTAAAAATTGACACAAATCTTGAATTAAATTTAAAAAATTGATGTGAAATTTCTGGAATTTCTTTGTCTGGCTTCATCTTCCATGGCTACCTGCTTGACCTCGGACAATTCGCCATGGCTGGGACGCTTGCTGACTCTCCAAATTTGGCCGTCAGCGATGCTCATCCAGGGGATGCTGCTTCTTGTCTAGATTTGGTCGTCAATGGCGCTCGCAACCTTGCTCCACCATAGCCGGTGAAGCTACTGGCTCTCCAAATCTGGCCACCGGTGTTCCTCGTCCCAGAGACGTTGATGGGGAGTTGTAAAAGTTATTTCTTCTTCTTAATTCACTGTTGAATCCGCAATTTCCACTGTTTGTTTCCCGTTGAGTATGCAACTTTTAACGCTCTCTCTCAAGTTAACCTCTAACTGCGGACATGGCTAGCGTGGCTAAGATTGATGGCGAATATGTTGTTTGCGGGCATGGAGGAGCAACGACGGAGGCAAAACTCAAGATGCAAATCCAGATCTGGAGGAGCACGACGAAGGGTTGGGTAGGCCTAGGTCTGTGAATGAGCTATGGTGGTCGGATTTGTCGCTTGTGGCGATGGAGGAGCATAACACGGAGGCACAACTCAAGATGTAAATCTAGATAGGGACGACTCCATATCCAAATCTGGATGAGCAACAACGAAGAGGTGGCTCAGGCCGGCCACAACAACGCTGGAAAGGGTGGCTCGGCTTGGACGCAAATGACAAGACGCTGGCAACTCCACTTATGGCGACGATGAGGGGCCATTGCATCCAAGCACAAAAAACTCCATGGCTGAATTAGGCTTTTTTTATTTTATTTTTTTGTTTCTTTCCACGTCAGCAGGCACTAGTCAACTTTTTAGTGGTCGTGAGATGAAAATGCCCACCACATCTGCTGTGATGTGATGGTAGCAAATCACTGAATATTTTCTCCCTTTAAACCTTGCCAAGATAGAAGTAAAAAAAAAAATCGCACGTCCCAATACCCAAAATAATCTATACTATATAGAACAAATAAAATGTAACTATTAACTATTCAATTTATCACTGTCGTGAAAATGAAAGATTTTGGCATTAAAAAGGACGAGGAGAACGGGTCATCAAATGCATATGGACGGGCGCTTGCCACCTTTAGTTGGTGTGGTTTACACCGGAAAAAATCAAAGCAGTCTTCAATTCCTATTTGAACTTAAAAAAACATTTCTTCATTATGTCATGGCTCACGGATTCAGTCTCCAACTTTCATAAACAATGGGTCTTCCGTCTGAGATGACGATATGTATTGCACCAAACTTAGCCAAGTTTGTCAAAACTGTGTAAATTCAATTCAATGAGATTCAGGACGATTTTCGTTTCGTGGAAAAGAAGGTCAAGACATACCATGTTAGACCTTATCGACGCTGAACCGTGTCAGATTTAGGTTTCTCTCACTGAGTTCGTGTCAAGTTTCGTTAATATCAAATGGGTTCTTAGTTTCCAACGAAAGACAACTATGTAGGTGAGGAAACGAACGCACAGTTGATACTCAACGTTGACGGCTACCGCGGATGACTTTGCGATCGTGCTGAACGCCGTTGTCAAGAGGACGATGGTCACGTGGTTACTCGAGGGACGCGAGGATGAGGACAATGCACAGTCGACGATTCAGACTTGGATAGTCTAGCTGGGAATGAAGTGTGAGAATGAGCTGTAAAATATATTTATGATTGTAATTAGCTAGAATCAAGGATTATAGTTGGCTAGTTTAAATGATATATTTTTTAAGATTCTTTTTTTTCTTTGTATATATATACACTTCTAGGTCATTATAAATTAATGAAGGAAATATATAGAAAAGTGAGGAATGTTGTTTTCTTCCTCAAAATATCTTTGTGTTAATGTGAAGGTTTCGGAGATGGCCGCGCTGATACACCGCACTAGTTATTGCCTCCCGCTCGACCCTCCGTTGTCCCATATCCCTTCACCTGCCGCTGCAAAGAGATTGCTCAATGGGAATTGCACTGGATCATTGCTGAAACACTCCGTCGCTGAAACATAATGATGCAGAATCTATTAGTGAAGCATTTCTAGACCGATTAGACAGGTAGAAGTCCAAACGAAAGGCGAAATGGTGATACGATGAGAACCAGCAAACCCAGTTGATGACATCAAATCGGGCTCAAATTCGGTCATTTGAAGCAAAACGGCGTTCTGAACAAAACTCATAGCCTTTGGCTGTGATTAACGATGGATTTTAGCAATTCGAGATCGCTTACATGGATTTTTCATTTTTTTAATAATTTTTTTGGGTTTAATTTTAAGGGCAGTTTTGCAATTTTGATATTTGATGTTTTATAATCCTAATAGGAATTGGTTTAGAGATATATAAGCTTGTTTTAGGGTTCTTTTTGAAGAACAGAACATTATCATCAATATTGAATTTCGAGATTTTTCTCTTTAAGCAAGATTTTGCTTGAAGTACTCACTAAACGCTGTGTCAGGTGGTATCAGAGCCTATAGCGACTGGCGATGGTCTTCGTGTCGATGATCAGGAGACTGGAGCCCCAACCCTTGGGGACGACACACTGCAACGTTTGGAGCAACATTTAATGGAACGCTTAGATCAACGACTCGATCAAAGTCTTCATCATTTTGAAGATCAATTTGACGAGTTAACGGATCAGTTCGAAGGTCTCGGCATTCATGTGAATCAGAATTGGTGAAACGGCAGAAGATCGGGTGCAGATCTTGCTTGTGGTGATCCTGTTGATATGCATGTTCCGGTCCGCAGTCTGAATAACCCTCTGTTTTCAGAGAGTTCAAAAAAAGAAGAAAACCATTATTTTGATGAGGAATGTGTTGATTATGGCGGCAGACATCGTCATGGAGGATTTCAAAGAGGATATAATTGGAGAGATGGAAGACGACGTTACGACGATCGTGAAGGTAATGATTTTAAATTGAAAGTCGCTATTCCTTATTTTAATGGAAGTCTGGGCCTAGAAAAATTTCTGTATTGGATTGCTAATATAGATAGATTTTTCGATTATATGGAGACCCCTAGTGAGAAAAAGGTGCGATTAGTAGCCTGAAGATTAAAGTGGGGTGCGTCTGCATGGTGGGAGAAATTGCAGAATAAGAGAGAGCAAAAAGGGAAAGAGAGAGTTTAAACTTGAACTAGAATGAGGAGGCTATTAAAGCAGGAATTCCTTTCATCGACTATGAACAGATTATGTTCTAGCGGTCTTTATCACGCCCGAACCCCTGGGACACGCCGACATCCCGCTATGGTTGTTATGATGCGACGTCCCAGGACTCGTCGCCCGACCCTTCATTTTATCTTTTAATTACGCATGCGAAACGCGAACACAACAATCCCGGACAACTAACAAATAGAGATAGTCGGAAAAACAAAAACAGTCAAACAATACTATTTTAATTTTCACTTGATTAACCCCCGAGAGTATTCTTACATGCCCACTTCGGGCGCTACCACAAAAAGCCAGCAAAAGACAAAGGCCAAGGTTAATCTACTTCATCAACAGATCGAACTCCAAAAAGCCAGCTTCCAAACACCCCGAACCAAGCTGAGTGCGTCAAAACGCTAAGGGCCTGAAAAAGGGGGTAATAACAACAATGAGACAAAAGTCCCAATAAGTTAACAGCCTAAGCCCCGCTTAGGAGGCCTACTACACGGGGTCCCTAATCAAAATAACATAACATCAACAGCATATTAATAAACAACCACGGGCATCCTTACCTCGCCTTGATACACGTTGATGAAATGCATATGTCACATACTCGAAGCATTTAACGAGATTTTCCATGCATTAATGCAATCTGATCGCGCTTGTCTCGATTATAAGGCAAAACCCGATTGGGCACGTCCCATACCATGCCTAACAGTTTCTACCCATAATCAAGCACTATGCATCACCACGTATTCCAATTATTACCCCGAGGCCACTACACATCAAGCGATCTGCAGCAAGATGGCGATCTACCGGTATAACCGACCGTCCCGCTCCGTCATCTCACGCTAAACGATCTACAAAGAAATGGCATTCCAATACGGCAACATCAAACGATCTACGATGAAGATGGTATCCCATAAGGAACATTAAGTCCGCCTCGGGCGACAAAAGGCATCCGGGTATCGGCACTCTAGATTATCCCGGGCATCCGATAAATCGGGCATCGCTCAAGCGATACACAGCAAAGACGGTTCCAACGTGTGACCACACGAGCACACAGGCATTCTCGACCAATTATTATCTTCTCAATTAGCCCATGCGTCCATGAATAATGCTCATATTAATGCCATACAACAATATCACATGGTCACACATACAACAGTCACTCAATTTCGCAAGCTTCGATGTCAAACCCGAACATCAATCACAAAGTATCACAATCATTACTTGGCATAACGATAAAAATAATTAAATGCCAAGAACTAAGAAACCTTCTTAAAAAATTTCCAATCAAAACATATTGTCACGTAAATAATTTAATACGACAATACGCCAATTTTCAAACTAGAATTCATAATTTGAAATTATAAATTTTCCGAAATAATAATAAATAAATTCGGAATGTAATTATTTAATAAAATCCGAGAATAATTTAGTTTTCCAAAATCCAAAATATTTTCTCGAATTGAAATCATTCAAATCATTTTCTAAATACGTCAATTTATATGGCAAAATCCAACATTGGCATCATAATTGACGCTAAAAATTTTCCGAAAATAATAATATTTAATTTTCGGAAATTAATTATTTAATAATAAAATAATAATATTTAATTCCGAAAATAATAAAATGATATTTAATTCGGAATTAATATATTAACTAATAAAATAATATTTAAAATTTCGAAAATAAATAATTTAATAATAATAATCAATAATACTAAACTAATTAATAACTTAAACCCTAAACACAGTTAACTAATCACTAACCCGTAATTAACATATAATCCTAACTGAACAAACATAATATAAACCTAAACACTAATTAATCTACCCTAAGCAAGTTTAACATCCTAAACGCGGGATTAGGAGTTAAATGTAGGGTGCCCCTAGTATGAGAAAAAAGGTGCAAATAAGAGAGCATGTAGGAAAGAGAGAGTCAAACTGGTGGGAGAAGTGAATGAGGAGGCAAAAAGGAATTCTTCTTTCATCGGCGGCGCTGGCGAATCGGGCTGGGCTGGTCCCGGCGGTGAGCGGCGGAGGAAAACCAGAAGCACAGCGTCGGGGGAGCCACGAAGGAGGAAGAAGAAGCAAAGGTGGGGAGGAGTAAAAGAAAGGAAAAAAAAAAAAAAAGAAAAGAAAGAAGAGAGGAAATGATGGGTTGGTGGGGTAGGTGAAGGGGAGGTCAGACGTAGGGGAGGGGAATTCAACGGAAAAGGAGGAGGAGGAGGAGGAGGAGGAGAGAGAGAGAGAGAGAGAGAGAGAGAGAGAGAGAGAGAGAGAGAGAGAAGAAAAGTCCAATCGCAATAATCGCGATCCAACGGACACGGTTTAAACCGAAAAGATCCGATGGTCCCCGAAAAATCCTAATTAATAATTTTAGGATTTGGGTAAAATTGTGTTAATAAAAACACATCACGAGAGTGGTCTACCACTCCAAATTTGTACCCGGTCAAAAATTCACTTTTAATATATCTCGGGTAATATCGAGGTTGGCGACAATAATATCGACACCGTCCAATTAAATTCATTCCGGAATTTCGAGAAATTCGACACCAAAATTTAGGCTCTAAATAACGGCCAAATTCGATCGAGTGCATTTCTAGTGAAATCTCTAATTTAAAAATTTAAAATAACCGAGAGTGATCAGTTCTCGGGTGAGATTTTACTATAAGCACACTGACCAATTACACATTTCATAAATCCCAAAAATGGGTCAAAAATCGGAATGTCATAGGTACCAACATTGCCGATGGGGGCAATCGACCGCATAAGTCCACGGTCGAATTTATGAGATTGGTGGAACGGAATAATTTATCAGAGACGGAGGAATAGCAGGTGGCCAGATATCTCAATGGTTTGAAACCCTTCATTCGAGATAAAATTGGGGTGCAATTTTTGTGAAATTTAACTGAAGCGAAGATTATGGCGATGATGGTAGAATTGATGCAGCAAGACAGGGGAAGAAGAGGCTACGAAAATTATCAAGGTAGCAATTCAAGCAGCTCCGTAGATAAGAGCAATTTTAGTAATCGCTTTAACGCAGAGCGAAATTAGGAAGATAAGGCGATAGAAAAGCGCCCTATGAACGAGCTGAGGGATAAGGGAACACAAGTATAGAAAACTGCGAACCTTAACCCTTATGCTAAACTAGCTACGATAAAGTATTATTGGTGTAATCAGCCTGATCACCGATCTAATGAATGCCCTCAGAGAAAGACTGTAAATGTATCAGCAGGAGAAAAGGAGAAAGATGGATATTGCTGTGCGCAAGATGGTGAGGATGATGATTTTGAAGATGAAGAAAAGGAGCAAGTAAATTGTGTGGTGCGCAAAATGATGTTGGCCCCAAAACAGAAAGATGATTCGCAATGCCATCAGTTATTTCGAACCGGGTGCACCATTCTAGGAAAGATCTTTGCTGTGGTTATTGATAGTGAAAGCATTGAGAATATCATTAGGAAGGAGGCAATGAAGAAGTTGGGAATACTCGTGGAAAAGCATCCTAATCCTTATACATTATGATAGATTAAATCTGAAGCGGAAAGCATTTAGGTGACTGAATGATACAAAATTCCATTCTCCATCGGTAAGTATTATGATGAGCTGTATTGTGATGTAGTAAATATGGATGTATGTCATGTGTTATTTGGGACGCCTTGGCAATTTGATGTAGATGGTTAGCATTCGGAAAGAAACAATCGATATAACCTTGTGAATGATAGAGTAAAGTATACGTTGTTGCCATTAAAGAACAAAGGAAAACAAGCTGTTGAAAATAATTTCCTTATCCTTACGAGGAAATTTGAAACTGAGATTAAGGAGACCCGACAAATTCACGTGTTGGTCGTGAAATAATCAATTGAGACCAAGGCTGAATTATAAGTGGAGGAGCAGCCTAAAGCAGTTAGGTCTTTATTAAAGGAATTTAGTGAAGTGATGCCTGAAGAGATTCCAGATGGGTTGTCGCCTATGCGCAATATTCAACACTATATATACTTAATTCCTGGTGCTAGTCTGTCTAATTTATTACATTACAGGGTGAGTTTTAAAGGGAGCGAGATTCTAAAAGAGAAGGTAGAGGAGTTGTTGCGAAAGGGGCACATTCAGAATAGCATGAGCCTATGTGCTGTTCTGGCTTTGTTGACTCCTAAGAAAGATGGAAGTTAGCGGATGTGTATAGATAGCAGAGCTATTAACAAAATAACTGTAGGTTACAAGTTTTCAATTCTGAGATTGGATGACATGCTTGATAGGTTGCACGGTACTATGTGGTTTTCAAAGTTGGATTTGAAGAATGAATACCATCAAATTCAGATTCGGCCGAAGATAAGTGGAAGACAGCTTTCAAAACAAAGGAGAGGTTGTACAAATGGTTAGTGATGCATTTCGGACTTACCAATGCTCCAAGCATTTTCATGAGGCCTATGAATCAGGTTCTGAAATCTTTTATTAACAAATTTGTTGTAATTTATTTTGATGATATCTTGATTTATACTAAGACTGAGGAGGATCATCTAATGCACTTAAGATAGGTGTTGATAGCTTTGCAGATTAATAAGTTGTATATTAATCTTAAGAAATGCAGTTTTTTAACTAATAAACTATTATTCTTGGGATTTATTATGACTGCTAAAGGAATAGAGGTAGATGAGGGGAAGGTAAAAGCAATCAGAGAGTGGCCGACTCTTAAGACAATTTCTAACGTTAGGAGTTTTCATGGGTTGGCTACTTTTTATCGGCAATTTTTAAAAAATTTTAGTACTATCGCAACCCCAATTACTGAATATATGAAGAAAGGCAAATTTTTATGAGGAGAGGAAGTTGAAATAGTTTTGCTATTTTGAAGGAGAATATATATACTGCACCTATTCTTGCTTTACTTGATTTTGATAAATTATTTAAAGTGGACTGTAATACTAGTAGAGTGGATATATGAGCTATTTTATCTCAAGAGCGTAGACTAGTTTACTATTTTAGTGAGAAGTTCAGTGATGCAAGGCAGAAATAAAGCACTTATGATAAAGAATTCTATTCTATCGTAAGGGCTTTGAAGATGTGGAAGCATTATCTGATTTGGAAAGAATTTGGCCTTTATTTTGATCACGAAGTTTTGAAATATCTAAATAGTCAGGAAGAGGATTAGCAAAGATATGCATGCGCGATAGCGTCAATTTTTGGAAATTTTTTTTTTCAAATTACAGTACAAGTCAAGTGCATAAAGTCATAGAAGGTGCATTGAGTAGGAGAGCTAGCTTGTTGATTACATTAAGCCAAGACATCTTAGGGTTCGAGCAGCTGAAAGATTGTTATGCAGATGATGATGACTTTGGGCAAATTTGGAAGTTATTCATCACTGGTCAACCTGTGCAAGAATTTTATGTGCAGGATGGTTATTTGATGCATAATAACTAGCTTTGCCTTCCTCGGACATCATTACGAGAGAAGGTAATTCATGATTTGGTACAGTTGCCTAAGCAATCGGATAAAAGTGTAGCAGCGGATCATATGGCTAAACAAATTATGGAAGTGCATCATGAAGTCAAATAGAAATTGGAGGAAGCTAATCAGAAGTATAAAGCTACAGCAGATAAACATACCCGGAAGCAAGTGTTTGCGGTAGGCGATAAGGTCATTGTTTTTTTGTAAAGAGCGCTTACCAATTGGACCTTACACTGTCAACAAGAAAATCAACGATAATGCTTATGTTATAAACTTTCCACATAGTATGGGCATATCTAACACTTTCAATGTTGCTGATTTATCACAGTTTCACGAGTCTACAGAGCCGTTATATTCATATCCTGATTTTAACTCGAGGACGAGTTCTTTTCAAGTGGAGAAGAATAATGCAAAATCTATTAGTGAAACGTTTCTAGACCGGTTAGACAAGAATAAGTCCAAACGAAGGGCGAAACGGTGATGCAACTAAAACCAGCGGACTTGGTTGACGATATCAAATCAGGCTCAAATTCGGTCATCTGAAGCGAAACGGCATTCTGAACAAAACTCACAGCTTATGGAGGTAACTAACGATGGATATTAGCAATTCAGGATCGTTTACATGGATTTTTCATTTTTTTAATAATTTTTTATGGATTTTAATTTTATGGGCAGTTTTGTAATTTTAATATTTTATGTTTTATAATCCTAGTAGGGTTTGGTTTAAGGATATATAACCTTGTTTTAGGGTTCTTTTTTGAAGAACAAAACATTATCATCAATATTGAATTTCGAGATTTTTCTCTCTAAGCAAGATTTTGCTTGAATTACTCAATGAATGTTGCGTCACATAATGATGTCAAACTCACAAGAGAGACAGAGACAGAGAGGGAGATGTTATGTACGGGTGTATGGAGGAGAGAGATGAGTATGCATCATCAACAGAAGAAGAACGAGTAGAGGAGGCGAGAGAAGTCGCGTTCTAATGCTGGAGGACTTCATGGTTCAGGATGAATCTGCGGGGCCAAACGTGACACATGAATGCAATGAGATAAGAAGAGCTCCATTCTTGATATATGTCATCCTCTTCGGACTTTTAAGACCAATCCGACATGTGAATGTGTACATCAAAGTCAATAGATGACCCCCCACATGACGACAGTTTGCTTCAGACTGCCAACATGCAACATGGTGAACTAACCTAACACCGCAAGTGTTGAAAATATGTCTCGAATTTGAGTCCATGAACAAAACCTGATATGAGATGAATTATTGTTTGTGAATGTCTTGAATCGAGCAAGTTTCGGACCTCAATTTACGTATTTTGTGGAAAAGGAAATATTCCCACGATTGAAGCAAAATTGGGTTAAAGGAAAATAATCTACTTTCCTTATTTATGCTCCAGTCGGTCAAAGAAAAGAAGAAAGGAAAGTTGACCATGCACTTTCCTCAGTTTTTCCTTTTCCTTGTTGGACTCTGCAAGAGAAAATTTGACTATGGACACGACGCTTGTATACATACATATATATATATATATATATATGGGCAGATTTGTTCTTTTGCCGCAAGATTGGCAAGTTGTTGATAAATACATGAAGTGAAGACTTCTTGAAGCACCGCTCCGTAAGTGAGTGCTTGGTTGTGAGTTCGTGATTTTATCCGTGAAATTACACCAAGAGTTCAAGTGTTCGTAGCGATTAAATCTTGTATTAAGATTAGTGTATAATTCTTTTGCGAGATTGAGAGATTATTTTGTGAGGAATTGTGGGGCTAAATACGGTGTAATTGAGGCTTGGGAAACACTTAAAGTATTTGAGTAACTCAAGTGTAATTGTAATCTCCGTTGTATTGCTTGATCTATAGTGAAAAACCCATAAATCTGGTGTTCGATCGCTTGCTTCCCCCGGAATTTGGTTATTACGATCGAACCACGAATATAAAGTCTGTTCGATCGCTTGAAGGGATTTCCACAACAACAAGAGCCCGAAAATAGACGAATCTGGTTCTTGGGAAGTTCAAGTCGTCACGAACAACGCTCAGCTGCCCGAGCTTCAAGTGACCAACCTGAAATCGCAACACGCACATATATGAAGTCTTATTTAGAAGCTTCGAAGTTGCTCATTTTCTTCTCCTTTATTGATCTGCATTTCAACGACTCTTTTGCTGTCGTACTCGTAGTCTCAAGTCTGAAAGGGTTTGCTTTTTCTCTCGGTTAGGTCGCTGATGGCAAAGATTCAACGCGCTATTTATTATGCCTCCTCTAGGAATAGAACATTCCTCCATTTTTGTCGGTTCCTAATACTATAAAAATGAAATGAGTTTTCCCGACAAAAAAAAAATTATAAAATATTTTTTGTGCATGGGATGCAATTCGGGATAATTGAATGTGGAGCAATAAATCATATTTAGGTAAAACTTTCGAAAATATTTGACACGTAAAGTTTAGCCATAGTACGTGTCAATTTGGTTTGTAAAGCATCTTGTAAGATGCATGTGATTTTATCTATTTCGAGTGTAGTATGAGTCAGTAGTGTCGGTATGGTTTTTATGAGTCAGTCACTACACTACCACTAATGAACCATTGGCCATAGTATGTGTGGTTTGTAACGCATATTGTAAGATGCACTTGACTCTGTATATTCCGAGTGTAGTATGAGTCAATAATGTGTGTGTGTGTGTGTAAGCGGCCTTATGTAGCATTAACTTGAGAGAATGTAGCTATAAGTTCAAATTATGGGTGAATACAGCCGTCTGTGTCAAATAAATTTTACATCGGTGGGGTGTGCTGCAAATATTATGGAATCTTCAAGAAAGTGATAGAAACAAAATAGTCAAAATCTACATATTTAATCAAGAATCTTACAAGGCTCTTCCAGAGAGAAGAACAAATAATATAGTTAACGGCTGTATCTTTACTCAATAAGTTAACTTTTTTTATATATTACAATCTATGGATATTTATACCTGAACAATATGTATAGGAAATGAAGTGAGATGGTCTTACCAAAAAAGTTCGCTATCACAATCTTATAAGAAAACTAGCTATTCTAGAAAATAACGAAATATCATATAGGATTCTCCGGGGGAGGTGTAACAGATGCCCTCATCAGTAATTTCCCAATCATTAGACCGGTGAACTCGTTGACCAGCTCAAATGTCCGTGTGCATGTCCCATTCAAACCCTGCCAAGAAAGATGTCAAAAAAATTGCCGTCGTTGTCACTTTGCCTTCAACGATGGAGTACCCAAAACGATCTAACATGATATAAAATTAATGACTTTTCAGTTCATCACGGTCGTGAAGCACGATCTTGGCGTATAAAAGGACGAAGAGTCCGTGTCATCAGAGGCATATGGACGAGCGCTTGCCACCGCGAGTTGATGTGGATCGCGCCGGAAACAGTCGTAGCAGTCTTCAATTCCTACTTGAACTAAAAAGCCACCGTAACGTTACGTCATCTCTCACGGGTGGAAACTTCCACACGTCAATCTCCAACTTGATAAACATTGTGCCATTCGCACGTAAGAGATGACAATATGTACAGCACATTCGCTATTCATGCGGATTACTTAGCCAAACTTAGCGAATATCGAAACTATGTAAAATGGATCCTTGGTTTCGATCAAAACACAGCTAATTAGGTGAGGGAACGAACGTACTGTTGATACTCGACGTTGACCCCTGTAGCAGACGTCTTTGCGATAGTACCGAATGCCGTTGTTGAGAGGACGATGGTTGTGCCGTTGCTCGAGGGACGTGAAGATGAGGATAGCGCTCGGTCGACGATTCGGACCTGGATGGTCTGGCTGGGAATGCACGTTCCGGAGACGGAGGCACTGATGCACCGCACGAGGTACTGCCTCCCGCAAGATGCTCCATTGTCCCATATCCCTTCACCGGAGAATCATCGATCGTCATGAAAAAATGATATTGTTTAAGATTAAGATTCATGAATTTATTTAATGATTTTAAAAGGATTACGGTAACTACACATTCAACGGTGTAAATATCTACCTTGGATTCCTATGCTCCAAAATGGTCGTATATGTGATTAAATTTATTGTCCCTAATCGAAGAATGGAATAATGAAAATAAAATAAAAGCGGGGGAAGGGAAGGGAAGGGAAGGGAAGGGAAGGGAAGGGAAGGGAGGGGCGTGATGCATAGGAAAAATCTGATTTTCGTGCTATAGTAATTAACGTGAGGGCATCTAGATTCTTTGATTTATTTCTATAAAGGATGAGCATTTATTATTCAAATATAAGTCAAACTGGATTTATATATATCATATATATTTTGAAGGCAAAAAAATTTGTCTCTCATTCTTGTTTTTTTAGCTATTAATATGATCTACTGCTTTAATTAGATGAAGTTGTCCACTTTTTTGAGAAAGAAACATAATAATCCTGCCACGTTAGGCATCGAAAAAATATGACCTTTTTTACTACACTATCCATCAAGAATTCCATGATTTATTTCTACAAATGGCAAGCATTTATTAGATGAAATGCAAGTCATAGTGAATTTATATCTACATATATGTATAGATATTTAGATGGTAAATAAATACGGCCCCTATAAAGCATATGAATTTTCGATATATTGCTTTAATTGGATGGAATTATCCTCCGTCACTTTTTTTGAGAAAATAAACATCATGATCTTGCCACTTTATGATTTCTTTTTGCTACACTAATTAACATAAGGAGTGTCCATCTAGGTTTTGTGATTTATTTCTATAAAAGACAAGCATTTACAACTAATATGCAAGTTATATCAGGTTTACATCTCTATATATATACAAGTATGTGTCTTTCAACTTCAGTAGAAGGCAGAAAACATGTCCACCAACGGCATTCCTCGCCTCCTTCTTATTGGTTGCTGCCGACCATGCTGTCGTCATGGTATACATTTATTTTTCTTCATATTTTGTTTGGCAGGGATCTCATTTGCGTATCATTTTTTTATTTTTGTTTTCCTGAGAGTTACTGTGCACCATTTCCTAAATGATGCTGTATATGTTTGGTCCCAGCAAATAGTATTCTCGATTTTATTGCATAATAACATTAGCCGCTAACAATACACGCACAATTGTAGTGCAGCAGAGATTAAGGTTGCTTGATTGTTTCTAATGTGCCGTAACAGGGCACAAAAATAGTTGGCCGGAGCTGGTGGGACAAGATGCAGACAAGGCGAAGGCAATCATCGAGAAAGACAATCCGTGGATGAAGGTTGTGCCATTACCGGCGAGATCTGTGAGGCCGGATTACTCTTGCTGCGATCGGGTTTATCTTTTGGTTGATGAGAACGGAAATGTAACTGAAGTGCCCATCGCTGGATAGTAGGCAATGGTGTGAATTGAAGTGTCAACTCTTCTTCTCATAATAATAAGAATAAAATTGGTGAAGTTTTCATTTTAGTTTTGTTTTTGGGTTGAAAAAAAGTCTCATTGCTTAAAAAGATATGTAGGATATACATGGACTTCGTAGGAAAGCAAAATAAAACAAAAAAAAAAATTCAAAATACTGCAAAATAAAGCCAAACCCAAAAAACAACGGTGATCAACAAGCACCAATAGGGTTAAGTATACACTCGTTCCACCAGAATGGATTTGTCAAGCAAAAATAATTGAGGTAATCGGTGGCTCTCATATCTTCTTTAGTCTTGAGTGCTTCCTTCTCCAGTAACTGCTGTGTTGTCAATTGGCGATGCACGTCTAGGTTTGGCTTCCTCTACACCGTCGCTTTGTTCAAACGCAGATCTAACATTTGGAAGAGAAAATCGCCGTGGTTCGATGAGACGCCATAAGGCAGAGGACCTATGTCACGCCCCGCACTCCTCGGCGCGCCACATCCCTCGTAGAGGTCGATTCGTGTGCGACGCCCCAAGATGCGACGCCGACCCAACACCCAAACGACAGAGAACAAAGCACAACGGAAATAACAAACACCCAACAGTAATTCACATAACCAAGGGTAGCTGCACAACCATCAATAAAAACAATTACACACTTGCATTGCTAGGGAGAACCTTTACAATACTCATATACATCATGAACCTCAAAAATCAAAAGCGGTCGATGGCCACTACTATCAAAAAGGGTAAGTGGCTTGGATGGTTAGGGCTCGCCAATTCTCCATCGAGACACCAAGGGTCCACATTCCCGGCATCAGGTACACCGACTCCTCCCGGTCTATCCAGCAAGAAATCCCAAAACGAACCGGTACGGTCGATATCTCAAGGCCGGGGGTCTGAAAAATTGATTTTCAACAACCGTGAGAATAAATCTCAGCGAGTAATTCCCTAAACCTAAATTAGGCTAACGTGCACCTCTTGACAAGCGCTAACAACACAAAATACACACATAACTGACTCAAGCCATCGGGCCTAAATCTAATCTTACTGACCCTGCAGGTTAGACATAAAATCAACAATAGTAGTCACGCGACAGAATTTAATCACAGCACATACATGCGCATTTCTATGTCACAACGCATGTTATGCATATGCTAATGTTCGCACTCATGCTCATGCTTCATCAATGTATTATCGCACACTTGCACACTAGCACTCAGCCATTTCTCAATTTCTCCTCCGACTCGCATTAAACGCATCAGGTCCGACCCGCGTAAAATGCATCAGGTCTATCACTTCGAGATTGATCTCTGGCCCGCGTAAAACACATCAGGCTCATGACACATTACCCGCGCAAAACGCATCAGGTTGGTCATCTTCCGGTAACCCGGGCATCGTCCCGGGTACACACGCCTCAGGACGGGTTCACTACCCCGCGTAAAACGCATCAGGGTTTATTGTGATCACACATTCACAAGCACCAATTTTATCTGAACCCCGCGTAAAACGCATCAGGGCATTTTAGGTGATCACAATGCATATGTCATTCGGGCACGCTCGTACATGCACATGTCGTATCAATGCATGAGATGCACATTCATAGTCATGAAATTCACACTTGGGCATTCACAATTTTCACTTTGGGCGATCAATAGTACAACACCATTCAATCAATTACAGTACACTATGCCCAATCTACATTTCAACATGCCCAACCAACATATAAGCAAGACCATGGAATCAATTCAAGCACTCATGCACGGTACACAATTCACAAGCATAGATCACACAACTAGTCCATCACGAATCCACAGAAATCGAGGTCCATCAAGTTACTCCCTTCCTCAAGGCATTGGACATGTGTCACGACACCCCAAAATCACTTGCAATTAGGGACAATTCAGTCGCTAGTTCGGTCACTCCATCGTTCCCGGCACTTACACTCCCAACCTCGAATTAATCGCGCTTGGTCCAACTAGCCCCAAAGTGGACAGCCACTAAACCGATCACGCTGGGCCATTTAATGATCTCAAAATGTTCCATTAGACTCCCAAGACACTATCGTAATCAGCCACCAAAATACCACAAAGAGCGCGCACTAGACTCCACGTTTTAGACCCGAATCTCGCCAAAATTGGGCAATTCCAAACCGATTCTGTTCAGCCAATGCACAGCATCTCTCGGGCCATTAAACTTCCTCCAAATCATCACACTAGACCACCAAATAGGCCACGACACCAGCCCCTAACCATCTCCACAACCTAACCCCTAAATTACCCTAATTTAACCCCTAAACTTGTCTAGAAATGCACAAGGGCCTAACTAGGGCTTAGGGTCGAACTTACCGAGTGTCCTAAGCTTCAAACCGAGTCGAACACGAGGCGACAGGGGCAGCGGCGGTCCTTCGCCGGAACACTGACTGCGGTGGCGGCTCCGGCGAACGGCGAGAGCTTAAGCGGAGGGGCGGCTGGTCGCGGTTGAGGGTGAGGGTGAGAGAGAGAAAGGCGGGCAAGTGGTGGTGGTGAGGCGAGGGGGGAAGCGGCAGCTCCGGCGAGCGGCGGCGGCAGCACACCGGCGACGGCGAGAGAGAGGGAGGGAGAAACCGAGGAGAGTGAGAGGGAGAAGGAAGGAATGATGGCTGTGAGTGGAGGTCACCGGTTGAGGTGCGGAGGGATAGGGCTTTACCGACGGTATCGGCGACTGCTGGGCGGCGTATGGGATGGGCGCGCCGGCTGGCGGTGGCGGCAAGCGACGTGGCACAAGGACCGAGGGCGGCCGGGCGGCGAGCCCAGCAGTGGGCTGAAAGCGAAGCTATGTGGAGACGCCCACGTAAGTGGGTTTGGAGCAATGAGGACATCCACGGCGACGTGCCGTGCTACCGGGCCACGGGCGCAGGGTATAGCGGCGACGGCCAGTCGCCGCGCGCGAGAGGGAGAGGAAGGAAGCGGGGCGGGCAGCGGTCGTGCCGAGGTGCAGGGCGCTGCCAGATTTGGCGCGGAGCGGGCGGTCGTAGCGCACGAAAGCGGTTGAATGGGGCTGATCATGGGGGAGCAGTAAGCTTGCAGAGACTAGTCGGGGGGGGGAAAAGGAGAAGGAAGAGAAGAAGAAGAAAAGGAAAAAGAAAAAGAAGAAAAGAAAAGAGAGGAGAGAGAGGGGGAAGACGGAAGTGGGTGTGCAGAGGGATGGGGGATGGGACGTGCGCGAAGGGAGAGAAACGCACGTGAGGAAGAGAGAGAGAGAGAGAGGGGGAGGAATTAAAAAAAAATACTCATTCAAATATTAAACGCAAACCGAGGGTCCAAATTAAAAACCGAAAATGGTCTGCTGGTCCAAAATAGGCCTCGCACATAAAAAGGGACAAAGGCCAAATTAATGAAACCAAATTTTAACGAGGGAGGTCTACTAATCCAAATTCACTCTTGGTCAAAAACTCCCATTTTTTCATTATTCCTGACAATCTCGATACTGGCTACATTAATGTCGACACCGTCCAATTTATTTCGTCCTGAAATTTCCAAAAATCGATTGCCAAGTTCGGGGTCTAAATAACGACAAAAATTCGATCGAGTGCGATTCTAGCGAAATCTCTAATTTAAAATAATAACCGAGAGTGATTAGTTCTCGAGCGAGATTTTACTATAAGCACACTGACAAATTACGCGTTTTATAAATCCCAAAAATGAGTCAAAATTCGGAATGTCACAACCTATATATTGATAGTGTCGAGGACCTATATATTAAACTCCTAGATCTAGATTGAGAGAGGATAGCTCCCGAATTTAGAAATAGATTGGGTGAGTTCAAACTCCCGATAGATCGAAAAAAGAGAGTTCATAGATCTAGATCGGGAGAAAAGAAAACACAAGCAAAGAATAAAGAAAACACAAACAAAATCAACAAGAGAGGAAGGTGAGGCTGTTGACACTTAATTTTCAGTCGACGCGTTGTTCAGGTTAAAATTTTGACGTTAGTGTTTCTAGTCGCGACATAACTCGATTCTCAACCAAAAAGAGTCATTTAGCATTTGAATTTGCATTAGCCATTCAATTTCTAGCTTTTTGCATTTTAATTTCAAAAAGTAATTTCATTGACTTTTGAGTTGACTTTTGCTCAAACTTTAATCGAAAAGTCAATCCTAAATCAAGATTTGGTTTCTTTTTTGTGTAGAAAACTTCAAAATAATGTCAATTTCAGATTTGCATTATCAATTTTCAAAAAACGCAAAGTTTGACCCATTAATTGACTTTTGCCAACACTTTGTCAAAAAAATTTAAAACCCCAAATCAACTCCTTTCTACCTTCATTTCACTTTGCCATCGTCAATTTTACAAAAATCGATTTAAAATCAACTTTTCCCCAATTTAAGGAATTTGGTTGAGATCGGCCAAAAATGAAATTACTTCATTTATAGTCATATTTTAGGATAGTTTCCTTCACGAAATTTGATATAAAGGTCGTCTTACATTCAATTTTCAAATCAATTTTAGAACTCCAAGGCAAGGGTGAAAATCTACAATTTGAGCCCTAATTAGGGGTTCTGATCTATTCTTCTTGATTTGTATAAATAAACCATGGATAAGCCTAATTTCTTATATGCAACTTAAATCCAAAATCAATTTTGGAAATTTTACGTGAATTTGAGTTAATTTGATCAATCAAGCTAGCCAGTGACTTGCAAACCAAGCTAGATTGATCCAATTGAGGTAATTCAACTTTTGAGATTTTAAGCCGAATTTCACCATTCACGAGCGTCGTACTCCTACCGACAACCCCCAAACCAACACGTACCATATTTTAATCACCAATATGCACAATTTCGGCCACAGAATGAACAGTAATTTGGTCACAACAGAAAATCACCATAACAACACATTTAGGCCCGTTTTTCACGCAATAAGCTACAATAATCACTTGGAATCATTTCGATTACCTAACCCATCAATTCTAACCTCAATTCCACCTCAAAAACTATCACGATTCCATCCAAACCACTTAGCCAAATCAGTTCAACCATTAATCCACGATTAACCCCTAAAATTCGCTAAAACGGTCCCGAACTAACCCGAAAATACCTGCTATCCTAGGCGAGGGTTAGGATATTACTTACTTGTGATTCCTATGCGAAATCGAGGCCTCAATGGTGGCTGGACAGAGAGCGAACAGCAGCAGCAGTGGTGACAAATAGTAAGGGTTACCGATGACTCGTTGACGGTCACGAGTGACGGCGAGAGGCGGTGATTGGCTGCTAGCTTTCTTGGCTAAGCTGGGTTGAGATGGGGCTGGTGAGTGTGTTTCGATGAGGGGAAAAACAGGGGAGAGAGAGACGGTGAGGCGATGGTGCGGCAAGGACGTGGCTTCACAGGCGGACGACGGTGATCTGGCTCGGCGGTTGCATGGTGGCGATGGGTGTGGCTAGCTGGGCACTTCACGGTGGGAGGAGGAGGAGGCTTGGCTGGGAGGGAGAGTGAAGGAGAGAGATTGGCGTGAGTGAGAGAGAGTGAGAGGGAGATAGAGAAAATGAGAGAAATAGGCTAAAGAGGCAATAATTGGTGTCACTCTTAGGAAATGACCATCCTACCCTGCTCACTAATTTCAAATTGATTGCCACGATTTGATCTTATCCTAAGATCAACGGTCTAGATTAATCCTTGCCAAAAAAATATCCAGGGGCAAAATTGGAATTTCACAAAATTTCCAAGGGCAAAATTGTCCAAAATTTTTTATCTCCAATGTAGGTGTGAAATGACCAAAATACCCATCTCCCATTATACTTGGCCTTAACAAAATCTCAGGGGGTAAAACGATCATTTTCCATTTCTCGCCAGAATTCGAATTTTCTGAAGAATTCGAACAAATCTGAGGTTGACCGAGCTAATAACAACATCGTCCAATTATCCTGTCATGACCTTCATAATTTCCAAGACCTAAACTTAGTTTCTAATTAATGATTAAATTTAGTTTACATAACTTGAGCGTATCTCGAACTAATGGGTAGCTTTTGAGGAAATTTACACATTTGACCCGTGGCCGATACTGAATCAAGCCACGTTTAAGTTCACTCAGGTCGTGACGACCTCAACTGTCACTTAATCGTGAGGATCGATCGCTAGTTTCGACGGGCATGATCGTTTGGTATAGGTTTGGGGTCTTTCGTCAATTCATCTCGTGATCGAGCGGAATCACACGCGATCCATTAATGTGACAGTGGTGAATTGATCCTTAACTATCCTTGGATCGGCCCATATTGGCTTAAAATGTCACCTTGATAATTTTCATGGTCGAAAGTCGATTCACGATTGAGTTTCTTTAGTCGTGTGAATTTAAATCCCTAATTAGCCATTCCCTATTGATTAGTATCCTATGAGTGATCAGTTATGGGCGAGATCTAACTACAAGCACATCCATAAATCATCCATTTCATAAATTTCAAGTGGGTTGGATTTTCAGAACGTCACAGCATTGTTAGATGAGGTTACAAAATCCTAGTTAATTGAGTTATTAAGAAAGCATAGAGATTGCTTCGCATGGGATTATCATGAAATGTCAGGATTAGGACAAGACGTGATTGAGCATAGATTGCCAATTAAGAAAGGATTTTGACCACACGAACAACCACCAAGAAGGCTTGCACTAGAAATTGTGCAGAAGATCAAAGAGGAAGTTGAACGCTTGTTGGCAGCAGGTTTTATTAGGACTGCAAGATATGTCGAGTGGTTATCAAATGTCGTGCTAGTTAAAAACAAGAATGGGAAGTTAAGGGTGTGTATAGATTTTCGTGATTTAAATGTAGCAACCCCAAAAAATGAGTATCAAATGCCAATGGCAGATATGTTAATTAACTCGGCATCTGGGAATGAGATTATATCATTAATGGACGGTCATTCGGGTTACAATCAGATATTTATATCAAAGGAAGATGTTCATAAAACAGCATTTCGATGTCTAGGAGCTATTGGGACGTTTGAATGGTTGGTGATGCCATTCGGATTAAAAAATCCCGGAGCAACTTATTAGAGGGCTATGAATTTTGTCTTCCTCAATATGATTGAGGATTTCATGGAAGTTTACATCGACGACATTATCATCAAATCAGACTAGGTAAGTCATCTAACTTATCATGAGCGTGCTTTTATAAGGATACAGAAATTTAAATTGAAAATGAATCCTTTTAAATGTGCTTTCGGGATAAGGGTTGGCAACTTTCTAGGGTTTATGGTTAATTAGAGGGCAATAGAAATAGATAAGAATAAAACTAAAGCTATTCTAGAATTGCCATCACCTATAAGTAAGAAATAATTGTAGATGATCATAGGTAAGATAAATTTCTTGTATCGATTTATTGCTAATCTGTCAGGTAAGATAGAAATATTCTTTCCATTGCTTAAGTGTAAGAATCAAGATCAATTCGTTTGGGGGAAAGAGCATCATCATGCTTTTGAGCAAATTAAAAAATATTTGATCAGTTCACCAATTTTGATGCCGCCTAAGCTAGGTAGACTGTTGAAGTTTTATTTGTCGGCAACTAATAATACCATTAGAAGTATGTTGGCACAGGAAAATGATAATGGAAAAGAGCAAGCAATATATTATCTCAGCCGCATGTTGAATGATGCAGAAAAAATATGTACTCTGGTGTAGAAATAATGCTTGTCATTGTACTTCGCTTGTAGAAAATTACATCATTATATGTTGTCGACAATAGTTCAGGTAATTTGTAAGACGGATATTATTAAACATATATTAACTCGCTCGATTATCAAAGGAAGAATTGCCAAGTAGGCCTTCGCTTTGTCCGAAATACATTTGATATACGTGCCGCTTAAAACAGTTAAAGGTCAGGTGGTAGCCGACTTTATTGCAGAATATCCATGTGTACATCTGGAAGAGGATAATGTCGAGGGATCAATCCAAGTGGTACCATGGACATTGTATTTTGATGGATCAAGTACGACAACAACATCTGGCATTGGGGTCTTAATCGTATCCCCTCAAGGACATCGAACAAAATTTGTGTCGACTTGATTTTGATTGTTCCAATAATCAAGCAGAATATGAAGCGTTAATTGTTGGCCTTAATATATTAGCTGACATGAACGTTAAGTTTGTAAAAGTAAAAGGGGATTCCCAATTAGTGATCATTTAGTTATCGGGAAATTACCAATGCCTCAATGAGAATATTATTTGATACTTCGTTATAGTGGAAGTTTTATTAAACAAGTTCTTTGATTATGAACTGGAGCATATAAAAAGAAATGATGATGCGGAAGCCAATGAGTTAGCTCAAATGGAATCTGGATATAAAATATCAAAAAAATTAGCGAGATTTATTGTTACACAAACAAAAACTTTGCCATCGATAGACAATTGAATTGTGATGATACCGTCCAATAGGGAGCATATCGATGTCGTTGAAGAAGATTAGAGAAAACCTTTTATTCAATATCTAGAGAACCCAATTTCTAATGATAAATCATTTAAGAAGCAAGTGCTAAAATACCTGTTATTGGATGGAGAATTATATCGGAAGACAGTCGATGATGTTTTGCTTAGATGTTTAAGTAAAAGGGAGTCGGTTATAGCAATGGCGGAGGTACATGAAGGAATATGCGGTGCACATCAAGCGAGTATAAAAATGAAATGGTTGTTAAGGCGCCATGGTTACTTTTGGCCAGCAATGACTCAAGATTATATTGATTATGCTAAAGGGTGTGAGACATGCAAAAAACATGGACCACTGCAACATGTGCCTACGGCAATTATATAACCCATTATCAAATCGTGGCCATTTTGAGGATAGGCAATGGATATAATTGGAAAAATATATCCTCCATCATCTAAAAAAACATAATTTCATATTGGTTGCTATAGATTATTTCACCAAGTGGGTCGAGGCTGCCTCGTATAAGAACATTACTTAGAAAGTAATAAAGGAGCTTATAGAGGAAAGAATTATTCATCGATATGGAATACCAGAGACAGTAATGGCAGATCAAGGTACTGTATTTACTGGTCAGGAAGTTTTGGGGTTTACTGTATCCAAGGGGATCAAGATGCTTCATTCAACTTCTTACTATGCTTAGGCACTTTGTACCAAACACGCGGTAAGTACTTTAACTAAGGAATTTATACCACCACAAGTCCCGGGTGAATGGTGAATCTCGACCAATCTAATAAGTATTTGAATGAAGCATAATTTCTGTTCTTGTGGGTTATTACATTGTACTAGAAACAAGGATTTTAAAAGACAATAGTTAAATTGTTTAATCTTGACTAGTTTTCTGTAAATATAAATTGAAATTAATTTATAAAAACATTTAACCTACTTAGGACAATAAGTAATTTTACGTCATTAACAAGAATTGATATTTACAAATGATCGAGCCACTGCCTTCTGTGAAACAAACACTTGTTTTCACGGACAAGCTTACATTATTGTACCCTTAAATCCTAAACCCTAAACGGGTCCTTGAGTTGGCAGTAACATGGCGGTAATAGATGTAGAGCACATTGGACTTACTCACTTTGTATATTGTCCCCCCAGCATAAACTGACTTTGGTATCGTAGGGTCCGTAATAGACCACAATCCAAATACTTTTCTTTGTCAGTTTTGCGCTGGTCCACAGCTCTTTACGTCCACAACCACCAATTTCGGACACGCCGGACTCCAACAACAGCTGGTTATACATACATGCACAAGTGGACAACTTTGTTTCAAGAGACTCTTGAACCTTTCTTCAGAACTGTAGCTTGACTGGTCTTTGGTGAAACCGTACGCACTGCAAAAAGCCCGGTGCTTACCTTCAATACCAACCCAAATCGTTGACCCTGCACATCATTCTATAATACAAGAAAATGACAGAATCGCTACACCTCATGATCATTGCCACGAAATCTGGTGCACCAGCTAACGAAAGAACACGGGACTTCATTACTTTTTTGTACTTTTTAGCTGCTGCGCGTTCATGGGACTGCAGAATTCAATCTTCTTCTCGTAATGCGAGGCTTCAATCATGCCTACAGTTCTTGCCTATTTGGACTGTCATGTGCTCATCAATTGATGGCCCCAATGATACACTCCTGAGATTCTAACTAACCAAATAAGAAATACTTGATTTGATTCCCCTGTGTTAAGTCAACGTGTCACATGATATCTAATGATATTGTTATGAGAGAGAGAGAGAGAGGCAAGTGCGACCACCAAGGATGCAATGGGATGGTTTCAGTTTGCATATCCCAAACTTATTAGTTTGCATATTACGAAAAAATATAGAAACACCCGACATCAAACAAAAGCAAGAAAGAACTTTGTCTAAAGTACGTGCCCACCACTTCACCATGCAGCTTGCCTTTCTTCTTGCGTTCTGATTGGGGTGATGTGGTCAAGGGTGATGGGGAGTGTCATTATCTTATTGCAACTTCCAAAGACTAGCCCAACTACAATACATGTTCACACCTCGTTTCCATGATATGCAAATTCAAATGTCTTTATCATTTGACTTTGGAAGGGTTTCTCCGAAATTTTTGGAGCTTTTTATACATGAACTTAAATTCCATGACACATCATTTTCACGCTTCAACCCCACAAGCAGCGACTGCGAGGCGGATATTGCATACAAGTGTATAAATTCACAATAGACCCACAAGATAAACGATATGACATATAACTTCAACATATGAGCAAAAATCAAGATAAGTGCAGTAAAAATTGTTTATTAAGTTCATCACTAATGCTGGAAATGCTGTTTTAGTATGTTTAGAGGTTCGGATATCATAATACATACTTGTTCAAGATGATTTGTGCAGTTATCGATGCTTGTGATCCTTTTCCGATTCAAAGTAAACCTTCCAAATCCATCACTACAGACCATCAAGTTGGCATGTGATTAGTGCTCGCACTCACAAGGATGACTTTGATCATCCATTGTGTGAAATCATGAGATCATATAAGAGGAGGGATGAAACATAATCGATGATGTTAGTTGTTGAGAGTAATGAGATCCTCTACCTCATTGATATCTCCATTCAATATCTCAACCATCCAAACCATTGACCTATGCGGATAAGGGTAGTTATGACAATTTTAACTAATGTACCAATGGCCACCAATAGAGGTGAGTGGGTTAAAGGATGCCAACTTGCAGCGTTACTACACATATACGGTGTCTAATTTGGGAGCATATACTAAACGGTATTACATGTACTAAACCAGATTTGGACTGGTAAGTCTCGTTGGACACATTAAATTGAACATTCCAAATTCAGTTAAGTTTATGTAGCACAATCACCAAATAATTTCTGCTATCTTAAATACAAAATAGAAAGTACCAGCAAATTAGAAGTGGTCCTATCCTTCCCGACGGTCAAGGACAAGAAGGGGTTTGTAGATTAAAATCGAATTTGTTGACCCAATTAGTTGTCAACTAAGAATAAAGTTAAAAAAGTAGCATCTCAGATAGTATTCACTAGCAAATCCGTGTGGATGAATATCATCTTGGTCATCCAGCAGTCGCCGATAAATGTGAAAAGAACCAAGGAGGGCGAATACTGTCAGGTGCACAATTGATTATGTTCATTAAGATACGTTTAGACAATTTTTTCTTGACTTCAAAAGGGAAGATTGACTTTGCATCACCTAAACTGGATCAAAACTCAGATTAGATTTATTAGAACAAGCTAGCCAACTTCGAGTGCGTTTGTTTCGCGGAAAATGAATGATTTGAAAAACATATTGTTGAAAATGATCGTTTGTATCGTCTACAAAAATGAATGAATGATAATATTTTAATCGTTCACAAAAGTGTTTATACATAAATTGTTGTCGATATGAAAATATTTTGGGCTAATACAACTAAAAATCTCAAACTAGTATACCGGTGCCATATTTATCCAAAACTAATTTTTGTATCACAAAAACTCCCGAATTGGTGCGTTGTGCAATATTTAATCCAAATTGGTTCACCCTTGCCACTTTTACCCTAAACTAATTTTTGGATTACAAAAAATCCCAAACTAATACATCCATGTCACATTTATCCCAAAAAATCTCAGATTTACCATAGTTTGGGATAAATTTGATATAGGTGTATCAATTTGGGATTTTTGGTGATATTAACTTAAATAATTTTCATTGACTAATTAATTATTTCAAGTAATACAGACAATCATTTTAAGAAAATATTTTTCAAATCATTCATTTTCGCAAAATAAAGTAGCTTTCATATCGATATCTTTCTCGCCTCAAAGTTCATGACAATTGAGAGAGAGAGAGAGAGAGAGAGAGAGAGAGAGAGAGAGAGAGAGAGAGAGAGAGAGAGAGAGAGAGAGAGAGAGAGAGAGAGAGAGAGAGAGAGTTTTGGTCTGATGAAAATGACTATCCATAAATTCCTCTCGGGCATACACAACACAGGAAAAAAGGAAACGAAAAACAAAGATGTCGACCGCCAGAAGAAAGTTTCTTTTTTGTTTTTAATGGGAGAAAGTATTTAGTGAGTGTGTTTTATGTATTAAAAATCACCTCGACCATTAGATAGAGTAGGTCCCATATGGCTCTTACTATTTAAATAAAGAGAAATTAGAGTATACATCTCGGTGTCAAAAGAATTACACAAGCGGCTTATACGCCATTGATTTTGAGAGAATGTAACTCTAATTCTCATATCAAAAGTGAATAGAACCCTTATAAACTCTGTACAAATTGTGTATGCTCTACTAATTTTTAGTACATGTAAAAGATGCACTAAGTAATTTCCAAATTATTAGACTAGTGAACTCATTGAGTAGCTCAAATGTGTACGTTCTACGAGAAAATATTCATTGGTTTGTCACCACCATGTCAGCTGCTCCATGTGGTGTATTTTTTTTTTTCATATCCACTTAAAAATTGACACAAATCTTGAATTAAATTTAAAAAATTGATGTGAAATTTCTGGAATTTCTGTCTGGCTTCATCTTCCATGGCTACCCGCTTGACCTCGGACAATTCGCCATGGCTGGGACGCTTGCTGACTCTCCAAATTTGGCCGTCGGCGATGCTCATCCAGGGGATGCTGCTTCTTGTCTAGATTTGGTCGTTAATGGTGCTCGCAACCTTGCTCCACCATAGCCGGTGAAGCTACTGGCTCTCCAAATCTGGCCACCGGTGTTCCTCGTCCCAGAGACGCTGCTGGGGAGTTGTAAAAGTTATTTCGTCTCCTTAATTCACTGTTGAATCCGCAATTTCCACTGTTTGTTTCCCGTCGAATATGCAACTTTTAACGCTCTCTCTCAAGTTAACCTCTAACTGCGGACATGGCTAGCGTGGCTAAGATTGACGGCGAATATGTTGCTTGCGGCCATGGAGGAGCAACGACGGAGGCAAAACTCAAGATGCAAATCCAGATCTGGAGGAGCACGACGAAGGGTTGGGTAGGCCTAGGTCTGTGAATGAGCTACGGTGGTCGGATTTGTCGCTTGTGGCCATGAAGGAGCATAACACGGAGGCACAACTCAAGATGTAAATCTAGATAGGGACGACTCCATATCCAAATCTGGATGAGCAACAACGAAGAGGTGGCTCAGGCCAGCCACAACAACGCCGGAAAGGGTGGCTCGGCTTGGACGCAAAGGACAAGACACCGGCAACTCCACTTATGGCGACGATGAGGGGCCATTGCATCCAAGCACAAAAACTCCATGGCTGAACTAGGCTTTTTTTTATTTTATTTTTTTGTTTCATTCCACATCAGCAGGCACTAGTCAACTTTTTGGCGGTTGTGAGATGAAAATGCCCACCACATCTGCTGTGATGTGATGGTAGCAAATCACTGAATATTTTCTCCCTTTAAACCTTGCCAAGATAGAAGTAAAAAAAAATCGCACGTCGTTGTCACTTTGCCTTTACCGTCCTAATACCCAAAATAATCTATACTAAATAGAACAAATAAAATGTAACTATTAACTATTCAATTCATCACTGTCGTGAAAATGAAAGATTTTGGCATTAAAAAGGACGAGGAGAACGGGTCATCAAACGCATATGGACGAGCGCTTGCCACCTTTAGTTGGTGTGGTTTACAACGGAAAAAATCAAAGCAGTCTTCAATTCCTATTTGAACTTAAAAAAACCATTTCTTCATTATGTCATGGCTCACGGATTCAGTCTCCAACTTTGATAAACAATGGGTCTTCCGTCTGAGATGACGATATGTATTGCACCAAATTTAGCCAAGTTTGTCAAAACTGTGTAAATTCAGTTCAATGAGATTCAGGACGATTTCCATTTCGTGGAAAAAAAGGTCAAGACATACCATGTTAGAGTTTATCGACGCTGAACCGTGTCAGATTCAGGTTTCTCTCACTGAGTTCGTGTCAAGTTTCGTTAATATCAAATGGGTTCGTAGTTTCCATCGAAAGACAACTATGTAGGTGAGGAAACGAACGCACAGTTGATACTCAACATTGACGGCTGCCGCGGATGACTTTGCGATCGTGCTGAGCGCCGTTGTCAAGAGGACGATGGTCACGTGGTTACTCGAGGGACGCAAGGATGAGGACAACGCACAGTCGACGATTTGGACTTGGATAGTCTGGCTAGGAATGAAGTGTGAGAATGAGCTGTAAATATATATTTATGATTGTAATTAGCTAGAATCAAGGATTATAGTTAGCTAGTTTAGAGGATATATTTTTTAAGATTCTTTTTTTTCTTTGTATATATATACGCCTCTAGGTCATTATAAATTAATGAAGAAAATATATACAAAAGTGAGGAATGTTGTTTTCTTCCTCGAAATATCTTTGTGTTATCATGAAGGTTTCGGAGATGGCCGCGCTGATACACCGCACTAGTTACTGCCTCCCGCACGACTCTCCGTTGTCCCATATCCCTTCACCTGCCGCTGCAAAGAGGTTGCTCAATGGGAACTGCATTGGATCATTGCCGAAACACTCAGTCACTGAAACATAATGATGTAGAATCTATTAGTGAAGCATTTCTAGATCGATTGGACAGGTAGAAGTCCAAACGAAGGGCGAAATGGTGATGCGACGAGAACCAGCAGACCCAGTTGACAACATTGAATCGAGCTCAAATTCAGTCGTTTGAAGCGAAATGGCATTCTGAACAAAAACTCATAACCTTTGGCTGTGATTAACAATGTATTTTAGCAATTCGGGATTGTTTACATGGGTTTTTCATTTTTTTAATAATTTTTTATGGGTTTTAATTTTAAGGTCTGTTTTGTAATTTTGATATTTGATGTTTTATAATCCTAGTAGGGTTTAGTTTAGGGATATATAAACTTGTTTTAGGATTCTTTTTGGAGAACAGAACATTATCATCAATATTGAATTTCGAGATTTTTCTCTCTAAGCAAGGTTTTGCTTGAATTACTTGCTAAACGCTGCGTCAGGTGGTATCAGAGCCTATGGCGACTGGCGGTGGTCTTCGTGACGATGATCAAGAGACTGGAGCCCCAACCCTTGGGGACGACGCGCTGCAACGTTTGGAGCGATGTTTAACGGAACGCTTAGATCAATGACTCGATCAAAGTTTTCATCATTTCGAAGAACAATTTGACAAGTTAATGGATCAGTTCGAAGGTCTCGGCGTTGATGTGAATCGGAATTGGCGAAACGGCAGAAGACCTGGTGCAAATCTTGCTCGTGGTGATCCTGTTGATATGCCTGTTCTTGTCCGCAGGCTGAATAACCCTCTGTTTTCAGAGAGTTCGAAAAAAGAAGAAAACCATTATTTTGATGAGGAACGTGTTGATTATGGCGGCAGACATCGTCATGGAGGATTTCAAAGAGGATATAATAGGAGAGATGGAAGACAACGTTACAACAATCATGAAGGTAATGACTTTAAATTGAAAGTCGATATTCCTTATTTTAATGGAAGTCTAGGCATAGAAGAATTTCTAGATTGGATTGCTGATATAGATAGATTTTTCTATTATATGGAGACTCCTAGTGAGAAAAAGGTGCGATTAGTAGCCTGTAGATTAAAGTGGGGTGCGTCTGTATGGTGGAAGAGATTGCAAAATAAGAGAGAGCGAAAAGGGAAAGAGAGAGTTTAAACTTGGACTAGAATGAGGAGGCTATTGAAGCAGGAATTCTTTTCACCCGACTATGAACAGATTATGTTCCAACAGTACCAACATTGCCAGTAGGGCAATCAGACTGTGCATGAGTATACAGCCGAATTTATGAGATTGGCGGAGCAGAATAATTTATCAGAGACGGAGGGACACCAGGTGGCCAGATATCTCCATTGTTTTAAACCCTTCATTCAAGATAAAATTGGGGTGCAATTTTTGCGAAATTTAACTGAAGCAAAGATTATGGTGATGATGGCAGAATTGATGCAGCAAGACAGGGGAAGAAGAGGTTACGACAATTATCGAGATAGCAGTTCGAGCAGTTCGGTAGAGAAGAGCAGTTTTAGTAATCGCTTTAACGCAGAGCGAAATCAGAAAGATAAGGCGGTAGAAAAGCGCCCTATAAACGAGCCGAGGGATAAGGGAACACAAGCATAGAAAACTGCGAACCTTAACCTTTATGCTAAACCAGCTACGATAAAGTATTACAGGTGTAATCAGCCTAGTCACCGATCTAATGAATGCCCTCAGAGAAAGACCGTAAACGTAGCAGCGAGAGAAAAGGAGAAAGATGGATATTGCTGTGCGCAGGATGATGAGGACGATGATTTTGAAGATGAAGAAAAGGAGCAAATAAATTGTGTGGTGCGCAGAATGATGTTGGCCCCAAAACAGGAAGATGATTCGCAGCGCCATCAGTTATTTCGAACCAAGTGCACCATTCTGGGAAAGATCTTTGCTGTGGTTATTGATAATGAAAGCATAGAGAATATCATTAGGAAGGAGGCAGTGAAGAAGTTGGGAATACCCGTGGAGAAGCATCCTAATCCCTATACATTATGATGGATTAAATCTGAAGCGGAAAGCATTTAGATGACTGAACGATATAAAATTCCATTCTCCATTGATAAGTATCACGATGAGCTCTATTGTGATGTAGTAGACACGGATGTATGTCATGTGTTATTTGGGAGGCCGTGGAAATTTGATGTAGATGGTCAGCATTTGGAAAGAAGCAATTGGTATAACCTTATGAAGGATAAAGTGAAGTATACGTTGCTGCCATTAAAGAACAAAGGAAAACAAGCTGTTGAAAATAATTTCCTTACCCTTACGAGGAAATTTGAAGCTGAGGTTAAGGAGACCCGACAGATTCACGTGTTGGTCGTAAAATAATCAATTGAGACTAAGGCTGATTTACAAGTGGAGGAGCAACCTAAAGCGGTCAGGCCTTTATTAAAGGAATTTAGCGAATTGATGCCTGAAGAAATTCCAGATGGATTGCCGCCTATACGCGATATTCAGCACCATATATACTTAATTCCTGGTGATAGTCTGTCTAATTTACCGCATTACAGGATGAGTTTTAAAGAGAGCGACATCCTAAAAGAGAAGGTAGAGGAATTGTTACGAAAGGGGCACATTCAAAATAGCATGAGCCCATGTGCTGTTCTGGCTTTGTTGACTCCTAAGAAATATGGAAGTTAGCGGATGTGTGTAGATAGTAGGACTATTAACAAAATAACCGTAGGTTACAAGTTTCCGATTCCGAGATTGGATGACATGCTAGATAGATTGCACGGTGCTAAGTGGTTTTCGAAGCTGGATTTGAAGAATGGATACCATCAGATTCCGATTCGATCAGAGATAAGTGGAAGACAACTTTCAAAACAAAGGAGAGGTTGTACAAATGGTTGGTGATGCCTTTCGGACTTACCAATGCTCCAAGCATTTTCATGAGGCCTATGAATCAAGTTCTGAAATCTTTTATTAACAAATTTGTTATAGTTTATTTTAATGATATCCTGATTTATAGTAAGACTGATGAGGATCATCTAATGCACTTAAGGGAGGTGTTGACAGCTTTGCAGATTAACAAGTTGTATATTAGTCTTAAGAAGTGTAGTTTTCTAACTAATAAACTGTTATTCTTGAGATTTATTATTACTGCTAAATGAATAGAGGTAGATGAGGGGAAGGTAAAAGCAATCAGAGAGTGGCCGACTCTTAAGACAGTTTCTGACGGTAGGAGTTTTCATGGGTTGGCTACTTTTTATTGGCAATTTATTAAGAATTTTAGTACTATCGTAGTCCCAATTACTGAATGTATGAAGAAAGGCAAATTTCTATGGGGAGAGGAAGTTGAAAATAGTTTTGCTATTTTCAAAGAGAATTTATGTATTGCACCTATTCTTGCTTTACTTGATTTTGATAAACTGTTTGAAGTGGACTATGATGCTAGTAGAGTGGGTATATGAGCTGTTTTATCTCAAGAGCGTAGACTAGTTTGCTATTTTAGTGAGAAATTCAGTGATGCAAGGTAGAAATAGAGCACTTACGATAAAGAATTCTATTCTGTCGGAAGGGCTTTGAAGACGTGGGAGCATTATCTGATTGGGAAAGAATTCGTCCTTTATTCTAATCATTAAGTTTTGAAGTATCTAAATAGTCAGAAAAGGATTAGCAAAGATATGCATACGTGATGGTGTCAATTTTTGGAAAAATTTTCTTTCAAATTACAACGCAAGTCAAGTGTGCATAAAGTCATAGAAGGTGCATTGAGTAGGAGAGCTAGCTTGCTGATTACATTAAGCCAAGACATCTTGGGGTTCGAACAGCTGAAAGATTGTTATGCAGATGATGATGACTTTGGGCAAATTTGGAAGTTATGTGCCGCTGGTCAACCTGTGCAAGAATTTTATGTGCAGGATGGTTATTTGATGCATAGCAACCAGCTTTGCCTTCCTCGGACATCATTACGAGAGAAGGTAATTCATAATTTGGTACAGTTGCCTAAGCAATCGGATAAAAGTGTAGCAGCGGATTATATGGCTAAACAGATTATGGAAGTGCATCATGAAGTCAAACAGAAGTTGGAGGAAGCTAATCAGAAGTATAAAACTGCAGCAGATAAACATACGCGGAAGCAAGTGTTTGTGATAGGTAATCAGGTCATGGTTTTTCTTTGTAAAGAGCGCTTACCAATTGGACCTTACACTGTCAACAAGAAGATGAACGATAATGCTTATGTTATAGACCTTCCACATAGTATGGGTATATCTAACACTTTCAATGTTGCTGATTTATCACTGTTTCACGAGTCTACAAAGCCGTTATATTCAGATCCTGATTTTAACTCGAGAACAAGTTCTTTTCAAGTGGAGGAGAATGATGCAAAATCTATTAGTGAAGCGTTTCTAGACCGGTTAGACAAGCATAAGTCCAAACGAAGGGCGAAACGGTGATGCGACTAAAACCAGCGGACCTGGTTGACGACATCGGATTGGGCTCAAATTCGGTCGTCTGAAGCGAAACGGCCTTCTGAACAAAACTCACAGCTTATGGCTATGACTAACGATGAATTTTAGCAATTCGGGATCGTTTACATGGGTTTTTCATTTTTTAATAATTTTTTATGGATTTTAATTTTATGGGTAGTTTTGTAATTTTAATATTTTATGTTTTATAATCCTAGTAGGGTTTAGTTTAGGGATATATAAGCTTGTTTTAGGGTTCTTTTTGAAGAATAAAATATTATCATCAATATTGAATTTCGAGATTTTTCTCTCTAAGCAAGGTTTTGCTCGAATTACTCGATGAATGCCGCGTCACATAACGATGTCAAACTCACGAGAGAGACAGAGACAAAGAGAGGGAGATGTTACGTACGCGTGTATAGAGGAGAGAGATGAGTTTGCATCGTCAACAGAAGAAGGACGAGCAGAGGAGGCGAGAGAAGTCGCGTTCTAATGCTGGAGGACTTCATGGTTGAGGAAGAATCTGCGGGGCCAAACGTGACACATGAATGCAATGAGATAAGAAGAGCTCCGTTCTCGATATATGTCATCCTCTTCGGACTTTTAAGACCAATCCGACATGTGAATGTGTACATCAAAGTCAATAGATGACCCCCCCACATGACGACAGTTTGCTTCAGACTGCCAACATGCAACATGGTGAACCAACCTAACACCGCAAGAGCCCGAGAATCTGGTTCTTGGGGAGTTCCGAAGTCGTCCGAACAAGGAAACTCAGCTGCCCGAGCTTCAAGTGACCAACCTGAAATCGCCACACGCACATATATAAAGTCTTATTTAGAAGCTTCGAAGTTGCTCATTTCTTCTCCTTTATTGATCTGCATTTCAACGACTCTTTTGCTGTCGTACTCGTAGTCTCAAGTCTGAAAGGGTTTGCTTTTTCTCTCGGTTAGGTCGCTGATGGCAAAGATTCAACGCGCTATTTATTATGCCTCCTCTAGGAATAGAACATTCCTCCATTTTTGTCGGTTCCTAATACTATAAAAATGAAATGAGTTTTCCCGAAAAAAAAAAAATTATAAAATATTTTTTGTGCATGGGATGCAATTCGGGATAATTTAATGTGGAGCAATAAATCATATTTAGGTAAAACTTTCGAAAATATTTGACACGTAAAGTTTAACCATAGTACGTGTCAATTTGGTTTGTAAAGCATCTTGTAAGATGCATGTGACTTTATCTATTTCGAGTGTAGTATGAGTCAGTAGTGTCGGTATGGTTTTTATGAGTCAGTCACTACACTACCACTAATGAACCATTGGCCATAGTATGTGTGGTTTGTAACGCATATTGTAAGATGCACTTGACTCTGTATATTCCGAGTGTAGTATGAGTCAATAATGTGTGTGTGTGTGTAAGCGGCCTTATGTACCATTAACTTGAGAGAATGTAGCTATAAGTTCAAATTATGGGTGAATACAGCCGTCTGTGTCAAATAAATTTTACATCGGTGGGGTGTGCTGCAAATATTATGGAATCTTCAAGAAAGTGATAGAAACAAAATAGTCAAAATCTACATATTTAATCAAGAATCTTACAAGGCTCTTCCAGAGAGAAGAACAAATAATATAGTTAAAGGCTGTATCTTTACTCAATAAGTTAACTTTTTTATATATTACAATCTATGGATATTTATACCTGAACAATATGTATAGGAAATGAAGTGAGATGGTCTTACCAAAAAAGTTCGCTATCACAATCTTATAAGAAAACTAGCTATTCTAGAAAATAACGAAATATCATATAGGATTCTCCGGGGGAGGTGTAACAGATGCCCTCAGTAATTTCCCAATTATTAGACCGGTGAACTCGTTGACCAGCTCAAATGTCCGTGTGCATGTCCCATTCAAACCCTGCCAAGAAAGATGTCAAAAAAATTGCCGTCGTTGTCACTTTGCCTTCAACGATGGAGTACCCAAAACGATCTAACATGATATAAAATTAATGACTTTTCAGTTCATCACGGTCGTGAAGCACGATCTTGGCGTATAAAAGGACGAAGAGTCCGTGTCATCAGAGGCATATGGACGAGCGCTTGCCACCGCGAGTTGATGTGGATCGCGCCGGAAACAGTCGTAGCAGTCTTCAATTCCTACTTGAACTAAAAAGCCACCGTAACGTTACGTCATCTCTCACGGGTGGAAACTTCCACACGTCAATCTCCAACTTGATAAACATTGTGCCATTCGCACGTAAGAGATGACGATATGTACTGCACATTCGCTGTTCATGCGGATTACTTAGCCAAACTTAGCGAATATCGAAACTACGTAAAATGGATCCTTGGTTTCGATCAAAACACAGCTAATTAGGTGAGGGAACGAACGTACTGTTGATACTCGACGTTGACCGCTGTAGCAGACGTCTTTGCGATAGTACCGAATGCCGTTGTTGAGAGGACGATGGTCGCGCCGTTGCTCGAGGGACGTGAAGATGAGGATAGCGCTCGGTCGACGATTCGGACCTGGATGGTCTGGCTGGGAATGCACGTTCCGGAGACGGAGGCACTGATGCACCGCACGAGGTACTGCCTCCCGCAAGATGCTCCATTGTCCCATATCCCTTCACCTGCCGCCGCAAAGAGGTTGCTCGATGGGAACTGCGATGGATCATTACCGAAACATGCGGTCGCTGGAACATAATGATCAAACTTATGAGCGAGCAAGCGAGAGAGAGAGAGAGAGAGAGAGATAAAGAGATTGATTTTACGTACGTGTGTATGGAGGACTGTAGTGAGCGGCGGTGCCGACGTCGGCAAGAGAGAGACGAGGCAGCATCGTCAACAGAAGAAAGGTGAGTAGAGAAAGAAAGAGAAGCGGCGTCCTAATGCTTGAGAACTTCATCGTTCTGGAATAATCTGCGAGGCCAAATGTGACACCAGAATGGAATGAGACAAGAAGACCTCCATTGTCACTTCATGTCATCATTTCTAGACTTTAAATGGGCAAATCAAAGTCAATGAGGTTCAACATTAATCGTCATTTGTGCTGTGCTATTCTGCATACATCTGCATGGCAGATGATATAAGCTTCAGACTGACACATGCAACATGGAAAAAAACCAACTTGCACTGAGAGAGCTGGGAGAATCTGGTTCTTGGGGAGTTCCAAGCTCGTACAAACGATGTCGTTCAGCTGCCCGATATTCAATTGATGGACCTCAAACTGCAATATATACTTAGTCTCATGCAGAATCTTCGAATATGTTCTTTTTCTCCCTTTTTTTCTAATGTCTGAAGTTTCCATGCTGTTGCAGGCTGGAGACGGAATCCTGCATCGAACTACTCTTTTGCTGTCGTACTCGTGTTCTAGAAAGTCAGCTTCGCCCGCCGTTAGGTTGCCAAATGCCAAATACTAGTTTCAAAGATTCAGCGCGTTATTCTAGAATAGAACATTTCTCCGGTAGGTAATTGAAAAGTAATTTATGTGCCGGACGCAATGCATGATGATGGCACGTGAAGCAATAAACCAATTTTAAGCGCGGCTTCTAAAGAATATCGAAAAGTAAAGTTGGCGCAGATCACGCGGGCCAAACAATGTGATTAATTAATTACATCCTATGTGCCTGCAATGGAGAAATTTGTCGAATATATTAAGATGTCGGCCATTGGAGAGGCCAATTTTCAACAAGTATATGGAACTAACCCAATCCGAATGTGCACGGAGCACATTATGTGACAAGAAATTCAAATGGTGAAAGATTTTATAAAAATTTGGGCAAAAGTTATCAAAAATCCCAAATTATGTCAATCGTGACGCATTTACCCTCTATCAAGGTTCTGTCAATAAGCACCGTTAAAAATCTACTTACATAGATGCCGGAAAGCAAATAGTATTGACATAGCACCCATGTGATTTAGGTGAAATGAAAGACATTTTGACTAAAAAATCATGTGACAGAACCTTAACGGAAGATAAATATGTCATATAAATAGAAGGTTAGAGTTTTTTTATGTTACAAAAAAAAGTTTAGGGTAAATATGTTACATAAATAGAACCTTGACTAAAGTTTCTTTTGTTTCGCGAAAAATAAATGAATTAAACGATATTTTTCTAGAAATGATCACTTGTATCGCTCAAAACAATTCGTCAATGGGAAACGTTTTCATTATCTACAAAGGATCATTTTAGAAAATAATTTTAAAATTATTTATTTTTTGTAAAACAAATGGAGCCTAAGATCTCAAATTTTATGCTTTTCCCTAGAAGATTTCAAATCCTTAAATGCATCAGCTTTTTTCTCATAGTTGTTTTAACTTTAAAATTCTTTTCTCTCTCCGGTCTTTTTTAAGAAGAAAAGTGAAAAGAAAAACAAGAAAAGTGTAGACCTTATGGGTACAAATAGCAAAGTAATAGTCATGACCCTAAAAAAAGGCCATGTTTTCCTCTATCCTCGTTAAAAAAAAAAAAAAAATGCCTCTAATTGGTGGTTCATAAACATGTACATCGCCCACATTTAGCTTTAATTAAGTTTTACGTGAACGATCGGGGCTAAGAGACCTCTCTCCCTATCTTGATTTTTACAAACATTGGATTCGTGCCATGTGATGATCCATGCCAGTTGAAAAAAAGAAACCCTAGTAGCACAGGCCCTTCTCTCTCTGTCTCTCTCCTGTCTCTCTCCCCTTTGCCTCAGATGCGTCGCCGCTATGCTGAAGAGAGATGAGAGGAAAGAGTTAGGGTTTTTTTTGTGGTTGGTGCTAGAAGGACATTGTTGCGAAGATTCATTGGCTAATTGAGTGGAGACAGAAAATGGGGACCATACTTGGGTAATGTAACTGCTCCGCCGAGGGGATCGATATTCATAACTTACCAATTAGAGACATTTCTCCGATCAGGGATGCCGGAAAATTAACTCTAAAAGAAAGAAGAAGAGGGCAAGCCACTGTGCGAGATGCTGCGTCAAGAACTCTTACACAAGTATCACAAGGGCGGTAAAGAATATTAGTGTATAAAGTCACAATAAAGGTGTCAGATAAATTATATGAGATATAACTTTGATGTATCTTTACATTTAGATGTCCGGTTATCGCAATGCATACTCATTCAAAACGATTTGTGTGGTTATCGATGCTTTGTGTTTCTTTTCCTACTCATAGTAAACCTACTAAACCCATCACAACAAACTAAGGTACATCAAGATAGAATGTGATTAGAGCTCGGACTAACAAGGATTGATTTTGATCATTCTTTGTGCGAAATCATGAGATCATAGAGCAGGGTTGAAATAACAATATTGATATTAGTTGTTAAGAGTAAGTGAATGAGAACCTCTATCCCATCAATATCTCCATTCAATATCTCATCCATTCAATCCATTAATCAATGCAAATAAAGAGGAAAAAATTCCAAATAAGAACCTAAAGTGAAGTCATTTTCTAAAAAAAATGGCCTAAGTGGATATTATTTCAAATAATGACCTAAAGTGACTAAATCAATCCCAAATAAGAGTCTGACTCACCAGCTGGCAAGTAGTTGATTTTTCCGACAATTGGAATTGGGCATTATTGTTCAAATCGAAATATGAATAGCGATTAAAAGAAAAGAGAAAAACTAGGGAAAAAAAAAAAAACTCTATCGGCCACCACTATTCTTTGTCCTGTCTCTCCCCTAGACGCCGTGGCAGAAGTTGGCCTCGAAGGACACGAGATCTGGGATCTTCAAGGCCGGGGACGCGAATCTGGGATCAACGATGTCGGATGCAATGTCTCGTGCCTAGACTTACGGAGATAGAAGGTGGAGGGGCTTCCCTCGATGCTCAAGACTGCGCCTGGGCTTGCAATTACGGAGGTCGCCGGTGTCGGAGGATAACATATTTGGGACCTCCAAGACCGGTGACGCCAAATTTGGGCTCGGCAATAGGGATTTGCGACTTGAATCCAACGTCCTGAACTCATATATGTCTCGCGACTGGCAGAGATAAATGATAAAGGCAAGGGGCTTTACTCAATGCTCATGGCTGCGCCTGGGCTTCCGACGACAAGGTGGTGGCAAAACATGGGCGAGGTGCTCTAAGAGACAACCAGAGCAGATATAGAATCGCGACAAGTAGAGGACCATGGTGCTACTCTTGAAGAGGACTAACTGTGACTACTCTTGAGGATATAGATGGACCAAAAATAGGGGACTTGGAACGACGAGCGTTGGTGGTCTCACTGTCGGTATAGAAACGATGCCACTAGAGACTAAGTTTTCTTTTATTATTTTCTTTTTAAGATTGATGGGAAAAAGCAAGATAAAGCTAGGGTTTATATATGGGTCCCTTTCTCTTGGTAGCTTTGATACCATATAAATGTTCGAGGATCTTCATGATACGGGAAGAGAGAAAACAGTGGCTACATTTTTATTCGATAATTTAATTTTTCTAAATTTTACAATCAAGAGGTATATTCAAACAATATGTATAGTAAAGAAAGTAATATAATTTAATAAGAAAATTAGCTATCTTATTCTTACAAGAAAAAACTGGTTATCCTAGGAAACAACCATATATCAAACATCTCTAATTTCTAACAGAAGTACTAAATAATTCCTCAATCATTAGAGGGGCGAACTCGTTGACCAGCTCAATTGTGCACGTGTATGTACTCCTCAAACCCTTCCAAGAAAGATGTCAAAAAAAATTTGCCGTCGTTTATCACTTTGTCTTCAGCCTCGTCTTTGGCGCGCCGACGTTGGCACCGCCGCTCACCACAGTTCTCCATGCACGCGTGCGTAAAATATCTCTCTCTTTCTCACACATAAGTTTGATCATTGTGTTTCAGCGTCCGTGTGTTTCAGCAATGATCCAGCGCAGTTCCCGTCGAGCAACCTCTTTGCAGCAGCGGGTGAAGGGATATGGAACAACGGAGCATGGTGCGAGAGCCAGTATCCAGTGCGGTGCAGCAGTACCTCAGTTTCTGGAACCTGCATTCCCAGCCAGACTATCCAAGTCCGAATCGTCAACCGTGCGCTACCCTCATCCTCACGTCCCTCGACTAATGGCGCAACCATTGTCCTCTCGATGACGGCACTTGGCGTGATCGCCAAGTCATCTGCTGCAGCCACCAACGTCGAGGATAGCGCAAAATCGACGATTTGAACTTGGATAGTCTGGCTGCAAATGCAGGTTCCGGAGTCGGAGGCACTGATGCACCGCCCTAGGTACTGCCTCCTGCACGATGCTCCATTGTTCCACATCCCTTCACCTGCCGTGGCAAAGAGGTTGCTCGACAGGACGGCCCTGGATCATTTCCGAAACACACGCTTGCTGAAACACAAATGGTCAAACTTATGAGAGCGAAAGAGAGATAGAATCAGCCGAAACACAGGGTCATCGGGGCGTTCCAAGCTCGTGCAAACGAGGAAACTCAGCTGCCCAAAGCTTCAATTGATCAACCTGTAGCTGCAATGCATATATATATATAGTCTTATGTAGTAGCTTCTAATTTCTAAGTTTTTTTTCTTCTCCTTTTTCTAATCTCTGAAGTTTCCATGCTGTTGCTGGCTGAAGACTGGAATTTCTGCATTGAGCAACCCTTTTGCTGTCGTACTCGTGGTCTGAAAAGTTAGCTTTTCTCGCCGTTAGGTGGCCAAATAGCAAATACTAATTTCAAGATAGGACACGTTATTTATTTTCCTGCTCTACAAGGAAACATTCCG
Source organism: Syzygium grande (assembly GCA_024733475.1). Taxonomy (NCBI): domain Eukaryota; kingdom Viridiplantae; phylum Streptophyta; class Magnoliopsida; order Myrtales; family Myrtaceae; genus Syzygium; species Syzygium grande. The sequence continues at coordinate 9,754,831 of JAMXDD010000008.1, forward strand.
CTCTTTTCCGCGGTTTCAATTTGAAAATAATTTGTGCATCAGACGGAAATCGTGCCAAGGACAAATTGTGCCACATTTTCCCCTATTTATGGTTGAAGAACTGCCCTGGTCGGTGGATTAGAAATATGTACGTCACCCACATTTAATTTTAATCAATTTTACACGTAGGTGATGGGAGCTGAGGGGTGCTATACCCATGTGTTGGGGAGAACCACGGGCAACAATTCATCAAGAAGTCAACCAATCCAGGATCAATATCTCCCTTAAAACTAAACCAACCGAAATCAACTTAATTCCAACAACAACCAATGATATTCCAGCAATATAACCACGCGATAATAAGGAAACAAATGCAACGACACTGAGATTTAACATGGCAACCCAATGAGAGAAAAACTACGGACCGCCCCACACACATAAAACTTCCACTAATCACCAAGAATAGTAAGATACATACTAGTTTCCTCTCTAATCACACACTAGAGGTACAACATCAACATTTCAACATTATTCCATCACCACAAAAGGTGGATTTACACAAAAGAAAGGAGAGAAACCCTAACCGTGATTGAAGAGTTTGAAGGAGATTCTCAACGAACGAAATTGATCGACTCGTAGCCCTCAATCTTACGAACAACATACTAAAATTTGAGCCAATTCCGACAACGTTTGGCTCTCGAATTGGGACCGTGAAGATGCACCCCTTTTCTTCTCCCCTGTTCTCTCGATCTCGGTGCTCTCTACATTTTTCTCTCTCTTCTCTATGAGCTCCCATGACCACACGAAACTGCCCCCTTGCTTTTTGTTCTTTTTGTTGCTTTTTCTTTGTTTTGTTTTGTTTTGTTTGTACTGGCTGGGCCCCACATAAGGTGGACCCGGTCAACAAATCTCCCCCCTTCACCTCATGTGGGAAGATTCATCATGCCTGCTTTGCTTCTACAAGAGTCAAGTTTCACCACGGGTAAGACTTTGGTCATTATGTCGAATCCATTGTCGTCGGTATGGACTTTCTCAAGTAGAAAGAGCTTTTCTTCCAATTTTTCTCGAACCCAATGATACTTCACATCGATATGCTTCGATCTTGAATGCAACACCGGATTTTTGCTAAGATAGATAGCACTCATGCTATCACAATATAGAATGGTCTTCTCTTGCTTCAAGCCCAACTCTTGTTGGAATTTTTGCATCCATAAAAGTTCCTTACCTGCTTCAGTAATGGCAATATACTCTACTTCAGTCGTAAACAAAGTAACACACTTTTGCAATCTCGACTGCCATGAAATCGCTCCCCCTGCAAAAATCATCATGTAACCCGATGTGGACTTTTGAGAGTTAACATCACCGGCATAGTCTGCATCTGAATAGCCACTCAATTCAGGCTTTCCATTTCCATAACATAAGCAGAATCTGAAAGTGTCTCTAAGATACTTCAAAATCCATTTAACAATAGCCCAATGCTCTTTATCGGGATTTGATAAAAACTTACTCACAACACTAACTGCATGAGCAATATCTAGTCTTGTACAAACCATTGCATACAATAAACTACCCACGGTCGATGCATAAGGAATTTTCATCATGTCTTCCTTCTCCTTCTCACTTGTAGGACATTGGTCACTACTCAACTTAAAATGACTAGCAAGTGAAGTACTTACTGGTTTACATGTGCTCATGTTGAATCTTTCCAACACCTTGTTAATGTACTTCTCTTGAGATAGCCAAAGTTTCTTGTTTAACCTGTCACGAGTAATTTTCATGCCAAGAATTTGCTTTGCCGGACCTAAATCCTTCATTGCAAAAGCTATACTCAACTCATTTTTTAAACTCTTGATTTTTTTAGCATCATGTCCAATAATCAACATATCATCCACATAGAGTAGAAGGATAAGAAAATCATTATCCGAGAATCTTTTCATAAAAACACAAGAATCAGAGTTGGTCTTACCATACCCGTGATCTTTAATGAATGATTCGAACTTCATATACCATTGCCTTTAGCGCTTGCTTGAGAGACCGTATAAACTTGTTCTCAATCTACATACATGATGCTCCTTGCCTTTGACTATAAAACCCTCCGGTTGCTCCATATATATTTCTTCCTCTAGGTCTCTATGAAAAAAAAGCAATCTTTACATCAAATTGTTCAATTTCTAAATTCAAGGTGGCGGCCAACCCAAGAACAACTCAAATAGAAGGCATTTTTACAACCGGTGAAAATATTTCTTCAAAGTCAATTCCTTTCTTTTGACGAAAACCCTTCACAACAAGCGTAACCTTGTATCGTGATTGCAAACTTCTTTCTTCCATCTTCAACTTGTACACCCACTTATTTATAAGTGTTCTTTTGCCTTTAGGTAACTTCACCAATTCAAATGTGTGGTTCTCATGCAATGATTTGAGCTCTTCTTGCATGGCTTCATACCACTCGTTCTTTTGATCAAACGACATAGCCTCTTCATAAGTTTCTGGCTCTCCTTCATCAGTGAGTAACACATACTTATGCAGCTGATATTTCTGCGAGGGCCTATGTTCTCTTTCAGATCTTCTAACTTGAGGTAGGACCGGCTGTTCTTGCTGAACTGGCTCCATTGGCTCAACCCGGCTGTTTTTGCTCAACTATTTTACCCGTCTCATCTAAAGGATCAATATTTCGTGTGGATTCACCATCTTGATGATTTCCGTGTACTTCTCCCCCATGATTTCCACCCAAAATGGTAGGAGAACTTGGGCTGAAACTAACATAATGTTGAGCTGCATTCTTTGGCCTCCCTAGCTTGTCAATGTCTTCAATGGTTTGATGTTCAAAGAATACCACATCTCAGCTTCTAATGATTTTCTTTGCAACTGGATCCCATAACCTGTAGCCAAACTCTTCATGTCCATAACTCAAAAAGATACACTGTTTAGACTTGTCATCAAGCTTTGACCTTTCATCTCTTGGAACATGCACAAATGCTCGGCAACCAAAGACTTTTAGGTAATTATATGAAACATAATTCCCATTCCAAACTCTTTGTGGAACATCGCTTTAAGAGGAACCGATGGAGAAAGATTTATCAAGTTCATCGCTATTCTCATCGCTTCACCACAAAAATAACTTAGGCAATTTCGCATGAGAGAGCATACAATCGAATCCGATCATTAATTGTCCGGTTCATTCTCTCCGCCACTCCATTTTATTGTGGTGTTTTTGAAATAGTCTTCTCAAGTTTGATGCCATAATCCTTGCAATAATGTTCAAACGGGCCTCTATATTCACCACCATTGTCAGCTCGAACACATTTCAACTTCTTCCCGGTTTCTCTTTCCACATTGACATGAAATTGTTTGAAAGCCACAAGCACTTGGTCTTTAGATTTCAAAGCAACAGCCCATACTTTTCTAGAACAATCATCAATAATTGTGACAAAGTACAATGCACCACCAAGTGTTCTAGCACCCATGCTGCAAATATCAATATGAACTAAATCAAGTATATTTAATTTCGTATGTGGAGAGGAACTATGAAATGAGAATCTATGTTACTTACCTTTAAGACAATAAGCACATTCCTTCAAATTTTTCTCCTTCAATGGTAGGAGATTCTTTCTTGCTAGAGTTTCAAGCCCCTTTTTGCTGAGATGACCGAGTCTCATATGCCATAGATCAATTGAGGAGTCCTCCACTACATTCACATCTTCCTTGACCAACTTAGCTTGCATAGTGTAAAGAGTACATGTCTTCTTACCCTTAGCCACTATCATGGAACCCTTGGTCAATTTTCATTTGCCGTCACCAAAGATATTACAATAACCATCATCATTCAAGGCACCTGTGGAGATCAAGTGAAGTCGAATATCCGGAACATGTCTCACATTTTTTAAAAGCAAACTACATCCAACGTCAATCTCCAAATGAACGTCCCCCATGCCGATAACCTTGGAAACACCATTGTTTTTCATCCTAACACAACCAAAATCACCGCTGCAATAGGAAGTAAAATAGTCACGCCGTGAGGTGACGTGAAATGAAGTTCCGGAATCAACAATCCAACCAAAGTCTTAGCATGTGAGGTTCACACAAATGTCATCACAAATGAACACAATATCGTAAATCGGATGCGCTGCCGTTGTAACTTGCTTTTCTTCTTTCTTTTCGATCTTCATTTCTATCATGGAATTTTGCTCTCTTTGGCAAGCTACATTCTCTTGCATAATGTCTCATCTTGCCATAATTGTAGCACTTCATACTCCTTTTCAGCCTGGACTTGATCTTCCTCTTGACTTGCCTCTTTATCAAAATTATGGAAGTTTCTTGATTGATTTCTCTCCCTGTTTTTCTGTGATAAGTGCCTCCGATTTAGAAGCATAATTCAAGCCTTTTCCCCTTGTTTCTTCATTGAATAGGCTTTTCTTGATCATGCTCATAGAAAGCACACCAAACGAGTTGAGTTATTTAATGCCACAACCAAAGTATCCCAACTATCGGGAAGAGTACCAAGCAATAGACATGCTTACAATTCATCACCTAAGTCAATCTCAAGATTCGTCAATTAATTTACAACATTTTGAAATTCACTCAAGTGTTCCAATATGCTACTTGCCTCTTTGTATCTCAAGTTCACAAGTCTTTTAACTTTAAAAGCTTTATTTTGTGTCGTTTTCATCTCATGAAGATCTTGCAATTTCTTCCACAAAGTGTCCGCTTTTGTTTCTTGAGCAACATGATAAAACACACTATCATCAATCCATTGTCGAATAAACCCAACCGTTTTCCGATTCGTACGCTCTCATTCTTTGTCTTCCTTTAGCCTCATCACCCTCAATGGGATCAAATAAATCTTTGCAATATAACATGTCTTCCATTTGAGGCTTCCAAATATTGTAATTCGAGGCATTTAACTTAAACATGCTGCCACTAGTTTCCTCCATTCAATACTAGAATATCAACGCTAGCTCTGATACCACTTTGTTGGGAAGAACCGCAAGCAACAATTCACCAAGAACTCAACCAATCCAGGATTAATATCTCCCCCAAAAATAAAGCAACCGAAATCGACTTAATTCCAACAACAACCAATGATATTCCAACAATATAACCATGCAATAATAAGGAAACAAATGCAACGACACTGGGATTTAACATGGAAACCCAATGAGAGAAAAACCACGGACCGCCCCATACATAAAACTTCCACTAATCACCAAGAATAGTAAGATACATACTAGTTTCCTCTCTAATCACACACTAGAGGTACAACATCAACATTTCAACATTATTCCATCACCACAAAAGGTGGATTTACACAAAAGAAAAGAGAGAAACCCTAATCGTGATTGAAGAGTTTGGAGAAGATTCTCAACAAACGAAATTGATCAACTCGTAGCCCTCGATCTTACGAACAACATACTAAAATTTGAGTCAATTCCGACAACGTTTGGCCCTCGAATCGGGACCGCAAAGATGCGCCCCTTTTCTTCTCCCTTGTTCTCTCGATCTCGGTGCTCTCTGCATTTTTCTCTCTCTTCTCTATGAGCTCCCATGACCACACGAAACTGCCCCTTGCTTTTTGTTCTTTTTTGTTGCTTTTTTTTTTGTTTTGTTTTGTTTTGTTTGTACTGGCTGGGCCCCACATAAGGTGGACCCGGTCAACAAATCTCCCCTTCACCTCATGTGGGAAGATTCATCATGCCTGCTTTGCTTCTACAAGAGTCAAGTTTCACCACGGGTAAGACTTTGGTCATTATGTCGAATCCATTGTCGTCGGTATGGACTTTCTCAAGTAGAAAGAGCTTTTCTTCCAATTTTTCTCGAACCCAATGATACTTCACATCGATATGCTTCGATCTTGAATGCAACACCGGATTTTTGCTAAGATAGATAGCACTCATGCTATCACAATATAGAATGGTCTTCTCTTGCTTCAAGCCCAACTCTTGTTGGAATTTTTGCATCCATAAAAGTTCCTTACCTGCTTCAGTAATGGCAATATACTCTACTTCAGTCGTAAACAAAGTAACACACTTTTGCAATCTCGACTGCCATGAAATCGCTCCCCCTGCAAAAATCATCATGTAACCCGATGTGGACTTTTGAGAGTTAACATCACCGGCATAGTCTGCATCTGAATAGCCACTCAATTCAGGCTTTCCATTTCCATAACATAAGCAGAATCTGAAAGTGTCTCTAAGATACTTCAAAATCCATTTAACAATAGCCCAATGCTCTTTATCGGGTTTGATAAAAACTTACTCACAACACTAACCTCGCATGAGCAATATCTAGTCTTGTACAAACCATTGCATACAATAAACTACCCACGGTCGATGCATAAGGAATTTTCATCATGTCTTCCTTCTCCTTCTCACTTGTAGGACATTGGTCACTACTCAACTTAAAATGACTAGCAAGTGAAGTACTTACTGGTTTACATGTGCTCATGTTGAATCTTTCCAACACCTTGTTAATGTACTTCTCTTGAGATAGCCAAAGTTTCTTGTTTAACCTGTCACGAGTAATTTTCATGCCAAGAATTTGCTTTGCCGGACCTAAATCCTTCATTGCAAAAGCTATACTCAACTCATTTTTTAAACTCTTGATTTTTTTAGCATCATGTCCAATAATCAACATATCATCCACATAGAGTAGAAGGATAAGAAAATCATTATCCGAGAATCTTTTCATAAAAACACAAGAATCAGAGTTGGTCTTACCATACCCGTGATCTTTAATGAATGATTCGAACTTCATATACCATTGCCTTAGCGCTTGCTTGAGACCGTACAAACTTGTTCTCAATCTACATACATGATGCTCCTTGCCTTTGACTATAAAACCCTCCGGTTGCTCCATATATATTTCTTCCTCTAGGTCTCTATGAAAAAAAGCAATCTTTACATCAAATTGTTCAATTTCTAAATTCAAGGTGGCGGCCAACCCAAGAACAACTCAAATAGAAGGCATTTTTACAACCGGTGAAAATATTTCTTCAAAGTCAATTCCTTTCTTTTGACGAAAACCCTTCACAACAAGCGTAACCTTGTATCGTGATTGCAAACTTCTTTTTTCCATCTTCAACTTGTACACCCACTTATTTATAAGTGTTCTTTTGCCTTTAGGTAACTTCACCAATTCAAATGTGTGGTTCTCATGCAATGATTTGAGCTCTTCTTGCATGGCTTCATACCACTCGTTCTTTTGATCAAACGACATAGCCTCTTCATAAGTTTCTGGCTCTCCTTCATCAGTGAGTAACACATACTTATGCAGCTGATATTTCTGCGAGGGCCTATGTTCTCTTTCAGATCTTCTAACTTGAGGTAGGACCGGCTGTTCTTGCTGAACTGGCTCCATTGGCTCAACTGGCTGTTTTTGCTCAACTATTTTACCCGTCTCATCTAAAGGATCAATATTTCGTGTGGATTCACCATCTTGATGATTTCCGTGTACTTCTCCCCCCATGATTTCCACCCAAAATGGTAGGAGAACTTGGGCTGAAACTAACATAATGTTGAGCTGCATTCTTTGGCCTCCCTAGCTTGTCAATGTCTTCAATGGTTTGATGTTCAAAGAATACCACATCTCAGCTTCTAATGATTTTCTTTGCAACTGGATCCCATAACCTGTAGCCAAACTCTTCATGTCCATAACTCAAAAAGATACACTGTTTAGACTTGTCATCAAGCTTTGACCTTTCATCTCTTGGAACATGCACAAATGCTCGGCAACCAAAGACTTTTAGGTAATTATATGAAACATAATTCCCATTCCAAACTCTTTGTGGAACATCGCCCTTAAGAGGAACTGATGGAGAAAGATTTATCAAGTCTACTGCTATTCTCATCGCTTCACCACAAAATAACTTAGGCAATTTCGCATGAGAGAGCATACACCGAATCCGATCATTAATTGTCCGGTTCATTCTCTCCGCCACTCCATTTTATTGTGGTGTTTTTGAAATAGTCTTCTCAAGTTTGATGCCATAATCCTTGCAATAATGTTCAAACGGGCCTCTATATTCACCACCATTGTCAGCTCGAACACATTTCAACTTCTTCCCGGTTTCTCTTTCCACATTGACATGAAATTGTTTGAAAGCCACAAGCACTTGGTCTTTAGATTTCAAAGCAACAGCCCATACTTTTCTAGAACAATCATCAATAATTGTGACAAAGTACAATGCACCACCAAGTGTTCTAGCACCCATGCTGCAAATATCAATATGAACTAAATCAAGTATATTTAATTTCGTATGTGGAGAGGAACTATGAAATGAGAATCTATGTTACTTACCTTTAAGACAATAAGCACATTCCTTCAAATTTTTCTCCTTCAATGGTAGGAGATTCTTTCTTGCTAGAGTTTCAAGCCCCTTTTCGCTGAGATGACCGAGTCTCATATGCCATAGATCAATTGAGGAGTCCTCCACTACATTCACATCTTCCTTGACCAACTTAGCTTGCATAGTGTAAAGAGTACATGTCTTCTTACCCTTAGCCACTATCATGGAACCCTTGGTCAATTTTCATTTGCCGTCACCAAAGATATTACAATAACCATCATCATTCAAGGCACCTGTGGAGATCAAGTGAAGTCGAATATCCGGAACATGTCTCACATTTTTTTAAAAGCAAACTACATCCAACGTCAATCTCCAAATGAACGTCCCCCATGCCGATAACCTTGGAAACACCATTGTTTTTCATCCTAACACAACCAAAATCACCGCTGCAATAGGAAGTAAAATAGTCACGCGTGAGGTGACGTGAAATGAAGCTCCGGAATCAACAATCCAACCAAAGTCTTAGCATGTGAGGTTCACACAAATGTCATCACAAATGAACACAATATCGTCGTCGGATGCCGCTGCCGTTGTAACTTGCTTTTCTTCTTTCTTTCGATCTTCATTTCTATCATGGAATTTTGCTCTCTTTGGCAAGCTACATTCTCTTGCATAATGTCTCATCTTGCCATAATTGTAGCACTTCATACTCCTTTTCAGCCTGGACTTCGATCTTCCTCTTGACTTGCCTCTTTATCAAAATTATGGAAGTTTCTTGATTGATTTCTCTCCCTGTTTTCTGTGATAAGTGCCTCCGATTTAGAAGCATAATTCAAGCCTTTTCCCCTTGTTTCTTCATTGAATAGGCTTTCTTTGATCATGCTCATAGAAAGCACACCAAACGAAGTTGAGTTATTTAATGCCACAACCAAAGTATCCCAACTATCGGGAAGAGTACCAAGCAATAGACATGCTTACAATTCATCACCTAAGTCAATCTCAAGATTCGTCAATTAATTTACAACATTTTGAAATTCACTCAAGTGTTCCAATATGCTACTTGCCTCTTTGTATCTCAAGTTCACAAGTCTTTTAACTCGAAAAGCTTTATTTTGTGTCGTTTTCATCTCATGAAGATCTTGCAATTTCTTCCACAAAGTGTCCGCTTTTGTTTCTTGAGCAACATGATAAAACACACTATCATCAATCCATTGTCGAATAAACCCAACCGTTTTCCGATTCGTACGCTCTCATTCTTTGTCTTCCTTTAGCCTCATCACCCTCAATGGGATCAAATAAATCTTTGCAATATAACATGTCTTCCATTTGAGGCTTCCAAATATTGTAATTCGAGGCATTTAACTTAAACATGCTGCCACTAGTTTCCTCCATTCAATACTAGAATATCAACGCTAGCTCTGATACCACTTTGTTGGGAAGAACCGCAAGCAACAATTCACCAAGAACTCAACCAATCCAGGATTAATATCTCCCCCAAAAATAAAGCAACCGAAATCGACTTAATTCCAACAACAACCAATGATATTCCAACAATATAACCATGCAATAATAAGGAAACAAATACAACGACGCCGGGATTTAACGTGGAAACCCAATGAGAGAAAAACCACAGACCGCCCCATACATAAAACTTCCACTAATCACCAAGAATAGTAAGATACACACTAGTTTCCTCTCTAGTCACACACTAGAGATACAACATCAACATTTCAACATTATTCCATCACCACAAAAGGTGGATTTACACAAAAGAAAAGAGAGAAACCCTAATCGTGATTGAAGAGTTTGGAGAAGATTCTCAACAAACGAAACCAATCAACTCGTAGCCCTCGATCTTACGAACAACATACTAAAATTTGAGCCGATTCCGACAACGTTTGGCCCTCAAATCGGGACCGACAAGATGCGCCGCTTTTCTTCTCCCCTGTTCTCTTGCTCTTGGTGCTCTCTGCCTTTTTCTCTCTCTTCTCTATGGGCTCTCATGACCGCACGAAGTTGCCCCTTTGCTTTTTGTTCTTTTTGTTGCTTTTTTGTTTTGTTTTGTTTTGTTTGTACTAGCTGGGCCCCACATAAGGTTGATCCAGTCAACACCATGTCCTTGACCTTGTTCCCCATCTCAATTTTTCGCAAAGTTGAATTCGCATCACATGATGATCCACACAAATTAGAAGTGAGAAACCCTCACAAAACTTGCCCTTCTCTCCTACTTTTCCCTCTGTCTAAGATCGCATCGCTGCTGTGCCGAAGAGAGATGGGAGGAGAGAGTTAGGTTTTTTTTATTGGTGCTAGATGGACACTTTGCGAGATTAGCTAATTGAATGGAGACAGTACATGGGGATGTACATGGGTTAAGTAACTCATCATCCGGGTGATCGATTTCGTCACTTGCCAATTAGAGACATTTCTCCAATTAGGATGGGCAAAATTGCCCCGAAGAAGAAAAACCTACGTACTAGAGATGGGAACTGAATTGACATTGTCGCGTTATCTTCCTATAATCCTACTATTGTGATGGCTGATGAGCTTGAGGCTTGGTCATCACTAGACTAGATTACTGCCAGCACTCACCCTCACCCTTTCCATTCGGTTCTTTCTTTTGATGCAACAAAAGAAGAGACTAAATAATCGAAGTAGGAATGTAGCAAGACCAAAATATAAAGGTTGATCGACCTTCATTGTAGCCGACTTGCAGCGTTGCTGCACATTTATGGTGTTCAATTTTGGAGCATATACCAAACTGCAGTACATATACTAAGCCGGATTTGGACTGGTAAATGGCGTGGGTCTCATCAATTTCAACATTCCAAATTCAGTCGAGCACGTGTAACACAATTATGAAATAATTTACAATAATCTGGATACAAACCGGAAAGCAACAGCAAAATAAAAGTAGTCCTGTTCCTTCTAGATGGTCAAGGAGAAGAACAGCTTTGTGGATTAAAATCGAATTTGCTGACCCAATTTGTTGTCAACGAGGAATAAAGTTATAAAAAAAAAAAGTGGCATCTCATATGGTATATATTATAGCAATTCCGTGTGAATGAATATCATCTTCATCGCTTTACATGAGAGATCGAGGAAAGCTCCTTCTTGGCCATCCAGTGGCCTCTGATGAATGTGAAAGAACCAAAGAGGGCGAATACTATCAGGTGGAGTCATTTATTAACTGCCATTGTATACAGAATAAATTCAAAGAAAGCTCTGTTTTCTATGTTTTGGATCTAAAACTGTGATTGATTAGTTTACTAAGAAAAGTGTAGACGACATTTTCTCCACTTTAAGAGGGGAGATGACTCGGCATCACCTAAACTGGAGAGAGTCTCTACCGGACCGGTGGTCCAATTCCTGGATGGATCCAAGCATCAATGGGCAATTCCCAGTTCCCGTTTTGTGGAACCAACCTTAAGTGGGTAGTTCTCAATTTTAAGGTGGAAATCGCCCGTCCTAAAAGCGATCACCCCTAGGGAAGAGAGAGATTTTTAAATGCTATGATGAAAATGGACAATCCATAAGGCCCCATCGGCCATACATTATACAGCAAATTAGGAAAAAATAAAAATTCCCATCAGTAGGAGAAAGTATTCAGGTGGTATATGTATGAAAAATCACTTCAAGCATATTATAAGTCGCATATGGCTCCCGCTAATTAAAAAAAAGCAATTATAGCATTGGCGCTAGAGTAAATGTTACATCACTAGGGAGAGAATATAGTTAAAATCTACATATCTACTCAAGAATGTTACTTTTTATATATGTTACTATCAAGGGGTATATATGCCTGACCAATATGCATAGGAAATGAAGTAATCTACTCTTAAGTAAAGTAGCTATCGTACTAACAACAAAAATAGATACTTAGGAAATAATGAAATATCAGAGAGCATCCTTAATATGAACAATATCTCTATCAATATTTTCTAGCAAGAATTCTCTAATATCCATAAACATACTTAGATAGTTCCTCTCAAGCTAGAGCATCCAACTTGCATATATTGACCAATAAAAACCTTGCATATGATAGGTACAACTTTCTTCCAAGATCTATGACCAAGGCACCATGGAAGCCTGATATTAAACTAGACAATGATGTGGACGCATAGAATCATATTCAAGACAATGACAATTGTGTAAATTAGACCTTACACGGCACTTTGAATGTAATCCACATCATTACGGACCTAACAAGCACCAGATAAACACATGCTTAGAAAGTTCACACATCTTTCTCTAAATTGGGATGTTTGAGGACGGTCGCTTGATTTTGATGGAGAAGCAAAACCAATGACAATGATCGAGAAGGATGCACAACATATTGAAGCTAGAGAACGAGGAAGCTCAACTTGTGGTAGACTTCACTAATACAAGGATCCCGATGACAAGATTAATGTTAGGCCATAAGAAACAACAACCCCCCTTCCCGAAGACGACGGAGAGACCAGCGACTTACGAGATCGAGCTGCTCTCAGAGACAATCGCAGCAGATCTGAGACCATGATAAATAGAGGATGATGGTGCTACTCTTGAAGACTAGTGGTTGTGGTTGCTCTCAAAGTTGAAGATCGTTGTACGAAAAACAAAGGACATTGTACGACAAACGGTGGTGGTCTTCGTGTCGGGGTAGAGACGATGGTAGAGAGGGGGTTCTTTTTAATTTTTCTTTAAGGCTGATGGCAAGAAAATAGATAAAATAGGGTTTAAATTTGGGTGCCTATCATCTTGTGGCTTCGATACCATGTGAATGTTCAAGGATCTACTAGAGAGAAGGACATATAATATAGTTAAAGGTTGTATCTTTAATCACTAAGTTAACTTATTAATATATTACAATTGGGATATATTTGTACCTAAACAATATGTATTGGAAATAATGGTAATCAATTCCAAGAGGGTTGATTCCAAACTTATAACCTAGAACCTACCTTGTTAGAATTGATTCTCAGTTTTTGGAACTTGAAACATACCATATTTGTGCTAGAACCTAATCTGTTTTTTTGTTTCAATTCCAAGGCCTACCTGAGAATCTATTTTTTTTATTCATTTTTTTTGTTTGATTTTTATAGAAAAATAATACGAGCAACAAAACGGTTTGAAGTAAAAGATGAACAACATAAATCCATATCCGACAAAAGCAACAATCCGTAAGATAGACACATAGTCAAGTACAATTATAAACGATAAAAAAATTCAAACATGTAACATAAAACATCAATTATAATCGGAGTCAATGAGCCCTATTTCCAGTGGAGAATTGGCAGGTTAGGAACGTCGACGGCAAAGACAGGTTGCAAAATTGAAGTTGGTGAACTGCAAAACAAGAGAGAGGTAGAGCTAGGGTGGCTGGGAATAGAGAGAGAGAGAGAGAGCTTGGTTGCTTCAAGTTGGGTTACTGCAGGCGCGGGTGGAAAGGGAAAACCGATAGAAGATCGAAGATGGCGGCGAGGGTTTCCGACGGCAAGAGAAGGGGATTGTGCCATACAAACGAAGAGGAAAGAAGAGAGTATGAGAAACAAAGAAGGAGGCTGAGGTTAGAAGAAAAAGATGGCAATAGAAAAATTAAGATTTTTAGGCTTTATGAAACTGGTTCCAAATTTGGTTCAATTTTTTGATGGTTCTTAATTCGGAACCAGACCTGTTCTCACTGATTCCAAACATTTGAAACTGGAAATCGGGAACCGGACCAATTTTCAGGGTAGTCCAGTCCAATTGTACATTGCTAATAGGAAAAGAAGTAATACGACCTAACAAAAAAATTAGCTTTCATAATCTGATAAGGAAACAAGCTATTCTAGAAAACAACAAAATATCAGACGATACGGCCAATATCAATCTCCTTATAATATTCTCCAACGGGGAATTCTCTAAAATCCATAATTATATTGATCAATATCCAGTTTAGTACGTTTAACAGATGAAACCGCATTATTTCCTAATTATTTAGACCGGGGAACTCGTTGACCAGCTCACATGTCCATGTGTATGTCCCCTTCAAACCCTGCCAAGAAGGATGTCAAAAAAATTGCCGTCGTTATCACTTTGCCTTCAACGTTGTAATACCCAAAACAATCTACATGATAGAGAATGCATAAGATGAAACTAATGACTTTCAGTTCACGACGGTTGTGAAACACTATCTTAGCATAGAAAAGGATGAAGAGTCCGTGTCATCAAAGGCCTATGGACAAGCGCTTGCCACCTTTGAGTTGACGTGGATCACGCCGGAAACAATCATAGAAGTCTTCAATTCCTACTTAAACTAAAAAGCCAACATAACTTTACGTCAATCTCCAACTTGCTAAACATTGTTCCATTCGTAAGAGATGACGATATGTATTGCACCGTTTGCTATTCATGTCGGTTACTTAGCCAAACTTAGCAAATATCGAAACTGGGTAAGTTCAGTTTAATGAAATCCATGAAGATTTGCTTTTAATGGTAAAAAGAAGGCCAAGATATACCATGTTAGTGCTTATTGACATTGAACCGTTTCAGATTCAGGTTTTACTCACTTAATTCGTGTCATGTTTAGTTTACATCAAATGGGCGATTAGTTTCGAACTAAAGACAATCAATTAGGTGAGGAGACGAACGTACTGTTGATACTCAACGTTGACGGCTGCGGCGGAAGACTTTGCGATAGTACCAAATGCCGTTGTCGAGAGGACGATGGTTGCGCCCTTGCTCGAGGGGCGTGAAGACGCGGTTAGCGCTCGGTCGACGATTCGGATTTGGATAGTTTGGCTAGGAATGCAGGTTCCGGAGACGGAGGCGCTGATGCACCGCACTAGGTACTGCCTCCCGCACGACGCTCCGTTGTCCCAAATCCCTTCACCCGCCGCGGCAAAGAGGTTGCTCGATGGGAACTGCGATGGATCATTACCGAAACACGCGGTCGCTGAAACACAATGATCAAACTTATGAGTGAGAGAGAGAGAAGGAGGGGGAAGGGGGAGAGAGATTTTACGTACGTGTGTATGGAGGACTGTAATGAGCGGCAGTGCCGACGTCAGCACGAGAGAGATGAGGCTGCATAGCCAACAGAAGAAAGGCGACTAGAGAAAGAGAGAGAAGTGACGTTTTAATGCTGGAGGGCTTCATTGTTCTGGAAGAATCTGTGAGGCCAATGTGATACCTGAATGAAGTGAGAAGAGGAGAGAAGAGAAGAGCTCCATTGTTGGCTCAAATCCTTAAATAGATCAACATTTTTCTCATAATTTTGGAAAACTTAAAGTTCTTTACTCTATTCAGCCTTTTGAAAGGAGAAATATGAAAGAAAGAAAGAAAAGAGAACTGTAGACGTTAAGGCTATGAACTAAAATTGTTGGAGATGAAGAAGAAGAAATTATGTATTAGGGGAAGAAGACTACTTAACACTGTTTGTTGTGATCAAAAAATTAATAATTCCGAAAAGGCCATAACAAAAAATAAGTGGAGATGAGGTACGGCTAACCAAATCTACCTCATCTCCATAAGGCGATTAGTTCCTACTAACAATATTAAGCAGCTTCACGAACTATGTCTCTCAAAATACAACACCTTGAATCCGTTTGAATTTGTACTATGCAAATAAGACTCTGTCAAACGCTTTGGAAGTCGGCACACTTAGATAAAATTGAAGTGAGGATGTAGGTGTTTCTAGTGATGCTTTGAATGAAGAATTTCAAATTTATTTATAGAGTTTCAGAATTTATGTGAAGAAGCAATACATGAACTATGAATTAAATAAATACAACATCCAAGAGATACATGAACTCAATAGATACATGAATTAAGTAAATACAAGAATCTAAGAGACACATGAATCCAAGAGATGTATGAACTAAAGATAAATCTCATTTTAGCTCACATTCATTGATTTATTAACCCTCCACAATTACAACACTAAAAAGTAATGGTAATGATTCTAAAAAAGTGGTCTCATTTTTCTCTATTCCTAATTGAAGAGATGTCTCTAATTGGTGGTTTATGAACATCTACTATTAAGTTTAAATAAGTTTGTATGTGGGTGATCATGGCTGAGGGGGCGTTGTACCGATGTACTGGCCTCATTTTCCGGTCTCAATTTTCCTGAGCATTGGATTCGCGTCATACAGCGATCCATGCCAAATGGAAGAGATGAACCTAGCAACACTGACCCGTCTCTCTCCTCTTCCATAAATCGGGTTGCTGCTATGCCAAAGAGAGAGGAGAAGGGAGAGTTAGGGTTTTGTGGTGGTTGATGCTAGATGGACTCGTTGCGAAGATATGGGGACTGTATATGGGTAAAGTAACCCCTCACCTGGGTAATTGATGTTCATAAATGGCTGCGAAGGAGGAGGTTTCTAGAGGTTATAGGTGTTGTGCTGTTCCTCAACAACGGAGAGGGAAAAACCGAAATCTTGTGTTAGAAAAATCAAGTAGTTTTTACCCATCAAATTTGGGAAATTTAAGACGCTACGTCAAGCAGAACCACTTCCAATGTTTGACGTTTCTGAAATAATCTTAGGGTTAAACAATGGTAGAGAAATGCAAGCTCAAAACTACTGATAAAAGTGGTGATTTGATTACCATGTAGGATTACGTGATTAACAAATTGGAAGGATGCTGATGGCTATTTTGTTCCCCTGCACACGGTTTGCCCAAATATCTTAAATGCGATATGAAAAATTCGGGAATTATACATGTCATTAGCAGGTAAATGTCTTTCAATTACTGTCAATTTGTGCTTGCCAGAACGTAGATTTTGTCATGCTTTTTTTCTAGGAGGGATCATACAGAACCATCGGTCATCATCCAACCTAATAAAATCTTGCCCAAAAGGAAAAAATCTTCTCTTTCTATTGGATGGAGTTTGCTTTATGCTTCTAGAGATGGGAACTGAATTGACATTGTCAGCCTTGTCTTCCTATAATTCTACTGTGGTGATTCCTGATGAGCATTAGGCTTGATCATCACAAGACTAGATTGCCGCGATTACTCACCCTCGCCCTTTCCATTCGGTTCTTTCTTATGATGCAACAAAAGAAGAGACTAAATAATCGAAGCAGCAATGTAGCAGGACCAAAATATAAAGATTGGGTGACATTCACTGATACGATAATTTAAAAAAAAAAATTAGGATCTTCAAAATTACCTAAGGATTTCCTTTGACTTCTTCGGCTCTTGTACAAAGAAACTTTCAGAAATTTAAGAGAGAATGCTTTATTGCTCTTATTGTATTGGATATCTGGGATGATACATATAAGGAGGAGGAGACCCATATATATACTTGAACCTTTCTAATTATAACCGTAGATCTCTCCCTAATTTAACGGTGGAGATTTGATTTCCTTATTTACCACCTACCCCCATTAATTACAAGGATTCTCTATAACAAAAGTGTGCATTACCCATAATATCCCTAGGAGCATTGTAGGGTACCGTGGAAAATCTAAACTCTTAAAAGTTTCAACACTTGTTCCATCATCTTGGCCACCTCCCAGACATGTGCCATGAATACATTCGGTCCGTGACATGTGTATCATGTTAAAGCACTCATATACGCTCCCCCACTCGATGACCCAACAAACTTGCATATCGTCTACACGAGCCTTGAATAATGTTTTCAGAATCATTGAGATGAGCGGAGCCGAGCCAATTTCCGATTTCCAATTTTTTTTTTTCCTAATCCTACCTTCGAATGCCAGGCCTATGGTTTTCCCGCCAAGCAGCTGACAGATCGGATCTAGGGTTGAGATCGAGTGGGCCTGGACGTGGAAACTGGACTAGCAAAGCAATGGATCATGAGCCATCATATGGCTCTTTGCCCAGCTAAATAGCCCAAGCCTGCTTTCTTTCCGTCACTAATTGCAACGCTTTGGCGACGAAAACATAAGAAACGACGCATTCTTTTTTCCCATGCAGAAAAGCTACAAACATTCACAGACCCTGCTAATCATCCAACGCCATCTCAGCAAATCCACGGATTCAACTAAGCATCAGATTAAGTCCTAAATCGATTAACTTAAACAGGACAATGATCCCCGCCAATCCTATTATAAATCATTACCGATTAAGTTTTGGTAATTATATATCTTCATTAAATGTAAAAGTATATGGCATCATGGAATGGAAAAATTACCAAAAAAGTCATAAACCTATTGTATAGATGTCAATTCAATCCTAAATCTTTCAATTTGTCCAATTTAATCATAAAACTTTTGACAATTAATCAATGTAATCCTTTTAGCCAATTTTGGCCGGAAAATACTGGCGTGGATGCCGGGCGTCTTATGTGATATGGCCGAAAGATGGCCGTTGCAAATGTGGACAATTTTTTGCAATATTTTGCAATTTTTTTTCCTTTTCTTTTGTTTCCTTCTTCTTTTTTCTTATTTTCCTTTGCCACTTTGTAGACTTTGCGGTGGCCAACAGAGGTCACTAGCCACAACCAAGGGCCGAGATGCCCTCTCTGGCCCTCGATAGCCATAGTGAGTGCCATCGAGCCCTCACCCAGTGTCGGCGAGAGCCATCAGCCCTTAGTAAAAAAGCAAAAGAAAGAAAAAAGGGAAAATTAAAAAATTCAGAAAAATTATTGTCCATATCAGCGCCGGTTGTGCTACATAGGACAAATGGCGCTCACTTCAACGAATTCCAACCAAAATTAGTCAAAAGAAGAACTATATTGGCAAATTATCAAAAGATTTAGAATTAAATTGATTAAATTAAAAGCTTTAGGTCTGAATTGGCGTCCATATAATAGGTTTATGACTTTTTTGGTAATTATTCCTTATGAAATGGATCGATTGTTCATGTGTTCATGCAATTGGACACTTTAATTAGGTTATCATGCTAGGCACTTTCTTTTCTAGTTTATTTTCAAAATTCAGATTAATTAATTAACCAGTTGCCTATGTTGCTCCATTAAAATTTGTGGCCCGGAATGCTCCGTCAATTTCAAGAATGATGGGATTCGTCATGTTAGCATAGTTCAATAATATAATGCAAGCGTTTTATTGGATTGAGGTCCTCTCGATTGAGGGAATTATTCCGAATCGTCACCTAGTATCAAAAAAAAGCATGGGGTGTTGTGCTATCGGGGTAAACTTTAGTAAAATACTTTGAAAGGATCTCGATCCATTTAGGTTAACGACTACTTTTTCTCCCTGAATTTCATTCTCGTGTGGCAATAAGCAGGCTTAGTAATTTCAAGGGGTAGAGATGAGATGCTCAAACAATGCACTTGAGGAATTGATGGAATGTTCAAAACTGGGGTCTTGTTAAGAGCTTCCATTGAACTACCATATGCGATTGATGAATGTTCAAAACTAGGGTCTTGGTAAGTGCTTCCTTTGAACTACTACACGCCAGCAGGAAACGGATCTAGATATAAAATAAGGCGGTGTAGATATGCAAATCCAGTGGGTCCTCGAGTTGGCGGCGGTCATACGGCGGCGATGATACGACACGCACATGCAAACGAACAGACATGTGTATTTCTTCGATGAATAAAAGAGGACAGACGCCTCCAATTACGGGTGTTGCGCAGGCAATTTTATCGTTTGTTTTTCCCTTATCCTAGTCATCGGAAGGGCATGCAATTGGATATCACCGCATCTCCACGTACAAGAGGAACTAGATCCATCAGAAAGAACGCCTGCAAGTACACCTGCCACAAGTAGAAATTTGAGTCAAATGACCAACACAATTTCTACCGTGAAAACCAGTCCACCGAAGTTATCCGTCCAAATTCCATTAATTACGACCAAATTGCTCTTGTTCAAAGCTGCATGTACAGATCGAAAGACCCGATCCTATTAAGTTCATGGGCTTGTCGTGGGATATTTCATGGATTTTGGGTTATCGGACCTCTGAATCTGTCTCTAATGGTAACAAGAAATTACATATAGAAGAAAAATAAGTATGGGTACTGTGTATGATACAATTTGCGGTGGGGCTCGTGTACAGAGAAAGGATCTAGGGTTTTAGAGGGAATTAGAACGCACGCATGCACTCTAATCTCTATGATAAATTAATTGTTCGAAGGATAGTCAGCGTGCAATTGCAATTCATTCGGTCAATGTAATTGCATTCAAGTTGCTCTAGAGAGAGAGCACCATTCACCAAGGAGATGTATTCACCAAAAACATGTATATATAGATATATATTCTCGTTGCCAAAAGGCATAAGAATATATCAATAAGCCATTCGGATAATATCAGAAAATGAGACAAATGACACGTACTGATAATTCAATTTAAAATTTTGCTTAACGAAACAGTTTGCTTTCATGCCTAAAAACTATGCGAAATGGATAATAGTATAAGAGTAGTAAAAACATAAACCACGAAATTTTCTCCAATTGTCTTTCAGTTCAAAACACAAAAAAGACGTTGTCCCGAAAATTTTAACGAATAAACACATAAAAGAAATTTTTTTTATGAAAGAAAAAAGGGAAAGGAAAAGAAATGTTTTTTATGAAAGAAAAAAGGGAAAGGAATTGAAAGGAAGATAAAAGAAAATAGAATATCACCTTTCACCGCACAAATCTAATTCGTGATCGGGCAAATGTCAATAAAGCATAACTTATAATGAAATTTGATTATAATGATATTTTTGTTGGAAACATACACAATGAGATCGTTTTAAAAATATTCTTTTTTTTTTTTTATTTTTTATGACGTTTTAAGGAGAGAAAGGAAGCTTAAAGCAAAACCCAAATTGAGGCCGGAGTCAAACACAAATCACCCATATCATCTATCCTCAAACTCTCGAATGAAGGTTGAACAGAGCCGTTCATACTTCTACAGCGTGTGCACTAATTTTCCTTAAATATACTTACCAAGATGCAGTTCAATACAATTTAATAGATGCTCTGACTAATTTATTAATAATTAGACAGATGAAATCGTTGACCAGCTCCAAAGTACACGCGGATGTCCATATCAAATCCTGCCAAGAAAGAAGTCAAAAAAAAAAAAGTACAGCCGTCATCGCTTTGTCTTCAACTTCCTAATCCCCAAAATAATTAGAAACAAACAAAATGAAACTATCTGACTTTTCAATTCATCGCTGTCTTGAAGTGAACGACTTTACCACTACACGTAAGGTCATCGCTCACGGGTGATAAAATTTCACACTTTCCATCTCCATCTTGATAAACATTGTGCATGTCGGTTACTCAAGTGTCATTTCTTATCAGAACAATGTAAATATAGTTCGATGAGATTCATGAAGATTTGCTTTTTACCGAATAAAAGGTCGAGATATACCATGTTAAAAGCTTATTCACGTTGAACCTCGGGTTTTTCCCGTGAAATTTGTTCCATGTTTATTGATATTGAATGGGCACTTTAGTTTTGATCAGAAGACAGCCAATTAGGTGAGGAGAAGAACGTACTGTTGATATTCCACGTTGATGGCTACGGCAGACGACTTTGCGATTTTGCTGAAGGCCATCATCGAGAGGACAATGGTAGCCCCATTACGTGAGGGACGTGAAGGCGAGGATAGTGCTCGATCAACGATTCGGACTTGGATATTTTGGTTTGGAATGCAGGTTCCAGAGACAGAGGCACTGATGCACCGGACTAGGAAGTACCTACCGCACACTATACCGTTGTTCCATATTTCTTCACCTGCCGCCGCAAAGATGTTGTTTGATGGGAATTGTGCTGGATCTTTGCCGTAACACGCAGTTGCTGAAACAAGTAATCAAAGTTGAGAGAGAGAGAGAGAGAGAGAGAGAGAGAGATTGATTTTACGTACGTGTGTATGGAGGACTGTAGTGAGCAGCGGTGCCGACGTAAACACGAGAGAGATGAGACCGCACCGTCATCGGATGGGCGAGTGGAGAAGTAGTGGGAGAATCTGCAAGGACAATGTAAGACCTGAATGAAATGAGTTGAATGTGTACATTGAATTCCACGAGGTTCTACTGCAGTCATGATTTGTTGTGCTGTGATTATATGTATACTCTGTGCGTACAAGCAAAGGTCACAGAGAGATTTAACGTACGTGTGTCGGGAGGACGGTCGTGAGTGGCGGTGCCGCCAGCAGCACAAGAGAGATTTGCCTGCATAGTGAGCAGAAGAAAGGCGAGTAGAAAAGGGATGAGAAGGGGCTTCGTAATGCTGGAGGGCTTCATTGATCTTGAAGAATCTGCTAGGCCAATGGGTCCCTGAATAGAACGAGAAGAGAAGAGCTCTATTGTTGGTTTACGTGAAAGCAAACGAGGTCGATCTGTATGCATGTGTACGTACAAAAAGAGGTCACTCAGCTGCACGACCCACCAATGGCAAACCCTAGTTTCAAGTTTCAAGTTTCAACTCGTCATTTATAATTTCTCCTTTGGAACAGAACATTCTCCCTTTCATCGTTTGCATCGGAAGTGATGCGGGACACCGGCATGTAGAACGGTAAACCAATTTCAAATGCGAGTCTTAATTGAAAATTTTGACATGTAAAACATGATGCAAGACGGGCCAAACAATGTGATTAGCTAATGACATGTTACAAGCCGTGCAAGTGAGATGTTGAATATCCTAGAATGTGGACCGATTTCCAACAATTATATGGAATCGACACGATCCCTACATGCATAGAGCATATTATATGAACATAAATTCACACGGTGAAAGACTTCATTAAAAAATTCAGACAGATTAAAAGTATTGTTAAAAAAGGTGTTGACACAACCCCCTTTTTGTTTTTATTTTTTTTGCTTTTTGTGGTTTTGGAGGAGAACATACCAACACATATGCACATTTGAACGTTCAGCCAGAAGATATGTACACATATGCAGATGCATAATGTACATAGATCGCGTTTGGGAGGTGGTGAAATCATCGGCTCCACCGGGGACGGCCACCCCTGACGGCGGGCCACCCGAGAGCCTCTCCGGGGTCAAAGCCTCCTCACACTAATCAGTGAGTGCAAGAAAGAAACCCTAGCAGGACTTACCCTCGCTTCCTCTCTCCAATCTGCGTCAGACCGTGTCGCGGCCGTGCCTCCACCCTTGTCGCTGCTCCACCCTGCCATCTCCGGCGAGCCAACCACCAGACTTCGCGCCGACGAACCGACCCAGCTAGCTACCTCCAGCCTGTAGATGTAGTGGGAACTATATTAGATATAAGATACTTTTATTCTCAGTCTAAAAATATAGAAATTTTCCTTCGTCGCCCGACTCGTTTCTGCTAACCCAACTTCGCCCGCGGTTGTCGTCAGCTCCGGACCTCAGGAAAATCCACCTTGGATCGTCGCCGACCCCAACAGACCTCATGTGTAGGGCTCGCTCGACTCAAGCCTCGATCTCGGCTCAGGCTCGTTGCCAACCCCAACAGACCTCGCATGTAATTCGAGACTCGGGCTCGGCTCAAGCCTCAATCTCAGCTCGGGCTCCTCGCCAATCTCAACAGACCGCATCGAGCGAGCTCGCTTGGGTCCAGTTCGGCCGAGCCCGGGGTCCGAGACTAGCGCTCGACTCGAGCCTCAATCGAGGCTCGGGCTCGTCGCCAACCTCAACAGACCTCTTATGTAGGCCTCGCTCGGTCGGGTCGAGTTCGGCCAAGCCCGTGATTCGAGACTCGTGCTCGACTCAAACCCTCGATCTTGGCTCGGGCTCGGGCTCGTCGCCAACCCCAACAGACCTCGTATGTAGGCCTCGCTCGCTCGGGTCGAGTTCGGCCGAGCCCGTGATTCGAGACTCGTGCTCGACTCAAACCCTCGATGTTGGCTCGGGCTCGGGCTCGTTGCCACCACCGTCTCGTCTGGATCGACGGTGGCGGTGACAAGCAAGAGAGAGATTGAGGGCTGAAGGGGATGCGCACAATGGAGGATGAGAGAGAGAGAGAGAGAGAGAGAGGAGAGAGAGAGGAGCTCGCGACTCAGTCGAGTCGAGCCGTACCAGATCTGAGGCAGACAAAGGGCGTCAGCGCAGAGGCGGGTGGCGGCATGACGACACATGCGACGGCGAGGTCCTGCGGAGGCCGGCTGAGAGAGTACAGGAGGCATACCTGATGAAGAAGTGGCTCCGCAAAGACGCCGCATGATTTCGAACTCGCTTTGGTTGAGGACTGTCCTGATGGGGTGGGGAGGCTCCTAGATTGCGTGCGGGGTTGGGGGATCCGATACGAAAAGCAATAACCTAAAAGCCAACCCAACAGAAAAAAAAAAAACAAAAACAAAGACAAAGAGTTCCCTTTTTATTTAATGTGAGTTTGATCAAGTCTTTGATCATCACCAACCATTCCTTTGCCTCCCACTCAAAAAGAAATTATCAAATAAACCCAATTGGAATAATATCAAAAAGGCAAAAGGTTGAATGCTACAGGCCTAAGATTTTCCCGCCAACCAGCTGATTGATCAGATGCTGTCGTTTCGTCCGGAACTCTCCCATGAAATCTAGGACCAGCAAAGGAATCGGGATCACGGACTCGTCATCTGACCTACGAACTTACGGCACCGGCAACTTTGCCCCCCACTAACTAGCTCAAGCCTAGATCTGTCAAAATATATCGTAAACTCATTTTTTAATCCATATATCAATAAATGGATCGGAAATTGATTAGTTTTATTCATTAAATGGGTATAAACATAATGCAAAGAGTTAAATGGATCATATATGGGTTTACAACTTATTTAAACTCAATTCTCTCACTATCACTCATTCTTACGCTTACTTATTCCGCATTCTCATATCAATTTGGATATGAGTTTTCGTAAATTTAGTTAAATATGGAAGTGTTTTAGCAATATGAATCGGATCGGAGTGGGGTATAGATTGGGTATGGGTCATTATATTTTCATTACATCAAAATGGATCAAAACGGGTTATTTTCGACTCGACCTATCCATTAGACAGATTTACTCAAACCAGCTCTTTTCCCCCTCCCTAACTGCAAAGCCATAGCGACGAGAGGGTCGGTCGTCAACAAGAAGACCGCGCGGTCTCTGATCGGAATGTTGCGACGGGGAAATGCGAAACCTCTTGGAAATGGAAACGATCACTGGTAACGACGAGGGCCCGGACAAGTCTCCCCCCTCTTTCCACGTCAAGCTGATGCTGCTTCGGTTTTGATTCTAATTATCAGGTTCTCTTCCCAACGCCGCGTTCCCTGCAATATCCTAACCCTTTTTTCTGACTTTGCGGCCTCGTAATGAATTGGCGATTCCGAGAGTCGATGCCATTTTTGGTCTGACGCAGCCGGTTGGTGCAACGTCGCTGTCAGTCCCGATCCCCGTTCGATCACTTGGATGGTCCAGAATGCACGAGGAATAATCTGGGCAACGGTGGAACGCAAAAGGCGGGTAGCGTGCAGTTGGGCAACACTAGAAGGCAAAAGGACCGATCTCGCGTACGCGTGTTCGAGAGACGCTTTGGCCGCGGACCGACAAAAGACGAGTTGGGAATATGAATGCGTCGTTCCCTTTTTTTCCCATTTTACAGTCAATGCCATGATCATCCACTCATGTCCCTTTTTTTTTGTAATATCTATGAATTCTTCTAGCATGCTATTTGTGAGAAGTTGTATCCAAGGTTTATTCTGAGTCCGCAGCACCCGCAGCGTGTGACATTAATGGAACTACTCAGATAATTGGAAAGAGAAAATAAAAATATATAATATTGCAATGATTGATGCTAAATCCACAATTTAATATCGATTCCCTCGATTCCCTCGATTCAAAGAGGAAAAACGGATGCTGCTTGTTCGGGTGGAAACGAGATTAGAACACCCTTCTTTTAATTTTATCTGACTTTTCTTTTCTTTTCTTTTTTATAATATAAATGATAAGCATTTATATTGAATCTCTGCAATATTATTAAGAGAAAAAAAAATCGGTACATAATTTTCAATATCAATATGTAGTTTATATAGTTTACCCCCCAAGCAATCAACCTATATAGCTTAAATTGATGATCCCTAAATGTGCTCTTCAGAGCAGGGAAGGTCTTACTAATCAATCTTTATAAGATGATTTCATTCATTTTTATCATTTTTAGTGATCAGTTCAATATTATCGGGGCGATGGATCGTTGCGTCCTCGCGAAGTAGCAAACTTAAATAGCAACATCGGATTCTTCAAAGAGGGAGAAAACTTGAAATGCACATGAGATTGCAAAAGAGACCAAGAAACAAGAAAGGGAATGGAATGAAGGGGAAAAGAGGATTATCGGATCCAAACAAGATGGTTTCTTATTTCTTCTTTTCAACTCATAGTTCTCAATTTACTACTTCAGTTGGTTTCTTAGCTCTAATGTGAGTTAATAATTTCTAAGCTAGAGTATTCCAATATTAAATTACAGGTTAAACTTTTCAAACTGTTGGTAGTGAAGACAACGAAATTTTATATAATAACAGAGCATGAGATCTTGAGTTGCCACAGCAAGCAATGGGTAAATATGGATTCGTCGATATGCAACCACAAGTAAACAATCTGTACATGTTGGTATTTTTGAATGACATTGCAAAAGCTCCCGACACTTTGGCCTAAACTCTTGATTTTGTTCTAGGAATCGATTCTAGGAGCTCCTGATATTTTTCTTAGTAGTAGCATAGATACAAAATATTGTGTGCATAATGGCTGATGCACATACTATATGTCTGTCCGATCCCATTTGCCATCACAACTTTAGAAAAAAACAGTACACATTTAATCAAACTACTTTTGTAATTCCAATGTAGTCTCTAGACTTGTGATTTGTACACTTAAGTCCATAAATTTATGGGAATTTGTCCCGATTCAGTCCCTTGAAAATAACGTGTCTGATGATGCTAACTAAAAGTATTGTGCAAACAAAATCAATGTCGCCTTAGAAAATTACTTTGTCCTCGCCAGATTTCAAGAATAATAATTCAAGGCATGGGAATTAGACAAATTCTCAGTAACCTTCCATTTCACAGATGATGCTGATTATTTTGTAATCTTGGATGAATGTTGCTCCCAAGCTTCATCTGTATAGAGGCCTAGTAACTGCAAAGATCCGATGAATCTAATGCCGTATCACCTTCTCTTGCCACCTTCTCATGGCAATTTGTGGGGTCAACCAGCCACTGAATTAAGTCAAAGCAGCTGATGTTACAGGCATGTACCAGCCAAAAAGATTTGCTGACCCATCTCCTTGAACTTGATATCTCGTAAAATTGTTTCGAAGAGCTAGCTGTTCCTTGTAATGAAGGTAGGCCTCTATCCATCCATGTATAGCTCTCTAATATTATGGGCAAAGTTTTTTAATTGATACATTTAACATTGAAAAATTGTTAAAAAATTCTTAAACCTGTTGTACAAAAGCCGATTCAATCATTAATCTTTCAATTATACCAATTTTTTTGTCGAAATCCACTTGTGCCAATTTATTAGTAAACATTTTGACGATTTGCCAATGTAGTCCTTCCAGCCAAATATCCAAAAAATAAGTTTTGGATTAAATTGGCAAATTTTCAAAAGGTTTAAGACTAAATTGGCACAATTGAAAAATTTATAACTTAATTAACCTCCGTACAATAAGTTTATAATTTTCTGAACAATTATCCCCATTTAACATAACCTCCTAACTTGGGAAAGTAAAGTCCTACTTTGATAGTTTTTTAGTACCCATTGTAAGACAATCATTCATTCTTAGGAGAAGGTATTACTTCATGGCTGTCTCGCATCTTCTGTCGACGTGATAGTGCAAAATCAAACATTATTAGGTGAAATTGAAATATACAGTTACATTTTTATCCTAGCGTGAATCACGGGTCACGTATTCATAATTTTCAAGAACTTTTTATAGATGCAATATATACGATTCTTTTGATCGAACTTCTTGCGTTGATTACTGGTATTAAATGCTGATGTCATTTTCTGATTTTATCCTCATGTGCCAATCTTAAACGGTTCGTTTTTACTACATCTTTCCAACACATCATATCGTTTTATTACGAATACACGATTCGATTGGTTTACCGCGATAGCATCTCACCCTAATCTAGCACAAAACAGTTTTCTTTTGCGATGAAAGATCCTCTCTTTCTATTTAATGGAGCTTGCTTTATGCTCCTAGAGATGGGAACTGAGTTGGTATCATCGCGCTATCTTCCTATAATCCTATTGTTGTGATGACTGATGGGCTTTGGGCTTGATCATCACTAGACTAGATTGCTGCAACTACTCACCCTCACACATCCGTTCGGTTTTCGTTGTGATGCAACAAAAGAAGAAATTAAATAATCGAAGTAGGACTATGGCAAGACCAAAATATAAAGGTTGGCTGACATTCGGTCACTACAAAAAAAAAACTTGTTTTTTATGACGGAATTTGCGACGGAAATTTCGGAAAAATCCGTCGCCGTCGAATTTGCGACGGATTTTGCGACGGAAAAAAAAATTCCGTGGCTACTCGGGCGTCGCAAAATTTTGCGACGGAAAATTAACAAATCCGTCGCAAATTTGCGACGGAAAAAATTAAATCGCAAAAAATCGTCGCAAAATTAAGTCCTCAAAATTAAATATTTTAGCCACGAATACAATCCGTCGCAAATTTCGTCGCAAATAGTCCGTCGCAAATTTGCGACGGACTATTTCCGTCGCAAATTTTGCGACGGACCTTCACACGTCCGTCGCAAATTTTGCGACGGACCATCACACGTCCGTCGCAAATTTTGCGACGGACCTTCACTCGTCCGTCGCAAAAATCTGTCGCACATTCGTCCCAAATTTCGCCAAAATTTGCGACGGACACGATCCGTCGCTAATTTATTTCTGTACAAAATTGGTCGCAAAATCATCGGAAAATTTGTCGCGAATTTCGTCGGAAAATTTCATCGCGAATTTCGTTTAATAATAGCAAACCATAAATTCTGACATATAATTGAAACAGAAAAACGAACAAACCATAAATTCTGACAAATCAGCCACAATGACATATAATTGAAATAAATAACATAACGAAAGTTATAAAGTCCGACATGATGCTATTTGATATCCAATATTACAATACATTCAAAACATGAACTAAGAGACAGGACAACCATAGAAGACGAAAAAAATCATATAGAAAAGAAGAGGCGGCTTTGGTATGACTTGGCAAGACACCAAAAGTAGTCATCTTCACAAGACCTGAGGAAATTTCGATACAAAAATCAGTCCGAATGTAACAAAAATAACAAAAATACGTTTCGGGATTAACATAAATGTTTTTACATATGAATATGAGTGAAATTATGAAAAACCAAGACTATGAAGCAAGCTTACCCAAAATTTTAACTAGGGAGACCGGAGAAAATCATCATCATCACCATCATCATCATCATCAAAGATCAGCATTCTCGGCATCAATGTGTTGGTCATCACTTATTAGATTGGCTGGAGGTACAGGAGGCCCGGCATTGCGTTGGAGGTTAAGGTGTTCCATAATCACTCTCACTTGTTCTTCCAAGTTATATATTCGTTCATCCTTCTTAAAAAGTAAATTATTCAGACGATCCACTTCTTGGTTCAATTGCTCCTCCACTCGTGACTTCCTTGACCCAAATCCAACTTCCAGGATTATTCGGCATGTACATCCTTGACAACGATCCCAGCCCAAATATTTTCCCTTTTTTCGGCCCACCCGATGCCTCCATCCATAATGCCATATTATCAACTGGTGGCCGGGACTCAGGACAATCATCACTACCACTAGCACTACCACTTGCACCAATTAACAGATCATCATATTTTTCCTACATTAACAATGTAGATGAAAATAAAATCACTATATATATATATATATATATATATATATATATATATATATATATTAAATATTGAAAGCATTAACGGTTTTGCATTATAGTTTACATATAAGTCAAAGTATAACCTTACATACCTTAACAGCTTTTGCTCGATCGCCAGTCCATGTCTTATCTTTCTTTTGGAATGTGCGTTCAAATGTAGCTGCAAATGTCGGTTCCGTCCCCAATTCATGTGCCTACAAAATGTAAACTTGAGTAACTGAATTAAATTAACTTATAAGTCATTTAACAGACTTACCAGTCGTTTACGATGCTCCGCAATGTTGATAGAGCCCCCAAAGATATGTGGCTGACCCATCACTAGAACTAGAAGATCGGTTCTTCTTATTCTGCTCACAGAGTTGCCGACTCTGTTCAGATGCCCAAAATGTGTTAATTGCCACCCAATTGTCAGCTGTAAAAAAAGACGGCTTCGCTTGCTTGCTCTTCGCTCTATTCATGACATTTCGCATAAAATCACTTATTTTTTTATCGAAAATTCGTCTCACTTCATTGTCTTCCGTTTCGTCCCACGTGAACTTCCGCTGCAATAAATAAAAACACAAATTGAAAATTATTATGATGATCACATATCCATAACCATGCACCAAACACATATAGACAGATTTTGTAAAGTTCATGTCGGGAAAAATATCTGATCCTTTAGATATCGAAAACTACAAAGTTGTTCTGGTCCCTTTACATCATTCTTGACCATCAATATACTACACCAAACTTAATTTCTGAGAAAATAAAATATGTACAACTTACCTTGAACTCATTCCACCACATTTTTTTTACTTCTTGTGGAACACTTCTGTAATTAAGATACTCTCCCATCTAGAAGTTTCTGACTATTTTGTTCAATTCTCTCACAACATGATTTAGCATCCGTGAATCTGCATTTATACAAATATTGTGCAACATGGATAATTCAGTTAACATCAATATTTAAAGCCCTAAATATGACATATACTAAAATAAAATGAAGTACTTACGAATCTCTATATGGACATATAAAAATCGGTTATCTTCTTGCCCTCTGTTTCCGTCAATATTCGATTGTTCCGCCGAATAATGGGGTGGAAACGGAAGGAGGGGGAGCTACAGGAGATTGAACTGGAGAATGTTCAGTTGGCATGTGGTGAAGTCCTGTAACATGTTGTTGATTGTGGGAGGAAGGGCCAACGTGCTCATATTGTGACGGACCATATTGTGGTTGAGGGTTCAATGCCGGGACATGAGAAGAGGAAAGGGACGGGGGCGAGGATTTAGGACGAGGACGAGGAAGAGCCTCGTCTTCTAGACATAAATCCTCCACGTTTAAACTGTCAAGTAGGAAGGTTATACGAATATGTAAAGAACTATTGACACGTATTACGAACACATATTGATGTACATGACGAAACTTACCATTTTGATGAAAAGACTGAGAAAATGTTTCCTTCAAATAAGCCAATGTCGAGTGCTTATGACGTGTAATTTCCTACAAATAAATATACTATGAATCCCATTCATTTTCATATTAAACATCAATGTATGAGCACGATATGGGTGGCCAGAGGTATCAAACATCACTATATAAATCGCATGCATTTTCATTAATTTTTTTTTACCACGTATAAAAATTTATATTTCACTGAAAGTGGGTGGCCACAAATATTCTAAATCATTCTATAAAGTTTTGTAAGAAATAAATTATTATTGTTATTCTTAAAATTTTTTTTTGGAGGTAAAAAAAAAAATTCACTAAAAGTTGGTAGCCACCGATATTCTAAGACATTCTCAGAAAGTTTTGAAATTTTAAAATTTTAAAAATTTTTATATTATTAATTTTAATATAAATTTTTTCTTGTGAAAAAAAAAAATTCCATACTAAAATTGGGTGGCCACAAGTCGCCTAAACTATTAGGTATAGTTTTCCAAATTTTAGTCATTCTTTATTTTTACAATTTTTAAGGCGGTTACAAAAATTAAATATAACTAAAAGTGGGTGGCCACAGGTATTATAAATCATTTCGTGAAATTTTGAAAATTTTAAATTCTAATTTTTTTTTTTGCCATCTAAAGAAATTTAAATTTAATCGCAAGTTGATGGCCATATGTTTTCTAGGCAATTCTGTGCATTTTTAAATTTTAAATTTTTTTACATTTTCTTCACAAAAAAATTTCCCTCATAATGGGTGATCACATTTATGTTAAGCCATGTTATCATGTTATGGAAATTTTAAATTTGTTAATAATTTTTTTTCGGAACGTTAAAAAATGTAAATTTCATTGAAAATGGGTTGGCACTAATAATTTTTGCAATTTTGTATTATGATGAAATTTTAGTTTGTTAAAAGTTTAAAAAACTTTTATGGTCAAATTTCATATATGTTGTCGATATTTACCGTTTTTTTTTTTTCCATAATTTTTTATAAAATTATTTAATTTTCAAGTATTTTCTCTTGAAAAACGTTTAATCAATTATCCTATCGTCATTTAACGCTTAATCATCCACATAATAAACAAATTAACCAATCGACCATCGATCAAAGTCATATGCAATCCCGAAATCGACCGTAATTTAGCCAATCAAAAGTAATCCTAAATAATCCGTAACCAAATCCGACTAATTACCTAAATATACTAACTACGGATTAGAAAATAGACCTACTTAGTTTAAGGACAACAAGCGTCCGTCGCAAATATATCATCACGACAAATATTTGTGACGTCAAAGGCTATATAAAATACAAGGTGTTCAAATAACCCGTCGCATGGAAATTGCCTTTTGCCCATATTTTGCGACCTGGATGTCCTCATACGATCCGTTTAAATGCGAACTTCAAAATTTGAGCAAAAATTTGCGGACAGAATCCCTATTTCCGGCTTAAAATTTTCTAAATTTTTTGACAAATCTGAGTCCAGCGAAATTTTTACCCTGTAATGACCCGAGTTGCGGAGTCCGTCGCAATTTTACAAGGATCTTGTAATTTGTTGACGTATTTTTCTATCAAAAATTTTAAATTGATTAGGGTCCTAAATTTGCTATATTTTTTTTTTGGCGAGTCCAAAATTTGGCATCTCAAATTTTTGCAATGGAAATGGAAATTGAAATATCGGAAATGTTACGACACGTGAATAATATTTGACTTGTCGGCATTTAGGGACAAAATTTCCGACGATAAATTAAAATATAAAGAATAATCGACAATAACAATAATAAAAAAAAGCACAATAACAATAATGATGACAACATAAAAAAATAGCACTTCTAGCATTAATAATTACACATCTGTAGTGTGTTGTGACAAAATTTTAATCTTCATCTTCGCCTTCATCTTCGTCTTCGTCTTCGCCTTCATCCTCGTCTTCGTCCTCGTCTTACGAATCTATCTGAAAATCAGATTCAGAACATTCTTGTACATTTAATTCGCAAATTTCAGTTGGATCCACATCTATCATTGCTCCACACGGATCTCGTAAAGTTGGTATGTTATATTCCTCAATTTCAACCGTGTTACACACTTCCTCTTGTTGGTAGGCTCTATCCTTCCAAAGTTCCTCGATTTTCCTCCGTGCTTTGATTTTACATACAACCCACCAATCAGTTTTTGTCACGCTTTCAAACTAGGAAATGATGCATAACATACTTGAATTGCTTGTTGTGCCAAGACAAATGGTTCATACTTCATATACCTTTTCTTGTGATTTATTT
The DNA here is from genome assembly GCA_024733475.1 of Syzygium grande. Taxonomy (NCBI): domain Eukaryota; kingdom Viridiplantae; phylum Streptophyta; class Magnoliopsida; order Myrtales; family Myrtaceae; genus Syzygium; species Syzygium grande. The sequence goes on from JAMXDD010000008.1 coordinate 9,788,525, forward strand.
CAATCAAATTGAACTTCGTATGCACCTTCATTCCTTTGATGGGATCGAACCACGTGCACTTAAATAACACAACCCGCATCATTAATGGTCCAGGATACTCTATCTCTATGATTTCATCCAACAAGCCATAAAAAATCATCTTTCCAACTGTCACCATTGGATGACCGAACAGACACACCACTATTCATTGTGGATTTTCCCATTCTGTATTCTTGAGTATGAAAATTATATCCATTTATGAAATATGCTGGCCAACTTCGAACTTTTAACTGTGGACCCCATGATAGATAATATAGCAATCCTTGCCCTCCAAATTCATCATAATTACTGTGAACCTAGAGTTACACATGTAAAGTCAATAATATATATTTTACTAAATGATGTATAATGTATATAATTTTAATAACTTGGTTTTGATCCATAGGCAACTTACATATGTCTTGAACCATGCTGCAAATTGTTCATCGCACAAACGGTCAAACTCATTTGGTTGTAGTCCAGCCATTGAAGTTTGGAAAATCCTAATATTAAAAATCATATTATTATTAGAAAATATATGACACGCAAAAACATATATTTGCAAATTTACACTTACTTGAAGTATGGCTCACTTAGGGCAGTTCAGAAAAATATAAGTATGGGTTGCATGAAATTCTTCACCTGATAAGTATCTGGGTCGACATGCGCCGCATGGTCGACCCGATAATTGAAAATAGAGAATGCCGTGCAATTAGGATCAATGGGGCCCTCATCATTTCTGCCTGCTCTCCCGGCTCTTACACTGAACGTGCGGGCTCAAAATAGTATGATGCAAATGTTGTCACTTCTTCCATAATATATGCATTACAAATTGAAGCTTCAACACGTGCCTTATTCTTCACTTTTTTTTCTTCAAATGATATAAGAATCTAGTTGAAATAGAAAGAAGCTTATCGGAACATATTATATAATAAACTAATTGGAACTGTATTTAAAAAAAAAAAATATTACCTCTCAAATGAATACATCCATCGAAATTGGGCGAGACACCGCAACTTTGGCCTCATAAGGCAAGTGAACTAACATATGCTCCATCGAATCAAAAACGCTGGAGGAAATATCCTTTCTAAGTTGCAAAGAATAATTGGAATATCTCTCTCTAGTTTCTCCATGTGCGATGCTTTTAACACTTTGTCGAGCAAATATCATGGAGGAAATTACTTAATTCTGTAATTGCGCCCCATACAAAGTTCGGTAGAACTTCCTTCAAAGCTATTGAAATTAGTCTTTCCATCGAATGTGACAATCATGACTCTTCAAACCTGTCAACTTGCATTCATTCAAATCAACACATCTCCCGAGATTCAAGCATATCCATCGAAACCGCATGATTTCAACCATTGACAAACAACTACGCCTCTGCTCCTTATCCAATGTATAAACCGCTTTTCGGTTTTGGTCCCCTGCTGCTTGCATGCACAGCTAGTATTGGCCGATCGCAAATATCTGTCATATCTTTTCTTGCGTTCAAGTTGTCTTTTGTTTTTCCAACGACATCCATCACAGTATTTATGACATTGTCGAAAACATTCTTTTCTATGTGCATGACGTCAAGATTATGATGAATAAGATGCGCCTTCCAATATGGTAGATCCCAAAATATACTGCGTTTTGTCCACTTATGTGAACTTCCGACCAAAAACGTGCCATGCGGGTTCTCAACAACGGTTGGAAAGTCCTACGCACACGCCCCAAATTTGATCGCCGGTCAACCTCAATGGTGGACCGCGTTCTTTCAATCCTATTCTTGGTGAACTCTTTCTTATTCCTTCCGAAAGGATGACTTGGCGGCAAAAAAATTATCCATGATGATTAAAATAGCAAGGCTTCTTTCCATGTTTTAATCTAAATGACTTTGACCTCTCCAAACATATCGGACATCCTAAGATCCCAAATTGTACTCCATCCGTCAGATAACATTCCATAAGCTGGAAAGTCATTTATCGTCCAAAGAAGGGCAGCCTTCATTACAAACATTTGATCGGTAGAAACGTCATACGTCGGGACACCTTCAACCCATAGTCGTTGTAACTCCTCAATCAATGGTTGCATATAAATATCTATCAACTTCTTCGGATTTTGCGGCCCCAATCAATGTCAAAAACATATAAGGTGTATTCATGCACATACCAGGTGGAAGATTGTACGGCGTTAAGATAACCAAGCAGCATGAATAACTTTTTCCTGTTTTCCCAAATGGAGCAAATCCATCGGCACATAAACCTAACCTGATGTTCCGAGGTTCCATTGCAAACTCGGGGTATGTTCTATCCAAATATTGCCATGCCTCCGCATCCGAAGGATGACACATTAGACCTTCTTCTGTTTCATGATTTGCATGCCAAGTCATGTGTTCAGCAATGGCTTTAGGCGCATAAAGCCTTTGCAATCTGGGGATTAATGGCAGATAAAACATTTGCTTGCATGGTCTCACGCTTCTGATTACAACCCAGCCTCCTGTTAATCTTGTACCTAGGTTGGCTACAGAATTTGCAAGATTCTGCATTTTCATCATCTCTCCAATATAGCATACAACCCCTACTACATACATCAATTCTTACAACCGAAGCCCTAAGTTTTCCACTAGTTTTTTCATATTATAAAAATCACTTGGCATGTTGTTATCACGAGGCAATGATTCCGCATTACTTCAACAAAAGAGTTGAAGCAATCCGCAGACACATTATGCTCTGCCTTGATATTTAATAGTCGGGCTGTCACCGATAACTTAGTGTGGTCCTCACAACCTTGCCCATAGAGGTTCATCTCTGCTTTCAACACATCCCAGAACTGATTAGATTGAAAAGTTTCATTATCCACATTTTCCTCAAAACCCATCCTATATCTTCCAATTGTGAAGCATGACTAGTACTCGCTTGTTCACGTGTAGGAGTAAAACTAGTACTTGCATGATTTGATTCCTGGGACAAAATTATAACTAGCTGCATCAATCACCATCCTCTCGTATGGGTTCAATTGCTCATAATAGCCACATTCTTCCCTAACTGAAAATTGGTCACTTCTTCCATATCCTTCATCGATATAAATGGTTCACCATGGGAAGTCCAATTATAATAGTTCGGAGTAAACCCAAATCTAGTAAGGTGTTCTCTAACTTAATCACACACAAGAAATTTACCATTACCGCACTTTTGCATGGACACCTTAACTTATTTCCATCCATAAACTCATATTTACTACTAGCAAAGTCTAAAAATAGTTCCAACCCAAAGACGAAACTCATCTCATTAATCCTTGACATCCGTAAGTTCTTATTATACATCCAAGCCCTTTCTCTTTGCATTGTGTCTCATTAAAATATAAAATTCTGGTAAAATATTTAAAATATCATATCTATTGTTCTTAATTAAAACTATAAAATTTTGGAAATTATAATTTTTTTTAGTCACGCAACAATTAATATGAAATTGCAAAAATAGAAAAAATTACAATGTAAAGAAGACTTACCTAAATATTTGACTGAAATATTGGTAGGACAAAGTGATCAATTTGATGAGAATTGCAAAGTCCACTTGGATTGCGAGACCTTCAATTAGGTACAAACCCAGAAAAGATTAATCACATAAGAATCTATATTTTTTATTAATTTTTAATGAACGATGGAAACGGAATTCATCCCTCACAAATTTGCGACGAATAAATGAAAATTCCGTCGTAAATTTGTGACAGAAAAATAGGATAGGTCAAGAAATTGTGCTCCGTCGCAAATTTGCGACGGAGACCGGACTGGTTTTGGTAAGGAATTCCTTTTCATTCTCACGCAAATTTGCGACATCTAATTTGCATTTGCAATGAATTTAAATTTGGGACGGAGAAAACTTCACCCTTTGGCGACAATTTTTTTTGTCCGTCGACACATCTTTCCGTTCGGTTCCGCTTATTTTTCCGCATGACTTTAATTCGCATATATCAAAAATTAAAATAAAAAATTATAATGCAAGAAATTATTAAATTAGCAATTTTTGTCTTTCGATGTTTTTAATATATGAAAGAAAAAGGAGATAAAGACCATGAGCGAGCGAGAGAGAGATAGCACGGGTTGATAGCAAGACATCAAATTTTTGATGAGTTGAAAATTTGGCGACAAATTTTTCCATCAAATTTGCGACGTATATTTATCCGTTTTCCGTCAAAATCCGTGTTTTTTTGTAGTGGGTGATACAAGAAAATTACCCAAAATTCAGAGTCTTGAAAATTACTAGATCGGGATGTATTTGTCACGAGCCGACACTTGAGATCGCAACCATGTGGCATCTAGGCTTCCTTCAACTTGTTCAACCTTTTTTAGAGTTGGCTAAGCTCAGCCTTCCCCTCGATCCCACCCCAGATCACAGAGAGAGAATTTAGAGAGAGGAGTGTTTTAGGAGAGAATGTTATATTATTCTTCTTGTGTTGGATTTTGAGATAATACAAATGAGAGAAAGAATCTCATATATACTTGAGCTTTTCTAATTATAACCGCAAATCTCCTTTTGATCTAAAGTTGCACATCCAATTACACTACCTACCATCCACCCCATTAATTACAAGAATTATTAATAATACAAGTGTACATTACCCATAATATAAACATTCTAGAGGACCCAAAGTTTCAAGACTTGCTCAGTCATTTTCGCCACCTCTTAGACCTCTTGTGCCTTGGAAACCTTCGGTCCAAGACATATATACCATGTCAAAGCGCCTATATACACTTGTTCACCCGATAACCCAATGGACCTGCCCATGGTTTACACGAGCCTTGAACAACGTTTTCGGAACCATCAAGATGAGCAAAGCCGAGCCGAGTTCCAATTTCCTTTTTTTTTTTTCTGACCCTACGTTTACAAGGCTAGGCCTATGATTTTCCAGCGATGCTGCTGACTGATCAAATCTCTTGACATAGGTAGGAACTGTTTCCTGAGATGTAGTGGGCCTGGATGCGGAGACTGGGCCAGCATAGCAAATGGATCATGATGGGCTCGTCGGCTGACCCTACAAGCATACGACACTTCGCCCAAGCAACTAGCTCAAGCCTGCTCCTCTTCTCTCCCTAATTGCAAAGCTTTAGCGACGACAACCTGAGTTATCAGCAAAAGGTTCGGGTGATCTTTAACCAGAAAGTCACAAGTGGGAAACTACCAATTCTTTCGAAATGGCAATGATCATGAGAAAAAAATGCGCGGGAAACTCTCTTATTGTATGATAACTACATTTTCCTAAAGTTGATGACATTCTTGATTCGTCCGGTCGGTTGAGATAAAATATTTAGTGGTTGCATAGTATCACGTCATAGGCTGACGTAGCATGCATTTATTACCGAAATCCAATTAGAAATTAATACGTATTCTTGACATGGCAATTAAATAAAAAATCAACCTTGCTTTTTTTCACTCTCCTTACTCAATCATCTACAGTGGTCCGTTCGCAGATCAAGAGGTCCATGACCAAGCCATCCCTATGTCCTTGCTGCAACTCGCAACGGAGCCACCTTCTTTGTTGCCGCTCACGGCCATGCTTGACGGTCACTAGATCTGAAACCATTCTCCATGGCGGAGCCACCCCTTCCTTATCGTCACTCGCGACAGGGATCGTCCATCACCAGATCTAAAACTGTTTCCATCGCCCCATCTGCCACAACCACCATCCTCAAGCCCACCCGTCTGAAGAAAAATAAAGAACTCTAAAAATTTTCTGTAATTTATGTATTCCAGCTTACGTTTACAAGGCTATAAGTATATATATATATATATACAAAGAAAAGAATCAACCCTAATTAACCTACAAAACAGGGGATATACATAGAAAAAGGAAATATACATAGAGTATAAAATAATAAGAACTTTCCTATTTTAGCTCTAGAAGACAGCTCACGCTAACACTCCCCCTCAAGCGGGTGAGAAGATGTCTTTGATACCCAGCTTAACAAGTGAGTTGTGAAAAAACTTGATTCGACAAGGCCTTTGTAAGAACATCCGCCAACTGATCTTTAGATCTAACGAATGGAAACTTTATCACCTTAGCGTCCAAGTTCTACTTGACAAAATGCCTATCGACCTTAACATGCTTAGTACAGTCATGTTGAACTGGATTGTGAGAAATTTCAATCTCAGTTTTATTATCACAAAATAGTCTCATCTCGGATTCAGGTGGAAAACCAAGTTCTGTCATCAACATTTTTAGCCATAATAGCTCGCATAGACCTTTAGCTACCCCTCAGAATTCTGCTTCAACGACTTGACGAGGCTATAATCTTTTGCTTCTTGCTCTTCTATGTTACCAAGTTTCCTCCCACAAACGTGAAATAGCCTGACATAGACCTCCTATCAGAAATACTACCTGCCCAATCCACATCCGTAAATCCTTCTACCTCAAGGTGACCGTTCTTTGCAAAGAACAACCCTTTTCCTGGAGCTGACTTCAAGTAGCGTAGAATCCAAACCACATCATTCATATGTTCTTCACTCAAAGCATGCATAAATTGGCTCACAACTCCTACAGCATATGCAATATCGAGACGAGTGTGTGACAAATATATTAGTCTCCCTACTAACCTTTGGTATCTATCCTTATTGGTAGGCACCTGATCAGGAACTCTCTGAGTTTATGATTTTGAACTATAGGAGTCTTGGCAAGCTTACGCTCCAACATTCCAACCTCAGCTAATAAATCTAACACATACTTTCGTTGAGATAAGAAAATGCCTCTTTGACCTGGCTACTTCAATTCCCAAAAAATATTTCAGGCCTTCCAAATTTGTCATCTCAAACTCATTGGCTAACCGCCCTTGAAGGTTTGCAATTTCTTCAAGATCATCTCCTGTGATGATCATATCATCCACGTATATAATCAATGCTATCACTTTATCCTGTCTACACTTTAAGAATAACATATGATTAAAATTACTTTGAGTGTATCCATACCTCTTCATCGTTGAGCTAAACCAATCAAATCACGCGCGGGGTGATTGCTTTAACCCATATAATGATCGTTGAAGTTTGCACACCATATTTGACTAATCAACACACGCATACCCAGGTGGGACTTCCATGCAGATTTCTTCCTCTAGATCTCCATGAAGAAATGCGTTCTTCACATCAAATTGGTGCAAAGGCCAGTCCAGGTTCGCAGCAAGTAACATCAAAACCCATACGATATTCAACTTCGCAACTGGGGAGAATGTTGCTTGGTAGTCCACACCATAGGTCTGGATATATCCCTTTGCTATCAGTCATACCTTGTACCTCTCAACTAACCCATCTGCTTTGTATTTGACAATGAAGACCCACTTGCACCCCACTGCCTTCTTCTCCTTTAGCAACTCTACCAATCTCCGGGTCTTATTTTTCTGCAAGGCTTCCATCTCCTCTTTCATTGCTTGAACTCACTTGCGATCCTTCAAGGCTTCTTGTACTCCACTAGGAACTTGAATTGCGGAGACATTGGCCACAAACGCCTTCAAGTATTCCGACAATCTCCTTGTCGAAACATAATTGGTAATCGGGTACTTTGACCTTTGTTCCTCTACATTTGGTGGGTACCTATTAGGAGCTTTGCCTCGATTGTGTCTGTCGGGCAATTTATAACAAACAACCTCATTGATATCAATAAGAGAATTATGTAGGAAGGCTTACCTCAGGAATATCCTCAGGAGAATGGTCGGATACTAAAAAAGGGATATTTTGAGAAAGAGAGTACTGTTCTTGAGGTTGTTCTTGTGCCTCTTGTAACAAAATAGTCTGCCGGTCATCTTCATTAAGAAGTTGCTGCCGTGAATCAGATGCATCGCTAACCCCTGCCATCAAGCCACCTTCCCACCAATTTACCCTTTCACCATAGATCTCCCCTTGAAAGGTACAATTGGTGGTAGGAAAGAAGAGTTCAGATTCAATAAATGTAATGTCCATGGTCACATAAGTTTTCTTTGTGTCCAGATTGTAGCAACGATGTCCCTTCTGGTGGATTCCATAGCCAAGAAAAACACACTTGACAGCTCATGGGTCGAGTTTTGTTCGCTAATTTTTATGCAAATGGACGTAGGCCACACACCCAAACACCTTGGGAGGTAAAGTCAAGACCAAAAGAAGTGAGACATGCGTCGAAAGTGCCCGAAGCGGGGTTTGGAATGCCAATATGTAGGAGGGCATGCGATTCATTAGATGCACGGCAGTAACCACAACCGCATCCCAAAACCGATTCGGAACTTGCCCACCCACTAGAAGTGCCCTCACTGTCTCTAGGATATGACGGTTTTTCCGTTCAGCAACATCGTTTTGCTAGGGTGTCTGAAGTGCAAGAGGTCTCATGAATTAATCCATGGTGTTATTTTTGCAAGGCTTCCATCTCCTCTTTCATTGCTTAAACCCACTTGAGATCCCTCAAGGCTTCTTGTACTCCACTAGGAACTTGAATTGCGGAGACATTGGCCACAAACGCCTTCAAGTGTTCCGACAATCTCCTTGTCGAAACATAATTGGTAATCGGGTACTTTGACCTTCGTTCCTCTACATCTGGTGAGTACCTAGTAGGAGCCTTGCCTTGATTGTGTCTGTCAGGCAATTTATAACCAACAATCTCATCAGTATCAACAAGAGAATTATGTGTGATAGGAGAGCTTACTTCAGGAGTATCTTTGGGAGAATGGTCGGGTACTAAAGAAGGGATATTTTGAGGAAGAGAGGACTGCTCTTGAGGTAAGCAATAAATAGATTGCAAGACTAGGAGAATGACTTACCTTAATACAGCGTAAGCATCTATATTGTTAGTAGAAAATCATACAGACAATCCTAATATGATTTCTAATTAACAAAACAAGGCACTCAAAATGTTCTTTAGGGTTTGCGCTTTATTAAAATGCAAATTAACCTATATGCAATGATGTGCAAAAAATAGCATGCGATTAATGCAACCTAGCATGCGAACTATATGTCATGCGATGACGTAACCTAATTCTAATGACGGACAAATGATTTATTTTTTTTTATATTTTTCTCATTGAAATTCGGAATTAAGAATACTCAAATCAACATGCCATCTATCCTAGAGAAAATGATTTGATCTATCATAAAGTGATCCTTTTCGGGATTTTTATTAAAATTCGAAATTTTAAAATAACCTAAATAATCTATTAGGATTAGAATAACACCTAATTTAAACTAGGAAATAAATTATCTCAAGTCTTAATTTAAATTAAATAATTATCTATCTTCTAGATACATTTAGGGTTCCCTAAACATGTAAAACTTCTAATTTAAATCTAACAAACATATTTTTGGATTTTCTTTATTGAAAAAATCAAACAAAGAAAACAACCATATTTAAACAATCCACGCAATCCGAAAGATTCTTCAAATTTAGATAAAGCAAAGCTAACGATCATATCTATAGAGTTGTAGATATCGACAGAAAGCTGATTGTTCAAATTTGGAAAGTAAATAAAATCTATTATCGTATCCAAGTGATTATGGATAAGATAACAATTTTCCGTATCGCCGCATATCGTACCTTAGGGATAAGGTAGAATAGTCGTTCAGATAAGTTGCCAAATTAGGAATGATTCCTAATTTTGGGTGTTTTCCAATATTGCGGATACCACAAAATTATTCTAGGATATCCGAAAATTAAGAAACCAAATATTCTGAAAACATTGGATAACATCCTTACCTAATTTCGAGATATTTCCAAATTTGGACTCGCGAATCGAGATAGGGTGGACTGGCGATGGATCACGAGCAGCTCGTCTCGATGGTGGTTCATGGTGATGCTTGGTCAAGGTAGGTGATACTCGAGCGGCTCATGTCAAAAATCGCAATGAGGATGACTAGCGACAATGCTTCGCAAGAAAGCTGCAAAACAAAGTGTCTCACGGTGATGGTGGGGAGTTCACTAGTGGCTTCTCTGGGAAACTTACTGAATGATTTGCGTGTAGGTTGACTCCTCAGATATTTGACCATGGAATGTCAGTGCTTGCTTGACGTGTCAGTGACGAGCAGAACGTCACTGGACGAAAAACAGCAATAGGGACGACTCACGAAGAATAGCAACAGCAAAAGTGAATCATCGGATTAGGGCAGCAGGTCATCGGCAGGGCTTCGAGACAACAGCGTCGTCGAGCTAACAAGAACGGCTCTTCGTCGCGGTTGGGTGGCAGCGGCGGTAGGTGGAGATTGATGCGGGAGCCACGGTAGCTCCGGAAGCAGCGGCGACAAGGCGGTGGGCATCAGGCAACGTGGGCACGGCGGCAGGGCGTTGCGAACGTAGCGGCGTAGCGGCTGCACGCGTACGTAGCCAACTCTTTCTCTCAATCTCGCATGTGCTTTTTTTTTTTTCATGTGTTGTCTATCCAAAAGAGAAAGCACCCCTAGTAGCTCTGAAAGTGTGGCCCTTTTATAGTGACAGGATATCAAATTTTGAGACAAGGAAAAGAAATATACTTTTTGATTTTCTCTCAATCAAGTGAGATTGATTTTTATTTCTTCTCCTTTTTGCTATACCGCCAATATTGCGTGAATATGGCCAGAGGATCATGCATAAGTTCTTTCTTCTTTATTCAATGCCGATCAATTTTCTTGCCCTCCCCATGTTGACCGAATTTTGCTCAATTTTGCGGCTCAATGCATAATTTTCCTTCCAAGCATGGATGGGATTCTCCATATGCAAATCGGTGGCCACGTACATAGTGCTCTTTTTTATATTTGTTTCTTCTATAGGTGTCAACAGCTGCCCCTCTTTGAAGGTGAGCTCGAAGAAGTTGCATTCAAAGATTAAATGATACCTAAATTTTGGCCATGCAATAATTGTTATTTTTTGTGGGGTATGAGTCCCTTTTTGAAATAAAATATGTCATGATGCATGCTGATGTGAACATACCTGGAGTTACTTACTTGACAGGAGTGGTAGCATAATTCGAGGCATGACTCCGAATTTGTAGGTTATTTGGCAAATGTTGGGCTCTTTTCCAAAGGTATTGCCTGATGAACGCTAATGGACTTCAGTGACCTACAACTCAATTAGGACACATAAAGTGTAGATTGGATTACTTGGATATCGTCTGAGGTAATCGAAGATAGTGATCAGTAGATACCTGAATATCGTCTGAGGTGTCTAGAGATCAAAGAATGAAAGACTACTTCGAATATCTAGATATCGTTTGAGATACTTGAAACGGACCTTCCGCTGAACGCCTGGATATCATTTGAGGCATCCAGTGATAATCTAGCGAAATGGAATTTATCCCGCTTTTTATCGAAATACCTGGATATCATCAGAGGTACTTGAGAAAATTATCCATTAGGAACCTGGATATCGTCAAAGGTGCCTAATGCGGGGCTTTTTCCAAATTGCTACTGAAAAGCAATTCAATAAATTGGAATACATTCCTACGTTTAACGAAATACCTGGATATCGTCAGAGGTATTCGGAAAAAGTCAACTGCTAAATATCTGGATACCGTCAGAGGTGTTTAAGAAGGAACTTTCCAAATTGTTTGAAAGGAGTGCCTCACGAAATATCTGCTTATCATATGAGATATTTGAAAGGACTTGATCGATAAATACCTGGATATCGTCAGAGGTATTTAACGATTTGGCGAACAGAGGGGCTAGCCTGAATGCTCAAAGATTCCTTGACAAAGTACCTGGATATCATCAGAGGTACCTAAAAAGGCTTGATCAATAGATGTCTAAATATCCTCAGAGGCGTCTAGAGATCGCAACAAAATGATTAAATATGGGACCTGATAATTGTTCGAATAGGTTAGGGATACCTGGATAGTCATAGGCATCCAAGGGATAGAGATATACTTACCTGGTGATATCTCCAACTCTTGAGGACGTGTCTCCTGCTAGACACGATTTTAGGGAACATGTGATATGCATTCATGGACAATCAAGAACACATATACTCATGCACTATATATTCAATTGATTTTCATGCATGACGATTTTGTCATATCAATATTACTAAATTTCACTAGGGAAATCATGATAAGACAATCCGAACTCACAAGTAGGTGTCTCGAAAATGTCAAATGAGGGATTTTCGGTCCGAAAGGGCTTTCACTCACTCTCATCAAAAAGTGACTAATTGATGAGAATCACTCTATCTCACCATCATCATGTCGATAAGAGTCTGAGTATTCTCGCAAGCGGTACAACCTTACCAATCCGAGAGGTCTTTGCTAGGACCGTAACATGGACTTGGTCAATGGCTTAGCAAAAGGGGACTCTTCGAGTCGAGGCTATTGAAAGAAAATACTTTGCAATCGTCTCCAGGTTTACAAGTCAAAAACCCTGCAAATTGAGATAGTTTTGGACTTGCTCGCACTTCTTCGAGTTAAGCTTATAAACATACGAATCCTACGTTAGTTCAAGTGCCATAATCTGAAGACACTTTGTAAGGGACGTAATATAGGCTAGGCTCATGGATTGAGAAACGAACGGATCATTAGGCTTAAAATGTGTATAATTGGGGTGAATAAGTAAGTGATCATCTCGGCATTGTCACTAGTCTTCTTCTCCATCCTCGGGCATTATCATTTCAGTAAATGCTTCATTGGGCTTGAATTCACTACTTCTCTAAATTTGTAAGACTATGACTATCCCACTGGGGATGATTTTGACACACTTATTTTTCATCCTTGGGCATTGGCCTTGCTTTTACTAGGCACACTGTTTTTTTTTTTTGCCCACTGAAGCCTTTTTTTTTTTACACTTTGACATACGCCGTTTACAATGCATACGTTGGCCAACTATACTCTGACTGAATGACTCAACATCTAGACTTTCAGGGGTAACTACCTTTAATCGTCATTTCAAATATGTTGTTCAACGATAACGACTTTGGCCTTGCCCTAATGTGAGAGATGATCACCAACTGGGTTTAAGAAACGAATTTGCAGGCTCAATTGGGCTTAACAAAGGATAAAGTGTATATAGGATAGAGAAAAATGCTCTTCGTTATCCTAAGACACTTGAATTTCATGTGAATTCATTTGAAAAAGCAACACTCGAAAAATTGATGCAAGTGAGAGCAAGACAATCTCTATTCATTTTTCACCTTATAATGCTAACTTACCTCCAGTTTGCCTCGATATGGGGTGGTTCTTAACAGAGGTAATTTGAAAGGATTTCTCCAAGCGTTTAGGCTCAGAGTGATGAAACAATGGAAAACATGTGGTGTTTGGGATAGAGAAATGAGCCGCCTTTCATCATTTCGGTTGCCGTACCTTTCGCGAGATAACCCTTTATCTTGCAGACATGGAATTTTTCCATTCAACTCACTGCGAATTAGTGCATGGGACTATGTATAGGATAGGGGTTGCCTTTCATCATCCCGATGTATCTCATTCAACACATTCAATTCATTCCACATGAGTTATCAGATTGTCCAAATAGATTCCCTTTTGAAATCGATGATGTAGACCAATAAAATAGCCATGCAGCATTTAAAGCCAATGCACATATTTGATTGAAACCATTTATTTATCAGTGAAATGTTTGCAATTCAGAATATAAAATCAAACACTTGAAAACTTTTGCTGCAAAATGTTAGATTTTATCAGGGGTAATAAATCTTCATAGCATCAGAATTAACAAGAGTGGAGAACTCACAACCATCCATTTCTGCGAGAATCAAGGCACCTCCGGAGAGCACCTTTTTAACCACATATGGACCGATGTAGTTTGGGACAAATTTACCCCTAGGAATAGGAAAGATTGGCAGTATCTTCCTTAAGACTAGATCATTTACCTCGAAGTGTCTTGGACGCACCTTTTGGTTGAAGGATCTAGCTATCCTCTGCTGATAGCTTGGACTGTGGCAAATGGCTTTCAATCGCTTTCCATTAATTAGGTTTAACTGCCTATGCCTTTGTTGCATCCATTTCGCCTCAGACAACTCCACCTAAGATAAGACTCGCAGAGAATGGATCTCTACTTCAACGGGCAAGACTGCTTCCATTCCATACACCAAGGAAAAAGGGGTTGCCCCGATAGAGGTTCGGATTGAAGTTTGATACGCCATTAGTGCAAAGGGCAATCTTTCATGCTAGTCATAATAGTTTTCCGTTGTTTTAGCCAAGATCTTCTTGATGTTCTTGTTAGCGACTTCAACTGCTCCATTCATCTATGGACGATAGGGAAATGAATTCAGGTGCTAGATCTTGAACTCATTGAATAACTGATCTATAAACTTGTTGTTCAAATTTGTCCCATTGTCGGTGACAATAGCCTCGGGGACACCATAACGAGCGACTATGTCTCTCTTGATGAATCTTACAACATTCTTTGCAGTGACGTTTACATAAGATGCCCCTCGATCCACTTGGAGAAATAATCAATCGCGACCAAAATAAATCGGTGTCCATTCGATGCCTTGGGATTAATTGGGCCAATCACATCGATGCCCCACATTGAAAAGAGCCATGGCTCAGACAACTGATGTAATTCTGTCGGGGGGATATTTATTTTATCCCCGTGAACCTGACAACGATAACATCTTCAAACATATTGGATGCAGTCACTTTCAAGACCGAGCCAATAACAACCCAACCTCATGATCTTCTTAGCTAACATGTGGTCATTCATGTGTGGACCACATATCCCCTCGTGTACTTCTTGCATGATTTTAGTAGCTTCAGCCGCGTCCACACACCTCAGCAGGATCAAATTATAGGATCTTTTGTATAGCTTTTCACACTAACAAAGAATTTTAAAGCCATTTTCATTATGTACTTCATGTCAGCCGGGGTGCTTCCCTTAGGATATTTTTGTCTCTGGATATAACTCATGATATCGTAATACTAAGGTTTTTCATCAGGTTCTTCGGTCACAACCATACAGTAGGCTGATTTTATCAGGACTTCGATCTTCAAAGGTTCTACCTCTAATCCACCAGTCACTTGCAGCATGAATGATAACATAGCTAGCGCATCAGCGAACTGATTATGGGACCTCGACAAGTATTCAAAGAAGATATCCTCGAATTCCTCCATGATTTCTTCGAGCTATTCATGGTACGGCACTAGTTTGGTGTCTCTCGTTTTCCACTCTCCTACAGTTTGAAAAATAATCAGAGCCCGAAATCACCAAACACTTTCAACTTGGTTATCCCCATTTCCACTGCAGCTTGGAGTCCGAGGATGCAAGCTTTGTACTCGGCTATGTTGTTGGTACAGGGGAACACCAACTTTGCTGCTATTGGATAATGTTGTCCATTTAGGGATATTAAAACTGCCTCATTGCTAGAACCAGCCAAGTTTACAACTCCATCGAAAAACATGGTCCATGTGTCTTCCTTTATTACCAAAATACGATCTTCTGGAGAATATCTATCATCATCAGAGATTTTAGGATTTCGGCTAACACATCAGCAATTACTTGGCCTTTAACTGACTTCTGTGGTATCGTTTGGACATCAAACTCTGAAATTAAAATCTACCACTTGGCTAACTTTCCTACCAAAGCAGGTTGATCAAGTAAATACTTGATGAGATCATTCTCACTCACAAGAAATATCTGGTAATGCAATGTATACTATTGTTAAGACCAAAACGAAATGTTTGGTAATGTCCGGCTTCCGAAAGGCTGGCAGATCCATGGTCTTGAAAATAACCTGTGAGGTGTTGGTTAATATATTCTCTATCGTTGTCACTGCGAAGGATGCGGATTTGAGCTTTAAATTGAGTCATGACCATGTAGTGAGATACACGAAAGATTGTCCCTACTTCATCTTTATTTTTCATTAAATATAACCAGGTCATCCTTGTATAGTCATCCACAAAATTTACAAACCAACAAATGCCAGACATAGTAACAATTGGTGAAGCACCCCACACATTCGAATGTATTAATGAAAAAGGAGTTTGGCTCTTATTAAAACTCAATGGAAAAGAAGCACGATGGCTCTTCGCCAAGATGCAGATCTCACAATGAAATTCACAATCTGATAAACTATTGAACAAATCTGGAAATAATTTCTTTAATACCCAAAAGAAGGGTGTCCTAAGCGACGGTGCCATAACCAAATTTCTTTCTCCTTAGCAATAGACTAATTGCGAGTATAATATGCTCAGCTTTCAGGAAAGTCATCAACAAAATACAGTCCCTCCATCTTAGTACCACATCCAATAATCTCCTTCATGAGGATATCCTGAAATAAACAAAAGGAGGGATACATAATAACACTGTAATTCAATTCAGCAGTGATTCGTCCAACAGAGAGCAATCGGTTAGATAAAGATGGCACTAGCAAAGTATGAAATAATGACAAAGATGGGGAAGGTTCAACACTGTCAGCCCCCAACACAAGAAAACGACGATCGTTGGCATTATATATATGTTGTCTCCTCGGAGCGGTGTGGCGCAAAAGATCATCAAGATGGGGTGTCATGTGATCAATAGAGCCTGAATCAACAATCCACTCATCTTTACCTCTTGCTTGAGAAGTATTGACAAGCACAAACCCATTGTTACCTGTAAGATTGGAATCAAAAAGCAGCGATGGAGTTTACTGCGACGCCAAAGATAACGACCAAATCACCTATGGCCAAGGAAGTTTGTCCTCCACCCGTCGGATTATCAACCTTCTTTTTTGCCTGCAATTCTTTCCACCACTCAGGATAACCATGCAACTTGAAACATGTCTCCTTTGTATGTCGAGAATTCCCGCAGTGAGTGCAACCCTTGCTGCCAATGATTTGCGCTTTAGCTCTCGGACCAGCTAGAGTGCCCTTCCCCAGCGGAGTAGAACCAAGAACCATTTGTAAAGTAGCATGTCCAGAGCCGAGTTCTAGAAATTTTGAGCCTATTTTGCTTCCACGCGACACCATAGCAAAGAGCAATGGGAGTCTCGTGGGTGTGCCATTATAAAGGCATGGCGCACATCTTCTCTTCTTATTTGTGCGTAGGCTTGTTCAACCATAGGAAATGGTTGCATCTGTAATACATCAGCCCTAACCTTGTCGAGGCGATCATCCAAGCCATCCAAGAACAAATAGATAGGATTTTCCTGAACTAAAGTGTTGTCTATGTCAATATCATGAGCGCATGTCATAGGATTAGGCTGGCGAAAATCAATTTCTCGCCAAAATCCTTGCAGGTCATTATAATATTTTTCAATGGGTCCACCTGCCTGCTTCAATCGGGTCAATCATCGCTTTAAATCATACACCTGGGAGACGTCGGCGCCATTAAAGAATGTTGTAGCCACCGTATCCCAAATCGCTTTTGCGGTGGGGCATCGGATGAAGTTGCCAATCAGTGCAGGATCCATGGAATTGATAAGCCAGTCCTTCACAATTGAATTGTCAATCTTCCACTTCTACGATCATTCGGAGAGGGTTGGGGAAGAACCCTAGTAATATTTCCCAACTTATCTTTGCCAGAGATGTATATCTCGACAACTTGGGACCAAAGACCATAGTTGCTTCCATCTAACTTGATAGCAATCGAGGGAGCCGGAGTCTCAACATGAGATTGTGGAACATGTTGGGATAGGACCTAGGTCAAACACTCAATAAGAGCATCAGTATTCAAAGCTCCCTCTTGTGCTACCAAGGGAAGAACATTGCCAGTCGGGTTTGTGTCTGCCATAGAGTGATGCAGCACGGTTGCATTGATCTTTAAGAAATCTGGTCGGAGCAGCGACGAAGGTCGCGGCAATGGAGTCTGATTGATCGGATCGAGTATAGAGTCTCTTGATCAATGGCTCTGATATCATCAAGAAAAATAAAAAAATTCTAAAAATTTTCTGTAATTTCTGTATTCCAACTTACGTTTACAAGGCTAGAAGTATATATATATATATATACACAAATAAAAGAATCAACCCTAATTGACCTACAAAACAGGGGATGTATATAGAAAAAGGAAATATACATAGAGTATAAAATAATAAGAACTTTCCTATTTTGGCTCTAGAAGACAGCTCACGCTAACATCATCGTGGTCGCTACATTGAGCAGCGAGTTCCCCCCTATGCCTTCATTGCCGCAAATCAGACTTTGCCAAACAAATTTGGCCAACCAAATCTGGACTTCGTTGCTTGCAGTCGTGACCGGATATGGAGTCATGACAACCATATCTCAACTTCGTTAGTCGCATTCATTGCCGTCGACGGATGGGACGACCTCCAGTAATTGTCAGTTTTTTTTTCTTTGTTCTAGTGAAGCGAATGGACGATCTACAGCAAATTTGGTGGCATGGCCATGGACGGCAGCCACTATGAGAAGTTAGAGGGGTGGCTCAACCGTGTACGTGAAACAGTGGATAGAGGAGGTGGAGGATGGTCAAGTACACGTGTTAATTTTCGATTAGATTTCATTATATAAATGCGTGTCACTTCAGCTTATGATGCGGTACTATACAACCATTTGATAGTTTCTCCTTGATTGGTATTAGCTAGCTTCTGGTTCCAATCATTTGGGCCCATTGGATGGCCAAAAATGCAGTAGAACAGCTACAGAAAAGTCCAAATTACACCAGATCTAAGGTAACGTGTGCAATTCATTTGTGCAACAGTAGAAGACAAAGTACCAACTCCCAACCTTATACGCCTTCACATTCATCCGAGAGACTCTTGTTTCATCACCTAGCTGGCACAGCCAAGAAACAGTGGGAAAAAGAAAATTCCTTTTTTTCCTTTTTTTTTCAATTAGAAGGTGATAAAATGATTAATTCATGTCCTTCTTTTTATAAATCAGAAATAGAATCTTCTTAAATATCTTTATATTTTTGTAGCTTGCTTTTGCGAGATATTTACTTTGTGTACGAGGTTTAGTGTGAGTTCACATCAAATTAGAAGAAATTATCAAAAAAGTACGGATGCTAATTCAATTATAAATCTTTCAATTATATCAATTTACTCATAAACTTTTTGACAATTTGTTAATGCAGTCTTTCCGGATAATTTTAGCCAACAATTGCTAAACGGCAAACGCTAGCTTAAACAATTTTTTCATTCTTTTTTATAATTTTGGGAATTTAAAAAAATTATTTTTGTTCATTGTGGCAAGTAAGGACCCGGCGACCCTCATCGGCCATAGGAGAGGGGTTACAAGCCATCGCCGGTCACAAGCGATGAGCATGACCCACGCCATATCTATGTAGGGTCACTTCCCAGCCCTCGCCAACCGTTGCCAAGGGGTAGCTAGCAAGGGCAACGCTCATGGGACATTATGTGTGGCCGATCGCCGGGCAGTTGCCTAAGACATGCCATTGGCGAAAAGGAATAGAAAATATATTATTCAAAAAATTGCTCACGTCAACATCGGTCATGCGTCAATAGGCATGCAACCCTACTGATAAAAGGATTAGGGAGTGAGGATGCTAGTATTACAGGTGTAGAGTTCAACTCCCGCATTTTGCAGAAGTTAAAGCAAAAGTTAAAGAGTGACAAGAGTTAGAGATATGATAGACCAAAAAAAAAAAAAAACACTGGCCGTGCCATGTAGGATTATCAGCGTTAATTGGATTACCACGTTAGCGGTTTCCGATTAAAATTGGCCAAAAGAACTATATCGGCATATCATCAGAATATTTATGAATAAATTGGCATAATTGAAGGGTTTAAATTGAATTAACTGCCGTACAATAGATTTATGACTTTTTGGACAATTTTTCTCGTCACATTACATGTAAGAAAGTAACATATAGGACCGGCAGAACTATCAGATGATTGGAAAGAGTAAAGAGAGAACAAATTAATAATATCACAATAGCTAATGCTAAATCCTCACTTTCATTTCAACCCTTGATTCAAACTGAAATGATTGTCAATGCTCGTTCAAAGTCCGCACAAGATTAGGATACCCTTCTTCTAGTTTAGTTTGTTTTTCTCTCTTTTTCACATAAATTTTGGGAAATAAAGATATTGAGATTCATATCCCTAGAGCATCATCATAGATACGTAATATTTTAATGCAAATCGGCTGATGCACGAAATATATGACTGTCCCCCACCATCTGTCATCTCTACTTTAGGAAGACAGCTCACGTTCTATCGACCTTGTTTTGGTTTTTCCGATGTAGTCTTTGTACTCAGTGATTTGTGCACTTAAGTCCATAATTCCATAGAATTTTTGACAATTTAGTCCCTCGAAAATTACTTTATCCCGGCCAAACTTCAAGGGTAACATAATTCACGGTACAGACAATTCGACAAATTCTCAATAACCATTAATTTTCGCAGATGATTCTGATAATTTCCATATCTTGAATGTATGTGGCTAACATGCTTCATTGCGTGTGAATCGCCTGCATTCTCTTGCCATACTTTCGTGTCAATTTGTGGGCTCAACCAGCCACTGTAATGGAGTCAATACAGCTGATATTACAGGCTTGCACCGGCCAAGACAGTTGCCGACCCCATCTCTTTCACTTTGATTTCTCTTAAAAAATCTTAAACTAGCTGTTCCTGGTGATGAAGGTAGGTCTCTGTACTTCCATTTATAGCTCTCTAATATCATGGGCTAATTATCTTCTTGATAAATGCATCTAATATAACCACCTAACCCTACTTTGCTAGTTCTTACTAACCAATATAGTATGATTCTTAGGAGAAGATATCACTTCACGGCTATATCACATCTCTTGTTATGTAAAAGTTAGAGTTTTCAAGATATTTTATAAATGCAAATTATGCTATTCTTTTAATCGAATTTTTTGCACGTTGACCGACAGTGATCGCTGATAACATTTTGTTGTATTTACTGCAGTTTTCCTACACATCGTATCGTTAGGAACAAGTACGCGATTTGATTTGATCAGTTGATATTGATATCGGGTCGACATCTAGCACGAAGCAAAATTTTCTTTTGCTTTGTGAGGAAGAGAGGTTTATGGGGGGCAAGAAAAACGCATTTTGTATGTCTCATTCCCTCCTTCCGTGAAGCATCACATCACATCACTTGAGGCCAAAAATACATTTCTCCCTTGATTGCCGTGCGTCCAGCTATGGAAAACGCGCAAATATCAAACGTAGAGAGAGAGAGAGAGAGAGAGAGAGGTTGGGGGACTACGATTATATATTCATGCAAAACACAAGAAACGACACATTCTCTTCTCCCCTGGAGAAAAGCTCCGAACGTGACTGACGTCAACATAGACAACAGTCACGGTCTCGGTCTCCTCCAAGCATTCTTAATCTCTGCTACCCGAGAGAGAAGCACAGACAGGGAGCTAGAGAGAAACTTATAGTAAGTCTCTTCTTCAACAATGTTGCTACTGAATCTCGCTGTATTTCTGAATACCCCATTTAATGACTTTTGTTGCAGCAGCAATGGAGTGTCTCAAGACCCCCTTCAAAGGGATCGTCAGAGATGCCAGAGGAAGAGCCGCATGTTACAAGCAGGACTGGGCTTGTGGGTTTTGTTCAGGCATGAGGTACCATCTTTTTCTTGATTGATTTTACTTCTACCCTGCAGTCTGAGAAATTAGATCTCATCCTTGGAAAAGAGAACATTTCTAGATCTTTTTGCTGAAGGTGGTTTTGATCGTTTATGTTCAGGATTTTAGCCCCAACAGCATATATCTTCTTTGCTTCTGCTCTTCCTGTTATAGCCTTCGGGGAGCAGCTAAGTCGAGACACCAGTGAGTCTTTCGATTCTCACTCTCATTATCAAAATTGCAGTTCACTAAGGAGAGAGATTGAAGTTCCTTCGTCCATTCATGTCTGGTTTTTACACTGATCATGCACTTATGTTACACTTGAATGTTAGACGGCAGTTTAAGCACGGTTGAGACTTTAGCTTCCACTGCTATATGTGGGATTATCCACTCGATTTTCGGTGGCCAGCCTCTTTTGATCTTAGGGGTCGCGGAACCGACTGTTATAATGTACACTTATCTGTACAACTTTGCCAAGGGGAGGTCGGCCCTGGGGAGCGAGTTGTATTTGGCTTGGGCTGGGTGGTAAGGAATTCAAGCTCTCCTATCTCCTATGGTCATATAGAGCTTACGTTGGTGTCATGAATCAGAACTTGTATATGGCCAATTCACAGTACGGCATCAATTGCAGGGTATGTGTCTGGACAGCATTACTGCTATTTCTTCTCGCCATATTCAATGCCTGCACGATCATTACGAGATTCACTAGGATTGCAGGGGAACTCTTTGGCATGTTGATTACTGTTCTCTTCATGCAAGAGGCCATCAAGGTACCATATAGCTTGCATGTGGCTTAAAAATTGTTAAACTGGAACAGGACTAAATAAATTGGTGGTTATTAATCCTCATGAGTACCTTTTCAACAGGGGTTAATCAGCGAATTCAATATCCCTAAAGCTGACAACCCAGCTCTAGAGAAGTATCAATTCCAGTGGCTCTATACAAATGGATTGCTCGCCATTATCTTTGCTATCGGCCTGCTCTATACTGCACTCAAGAGCAGAAAGGCAAGGTCTTGGCGATATAGCACTGGTACACAAACTTAAACCTTTGTTCTTGGTTATTTTTATCTATATTGTTCTCTAAGTAAATTTTTCTGCTTTTTTCCCCATTTTTTCCTGATTGTTTCCTTCTGTTGTTCATCAGGATGGTTCCGTGGATTCATAGCTGATTACGGTGTTCCTCTTATGGTCCTTACTTGGACATCGTTATCGTTCGCAGTTCCGAAAAGAGTTCCCGATGGAGTTCCAAGAAGACTATTTTGTCCACTACCCTGGGAATCTGCTTCTCTGCACCATTGGACAGTAATTGAGGTATTAGTTCTTGAATCTTCATATTATTGCACCTTAAGTATCAACATATCTACATAGGTTGCTATACGTTTTCCAATAGGTCTTGAAGACCGGTATCTGCGTTCTTTTCCCCCTTCCTTGTGACCTTAGTCACATTCTCAAAATTACAACTTGTGCGAATTCATTACCTTTGTCCCGCAATTTGCAGGATATGTGGAAAGTTCCTCCGACATACATATTCGCTGCTTTTATACCAGCGGTGATGATAGCGGGGCTCTATTTCTTCGACCACAGCGTGGCTTCACAGATGGCTCAACAGAAGGAGTTCAATCTCAAGAAACCGTCAGCTTACCATTACGACATCTTTTTGCTTGGACTATTGGTACCTGTGTAGCTGATCATGCCCATTTCATTTAAAATAGGATTTTAGGCTAACATTTTGCTAAGTGCTATCATTTTGGATTTCAGACATTGCTATGCGGATTACTTGGACTTCCTCCTTCCAATGGAGTACTCCCACAGTCTCCTATGCACACTAAGAGTCTGGCTGTTCTCAATAAGCAGGTCTGGAAGGAATGTTAAGAAAGTTCTATCTTTACTGGTAATGAAGCATCTCTTTTTATTTTCTCTCAACTGTGCTTAAAAGGAGCTTTTGTGCAGATGATTCGAAAGAGGATGATTCAGAGCGCAAAGGAATGCATAAAGCAACGGGCAACCAATTCCGAGATTTATGGAAAGATGCAAGAAGTGTTCATTGAAATGGACAGGACTCCAACCGTAAGTTCCATTAGTGCGCATGATTTTCTCCATTTGCGCAAATATGCATAGCTTTTACTTGGCATTGAGCATGGTGGATATCTTTCTGCAGTTCACTTCCACAGTTAAGGAGTTGCAGGACCTGAAGGAGGCGGTTTTGAAAGCGGATGATGGAGAAGACGGAAACACTAAATTTGAC
Organism: Syzygium grande; assembly: GCA_024733475.1. Taxonomy (NCBI): domain Eukaryota; kingdom Viridiplantae; phylum Streptophyta; class Magnoliopsida; order Myrtales; family Myrtaceae; genus Syzygium; species Syzygium grande. Next base: position 9,812,191 of record JAMXDD010000008.1, read on the forward strand.
CCCGAGAAGTACATCGACGCCCACTTGCCTGTCAGAGTCAATGAGCAAAGGATGAGCAACCTGCTGCAATCATGCCTTGTGGGATTATCAGTGTGTGCGATACCTGTCATTAAACTAATACCCACATCAGTTCTTTGGGGTTACTTCGCCTACATGGCTATTGATAGTCTACCAGGGAATCAGTTCTGGGAAAGGATTTTGCTTCTCTTCATCACCCCTGGTCGACGTTACAAGTAAGCTGTGCACCTTACAAGTTGCTCATACTTTATAAATTGATTTGATACGGTGACCCGGAGGTTGCTTGCAAATGAACTATGCCTTTGAGTAAAGGCAAGTTGTGATGTTTGAGAGTGGAAAATATGTAATATGCACTAAAAAATTCAATTTCGCCGTACAGTACTCCAAATATCATGTTTTTACTATTTACAATTTTGCAGGTCATTATCATGCTGTCCTGATCTTACCTTTCCTTTCTGTAAGCAGAGTTCTGGAAGGAGTTCATGCTTCATTTGTCGAATCAGTACCGTTCAAATCCATCGCAGTGTTTACACTCTTCCAATTTGTGTATCTTCTCATCTGTTATGGGGTGACGTGGGTGCCTATTGCTGGCATATTGTTTCCATTGCCATTCTTCCTTCTTATAAGCATAAGGCAGCACATTCTTCCCAAGCTGTTTAAGCACGATCATCTTCACGAGTTGGATGCTGCTGAGTACGAAGAAATCGCTGCCACCCCATACCGCAGTCAAAGCCTCTCATTCAAGGTATACCTATGCATATGTCAGTTGAACAATTAACACACAACTACAATGCTGTTTGGAATTTGTCTTCCAAAAGAATTTCCATCTTCGTTGGAATTCCAAACATTTTCCCTTTCGTAATGAATCAAAACATTTGTTTTATGCTTGAGCAGGACATAAGACCATCTGATTCTGATGATGAGGACAGCGAAGAAGATTTCTATGATGCTGAGATATTGGACGAGATGACAACAAGTAGAGGCGAGTTGAAGCTCAGAACTGTGAGCTTCAAAGAAGAGATGCTCTTCCGTGTGAGGAACCAAAACTTTCACTCTATGAATGTATCATAAGTTTTTTTCAGTTCTATTTCACTTACACTGGCTTTCGGTTCTGTAGGTCCGCCCAGAAGATGCCTCTCGAGCATGATACTTCGATAAATTTCCTAATATTGTCGAATAGCATAGATCGAATTCCTCTGTATATACTGTTGACAAGAGTATAACAGGCCAAAGGAAAAGCTGAAGAAAAAGCCAAAAACTGGAGGATTGATTGCCTGAAGCGGTCTTCCACAGGATAACCACCTAACGGAAATTTTTTTTCCTTACTCAAAATTTTTAGAGTATACATTTGAAGGGGAACTAGAGATGGGGATGGATATAAGTATTAAAAAGTGAAAGTATTGGTAAGAGACCTAGACAGAATTTAGCTTGTGCAAGCATTATTTGGACTCTATTGAATGTCTGAGCTCTATTATGCAAATGCTGGTTTTTGCTGGTCAAAAAGCGGGAAGGCTTTAGGACAGTTCTTCGGACTACAACTGAATAACCTAAGTAAAACATCTAAGCTGCATTTGTGACTGAAATAACGTTCCGTGGCACCGTGTCAGAACAATTCGTTGGCAGTTCTATTTGAAGTGTCTGCTCTTAGATCCTTCTTCAACTTCTTCGTAACGAAAAAGTGGATAAGATAATGAACAGGCGAAAAGGGAAGATGACATGTCGGCAAAAACATCTTGTAACGATAAATTCTTTATCTGTATCAATTTACAAATGACCGGGAAGAACGTTCACTGAGTTTATCCATAGTACGGTCATCCAACCAAAAATTCAAACTAAAAACCGGTGAGCTGATTCCAACACTTTAGCTCCACTTCATGGCATTCACTGTGAAGTGTGTAGGCCATCTATCTTCACTAAAATCCTTCATTTCTTTCTGTTCCCTCCATGTATACTCTAAACTAAACATGCAGTGTATGGGAGAAATTCTGAAAAACGAAACGAAACCCCGAAAACGTTATATGTCCAAATGACACCATCAATTACTGCACCCTCGAGCTCAAGATCTTAATTAGCGAATTGCTTATTGTGATCTAGAGAGGAATTCTGTATCCTTCGACTCTCTTTTCCTTGGTAGATATGAGTTATCATCTCCATCTTCTGCAACCAGTATAAGAAAATCGCCATCTCTAACAAGCTCTATCTCTTCGATTTCCGCTCCATCTTTGCTCAGAACTTTCGTAAAATTCAAGCCGAATTTCCTACCACCAATGTGGAGAAGTTCTTGAATAGACTCAGGCAGCAGCACAAGCTTACTGGCGAGTTCACCCTTCTCTCGGCAGCTAAGCGTTACACGAGCCAGGGGGTTGCCTAATTTCCAATTAACAAACTTGCCAGGAGATGAAATAATGTCCTTCTCACCTGCATAGAATCCAAAATTTGTGATAAAGACTTGTCTGCGAAACTCAGGGAATATGTAGCTGACATTTTCTATCACTAGTTGCATAATGACAAATGTACAATGTGAGATTCATGCCTGAGCAATCAGAGACAATCTCAACGCATGATATGTCAATTCTAAGAACAACTCAAGAGACTTTTGCAGAAGTCCAAATATAGCTTTATCTTTCTTAAGCTCGTGAACCGCAACATCAAGTTCAGTGCTCGAGCCTCTAATGTCCAACTAAACTACCAAAGGGAAGAACCAATGTGGGTAAGCTAGTAAGATACTCCATATATTTGCTTCATCCAAACAGTTTCACCGTCAGTCTGTCATATTACAATAATCATCTAGTGATATCGAACTCCTTTTTTTTTGTCGCACATATATCGAACTCCTTGATTGAGGATATTGTACATAAGTACCATTAAATACTCGAAAAGGTTGGAGATATATGAAATAAAAGGAGCAATTGTTCTATACCTGTATTTGCAGCTGACATGATCCCAATAAGAGAATTCTGAAAATTGTTGGCTTTACGGCGACGTCGATTATCTGACCAATTAACCTCTGCAATAGTTGGCATGGACTCCTGTACAAATGGAGGGATCGAGGTCTCACTCGAGTGCTGACTGAGGGCCGAAGGTATCAAGGGCTCGCTTGGGTACTTGGCAAGATACGGCACCTCCCGTTTATTAGAGATACTATCAGGATGTCCAAACCCTTGCCCACATGAGACGGTGATAACTCTTTTCGTTTGGAGCAAAAGCTTTATATCTTCGTGGCCCTGGTGTTCTGCCAAAGCCCTCGGGGTCCATCCGTATACATCGGGCTTATCAACATCGGCTCCTTGGTCTAACAGGAACTGAACTATCTCAATGTTGCCCTCGGATACAGCCGTGTGAAGAGGTGTAGTTCCATTGCTAGTGGGCAGTGTTACATCCCCGCCATACTTGACTATGTCTTTGAGAAGTTCTAGATTGTTTTGCTCAGCGGCAGCGCAAGCAAAATGGCCCACTTCGATCGATGAAATCCTTGCACCATTGTCCAAAAGTAGCTTAATCGTGGATTCATGCTTCCCCACTATGGCATCCCAAAGAGGAACACTACCTTCAGAATCTGCACAGCAAATGCTATCACAACTACAGCCACATCTCTTCAAAACATCGATGAGATTGGTGAAAATTGTACAGCTACAACCAGGTGCGAGACAGAAATTGGACGCGGCGCTGATCTCGTTAATGTTCCAAGCAAAATTGTATTGAAATGCTCCAAGTTAACAAACAAATTGCAATATTGAAGCAAAAATGGTTTTGAAATGCAAATAAAGTAGAGTACCTTTGATGTTAGGATCTCCTCCGAACTCTAGAAGAAGGGTCACGCAATGTTGACTTCCAATAGATGCTGCAATATGCTGTTGCACGCGGAGTAACAAAGTTGGAATTAGGAGACTATGGAAATGAAAGCTCCAAGTACAAAGTGGCCTACCATTGCCGTCCTTCCGTTTTTATCTACTTCGTTTGGATCTAAACCGCGCCTCAAAAGCTGGTGCAGTAGTAGATCGTCGCCTCTCATTGCTGCAAAACATAAGCTAAGAGGCAACTCCATATTCCCCCGAGCGAGCATGTGCTCCGTCTCATTCAGTAGTTCTTCCATCAGCGGGTGCCTCCGTTCTTTCAAATGCTGCAAGAAGCATAAAACAGATAATGCTACGGATTTCTCATCTTCTGCGCATAAAATTGGGCAGAGTTGGTTCTGTTAGAACAAATAGAGGATCAGAAAGCAACTTTGAGCAAAACATCTATGTTGCTGATTGTCTTTCATCCATAATTAACTATATTTGCTTCTGTCGGTTTCAGGTAAAGAAAAAAAACTTTGAGACAATAAGTCAAACATCATACTTGGACCAGTGAAGTTGCAATCTAAGCTTACCTGAAGTAGATTGTTCATGATAATTGTTCCATCTCCCACATTGGCCTGAACGATATTCAGAAAGGACGTACGATTTAAACGTAGAAGCTGGCTCAATCTTTTAGTCCTGACTGTAAAAAGTTGTGGCCGGTAACAGAGAACACCTACTTCGCCGCAGACATCTCCTTTCTTTGCCTCACCAACTATCTGCAGTCAATTGTTTCACGGGTAAACACCCAAGGTTTCATCAGAGTTGACTCAGACATATATATACTTACTGGAAAAAAAATCGGTTTACACATTCTTAACCCAACTTGCCTGTTCTATTCCATTTCTTTGCACAATAAGTTCCTGTCCGTAAACCAAAAAGTCAGAGCAGCAGCTTATAGAACATCTCACAAAAATGATACATCAAGTGTTTGGGTTAAGGAAGTATCCAAAATTTCATGTCCAGAGAAAAATGAAAAGCAAACAAACGGTCCATGTAAAGCAAGCAATATTTTCTACTGTAAGATCCTTTCCCAGAACTTTTTTTTTATTTTCGAACTTTCACAGGAAGTTAAGTAGTTCAATTTCTGTATTTTTTTCGAACAGAAGGAAAGATAAGTTACAAAGCTAATTTTAATTGAAGAACCAGCTTGTCTTATGCACTTCTGTTTAACTCTCTCTTAACCAAAGACCAAATGAATGTACGTATTCCTGGAACTGCATAAATAATTCACCTGGAACCGGGGAATGAGTACTAACTTCTTACCACAGTACCAGTGACCAGTATGTACAAGTCTGTGGGCGCTTCATTCTGCAGGATCACATCTTCTTTCGGAGGAAAATACTCAGCTTTCATCTCTGACACCTTCATAGAGCAGACTTCAACCATGAATGGGAATTCAAAACAGCGTCGGTGTTTCAACTCTAGACGGGATTGAATTTAACAAATCAAATCATGCCTAAAAGACAATCATAACACATTTACAAGGATCCTGATGAACAGAAGACAGCTGTTTAAAGTCATCTGATACTTCATCCACAGAACCTGTAGTGATCGTAAAAACTCATTACCAGCTGAAAAAGCAGGTCATTCGAAACCCCTCGGAACAAGTACACCTGGTCAACCAGCGAATAGAACAAAAAGTGTGAGATACTTGATCGGATGGCCTTAGGAAGGGCTTCAAGAAATTCCTGCTGCTGAAGACCTTCTGAATCAGTTCTATATCGCAAAGTTATATGAGCCAGCATTTGGTCTTGCAGGCGAATGGGCAATTGGTTCCTCTGTGCAAAATTCGAAGCTGATTGGATTGTGTCTCTCTGCAATTTCAAAGAAATGGAAATCAGAATTTAGAGAGTGTCAAGGCATGCGAAGACCAGTCCAGATGTATGCGATGGGCCAAAGTGTACTAACAAATCTTCTGGTTCGGCTGGTGCCATGGACGACCAAGTTGGTCATATTTCCGATCAAATAAGCAGTCAGTCCTAGATTGAAGAACATGTAGAAGATGTCAAATATCATCTCTCTCGTGTTCACAGGATGCAAATCACCATAGCCAGTGGTAGTAAGCGTGGTTATCGACCAATATATTGATGTAACATAACGAAGCCCCAGACTCTTATTGTGGAAATCCCCCATTGAAAGCCCAATCCATGTGTTCTTTGGGTCTTTGTAGCGTGCAGCAAGAAGATAGTAGAAGCATGCGGCCATGTGCACTGCAAATAGAGTAACCTAAAGGGCAAGCCAATGGTTAGTGAACATTACTTGTTGGGTACACTCAATTCAAGGGTAAAAATAAGGACAAAAAAACTGCATTGCAAAGTGAAGACACTCACAAAGGTCAGCTTCGCACACCGTACCCAAAAGTAGTTAAAGTTTTTATCTTTCTCCAATCTGAAAGCATTAAGAAGAAGACAATTGGTAAGTAACATATTGGAAGAGGAAGCAAAGAGCTAGAAACTAGGTCACCATGGAAAAAAAATGTTAAATGCCGCCTTCATTTTAATATTTCAGCACTTTGTCACTTGAAAGAACAATGAGACAACGCAATGATCCTTACATTCATAAGAAAATAAAACCATGTGCCAAGTTCTGAACATACTATTGAAATGATGACATATAACAAGGACAAGCTCGTCAACAGAGAAAACCATTTACTGGTGATCGATTCAAGCAAGATAAATGAAGACTTTAGTGCAAACAATTTCAGTGATCATGGTAAAGTAAAGCTCCACCATATTTGACAAACGAAAATAAGAAGTTGGTTAGGAAGTCAAACATATATGTCGACTCTTGTTACCTGGCAAACATCGAACTGACTCTTCGAAGACGCCAAAGTCGAAGCATGTTAAATATGCCATACTGCTTGAGAGGAGACGGTAAAATACTTCTAACAACTTCAAAGGGGATGGTTGAGATAATATCAAAGGCCAACCAAGTAGTCACATATCTCAAAGCAATCTTCTTCCTGTCATCGACTAGAAGATATGAAGCCTTATCCAAATAAGCTACAAAGAAGGTCAATATGATGTCGATTGCAAAAAATCCATTGACGACGTTGTCCGCTATCGCCAGAGGTCCCTGTGGTTTCTCGAGAAATCCAAACTCAAATGGTGACACCCATGCGGTGTAGAAGACTAGAAGCACCAGAAATGTTTGCCAGAGTCTGCACAATGTGTCCCAATTAAGAAGCATTCCAGATCAGAACAAAATAAGTGGATGACATAGCGAGGACTGAACCCAGCATCATCTTATGATAGAACTTCATATCAAGGCAAAGCTGGGTCCTCTTTCAAGACAATAAGAACCGATAAAATGAAGAATTGCATCGCAAGTAGTTCAAAGGTTTGCTCAAAGACGAGTTCAGCATTATGCCACAGGAAAATACAAGTCTCTCTGTCTATTGATCAGCGAGATCTAATTTTTCACAAGTTCGACTATGTCATGAGCGGAAGCTACTTCTTCATGAACAACAAGAGATTGATATAAGGTATATCATCACAAAATAGCTATCGCCGGGCATTAAGCCAAGAGTTCACTGTGTGCCATCAGTGAAGCACAACTCATTCTCATTATCCCTTGACAAAGGACTTGAAAAGTAAGACAAAAGCAGACACCATCAATCAATGTTCTCGGAGACAGTTTAAGGGAAATTGGTGAAAGCTACAAACCACCGTAACATGTTCCATCCTGGAAAGGGGAAAAGCACAGGACAACCCACTTTCAGCTCCATGATAGCACTCGAAAACAACCGCACTCATTCAAAACAAATGATGCACGATAATTACAGAGACCCTCAAAGATCACCTATTGATGCATCAACAAATCAAAGTCGACCAAGCCTTGGGATGTACATAATGCATGGTTATTGAAGGCATTAATGGACATCAACCTCTCGATGCTTTTCCACCCCAAAACGGGGGAAATATGTCCCGGTCAATTGGACCAAGAACCTGTAATGGAAACAAAAGCACCATCCGACAAAAGGGAGAAAAGATTTAAACAACATGTCCAAGAAAACTGTCGACTTTATTCCAACTTGACCAAGCCAATCAAATTTCACGTATCCTATAGAGATACACTGATCGGCAACAACAGTACAGACCGGCCGCCCATCAACCAGGTGCGACGATCACCCGTGCTGTCTGAAGCACACCCGGGTTTCCTACTCCTGAGCTAATCCCGCGCCCCACACGTGAAATTCTAGCGGGATCGTGATTGACTCTAATCTATGGGAAAAGAGAAGCAAAACCATGTCCCATCAATGGGGACGCGATGAGGGAAGGGACCTGTAGCGGTAATCGAAGGGGCAAATGATGAAGCGGCGCAGCTTGACCCTGCGGCTGGTCTTGCCCCCGAGGGACGGGAGGATGCCCGCACTCATGCTGTACTCGTCGTCCCGCGACAGCTGCTCCATCGCCTCCCGGTCGTGCCCACTCCCCGCCACGCTCTTGCACCAGTCCCCATCTCCGCCACCGCCGCTGCACATCGATATTGGGTTTCGCAACATTGCCCCTCCTCGCTTCTTCATCCGCCCCCACCACCCCCCCCACCCCAAAACGCCGACCACCCACCTCCCCAGAAAATACAGGAAACACAGAACTCTCTCTCTCTCTCTCTCTCTCTCTCTCTCTCTCTCTCTCTGATCCTTTATCTTCGTGAACTACAAAAACCGCAACTGGAAACAAACCCAGAAGAAAGCAAAGGAAGAAAGATGCCCGTGAAGCCCACCAACTCTCTCTGTCTCTCTCTCTCTCTCTCTCTCTCTCTCTGCGCTTTTTGTCCGTTTGTTCCGTTGGGGAGGGTTGCTTGTGGGAGATGACATTGGTGTCTACGCGATCTTGGGCGAACCTGGAGCTACGTGAGTCGCGTTTTTGGTCTCTATCCCTCTCGCCATGCAGGCGATGCGGGAGGTACACACTTTTTTCAGTTTTATAATTTTACCCCCCCTTCTACTTGTAAGGTCTCACTTTCGCCCCCGTGATTTTGCACCCCAGTCCCTCATCATCGCGCATTGCGTACTGTTCGATAGCAGTTTCTCATGGATTTAATACCTCGTCCTGCTGACGCGGCACGATGCAAATGCTTACCCATTGTCGTCGCCGTCTCCTTTTTGCCGAGTTGTTTCTTCCGACCCCGCGCATCTTTGTTGCTATTATCATTTGTAATGATTGATTTAAACGACGGATCTGATTAACATCTGAATCGTGTTGGAATACTGCTAATTATGGTAATTATATGTTTTTTTAGGTACAAGTGATCTTCTTTATATTTATCGGTTTAAATTTTTTGATTGAATTTTCTGACGAATCGGATTGGATAAAAAAAGATATGGTGATCGGAGTATGATTAAGAATTTTGCTCTGGAAGGTAAATTTGAAACCCAGTTTCAAAATGTTGTTTAGGGGAAAGAAAGAATCTGTTATCTTCTAATTGCTCTTTTGTTTTTTTTTTTTTTACTTTTTATGTCAACTAATAAAAAAATGAATGCATGAAAAAAAAAATTTAATCAGGCTTTTGAATGCATCAATTAATGAGAACACACCTGCTTCCACCTCTTTTCTTTTTCTTTTTGTTTTCCAGAAAACATCCGTGACTAATCACGAAAATCTTCTGATGATGAAAGCGGTTAGATTGTTAAAGGGTGACTTCTCGTTTTAATTTTTAAAATTCCCTTTTTGAGCTATTTTTGTCATCAATCATCACATACCGAATCTAAAAGATGATTTCCAATGACCCATGATCAAGTCGATGTAGTATTTTTTACTTAGATTCGTGTCTCAAAATAGTGAATTTCAGACTATAATCAATTTATACATACCATCCGTATGTGATGCTTTAAGTGATAGAATTTATTTTTAACATTTAAATCGTATATTGAACTTCATTTCTCATATGAGAAATGTTCCATACAAGGTTAATGACACAATAGTCCCTAAACTTTTAATTTGTTTAATGGGGTCCTTGAACTTTAACCCGATATTCAATGTAATCCATGAATTTTTATTTGTTCAATATGGTCCATAAACTTTTGATACATGTTCAACATAAACTTTTTAAACTATATGAAAAAGCAAATAATATTGAACATTTTCATATAGTTCAAGAACTAAATTGAACAAAAAAAGTCCAAAATCACATTAAACAAATTAAAAGTTCAGAAAACACATTGCATATTGGACTATAGTTTATGAACCCTATTGAACAAATTATAAGTTTATAAACCATGTTACACATTAAGGCAAAGTTCATATACCATTTGATTTGTATCATTTTTCTTTTTATTTAGGGAAAATTTATTTAAAGTTAAATTTAAAATCGCTGAATTCTTTTTCATATTTTTCAAAGTTATTAATATATAAGGTAATCTTTTGCTTAAAGTAAACCAAACTAATGCAACATTCAGGGACAAAAAGAAGAGGCCATCTTTAATAAAAGAGAGCGTTAAAATTGTGAGCAACCAAATTTAGATAAGATAGAGCAGGAAAAAAGAAGTGAACGCAAGCCAAACGACGCCGCTTCAGGGTGCTGGTCGTCGCTCTCCCTAAAACCTCCGCGACCACCGCATTGGTCCCCTGCGAAACTAGGGGAGATACGAGGTGGGTGGTTGGTTGCAGAGGACGAAGCTCTCTTCGAGGAAGAGGACCGACAATGTCGTCGCTTCTGCAGTCGTTTCTGGATCCGAAGAAGAGCTGGCTCGCCGCCCAGCACATGAAGGCCCTCTCCGCGCGCCTCCGCCATTACGGTCCTCCCTCCCGATCCCTGAAACCCTAGTTTGCCGTTTGAATTCGCGTGCTGTGTCCGTGTGTTCCGTTCGTGCTCCCTGCGTTGATTGTCTCGGCCGGTCATGCGCCTCCGCGAGCTGCTTCGGAGATTCTTTTGTTTGGGTTTTCGTTCATTTGCTTGGGGTGAGTGAGTGAGTGACGGAGTGAATACTTTTGAGCCTAGATGACCTTGTGATTGGATGATGGATTTGGGAATGCAGGGCTAAGGTATGACGATTTGTATGATGGGTACTACGACCTCGACGTGAAGGAGGCGCTCGATCGGCTGCCGAGGGAGATCGTGGACGCGCGGAACCAGAGGATCAAGCGTGCCATGGACCTGTCCATGAAGCATGAGTACCTTCCTGAGAATCTTCAGGTATGAAGAACACGTGTTGGGCGACGTTTGTGCTGGTTTTGTGTTGGCCTGAATTGCTTTGGATTTGGTAATCTAGGCGAGGCATGTGTTTTCTTAGTCGGCGACTCTTGTGATGAGTAAACGAGTACTTGGTTTCAGTCGATGAGCACGCTGTGGTTGGGCAAATTTTGTGGTGGAATGTGGTTTGCTATTTAGCTTTAGCTTTTGACTTTTGAGCTAGCGAACAAATTCGTTTGTATGCTGAAAGGTAGTAGCAACAATGTGCAATGGCAGTCATTGGGTCATTCAGTATTATTTCAAACCTAGCCACCGTTTGTTCTGTGTTATGTGGCTTGCCCTGTTCTTATCTGCCAGTTTGATGTTTTGTCCAAGTAGATGCATTTCAGAACAGATTAAGCTCTAGTCAAATGTGTAGGTGCACCCTTGGAATTCAGCATTTTTAATAGGTGGCTGGCTCATCTGTTTGACTTGTAAGTTTATGGAGATAAATGAGTTCACTTTGGACACGACTGCTGGGCCTATGTACTGACATTAAAAGAATTGTATATTGATGCATGGCTGCTTATTATATTTGCCAGGTCCCCTGTTGGCCTGGTTTCTTGTGACGTAATAACTCTATGAACCATCATTCACTTTTAGAATGATGGTCCTTTTAACACCATGGGGCAACCTATAATACATTTTACCAGTTTGATTTCTCAGATTTACAAAGGGGACACTGGGCATATTGCATACAATCTGCAGATTGTTTGACTCTCCATTCTCTTTTTAAAAGTTTCTTTTTTCTGAACTGTGAAATTACCTCCATTGCTCAATTCCAAACAATGGCAACATACAAGCAATCTTGATAGAGTTCTTTCGTGTATTGTTGTTACTCGCTTGTTTGGGATCACCTTAGCTTCATATGTCAAGATTTTCTGATCGATACTTGGAAGGATGATTAGTTTCTGTAGCCTGTACAAAATACATATTTGGTACTATTTACATGATATACATAAGTGTAGGTGTAATATTATCTACAGATAATATTTTTAAAACTTGAATTTTCTATTTAAATCTGAGAAATCATCCTGCCATGTGTGGTGGTATATTGTATTTTGAGTTTTCTATTTAATGACATGACCTTGTAAAATTAAAGGGCAAACTTTTTTACTGGGGCCATGGTTGTCTCTTATGTAAAGAAGATAAACAACATTCATTGCTTTCCCTCTGCACGTTCTCAAAATACAATATACCACCACACCTGGCAGAATGCAGTATAGGTAGCTCTTTTGGAAACTCATAACTTGTGCATCTGTAGGTCCAATATAGGATTTAGTCACAGCTTGCCCGAGTTATTGTTGCAGTTGTCTTCTTTTTGTCGCTTTCAATCGCAATAATTGTCTTTTTTTTAAATAGGCTATCCATTCATTTATCCTAGCTTTTAAGAATAAAGTTCTGATTCTATGTTTATAGCTGACAAGCCAATGCTGAGTATGCCTGAAGACTATTTTGTCATGAATGTGGACACCATCCATCAGCCTCTTAATTTATACACAAATACAATTAGAGATCTATGCTTCTAACAGTTACATTACCTAGATTCACCTAATATTGCAATATATATTTTGACAATGGACTACCTATGTTAAATTATAAGTGGAACACGGCTCCTTGCATAGTATGGGTTTGTATGCTATTTATAACTTGTATGGTAAAAGCAGAGACTGTCTTTAGTCACTGAATTTCAGACTTTTGGGGATTTCAGCTGTTTGTCCCCATTAAACGATTCAAGTGGTTGCCCATTTTAAACAAATGGGAATTGGAGACTATACCATCCATCTCTTGGATGGCAGGGTGTGTTATGTCAGTGCCAATCTTTTCATTTTTATGGACTGTTTTGATAGTTATTGAGAAAGAAATTACTGTAGATGGATTCATTGTGCGGATTATCTGTATATTCTAATCTGTGCAATCTGGTCATGTAATTCCTAGGTTATGCAAACTCCATTCAGAAGCTACCTTCAAGACATGCTGAGTCTGGTGAGTTCTTTTATTAAATCCACTATAATGAGCATTGCGCCTGGCTTTTTGATGGGCTGTCATTATATTATGTTAAGCGTCATGTGGCTGTCTTATTCTTAGTAATACTGTTGACATTGGTTCTTTGAATGATTAGGCTTTCTTCTTATGAGATACTTGATTGTTGAATTTATATGTCTGGCCTTTATACATGATGATGGTGAAAACCAAAGGCATGCTATCACAAAAAAAAAACTAATCCCCCGATAAGCAAGGAAATAGACCATTGGAATGCAGAGTTAGATGATCTTAAAAGATACATAAAAAACCAAAATTGAGCCTTTGTGTGACCTTGAGTACTTGCATATTTAAGATAATACCCATGGTTGGAGAAAGATTGGACCTGTTACAGTAAAAATGTGGCATTCTAGATGTTATACGCCTCCTGGTCACCGCTTATGTTTTCCAGGATACTTTTAGAATTCTGCAAATTGGAATTTGGTTTTAATATATGCACCTGATAGATAATTGCAATATGTGACGTGCATTACCAGTTTGAAACTTGATTTACACTGTACTGGGGTGAGCTTGTGCTAAATTGCCATCTTATATTGTAGGTAAAGAAAGAGAATGCAGAACGTGAGGCTTTGGGAGCTTTGCCTCTTTATCAGCGCCAAATTCCTTGAGGAGTGCAGTTTTCCTTCAGCTTTGCACTCTATGCCAATTCCTGAGATTCCTGTTGCATTTCTGGCCTTGAAAATCTCATTTTCAAGGTTTCATTATTTCATAAGCCCGATGGCTTTGCCATTTGTTGGTCCCTCCTTCACTATTTCTGGATGAATTGTTTAACTGTACTGCACCTGTTGCAATAATATCAGTTCAGTGATATGTTTTCCCATTTATTTGTTGAAGAATTCAGATATTCCTCCCTGAAATTGGAACTTCAAATCAGTTTGACAGTGTAGTAGAAATTGAATGTAGAGGGAAAGCTAGTGGTTGAGACAGCTCCTATTGTACAACCAATTTTGAAGGGTAAAATATCACTGTCCTTTCTTTTCATTCTTGTTTTCCAGATGTGATAATGCCCATATGTTGCATCTGAACCGAGCAGCTGCGTAAGCTTTCCAATCACGAATGGTTTCAGGTGATACCTCTTTAACTTGGCAATCATTCAGTTATTGAGCTGGTGACATTTCCAGGACAATTTCAGAGCCATTATTGCTTCACACTGTCGGTCGTAATTTAAAGAATGAGCCTTACTAATTAAGTTTCGCATTTCTCGAACATAATGTTAGTATATAAAAGGTTATGATTCTTTTCCATTTTGGATATGGGGGTTTCTCAGAGCTCTCAGTCAATTTCATTCGGTCACGGCAGTACTCCCGTGCAACCGGGTGACTAGCAGGACAGGAGGTCATTTCAAGGCAATTGTCCTCGGCAGGATTTAAGCTCATAATCCTGGTAGTTGGTGAGCAATAACAACTCCTTTCCTGGTTATCTGTCTTCAAAAATTGTTTTGTATTATCATTCTTGGGTTTGTAGTGTTCCTCCATCTTATGTTCATTCACAGAACTGGTCAACTTGCTCTGTTTGCACTGTTAACTAAAAATAGCATCAGAAGGGTAAACTGAACATGGTTTACAATATAAACACTAGAAAATCGAATTTGGCCAATGAATTACAAGCCTTTGTGCTTTACGATCAACCATGCTTTGTCTCATGTAGGCCAGAAGGAACATAACGAGAGGTTCTCATGGTGCAGAATGTACCCTTTCTGTTCTTTGCTGTAACCAAACTTTTTAATAAGAGATAATGACACAAACGGTCTCTTTGAACTTTGGCTCAATATGCAATGTAGTTTTTAAACTCTAAATTTGTTCAATATGATCTCTGAATTTTAGCCGAATGTGTAATGTCGTCTCTGAACTTTTCATTTGTTCAGTGTGGTCCATATGTTTTTGGTACATGTTCAATTTAGTTCCTGAGTGCGTGAAAATGTTTAATGATGCCCTTTCATTAATTCAATTTCAAGAACAATATTGAACATTTTCATACAGTCCATGAACTGAATTGAACATGTGCTAAAAGTTTATGGATCACATTGAACACACTAGACGTTCACGGTCAATATTGCACATTGGGCTAAAGTTCGGGATCAAATTGCACATTAAGCTAAAATTTAAGGATTATTTGTGTCAATCATTCTTTTAATAACGGCACAAACACGTGAAGACATTCTGTAGCTTTCTTGGTACCTGGTAAAAGGGCCAAGTTTTTGGGTGGTGATGTCAAAAACATTTCAAGGTCTGCCTGCAATTCACTATGGACCCTGAAGCCTCCGTAGTCTGTACATAGTTAGCGGAACATAACCAATCTATTTTGTGTCAGTTGACGAGACTCAAAAAACTGCTTGAACGGTTCATTGCCAGCAACTCGACATCGAAATCTGGAGGGGAGAGATTCTATTATGGGAGCATTTCCATGTGCATGCACGAGGCCATTCTTCAAGGAAGGAGGGTCCTGCATGTCGTGCGCCAGCTACCTAATGATCGACCCGAGTTTGTCTCTCGACCTTCATCTTTGATCTATCATAACGACATTGCATTGCCTTCTAAGCAACTTAGCTCTCCTTACTTGCTAAATATCACTGTAGTTATGTTCTAGTTCTATTATGCTACTCAAGTTAAGAAACAGTACGATATGTTCTCTTGAATCTGCAGATATCACCCGTATATATCATAAGATCAAACAATAGAACTTGCCCCATAATAATCTTCACGGTTCAAATCTTTTTGAGTTAATGATAAGTTTAGTCTATATTCATGCCGTGGGTAATCCAAAATATGACGTCGTCCAAAAAGTTCTAAACTTGTTGTTCGGCGGTCAATTTAATTTTAAAATTTTTAATTTGGCTAATTTAATCATAAACCGTTCAATAATTTGCTAATGTAGTCCTTCTGATAAATTTTGGTCCGCAATTGCAGATGTGGACGTCAATGACCAGTAGAGGAAGAAGATAAAAGGAAAAACTCATATGATTTTTTTGAAAAAAATTACAAAAATTATTCACATCAATACTTAGGTCGTGCCACATAAAACAATCGGTGACCACATTAACGATTTCTTACCAATTTTGACCGGAAATGACTACTTTGGTAAATCATGAAAAGATTTAAGACTAAAATTTTCAAATTAAAAAAAATTAGCATTGGAAATTTACTTAAAGACTTTTTTGTTATCGAAAAATCTTTAATTATACAATTTTCTCCTTTTTTTTTTTTTATTTTCTCTTCGTCGTTTTTCCTTCCTGTGGTCCAGAATTTTGGACAGTTTTTGGTCACCATCCCAGCCAGCAGCCGCCAGCCGCCAGGAGACAAGTTCATTGAAGAGGGCACATGTATGGTTTCATTTTAACTGTTGGGTCGATGCAGTGCAGATCAGAAGCGGTTCCTCATGTCCTTTTGCCCAGCACATTGAGCTGGATCGAAACAGTAAAAAAGCCCTATCATGTCATGTTAAGCTCAACATTCTACCGCTCCATTGTTTAGCAGAAAATAAGTGACTTCGAAAATTTTTTTTAAAAACGATTGTTTGTTTTAGTTGAATTAATGAGTCAACAGGAAGTCTTTTCACCGTCAACATAAATATCTCAATATTTTCGCGAGTAGTAAAAGGAAAAATGACACAAGCAGTTTATGAATTTGACCCAATAAGCAATGTGGTCGATCCTGAACTTTAATCCAATATGTAATGCAGTTTCTTAACTTTTAATTCATTTAATGTTGTCCCTAAATTTTTTGTACATATTCAATTCAGTCTCCGAACTATATGAAAATGTTTAATGTAGTCCTTCCATTAATTCAAGTTCAATAACTATATCGGACATTTTCATATAGTTCGAGGATCATATTGAATAAATTCAAAGGGTCAAGGACCAAATTGAACATTATGTTAAAATTCAAAGATTATATTAAACAAATTAAAAATTCATGAATTAAATTATATATTTAGCAAAAAATTAAAAATTATTTATATCATTATTTCTTCATGTTTCTACGTCGTTTTTCCTTCCTGTGGTCCAGAATTTTGGAAGTTTTTGGTCCCATCCCAGCTTGCCCAATCGTCATGATGGACAAGTTCGAAATTGAAGAGGGTCACATGTTTGGTTTCATTTTAAACACACTGACGGATGCATTGCACATTTAAAACGACAGTCATTTCCTTTTGCCCAGCACATTGAGCTGAATCGAAAAGTAAAAATAGCCCTTCTCATGTCATGTTAAATGCTCAACATTCTACCGCTCCATTGTTTAGCAGAAAATAAGGATTCGGTCAATTTTTTAAAAACGATTGATTTCTTTTTATGTTTTAATTTTTCTTCAAAAAGAAATGTTTTTACTACTCAAAATAAATATCTCAAAATTTACAGACTTTTAAAATAAAAAATCGAACCAGAGCAAAGCTTAAATTTGACAAAATAAAGTCAATTTAAAAAAAAAAAGGATTTTAATCAAATATGTAATGCGAGTCTCTTAACTTTTAATTCATTTAATGTTGTCCCCGAACTTTTGATAACGAGTGTGTTTAATGAGCGAGAGTCTAACTATAAGAAAATGTTTAATGTAGTCTTTCCATTCATTCAAGTTAATAATCTATCGGAATTTTCATTTAATTTATCATCTATTGAATAAATTCCTAGTTTGTCTATGGATCAAATTAAATATTTTTGGTTAAAATTCAAAGGTTTATATTGAATAAATTAAAAAAATCATACGTTTTTTTTTTAGTTAACCAAAAAATTTAAAGACTTTTTTTTTTTTTATTTTTTTTTTTTTTTTTCGTTCCTCGTAACCCAAAAAATTGTATCATTATTTTTCATGTCTATTGCACTGACATTAAGCCTTTATTTCACCCAAATCAGGTCTTCGATATTTAACAAATTTTCATCGTCAAGATGGACCGTATCATATTTTAAAATGTCTTTTTTGGTGTGCTTATTTAGTTAAAAAATAAATGATTTGAAAATGATAACTTATATATTTCTCGAAATAAATAGTCAATTAAATTTTTTTCATTATCGATAATAATTTATATTTATATATTTTTAACGATGAAAAATAATTTGTATTCATTCATTTTCGCAGGATTAAAGCAATCGTTATTTTGGAAATATATTTTCCAAATCATTCATTTCCGCTAAACAAACGGACCCTACTAGACGAAGACGAGATTCTATGTCGAGCCTTGTGGGCCCCACCACTCCGCCCCTGACCCAATCCAATCCCTCCCCTTGGGCCCCCAACCCCACCTCCCTCGTGGCATGTTTCTCTTCTCCCCTATGCTTTCGTCCTCTCCTCTGATCGAAAACATTTGCAGGACTTTCGATACGAACATCTCAATCATCGAGTTTCTCGCATTTGTAGTGGGTTCTCCTTCTTTGCAATTTTCTGTAGCTACCCTTCGTGCGATTTGCGTGTAGCTTGCTTATCGTTTATCTCCGTGAAAGGGTAAATTATGGTTTTTCTTCCCAAGGTCCATTTGCAAAAAAATTCACCAAACACTATATTTTTGCCAAAGTAGCTTTACAAAATATTTTTACCAAACACCATATGTATTTTCCCAATGGGCTTTCACCCAAAGTATTTGCATTTTTTCCAAATGCATTCCCCCAAAGTTTTGGAACCAAACGGGCCCTATATATATGCTTGGCCAATGCTTGACATATGACCTCTCGTGTTCCTGATCGGAAAGCACGGCATGAGGTCATGTCGTCGCACGTCACGGGTTCTTTCTTTTTATGTTTTATTTTTCTTCAAAAGAAAATCATATTTACTACTCAAAAGGACACATGAAAAACATATAGACTTTTATAATAAAAAAAATCGAACCAGAGCAAAGCTAAATACTACAAAATAAAGTCAATTTAAAAAAAAAAAAAGGAGAATCAACAAAGCACCGACAGGATTAAGCGTATGCTCATTTCATGAAAACGAGTGTGCGCTTAATGAGCGAGAGTCTAAGCAATAGCAGCTGGTTCTCGTGGCAATTCATTGCTATTTAATAATCTACGTTCGATTTTCTTTAGTTTATCATCTTGATGTAGGTCCTAGTTTGTCTATGTAATAATCGCACCTTTTTTATGCAATGAAAGGTTTGTTTCAGCAACAAATAAAAAATCTACGTTCATTCCCTCGTAACCCAAGAACGTGAAAAGCCTGAGGAAACTATTGTACTGACATTATTTCTTTAAAAATTTCAAATCAGTCTTCGATATAAATAACAAATTTTCATAAATTACACTATTGACCATATTTTAAAATGTCTTTTTTTGGTGTGCTTGTTTAGTTGAAAAATAAATGATTTGAAAAATGATAACTTATATATTTCTCGAAATAACTAGTCAATTAAATTTTTTCATTATCGATAATAATTTATATTTATATATTTTCGTGAACGATGAAAATAATTTGTATTCATTCATTTTCGCAAGAGATTAAAGCGATCGTTATTTTGGAAATATGTTTTCTACATCATTCATTTCCGGCGGAACAAACCGACCTACTAGACGAGGACGAGATTCTATGTCGGGCCTTGTGGGCCCCACCACTCCGCCCCAACCCGATCCAATCCCTCCCCTCGGGCCCCCAACCCCACCTCCCCTCGTGGCATGTTTCTCTTCTCCCCCCCCTATGCTTTCGTCCTCTCCTCTGATCGAAAACATTTGCAGGACTTTCGATACGAACATCTCAATCATCGA
This sequence comes from Syzygium grande, assembly GCA_024733475.1. Taxonomy (NCBI): domain Eukaryota; kingdom Viridiplantae; phylum Streptophyta; class Magnoliopsida; order Myrtales; family Myrtaceae; genus Syzygium; species Syzygium grande. The sequence continues at coordinate 9,831,943 of JAMXDD010000008.1, forward strand.
GTTTCTCGCATTTGTAGTGGGTTCTCCTTCTTTGCAATTTTCTGTAGCTACCCTTCGTGCGATTTGCATGTAGTTTGCTTATCGTTTATCTGTAAGAGTTTATCTCGACTCTCCCTACCAACACATAACTTCACCCACCAAACTCAAACTCTTAAGCTATAATATTATCGAAAAAATGACATAAATGATCTTAATATATTCTACAAATTTTTAATTTGTTAAATGTGATTCATGAACTTTGACCTAATGTATAATATGATCCCTGAACTTTTAATTTATTCAATATGATTCATGGACTTTTGGCACATGTTCAATTTAATCTTTGAACTATATGTAAATATTCCGTGCTGTCCCAAATCTTGAATTAATGAAGAAATTACATTGAACATTTTCATATAGTTTAGAGATTACATTGAACATATATCAAAAGATTAGGGATTACATCGAACAAATTAAAAATTCAGTGACCATATTACAAATTAAATCAAAATTTAAAGATAATATGTCATTATCCCAAAAATATTTAAAACGATCAAACCGTGTCACAAAAATCGTGCTTCAACATCTCCAACGTTAACCAAGCATTTATCCGATAAGTCTTGGATTCACAAAACTAGGTGTGCCTCGAGAGTGTGAATCATGTGTTCTAGACCAGGCATGCTTTCTTAGCAATTATGAAATGACCGAAATGCCCTCGAGAGACATCTGCGGCCTCAGCAGCAGGAAGGGTCACAAATTTGGGTAATTTGCTAATTATTATAATCCGACCCGAGGGGATGAAATATCAATTCCCCAGTGGTAAATTACCCACCCACGTGAAGTGGCAGTCGCAGTCTTTTCGGTGGCAAATTCCGTGATTTCCGCGAAATCCGAGGTCCCTTTTGAACTGGTGCATGCATATAATCCCATTGTTTCGCGTTCTTCGGTGCTCCAGTCTTTGTCCAAGCTCCCATTTCCCAATTGTAGCTGCGCAGCGTCTCATGATGAGAGCGGCCATCTCAGTGGCGGTGCTGCTCCTCTGCGCCGCCGCCGCCGCCCACCGTGCCTCCGCCTTCGTTGACGGTAACTTCTGCAGGCTTATGCCGATTCATGTCTGCTCATCAAGTTCGTCAATGGCCAAGAACATCTAGCCCTCGAAACCCAGATTGTCCTGGACGTTGATGATGGGAAATTATACTTGCCAAGCTTATGTTACATGATATTCATGCCTTGACATTTGCATTTTGTCAATCTGAAACTCGTTTCTGCTCTCGGGGTTTGCAGGATTAGTGCCGAACGGCGACTTCGAGCTCGGGCCGAAGGCCTCGGACATGAGAGGCACGGTGGTGCTCGGCCGCTACGCCGTCCCGAAGTGGGAGATCTCGGGGTTCGTGGAGTACATAAAGTCGGGCCAGAAGCAAGGGGACATGCTCCTGGTGGTGCCTGAGGGCGCGTTTGCGGTCCGGCTTGGGAACGAGGCCTCGATCAAGCAGGGGATGAGGGTGGCGAGGGGGATGTACTACTCCATCACGTTCAGCGCGGCGCGGACGTGCGCCCAGGAGGAGAAGCTCAACATATCCGTGGCCCCGGACTGGGGCGTCCTGCCGATGCAGACGCTGTACAGCAGCAGCGGCTGGGACTCGTACGCCTGGGCGTTCCAGGCCGAGCGTGACGTCGCCGAGATCGTGATCCACAATCCGGGGGTCGAGGAGGATCCGGCTTGCGGGCCGCTGATCGACTCGGTCGCAATCAGGGCTCTCTATCCTCCGAGAGCAAGCAGTAGTAAGGACCCATTTCACCGAATTCGCCTATCAAAGCTATTGATTGAACAGACTTCATGCTTATATACTCTGCTTTTCCACTCGAATGCGAGCGTGCGCGTGCATTGGTAGTGCAATTTCTGGTCGTTTTCGGGTGCTTCTACCGAAATTCCTACACAGCTCAGTTGTGACCATCAAATTCGAACTTCAATGAGTGGTCTTCTGCAGTTTAGCGTCTCCGATGAATTCGTTCACCTGTGTGTTACGAATGAACTATGCAGGGAACCTGTTGAAGAATGGGAATTTCGAGGAAGGTCCCTACGTTTTCCGGAACGCGTCGTGGGGCGTCCTGATCCCTCCGAACATTGAGGACCACCACTCCCCCTTGCCGGGTTGGATGGTCGAGTCGCTGAAGGCGGTCAAGTACATCGACTCGGACCATTTCTCGGTCCCCGAAGGCAAGAGAGCCGTGGAGCTCGTGGCCGGGAAAGAGAGCGCCATTGCCCAGGTGGCCCGGACCATCCCTGGGAAGACGTACGTGCTCTCGTTCGCCGTCGGAGACGCGAGCAATTCCTGCGAGGGGTCCATGATCGTCGAGGCGTTCGCGGGCAAGGACGCCATCAAAGTCCCGTACGAATCGAAGGGCAAGGGAGGGTTCAAGCGCGCCGTCCTCCAGTTCAAGGCCGCGTCCGTTAGGACTCGGATCATGTTCTACAGCACGTTCTACACCATGAGGAGCGACGACTTCTCTTCCCTCTGCGGTCCCGTTCTGGATGACGTGAAGCTGTTGAGCGTCCGGAACCCGTGATCCGACGAGGTCGGCTCAAAAATATCCTTAGGAGCTCAGCCACTTCCGTCGCACACGACGAGATGAAATATATGGGTTTGTCCCAGCCGGAAGAGGATCATTGATTCATACGGTTGTTACTTGTTATAGAGTGAAGAACAGAGAGGTTTAATTCCTTGTATTGTGGCTTTCTTTTGAGCAAATCATCCAAGAAATAAGAGCTGCACAAGATAAGCTATGTTAGAAAACTACTTAGGACTGCTATATTACGAGGAGTGAGAGTGAATTTTTTATTATGTTCCAATCACGAACATCCGAAGCAGGGGTACTGAAAACACACACACAGTCAATCCCTCATGCTCAAACGCTTTCCAATCTCTCCATTACGTCCCCCAAATCCTACTCACAGCATTACAGATCAAATTGAGATTCAAATGATTTCTTAAGTAGGCCCGACGACATGTTTCTCCTTCCAACCGTGAAGGGTCGTAACAGTGCTCTTCCCCATCACCTGCTACTTGGCGAACAAAAGATATTTGGAATCAGCTGTTGCTCCAAATACAGTTAGGAAGAAGAAGCAGAGGGAGTGATCTGCCAAGTTCCAGCATTTGATCTGTAATGCTGTGATTTTCGAGCACTTGGGTATGGTATTGCTTGCAAGCCTCCCTTTACTCGGCAGCACAGTCACAGCATTCAAAGAGAGAACTTCAACGAATCATTCCAAAAGACATGACGGTGGAAAAGGATCTCCTAATCAATAGGCATGCGGTCCTGCTGGTAAAGAGATTGGGGTATGGAGACATTAGTATCATAGATGCGGGATGATTGGGGTATGGAGACATTAGTATCATAGATGCAGGATTCGACATTTCGTTTCTACAAGTTATAAAAGAAAAAAAAAAGAAGAGTCGGACATATGACAAACCAAAAAAAAAAAAACAAAGAATAGGATCTCCTCGGTGAAAGCCCCCTTACCCGCCAGCCATTGTGCAGTCCAACCTCCAATCGGCCCAACAGGCTTTTTCAAAATTGAGCTTAATGATCTGCCACATGTATGTACGAAATGCAAGTGGTATTTTGAAACGGGGTATTAACCAAGAGAGAATTGAGTCAATGAAGCACGCTGATTTTATCATTTTATCCCCTCTTATAATCAATGTGAGAGTTAAATATAAAGATAATAGAAACCTCAAACTGGTGAACTAATTTTTTAACTACTAAAATCTAAAAAATGCACTTGTGATAAATTTACTCTCCGTCAAATTAGATTAATATCACAAAAAATCACAAATTGATATGAAAAAACCCCCAAACTAATATATCTATTAACTGATACATATCACCCAACTCAATAATTTGACATGTAAAATTTAACTCCGCAGTTTGGGATTTCCGGTGACATTAACTACGAGCTCCTGATTTTACATGAAAATTAAGTAAAAATAAATCGAGAATTTTTTTTGAAGAGGCCGCCTCGTGGGCGCTCGATCAGTTAACTTCAACACAAAACGTTCCCCCCCACAATTCAGTTATTCAGTTGCACTCCCTGTCGCGGAGTTCACAACAAACAAGGGAGTTCGAGTTTCTCGGATCGCGACTGCCTTCTCTCTCGATTCTCGGCTCCTCCCAAACCCTAAGGAGTTCCTCTGCAACTGCAATCGAAGCCATGCATGGTAGAATGGCGAGCCTCGGTCTCGCGCTCGTTCCTCTCTTTGGTTTTATGATTGCCGGAGGCATGGCGTCGTCGCGAGCTGACCGGTGCGATCGTCGCGATCGCGTTTGCATTCACAGGCGATTCCCGATCGGCCGGCGGTGGACCGTCCGAGCTTCATCAAGGTTGCGATGGTCGGCGATGGCGGTGCTGGTACGCACATCGCCTCTCTCTCTCTCTCTCTCTCTCTCTCTCTCTCTCTCTCTGGTTCTAGAGTTCGCATCTGTTTTCTCGGCATGCGCGATGCAATGGAAACCGCGTTGAGGCTCCACCGAACGAAATGGAGTGGAGAGAGGAAGAAATCGCGGATACGGATGCATTCGTTGTCGTACTTGTCCGCCGTTATAGCCGTGGAGATGAAGGGGCTGGTGTCCGTCGGTGTGCGGAGAGGGATTTTCTTTTACTTTTTTTTTTTTTTTTTTTGGGTGCTGATTGCAAGAGTCGAGACATTTGTTTTCATCTATGATGTTTTCCCATCGTGAAAGCATTGTCCGTGATGTTGTAGTTGCGGGAGACGGAAGGATCGTATCTAGGAATAGGGCTAATGATCGGAAAAGCATGTGCCTCCGCTCTTTTCTACTATTCTGGTAATAGAAGATGAAGTTGTACTGGTGCGATGTTAATAACATGTCTGATTCGGAGGTTAGGCTTGATTGCGTGGATTTGGGCGTGAGCTGTCTTTGACATTTCTATTGCTTGAGAAATTACAGCTAGCGTTAGTGCTGAGTATAATCTGTTCTTGCATCTGACACATTAACTGTAAGATAGCGAAACATTGTAGTTGGGCAAGGTGTATGCTATTTGTCTGGCTTTACATGTCTGATTATGTTTGGTGTATGACAGATATGAATTTATGAAAGATACTCCAGTGTATTCTTTTAACATTTTTTCTTGCTGCAGTTCACATTCAGATTGCTTTTATATCTGCGATTGATTGCGCTAGTTGGATATTCGATGCATGGGTCAGCGGATGTTATTGGCACGGACCTTTTTCTTTTTTTTTTATACGATTATGGTCGCTCATGGCTCATAATGTGGCTGCAGCTACTATTGGCGTGGAAGTTCGCCCTCTGAACTTCTTCACAAACTGTGGGAAGATCAGGTTTAACTGCTTGGACACTGCTGGTCAAGAAAAGTTTGGTGGCCTCCGAGATGGTTACTAGTATGTGCCTTTTCTTTTCCATATTGAACTTTAAGATTTATTCTGTGTAGTTCCATGTATATACTGTGGTTTCTTTGTGTTTTTCTGCTTGGTAATAATTCCATTTGGAAACTTTTCGTGCTAAAAGTGGTTGAAGCTATTGTCATCAATATTAAAAAATGAATCAGTTCTAAATGATTTACACCACTTTGATATGATGACACTTTTTGTTGAAATGGACACTTGTAAACCCCCTTTACATCGATGACTATTACTGGTTTCATCAGGTGCTCTTCCCAGATCACCATAAAGCTGGTTATATGGAGAAAGGAACAAAAAGAAAAAGGTAGCACTCAATGTTCGTTCTTTGTGTAAAACTTTTAATTTCATTTACCTTCTTTGCTATCTTTACTGATGTACAGTGATATTAATTATCTTTTTAGCTTAGTATTCTTGCTGTACATTGATATTACTGAATGATCATTTTCATGCCATCACATACTTTCTTTCTGGTGACGTATGTCATAGCCATGTAGTTCTTTATGTTCTTAGAATCTGCATTGACATGTTTGGCATTATGATGCGCAAAATTAGGTTTGGATCTATTTATTTTATCGCATTATGTTTGTTTCATGTCTTAACAAAAAAGGACTCGAGAGATTTAAGCTTGTTAACTCCAAAAAGAGACGCCAATCTAACAAACAAGTAATTCTCCATTGCTACTTTGTACCTACTCTAAGTATGAAAGAGTCAATGTTGTATCTAAACAGATAGTGAGATGCTTAGATCAATAAATAGGAAGAGGAGTGAGCTAGGAATAGGAATCAATTGACAAAGTTCATGCCACGACGATCTATATGGAAGGGCAGTTTTGTTGATGCATTCCTGTTGAGAAAGTTTTGAAACTGAGGATACCACTAGCTTGTCAGTGTTACAAAACCCAATCTAAAAACTTATTGGGGGGAAGAAAACTACGTAATATGAAAAAGCGGTGTGGGCTAGTTTTGCCTCGTTAGAACCTCTCTTTCGAAGCTCGTCTTTGGATTGGAAAGAATTAGTTGTTTGAAAAGAAGAACTATAGACGGAGATACCAACAGAGATTCTATTGCTTTTTGCAGGCACGAAGCTGAATTTAGCTATTATCACTGCTTTGCTCAGCCCCTCCCTGATGACGATGAAGACACTTTCGAGTAAAATAGAGTTCGTTCGTCGTACGTTCCTTTATGGAGGACCCTTTCTCTGTGTTTGCTGTTTTGCTTAACGTTGATATGTGCTTCTTGTTCTCCGGCCTCACAGAATTGCGCATCCTCTAATTAATCGAATTGGGCCTTAGTTGGGATTTGATCATTTCCGCCAATAAAGCCCTATATCCGGCCCATGGGCCTCGACATTGGACCTTCGACCCATGGAGACACGATCGGAACGACCCTTTGCGATTCGTGGGCCAATGAAGTCAACAAATGTCAGGTCCATGGCCTTTATTATTAACTCGAATGGGCCTTGACAAGGCCCCAATTTTACTCCACGGGCACACTGACGACGAACGAAGGCCCATTGAGGAGGGCCCATTGATCCGGTACACGGGCCTCAACAATGGGCCTTCAGCCGAAGGTGCATAGCAAAGAGGCCTTTTGGGATTTGTGGGCTTCAGCCCAAGGCCCAAAAATTGGGCCCATGGGGTCCACTTGGGCCTTGGACAAAAATTAGCCGCCCCCATTTAGGTTTCGTCAGCCCAAATAAGGCCCAAAAAATCAGTCCCACGGGACTGTTCATAGATTGGGCCTAGACCCACGAAGGCCCATTGATGATGATGCAATTTGACTTTTGGGCCTTGGGCCCCAAATATCGGCCCAGCTTATCCGGCCTATGTTCTGAATTAAAATATAATTTTTTGAATTCGTAAATGATATAATGGAGGCCTTCAATCCAAGCGCACACATAGGATGGGCCCACTGTCGGATTCGTAGCCCAATGAAAGCCCAAAATTAGGCCCATAGGATATAAATGGCCCTTGGCCAATAAAAGCCCACTTTTGGGTTCCTTCCCAATCACGCCCAGGACCGTTTTTTAAATGGGCCTTGATCAGCGAACGCCACTGATTATGGACCCAATTTGACTTCGTGGCCCATCAAATATTCTGTCAATGTGGCCCACTGAGCATGGGCCTATCTTTTCAGCCCATGGGCCTCAATAATGGGCCTTCAGCCCAATGGGTACAGAGGATGGGCCCATTTATTGGATTCGTGGGTCCAGTCAACGCCCAAAATGCCTGGGCCTCGACTTGAGCCTTGGCCTATTAAACCCCACTTTGGGGCTTCGTTAGTCCAATTAGGGCCTAAAATATCCGGCCCATGCGCTTATCTAAATAGGCCACCACCCATGAAGGCCCACTGATGGTGGCCGAAATTGACCTCGTGGTCCGAGGATGGACCCAAACTATCGGGCCCATGATCTAAATTTTTTTGGATTTGTGGGCCCATTCCCAAAATATTGAGCCCGTGGGCCCTAAATGGGCTTCTGACTTGACCCTTTGCCAATTAAAGCCCACTCGTTGTGGCAAAAGATGCGAACTATGGGCCTGTAGGCCCAGTTATGGACCAAAATAAATTGGCATGGGGCCGAATGATGGGACAAATTTTTGGACCAAAAACGGCCCACCACATGATTGGGCCTTAACTAGGCGCTGACCGTGGTCTAACTGCGGGCCCAAATGGCACAGTTAAGGCCCAAATGCAATGGGCAAGATTGTAGAACTTCGGAGAGATGATTATAGCATGGGCACCCTGAGCCCCGATAATGGGCCCAATTTCGGGCTTATTCAAGACCAATCATTTAGTCGATAAACTGGCCGAGCCCATGCAATTATCGGGCCATACGACACGCCATGATGCCACAGGTAAGGCCTCTGCACATTAAATATCACCATGCGCTCGATCCCTAACGGAACACCCCAAACATTACCCCACACGCAGCTCTTATTGCATTAATCTCCCAAGCCATTGTTATTAAATCAAAGCCTGAGCGACTTCTTCATGATGTCTGGCGAGGCCATAGTAGAACGGGACGCATTACTAAGAACACAATTTGCATACGCGGGAAAATAACCTAACTATACCTAAAGAAAAGACCATATGCATCCAGATTAAGGGAACATATAGCTGTACAAATGAACAACAAAAGTTGCAATCATCATTGGTTAACCTAAAAAAGAAAAAAAAATAAAACTCTAATTACTACCTTTTTTCGCTTCTTCTGGTGGAGCAGAACATACAACAAATTTTAACCCACTCTCTTGAAGGGGTGAAAGTGAAACCAATTTAGTCAACAAAGGAGCAGTGTCCCGACCAGGCAGTTAGTTGGGAGGAAAGGAGAGAGAGGAGAGCGGATCCTATGAAAACTCAGTAGCACTTTTCAGTGTCTTCTTTCCATACGAAACGCACCAAAGATATCATGACTCCATGTGCCTATTTCGAACAACAAATATGTGGTTAGCATCGGATTAGCGGTCGATGCACTGCAGGGGGTAAAACATATGATGTTGGAGGTATTGTGGGTCCCAACCTGATTGATGCTCAGTTCGACCCATGTATCTCACTTAAGACGGCACAACTTGCAGCCATGCCCGCCAAATCTAACTGCGACCAAACCCAGGAAGTAGACTGATTGCACAAACTAACGATAGAAAGATGCATCAACGATAATGCTTACTGCTCAATGCCAATCACAAACCCCGATAAAGAAAAAAAAAATTGAAGAGAGGAGAGACTGCTCACCTTAACTCCTTATCTCCAGTCTGTTTTATCATTTGGTGCACCATCGTCTTGAGACTCACGACTGTTTTCGCCGCTACTACCTTTAGGACCAATACAAGGGGTGAGAGGAGGGAAAGCCGGAACTGCCTTCAGTATAAACTTGCGGCCACTCTTCAAGGCCACCGAAGAACTTGTATTGAGTGCATGCAGATGACTGTGAGGAGGAGAAACACGCTTGCGATTGGGGAGCTAACTTTCACTGATTTTGCAGTGGTCGGATCGTCCTTCAATACTTCAGGCGTATCATCTCCCAGAAGGGCAGAAAGTCCAACATCCAACATGGGATCTTCACAAGATTTGGCACCAACTAATTGAGTTGCCGGGGTAACTGGAGAACAATGCCAGCGAAGGGAGTTGCCTGCAAGGTGATTATTTCCAGGAAACGTCGGGACGATTGAATTACGGATGTTATCATTTGCTTTAGATGACTCCATAGACGAGCCAGCCTTTATGGGGAGGCTTGATATAGGAGTAAGCCGGCATAAATTCAACAATGAATCACGTCTAGGGGAGATTTCATCCACCATCTCATTTTCTGCATCATTGTCATCTGCAACCTGATTAAAAGAACCTGATTCCAGAGTGTCTTTTTGTCTTTCCTGTGGTATGTCTCCAGTATCTACACTTCCTGAAGGTCTTCCGGATTCTGCAGATGATGATAAGATCTTCTGATTTGAATTAGGTGACAGGATGTTTCTTGTAGAAAGCCGGGATCTCAGAGGACCCTTTCCATGGCTGGAGACGGAAAAATGAAAAACATAACTGATCAGCTCAAGAAAACTCGATTCAATCCTTCAGCTCTTCGTAGAATGAAGTCAGACTTCAAGCTATCACAAGTCTTACTCTGAAAACTGCAATGATGGTGTTTGTGGAATTAGCTGGACAGGCTCATACGAATGGGTACGCAAGTGATCTTTCTCAGACGCCACTGTTTGCAGCTTCACATCGTTTATGCCTTCCAAGCTTCTCTCACTAACTCTGCTGCCTGTTACTTCTCTAGTTACACAATAATCTGACAATAACCACAGTTTAGACTTTAATAGAAGAAAACTTTGAAGTATGGCATGTCTTGCCCTCTTCTTTCTTTATTCAAACTTAGATATCATAACTTACCATGCCAATCATTTCAAAAAAGAAAAAGAAATGCTCACAATAAATGCTTACCCTCCTTTGTTCCATAAACATTTTTGCATCCTTCACATCGGCAATTATCTGAGCATCCAACATTAGCCTATTAAAAAGGCAGACACATAAGTTAATTACAAGAATAACAAGCATCCATGACTGTCAGTATACAAAGATATAAAACCTGATAGCATTCACAGTATTTCTTTAGACACATTGACTTTTTGCAATTGCATCCTCGCTTGTGCCGTGCTGATGCTGGTGTTGACCAAGCTCCATCTTCCTGTGGATAGTGAAGAAGATTATTAGTTGCAGCAACATAAGTCAGACTAAATCTAAAATGGAGCTTACCCTATTATTTGCTAAAAGCTCCCCATTACTTTCTATAATCTTTGGAGCAAATGCCAGCGGATTGCGAGATTCAATTTGTTGGCGCGTCTCAAGAACTGTCTGTTCATATTGAGGTCTATTAAGGCATCCTTGGCATGAACAAGGTTCGACACAATACATTCCAGCGGCAAAACAGTCACAGTAACTGTTAAGAGGCAAAAGCATAAGTTGCACCACTGCAGAACATGGGAGGGTAAACACAAAGTAAAAGTTAATTAGCTTACAGTTTCAAGCATTTACTCTTCTTACAGTTGCAACGTTTGCAACCATCACTGCTGAAGGTGCCCATTGTCTTGTTCCTAGTGAACCACAGTGAGAGTTAGCAGAGTGCTTAAACCACCTATAGAACAGAGTGAGAAATCAATTTCTAAGGAAAAGAAAGTAAACTAGCCTTTTTTTTTTGGGACTCAGTTGGATAAACTCCTCTGATCCATCAACAGCTGCTAAATCAAGCTTCCTCTTTTCACGTGGAGTATCATAATGCTCATGTGGTTTCAACAAATTCTGGTCCTCAATCTCAGGAAGAGAATCAGAAGCTACAGATGTCGCAGTTTCTGAAACCTTCTTCTCGTACCTTTCATCTAAAGCCCCTGATGGAACTGTCTTAAGTGTGTCTGATGAAGTTGCACATTCTCTTGATTTAACCCACATATGGCAGGTTTCAGCGGAGGCCAACTTTATATCCTCTACATCCTGGTGGTCTTCCTCTGGGTTAATGTTTTTGGCTGCCCTGCAACTTACTGTTCCGGTACCAACAATGCTATTTAAATGCAAGCCAATACCCGATGACTTGGATGCTATAATGGGAGGGCTTCCACACTGGCGACTGGCCAGGATGCTTGTGACAGGTTTGTCCGGCTCGCGGACTGGTCTCTTGCTGGAAATTATATTGGAATTAGGCCTAGATAAATCCAGATCTTCCATTTCTGAAGCAGTAGCCAGTGATCTTGAAGAGTCCAAGTTACGTGCTGGTAAACTTAAAGATCTTGAAAAACTATTTGGGTGTGCATCATCAAATTGCAGACAGCGTCTAAGCAAGCCTCGCTGATGTAGAATAATCTGCAGCGAACAGATTAGTTATTGACATGGCACAAACAACAAGGAGGAGGAGGAGAAGACAAAGAACCCTATTTATCCTTCTCCTTGCGCTAGACCTCTGACTACACTGTATAACAGAAAACAAACTTGGCAATTCCCTAAGAAACAAAATTCCATATTGGACATTGTCCATGCCATAATGGCAAGACGACAACTTCATGACACCAAGCAACTGGCAAAACGCTCAGTCTAAACATAAAAAGTAAAGGAGATATCTCGCAGATAATATGCTAATGAAAACTTGAGTTGGCTATGTAGAGTTAAATACATGGGATTGACTCCTTTATTTTGATTAAATGAGATCCTCCTCGCGCCTCCCTATCAAAGTCTATAGCATTCCTTGTCAAAGTTCCTAGTCGGCTCTGTGCAACTTACTCCTAAAAGCTTCAAGATTTAAATGGCATCAGAAACTTAAGTTTTCGACCATCCACGAGTGAAGCTGATGACTAAGAATAAAATGGAGAGATGAAGACTTAATTTACAACAAAGTCCAATCATCATTTACAACTAAGCCTGATCATAGGCCTGGCTTGGTTTTTAATATAGGCCAGTGGGGCTGAGACAGGCCCAAAGGAGAATAGAAGTTGCATTTGAGGGCTTCAGCAAGCGGCTTCCTCATAGGACTTGGTTGACCTGCCCGCATTACCTTTCCAACCCCAAACTTTTTAGATTTGTTTCTGTTTGACTTTTCTATGATTGGAGTCCTTGTGACAGGATAATATTGGGATGTTATGAAGATAGATACATAAGCCTGATCTTGGAGCTAATCCAAGCACAAGGCCTAGATAGTTTGCAATGTGCCATCCTGCACAATAGTGACCTCCATGTACAACTAAAACAGGAGCTTATGATTTTTTGAACTCCAAATAGACCTCTTGCGCGATTCGTGAAGAAACTACTGTAAGATTAACAAGAAAATGAAAGAGAAGTTCTTATTTGGTTACTACACCGTTCTCAAAACAAAATAACACGATCACTTGAATAAATGCATTCATAACACCATTTTGTTAGAGACAAGTTCAATAAACCTGCAAACACAAGCTAATTCTTTCTCTCAGGGACAATGAACTTTAGGAGAAACCCGACCATCACGTCAAACGAAATTTAGTCAATTTCATAGAAGACAAGCAAGCATCTAAAATGATACATATTTTACAAAGTAAAGATGCTAATTTTGTTATTGCTAAACTCACTAGAAGGAAATCCGTGCCAAAGATAATTTAACCACCGTCATAATGGTTCTGGGTAAAAGACAAGCAGAGCAGCCACCAAAACTGGAACTTCACTCCAGCAGAAACTTCTACTACAAACCATCACCTATACTCGATAATCCTTACACAAGATGTCACTAACATAAAATCTTAAGCCAAAACTACTTCTCAGTCTGGCTTCCAGAACTGTCAGCAAATGACAAGGACCTCAGAGGCTAATCACAGCAAAAAGACAATGATGACCTCTCATTGATATGTCATCCTGACACTTCATGCCTGCACTCCGCAGCTATTTATAAAGGAGGAAGAGCAATATTTGTCTCTGATTTATGCTAATAAAGACGTAGAAAACTGTAAACATTTCATCCTTGTTCATTCATTTCAAGCTGGGGACTACCTGCAATAAGATGAAATGGTTTCCGGCAGGCATTCAGAAAAGCTCCATTCCCATTTTAAGGACTTCTCACAGTCTTGCCTTGACAGCCTCACGGAAAGGTTGGTAAAGTATAGAGAAGCCATTATCTTCCACTGGTTAATCATATCAATGACAGCGAAAATTGCTTGAAGCCATAATGATTGAGGACCCTTTCCCATTAAAAGTTCAGTTACTTTACTATAAGCGGTGCCTTCTGAATGTATCTAAAATGTATCCTCCACATTTTAAAGCAGCTTAAATTCATGGCTCTGGGTTCACCCATCAGAACATCTACTAGACACATTTAGCAACCCTCACAGTAATTGCACCATCCTAGGCTCAAACATTAATCAAATAACCAACTATCTTAATACATGTATCAATTCCTTGCCATTTAAACATATCTCCTTGCAGCTACTTTACATGAAATATTTAATACTTAACTAAGACGATAATACAATGAACAGATCGTACAAGAAACAAAGGATGAATGTCTTTTGCCTGTGGAATAGTGGAAAACGGAAGCATAACCATAATGGCACAGAAAATAAGATAAATTGCACCATTCTATAAAAAGGACAAAGCCTCCCCAAATAAAGATATTAAACTCTAATGAATAGCTGCAGAGAGATGTCTACTTGGACCAATTTCAGGATATGTAGAAGCTGGCCTTTCTAAATTTCGAAAAACAAAGAAAAGATGACCGCATGGAAAGCCATTGAGACTAACCTCAGGGTGATGTGAATCAGCATGTTCACTTAAGGTTGCCGGTAAATCCACTCCATCTTTAAATATGTCAACCATTGAACAGTAGTCAGGGAGCGATTGCAGGCCATGAGATCCACACTGATGGCTACATCCTACCGGCTGCATAGTATAGTTTGTAAGCTAGAGGAAAAAATTTGTCTAAAACACATGCTAATCAAAACTAATAACTTAGCTAATGGGAAGAACTCTCTAACTACCTGAGCAACTGAATCTAAAGATTGTCGCTTCTTAGATATATTTTCAACAGACAAGTCAAGCACAGTTTTTATGCATTCAATAGTTGATTTGTCTCCCCCATCATGCTCATCTTCCGCTTCAGTTGGTTGTTGATTACACGTTAGCCTTTCCTGAAGCTCCTCCTGTCTTTCATTAGAGAAACCGTGAGGTAAATTCACTTCTGCCCCATATTCATTGTCCATGTTAGTATCTTGGTCAAACTTTGAGAGGTTGTCCACCAAGTAAGTGACATTACTCAGCGAACAATTTTCCATTTCTTTCCTAGGGTGGCCCACTGAATGAGCAGAATTGGCACAATCAACCTCAACAGGATCAGCCAAGTATTCATCTACACACCCAGAAGAACTACATGGCTGAGCTTGTGAAGAGTCTCTGGTACTAAAGTTGCCCTTATCATAAGTGACAGCTTCATCTCTTGCTTGGGCGACAAGTTCATTGGGCTCCTCGGAAGCCTCTTCAATTTTGTCCTTACATCGATTTTCATGACGAGATAACTCTTCAATGGACGGCTGGACTGATTGAATCCTGTAAGTACCAAGGAATTGCAGTCAACTATGTATCAGTGTTGCTCTGGAATTTGCTAACTAAGCAACCAAGGCAATTTAAATGTCTCACCTGTCCAAGAAATTGGCCTCACGCTGTAAGTTTACATGTGGTGAAGTAAATACGAGAGGAGAAGAATTAATCCCAGGGAAAACTTGCGGAACATGCGCAGCCTTGACTGGATTTATTGGAGAGAGGTTCTTGACGAAATTAGAGAAAGGGGACTCCTACAAGTGAGAGAAGAAGCTAAGTTGCACATAGCATCAATCAGAAAACATCACGACTAAACCCAAAGAGCTATACACGTTACACGCACATTGTTTCCCCCAAATAATTATACTAATATAAGCATATGCAGGTGATCATGGCCTAGAAATTTGGTGAAAAGTAAAGTAAAAAAAAAAAAAATCACATGGCGCAGGGGCAGCACCGACATCATAAGCCTTAGCTAACACTTGTCTTGCCATTTAATCATAACTGAGGAGATTAAACGCTCGGGAAAGGGGATCTATGATTATGCATACACAATTCTACAAAACCTGTTTTCCGGGAGCTCAAGTACATTGATAAGATCTAAAGACAAAACAAAACACGAGAAGAGTCGAATGCCTCAATGTACTTATCTGATATCATCTTCCTATATCAGCTTAAAACTTGCATCTGCCTCACAAGAAAAACTACGAAGTCGAAGCACGTGTTTTTTACCTTATCAAATACAAGCATATAGAAAATCACGCATCAGTGTTACTGTCCATCCCATGCTATCTCACAAACGCTCGTCAATAGATTTCTCAGGAAATGGCAGAGCTTAATACAAACAATCGGCTTCGAGCACATCAGCCGACCGCCTGAATCACTTCTAAACAGACACTATTCCATTAACAAACGCGAATGCAACAGCCAAACAAACACGCACAAGGAGGATTGCTCCACCGAAAACTCCCGCATCCTACTTCGGACCATGATAATCCGGCAATGATACCGACCTCAGCTCTCACGGAAGGCAAGAGAAACAACAAGCAACCGGGCAACCGAAGCGCCGAACAACAGAAACCGAGAATCGGAGCCGGAAAAAACAAAAACGCCGAGGCGGCGTCCGAGACCGGCAAAATGAGATCCGGAAACACGCCGGGAACAACCACCAAACACGCCGATTCCCCCCGCCCCCCCCAAAAAAAAAACAAAACAACAACAACAACAAGCAATCCGGGAGCGAGAAATCGCGAATTACTTGGACGGGAGGAGACTCCGACGAGGCGGCGCGGGCGCAATCGGCCGGGGCCGGGGCGTCGCCGGTCGTCTTCGCGGCAACGTCGGGAGACTCCATGGCCGGAGGGAAGAGGGAAAAAAGCCCTAGCTCGAGCTCCGGAACGAAACCCCTGAGCGAAGAAGGAGGTTAAGGAGGAGGAGGAGGAGGAAGGAGGAGCTGCAGGCACTGGCTCTGGCGCCGGCATTGCTTGGAGCTTCTCTCTTTTTATCTTTGGAATCCAGCTAGCAAGTGGAGGCGAAGAGGGGGAAGGCGCTCTCGAAATGAGAGGTTCGCGTCTTCGATTTTCTTTTCCCTTTTTTTCTCGGCAGCATTTCCGATTTTTTTCGTTTTTATTTTTTGAGGTGCGGACTGCGGAGGAGGTTTTCGTTTTGGGCAGTCGATGAAAATAATGAGGATAAGGAGAAGGGGGGAGGACAGTGGGGAGGCTGAAAAAGCGGGCGTTTGAAAACCGGGCGGGAACACTAGCTGTTACCTCCTCCGCCCTCCTACCCCCCTTTTTGGGCCGAATGGGCCCCCCCTAATTGGGCCTCTTGGTATTTGGGCCTGGCGTTGGATTCTCGGCCCGTGGAGCGATTCTCGGCGCCTCGTTTCCCGTCCGAAAGTTTTTTTTAGTTAGATCCAAAAATATATATATTATGATATTGAATTGTCTTCTTGGTTAGTCGAGACGTTGTTGTGCATATGTTCTCGTGAAACTTTGAGGCGGTCCACGCACCTCCGGCTCGCGATGGACATAAATTAACACGTTCTCGGCAGGTTAAGATGCTTTGATTTAATTGATTAAACATGATAGCATCATGTTATTACGGCTCACTGTTAACACATATGAAGTGAAACGAAAGGCGTAGTTCTTGATTGCGACATGACTTAACATTAATTGCAAAAACAAATTTCAGAAAGCTTCGTTTTTTTTTTTTGCCGGGGGGGGCAGGGCGGAAAAAGGGAATTTTGACACATTTGATAATGCTAGTATCTCGAGAAATGACTAGAAAGATTGTTGGAGATCAAATGGTGCCAAAAAAATGTAGTTGCTATATCGTTGGTTCTTAAAATGCTCGAGGTCAAGAGAGGGAGGGACATTTTCGACTTTTCATATTTCTGCGGATGATACGGTGCATCGGAATTTAAGTACGCAGTTGTTGAAACTGCGTGATTGGGAACCAAAGTCAGTCAACGCTTCCCTAGACAATGCAAGAAAATAATTATTAGCAGAATAATGCACAAGAGGTCAAATAGTAATATTGATCGAATTACGACTTGTAATTGACATAAATTAACTCATTTCTCTTTTTTTCTCCATCGGCTCACGGCTCATGTTTTGGTTTAATGATCAAGTGCATCGGAATAATGTTAGTACCACTTACTTGTTGACAAATTAAGAGTGAACCCAATCCCGAGCCAGGATCGAACTCTCCATGAGATTTATGGACGTTATTTATAGCTTCCTTGTTTATAAACAAAGCTGATTCAATACCTCATCTTCCGAAAGAGCTTTTTATCTTTTCACGCCCCAGCCTAGTCAGTATTTAGACGGACCTAATGATAAGCTTGAGGAAGGTGAGGGTAAGGCTCACCCAAATCTTGTTATTTTTACACTATTTTGGCTGCGACCCGAAGTAGTCGGACTGATTCTCAAAAATGAATTTCTAAAAAATCGGTTCAAAGATAAAGATCCTAATGATTCGAACGGTTTTAAAGACCCGACAAGGGCAAAAACCCGCCAAAAAAAAAAAAACAGAAAAAAAAAGAAGAAGGAAAAAGACTAAAATACCCTAAGATCTGATCGGCAGGTCTCCCAGAACCCGGGGGTAAATGTATCCGACAAATAAGCAAAGTTTGGGGTTTTGGTGTCACAAAAAAAAAAAAAGAAAAAATAGAAGAAGGGAAAGACTAAATGTGTCAAGATATAGGTAAAGTTTTTTGGTTTTTGGTGGTTTTTAAATATGTCCTTTTTTTTTTTTTTTGGTTTTTTCCCTTTTTTTTTAGCAAAAGCATGGTTAAGATAACCCAACATTAATTGCGAAAATAAATTTCGACCCATTTTGTTTTTTTGGCCAGAAAAAGGAATTTTGACACATTTGATACTGTCACAAAAACTCAGAGAAATGATATGGTCTATCAGAATTCAATTACATAATTATTGCAACTGCAAATGCTTGCAAACCAAGAAAGTCAACGCTTCCCCAAAAGCCATCAGAGACGAAGACTTTTCCAGTCAAGAAATACGAGAGATGTGGGGATGGCGTGCTGTTTCGTCGAGACAATGTGAAAGCAAGTCCACGATGATCAGCAGACTAATGCAGGAGAGGTCAAATTGGACTGCCTTTAGCAGTTTAGTGTGAGCTAGATGCCAATGGTTGACCGACCCTTCAGGGCGGCGAAAGTGAAGATTTCCAGATGATTTGGTCGGTCAACCATCAGAAGCTCCGATACGAGAGGACGATCCCACCATGTATTCAGATACCTCACGATGGAGATGGCATCTGAGCTTTCCTTGAAATGCTGGTATTTTGAGCAGCTGTGATGCAGTTTCGATATAGTGTCACTCTAATGCAGCATTTAACGAATGATTCACACAAATCTTACTTAGAGAAAAAATCCCGAAATTCAATATTAATGATAATGTTTTCTGACTTTCAAAAAAAAATCCAAAAAACAAGCTTATATATCCCTAAATCAAACCCTACTAGGACTATAAAGCATAAAATAATTACAAAACTGCCCTTAAAATTAAAATCCATAAAAATATTAAAATAATAGAAAAATTCATGTAAATTATCCCGAATCGCTAAAATCCATCGTTAATCACTAGCCAAAGGCCGTGAGTTGTGTTCAGACCATCGTTTCGATTCAAACGACCAAATTTGAGCTCGATCCGATATATTCAATCGAGTCCGCCGGTTCTAGTCACGTCACTATTTTGCTTTCCGTTTAGACTTTTGCTTGTCTAGCACCACTAATAAATTTTGCATCACACTCACGGTTGGTTGATTGCATCTCCACTAGAAGTCAAACGTTGCCTGCTTATCTGATCGGGGAGACATAAAGATAACGCAAGCTGTGGCATATTCTAGTTCGACCAAGGAAGGGAGAGACTCGAGGAAGAAGCGCGAATGCATTCTCAAGAATTAGGTAGCAACTGAAGTGATTTTGACGAAGAATTCACTGAGCGAGGTTTTGCAGAATTTTGTTCGATCCCAGAAGACTATTTGGGTCTTGAGTTGTCTTCTGGAGTTCGGTATCTGCAACAATTCTCAGCAATGGCCGACAAGAAGAGCAACAGAGGAGAGCTGTTGTTGCCTCTTTTTGCTCTATTCTTTGGCTCATCTCTTGGGGCAATTGATACCATCGGACCCAAAGACTTGTTGACAAGCAATGATACTCTCGTTTCCGGAGCGGGGGTCTTTGAGCTTGGCTTCTTCAATGATGTCGCTTCTGGCATTTACTACCTGGGAATTTGGTTCAAGGCCGATCCGAGCAGAAGAGCCGTTTGGGTCAACCGCGAGAACCCCATGATTGATTCATCGTGTACTCTTCAAATAAGGTACGATGGTAACTTAGTACTGATAGACCGGCGACAAACCCCGATGATAGTCAATTCAGGAACAGTCGCAACAAATGCGGACACTTTTGCAACACTTACTGATTCTGGGAATTTCGTTCTTAAACAAGGCGGCGCTATTATCTGGCAAAGTTTCGATTATCCAACCGATACGTACTTGCCTGGCATGAAAATCGGGCTATTCAGTCTCAACACGGATCGGTCCAGGATACAAGTCCTTGTTTCGTGGGTGAGTCCACAAAATCCATCTCGAGGCTCATTCACTTTAGGAGTCGACTATGGCGGGTCAACTAAGCTTAGTGTTTGGCGGGAAGATAATGTACACATGGATATCGGGTTCTGGGACAGAGAGAGATTCAGATTCATCTTCGCAAACACATCAGATAGATACAATTTCAGCTATGTTTCGAATGAAAATGAGACCTACTTCACTTTTAGTAGCAAAGGCACATATGCATCCACATGGTTCGTGATGGCTTCGACGGGCCAACTCGAAGAGTATAACATGATTGATGCCAACGGCAACATTTCGTTTTCGTCGGTGAGCCATCAGCTGTGCAGAGATCCACAAGGGGGTAATTCCAGTAACTGCTTGACTTCGATTCCATTCATGTGCGAGGAGGGCACTGACTTCCTGCAGGTCAATGGCACAATCCCAAATTCAGCACTTGTGAGTACAATGCACATGGGGTTCAGTGAGTGCGAAGTATTGTGTCAGGGTAATTGTTCTTGCATGGCATTCATGTTTCGCCAAGATAATCAGACTGTGTGCCAACATTATTACGGGAACAAGAAGGACTTATTGAGGTCCAGAGACGGAGGAAGCGGGACATTCTACGTGCGAGGTGACACTTCTGCAGAAAAAGGTCAGTATGAACAGGCTTGAAACAGAATATGGATGTTTGAACTAGTAACCATTTGTTGTTTTAATTCTATATTCATAACGCATTTAAGACTGTCGTCTTTGTGCATAGTGTTACTTACTATTCGGTGATTGGTTCTAGTAGCATATGACATCTTGTAAGATTGCTTGACTAGGCCAAACAGCGATATCCTAATGAACATTTCTTTTTAGTAAGACAACCAGTCCTTTAAAATGAGATAGTCAATTGGTCGGTTATTAACAGGTGACACACCAAAAGAATCGGCAGTCAAATATAATACTCAGTTGCATATCTACAGCTAACAATGTATCTGCTGTTCAATTCATCGAGTATATGCGTGATGGTTTTGGATTTTTAGGTGGAAAAAGGAAGAAATCACGGTTGATTGTCGCTGGTGCTCTGGCTTCCTTATCGGTCCTTATCTTGGTACTCTTGTCTTACCTGCAATGGATTCGGCACAAGAAGAAAGGTGAACTCTCTCTCTCACACACGCATTGATGTTGATGTTCTCTCAGTCTCATGGAATGATTAATTCTGTGAACAATTTTATAGCAGGAGATAAAGAGAGGAATGGAGAAGAGACGAGTCGGAGCTCAGAGACGGCATTACTCCGAATCAGGGTTGGAGCACCTGCTAAAGATCTTGCAAGAGCAAAGAAGGCAGAAATAAGCCAGCAGAGAGACCGAGAATTAGCTCTGTTCACTTTTTCCAGCATAGAAGTTGCAACAGACTACTTTGCGCCAAGAAATAAACTTGGCGAAGGCGGTTTTGGCCCTGTTTACAAGGCAAGCAAGGCATATAATCTCACTACATTATGTCGACAATAATTTTAGATGAATTGGAGAAAAATATCAACATAACAAAACGTGGATGATGATTCCAGGGTCAACTTCCCGAGGGACTGGAAATTGCAGTGAAGAGACTGTCGAAGATGTCTCGGCAAGGGTTGGAGGAGTTCAAGAACGAGGTCACTCTAATATCTAAGCTGCAACACCGGAACCTCGTGAGGCTTCTGGGATGCTGCGTCGAAGCAGAAGAGAGCATTCTGATTTACGAGTACATGCCCAACAAAAGCTTGGATTCGTTCATTTTCGGTTCGTCTTATCTTTTTCTGTCTGTGATCTGCTCCTTGCTTGATTTGGTAAATTGAATGCCTCATTTTGACATTTGTGTTGTCTGTCAATTATGTGATTCCACTCAAATGAAGATCCTGCTAAAAGAGTGCTTTTGGATTGGAGGAAACGCGTCGGCATAATTGAAGGCATTGCTCAAGGGATCTTGTATCTCCACAAGCACTCCAGGCTCCGAATCATCCACCTCGACTTGAAGACCAGCAACATATTGCTGGATGGCAACATGAACCCCAAGATATCCGATTTCGGTATGGCGAGAATCTTTGGAGAGAATGAAACTCGGGCGAAAACAATTAGAGTTGTTGGGACATGGTAAGCCCTGATGTATAATCACTAGCCCAATACATTAGTTGATTTTCCTACTCGTTTACTCAATCATCCTTATGAATGCTCAAATTCTATGTTGGTTAGTGGATACATGTCCCCTGAATATGCAATGGATGGTCTATTCTCGGAGATGTCGGACGTGTTCGCCTTCGGGATCATTTTGCTGGAGATAGTGAGCGGCGAGAAGAATATTGCCTTCTTCGAGTGCGATCACTCTTTGAACTTGCCAGGAAAAGTAAGTAAACTACTCCATAACAGACTGTTGTTCACTAATTTTTGTCATCATCTGAGCTGGGCAATTTGGTTCGATGTAGGCTTGGAGTCTGTGGAAAGAAGGGAAGTGCACAGAATTCATGGACCGGACACTAGCCACTTCTTGCCCCGAAAATTCGGTGGAACGGCTCGTTCAGTTGGGCCTATTATGCGTGCAAGAAAGGCCGATGTATCGACCTACGATGTCGGATGTGGTCTCTATGCTCAACAATGAGACAATTCCTCTGCATCTTCCGAGAGAACCGGCATTCTTAACCCGCAAGATGGATTCGGCATCGAGCTCAGGAAGGCACAGACATTTTTCTGCAAGTGAGATCACAGTTTCAGAGTTGTGTGCCAGGTAAAAGGTAAAGGCCAAGGATTATCCATCAAGACCTAATAGAATCTTACGCCATTGAGGCTAATCTATTATGTTTCCAGCAAGAGTTGGCAAAGCCAATCGGTGTTGTTACTGTTGCTTCATGTATGAGATTGGTCTTACTGCAGAAGGAAGAAAAGGGCAGGTTACAGATGGATTTGTACATAATTTGATAGGGATAAACAAATTTGATTATCTCATTAGACAATACATTTCTTCAGTAATTGGAATAAATTGACGCATTTCGTGTTTTCTCTCTGCTATCAACCCAACTTTTGGTTAAACGGCTAAGCGTGTTGGAATGCTGCAACTACGACTTACTATTAACACATTTAGAGTGAAGCAAAAGGCACGGTTACAGTAACCTAAATGTTAATTGCCAAAACAAATTTCGACCCATTTTGTGTTTTTGGCCACGAAAAGAATTTCGACAGATTTGATGCTGTCAATAACTCGAGAAATGACTAGAAAGATTGTTGGAGATGAAATGATGCCAAACATATATAGTTTGCTATATTGTTGGAGGACTCGATCTCATCACGGTCAATAGACGAAGGGACATTTTCGACTTGCTCATTTTTTCGTGGATAGTATGGTGTATCTGAATCTAATTACATGATTGTTACAACTACATGCTTGTAAACCAGGATAGTCAACGCTTACCAAGACAAGGGGAAAGCAAGAGCACAATCATTAGCAGAGTCAATGCACGAGTGGTCAAATAGGACTGCTTTTGCAATTTAGGGCTCGTTTGGCAACTTGCCAAATAGTAAAAATGTATATTCTTTTATTCCCAGAAACAGTTTGAGATTAGAAGTCCATTTGTTAAATTTTTTATGCTCGAGCACAATTTTACAAAAATTTGTTTCGAGAACCAATTTTGGAACAGAATCAAGAAGCGAAAAAAAAAGTAGCTTCTTGATTTTTGAACAATTTTTCCATTTATGATTCTTCTTGATTTTCTTCTTTGTTTTGGTTTGTTGTTGTTCTTGACTGCCGCCCGCCACCCGCGGCCACCAGCCGCTAGCGAATGGCCACAGGCCAGGGCCAACGAGGGGCGGCTCACGACCGCGACGGCGAGGCCTCGCCTAGCCAAGGCGAGGCCGACCTCACCGTCGCCACCCGCGAGGCCGGCGGTGAGGGCCGTGACGCCCTCGTCAGCCATGGCCAAGGAAGGGAAGGGAAAAAAAGAAAAAAAAAAGAGAGAAATACTAAAAAATTCAAAATATTATTAATAAAATGAAATTTTCTGTAGTTACCAAACGCATTTCTATTCTTTTTCTATTCTAAGAATAGAAATTTTGGGCAATTACAAAACACCTTCAAATGCTTAGAAATTATTTCCGAGCACAGAATAAAAAAGAATTATTTTTGAGCAGAATCTATTTTCGACACAAAATGGTTGCCATGCGTAGCCTTAGTGTGAGCTGAATGTCAATGGGTGACTAACCTTTAATTTAGGGCTGCAAAAGAAAAGATTTTCAGATCATCGGGTCAACCATTAGAACCTCCAAAACGAGATTACTCATCGCTTCAACAGGATGATCTCATGTTGTTAAGTAGCTCATAAATACTAGTATTTTTTTTTTTTCAAAATAATTACTAGTATTTTGAGCAGATGAAGTAAAGCAAATTTCGTAGTGTCATACTCGGTTGATTGCATCCCCAGTATACCAGCGAGATCAATGAAATCTTCACGGAAGTCAAACAATTCTTGTTTATCTGATCGGTGATACATGGAGAGTATATCTGAGGCCTATTCTAGTTTGACCAAGAAGGGAGAGATTCGAGGTAGAAGCGCAAAAGCATTATGGAAAAGTATGTAGCAACTGAAGTGATTTCGAGGGAAGAAGTCGCCAAGCAACTTCCAGCAAAATTTTATTCAATCCTGGAAGACTGTTTGGATCTTCGGCTCTCCTTCTGGAGTTCGGTATCTGCAACAATTCTCTGCAATGGCCAACAAGAAGAGCAACAGAGAGAGCTATTGTTGCCTCTTTTTGCTCTTTCTGTGGCTCATCCCTTGGGGCGATTGACACCATCAGACCCAGAGACTTGTTGACTTGACTAGCAATGACAATCTTGTTCCTGGAGCCTGAAGTCTTTGAGCTTGGCTTCTTCAACGACGCTGTATCGGGCATTTACTGCCTGGGAATTTGGTTCGAGGCTGATCCGAACAAAAGGGCTGTTCGGGTCAACCGCAAGAATCCCATAATTGATTCCTCCTGTACTCTTTAATAAGGTAGGATGGCAACTTAGTACCGATAGACCGGCGACAAGCCCCGGTGATAGGCAATTCAGGAATGCTCACAACGAACATGGACACTGCCGCAACACTCCCTGATTTTGGGAATTTTGTTCTTATAAAAGGCGATGCGGTTATCTGGAAAAGTTTTGATTATCCGGCGGATACGTGCTTGCCTGGCATGAAAGTCAGGTGGTTCGGTCTCAATATGGATCAATCCAGGATACAAGTCCTCGTTTGCAAAAATGAAGCTGAATCTCTCTCTGTTTCAGAACCCGAAATCCATGTGTACACTATCTTGGCACCAAACACAAGGCTTAGTCCACCCATTATAGTCGACTGCTAAAGTGAATGAGCCTCGAGATGGATTTTGTGGACTCTTAGAACCTATAAAAAAGAGATGGTCGTGACGTCACTTATAAGAATAAGACGTTCAACTCCCTAAAGCACGTATAATTGAGAGACTCAGAATATCAGTGCCTTGGCTGTTTTACGCATACGCATATAGGCTGTGGAGTATGTGGGGCATTGCTTGTTTTGTTTCTTACCACAGCAACAAAGGCACATATGCATCCACATGGTTCGTGATGGCTTCGACGGGCCAACCTGCGGAGCATAACATGGTGGATGTCGATGGTAATATTTCGTTTTTGTCAGTGAGCCATCAGCTGTGCGGAGATTCACAATGGAGTAATTCTGTAAATGTTTGACCTCGTTTCCATCTACGTGCAAGGAGGGCGATGGCTTCTCACATGTCAATGGCACAATGCCAAAATCAGCTCTTGTTAGCACAGTGCACATGGGGTTCTGTGAGTGTGAGGTCTTGTGCCAGGGTAATTATTCTAGCACGGCATTCATGTTTCGTCAAGAAAATCAAGCCGTGTGCGGACTTTATATGGGAACAAGGACTTATTGAGGTCCAGAGACGGAGGAAGAGGGACATTCTACGTGCGAGGTGACACTTCTTCTGAGAACGGTCAGTTTGAACAGGCTTAAAACAGAACATGGATGTTCAAACTAGTAACTACTTGTAGTTCTAATACTATAATCATAACACGATAAAGACTCGTCTTTGTGCATAATATTACTAGCTGTATTTGGTGATTCGTTCTAGTGTGGCATCTGATATCTTGCAAGATTGCTTGATTGGCCCAATAACCAATATCCTAATGAACACTTCTTTATAGTGAGACAACCAGTCCTACATGAGATAGTACTATGTCGCATATCTGCAGCTAACAATGTGTCTTCTGTTCAATTCATCGAGTGTATGCTTGCTGGTTTTGGATTTTTAGGCGGTAAAAGGAAGAAATCGCGGTTGATTGTCACTGGTGCTATGGCTTCCTTACCGGTTCTTATCTTGGTACTCTTATCTTACTTGCAATGGACTAGGCACAAGAAGAAAGGTGAATTCTCGCTTTCTCACACACTCACTGATGAGCCATGTCGATGTTCTCTCAGTCTCATGGAATGATTGATTCTGTGAACAATTTTGTAGTAGGAAATAAAGTGAGGAATGGAGAGCAAACGAGTGAGAGCTTGGAGACGACATTTCTCCGAATTGGGATCGGAGCACCTGCTGAAGATCTCCAAGAGCAAAGAAGGCGGAAATAAGCCAGTAGAAAGACCGGGCATTAGCACTGTTCACTTTTTCGGGCATTGAAGCCGCAACAGACTACTTTGCGCTGAGAAATAAACTTGGTGAAGGCGAATTTGGCCCTGTTTACAAGGCAAGCAAAGCATATAATCACACTCAGTTATATCAACAGTAATTTTAGATGAACTGGCGAATAAAAATATCGAAGGTAACAATATGTGGATGATGATTCCAGGGTCAACTTCCTGAAGGACTCGAAATTGCGGTGAACAGGCTTTCGAACATGTCTCAAGCAAGGATTGGAGGAGTTCAAGAACGAGGTCACTCTAATATCTAAGCTGTATCACCGGAACCTCGTGAGGCTTCTGGGATGCTGCATCGAAGGAGAAGAGAGTATTCTGATCTACGAGTACATGATGCCCAACAAAAGCTTGGTTTTGTTCATTTTCGGTTAGTTTTTTCTTTTTCTATCCGTGGTCTGCCCTTTGCTTGATATGGTAAATTGAAAGCCTCAATTTGAAATTTCTTGTGACTTCTATTATGTGATTCTACTAAAATATGGATCCCGGAAAAAGAGTGCTTTTGGATTGGAGGAAACGCGTCGGCATAATCGAAGGCACTGCTCAAGGGATCTTGTATCTCCACAAGTACATTAGTCTCCGAATCAATCACCGCGCCTTGAAGACCAGCAACATATTGCTGGACAGAGACAAGAACCCCAAGATATCCGATTTTGACATGGCGAGAATCTTCGGAGAGAATAAAATTCAGGCAAAAACGAGTAAAGTTGTCGGGACATGGCAAGCAGACCCGGTGTATAATCACTAGCCTCGTACATTAGTTGCATTTTCCTGCTTGTTTACTCAATTGTCCTTATGAATGCTCGAATTCTATATTGGTTAATGTATGCAATGGATGATCTATTCTCGGAGATGTCGGACGTGTTCGCATTTGGGGTCATTTTGCCGGAGATAGTGAGTGGTGAGAAGAATATCGCCTTCTTCGAGTGCGATCATTGGTTGAACTTGCTGGGAAAAGTAAGTAAAGTACTCCATGACAGACCGTTCTTCACTGATTCTATCAGCATCTGAGCTGGACAATTTGGTTCGATATAGGCTTGGAATCTACGGTAAGGAGGAAAGCGCAAGGAATTCATGGACCGGACACAGGCCACTTCTTGCTCGAAAAGCTCGGTGGAACAGCTTGCTCAGTAGGGCCGTTTATGCGTGCAAGAAAGGCCAACGCATCGACCCACGATGTCGAATGTGGTCTCTATGCTCAACAACGAGACAATCCCTCCGCCTCTTCCGAGAGAACCGGCATTCTTGACCCGCGGGACGGATTCGGCATCGAGCTCAAGAAGGCACAGACGTTTTTCTGCAAGTGAGATCACATATTCAGAATTATGTGCCCGGTAAAAAGGTAAAGGCAAAAAGGATTAGCCATCATGACCCAGTAGCATCTTATGCCATTGAGGCTAATTTATGTTAGATTTCAAGCGAGAGTTGGTAAAGCCAACCGCAGTTGTGACTATTGCCTCATGTATGAATTTAGTCTTACTGTGCAAAGAAGGAAGAAAATGGCACGTTACATATGGATGTACATAATTTCATAAACATTCAATTGAAGTTAATCGTCGGCGATTTTTCTAATCCAACAGATCATTGCGAAAGCCTCCAAGAGTGTTCTCGCTTTGCCGGCACGGCGGTGATGGAAGTCGGCCCCAGATCGAACCAGTTCGGCCCGTTGCCTACTTGGCCCATAGAACCAGCTCAACCCATTTTAATCGAACCGAGCGAAAACAGACAGGCTTTGAACGACGAGCACGAGGACTAGTGTCAATGTTTGATGTGCTAATTAACACAGAACTTGCTATGCTTTTCTTCTTAATTTGGTGGAAAAAAGTTAGTGCTACGTGCTTGCTTAGCCGGAATTCGATGCCCACTTGTAATTTTGGGGACTCTCGAGGATAATATAAAGATATTGGAGTACTCAAAAGCAAAAGAAAAGCTGTGAGCTTTATCATTTGTCATACACCTCAAACTTATCCACCCCACAAATTCACGTGCATGCATGCAACCCAATAACACTCACGTAAGGAATTTTAATACCTCGATGTGCGTGAAATCAAAAAGACACACCACTAAGATCATGCCACCTTATAATGTGTAAAAGGTGTATAGGTTGCTTTATACGTACATAGGTATCTGTAATGGAATATTAGAAGTGTATGCATATGTATTGGAGAAAATTATTCAAGAAGTCTCAAATTTATTATATAATGATCAATTCAGTCCTGAACTTTTCAATTTTGCTAATTTAGTTTTGAACTTTTTGATAATTTTTCAATATAATCTTTCTAATCAATTTTTGCTAGAAATCCCTGATGTGAACGCCAGCTGTCCGTGGCCATTTTACATGATACGGACAGCCGGCATTGACATGAACAATTTTTGCAATTTTTTTTATAGATTTTTGAAATATTTTCCTTTGTCATTTTCACCTATCAGTGCCAGCTGTGCCACGTGGACAGCCGGTGCTAATTGGATCACCACATAGGTAATTTTCGGCCATATCCATATTAATTTAGCCTTAGTAAACCAATTTATTAAGTTGATATGGGTATCTCTTGCAAGTTCAAGAAAGTAGGATGATGAACGGGATAATGTACCAATTAAGAAAGAGAACTGGTGATGAGAAATAAAATAAAGGGGGGAAGATACAAAATAAAAAAAAATTAAATCATAAATTAGATGGGAAGAAGAAAACAACAATTTAGGTAAATTCAATGTGGAGAATTTAACCTAAGCAACCTCATCAAATTAATCAAATATAATATAAAATAATCCTAAATTTGAAAAGGGAAATAGATATTTCAAAACGATTGTAGATCACGTTTACAGGAGAATTCGGCCTGATCCAGCTCGAGCTAGACTCACTCATTCAGTCATTCCCGCCTCCTAAATTTTGGTTTTTTTATGTGGCCTAAAATTAGTTTTACCAAAAAAATCTTAAATCTATTGTACATCGTTACTAAACTTTTTAATTTAGCCAATTTAGTCCTGAACATTTTGACAATTTGCCAATGTAATCCTTTCGAATCAATTTTGGTAAAAAATAACTGATGTGGACGTCGGCCATCCTCCGTGGCATGGTTAGCACATAAATATTTACAATTTTTTGAAAAAATTATGACTTTTATTTCTTTCTTTCTATTTTTTATTTTTAATTAAAAAATACAAAAATTATCCACATTAATGTCAGCCGTGCCACATAAAACGGCTGACATCCACGTCATCATTTTTCCGACCAAAATTGATTAGAAGGATTACATTGACTAAATTCGCCAAATTGAAAAGTTTAAAATTGAATTGGCATCCGTATAATAGGTTTGTGACTTTTTTAATAATTTTCTACGAGATAATAAATGTGATAATGTATGCTCAACACTAAGGATAATTATCAAATTAATCCTAAACCTATTATGGCGGATCTCAATTTAGTAACGAATTTTTCAATTTTGTCAATGTAGCATTAAACCTTATCCTGAAATTCCAATGTAGTCTTTTTGGTCAATTGCCATCGAAAATTGATGACATGATATCTTGTTATCACCGGTTGTCCGACGTGGTATGTTAATGCAGACAACTTTATTCAAAATGATGTCTTACATGGATTGCTGTGCTAGCAATTTATGACAGCAATTGGACAGAAGGACTGCATTGGAATATCGTGTAAAGAGTTAGAACTACATTGGGAAATTTAGAGAGTTTGGGATTGAATTGACATTCGCACAATAACTTTACGATTGAAATGAAAAGTTTCCCTCAACACAGTGTTCCTCTTTTCCTAATTGCCAAGCAAATCCTTTTGGGCAACTTCTCACAACTTCTCCTTCTTATCAAATATTATTCTTCCTCCAAAATTGTTTTAAGAAGAAATCTATTAAGCTTTGAGATAATATATATAATCCTACATGTCAATGTTTGTATATATAGAAAGGTTCAAGTGTTTCGTGTCACATAAAAGTCAAATCATAAATGACACATGATTTGAAAAGGTTAAAAGTTAAAATTAGTTCAAATCGATAATGCATATAATATATAAACGCACACGGTGAGTAATAGTAAATAGTAAATGAGACTCTAATTACCAGGTGTACATTCTAATCTTTAATCAAAATTTACAACTTTTCTTTTAACCAAGAGAAAGTTTTAAACCGAGGAAAGCAAGAAGAAAGAAAATGACAATGGAGGAGGAGGAGTCAGTGCATCGAAGAAGATAAAGGAGAGAAGACGGGTCTTTCTTTCTTTCTTTCTTTTATTTTTTTGTTAAAAATTATTTTGTCTGTTTGTGTTCATAAAGGAGGGTCAAATATTCTTGAATCTCACCAAGACTTGTCTTCCATCGTCAGCTTCAAACTGTCTTTATCGAAATCTACCATCCCCTTTCCGTAGTTTCCAGACACCATTTCATGCGAATTTGCCCCCTTTTTCGAGTTTGAACGTGGCCATCAACCGAGGCACACATTGCTCCTTTCTTTCGCAGCAAAATCTACTAGACGTCACGGTCACTATCGGTATAGAAATCACTTCATTTCGCTATAGCGGTAGCGCATTACTACGTGTGAACCTGACTTCAATTGACGAATTTACCCGACAGTCCATAAACGGACTCAAACATACACACGGCATTGCGATATTTCCGCACGAATATGCTCGGAAACTTGACCCCGATCATTGCTTGGTTAGCACGAAACCCCGTGCTTTAGCTCCTGTATGTCTCATTGAAATGGGTTCCTAGTTACATGTGCTTCCTTCGATGGATGTATGTCCCTCGCGCACGCGCACACACACGTTCACCATGGTGTACATTAATTTCGATGGTCTTTAGCAGCAGCTGCAATTGTTCAAAATTTGCTCGGTCAAAGAAACAGGCGTGATTAAAAATTGAAAAAGAACAGCAATAAAGGGAAAGGAGGAATTAGTTTGTTACGGAACATAGACAACTTTTGACTCGTGTCTTCCAAAATTTAAGCTTCAAGTACAGAGACAGAATATTCGAAGGGGAAAATTACGGGGTTAAAGTGGGGGGATTAGGGGATTTTTGTTCGCTTTTCCAACGTAGGATGACCGTTAAGGGATGAGGAAACCCTAGCATCTTACGTATTTATTAAGGTTGCTGCTGCTCCTGTCAATACTTAATTTGTTCTATGCAGATAAAGGAAAAGCTTCAGGAGGAATTGGGAACCTTCTCAAAGATTTTTTGAAGTAAGTGACGTTCTTTTCTGTCATGAATTACCAAACGTTCCGCATGGCTTGAGACCGGATCGAGCTTGTTCAGGAATTGGATACCTTCTTGAAGATTTTTCGAAGTGAGCGACATTCTTTTTTGTCGTGAATTACTAAACGTTCCGCGCGGCAAGTGCAGCTAGCTACAAGAGAAACAGATTTCCATTGGAGCTCGATGTAGCTCCTACGTGATTTGTCGTACATGACTAGCTCGATCTATCACGATGAAAGTATCATAGACTCTAACTCGACATTAGGGATGAAAGTTGCTCACCAAGATCAGTATATAACAAAAGCTAATGTGGGCATGTCCATATGACATGTCCATATGCCATTGGACATGGACACAAGCTTTTGCATACCAATGACTATAAACGTTATTTAAAATGATATAAATAGTCCTTGTGTGCAATATAATTCACTGAATTTTTAATTTATTTAATGTAGTCCATGAACTTTTATTCAATATATAACATAGTCCCTAAACTTTTAAATTGTTCAATGTGATCCATGAACTTTTAGTACATATTCAGTTTGGTCTCTGAACTATATGAAAATGATTAACATTGTCCTTCCATTAAATCAAGTTTAAGAATAACATTGAACATTTTCATATAATCCATAGATTAAATTGAACATGTACGAAAAGTCTAGGATTCATATTGAACAATTCACAAGTTCGGGGACTTGAACAAATTAAAAGTTCAGGGATTATATTGAACAAATTAAAAGCTCAGGGATCACATTTGGCCAAAATTCAGAGACCGTTCATGTCATTTTCCCTTCAAAATTCTAGCATTGCTCTTGCATGAGAGATGATGCATCTATTAGCCGCCTCAAAAGGGCCCAAAGAAGCTGTAGACTGAGCTCTCCTTTGAACTCCTTTTTCGTTTTTTTTTTTACTTTTTGAATCCTTGGACTAACATTTTCTGATTATTATCATTTTTTTTCCTTCATTCTTTATTTTTTTGTCTTTTTTCCAAATTATGGTCACTGAGATTCCCTTGTGGTTCAAGGAGGCAAAGTTGAGGATATTGAAAAAGAAATCTCTCTCTCTCTCTCTCTCTCTCTCTCTCTCTCTCTCACACACACACACACACACAGTGAGCTTGGGGGGTGTTCTTGAGGTGACCCCAACAAGCATATAAACCCACCCCAAACTCTCATATCCATCACCAATGATAAGTTTTGCTCAGTACAAATCTGTCTTCACTTGACTCCTTTCTTTCCCAAGGTGAGTTTTGAAACTACAATGTCATGTGTGTCGTCACGAGTCATTACCTCCAACTTTAATTATGTCAAGCAGTAGAAGCAATGTTCTTTCATGCAAAAACCATCATTGAGCTTTGGTCTTCAGGTGTGATTAAAGATGAGCAGACCAGGAGATTGGACCTGCAGGTCGTGCCAACACCTGAACTTCCAGAGGAGAGAGTCGTGCCAAAGGTGTGGAGAGCCGAGGATGGGCGAGAGAGGCGGTGATTCTTATGGGGGCTTTGGCGGGAGGAGCGGCTCGCCATTCGGGTTCACGGGCCCGGATGTCCGGCCCGGCGACTGGTACTGCAGCATCGACAACTGCGGGACTCACAACTTCGCCAACCGCTCAACCTGCTTCAGGTGCGGTGCGCCGAGGGATGAGTCAGATGGTGGCGGCCGTCGTTATGAGAGTGAAACGCCTCGGCAGCGAGGTTTTGCAGCCAGTGGTGGCAGCGGCGGTGGCAGCAGTCGCTGGGGGTGGAGAGCTGGTGACTGGATTTGCACCAGGTAGGGTTTGATATCTTCATGTGAAGCATACAAAATGGTTGTTCATGAATTTATCATTTGATTCATGAATTATCGTATGCTCGTGTGCATGAAATATCACACTAACAATCTCACTTGCTCAAAGTTCACTATGTTTGATTATGCTAGCTAGCTGTTGGAGCCTTGACTCGAACTTTTTGCACGGGTTGCTCCCATTCTCTTTCTTCTTTCCTTTCCTTTTTCGCTCTCATACAGACTCGACAAGATCATTCTTATGCACGGCGTGAATACTGTCAAAAGAAAAAAAAAACTGCAGAAGTGTCGAGCATCAGCATAGACCCGAGCAACTGCAGACGTAATTACAGATGTAAACACAAGCAGGTGTACTACCGGGAACGTTATAATTAATTTCTTTTCAATTTGTGCACTGTGAAATGCTCAGGTCAGGATGCAACGAACACAACTTTGCTAGCAGATCAAACTGCTTCAGGTGCAATGCACCAAGAGAATATTCATCAGGTGGCCGGTCTGATTATTCTTCTTGAAATGTTCCATTATCTGGTATGTAACTACTATCTCTCCGACAGTAAACTGCAGAGAGTGTGTTTTGAGAATGATATTGAGCCGGTTCGGCGAGTTACGATCACGCCTTGTGTTTCTTTGTTCTTCAGGAAGAGCCTGGAAAGAATCGAACAAGAAAATGCAGCCACTGTCTTTTGTCTCTCTTTCTGCCAAGAAAACATTTTCCATTGGAGTTATTTGGTGGGCCTAAATGACAGATCAAAAGAACATAAAGAGAGTCTTCCTCTTCTAATTCTGCTTCTTCTTTTTTCTTGTTTTTTGTCCGGTTCTATGGTGTTTTTGTTGTCTAGTTTGTTTTGCATAGCATTGTAGCTTGCGGGTTAGCAGTTCCTATATCACCTGTTTGAGAGGGTTTTCTGTGGTTATTGCAGTACTGTCTGAGAATTTCTTTCATCTCCCCTCTTGAATTTTCTTTTAACGGTATTTACATTTTTGCCCTAATTAGGAAAGTAATGGTACCTGGAAAACATTGCCGATCTATCGAAAAAATTCTTGTATGGAATCAGACCATATGAGCCCACTCCATCTCCACCATTAAATGGTGCGAACCTCACATGATTTAATAACTTAAATGAAGTAATTCACGGGCACCGAGTGCATGCAAGATTGAGCAATTCTTTGTTTCCTCTTCTTTTAGTTACAACCCCTCTGATCCTTTGCTTGAGGATATTCTTTCGTTTGAAGTGGTCAAAAATAAACTTGACTTAGAACTGCAAATTCATTAGGCCGTGGATCTTTTGGTAACTGCATAAAAAATTATTATATTATACAATATACATGCCTTTGGGGAAAGAAACTGAGATGAGTGGACCCTGTTCTCTTCATATCTGCAAAAGCTGGGGCATTAGTCAAAGAAGATAAAGATCATATGCAATTTCAAAATGGCATAAAGAGGAACTACACAGCGTAATCTAGTAATGATTAATAACACTAAGTTTTATTCGAATACTCTATTTATTTTGTCTCTCAGCTGATCTTAGGCCAGTGATTCCTGGCGTATAGTTTACTGGCTAAGTTTGGCATTCTGATGCAATGTGCTCTTGGTCACATCTGGACTAATTGATAAATCATAGTCAAACATGAGATGAGTGTTATATAAACCATTATTTCCAAAAACACTTAAATCGTTAGGAAACTAACGAGTCAACAACCTATGTATATATGTAGCATATTACTCAACACTCTCCTCGCGAGTAAGGAGAGATGCGTGAAACACAAAGTGTGGATGTTACCACATCAAACAGACTAACCATAGACGTAAAAATGGGCAGAATAATGGGTGTGAAGATAGAATACATACAAGACAGGATTCTAACGCATGATCTGTACTTTAACACCATATTAGACGAACCATTTTTCCAAAATACTTCAGTAATTGGAAAACGAACCAACAATGTATATATATGGCGTATTACTCAACAAAGAGTAATGCATGGTATATATCTACCATAGTATGCATGCCTTCACGGGATTTAATTTCAGAAGGGAATTCAGCTCAAGACCTGCTCTAATTTTTCACCCAGTTGAAAACTCCCAGACAAACGACGCAACAGTTAAATCATGAGGAAGTTGAAGTATTAACAAAATAGATCTCACTGCAGATTCAACTATCGGAATTGCTTCCCAGTTCACCCTATTTCTGTTGTACATCTATAGCAGGAAAAAGAATCGAATAGTAGATAGAATAACTTCCCACATTCATCTTGCATCATCCTATGTTTTCTGTCAGAAATAAATTATTTACTGTAAAAAGTAGGATAAAACTACAGAATACCTCTACCGTGATTTCTCATAATTCTTGTCAAGGCACATAGTAATATGCCGACACGTCATAGGTTTGCTTAACCTAGGTTTTAACATTGATTAATGTAAAGAGGGCGCTAAAACAAGAAGATGGATCTGCTTTTAAAGAATAAATTCACATAGGATTCCAGAGCTTTTAAGGGAACAGCTTTTAAAGGTCCCCTCATTGACCTGATGGGTATTTAACCGCAAGATTTATTACTGGTCAAAAAAGAAGCCCAACACCACCTTCAATCAGTGCCCCTGCTACTACACTCCATTATTTAGCTTTTTGCAAGATTCTTTGTCCTGCTTTAAGCATTTCCTTTATGTTACTTCACTTGCTTTGCTGGTGTTAGTGAAGTACCTCCCCACTGATGTATCAGCCAAACAAAATTTAGGATTTTTATATGACTCATAAAAAAGAAAAATTAGAATTTATATGTCCAAGTTGAAGCAGCTATCATTCAAGTAGTGCTCATTCTTCCTTCCTTCCTTCCTTCATTCCTTTCAAGCCATCAAGTGCCTCTCTCTTTTTAGTAGACAGAGAGAGAGAGAGAGAAGAGACTCAGTAGTGTTTAAATGAGGAAAATACAACAGCATCGTACCAATGAACTTATCTTCCCTGCATTTCATTGATCACATGGTATCGACTACAATATAATGGATTAATGCAATCTTCTCGGACAAAGAAATCCGGATATGTACACTAACATATAGCTAGATCAATAATAAATGAAATGCAACATCCATGATAATTACTCACATTAGGTATCATAGCATTCTCTTTTAAACCATTTCTCTCTTGGTTTAGTAAGATACGAGAACGCCCTAAAGCGGTCTTTAAGAAGATGCGATCATAATTTCCGTGTTCTGGACGCATTCTAATCTAAAAAAGACAGGATATCTAATAAAACTCATGCTCAAGAAAGAGCACCGTCGTCCTCGTAAATCATAGAATCTGGACCCAACATCCATCTTATCAGACAACTGCAGTGTGTCAAGTACAAGAGTTGAAAATGTTAATCAATACTGTGATGGTCAAAACGGTAGCAAAAACAAGATGGCTTTTATCCAATTCAAAGCTTGATAAATTGACTTTATTCACTTTTTAAAGTTCTCCCCTTTCGTATTTATTCATAAATTTAGCATAACGCACACTCTCTAAAGTTCTTTACTTTTATCCCTTTATAAAAAGGAGCCTTTGATGTCTCACACATTTCAGCTACAGTTGGCATGCTGCATTATTTCTCATGGGGTAATGCACCACTTAAGTTCATAGAAAACACACTGCTAAAGCCATTTACTTTTTTCTGATTAATCTCCTTCAGATTAATAAATTACATTATAATGTGGATACCACTTGCTTAGATAAAGCAAAGTTATGAAGCCGTACTAACACCCCGCAACTACATGTATCAACAACCTTTTTTTTTGGGTTTAAGACAGATGCATTTATCAATAACTATAGTAGTTCAAAGATGAGTGCATCCTCAAGGTACTTTTGGTGATGAACAATCGTAATGTGTCCTCATCTTCGATTCTGTAACATTTCCATAACAACAAAATTAAGTTGCTCTTCTTTAATCTATTACCAGCGATTAGCTGCTAGGGTACAGCAGCAAATTACAAAAGACGTCCTTGCTGCATTTAAGATGCTGTTTCTGTTTGTGTTCCTAATATTAAGATGATTTTCTAATGGAGAATATCAGAAAACTAGCTGAGTATATTCGATGGTCTATATGTTCTTTAGTCTGAAATTGCTTTTCAATCACTGTTTTAGGACCTCAAACAATCGGTGGTGCTCAGAGTCGTGATGTAAGTGCTAATCTTTAGCATCATTTGGGCTCCTTAGCACACTAGATATGAGAATCTAATTTGGTTGTTACTTAATCCAAATCATCGGGAGTTCATGACATAGAATTCCACAGTTCAGAATCAACACATTGATAGACCAGGGAAGAAATAGAACTTGTCACATGGGTCTGAAGCTCTGCTAAGCAGAAGATTTTACAAGAAAAACAGCAACATGCAGCATGCCTCCAGAAAGAGCATGTCAACAAGCTTGCCACTCTCTTGTGCCCCCACTTTGTCCCTTTTTCGGCATCTGTATTCCTTCTTTCTCTTTTTTCGTGAAATGTAGACTAAACTGGGAATTGTAGCAGGTGAGCGGCCACTTCTCGATGGTTCACCTACTAAGCTTGAAACCACTTTTTTTGCAAGGCTTTAAGAAGTGACATTGAGTTAATAATGCTGCTATTGGCAGATTTTTAGAATTGAAGTAAACCGATGCCTGAAGGAAACCCAGCATCCAGATTAGAATGGTTACAGCAGCAGGTCCATTGCCAAATTCGAATGGGATTATAATGCATATAACGCTACTTTCAAGAGGGCCTATCAGGGATAGACAATTAAGTTCGCTAAGAGTACTTTGCTAATCGTCCTTTTTTTTATGCAACAGTAGCTTGGTACATAGAAATAGTAGTAGTTCTTCAGCAGCAGAAATAGCGATTGCGAATCGCAGAAATTTTGCAGCTTTGCAGCACTAATAAAGCTCTACAGGACACGTAGGGATCATTTAGGGACTGCAAATAATGTGCATGTGGCCACCAGTTTATGCATAACTTGCCTGAAACAGAAATTAAGCAGGTAGGAAAGGAAAGAAGCCTTAACATGGGCATCACTACCAACTTTGCCTAGAAGCTTACAATTGCCAAGTAGGAAAAGAAAAACAAGTGATCGTTGTGGTTGAGGACAAAGCAGGAACGGCATGAAAACTATTAATGACCTTCAAAGAAAATGAACTTAATTGGGTAAAAGCAGTAAAACATGAGTTTCTGAAGATGTATTTGACAGACGGGGATTACAGTTAGGAGTCTACTTCCCTCAGGTAATGACAGTTTTGTCTTTACTCTTTGTTCTCTGAATCTTACTAAGCAATTATTGTTGTTTTCTTTAGTCTGCTAACTTGCGAGTTCAGCATAAACCTACTCACTTGTGCGAAAGAATCAGAAATAATATTGAAGAGATACTGCTCTGTCATAACAACCACACATACCCAACAAGCCATATAAAACTCGCATTCCAATTGATTTCAAAAGTTGACTGAAGATCCATATGTTAATGTAAGACTCTCCGAAATTTTGACAACAAGAATCCTAACAAAACAAGTGACTTTCTCAATAGAAGTGTTGCCTATGATTCATCTCATTTCAGCTTAGATTTTGATGAGCTCTGCAGTGGCTTTGCAATAGTTCGAGCAGGGGCAGGTCTCATGGCCTTCTTCACATCATATTTAATGGATGATAAGGCACAGATCAATGCAATCAACATCGTCGGATAAACATAGACTGCCTTTGCAGGATCCACATTCACAGGCTTTCCCAAGATTCCCTCCTTGACAAGACCCCAAATTATCAGCAGTGTCCCAAACATGCTCATCCTCCCTGGTTTTAGCAGACCCACGATTGCTCCTGCCACAGAGAAGTAGCTTCCAGCGAGAACCTGGAAGAATCAACGGGTAATGAAACAAAATGTCACTAACTCTAAATTAACAAGGAGTATGCAAGAAGTTCGGTTGTATGACATCTCCGACACTCTTAAGAAAAATGTGACACTTCCAGCATTCTATCGCGGGTAGAATTGGGACACTTACGAGGAGACAACTGCAGTATTCACATCAAGTAAAAGAGCATGCCAGGGAAAACGTACCGACGCAATAACTGTTTGCCTGTAATAGATGCTGGAGTTTTCCCTTAAATGTGTCAGATTAAAAAAGAAGCTGAAACAAGAAGCTGTTATTTAAAGAGCGTAAATCTTTTACTTCGTGATCATGCACATGCACTGCAGTGTGACAAATGTACAATTTATGTCTGTGTTTAACTGAAAAAAAGGAGCATGTGCAACAGGAAGATGAGACATAGAAAGATCAAACGAAAAAGAACCTCCAAGCGCTGTAGATCAACTACTGCCGAGGCTTCTTTCACAGTAGTTAGATTATAGATATCTAGCACATCATTCCAGCTTGGAACTGTCATGTCCTTTACAAGGCCATTGACAACAGCTCCGGGGTAGAGAAGGGCCTTCACCACAGGAACAGGGATTATCTCACTGGCAATAAGCTGAGATGATGTGACGTGTATCGGGGTCGAACACATACCAGACCTACATGTGACCCTGCACGGTAGTCCCGAACAAGATCAATTGACTTAGAAAAATGCTTCAAAAATGATCCTCCACTTTCTTCTGTGTTAGTAAAACTACAAACTTTGTACGTGAATTTGAAGAGAAAAAAAAGATACCAGCTAGAGTTTCCAACTGTATTTTAGATCTCAAACTATAACTGTCTCTTAGTAGAATGTCTGAACTTCACTGAGCAGTTATCATACTTAGAAATCTAAACTATCATAAGAGCAAAGTAGGCGTGGCGGAGAATAGAACAAGCTGGTGCAGTATTAACAGTCTAACTACTTTGCACGGGAAAGTATAAACAAGGTGTTATTTGCCAGAATACCAGTCTACAGGAGCACTTGCCAAGCAGTAGTAACCAATGGTTTCTAATGGAAAGACTACCGGCTCCCGAAGAGTAATCAAGAAACGAGGTTTCATTACGCAGATATACTCAATTTGTCAAAATATCAGATGAAGCATGCTCGACCGATTTCAGTTTTTCCGTTATCCCAGGTTAATATTTAGCGATACTAAGATCTCCCGCTCCGTCACGACGCGGTAGAATCGCAAACGGACAAAGTTATTCCCTTTCTTCCCCTTCCCCCCACGCTGAATACACGTCCCAACTCCAAACCAGTGACATCCTAGATCTACTCTATGCTCGACAGAACCTCCATGATTCTCTTTCCTTAGCTCAGAAAATGGCCCATCAAATCTTGGGTACTTGAAGAGCAAACAGAACACTGGCGAGGACCGCCCGTCGACTACAGCGCACAACAACAGGCTTCTCCATGCACACGAGACTGATAAAAACGAAGCAACACCGCGAATCACTCCTTCAAAGTCCCTTCTTTTTTCCTCCCAACCAATCACCAACCAAACAAATAGAGAGAGGATTCCATCATCTCCAATCTCTTTACCGTAACAATCAACCACGCGCCACCTCCGTTCGAACAATTCTATGTAAAAACAGAAACATGCCCGCCAAATCACACCCATACTCAAGTTTCATTCGTCAGCGACAGCATTCGAGCTCGGAAGCCGCCGCCGCCGCCGCCGCCGCTATCGGCCGGCGAATGGCCGCGGAACACGGACGGAGAAGAGAGAGCACGTGATCCGATTGGAGAATCGAAAGCCCGGCGAAGGCGTGGGGGGGGGAAGACGGATCGGATTACCTGAAGAGAGGGATCTGGAGGATGATGAGGAGGAAGTATATGCGGGAAGCTATCGGCGGGACTCTGCTCACCCATCCCCTCGACGCCATTGATGACGAACGGACCTCGCGCGATCTGCGGCGTCGTTCACGTTCAGAGCGAGAATTTCAGACGACGAAGGAGGAGGAAGAGGATTGAGCTTGTTGAGCGAAGAGGAAGACGTCCAAGTATATCTACGCATCCTATCGTATTATTGGGGGTATTATTAGATTTTAGGGGTATTATTTGATATTTCGTTATTTTTTTAAAGGTAATTCTGATCCCAAAAAAAAAAAAAAAGATAATTGATTATTTCAGAAAATTAAAATTACGCTGATTTTCTATGTACAACTTTCGAGTGCAAGGAAACGTCGAGTTACCAAGTTAGCATATAATTTTTAGGCATTTTCTCTTTTCGTACCTAATAAAGAATTCACGAGTAAATGGATAATTTATGAGGAAGGCACTCGAACTGAGCCTGAGTCCAAAGCAGAGGCAAGACCCAAGCGGAAGAGAATGATCAGTATCAATTTATTTTCACTTTCGTGGAAAGTGATAATAGTTTTTCAATCTTCTACAATAATCGCATATTGACATGATAACAATGTTATGATTTTTCTTTTTGTCTTTTATACTCATTCAAAGGGGGAGAGAGAGAGAGAGAGGTAGTTGATGTCGTAAGATATCGAAAAGAAAATGTCATTGACTCATGAGTGCACAAATCGTTGGACGGTGCAACCACAGAACATACATGTTGTTTAGTGGGACATCCTTGTATTTTTTTTTTTGTTAAGATAATGAGATGCTGCTTTATTAGGTTAAACTTGACTACCAACGGCTTTATGGTAACTCAAATTTCTGAATTTAGGTATCAACCAATTTGATATGATCCCATCAAAGGGAAGGAACAAAAATATTCGGAAATTTCCAATCGATTAAGGGCCCCGGGAAAATAAGGTTATCCATTATCGAACCGACTGGGTTGGCGACATACGAGCGAAACCCCTCATTTTCTTTTCGTAATATTCTTAAATTCGATTATTTGCTCGTGAAATGACATGCATATTTTTCGATAAAACGGAGGATTTCATTACAAACATTTGCTGAACCGGTTATGTCCAAGATAACATTAGCAATTCTTGCATAGAGAAGTGCCCTTCGAGTCCTCATCAACCAGAGTTCCATTCATAATAATTTTTCTTTACACGAAAAAGGGCGAGAAAGGACGATCAACGCTTCCAATTTCCTCCTGCTGTTTTCATAATACATTAATTAATTGTTTTTTAGCCAGTATCATCATGTGTTAGTTTAAGATAAGTAAAAATAACGAAAAAGAACTCTCATGGAGGCTCAGTGTGACCGCGGGAACTCCATTAACTCGACTCAACCAAGGTTGGCTGTTGCCCCTAGCAAAAGGCGATCGACGGTAGCGATTTTCTCGGGCCCTTTTTATAATATATTAGTTAATTTTTTTTTTGCCAAAATCATTACGTAATTAGTTAATGTAAGTAAAAAATTGGGAAACTGACATAAATTATCTCAGAATTTTGACCCAACATGCAATATCGTTTCTAAACTTTTAATTTGTTCAATATAATTCTTAGACTTTAGCTCAATGTGCAATGTAGTTCCTGAACTTTTGATTTGTTCAATGCGCTCCCTAAACTTTTGGTACATGTTTAATTTAGTTTATGGAATATATAAAAACGTTCAATGTCGTTCCTTGAATTTGAGTCGATAGAAGGATAATATTGGATATTTTCATATAATCTAGGAATAAAATTGAACATGTACCGAAAGTTTAAGAACCGTATCGAACAAATAAAAAATTCAAGGACGACATTGCACATCGGACTAAAGTTCACAAACCATACTAAATAAATTAAAAATTCAAAGAAGACATTATATATTCAGGCAAAGTTCGGGGACCGTCGGTGTAAATTATCCCTAAAAAATAATGAAAACTCTTAACAAAGGTTGTTAACAAGGTTGGAATGAGGATTCATTGGGCAGTGGCCTGAAAACAAAGATTTTGGGCCCCCAAGACTTTCAAGTCCATCTTTCCCATTTCTTCAACAATGGCTTCGTTCTTCCTCTATTTTTCTCGCTCTGTTTCTCTCTCCGTCAAACCCCTGTACAGTGTACACTCGGGGAAAACCCTTGGAGATAGAGATACCAAGCCCCGCCATGGCTTTCGCTCCATCCATTAACGCTTCGTTCTCAGCTCAGCTCCATTCTTGGGTGCCCAAGAAGTGCCTCTTTCTCTGCATTGATCATGAACCCGCGAACCTGAAGTTCTCTCTTCCCAGGACCCGTCCGTCTCGCGCCTCCTCCGCGCTCGCTTTCGGCCGCCGTCGCAAGGACGACTCTCCGGTCGCGAAGGAGAAGAAGAAGGGCAGGAACAAGGTGAACTCTATGTCTTCGTTCTTGGTATATTACGACAAATGTCTGCAGCCGAGCTGAATTGTCAAAGGCGATGGATTTGAGCTCGGTGTTTCTCTGAAGCTGTTCGATGTATTTCGTGCTGTGTTGTGTTGTGATGTCTGCTGTGCTGGGTTGTGTTGCTTCGTTCAAGTTTCGTCTCCGTTGTGATTGAACCCCGATAGCGAGCTTCGAAGAGCTTGCTCTTTTGCTTGATTAGGCTTGGTGGTGGTTGCGGCAGTGTTTGGTTTGGGCTGTTGTCTTCAAATTGCATTTTGAGTAAAGTTCTTTATAGCCGAGGAGTACTGTAATGTGCTGCGATAAGAACCAGATATGAGGATTTTGTTTGAAATGGAGAATCTATGACAATCTTGGCTTAGTGAATTGTTTGCACGTGGAAATTGGATTTCTTTCTTCCAGCTTGGATGTGGATTTTTTGGATTCATTTTTCACGAACAAGAAATCATGTGGGCAGGGAAATGATTGATATCTCTGTAAATTATTGGTGTAGGAGATGTGAGGTTAAATCTTGAATTTAATATCTTTTTCATTCTTTGCAGCAGATTATGCGTAAAAGTAATGATGAGGAAGAGTTGGATGAGGATGCGTTTGAAGCGCTATTCAATCAGCTTGAAGAAGATCTAAAAAATGATGGACTAACATTGGATGACAACAACGACGATATAAGTGAAGAAGACCTTGCTAGGCTCGAGCGTGAGTTGGAGGAGGCCCTAGGTGGTGATTACCTCGAGATGGTTGCTGGCAACGTGGAAAACTCAGAAGTTGATGATCATGCTGAAGCAGAAGATGGTGGTGATGATGACGATGATGTTGAGAGCCCAGTTGAACTAAAAAGATGGCAACTTAGAAGATTGGCTGTTGCTCTGAAAGCTGGTCGCCG
This sequence comes from Syzygium grande, assembly GCA_024733475.1. Lineage (NCBI taxonomy): Eukaryota > Viridiplantae > Streptophyta > Magnoliopsida > Myrtales > Myrtaceae > Syzygium > Syzygium grande. The sequence continues at coordinate 9,876,646 of JAMXDD010000008.1, forward strand.
GAAAACTAGTGTAAGCATTTTCTGTAACTCATGGTCTTCACATAATTGATTAACTATTTATGTCGGCCCATGTCATAGTTTGTGAAATACTGGACTGTGAATTCACTCAGATATATGAATACAGAGGTGGCATTATGTTATCAATCGCACATATAAGAAGAGGATAGAAAAGGTTGTAGGAAATTGTGTTCTGACTTGGACTTTGACCTTCCTTTTACATGATCGGTCATGATAAATTTCATCCTTCATGTGGTTTTCCTCTTGCAGATTAAATGTCTTGCTGCTGAGCTGTGTCTTGATCGATCTATTGTTCTTGAACTGCTGCGAGATCCCCCTCCAAATCTTTTATTGATGAGTGCTACATTGCCTGATGAACCTGCACAAGTGCGAACGGTCCTTGAAGCTGAAACAGCAGCAATCGATGTTGCTCCTCATGAGACAACAGCAGATGCTGCGGACAGTGAACCCAAACCCACCGAGAAGGCGCCTCTTCATGTGATGCAACAAAGGTGGTCAGCACAGAAGAGAGTGAAGAAAGTGCATGTTCAAACTCTGGAAAGAGTTTACAGAAGAACAAAGCGCCCAACTGTAAGAGAAAGTTACACCTTAACAATTTGTAGATTTTGTTTAGTGGCGACTCACCATTAAGTATCTTATCATGTCCTCCACCTTTTCCGTATTACTTTCTTTCTTGCTTTTTCGTATGGGCGAGGTGAATTGGGGAATAGTAGGATTTTGAACCCAAGATCTATTGGATGTCAGAAAGGGTAGACCACCACTAGGCCAACTTTTTAGGTGTATTTATGTCGATCAACGCACTACACAGTAACAACAAAAGATTTTTGACGTTGGTGTTAGAAACAGGGTTGGAGTGGGGTTCTCATTTCTATTCTTATGTTTGGTCCACTTTGTGGAGCAATAATAGCTATTCATTCCCTAAGGAGAGGAATGCCCGTTCCTTTTCTCTTTTTAAGGACATATTTGACATTAAGCCTTTTGGATTATTGCATTGTTTTTCTGTCAAAATCAAATATAAATATTGCATTGCTTATTCTATTTCATTCCTCTTTCAATTCCATTGAATTCCTTTTCCATTCCAATTCTTCTTCAATTCTGTTTTCACATAATTCCCTTTCGCTGTATCAAGAGCTATTAAATCCAATTTCTCATGTTAAGAGTCGTAATTGTCTTGAAAGGTACAGTAGGATTTCATGAAGGAAAATTCTCCTTAGTTTTGCTTAGGAATCCTGATGCTGTTGAGAGTAATTTTTCTGCTTCAGTTCAGTATATATTTACGCGAGAGATGCAGAATCGCTCCTTTTTTGCCTTATTCCCTCGTGAGAAAATTAAAAGCAGCCGGCAATTGGCTAACTTTTAGCGATCGCTCCATATGAGGGGTCTTATTTGTTCATGAAGCTTCGAATCTTGGTTATCAGTTTTGATGTTCAATTCTTTTTAAGGTCAATAGATGTCCTTCTCCTTTGAAGTTAATCGATATTTTGCGGCAACTTTAATTATTTCAGGATTTTGATTCCAAAATAGAAACTTTTCGATGCGACACTAAACAAAGGAAAAAAAAATGGATGCAGAATGCAATGATCAGCAGCATTGTGCAAGTGACCAACCTACCCCGGAAGAGAATCGTGAGATGGTTTGAGGACAGACGTACTGAAGATGGAGTTCCCAAACAACGAGTTCCTTACCAAAGACCGGTGCCCGAAACCTTTTCTTGAAAATGGATATGTAAAGCTGTATCAATTGTTTTTCGTTCTGTGAATTGGTGAACGTTTAGCCTTATGGGCAGCGCTGTTGGTGATATCATAATGATATAATGACATTTGATGCAGTACACTCATGCTTCATGATGTTTCTCTGTCTGCAATTTGTTGTTTTACTGAACTAACTTATCTCACCTAAGTCAAAGCTAGACCCAACATTTGACTCCGGGGGTTCAGAGTGCTACTTGATCTATGAACGGACGATAGCGTTTCATCCATGACAGCGGAGATCATGGATATTGAACTTGATGGGAAAAATCGCGCTGATCTTGACAGGAAAATCGCTTTTAGTGACAATTGTCGTCGTTATCATTCCATCTATGACAAAGTTCTTGGCAGGGACTTTCATGGCGTGAGAAGGATCGCCGAAGTTGATATCTTGGCCGTTTTGATGCAATTCATTGCTTATTGGCGCTGGGAACACTGAAAGATTCGAACAAGCAACCTTTTGTTGGCACTAGGATCTTCAGCTCTGTTGATCACTCTCTCCGGAATGAGTGGAGATCTCCGACTTGTCCTGCTTTCCTGGACGGGCCGAGTATCAATAAGAGATGGTTCAGGGAAGAAACGTGGTTCATGTATGATGCTTGCTGCCTAACAAAACTATAAAAGTTCAGCATTTTGACATGGATGTTTTGTTGAGTCACGTGACCTTATTTGACCATGTTTATCTATCCTATTATAGTCAGTTGTTTGTTGTCCTAGTTTTTAGTAGTCTGTTTTAAAGTGGTGTTGAACATGGGTTTGTGTTTTACCAAGTCAGTGGGTGGTTTCTGCACGTTGCTATTTTTAGGAGTTAGTGGATGCGCTTTCTCTCTTAACCGTCATATATTAGCTCTTTAAAAGAGTATCCGTTGTAAGCATTCTATTTTTTAAGAAGCAAGAAATAGACGTATTTCATTGCATATTGTCAGTTTTCTTTCTCTCTAATACTGTAACAGTGGTATCAGAGCTTGGTTGTGAGAAGGCAACATAGCCACTGATAATTTCGTTCAGCCAGCTATCCCTCGCTTTGATGGTCACTATGATCATTGGAGCATGTTGATGGAGAATTTCTTGCTATCCAAAGAGTACTGGCATGTCGTTGATTCTGGAGTAGCAGAACTAGCGGCTGGAATGGTATTGACTGATACACAAAAAGCTGACTTAGATGCATTGAAACTAAAGGATCTTAAAGCGCATGCAACTTCAAGGGCTTCAGACGGAATTTGAGAACCTACTCATGAAGACTGGCGAATCCGTTACTGATTACTTATCAAGAACAATGATGATCGCTAACAAGATGAGGATCCATGGCGAGAAGATGGATGACGTCATCATCATCGAGAAGATTCTTCGATCAATGACACCGAAATTTAATTTCGTTGTTTGTTCTATAGAAGAATCTAAAGATATTGATGAGTTGCAAAGTTCTTTGCTGGTTCATCAGCAAAAAATTGTCCAGCAAGATAAAGAGGAACACGCATTAAAGGCAGTAGCCAATCCAAGAGGTCCTGATAGTGGGAAAGGAAGATGGAATGACAAAGATTCACACCAGAAATCAAATGAGGATCATGCTACTGATTCCAAATGGAAAGTGAAATGCCGTGACAACAACTATTCAACTGGTGACAAATCGAAGTTTGTAGACAAGTCAAATGTTGAATGTTATAGATGTAACAGGTATGGCCACTATAAGTTTGAATGTAGAATCAATCTTAACAAAAATCGTGGTGTAAAATCAAATTTTGCACAGAAAGTAGAAGAAGTGTTGCTGTTGATGGCCTGTCATGTAAAAGAAGAGGTTCATCACAAATGTTTACTTTGTTCCAAATTTGAAAACCAACTTGCTTAGCATTGACCAGTTACAAGAGAAGGGATATGAGATCTCTATCAAAGATGGAATTTGTCGCATTCAAGATCAAAAGTTGCACTTAATTGCTCAAGTCAACATGACAACAAACCGGATGTTTCCACTATATCTCGATAACACCACCCAATGGTGCTTCCCTGCAAGATTGAAGGACTAAGCCTGGTTGTGGCATTTTCGCTATGGACATTTGAATTTTGGTGGTCTAAAAACGCTGCAGCAAAAGCATATGGTGACGGGTCTTCTGCAAATTCAAAGTCCTTCTCAAATTTGTGAAGAGTGTGTTGTTGGCAAACAACATGAGACCCGTTTTCGAAAGGAAAAACATGTAGAGCGAAGAATGTGTTGGAACTGATTCATTCAGACTTATGCAGACCCATTAATCCGACATCAAACGGTTGTCAACGTTATTTTATAACGTTCATTGATGATTATAGTCGAAAAACTTGGGTTTATTTTCTACATAAGTCTAAAGCTTTTTTAGCTTTCAAAAACTTCAAAGTACTAGTCGAAAAAGAAGCAGGCACACCTATAAAGACTCTTCGCAGCAATCGTGGTGGAGAATATAACTCATAAGAATTCGTAAATTTTTGTGAGACTCATGGAATTCAAAAACAACTTACAACAACTTATACGCCGCAGCACAATGGCATTGCAAAGAGGAAGAATCGCACAATCGTGAACATGGTATGAACCATTTTGGCAAGAAGTGGTGTCCTAAGAAGTTTTTGGCCTGAATCTGTCAATTGGAGCATTCATGTATTGAACAATAGCCCCACACTTGCTGTTCAAAACCTGATGCCCGAAGAAGCTTGGTGTGGACGCAGACCAAGTGTCGAGCATTTCAGAGTCTTCGGTTGCATAGCATTTGCCCACATTCCAGATCAGAAGAGGAGCAAGCTTGATGACAAAAGTGAAAAATGCATTTTTCTTGGTGTTAGTGAGCACTCAAAAGCGTACAAATTGTACAATCCTATCATCAAGAAAATTGTCATCAGTCGTGACATGGTTTTTGATGAAGAGCGGTTTTGGATTTGGGATGAAAACAATGTTGAACAACAAATACAAGCTGATTTTGATGGAGAAAATGAAAAAAAAAAATGCTGATTTTGATGGAGAAAATGAAAAAAAAAATGCAGCAGCCTTTGGAGAATGCACAATCTATAGAAAATGAGCAATAACCAGCAATCAATGAATGCATTTCAGCCTTTGAAACAATAGATGAACAACAACCTCGACGTGTTAGAAGAAGGCCTGCATGGATGACTGATTATGAGGTAATCGGGATTGAACAAACTGAAGGTCCCCTTACTCATTTTGCTTTATTCTCAAATTGTGATCCAGTAGCTTTCAAAGATGCCGTTAAAGAACCAAAATGGCGGAAGGCGATGGATGCTGAAATTGCAGTCATTGAAAGAAATAATACTTGGGAGTTGATAGAGCTTCCGAAAGGGCAAAAGACCATTGGCATGAAGTAGGTGTACAAGACGAAGCTGAAGGAGAATGGTGAAGTTGATAAGTACAAAGCTCGCTTAGTCGCAAAAGGCTACAAGCAAGAGTTCGGCATTGACTACAAAGAAGTGTTCACTCCAATTGCTCAACATGACACAATTAAGCTGGTGATCACACTGGCGGCACAAAACTCATGGCCTATCTTCCAATTGGACGTGAAATCGGCATTTTTACATGACAACTTGGAAGAGCAGGTATTTATTGACCAACCTCCTGGTTATGTAAAGTTCGGAAGTGAGCACAAGGCGCATAAACTAAACAAGGCTTTATATGGACTAAAAAAAGCTCCAAGGGCTTGGTATAGTCGTATAGAGGCCTATTTTCTGAAGAAAGGTCTTCAAAAGTGTCCATATGAGCATACACTTTTTGTCAAAACTGGAGATGAAGGGAAGATGCTTATTGTTTGCTTATATGTGGATGATTTGATTTATACTGGAAATGATAGAGCCATATTTGAAAAATTAAGCAATCTATGATGCTTGAATTTGATATGTCTAATCTTGGAAAGATGCACTATTTTCTTGGGATAGAAGTTGTTCAATTCGCTGGTGGAATTTTTATTTCACAAAGAATATATGTGCAAGACATTTTAGACAGGTTCCAAATGAAGAATTGTAATCCTTCTAGCACACCAACTAAGGCAGGTTTGAAGTTAGTGAAAGATTATGAAGAAAAGAGAGTTGACAGCACTATGTACAAGCAAATTGTGGGAAGCTTATTAATGTATTTGACCGCAACAAGGCCAGATATAATGTATTCTTTGAGTCTTATAAGCAGATGCATGGAGAATCCTACTGAGATGCATCTCTTTGGTGCCAAGAGAATTTTTCGATACTTGCAAGGTACGACTGGTTTTGGATTGCTCTACAAGAAGGAAGAAAAATCAAGCTTGATGGGCTTCACTGATAGTGATTATGCTGGAGATCAAGATGATAGAAAGAGCACTTCCGAATATGTATTTATGCTGGGTTTGGGAGCTATTTCATGGTCATCAAAGAAGCAACCGATTGTCACTTTATCAACCACTGAAGCTGAATTTGTTGCTGAAACTTCATGTACTTGTCAAGCTATTTGGTTGAGGAAAATTCTTGAAGAACTTTCTTTCAAGAGTCAAGGACCTCCTACAATTTATTGTGACAATAGTTCCGCAATAAAGCTCTCCAAAAATCCTATTTTACATGGAAGAAGCAAACATATAGATGTGAAGTTTCACTTCTTAAGGGATCTCACAAAGGAAGGAGTCATTGATCTCATCTACTATAAAAGTGAAGATCAAGTTGTTGATATTTTTACTAAATCCCTCAAGTTGGCTGCATTTCAAAAGCTGAGAAACCTGCTTGGTGTTAATAAGTTGTATTAAACTGAATGTTGGCAAATTTTCAGTTTAAGGGAGGGGATGTTGAGTCACGTGATGTTATTTGACCATATTTATCTATCCTATTATAGTTAGTTGTTTGTTATCCTAGTTTTTAGGAGTCTATTTTATAGCGGTGCTAAACATGGATTTGTGTTTTACCAAGTCAGGAGGTGGTTTCTGCAGGATGTTGTTTTTAAGAGTTAGTGGATGTACTTTCTTTCTTAACCGTCATGTATTAGCTCTTTAAAAGAGCATTCCTTGTAAGCATCTGTCTTTTAAGAAGTAAAAAATAGACGTACTTCATTGCATATTGTCAATTTTCTTTCTCTCTAATATTATATCATGTTTTCTGTATTGATGTTCAGACAGTCAGGACAGAAAATGAGATACATGCGGACCAAACTATAATTTTGTCAAGGGCAAGCAACATAAGTCCAATATGAGTTGACCCACACAAATGCCATCTCATGACCTCTTTCCAAGCTTTGTTCCTTCCAATTTCTCCGAGCTCTCTCTCTCTCTCTCTCTCGTCTATTTATATCTGCTTGCATACGCTGTGCAACATAGAAACCGAAGTCAACGAAAACTCGCTCGTCATTTAGAACAAGCACGAACGCAGAAGCTCGGGTCATGGCCACTTTGCAGAGGTCGGGGAAGTCGTTCAGGAGGCAGGGCTCGTCGGGGCTGGTCTGGGACGACAGCCTCTTGTCTAATCAGCTTTACGAAGGCGCCAAGAATGACAAGAGTGACCTCAAAGAGCTCAGGCCGTGCCAAAGCGCCAGAGCCATTTTTATGGGTATGGACTTCAACGGCAAACCGAACAACGCCGCGCCTCCGGCGACATGCCCACGGAGTCTGTCGTCTTTGGGTACGAACCCTTCTCGGAAAGCCTACACCCGCAGTCTCTCGGGCATCTTCAGCAAACAGTACCTTGTCAAGAAGCTGAAGATGGGAAAGGCAACTGATCCATGAAACGTCAAGATAAAGAGTGAATGTCAAGGTCATGGCGCCCGGTCCTCTCCTCATTTGTTTTCATTCAAACAACGCCTCCTCTTTTCATGAATAAGCACGCTCGTCTAACAACAGCGCCAGCAATCTTCGTCGTCGTTGTAGTTGCAGAATTTAGCAAAAATCTTGTATAGGAGAATACAAACTACATGGGGATTATTTGGCACAGACTTGCTGTCTGGCATCACTGTAAGTTCATGCATTCTGTGAACAAATGGAAAGAACATTTTCCCTCTTGTCCGTGGCTGCACAGCATATGAGCCTGGTATTCCAACCGATGTCCATGCACAGAAGAACTGAATGATCCGACATAGCCACGGGCATCAACGAGAGAAAGGCCTGCTCGTGTAATGCGGACCTACCGTGAACACTTCGCTTCTTCGAGTTTGCACGAAACTCGAGCATGGGATCAAGTCCCCAGAACGAGTTGCTAAACCTTTCAGCTCGACATCTTGCTCGTGCCGAATCTACCTTAGAGCCATTGACCAAAGTATGACCTTAATCAAGCCGTGCCGAGCCCAAGTCCACAAAAAAAATGGTCTCTAGGCAAGTCCGAGCCGATTGCCTAACCCGTCGTATATTCGAATCGAATTGATCAAGCTCCGGAGATATAAAAAAAATTTAAATTATCTGGACCCAAATTTCGTACCTAGGTATGATGGGACGTGAACTAGAGAAGAAGCATGGGGGGAGATACAGATGCCCATCCCTTGGACTTATATGAATGCATTTGTCATTTATACCCAGGACTATATACACGAGAAAGGGACCATTCAGATCGAAAGGGACTCAAAAAAAAAGCTTGGGAAATAACGAATCGGCTGGTAATCCCATAACTCCTGTGGACCATTCCCTAAAAGGTGAATTTTCTTCGATATGTTTTTTGCTAAAGCACAGGACTATGCAAAGAAATCGGGAACTGCCTAGAATCAAATCGGAGCGACCTAGAATCAGCAATTCCTATGAGAACCGGTGAGTACTATTCCGATTCCCGGTTCCAGTTGTGAAACTGCCCACTCGGACTAGACCAATATGTATACATATATCAATTTTTTTAAATATATATATTTTAAAATCCACCCTCAACTATAATTTCTTAGAAGATTCAGCAATAACTTGTATCAATTGAATACATCGTTCAAGATTTATGGATTGATAAAACCATAAGAGCATCAAATGTTAATTGAAATACAAAAGTACTCATCATTTGAACTATTAACTCGTCGTTCATGTGTCTATCGAGCGAATAGTGTTCATTTCTTAGTCCGTCTAGACTTCGTTTGAAGGACAAAAGAAATCATTTTGTGGCCATACATTGTTTAGGCTTGTGTGAGATTTGCGATTGATTTGATATATGTATACCAATTGAAAGGCATTATGGAGCCATAAGGTTGTTTTTTCTTGATCAATCAAAGACCAAACAAACCGGTTTACACCAATCTTATCTATAAACCGGTGTATATATACACACACATCTTTTTTCTTGTAAAGAAGTATCCACATAGAAATTAGATTCGTCATAGTATTGATAGAGATTGGGGACCAGTTCCTTAGGGACCAGATCGGCAATCCGATTCTCAGTAGATCCATGGAGCCAATGGACAATTTTCGATTTCAATTTTTCGGAATCGGTCCTTACTGGGCAATCCTCAATTTCAGGGTGGAAACCGCCCACCCATGATCACCCCTACTAAAGCATATTGATTATAACGTATCATTTACTAACTATATAAGTAAATGAAAACTGCACTTTTGGACCCGCCAACAAAAGGGGAAAAAAGGGGGGTAGATCAGCCATTTTTGGTTTTTAGGGTTTTACCTAATTGCAAAATTGGTAAAATTGCCCCGGTGGTAATAGCCAGAGTTGACAAAGATTTGGCAAGCCGGCAAGTTGATGCCCTTATTTGACATTAACTTGATCACTTTGGGCCCTTTATTAGATACATGGTTCATCTCGAGCAATCTTTTAAGAAAATGATTTCATTTCAAGTTCTTATTTGAAAAAAATTTCTATGATTATCAACAAGAGATAAGCTATTTAGAGTGCGTTTATTTCACAGAAAATGAATTATTTTGAAAATATTATCCTAAAAATAACCTATTGTATCTCTTATAAAAATTAATAAATAAAAATATCTTCATTATTCACTAAAATATTTAGACATAAATTATCGTAGATAATAAAAATGTTTTTCTTGATTATTTATTTCAAGCAATTATTTTCAAAAAAAATTTTTCATATTATTTATTTTTCACGAAATAAATCAATCCAAAAAAATGTTTGAGATTTACGCAACTAGTCCTAAACAAAAATTTGAAATACGCGAACTCGCCGAAGTTAAATATCGGAAGATGTGGGCCCCATCTTACATGGAAATTACCTTTTTATTTTTATGTAATTCTTCAAATCTATAATTTTGGAGAATTTACCTTGTTCTGTCGCATACAAGACAAAAATAGACAAATCCAACACACGGTTTATTTGTGGATAGTAATTTTTTTTTTTGGTGAGTTGATAATTCAAATAATTTTTTTTCTGTTTACTCATAAACTCAGTAAATTATCGACCTACACGAGAATTTTACCACTCACGGATACCATCCGTCAATTGACTCATCAAAATTATCGTTTGTATCGGGCTCGTCTTTCAAAATCAAATCGAGTAAAACATGAATTATTGCGAAAAATTAGAGCATATACTGTCGGTCGAGAAAAAAAAATTATTTGAAATTGTAAAGTTGAGAGAGTGGGGCGCCGATGCCCCCACGAAATATTGAGGCCAATATTAATTGCTAGTCCAACTTCTCAAGCCAATGCAAGTTGGTCTTCAGGATGTTTTCCCATTTCATGAAACTCTTTCCCGTCCTAGCCGCCCTTTTTAGTATAGCGACATTATTTGGATCCTATTGTTATGATATTTTTTAGCATTATAAAGTAGGAAAAATAACACAAACAATTCTTGAACTCTGGCTTAATGTATAATTTGATTCTTAAACTTTTAATTTATTCAATATAATCTCTAAACTTTAGGCTAATATTCAATGTGATCCCTGAGTTTTTTGTGCATGATCAATTTAGTCTCTGAATTGTATGAAAATATTCAATCTAGTCCTTTCATCCCTGAACATTTGGTGTATATTCAATTTAGTTCCTGAACTATATAAAAATTAGGCTAAAGTTCATGGACCACATTAAACAAATTAAAAGTTTAGGGACCACATTGAACATTAGACTAAAGTTCGGGGATTACATTGAACAAATTAAAAGTTCACGGATCAAATTAGAAATTGGGCCAAAGTTCATGAACCAACTGTATCATTATCCCTATAAAATACAAAAGAAGAAGACAAAAATAGAAGGATATTTTTTCAAAAACAAAATAATAAGTCAAGTTATCTGTGAGTAGCCCTTGTCTCGTAAACTATTCATAGTCTAGGAAGTTCTTTTCAAGTTCGAACCAGGTTCCACTAGTCAAATACGATCGATTCACCTGAAAATAACTCACATGCATGTATAGCTTGACGTGATTAATTTAGATAGCGAACATTATAATCTTTTAGCTGCATTAAACCGTTGCTTTGTATATAAGAAGAACAAGTGACGTTATTCGAATTTTTATAATGTATTTTTAGAATTTGAGTTTCATCCTAAGTTTAATTTGGAATCGGATTGAAATCCCTCCTTTGGTAGTCAAATTAAGCCGAGTTCGACTTGAACGGTTCATTGTAGAATCAAACTCGAGACTTACAAATTGAGGTTGATAGAGCGTCAAGGTCTTTTATAAGTTTATAAGCTAGCCAAGTCAAACCCGAGCATCAAACTATCGTGACTCGACCATGCTCACTTACATCTCCCACCCTATTGCACAATAAGACCGTTTGTTTCGCGGAAAATGAATGAGTTCTCCACTCAGTTATATCGCTTATACAAATGAATTAACTATAAATATTTTTATCATCCACGATGATGTTTAGAATACAAATTATTATCGACAATGAAAATAGTTTTTGCTAATTAATTATTTGAAATAATACAAATAATTATTTTAATAAATATGTTATGAAATCATTTATATTTTCGCCAACACAAATCAAACTTTCGTACAAATCTATCTTCAAGGCATGCGAATACGGGAACCTCAATTTCCGGATATCGAGAGACACAACCTCTTCAATCCATGTCCGGATCCAACATCTCCCCACCCAGTCCCAGTCCTGTCCGTCCGATCCCCCTCCCGATCTAACGGCCCAAGTTCACCCACGATCCCTCCGCTCCGTCCTTTGATTCAACCACCCCCTCATGGCCAGCATCCGTCCACGACGCCACCCCCGGAGCCGCTCGATCGAGACCCCGATCCAACGGCCCTCGCGGGTCCTATGATTTAATACTCCGGTTTACTTCGTTGTAACATTAATATCCTCCCCTCGTCATCCATTTGAATAATCACCCAAAAAAGCAAACAAAAAAAATAATAATATTTCTCTCTCTCTCTCTCTCCCTTTCTCTCTCTGCAAATTCGCAGTGGGCGAAGAAGAAGAAGAAGAAGAAGCAACAGAGGAAGAAGAGGAAGGAAGAAGAAGACATGCAGGAGCAGACGACGAGCTCCATCGCCGCGAGCTCGCTCCCTTCGAGCAGCGAGAGATCTTCGAGCTCGGCCCTCCAAATCGAAGTCAAAGAAGGTCTAAACTTCAGTTTTTGCCCCCGCGACCGCAAGAATTCCTTCCGAACTCGCGCTGAACACTGCGAATCACCGCACTAGCCACACATTCGAGAGACGGAAGCTCTTCGATCTTACGGACAATTTCTTCCGCCTTCCCCCCCCCTTCCTTTTTCCCCGCTCGAGCCTCGCGTCGTGTAATGCGGTGTTCTCCGCCTGTTGAGCATTTCGCGGTTTGGTTTGAGCGATGTGATTTGTGCAGACGTTTGGGGTCGCGGTGAGGTCCGATGTGGGATTTCGTCTAATCGGATGGTTTTTTTTCTGTTCCTTTTCGGTGCTGATTAGGCATGGAGAGCGACGAGGAGATCAGGAGAGTGCCGGAGATGGGAGGGGAGCCGGCGGGGACGTCCGCGGCCGGCCGGGAATCCGGTTCGGCGGCCGGTCCGGACCGGGCCCAGGCCGCGGGTCAAAGTCAAAGGAAGAGGGGGGAGGAGCCCGGCTGACAAGGAGAACAAGAGGCTAAAGAGGTAAATTCCGGCGTCCGCCGCTCTCGTGGCATTTTGGTGATAATGGGCGATTAACGGGGTCAAAATGTCGAACGCTGTCTTCCCCCTCCAGGTTGCTGAGGAACAGAGTATCGGCGCAGCAGGCGAGGGAGAGGAAGAAGGCGTACCTGAACGACTTGGAGGAGAGAGTGAAGGAGCTGGAGAAGAAGAACTCGGAGCTGGAGGAGAAGCTGTCCACGTTGCAGAACGAGAATCAGATGCTCAGACATGTAAGTTCGGGAATGTCGAATCTCCGCGTCGCGGGTCGATCTCGATTCGATTCAATTGACGTCGTTTTCTATTCGGAATGTGATCACCATCACCGTCATGCTTCCTTAATCTATTGGAGTGATCTCTAGTCATGTGCAACGTGCATTGGAAGAGGGATAAAGAAGTGATTTTTTTTTAAGAGCTACCGTCATTATAGAATTTACTATTAGTCCATGTTATTATAATGCTGGAGGGTCTTGTTTGATTCCTAAGTCTGGTCGTGTAAAGGAGAGGTGGGTCGTGGGTATAATGTTAGTAGTGATGAATCACAATCTTGTAGATGTACTTAGTTGATTACCTTGCTTAAAAGCCATAAAATTTATGTTTTTTATGCTAAAGTTGAATTCATTCGCAATAAGAATGAACAGTCATTGTCTACTAGTCTGTGGGCACGCGTGTGGAACTGAGTCATGGAGTATGAAGAATCAAGGCAATAGATTATTATAGAGTGTTTGGTGATTTACTCAACAGAAATGGGTGGTGGTTGATTGAGTGATAGGAGGAGCAGAGAAGTCAAATTACATCCATGGCATTATCTATTAGTCTTTGTCTCGTTTTTCTGTTCTTTTTCTTCACACAGGAAGTTCTTTTTACCGACTTCGGTGATTTCCGGCAATCCGATCTTTAGAGAGAGTTCGAGTTCTCATCAGTTGATATGGTCTGGTGAATGGGTAACCGGACAAAAGCGTGTACATCACGCAATAATGAAGCATGATTGATTTTTGGGGGCGTTTCCCCACCTAGATAATTAGAGATGGTACATATCATTTTCTGGTATAGATTGAATAGGCTGCCAATAGGTCACTGGTGGGGTATGGGATGCTGTTTGATGGGCTTAGGTCGGGACCCCATTCCTGGGTGCTCATATTTTGTTTTGACGCTTGTTTTGGCTTTGCCTTGATAGGTTAAACATTGGCATATGCAAGTTAATGTCAACTGGTACTAATAGCTAGGACAGGCCATTTCGTGTGAACTCTCAGTACCTCATAACAGAGTACACGTATGTCAATGCTCAGAGCCTTATGTGTTACATTTAATCCTCCTGAAGGGTCATTTCTCTGTACTCCTTTCGATATCGTCCTTCAATTTTAGTACCAGAATCGCGATTTTCTTTTGGTTAGTAGAATCTCAAATTGGGAAGTGGCATGTTTGTGTGCAAAATCAAGGTTACTTTTGTACACGGAACCAGTTAACACGATACATGATATATGATGCATACCCAGAAGCTTAAATGGTTTCATCGCAAGTCTAGTGACATCTAAATTATGAATGTTGCAGATACTGAAGAACACCACGGCGGGGAGGAGAGGAGGAAGCAGCGGCTCCAATGCAGACGGGCCCTTATGAGGAAAAATTTACGCCCAATCGGAAGCTATATAGCCATCATATCTGGGTTTAATACAGAGGAAGAGGTTGAAGATCTGTGCTCTCTTTGGTTCCTTGTTTTTTGCCCATTTTTAGATTAGACCTTCCAATCATTTAGGGGGTTAGAAGTTTGGCAAAAGTCAGTCCGGTCTGCGATGCTTCCTTTCGTTTGAGGATTCACAGAAGGGGAGAGAGGAAGGCTTGTTGATGTGCTTGTTTTCACTTTCCGGTGGTAAGGCATGATGGGCCTTTGCTCGAAAGCTTGGTCGGTGTGAAAATAGCTGGGTCCTAAATTGTGATGTGGGATTGTGGTCGTACAAAAAAGTGTTTGCTACGGATTCATAGATCCAATACTCATCGTTCACCGGATGGACAACATGACGATTCTGCAAACACTCTGAACCCAAAGTTCTCTTTCCGGACTTGTGATTATCGTCCAGTGTTACATCTAGACAATGATTTTAGCAAAACAAGATAATTTTTTTTTGGTCGATAGCAAAACAAGATAATGAGAAGGAACTAATTGAGCTAAAATCGCTTAAAGTTGAGTTAGAACTGAAATTTGGCTAAAAGAAATACAGACGTCCCAATTAGGTTGTATGTGTTTTTGGGAAAATGATTAATTTGGGAATTGTCCTCTTAAAATATAATTTCAATTGCTTACAATAATGAATAAATGAAATTTTTTCTTATTATCCATGAAAATGTTCAAATGTAAATTATTATCGATGATGAAGTATTTTTATTTTCTAATTATTTCAAGTAATACAAATGAAGTTTTAATTATTGTTCCATTTCACATCAAGCAATTTGAGAATTGGACATATAAGCTCAAGACACCTTAAAAGATATATGATTTCCTCTTTAAAAATTCGGATATCATTTTTCAAATATAACTATATATCGATGCTTAAATAAAAATTTTTGTGCTTGAACAAACAAAATCCTAACACTCGTTCCTAGTTCTCAGGTGTCTAGGATTGTGCACCTCGCGCTCGGGCTTGGGACTCTTATGCCAATGCTCGGATTTATTGAGGTCGGGCCAAGGCCCTAATGTATGTGCCTGATGTCCCAATACCCAGGCTTGGGTCCATAAAGGACAAGCGTGGGACCCTAGTACCCATGTATAGGTTCACGGCACCCAAACGGGGTCCATTGAGGCTAAGGCTTAGAGTCTGGTGCCCTTGCTTGGGTCCATCGAGGCTAATGCTTGGGAATCTGGTGCTCGTGCTTGGGTCCATTGAGGTCATTCCCAAGTCTTTGGCAGAAGGGCTTGGGTCCATCGAGGCCGAGCCTAGGACCTTGGTACCTGTGCCAAGATTCCTACGCCTGATGCCCAAGACCTGGATGCCCAAGCCTAGGTTCTTGGCGCTTGGACTCGAATCCACTAAGGCCACGCTCGATACCTCTATGCTTGTCCATGGATCCTTCACCCCGAGTGTGGATCTATTTGATGCCATGACTTAAGATAGCAATGCCTGGGTCCATTGAGGTCCACGCTTGGTCATTGGGGATCTGGGCATAGGCATTGGAGTTTCAAGCCCGAGCATCGGGGATCAAAGCACGAGCACTGGGCCTAGCTTCAATAGACTTGGGCTTGGCATTTGTGGATTTGTGCTCGGGCACTGAAGACTTGGCAAGTCCTAGCCTAGTGGACTTGAGCCTAAGCCTAGGCATCAAGGTCCTATGCTCAGCTTTTGCGAACTAGAGCTCAAGTACCAGGATTTGGGCATCGCCTTTGCGGGCTAGAACCGATGCCTGTGCTCTTACTTGCGACCTAAGTGCCCGTATTCGGGTTCTCGGCACCCGGGTCAAGATCTATTAAGGCTGGACTCAAGATTTTGGTGCCCGTACTTGGTTATCAACGCGTGAATAGAGTATGTGTATATACGAAAATCAAATTATATATTTTTTCTAGACGACGGAAAATATTTTCCAGTTATTTTTCAGATTCAACCAAACACGGAAAAATATTATCATTTTCCTGAAAAACATTTTCCGTGAAATGAATAAAGTCTGAGAAATACGGGTTTCTCCCAAATATGTCATTCGATTTTTTTGTTTTAAATTAAATATATAAACGTAGAAAAATATACACGTTTCCATATTTTTTTACCGAGGCTCCCGTTTCCTTACCACATTTCCAGAAAAGCTAAAGTAGAATTTTTTTGTCGGTGACTTCCACGAAACGCGAACATAATTAGCGCGCGCATTAAAATGGAGTCCACCGACAGCAGCCACACCAGCGAACGGAAGCTACCGACAACAGCCGGTGACTCCAGGGGGACAGGCTGTGAACAGCGAATGATGAAAGCCGCGGCAATTCCGAAATTATAAAAAAAATCGCCCTCGTTTTGTCGCTGATGCGCACTTGCGAACCGCCGAGGTCGGGACGTGTCGTTCTCTGATTCGCTACTTGGAATGGAGATGAAAGGGGGCAAGAAAGATGACTTCGGTGTGAACCAATGGGACGACGACACGTGGACGAGCTCACGGCGAGTCAACGTAGTTCGGTCGCTTTGGGTTTGTTAAGGTCGAGACAGCGATGTCTGAACGACTTCGGATATCGGCTCACTGGTCGTATAGTGCGAAGTGCGCCGGAAAAATAAGAAAAATAAATAAATTCAGAAGTAATAATAATTCGAATTTCGATAGACAAAGGATGAACGATTCAATTCGAACGTTTACCTGACTAAAAAATAAAAATAAAAATAAAGTTTCAACGTTCATTAGTTTACCTTCATCTAGACAACTAACTAATTTAGAGGCGTAGGTGATTTTTCGATGATATGAACTTTTCAACGATGAAAGTTAACCCGAGTTGACATGATGAAATTATAATTCCATATTTATCGCATGATCACTAATAGATATTCATAATCTCTTTTTAGGAAATGCATGATATTTGAGTTTAATAATATGTAACGGGCTTTTTATATTTCTAATCCAAGCAAAAGAAGTCGATACAGCTCTTTGAATTTTTCTTTTCTTACAGTAACGAGTTTCTATATACATAAATTAGAAATAAACACATAGACACCTTTATTTTTGGATGTGGGGATCGAATCCCCCATCTCCTCGTAGCAGTTACTCTTAACTTTTCAGTTTATAGATGTGAAAAATATATACATCTTATTTCAATAACTCAAACTCACCGTTATATATATATATATACAATAAATTCATGTTGTGTTTTAAGATCTTTACACATGATCAGAAGAAATCACCATTCACATTCAAAATCAGAACAACACTCGACAATGACAATTGTCTATTTACTAATATAATGGTATAAACTAGACTGTGTCAAACAGTAGACAGTTCTTGAGGCTATGTTTACCAATTACAGGGGAAGAAGAAATTGGACGATAAAATTAGGATTAGAAAAATGTGGTACATATAAATTTCCCAAAATTGTGGTCTTAATGGATAGGATTAGGCACTTAATCTTCTGTTAAAAGGAGGCCAAGGCAATTTATACAAAGAGTGATTATAGCCAGACTAAAGAAGAAAATATTTTCCGACCAAAAAAAAAAAAAAAAAAAATTTAAATATTACTTATTTAGGAAAATCCCAAATTCCCCACGGGCAGACGGATCCATCCGACTCGACTCGCTCCGCGCCCCTCGAGAGCCGAGCCGAGCCGCCGGCTACTCGCTCATCCGGTGGAGGGGCTCCTCACCTCAACGTCCGGGAATAAAAAAAAGAAACGGAGCTCAATTATGGAAAACGACGGCCCGAACGATAAAAACGACAAACCATCGACGGATATAGCTGGACCGAAAAGCCAGAGGAGATCGAGAAGAAGCCGAGAGAGAGCAGAGCAGTGTGTGCGCTACAGAGAGGCATGGCGTGCTGAGAGGGCGAAGAAGAATTCCAGTTCCTCTCTCTCTGGTCGGCCAGATCTCTTTCGCTCCATCTTTGATTGGTGGGTCTGAGCGAGGATGGAGGCTAATGCCGGCATGGTCGCTGGGTCGTACAAGAGGAACGAGCTGGTCCGGATTCGTCACGACTCGGAGGGTGGAGTGAGTTGTCTGTCTTGCTCTGCTCGATTCGTCTTCCTCGTCTTTCTTTTCGCTTTCGAATCGGGTTTAGTTCCGTCTCCTGGGTGCTCTGAAATTTTGGGTAGCATTCGGATTGTGTTGATCTGGGCGTTGCTTGCCCCGAGGCTGGCTCGTGAGCTCGAGCTCTGCTCTGGGTTGGCCGTTTAGCTTCCTAATTCCGGCTCTTGTACGCTGGACCTTCGGCTGCCGGTGGTAGCAATGTGTGGATCGGAGTGTCGGTAGCTCTGTCGGTCGGTCGGTCTTGTGCTGTGCTCACTGTCTAATGCCGTGGAGTTTTCTTTTTTCTTTTTTGGTTCGAAGATCGGTCGACATGGATTCTGTAGCGATTCTGGAAATCTCATTCTTCTGTTTGCGATTCCATGCTTAGTTTTGTGATGGGGGTCGTGGCAGAGTCGGGTTTGAACTGTCTTAGTCAACGATACGAGTTGTCTTCCTTTTCTCTGTTGCTCTCACTCGGGGTTGCCAGATCTTGGTTGTTTCATTTGCTTACTCTTCTTCTAATGAAGTTTATGTTCTTCTGTGGAAGAATTATTGGGTATCTTGTTCGATTTAATATTGGGGCAAGAAGCTGAGATCTAGATGATTCATTTCTTTTGTAAGTATCACTGCTTCAGGGGCGGAATAGTTCGGACTCTTCGATGTGGACATCACAGTTTTACAATCCAACAGAAAGTGATTGTTTCGCGTGTCTTATCTCTTTCAAATTTAAGAGATTTCGGCTTACTTGTGCATCACTGTAGTTGTTTTAACTCGCCGGAAGATTTACAATCAAAGTACGAGTAAGTCCTTGTTTTGATGATTGAAAGTGCAATGACATTGGTTGAACTGCATTCTTTCTCACTTCAGCTCTCACGCAGTCACCAATTCCCACAATATTTTAACGCAATTTGTGCTCAATTTCTTCATTGTATGAAATCGCTATATGAGGGTGGAGAAGATGTAAAGCATAAGTCACTAGTTTCCATCTACGATGGAGTCTGATGATTAGTAATTGTATTTATGTTGCAGCCCAAACCCCTGAAAAATTTGAATGGCCAGATCTGTCAGATATGTGGTGATACAGTTGGACTTACTCCCAACGGCGATGTTTTTGTGGCTTGCAATGAGTGTGCATTCCCTGTGTGCCGTCCTTGTTATGAGTATGAGAGGAAAGATGGTAATCAATCATGTCCTCAGTGCAAGTCTCGATATAAGAGGCATAAAGGTCAGCTTATTCGGCGATGGTTCTGTCAGTGTCCTATTTCATTGTGTGGTCTACATATAAGTGATGAAGTTAATGTGGTCTTCTTGTCACAGGTAGTCCTCGAGTTGATGGAGATGATGATGAGGATGAGGTTGATGACCTGGAGAATGAGTTCAATTATGCCCAGGGAACCAGCGCTGCAAGGCGACAATGGCAGGGAGAAGATCCAGATCTTTCTTCTTCTTCTAGACATGAATCTCAACATCCAATCCCTCTTCTAACCAATGGGCAGCCGGTACGCAACTAATCGCAGTCTGATGAGTTCTCAACGTCGTGTACATTTCCATTACGTACATTTTACATGATAAACTTCTTGGATATTATATCAACTATAGTTTTTATATTACTGGATTTTATTGTTTGCTGGAGATATATGATCTTTTCCTATTAAGTATGTTCTCATGGCTTCTAGTTTGTTCTAGTCGTGCTCACGAGATTACTGAATAAAAATGTTGTCAGTATTATCTGGTAGCTTTACATTGGGTGTGGAAATAATGCAGTTATCGCTATTGGCTTCTGTTATTTGTTTCTTCCACATTAAACGTTTATTTGCTTTTGTGTGATTCAGTACACCTTGTTAAATATGTTGTTGAACATTCAACAAAAAAGCTACATTATTGTCCTCCTTTCTACCTAAAAATTTACAGATGTCCGGTGAAATCCCCTGTGCTACACCTGACAACCAATCTGTAAGGACTACATCTGGACCTCTGGGCCCTTCTGATAAACACGTGCACTCGCTTCCCTATGTTGATCCTAGACAGCCAGGTTTTACAGCAACTTCTGTACTTTGTGCTCTAATATTTGAAAAGATGTGCGTTGCTTAGGTTTGTTGCCTGTTTCTTTGGCATAACAGTTCCTGTGAGAATTGTGGATCCATCAAAGGATTTGAATACTTATGGCCTCGGAAATGTTGACTGGAAGGAGAGGGTTGAAGGATGGAAACTTAAACAAGAGAAGAATATGACGCAGATGCCAAACAAATATCACGAAGGGAAAGGAGACATAGAAGGCACTGGCTCTAATGGAGAAGAACTTCAAATGTAAGTGTGTTTTGAAATAATAACTATTAATAAATTGTGCCTTCGGCAACATTATCTATCAATATATATTTATTTATTTATTTTCATTATTCTTTGACCTTGCTTGTTGTGTTTGCTTATTTATTTTGACGAAATTAAATCTAGCACAACCTCCAGCTTCAGCATAGTCGCCTTTCGGTCTGATAGACATGCAGATTCAATGTTTGGGTGATGACTGTCATGGTGTTTAAGATCCATGCAAGCGATTGCTGAACTTTATTCTTTTGAAAGAGGAGAAATTGCAAATTCTTTGGGAGGGGCTTTTGATTTTGATAAGATTTTAAGAGTGACGAGTTTCTGCTTAATAATAAACTAGAAATGCTATGGAATTGGCTTTCTAACCTACTAGCCTCCATCCTGCTCATAGTCCACCTAACAAACAGATCTGCAAAACTGACGCTTTCTTGACCTGTGAATCTGACACCTGATCTGTATGAAGATCATGTTTAATTGGTTGATATTCATATCTTTGCTTTGCATTGAGTTCAATAGGGAATATAAACCCTTTTCTTTTTCTGTATACGCGCATGGCTGATGATGCTCGTCAACCTCTGAGTCGTGTGATGCCTATATCATATTTGTTGATGTATTTTTCTTGCAGGGCTGATGATGCTCGTCAACCTCTGAGTCGTGTGGTGCCTATAGCGTCGTCTCACCTCACTCCTTACCGTGTTGTAATTATCCTTCGGTTGATTATTTTGGGGTTTTTCCTACAATATCGTGCAACACACCCAGTGAAAGGTGCTTATCCTTTGTGGCTTACATCGGTTATTTGTGAGATTTGGTTTGCATTATCCTGGCTTTTGGATCAGTTCCCAAAATGGTCGCCCATCAATAGGGAAACATACCTTGACAGGCTTGCTTTGAGGTAGTGTTGCTCATTCAGTTTATGTTGTGTGCGCTGAACTGCTGTTTGAGTTAAGCTTTAGAGTGAGGCTAGTCTTTCTGGGTACATCATCACCATAATTTGTTTTTTGTTTTGTAGATATGATCGCGAAGGGGAACCTTCACAGTTGGCTCCTGTCGATGTCTTTGTGAGTACTGTGGATCCTTTGAAAGAACCTCCCCTCATAACAGCGAACACTGTCTTGTCCATACTCGCAGTGGATTACCCTGTCGACAAAGTGTCGTGTTATGTCTCTGATGATGGGTCTGCGATGTTGACTTTTGAAGCCCTCTCTGAAACTGCTGAGTTTGCAAGGAAGTGGGTGCCCTTCTGCAAAAAGCACAACATTGAGCCACGAGCTCCAGAATTCTACTTTGCCCAGAAAATAGATTACTTGAAGGACAAGATACAGCCTTCTTTTGTAAAAGAACGCAGGGCAATGAAGGTGAGTTATGGGATGTATTGGGTAGTTGGTGCTTGCATGCTGTCATAGGAGCCTAAACATAGTCACCGATTGCTTTCCTGTCTGTAACCGTATCATGCTTGTCATACTTGACCTGCATGCATAGTGTAAAGACACGTAATGGGCTTGGATATTTTTGTGAATGCTTTGCCAATTCTCTTGCTCCTCTCCTCAGGTACCTTTTAGTCCTTGTTCTTTTTTCTTCGCCTTGTGGTCCTTGTCTAGAAAAGCACTAAAACTGAAATGAAGGTGATTGGGAAGGTCCAAATATCACATATTTTACCTTTGTGACTCAGTTTCTCGGGAAAGGCAAAATTGATTTAGTGGTTTGCCTATCGACAATGTGGCTATTAGTCAGATGCATTATTATCTATTACAAATTGTTTAGGTATATATAATGTAAAATTGTCTGATCATGTGTTTTGTAGAGAGAATATGAGGAGTTCAAGGTGCGAATCAATGCTTTGGTTGCAAAGGCACAAAAGATGCCAGAAGAAGGGTGGACAATGCAGGATGGCACTCCCTGGCCTGGAAATAACTCCAGGGATCATCCTGGAATGATTCAGGTATACACTCTTATCCAGTATTCCAGAAGCATTTAAATCAACCCTATCCTCTCTTATGTGTCTGGTTAATGTTTTCTTTTTGTTGTCCAAAATAATAGGTTTTCCTGGGTCACAGTGGGGGACTGGATACTGATGGAAATGAGCTACCTCGACTTGTTTATGTTTCTCGTGAGAAGCGACCTGGATTCCAACATCACAAGAAAGCTGGAGCCATGAATGCTTTGGTTTGTCATCTCTATACATCTTATGTGGCTTTTCTTGTCTTGTGTCTCTTTTAGCGACAGGCTGACAGCTGTAATTGCAAACACATGAATGTATGTTGGTGGGTGTTGTTGTGATTTAGTTTTTCAGTTTAGATTCTTTATTTAGGTTCTTCATTGCTTGCTTGCATTGAAATCTGTATCTATATGCATTAGGATCCTGATTAATGGATCTCTTGATTCGAGAAATTGCATTCTAAGTTTACACTTCCTTACCGAAGCCTATTCTTTTGTGCTTTCAGTTTAACGTGAAATTCTTTTTTTCAACGATCAGCTATAATTTATTTTTTTTCTTGTGTGGGATCATAATGTTGATAGTGCTGTCTCTAGCTTATAGTAAAAACACTATTTCTCTTCATATCGAGAAACAAATATTAGAGTTTGATTTTGCTGCATTGCTGCTTTTCTGAATGTTGTTCTTATCTGCTGGAGATACTGGTTAGATCTGCTTGTTATTTTTTGGCATTTCTGAATGTATAACTTTCTGTTTTATGTCATGTAGATCCGCGTTTCGGCCGTCCTAACCAATGGAGCATATCTTTTGAATGTTGACTGTGATCACTACTTTAATAACAGTAAAGCACTGAAAGAAGCAATGTGTTTCATGATGGATCCTGCTTATGGAAAGAAGACGTGCTATGTGCAGTTCCCACAACGTTTTGATGGGATTGACTTGCATGATCGATACGCTAACCGCAACATTGTCTTCTTTGATGTAGGTGTCTCTTCATCTTTATCCTTTTTCCAATATGCTAGTTATTTATGTTCATTTGTTGCCTTTTTTCTGTGCTAGATTTTCATGTTCATGATCTGAATGCAGATTAACTTGAAAGGGCTCGATGGCATCCAAGGCCCTGTCTATGTTGGAACTGGATGTTGTTTCAACAGGCAAGCCCTTTATGGATATGACCCTTTATTGACTGAGGAAGATCTGGAACCCAATATTGTTGTAAAGAGTTGTTGCGGTTCGAGAAAGAAGGGGAAGGGTGGCGATAAGAAGTACATTGACAAGAAAAGAGCAATGAAAAGAACTGAATCCACCATTCCAATTTTCAATATGGAAGATGTTGAGGAGGGGGTTGAAGGTAGGTCTTGATTTAATTTTGAGTTTCCTTCCGTATCTTTGGACATAAGAGAACAGACCTATACTGGTCCAGATGCCTGGAATTACTCCATGCTTACTGTTGAAACTAGCCTGAATAGATATTAGATTGGGCTATCTTCCCTTGCCCTTCGAGGACCACCTTAAACTTTAGAATAAACAAAATAATGTTTCTCTCTTTTGATGTTACTTAGTTGTTAGACGAACTTAATATTACCTTTGCTAAGTGTGATGTCATGTTGATGGCACCAATTTGTTTTGTAGGGTATGATGATGAGAGGTCGCTCCTGATGTCTCAGAAAAGTCTAGAGAAAAGATTTGGTCAGTCTCCAGTTTTCATTGCAGCTACTTTCATGGAACAGGGTGGGCTACCGCCATCTACCAATCCTGCAACGCTTTTGAAAGAAGCCATCCATGTTATTAGCTGTGGCTATGAGGACAAGACTGAATGGGGCAAAGAGGTATGTTATACGATCTCTACTCCAGCAGTAAAATTTCATGTCATATAGTAGGAATTGACTCGATGTACTTTCTACAAACAGATTGGATGGATATATGGTTCTGTTACAGAAGATATTTTGACCGGATTTAAGATGCATGCTCGTGGCTGGATTTCAATCTATTGTATGCCTCCTCGCCCAGCATTCAAGGGGTCTGCTCCCATCAATCTTTCTGATCGTTTAAACCAGGTTCTCAGGTGGGCCTTGGGGTCAATTGAGATATTGCTAAGCAGGCATTGTCCTATATGGTATGGATATAATGGGAGATTGAGGCTCTTGGAGAGATTGGCGTACATCAATACAATTGTGTATCCCCTCACCTCAATACCGCTGATTGCGTATTGTATGCTTCCTGCATTTTGTCTTCTCACGAATAAATTTATTATACCTGAGGTAAGTGATACACCTCTCTTCAATGTAGATTATTCAATCTTATGTGCTGCTTTGGTTTGTTGTATGTTATTTATGTTGGCTCTGCTTTGGTCTTCTTTACTTCTGTCATCTGATCCTTGCATCCCCACCTCTATGGTATGGAGTTATTGTTCTCTTAATATTCAGTTTTCAACTGGCTCCGCATTTCTGTGTTAATAAAGCTTGAGATGGATGAGAAACCATTAGGAAACGTTGGTCAAAGAAGCTGCCTAAACATCATTCCAACAGCTGTGGTGGTTGAATAAACATTCAGCTGCTTGGCAGCAAACATAGGCCTTTTGACATAGTTAAGTAAATAAGCCCCAAGTCAACCATATTCTAGTAGCCCTTACCATGTGGTCACCAAAATCCTCCTTTTCACAGGTGGACTCTTCTTTGTATTTTTTAGAGAATGATCATGATCCTTAATGACATTTATCTGCATTTGTTTTTACCTTCAAAGCAATGTAGCAGGTAGTCCTGGCTCTTCTGCATGATTTAACTGTTTAAAGTATACATTGACAAAAGAGTGCTCAATTACTATACTAGTTTCCATTTTTATTAGATACTCTTGTTATAGTGACTCTATGCTAGACTATCTAGAGCTACATGTTAGTAATTTCAGCGTAATTAAAGATTGTTTCCTCTTTTGTTTCATCCGATGACTGACCCTATGTTATAAAAAATTGCAGATAAGCAACTTTGCTAGCATGTGGTTCATTCTCCTCTTCGTCTCAATTTTCGCGACCGGTATTCTTGAGCTCCGTTGGAGTGGTGTCAGCATTGACGATTGGTGGAGGAACGAGCAGTTCTGGGTCATTGGTGGTACATCTGCTCACCTTTTTGCTGTGTTCCAAGGGCTTCTTAAAGTGCTTGCTGGCATTGATACCAACTTCACAGTCACTTCGAAAGCAGCTGATGAAGATGGAGACTTTGCCGAGCTTTATGTGTTCAAATGGACATCACTTCTCATCCCTCCAACCACAGTTCTTATTGTAAACATGGTTGGCATTGTAGCAGGTGTGTCTTATGCGATTAACAGTGGGTATCAGTCATGGGGTCCACTGTTCGGCAAGCTGTTCTTCGCCATATGGGTTATTGCTCACCTTTACCCATTCCTGAAGGGTCTGTTGGGCCGGCAGAATCGTACTCCTACGATTGTTATTGTGTGGTCTATCCTTCTTGCTTCCATATTCTCATTGCTCTGGGTACGGATTGACCCTTTCACCTCGGACTCCACTAAATCTGCTGCAAATGGTCAATGCGGCATCAACTGCTGATTGTATCATGCTCGCCTGGGGCGGTAGCCATCTTCACATGCTTATTGTTCTTTTATGTATATAACAAGATTCTCATTGCCACCCAAAGTCACTTGCATCATTGAGGCAATGCTTTCGTCCGGGAAGAAGCTGGCTGGAAAACAGAAAAACAGAGAATGTCATTTTTTGTCGTGTCCTTTTCGCAGTGTCCGTGTCGGATCAATATAGGCATCCCGAACCTTTGATTTGTCTGTTGTTATTTATTGTGCAGTAACTTGTTGTTTTATCACGAGGATGTAGCACTTTCGAACTTAATCCAGCACTTAAAGTTTGAATATAGAACAAGTTCATTGGTCAAGTTTTTATCGCTGTTCCCGCCATTCTCTTTCGAATTGTCAACAGGTATCTTGTCAACGCAAGTCTCTACGGAAAGCATTTCCTGCACGTCGGTTAGGCCTCTCTCTCACATTACTGATAATTGAAACGCACCGCAATGCTGATGTGCTCTTTGTACATCTTCAAATTCAGACTTGACGGGGTCGAATCATCGCTGCTTTTCAATTTCTTACTAAATAGCAGCCCCTCGTGCTGCAGGAAGAGCTTGTCTTGCAGCGTGAGCAGCCAAAGTTTGCATCAGAAACAAAATCAATATACGATGAGATCGTTTAATACCGAGCATTGTTCTGTCGAAGAAAGCTTAAGGTACACATACCTGAAACTGAAACATCAGATTCCGAACATGGTACTATTATTCATTTAAACCGACAATCTAAAAAGCTTCCTTATGCGAGGTACTCCGAGATATTTATGCACGCTCAAAGCAGCACCTGCGAAAAACATTGCATCTCAATCGGCATGTTCTTGAACAAACCGGCCATCTTTCTTCGTTCAACTCTCGCCAATTCATCTTCTCACGAAAGGCGGTACTCGCATACTCAAACATGCCAGTGCCTTCTTCAGAAACACACAAAAAACTCCGAAAGAAAAGTAAAAACCCCTTCGATATCTTTGCGAGTGTATGTAGTACCGACCTCGGTAACAATAATTTCCTTGAAGAATTCTTCCTAAGAAATCCTATGAGAAAATGAAAAAGAATATAAAGAAAAACGATTCAGCCGCAGTATATGAAGTAGTCATCTTCCTCCAACCTTTCTGTAGATGACCCAAAGCAAAAGACCTCGCTTTTTTTCTCGTCATATATGTGATCAAGCCTCTTCATTGTCCTCAACCAGTATCCTCTTGCATGCTTCGTAACACATGAAAGATATCCCGGCAGCGGGCACCAACTTCATGCAACTAGGGCCTAAACCTCTATATAGACCTCCAACCCCTTCCTGCTCAAGTATACTCGCAAGAGCGTGTATCACATTTTTGTACACCTGCCTTCCGCTGAGTGCTCCCACTTGCATATGCTTCCGAGCTACCTCCAATGGGAAAGTCGCACTACTTGAAATAGCGCCAGCTAATGATCCGATGAGAAGGGTCTCAATGTTCCCAATCTGCTCTTGCTTAAAGAACTTCCGATACGCTTTTCTCAATGTGTCGTAAGCAAAATAGTTGGTGGCAGCATATGGAATGACTCCGATAAGACTAGGAGCAAGGCCTCTATATAATTCTGCGGGTCCCTCATCCCTCATTATCTTCAAGAACGCATCAAGCATACCATCGTAAACTCCCCTCTGCCACAGGGAAGGCAACCGTATCGTGTTAGCAATGACAAGATTCAATCATATCGTGTTACCAATGACGTGGCACTATACCTGGATAGTGAGTCGAGTTTTGACCAACTCAAGAGGATATGTGCATATTGTTGAGCTCACACCAGCACAGGCACCTGCAATTAAGGAGGCAGGAAGTGGAAGCTTTGGTTGTTCCCCAGGTTTATGCGACAACTGTTTGTTGACCGTATCATAAGCAAATAGCTGCAATACACGGGACCAGATGTTCAATTGAAAATTAAGGGATTGTAGAAGCTGGAGAGATTAAACCAGGGAGCAAGGATACAAGGAACCAAGAGAAATCTCGGGCATTAGTTAAATCCGCAAGGATACATAGCACATCATGAATAGATCCGCAATGACAGTGAAGCTCCAAAGAGATGAAAGGAAGAAAATTCATATGATAAGATTGTTTACAGGTGACTAAATGAAAGAGAGCATCATTGCAGAAAGGAGACACATTTTCCAGGCAGAATATAGAGAGAAGCTGTCATACTGGGGAAACAATGTACAAAGCTTGTAGAGAAGACTAAAAACCAGAATGTCATGAATACAATCTTAATTATACATTGATATGCTGATTACCTATATATGCATATGCGGAGAACCTCTTAAAAACATAATAAAATGCAGGAATAAAGTCAGCTCACAAGTCACATGAGCTGTCGCTAGAGTAAGAAACACAAGCAGCTCAGAAGTGCAACGGAAGAAAGACTAGAAAGCGAGGTCTAAGAAGTAACAAAAGATTTTTGCCACTCACTTGCCAGAGAAATCACATTCAAGATAAGCATCACCTTTTCCCTCAACAACCCAGAAAAGCCAAGAGAAACTGAATGAAGTCATGCAATGCATAAAACTTACGAGGAATAAATGAAGATCTCATGACCATTGATTAATTTCCAAAAAGCCCAACAAAGCAAAACTTACACCCACAACAAGCAGCGCACTACTTATGTAAGTTATACAAATATTCACAGCAGTGGACAACAGATTGAAAACAACAGTCTAGCAGTCATGCACAAACCTTAATGACAGTTGACAGGAACATCAGGTAGGGAAAACCATAATAAATACTGACAATTCAGATTACAAGGATGCTGGATAGATTTTCCATATTGTAACATAGGAAACAACGCATGGTGATCTCCTGAATGATGAAGTCATTAGAAATATTCATATCTACCAAAATGATAACGAGGTCAACAACTAAATGCTCCGAAGCACCAGTCAAGCAAAGAACATCTCAATGGCCACAAAGTGGCTAAAACACTAAAATTAAGCAAAGAAAAACAAAAAGAAAATCCCGTTTACCTCAATGGCCTTGCTAGGAGCAACCCGAATCACATTCACCAAATTACCTCTAAACAAGCCCTTCCAACCATCATGCTTCATAATATCACGAAAGACCTCAGTAGTGGAATGCCCACTACTCCCAACCATCAAATGCGTTCTAATTGTCTCCAGAGGGGCCACAGCAGTTCGCGAAACTGCCCCAGCAATCGCACCACTAATCAACCTCCTCAAGGAAGGATTTTTAACCTTTATTTTCAGTCTAAGCCCAATATTTTTCTTCTTCACTGTCCCTTCCCCCTCAGGAACACCCAGTATCCCAACTCCCTTAGGCATCGACACATACTTCACCAATAATTCAACATAGGGCATCTTTATGCCGCCGCCACCACCGCCGCCACCCGTTTCCGCAGGGTTGGGAGGATTCGGCGTAACGCCCAAATTCCTCCCCATTTGACCAACACTGGCAAACAATCCACCTCCAGGATAGAATTCATCATCCTGGCGACACCATTGTGACCCCAAACCGCTAATAGACAAAACCCCATCCTTATAATCGTCAAACAAATGAGCTGCTTTCTTGCCCATCTACTAAAACGTCGCCAATAAACTAAGAATCCCACTGCTTTTCACGAATCAGAAGAGGCAAAAATCCCAACTTTGGCAACACAAACCTGGGATTCTTCCTCTACCCACCGAGCAAAACCGCAGAAAAACGCTTCCTAGTGGGATTCGATGAACACCCAGAACAATGTTTCATGGTTGCATGTCCATTGGAAGTAAATAAGAAGGGAAAGATGGGATTTTTAATGAACAGGTAAAGGCAGAAATTGGAGCACTCGATTCGAAAGTGGTGGATGGAGTAAAGCAAGGAGCACAATAGGGAATAAGGGGAAATGCTAGTTGGAAGATCCGGTTCTTGGGTATCTGGTGTGAAGAATTCGAGAGAAGAGACGGTGATAGCTATATTAAAATAAACAACAAGGGACAGAGGTTTTTCAGTTGAAAACTTGCAAGAACGAGGAGGGGTTAGGTGAATCCTTTCCTTTCGGCGCAGTGTTGGGTCGCTGTTCAAGCCTGTGCTTTTTATATTGGGTGTGTTTTTGGCTACGTCGTCTGTTCAAAGGATGGTGGAGCAGAGCTACGCTTTCTCTTTCTCCCTCTGTGACTTCATGCTGCACAGACGGAGGAGGCTGTGATTGCACGCTGGGATATTTTTCCATTTGAATATTATTCGTAAAAGCACACATTTTAGAGATTTCATAATCTCTCGGGGGGGTTTTTATTTCCATTCTCCATAACTGGTGAGGGAAAGTGCTTACATTTCGGGGAAAAAAAAATTAAGGCGAGGGTGATATCTCATCAACAAAAGTTACCATTTGAGTGCTTATCATAGGATAAGTAATCCGGACATCTCTAATTTCGATTCACGACGTGTTTTGTATTTTTGAAAATTATTCTAGTACTCTCCATTGGATCTAATTACCGGCATAAAAATTTCCGATTTATCTTTGATATTCTCTTTAATCAGAGTGAATTGAATTCGCCGATATTGAATTTGTCAATTTACATTTACCATCGTCATATCACGAGGTATCATGTCAAACATTGTCAAGTTTTTGCCGAAATGTGATAGACTTAACTTATTTTGGACAGTAAATAGAACCGATTGCCTCAAGAACCGACCATTGTTTGAAAGCTTGCTGGCTTGTGTTTATGCTCTAGGTTTCAAGACGTCCTTTAGGGACTGCTGCTGCAGTAGTTTGCCCAAGTGTTCATTTTCGAGAAAGGTAGGTTAGGAACGGCCGAAAAACTTAAAAGCAAGAGAGAATTCGTACAGTAGTTTGCCCAAGCGTTCATTTTTGTGAAAGGTAGGTTAGGAACGGCCGAAAAAACTTAAAAGCAAGATAGAATTCGTGCAGTAGTTGGAGTCCATGTTCATTTCTTCCAAGGCCCAACAACAGAAATGGCCCAAATAAGGTGGTGGTTACTGATTGGTTTCCTACCAATTGACCATATACTTGGACAGTTGGACTTGGAAAAGTAGATGACAGTGCGGTCA
Organism: Syzygium grande; assembly: GCA_024733475.1. Classification (NCBI taxonomy): domain Eukaryota; kingdom Viridiplantae; phylum Streptophyta; class Magnoliopsida; order Myrtales; family Myrtaceae; genus Syzygium; species Syzygium grande. The sequence goes on from JAMXDD010000008.1 coordinate 9,907,893, forward strand.
TGGTGTAGATAACCATATAGTCCTCACCGGAAAAGTAGGGAGATTGATGGTTTAACTTCAGATGCCCCCAATTTATAGATCTGTCAGTTGGCAGGTGCAAGTGATATAGATCCAAAGTTACCAACCTTGTGGATCAACACTTTGTCATTGATCAACAGTTTCTCATGCCTAAAAACTACACATCATAAGGTATAGTTATGAAGGGGTAAAGAGCAACTTAAGGTTCTCATCTCAATCAGATGATCTCTGCACCCAATATTTTCCCGGCGTGGCCACACATTGGATCCATTAGCAGGCCCTAATGAGTTAAGGTCCATGAACAACGCTAATGGATCAGCTAGCTATTCTAGGTTAATTTTGTGTAACTCGCAGCACATAATATTTAGATGATTGGTCATTTCAATTCACTACTTGTCCCTCTGCATACTCTCCACCATACGATAGTTACGGACGGCTCCGTCATACGACAGTTAGCGATGGAGCTTCAATCGGGGCGGTTAATTAATGGCAATAGTACTTTAAACACGTACTCGAATCCAATCTTGATACATGGAAATATTGTTAAGGGAAGCAATATATACCAGTGAAATCCAAAGCTTTTTTCCTAAAAACTAAGCTCTCTCTTTTGTAATGTGGGTTTTCCAAATGGATCCAAAAGCCTACAAAACTAACGGGATCAAACACATGTTACTTGTATAATTTCAAAAACACAACAGACAAACAAGAACACAAGTGGGGGTCGCCCACTGAATGAGAGGACCCCTTGAGCATAATACCAATGGACGGTCAACAGAATTTCAGATTAAGATATGTCACTAACGTGTATCTTTTGTAGATTGCATCGAAGTGGGGAGGGAAAATGATGTCCAGATAAGCAGAGATTAACACACGCCTCTAATCTAAGAATAACAGAGTGTTCAAGGATGTCCTAAGATGTCGAGGTGACCCACGTTTCTAAATCTCGAGTTTGCACCAATGGGGCATTGGACTCGTGCTCAGAAAAGTTGAATGCATTGTCTGTGGACCATTACATACTCATGAAAGTGGGGGTGATGGATGCATAGAATGTTGCGTGAGAATCATCGAATGATGAAGGGCTTTATATAATCCATCAATCCCCTTGAAAGCACTTGTACTCCCACAGATTTGTTTTGAATTTTTTTGGTGGAAAAATTATCCAAAAATAAAAATTTCGAATTTAATGTATGGAAACAAATTCAGTTTTAAACCATTCATTTTGATCAATTTACTCCTAATCTTTTGATAATTTGCCAATGTAATCCTTTCGACAATTTTTTTCAGAAAAAAATTCTAAAAATTTATCTATGTTAATGCCGATCATATATGCTATGTTTACATTAGTGATTTTCAGTCAAAATTAGTTGGACGGATTATATTTGCAAATCGTCAAAAGATTCAAAATTAAATTAACATAATTGAAAAGTTTAGGACTGAATAGTTATCCTTACAATAGGTTTATAACTTTTTTTAATAATTTTCACATATTTCATGGGCTGTAACCCACCTTTCGTAGTAGTCATAAGTTCTCTTCTGACCACTTTCTAGTGCTGCATCATGGGTGATGCAATGTAGTAACGCTCCACGTGAGCATCTCAAAAAGTTAAAAGACTCGAAGTCTGAAAGATAACATCTTCATCGCAAAAGGGGAAGAGAGAAGAAACGATAAAATTCCGGCGAGCCTATGAAAGTTGGAGAATCTGTGGAGTGCGGACCCGTCAGAAAAGATAAGTGCATATGCATGCGGTATTCAAGTTCCCGACGGCAAAATACAACACGTTCTCATCGTGCGTTTTGGTCATTTTTAGAGAGAGAGAGAGAGAGAGAGAGAGAGAGAGAGAGAGAGAGAGGGGGGGTGGCTATAAAAATAGTTGACAAGTTTGTCTACCCAAATTTGCAAGATCGAGTTTCAAATTTTGCTACGAAGAAAGATGGGTCAGATAGTAATGGCAATAGTAGTATGCATGAGCTTAATGAGCATAGACATGGGCTTGTTCGTTCTTGGAGATGTAGGCACTGCTTCTTCCTACGACCCGCCATACACCCGTGAGTACAAAACCCGCGTTACATCTTCTTTTTCTTCTCCCTTTTTCAGTCTTCAAACTGATTGAGCCAGCAGGATTTAGTTTAGGGTTACTCGTAGGATGATTTTTGTTTGGCACACTCGCTAAAGAGGATGGGAAATACCGTTGCACGTGACGCTGTGCATTGTTTACAAGAATGCAATATAAGTTCATCCAAGAGATTCGAATTTCCAACAAGGCGAGAATGACACGTGACATTTCATAAAATATCCCCACCCAAACAACAGAATGACTTTCTTATGTTGTCATGTGTCAAAGCTCCACACATGAAATAATTCTTCTGAAGGATAATATGACGGTCATAATCTTGTTATTTTTTTCCGTCATTTTTTAATTTTTTGGGTGGCAGCAACCAGATGTAATGGGTATAGGGCAGACCAGTTTCCGCCGGGGAACCTGTTCGTGGCGGTGAGCGAAGGGTTGTGGGACAACGGAGCTGCCTGCGGGCGACGGTACCGGCTGCGGTGCCTGAGCGGCAGCAACAGGCCGTGCAAGGATGGCACGGTCGACGTCACCGTTGTGGACTACTGCCCCAAGTCTCCATGCCCCTCCACCATTCTCTTATCCAAGAATGCCTTCTCCACCATCTCCAAATCTGTCTCCGCCAAAATCAACGCCGAATATATCCAGTAAAATTTCTAATTGTTCTACATCTCTCTTTCTCTCTCTCCATTTTGGTACCAAAGCAAGTTTGACGTTGGATGAATCATTCACCTTTGTTTTTGAATGCAGGATATGATCAGGGTTTCTTTGCATCCAAGGAATGAAGAATGGAAGAGGGAAGCTCTAGTTAGAATTTTTTCCTACATTATTGGAATTCAAATGTCACCCTCGACATATTCATATGTAGGTGTTTTTTTTTGGGTAAGGTTCATATGTAGATGTTTGCATCTTCAAAGTGAAAGAAAGACCGTTTGAATAAGATCCCGAGCGAAACTCTATCTCATGCGATAGGAAACTATCGTTCATGGACTCACCATCGAAGTAGTTGTTCATGAACTTACTGAGCGATCATGACCATAAAAAGAAGGAAGAATAAACGTGAACCATATTTTGTTGCTATGTAATTTGGAAAGACACATGTCGATATAAATCAAAGCTAAACAGCCTTTAGAGGTACTCCTATTTGAACCATTAATATATGGGTCTTATTAGACATCTTCACAATTCTACTTTCAAAGAAATTCAACCTCGACCAGTCCTCCCAAATTTAAGTGATGTTTTCGACTAAACAAACGGGGCATTAGTCCTGCAGGAAATCCAAGCGGGCGATGATACGAACATTTCTTCACTGTCATTGAAAAAAGTATTGAAGCACTTTCAAAACGAGGGCGAGGGGGTAGATTAATTAAAAGTCAGAGGTTCAATCACTATAAAGAGAAAACAAACACTTCCACCATTTGAAGAGATATGATGTGTACACGGGGAGTGCACAGCAGAAGGCTGATATCACCGGACAGATTATTAAGAAGAAATCAATTTTGAGCCCACCAACATATCTTGTTGGACTAGCGTTCAATTAAAAACTTTAAGTTGTCGAATTATGAGCTAATTATGATATCTTAACAGCTCTTTTCTGATGTGAGATATTTTAATACAACTTATCTGTATATATCAATAATATATGCACAATACTGTTAATGCAATAAAAATGAGTTTTAAACCGATTCGCGATAAACCCTCCAGTTGTGATCTCAGTTAAGGGTGGATAATGACAATTTCCAACTCCGCACAATGTTGGTCACGATGTTCTTTTACAAATAATGCTAGTTATGTCGAGGATTGAATGCGCTTCTGTAATCAATAAATGATTTGACATATTTCAGTCTATACCGTGGACTTCCTATTATTGGAGGAACACAAAATTGATTATTGGTGTGATTGAGTACGTCGGTTGCTGGAAATTACAAGCGTTAAAGAAGAGTCATAAAAACTTCAACGTGGCTTCGTTTTTCTTCAACAGATTAAGCAATTTTACTGTCTCTCTTAATGATTGTGGATTGTTATGTTTTCTTTATTAAATGTAATTATTGGAGTTTGTGAACTTCAATTCCTATATAAAGGGATGAAGTTGTGAGTTGTAAATCAAGTTAAACACGAAGCCACAAAGACAAAGCATTCTAAAGAAAAAGTTCTCCCTCCAATAATTATTTGTGCTCTTATTCCAAGTTTCCAAAGTTTATTATTATTCTTTTGATTCCAACATTTGGTATCAGAGCAAGAACAACAAGCACATGCCATTGATGCCGAGGAAAATGTGGTGCTAGCATGCAAGAAGGATGACTCTAACATCGTGGACACCAACATCTGGTACCTTGATACTGGGTGTAGTAATCATATGTTTGGCTGAAAAGAGTTATTCTCGCAATTGGACGAGACGGTTTATGGTGAAGTTAATTTTGGGAATAACTCCAAAGTTCTCATAATGGGCAAAGGTAACATTAATATCAAGTCAAAAGATGATACTAATGTTACTGTTGCAGATGTTTTCCTTGTACCGGGACTTTTTTGGAATTTGTTAAGTGTTGGACAACTTTCCGAAAGAGGCCATAAAATCCATATTGAAAATGGAGTTTGCACCATCAAAGGTGTGAATGATAAGTTGATCTCGATGGTGCAAATGATGAAGAACCGAATGTTCCCTTTGACTCTTCAGACAAAGAATCTTTTGAGTTTTCAAGCGATGATGAAAAATACAAACTAGTTGTGACATCTTCGATTCGGTCATCTAAATTTTCGTGGACTAAAATTACTAGTCCAGAAAAAGATGGTGATCGGCATATCTCTGATTGACAGTCCAGATCGACCATACGAAGGATGTCTTGTTGGAAAACAACATCGAGAATCCTTTCCAGTTGGAAAAGCTAGAAGAGCAAAACAACCATTTGAGTTGGTACATACAGACATCTGTGGCCCTGTTGAGGTGGAATCAGTCGGATAAAAAAGGTACACGTTAATTTTTGTGGATGATTTTACCAGAAAAACATGGGTATATTTTCTGAGAGAAAAATTCTAAAACTTTTGGCAAATTTAAAAAATTTAAAGTCTATGTTGACAAGTATAGTGACTTTATTTTAAAGACGTTGAGATCAGATAGAGGGGGAGAATTCACTTCGAATGAATTTGACAAATATTGTAAATTTCATGTAGTGAAACGTTAGTTGACTGTCAGTTATACTTCTCAACAAAATGGTATAGTAGAAAGAAAGAATAGGACAATTTTTGAAATGGCAAAAAGTATGCTAAAAGCTAAAAATTTACCCAATAAATTTTGGGCAGAAGCCGTTGTGTGTGCTGTATTTGTGCTAAATAGGTGTCCAACAAGGAGTGTTCTTGGAAGAACCCTAGAAGAGGCTTGGAGTGGCAACAAGCTAGATGTTTCGTTCCTACGAGTATTTGGGTGCGTGGCATATCCCCATATACCATATGAATGGAGGAAAAAGTTGGATGAGAAAAGCCAGAAGTGCATCTTCATCGGCTACAGTGACATGACTAAGGGTTATAAGCTGTATAATCCAGTCACTGAGAAGGTAGTTGTCAGCAGGAATGTCCAATTTTTTGAAAATGAAGCCTGGGACTGGAACTAGAAGATTGACTAGAAAAGCATCACCATCGAAGATGAACCATTGGTGGGAGAGATAGAAAAATCTTCAACTGAAGATCCATCATCTTTGCCTGGTAGTTCATTTTCTTCACCAAGAGCAATTTCAGAACCGCCAATACATCGTTCACAGCGATTGCGGGAGACGCCATCAAGATTCAAGGATTATGTTATCACAAGAGTTGATGATAGTGATAGTGATAGAATCACTGATGAAACTATGATAAATTTTTGTTTATTTGTTGAATGTGACCCTGTGTCTTATGATGATGCAGCAGCAGATGAGAAGTGGATCCTAGCAATGGATGAAGAAATCCACTCCATTGAAAAGAATGACACATGGGAGTTAACTTCTTTACCACTTGGTAAGAAGCCCATTGGTGTCAAGTGGCTATATAAGAAGAAGTACAAGCCTGACGGTCAAGTGGACTGACATAAAGTCAGGTTGGTTGTAAAAGGCTACAAACAAAAGCCAAGTATTGATTATTTTGAAGTATTTGCACAAGTGGCTCGAATGGATACAATTCGGATGATCTTAGCACTCGCAGCTCAGAATTGTTAGAAGATTCATCAAATGGATGTGAAATCAGTATTTCTTAATGGTGAAGAGGAAGTCTATATGGAGCAACCGTAGGGTTATGAGAAGAAAAGGCATGAAAATCAAGTTTACGAACTAAAAAAGGCATTATATGGGCTAAAACAGGCACCTCGAGTGTGGTACTTGAGGATTGACACTTACCTATTAGAGCATGATTTTCAAAAGTGTTCGTATGAGCATACACTGTATATCAAGTCAAATACTAACGGTGACATAATAATTGTGTGCTTTTATGTTGATGACTTGATATTTACACGGAGCTGTCCAAAGATGTTTGCTGAATTTAGGGAGGCTATGACTAGCCATTTTGAGATGACAGATTTAGGATTGATGTCCTATTTTTTAGGCCTTTGAGTGAAGCAAACAAATGATGGCATATTTATTTCACAGCAGAAATATGCTAATGATATTTTGAAACGATTGAAGATGGAATTACTCAAACCAATATGAACTCCCGTAGCAGAATGATTGGGAGCTAAAGAAAGAAGGAGCCGGTGAACTAGTAAATCCCATTTATTTTAAAAGCATCGTTGGCAGTTTAAGATATTTGGCTTTTACTAGGCCAGATATTACTTATGGCGTGGGAATTATTAGTCGGTTTATGGAGAAACCATGCTAATCACATTTGCAGGCAGCAAAAAGAATTTTACAGTATGTCAGTGGAACTCGTAATCATGAAATTTTATATTCTTATACCGATAATTTCAATTTGGTGGGGTACACAGATAGTGATTGGGCAGGTGATATTGAGACTCGAAGAGTACTTCTAGAAATGCTTTCTTTCTTGGATCAGGAGTAATTTCTTGGTCCTCGAAAAAACAACAAGTCGTTGCACTTTCGACAGCTGAAGCAAAATACATAGCGTTATCTTTAGTGGCATGTCAAGCAATATGGCTTTGCAGGATGTTGTGTGAATTAATGCATGAACAAACAAGTCCTACCAAAATATTGTGTGATAATAAATCGGCTATGGCTTTAGCCAAGAATCCAATTTTTCATGGCAGGAGCAAACACATCAATATCAAGTATCACTATATTCGTGATAGAGTCAAAGATGGCGAGATCGAACTTCATTTCTATAGGTTAGAAGATCAAATTGCAGATATTTTGACGAAACCATTGAAGACGGAGACGTTCGAAAAATTAAAGATGATGCTCGGTGTTGTTGAATTCCGAAATCAATTTTAAGGGAGGCTATTGGAGGAACATAAAATTGATTATTGGTGTGATTAAACACGTCGGTTGTTGGAAGCTATAAGCATTAAAGAAAAGTCATAAAGACTTCAACATGGCTTCGTTTTTCTTCAATAGATTAAGCTGTTTTATTGTCTTTTTTAATGATTGTGGATTGTTATGTTTTCTTTATTAAATGTAATCATTAGAGTTTGTGAACTTCAATTCCTATGTAAAGGGATGAAGTCGTGAGTTGTAAATCAAGTCAAACACGAAACCACAAAGACAAAGCATTCTAAATAAAAAATTCTCCCTTCAATAATTATTTGTGTTCTTATTCCAAGTTTCCAAAGTTTATTATTATTCTTTTGGTTTCAACACCTATAAGAGCCGTCAAATCTGTTTCTATTATCAGCAGTGAAAGTTGCATGCGCATTTCAAGACCTATTCTTGTTCACCCACCAGATCACTCACCAACCCAATTTAATGAATTCAAAAGCATCTTTTGCTTCATAACTTTACATCCACAAGATCAATCAACAAAAGGAGTTCCACTCAATCGCCGAGCCGCCGCTGCCGCCACCGCCGCCAAGGCAATTCGATTTGATCTCTTCATCATTTTCTCATCACTTATGCCGTCAACTTTATTAGACTTCATGCTACCTTTGTGTAAACTTACATATCGGACTAGCTATCCCGTGAGTACTACCAATTGGAACATGACAGCACCTCAGCCCATTCGAGCGGTTCATAAGAGAAATAGTGTATTTAAGGGGTACTTAGCTGATTAAATCTGTAGTGGCCGCATAGTTATCTCCGAGTGGTAGAATTAGTTTATGGCCAAGAGAAAAAGAAAAAGGTGTTAGCATTAGTTTAAAGGGAGCGCCTTATGCTTTGTGAACGCAAAAGTTTGATCATTTATACAAGTTGCAGTTTTCGTCAATTTTATACATGACGGAGTTGAATGAGACTACCCACTTTTCCTCGTGAACCTTTTGCACTTTTAATACTGTAAACTTTTGTCATGTGTAGAGCTAACCTTCAATGTATTGTATTAGAACAATGGAGATGACATCAGTCCCAATTGAACTAAACAGGCACGATAGCAGAAAATGAAAACGTATAAGATTTGAACTTCAACAGCACAAATGACAAAAACCAAAAAAAAGTCATTTTTGTGCAAGCAGAGACTAGAGAGAGAGAGAGAGAGAGAGAGAGAGAGAGAGAGAGAGAGAGAGAGAGAGAGAGAGAAATTAAATCTATGCATGGACAGGACTCAATTGTGCCTACAAATAAGATCAAAAGAGGAGAATTGCTTGAGAACCACAAGCCTTCTCTCCGACCCACCTCCGTCTAGGCTCTATGCTGGTGCTATACTAGCAAGAACAATATGAAGTCACTGTTACCGAGTCTATGTCTAATAATCTTGTGCTTAGTTATTTTGAGAGTTCTAGGGGATGTTGGGACTGCCATGCCTTATGATCCTCCACATTTGCGTATGACAAAGTCAATTCTATTTTCCCATTCCAACATCTTTCTTAGTTTATCTTCATTCAGCACCAAATGCAAAGGCCGTCTTCAGTCAATGCTTAGGATGGAGGGAAGAGAAGAAAACGGGAAGAAACCTTTGATGGGATTTATGAGCCACAAACCTTATTAATGCTGCTCAAAATCAACTAGAACAATTTGCAACATAAGAAATTTCTTATGGCTACTATATAGGAGTTTTAGTTTCCTAGCTCCTGCATATAAAGCTGAAAATGGTGCATAAGAAAAATTACTTTGGCTTTGCTGATTTTTTCTGGTCTTAATATGTAACCACGAGGTGCAAGGGATTCAACCCGTATCAGTTCCCTGAAGGAGGGTATTTCATCGCAGCAAGCAATGGCTTATGGGACAATGGAGCAGCCTGTGGACGGGTACCGAGTGAGATGCATCAGTGGACCAAAAAAGGCCCTGCAGAGGAGGAACCATCTTCGTTGAAGTGGTCGATTTCCGTCGAAGCAATCTGTACCCTGCAACAATGATCCTATCTAACAAGGCTTTCAATGCTATCTCAAGATACCCGATGCCAAGATCAAAGTTTAATATACACAGTAACAAAATCTTCTATTTCTCTCAATCTTGAGGCAGAATAAGTGTCATGATCATGCTTATCAGGGCTTTCTCTTGCATGCACGGTTTGATGAGGATGCGAGCCAAAATTGGAAGGTTTATTTCAACATGCAAGCTGTATAAGCATAAACAGCCTGATGACAACACCAGTAACTTCGTGTCTTTTGTTGTGAAGGTAGCTTCATATGATAAATACCCAAGGAATCTGCTTTACACATGTAGCCTGTACATTACAAGATGTTACTCTAACTTGCTCCACGACAACATGAAACCACCAGTGTGTAATCGTCTTGACTAAGATATTAGATTTCCATTACAAGAAACATCCAGGGAGACAGCGAATAGGCATGAATCAGCTCTAGCAGAATCAGCATATAATCTGTGGAACTTCTAGAAAATGCTCCATCATCAATTACTCTGTCAAAACGCATGATGAATCCATCAAGTCACTCTGTCAAAACGCATGATGAATCCAAGGCACGTTCTTTTTTATTGCTTTGCAAAGGCCAAGGTCAAGACATCTGACAAATGAAGTGATTTCTCTCAGTATAGGTCCATCATAAAGATAATGGAAAAGAAAATGATAAAGAGGGCCCACCTGAATAATGGGGAGACCTGTTCGAAGAATAAATTTTGTATAATTGATTGAGGACTTCATCTGGCACTCGCTAACGGAATAATACACCACATTATTTTTGTTCGACATCAAATAGACAGAAAATAGAACAATTGGAAACTGCGATAATACTTTCATCACTTTTCACAAGATCGTGATTCACTCTACTTTTAATTTTCCAATTCTTGGCGATGTCTCTCAAAAGAAGGATGATAACTCTGAACTCCGTCCAGATACAAAGGTGTCTGCATTTCAATTAAGCGTGATACCTGCATGAAGCCCATAAAGTTCAGAAATGGAGGATCATAACTGAGGAAGGACAGCTAAATGTTAAGTCCAAGTCGAAGAAAATGATCTAGCATAGAACCAACCGCACAAGATTAGATTCGATAAATACCATCCATCCAGTGGCATATGTATCAATATTAAGAAAAAGAAGTAACAAAAAACTAAAACAAGCAAGAAAGTAGAGCTCAGTTTACTAGCAAATTCTGTGTAGTGGAGAGATTAAAACAGTTAGTTCGCAATTTTTTTTCTGACTCACTAGTATTTTAATGATATCTCATGCAATGGCGCCAACTTCAAATGGGGAAATGACATTACATTCAATGAAAGTGTACTCTGCCCAATAAATGCAGCTCCGCACCCTTGAACAAGAGACAGAGAGAGAGAGAGAGAGAGAGAGAGAGAGATCAAAGAGGATCACTTACTGCTCGGCGAAATGCAAACATTTCTTCTTGACCAGATAGCATGGATATGATCCCAGTTGGTGCACCTCCCGAACTCATATTGCCTTCTGCTAAGACATCTCGACGAAGTTTACTTCCTTCTATCTCAGTCTCAAATTGAAAGCTGGGCAAGGCAAATATACACAAACAGCGATAAGTTCATAGTTTTGAATCAAGCCACCAAGCATCAAACTTAATTCAAGTAAATAGTTTATGGTTGCAAAATTCCTGTTACGTCAGCACAACAATTTCATCAACTTAAGACATGCAGAACATTTGTAGAAAAAAATCTAGAACATTGAAAATAGGAATTATTGGGTTTGCAGTAGCTAGTGATTCCTGGTTTTGAAATCCATAGTTGCTACAGAAAGGTTCTGGGACAGAGATACCATTCTTAACCAGGGTTTCCGTCTATGATATTACCATTCCCTCTTTCCATGCACCCAGAGTTTTCTCATTTGAATAAGTTAGGATCACTCAAAAATGTCATATTGCATCATGAACATGAAGATTATAGGATATAAATCCTTTAAATCGTTAAAGTGATGGAAGCACACATGTTACCATGCCAACATTTGTTTCTTATAGAGGTTCTCGATAATATAGGATATATTTCTGTGGACAGGAATATAGGCCTAGGATGCTGCTTCTACTCAAATAAAATGATAAGAAAACTGCAGGAACACAGGTCTATTTAAATGTTCAATTGCTACATAAAAAGATGAGTTGCTTAATTCTAAGGCAGGACCAAACCATTTCAGTCAAAGAAGTTTTAATATGGGAAAATCGGAACACTTGAAGCCTGAAGACTATATCTGTGCTCCTGTCTCTGGACTGCAACGGATGGAATAATTATCTTACTAAAAAAGGACTCACCTCTCCAAATCAAACAGAGTACCATCTTCAGTTCCTTGAAATAAATCATCAATAGAAGAAGCTGCAGAGCAAACTAGGCGGCAGTGATGGTTATATAGCTCATCGATGAGGGTGATAAACCTCCTTGCCTGAAATTTTTAAGTAATTAATTCTATGAGAAATGCCACAAAAAAGCAGGTAAGATTAACAAAAATCCCTTACTGTCTTGTTGAGAGGCAGGTAGGAATTAAAGACTCAGTATATAAACAGAAATCGAAGGCACACATGCGTCTACACACAGATAAAAATTTTCAACATGTATGAGTTTGTTACATTTTCATCTGCTTGTCCGATCAGACAACATTCTATTTCCATTTTATCAGAACTCGATACCATTGTTTGCCATACATAAGAGATTCCATGAAGCAGTATTTCTAGAATGAATAGAGTCAGTACTTAAAAAATGGTGATGTACCTTATCACGGATGCTCATGCTCATTTTGGGAATGTCAGATATGAAGACAGTATGATAGTTCCTAGCAACTGCAATATAATCTGCAGCTCCCACCTGTGCATGACAGGACAAAACCTTCAACAAAAGGAACAAGCTTTACATGATAACAGGAGGTTAGAGGTCGTTCTTAAACTTAACTTGAAAGTTCAGAGACATTGTCCATAAAATGATGGTAAGCGGACATTATTAGACTTCCAGGAAAGTATCAAATTGACAAGATTAATTAACTTCCTTGCCTCTGGAACAAGGCAATGAAGATCATGCAGAACCATTTCTTTTTCTATAAATCATCAAGAAATTCTACTCTTAGTACTTTAACATCAGCAACTACTATTTTAATAAAGGAAGAAAGGCACAAGAGGTCTCCCTGAACTTTTCCAAATTATTTAATCAGGTCCTTGAACCTTTTTTTTTGTGTGAATTGGGTCCTTAAACTATATGCTTTTCTTTTACGACTTGTTCCTTCCATCAAAATTATGGAAAAAAATGCCGTCGTCGTTGTTGAGTTGCCGTCAAATGCTGACAAGGCAGCCTTAATGGCATTTAAAAAATAAAGAAGGATACGACATTTATGGAATAGTAAAAAAACAAAATTAATATTATAAATTTGATTTTAAAAAAAGTAAATCTGATCCTAGGTTGGGTAACCTCGGCAATCAGCAGTTTGGGTCGAGCCACCCTAGGATATTGCATGGCATGTGCGACCCCAGGCCAGATCTGGTCCAGCCTGCGTGACCCTGGCCAGGTGTCACCTGGGTTGGCCCGACCCCAATGGCAGTCGGCAAGGGCAGCCAAGCCTTGCCAGCACATGGGGGGTGCCACCACTGCCCCTTGCCGCCTCCCCTTTCTTCTCTCTCTTTCTCTCTTAAGGTTTGGTTTTTTGTTATTGAAAATTTTCGGATATGCTATCCAGTCCACACATGAAAATTATATGTAAGCACTAATTTGTCTTGTCAGCATTAATGTGGCGCCGATGTGTCTGTCCATGTCAGCATTTCCGCAACTGGAACAAAAAAGCATATACTTCAAGGAACCAATTGCAAAAACAAAAAAAAGTTCAGGGACCTCATTAAACAATTTCAAAAAGTTGAGGGACATGTTATCTTTAACCCTTTTCTAAAAGAAAGCAAAATTAGACAACATACCCAATTAGCTTTCCAAGAGACTGTACTCAGCATTGTTGTTTCTTCCTAATTAGGTGGTTAGCTCCTTTATTCCATTTCTCTTTCTTAATTGTGTTGTAGATTTTGAAAATTCATTCTTACAAAAAGGTTCACATCATGCTGCTAAATAACAGAGCTCTGCCCTTGTTAACCCGTCATGAAGAGAGATTTGACTGTGCATCATGCATGTAAAACAAGATCTCGAATAAGAAACTTACTGGATGCCAGACTGATAACATAAAGTAACGGAATCTCAAAGAGAGGAAAATACCGTACCGGCCGACCGCATAGATGCTCAAATGTAAACCGTGCCACTCCATTGCAGCTTTCTGGAACGTCCAGTGTTCTGTTATGATTTATATACATTACAGCAGTTTCATCAAACTATAGACATGCTACTACTTAAACAAATGAAGTACCTTCCAAACATCACTCCTAGAGTTGTGGAAGTTATTTGTCCACCTGACTTGCTTGTTATCTCATGCCAAACCCTCTGGAATTCCTTCTGAGCATTGCCATCTAAAGGCCAGAAAAAATGAGCCTGCACTTGCATAGTTGACATCTCAACAACCATATGATAGAAAATCATCTCAGAATATAGTAACTTGCTTTGAATTTTATAATGCTTAACATCGCAATCAGAAAAATATGAAATACTGGTGGTACGCTTGTGCACTTTCCCATTTAAAAGAATTAGAAAACACAGGACACCATCTTTCACCTGGTCTATGCATCTTTCTGCTATAAGACGTCGATAGTCAATGTCACTTCCTATCAGAATTGTCTGACAGTGTTCCTCCAATTTCCGGACTAATTTAAGAAAGATATCCCGCTGCATTCCATCCTGTATCACAACTTACGAAAGGCAGAAGTTATGTGAAGCAGGAAGAGCACATGGTCATACTTTGCTAATATTAGATAAGCATAATCCAGACTCGAAGAGAATTCTTCCAACCTACCAACTAATTCGGCGACTGGCAAAACTCATGGCTTATACGGTCAATAAATTCCGATATGGTAATACAGATGCAAATAAAGCTTCCTAAGTACAATGAGTTGCTAGGCAAGGCAAAAGATTGTGCGGCTTTACAAAAGGCTGACGTACTTGATTTAAATCATTTGGTGCTCTGTTACTGGTGGCCACAAGAACTGTTCCACTGCTCAATAGTCTGCTTAGAATTCCAGATAAGGCGACAATTGCAAATACATCAACAGTCTGCATTAGAAAGCAAAAACATTTGGAGTCAAAAAACATGCGGGAACATCTCCAAGATAATTTCTCTGGAGATTATCTTTGACCCATGTATCTGTCAAGGTAGCATCTCTGCAAGAATAATAACCAAATTAGGACAAAGCACAAGAGCGTTTACCTGTATCTCATCGAAGCAAAGAACATTGGCTCCTCCATGATCCTCTCTCTGATCTATGAGAAACATGTCTGCCACCGCTGGTAGGATGTTCTTCATCTGTACCTCTTGCTTGTACCTTTCTTCTGCAGCCAACCATTCCTTAACTTTTGTATCAAAGGGGAGATTCATGATCCAGCTAGATATACTGGACTGCAAAGGCTTGTCCTCTACTTGTTTCTTCCAAATCTGATGCATGCGTACATTAATCTCAAGCATTGCCTACATAAAACCAGAAAGGCAACATCACAAGCTCAGGAAAGGACTCAGAAAGAGAATGTCTAAAAAAAACGTACACAATAGCACTGCTTTTTAACAAGGGGATAGTTTCAAGACATTGAAGAAAAGGCTTACCTCATGAAAGTGATACCGTCTTCTATGCTTAATAATACCATCGGTAGCGCTATAAAACATATCCATAAGCATTGTCTTCCCTACAATTTTACCGTAATTATCAACAGATTTAATGTTCTACAAGTAACAATTGGGCAGTACAAAGTAAGTGAAGACAATAATTTCAATGCTAAGTTTTTGTTAGTTTTCTTTTGCTGATATGAACAACTAAACCCTATTGGAAAGTCAATCTCAGTGATTATACTGCTGCAAGGACATGAGTGAACTATGTTGCGTGTCTCTTGCTGTGACAGCAGAATTTACTAACATACCACTTCCCACATTGCCATACAGGTAAAGTCCTCTTGGAGCAGGAGGTGCAGTAGGACGCCGACCAACAATTGAGTCCAACTTCCTCTCTCTGTTGAGATATGAGACCCATTTTCCAACTCCTGGTTCAGGCCTATTCCTGATAAAGCAGAAAACATTGGAAAATATGCCTCTTTAATCAATGCAGCTAGCAGACATCAACCTTTATCGTCCATGCATTTCTCTATGAAAATACGTAATATCCAACAAATAAGGAAGTGCGAAATGAAGTTCAAATTCCAATGAAATAGTGTCATCACAAAAATTAGGAAGCATTATTTCCAGAAATATCAATAATTTTATAATGTAGAGCAAGTGGGGAGGACATCATCCAAAAAATTAGGAATAGAAGCAAATGTGACACGTGAGGTGAGCCGATAACGTATCTAGTGATTGATCAATTATGTTGTTGACATATAACATAACCACATCTAGAGTAGTTGCACTTCCATGACATCCTGCAAAGGAGATTTGTCAAATAAGAAGAAATAACTCCATAAAGCAACTTGCTTCATATTAATATACGATTGCAAAAATTATGTGTCGAAGCCTACAAATTCATAAGAATATCAAGAAAAGAACCATTTGAAAAAATGCCATATTTTCTTCAAATGAATTTAGAGTGGGGCTTACCGAGACATCCACTTCTCAGCCAGCTTATTTCTCTGCTTGCTGACCGATGACCATATATTTCCATGCTGCTTCATCTCTGCTTCTCCCATCAAAATCCTGCGGTGTTCATCCTCCCTCTTGTTCTCCCAATTGGCTAGCTTCATCTGCATAGAGAAAGGATAAACCATCGGGAATGAAACATAAGTAACATAATGTGAGTTCCTTAAAGATGATTACCAAATTAAATTATGAATTAAACAAGGCAAATGCATATGTAATACATGATACTCTTCCATATCTTTCTCATACTGTTCCAGCCGCCCGAGTAGATTTTCCAATTCGATAGCTACGCTTTCCTGGTAAGGATCATGCTGCAGCTTTCCCTGCTTGATGAGATCCTTGTATTGTTCGAGTGGCCCTGAAAATGGGTTTTGCTCTCAGAACCAAAAGTTGAGTTCTCTAAACAACTTAACATAGATGCACGGACCCTTCACCGAGTACAATGCCAGACATGACACCTAAAAGAAGGTGCTTTAGGACAACCCATCTTTCACCCTAGCATTTGCCCAATGCGGACCACGCATTGAAGAGAAATACCAGCTCAAAGACTGGAATAAGTCCACCATCGGAGCACAATTCGAGCACATTTCTTTGATTGATTGTCCGAATCTCTCAAGTGGCTATTACTTATAATTACCAGCTAGAAATAATTGATGACATCGATTATCCGTAGCCTTCCCGATCAAGACGTAAATGCCGCGATAAAAAAATCTATACTTGCCCCAGAAAAAGCTCGAATTGGCATCACGGATATAATCCTACATTACGCGCGCCTATATATTACAGAACACACGGTCGTCAGCACCTCAAAATTTGTCGCAATTCCAGCTTCAGCCTATCACTACATCGCATTCGTTGACCAATGCCCGGGAAAGAGGTCAACGGAACACGAATTTCGCACCGACTACTTGCTCGGCGAGTTAGCAGAGACCGAAGCCCGAGGCAGTCACCGCTCACCAGAGAACCGAAATCAACGAATCCTATAAACGCCGCGGGCAACGCATGCAGCTAGAGAGAGAGAGAGAGAGAGAGAGGTATGACCTGGACGCTTCGGAGAAGCGGAGCTGGAGAGGCCGCGGCGGAAGCGAGCGCGAACGTCGTCGTCGACGGCGCCACGGCGGGAAGGCCACGGAGAGAGAGCACGAGCGATGGAGCGAGCTCGGCGCACGACGGTTCGGTGAGCCATGTCTCGCCGGTTGATGACCGACCGATCGATCGACGAGAGGAAGCGAAGCAGCGCCTCTTTCGCTTCGATTTCGATCTCTTTCCTGCGACCGGAAAATGAAAGTGCAGAGGGAGGTGGAAGGAGGAAGGAGGAGGAGGCGGGAGATGTCAGACGTGGCGGCCTGTGGGACGTGCCACGTCAGAAAGTGCGTTGGCCTTTTGTGGTTCCCCTTTTGGAGCGAGTACGGAAGGAGTGACGTGGATGGATTTTGACCATCAAATGAGACTCCCGCGAATGGAAAAGACCTTTGGCAATAAATAAAATTAAATTAATACGGAAAAAAATTCGACATTCATACGTATATTTTGGGATAATGGCACGAATGGCCTCTCAATTTTAACCAAAATATATAATATGATCAATGAACTTTTAATTCGTTTAATGTGATATCTAAGACTTTTTGTACATGTTCAATTTAGTTCTTGAACTATATGAAAAAGTTCAATATTGTGCTTTTATTAATTCAATTTCGGGAACAACATAAAATATTTTCACATTGTTGATGAAATAAACTGAATATGTCCTAAAATGAACTATATTGAACAAATTAAAATTTCAAGACCACATTTCACATTGAGTTATAATTTAAGAACCATAGTCAACAAATGAAAATCAAATACCATATTGCATATTGAGCCAATCTTTAAAAACTTATTTTGTATCATTTTCCCACATATATTTGTCATTCACATAGGTGAATGCTAATTCGAATCACAAGATTTTAATAGAACGACATAGACCGCTGGCGTCAGATCACAAGCACAGGCACAATAGGTTGTCGGATCTGACGACTTTGTGAAGTCGATTGCCAAATTCTTTCCTCTAAAGTGTTCGGCCGCGTTTTTTCGGTATGGAGATGTTCAAACTTTTTTTTTTTGACAAGGAAAGTTATTAAACAAAAACGAATAAAGGCTCATTTTATTTACCAAGAAAAGAATACCCACTTTATATTTATTTGAAGAAATTACTTTGCCAAATTAAAATTGTATAAATGTTCCTAAACAGCATCAGTATTGAGTTGAAGTTCCTGACATGAGAGAACAATCCACCATTACCAACAAGATGCGCTCTCCTCTTTGAGGATGGGATTCATCAGCACAGAGAAGGCAAGAATCAACACATTCAGAGAATTCTGCACCAGCTCGAGACAACCGGAACCAAAACATGCGATATAATGACATTTGCATCGTCCGCGGTTTGATCCACTGTTGAGTCGATAAAGAATCATCCCGAGTTCGAGGATAGGCCGATGAGAACATATTCCATTCATCGAGGGGCGGAAAATGAAGAATCCAACATCAAGTTAGGACAGAAAAGTTTGCAGGTCGAGAAAAGCAGAAGTATGATTAAACAGAGATTCATTTTCCACATTGAGCTTGATGCAGTTCCCTCTAGTTTTTGGTACATATGAACTGCACTGCTCAGATTGTCCAAAGTCAAGAGCTCACAACAGTCCATCGAAACAAGGCAAATTGCACAAAGCACAGGCTACTACATCTCATCCACCATTGAGGCTGCAGTTTCCTCAACATGTTTAGATTGAGTCACATTATGCGTTTAAGATCATTAGATGAGACATCATTGGAACGAAGAAGAAAGCATTAGTAGCGACTTCTCAACAACCAATGTCAGTTTGGATGATAGGTCATCATCTGTTATGCTGATTTACCTCTCTAAAAAATTGAGGATGCATATCCCTACTAAGCCAAGGGACACGAACTATAGAACGAACGAACTCATGCGAAAAGGAAGATTTCATGGAGACTAATCTGTTATAAGTCAAATTCTGCCAAACTTTGAGACTTGAAATACAGATAATTCAGGGCTGGTCAAGCATTACTCCAAATGCTAAGAGGGTACCAGTTAAATCATTTGCCAAGTCTCAGAGACAGCTTTTATTTTTGCACACTCCAGATTTGAACTTCCATAACCTCCATAGTACATCTCAGTTCAATATTTCCACAGCAAAGTGAAGAATGAATGTGACAGTCATAGCTGCATTCCCTTTCCTCCATCATATGTCAATGCTAATGAACGAGATCTACTCACCCACATAACGTTTCACAAATCTGCTAGCAAAATATGCATCTCATTACTCGTGAAAAATATAGGGCAATGCAAAGGAAGAACGGACCGACCTAACCATCCAAATAAAAATGGTGGGTGGATTCATATAGTGAAATGATGATATCTACCGTTGCCAGGAGTTAAAGAGTGCCTAGGTTAGCGACTGCAACAACCAGTTACCGATCATTATCTTTCACGTTTAAATGTCGTCCCGTAAAGGCTTTACCTTCAAAAAGTACTGACAAGTCACAAACACATGCAAATCTCATGGTGTTCAAGTAAGAGTCAAGGACAGCGAAATCAAAGATGCAATGTATATACCAATCCAGCAACTCAAGAGAAAAACTCACATACATAAATAATTCATAAGAGTCAATAAGCACTGAACTCAGTAAATGACAGTCGCTACATCGCTAGTATGAAGAACAAACGGTGAAACTGGGAAATATAGCAGGCCATAGAGATTCCTCAACTCAAGTAAAGCACATAATCAGATCCAAAGCAATAATAGACGTGAATCTCGACCCTGCCACAAGTACAAGGCATCATTAACTAGCAGATGACAAGGATAAGGTAAATGGCACATACCAAATGGTGCAAATGGAAATTGAGAGACATGGCACTCAATTCACTTGCCCTTCCTCCTAACCAATTGTATCCACCAAGACTCCCTGATAACTTATTTCCATACTCAACTCGATATTCGACTATCTCTAAATTCGATCAAAAATTAGGCTTGCGAATCTCTCTTCTCCCCATTCCATCTCCATCCCTCTGCTCCAGCAACCTTCCTGCCTCCTCATCCGCCTGCGCAGCCTTCTTCTGCGCTTCCTTCGCCTTCAAAGCCTGCAGTTTCGAGTGATTGTAATACCCCACGCCCAAGAACGCCAGCCCATAACCAAACAGATTCACGGGCGTCACGGTGTCCTTAATGACGGACCAAGAGAAGGCGATCAGCAACCAATCCTTCACAACCCCCGCCACATTCATCGTCAAGGCCGAGGTCTTCCCAACGAGCAAGAACACAGCCAGATTCAAAGCGAAGGCGCACAGCGAGTTGGTCCCGAAGATCACGAAATCGAAGTGGAAGCTGGAGGTCTCCTTCAGGACCGGGTACTCCACGAAGATCCACGGCACGAACAGGAAGGCCAAGCAGCAGGGGGCGACGTAATACAGCGAGGTAATGGGATTCAGCTGGATCCCCTTGGAAGTGAGCAAGATTTGGATCATGACCAGCCTCGTGGCCTCGAACGCGACGGCACCCAGTTGGAGGATCACGCCCCAGGGGTCGAACTTGGCCTCCCCGTAGGCCGCGACGGCCACCCCGAACGAGATCGACAGCATGTTGACCATGGTGTCGGCCTTGAAGTTCTCCTTTTTAAGCAAGACCCCGATGGAGTAGACGGCGACGGGCATGAGGGCCTTGAGCATCTGGATGAAGGAGACGGAGAGGTAGATGTAGGCGGAATTGGAGAGCCAGAGGGAGAGGGAGTAGAGGGCCCCGATGGGGACGACGGAGGAGAGGTAGAGCTCGCGGGACATGGTGACGGGCTCGACGAGCTTGAAGACCTTGACGAGGAGGGAGGCGAGGGCGGCGCAGAAGGACATGTGGATCATGGTGAGGGAGATGGGGAAGGGCCAGTTGTAGAGCTTCCGGTCCAGGATGTACTTGTTGTACACGATGACGGTGAAGGAGAGGAAGATCCAGACGGCGACGTAGGTGTAGGAGAGGAGGATCTTCTTCACCACGCCCTCGCTCAGGGACCCCGACCCAGAACCGCCCTTTCCCATTTCGGCCCGCGAGCAGGCGGTGGAGGAGGAGCGGCGGCGGCGGCGGAGGACGAGTAGGGCGGCGGCGGCGGCGCGTGGGATCGGGAGGTGGGGGGGTGTGGTGGAAGGGTCGGAATCAGATTCGGGTGGGGGAAATGGGGGAAGATCTGAGAGTTTTCACAGAGAGAGAGAGGGAGTGAGGGAGGAGACGATGAAATGATAATTTTTTTTCGTATTTTTAGCGAGTTCTTTTTTTGGGAATATTTTAGGGTGCGCGTTTGGAGGAACTGGGCTTTTCGGACAGAGATCGTTCGAGGACCGTTGACGTTTTTGGGCCGCGCCGGTGGAAACTGTAGGGCCCATGCGCGCTGGATTCAAAATTTCCCCTCTTTTTTTGTCCCAGGTTCTCTGTTTTGTCCGCAGTTTCAGTTTGCAACCAATCATTTGGGAATTCTTCGGTTGAGTTTTTCGAGAGACAAACTTTTAATTTATTTAACGTGGCCTTTAAATTTAGCCCAAAGTGCAATGTCGTCCCCGAACTTCTAATCAGTTCAACGCGGTCCTCAAACTTATGGCAAATGTTTGATTTAGTCCATGGATTATTATATTCCCGAATTCGATCGAGTCCCTGGATTATTTAGTCAAATGACTAAATTGAACATGTATCAAAAATTTGGGGACCACATTTGTGCCATTTTCCTTATCACGAAAAATCCCTTTTGCATTTTGGCAAGGTGATATGGTCCCTTTTGCTTATAGGCCCGAGTCGCAACTAAACTCAACTACGGATCTTGCTTCTTTTATTTTTGTCACTTGCGAACCGCGAGTTAGTACATTTTATGGACAAAGATACTATTATCGGCATAATTTTTTTATTTGGGCAAACAAAAGAGAGGGAGGAATTTGAATTTAGTGATGCTAGATTTGGACTCCAATTGTAGATCTTGAGAAAGATTTGCACCAGCCTTAAAATGAAGTGAAACCTAAGTTGGCTGACCGTTCGGCGAGTCTTTTGAAATACAGAAAGGACAACGAGAAATGTACAAAGGCGAGCCTTGAGGTATCCTTGCAGGCATATTCCGTGCAAGTGCAAGTGGTGGGGCAACTAACTTTTTCGAATTTAATATAAATTTAAACTTTGCATTTTGTTTTCAACCAGCAGCGTTTGTAGTCCAACGGTTAGGATAATTGCCTTCCAAGCAATAGACCCGGGTTCGACTCCCGGCAAACGCATGCCTTTATCTTTTCAATTCCTTCCCTTTTCTTTTTCCATGCGTCCTTTTTTAAAATAAGCACGAGAAGCTAATTTATTTTTTCATGCATTTAATCAAGCAATAGAAGTTCATTTCCCTTTTATGATTCATATAGCACCCTACTGAAAAAATTCGAAAGAAAACTCTAGTTATGTACGAAAACTCGAAAGTAAACATTCATTTATCTCATCTAATGATGACTTCATAGGACGGCACATGGTGCAAATACCAACGATACGTGCATTTGCTTTTGATGATTGAGAAGCGATAGGAACTCGCTGTGGTTGATTTGCCAATCAAGAGATTAAGAATAAGCGACCTACATAAAAACAGCTCTCTTTATTGTACATGATTGAACTTAATCTATCGGTCAAACTGTTGAATGGACTCAACAAAATTTTCACAATTTTGTAATTATGAGGAAAAGCATGTCGATGAACCCGATTCTTTCCTAAAACCTGATAGACATATGTTTGTATATGTTTTGGTCAAAATTTATAGTTCTCCAATTCAATTTTAAACAGATACTTTATGCAAGTGTCATATCGTAATCATATCTATAGCTTTATCTTATTCTTGTCTAAACTTTCTACAAAGTTGTGAACCATTAAGTTTTAGAAAATAATAATTAGTTTTATAATTAACTCTTATACAAATATGAAAAGATGACACAATTAGTCCCCACACTTTGGTGTAATGTGCAATTTCATCATTGGATTTTTAATTCATTCAATGTAATCCTTGAACTAATCCTAAATGTTCAATCTAGTTCATAAACTTTCAAGTTATTCAATCTAATACCTCAACAAGAAAGTCAAATCAGTCGTTTGGTACTATTCACAAGTTTTATTTATTACCCTATTACCCATATTTTAAAATATCTTTTCATTTCAATCAACTTCCTAAATCAACAAAAAAATATTTTTTTTAAAAACTTTTTGGTCTTCATAAATCTTACTATAGTTTCATTTAAGTATATTTAAACTAATGATCTTTATAATAGTAAAAATATAACTCATTTAGAGTTATATCGGATTCATAGTACCTTTAAATTTCAATAAAAGTGTTTTCATAAGAATATTTAATAACTATATCAATTTATCTATGGATTTCTTGTACTTATTTAATCGAACTCTTGTCCATATTTTTTATATAGATAGAATTTTCAAGTTTTTGTGTTTCATATTTTCTTAATCAACAGAAATTAAAATAGCCGCCATATCAACTCGATACTTTTACTATTATAGAGATCATGACTATCGTAATATTCATAAAGATAAAAAGGTAAAAAAGTAATAAAAAGATTGTCATATTTTTTTGTTGATTTAGCAAATGGATTGAAATGAAAAGATATTTAAAACCTGAGCAATAGTGTAATTATGGAAACTTGACTTTGTTATGGAAAGTTAAGAGATCAAGATTGAACATTTTCAATGACCACATTGAACGATTTAAAAGTTTAATAATGACTTTGCATATTGAGTTAAAATTTAGAGACTATTTATGTCATTTTCCTGCATACACACACACATTTTTTTTTGGTCGAAGACATATATATCATTAAAAATATCTTTTCTATAACTAATTTTTTTTTTAAAATTTTTTTATTCTTCTTACGAAAAAAAGCTACAAAAAACCATAAACTATACCCATATGACACATCTGCCACAACTTTTTTTTTCGACATAAAGAACCCCAAACTATGCCTATCGTGACAGATTTACCCTAAACTTCTTCTTGAAACGTAAAAATTTCCAAATTTGTACCTACATGACATACTTACCCTTCATCAAAGTTTCGTTAGATGATTTTTCAGTAAAAATAGCATCGCTTTTATTTCATTTAAGCTACGAGGGTGTCATATCAACACAATTTGCTTTCCGACGTTCATATAGGTAGATTTTTAACATTTCTTATTGACGGAACTTTAATGTAGGGTAAATTTATCACACAGGTATAAGTTTGGGATTTTGTATCACAAAAAATAGTTTAGGTTACAAGTGTCACATTTGGTATAGTTTGGGATTTTTGATGGCTTTCGTCCTTCACTTTTGTGGTCTTTATCCTTGACCATCTGGTCTTTTTTTTACTTTACTATGAATGATAGTATCTTTTTATTTGGAAGCATCAAAAAGGAAAATATTCATCAATTGTCAAGCTTTATTTTCTCAACTTAAGTTTGTATACAAGAGAGAAGTTACATCAAGAAAGATAGACGAACCGCGCTCGGAGACGGTACGGATACAGCAATAGATCAAGCCTCTCTTGGTTTAACATCATTGTAAGCATGGCACTGGAGGTACAGTGAAGGCAGCTGATCAAAGGGCATTCTTGCAGAAACAGGTGAGGGGTTTTCCAGAAGACGATGTTATGGAGATGTGGTTCATCATGATGTTATTGCAAGATGCACAATTGAATGTAATCGCCTGCGTGTAGCTGAAGTCCCTTGAAACCCACTGTAGGTCACATTGTTCACAAACAGATTCAAGTTTGATGACTGCATCAACATGTGTTAGTCATATACGTGAGTGATGAATTCTTGACACTAAACAGAACGTATAATCAAGGTGCGTGTCTTGTATGTCCTACCAAAGTTTGGTGATATGGTGAATATCGCTGTAAAAACTGGTCTATGATGACGGGGTTTGCGGCTTGCACGAGCATGATCTGCTAAAAAATGATGCTCTTGACGTAATCGGAACTGCCCTACAGAGGAAGGGAGAGAAAATTGGCGGGAAAGGATCAGAGGTAAAACCCTTTTCAAAATGAAGATCAAGAATTCATTATCGTATTGTGATGATCTCTTTACCTGCCAAGTCTTGATCCTTGCTCCATCAGTTGTTCTAGTAAATGTACAATTCCGCACATGCACATCTTTGAATGTTTCATGGGCTCCATGTTCTCCTAAGCTTCCAACACTTTGGGCCTGGTTGGTTTGGCTTTGGGGAATGTCTTTAGCAAAATGCAAAGGCTTTTGAACTAAAAGGGTTTTTCGAAATGCAAGTAGTGTTTGGTAATGTGTATTTTAAAATCACCTTTGAAAGCAACTTTGGTTTAAATACCGTTTGGTAAAAACTAATTTTGTAAAAGATTGCTAATATTTTAAAAAAAAATCAACAAAGAACTCATCTATTGCTAGTAGGCCAAAAAGACCGGGTCGTATCCGGCCGCCAACTAATCAAGAAGAAGGCTGCAAGCCCCGCTTCAAGGTCGCTAGACCTCAAGCGAGACGGCGTCGCCCACAGCGATCCCAGCGACCATTGTTGAGAAGGCATTGAATTCAGGTAGACGTTTACCTGGGTTGCACGACCTTAGGCGAGACGGCATGAGGTTGCCTAACCTAGGCATCACTTGGGTTGTGTGGGTCCGGCCACAATCGCCTTCACCGACCACTTTCACTCTGTAGGTCGGCTATCAACACCTGCGGGTCGGCTGACTCGAGGAATGTTGCCCAGGGGTCGCCTGACCTCAGGTGGCGCCTAGGTCGAATAATCCAGGCAGCGGTCATCGGGGTCGGGCGACTCCTAGGCAGCGGTCATTGGAGGTTGGCCGACCCCCAAGTGGCAGTGGCTGAACCCCTCAGGCAGCGGTCACCGGCCTTCGGTTTGGTTCCTCGAGAAGATGAAAAATGTGCATGAATAGTGCACCTTGCATTCCGAAAATACAACTTGTCAAAGTGCCTCTAGACCTGTCTTGGGCTAAGAGACTTTAGAAGCTTTTGGAAATGCAATTGCATTTCCCCAAAGTGCTCCAAAAATATTGCCAAACGCCATTTACATTTAGCGAAGAGACTTTAGAGCTCAAATGAGTATTCCAAATGCTAAACCAAACATGACCTTTATCTCGCATTGCAGGAGGCAGATCGGATTAGATTTGATAGTAAAATCGGCAATGATAAGTGATTCAGCAAGGATTGTAGCTTCCCTTATACCATGGTCCGGACCACATGAATCACTGATGATATTGATAGAGTAGGCGTTACCATTTATGGCGATACAATCATCCCCTGCACGTCATTGTAGCACACATGAAGAGTGTGATCAATTGTGAGTACTCAAGGACGATAAGAACGGGTACTAAAGCTGGGTAATGCCGGTGAGAACGATGATGGGAAAGTTTCGGAATTAGCCAATTGAGTACCTGTTCCAATGTTAAGATCATGGATTGTGACATGGTTTGAAGAAGATATGTCAATCCCATCCGTGTTAGGGCTGAATTTTTTTTTTGTTGATCGAAAAAACTACATTTCATTAATTTCATTAAGTACGGGTCCTATTACAAGACAGAGGCTTCATAGCAAATAAGCTCCCAAAAACGTGATTCTAGTATTAAGGCTGGAATGAGGTGCAATTATACTGAGGTTGGAGAGAGTTGCACCACTACAAAAGTCTCTAGCAATGTGATCCTTTTGGACTGTTAATGATGCGCAATCGATACATCATTAGAAATTACTCAATGAAAAAAAAAATGAATTTGGCAATCATGAGAATATGGAATGAGTAAATTGTTAGTCAAAGAGTTTGTTACCACTGGTCGATAGCAGCCCAATAAAGCCTGCAAAATTAAATACGAGTAGCTTCTCAAGGAACGGAAATTTCACATATACATGAGATGAAAAGTTTTATTAGTTTATGATTTTAATCAATTGATATTTTTTTTCAGTGATTTATAATTTGCAATAAACGGAAAAAGGGTGACCTTGGCTCCACTCCACCAAAGTGAACCTTGGCCGTCGATTACTCCTGCAGCCTCTCCTGATGAGATTGGGTATATGAAGAAAGGCCAAACAGCTATTTGCAGTTCTGCAATTGCTATAATGAACTTGGAGAAACCAAAGCTCCACCAATCTGTTAATACATCAAAAAGAAAGAGCAAAAAATCGTTAGTTTAGCTAAAAAATCTCCATGAGTTGCCAGAAAGTCGCCGTATGAAATGCTTCTCGTGACCAAACTTGAGATCTGTCGCCGAATCGTGCCACTTCTGGCGACTTATTTGCATGGTTTCCTTTTCTATTTATTGCAATCTTTATTGAACGCAAAGAAAAAGACACGAAAGCTCAAACCCCATATAAAAGCTTCACTATCAAAACGTATCAAAAGTTGACTCATATGAGGCTCTTGAGTTTGATAAGGATTTGAAAACGTATGGCCAAAGCTCCACAAGTAGCTTCCCCGAGCACCATAGTTCTGCACATTATAGACAGGCGATCCTGCCGCATTCCTATGGCATACAATGGACAAGGCTACGAGACATATGGAACTTGCCACAATGACTTCCTGCACCACAAAACAACCTTGTTCGGTACACTCCCATTTCAATCACTGGTATGACAATGCAATTCAGCTTAGTTTGAATATCTTCTAACATTTCTGTTTTATGTACTTTCTATAGCAAAGAAGTTTACTTTCCAGTTTCTACTATCCCAAGAGCACTTTGAGATTACCATCTATTATGGCCCCGGGAAATTTTGATTTGTGAATTGAGACCCATAATTCTTGAAACTTTCGTCACTTACCCGATCTAGTCTATCAGTCCTCTACCATTTTAGGGACATAAAAGAATTTGTCATGACAAATTGAAAATTAATAGCCAAAGCTGCCAACTTTACACTGCTGATGAGGGTTGGTTTGGAAAGAAAGAGGAAGACTAGATGCCACACATTTCATTCCTTTGTGACGGAAATATTGAATTCGATGAATAAATTAAGTGAGTTCACCACAAAAATTTGATCCAAGTTTATACATAATACGTTTCAAATTGAATGGTGTAAAAAAGGTATCGATCACGTGACTCTTTCTTATGCACACACCGCATATCGTATCATGAGTTCGAATGATATGTGCAAATTGTCATGAGTACTTTCGACTCGTATCCGTCAATTTGATTTATTGGCAAAAGCCTTCCTTTAAACCGCAGCTTGCTCATGTGCCTAGCAACTACCTAAGCAAGCGAGGCACGGGAGGCGTGGTCAAAGTAGCTGATCCATGGGCATTCTTGCACAAGGCAGTGACCGTTCTTCCAGGCGTCGATGATGTTAACTTAATGTTGTCCAATATGATATTCGAGCAACCTACGCTGGAACAACTGAGCGTGATGGCTTGAGCTGAAGCGCTGGTCCCTTGAAAGCCGGAGTATGTCACGTTGCTCACCACCACGCCCGATGCCTGCATCGACATGAATACATCACCTCCCTCAACATCTCATGTCAGAAAACGAATGTAGGAACCTTAACCCTAATATTACTGCTACATAAACAAAAATCTCGCGTGTATGTTCAACACGTTGCGTAAGCTTATACTTGAGAGGCGCTCCTGCCTCAGTAGATAATGCTCAACAGAAAACATTGTACATTGTTAATTCTTTAGATGGCAATGTTACACAAATGTTTTCCGAATTTCTTTGAGAGATTACCGCATCCTCTTGCTCTAATACGTTGGTATAAAATTGGTCGATGTCGATTGGATTCTTCACCTCGTTGGGCATGATTTGATCGAAAACAATACTCTCGGCGTATCCTGAACCAATCTGTATGTATTAAACAACAGGAGATAGGTTAGTGGGAGGAAAAGGATAATAGTAAGAGATCTATGTAATCGTGTTTGTTCTTCATTGAGATCTATCATCATTCTTTTTAAGCTATAGAGCCCACAATCACCTGCCAAGTCTCGATCCTCGCCCCATTCGTAGATCCAATGAAGGTGCAATTGCGCACTTGTACCTCTTCGACAGTGTCGCGGCTTCCATGTGCACCTAAGCTTCCGACGCTATGCAAGCATAGAGACACAAACCATCAGATTTCTAATGTATATATCCTAATTATTAGTTTGGATCGAATTAGGCACATCTCAACCATACTGACAACATGACATCTGACCTTATACCATGGCCAGGTCCGCACGAAACTCCAGTGATAGTAATATAGCTGGAGTTGCCATTGATAGCGATGCAATCGTCCCCTATATTGCATTGCATTGTGCAACACATCATTGCCGTGTACGAAGAAACTTTACTGCAATATAATTAGAGATTATTTACCTGTTTGAATATTAAGGTCGTGGATGTTAAGGTGGTTGGTGTGAGAAATGTCAAGTCCATCTGTGTTAGGGCTAGTTCCAGGTGCAGTTATTCGGAGATTGGAGATGGTACCACCATCACAACCACTGATGGAGATGTGGTTCCATGGACTGTCAACGTGTTGCAGTCCACTTTGCACCAGATTGATGCAATGGAAAAAGGCCAAGGCCTGCGAACACAGTTTTCTTGTTATTGTCGTCCACAAAAGAATTGGAAAAGTAGACCAAATAACACAATGCAAGCAAAAGTTCCAAGATTTATGGAGATATAGAACATCATATAAATGATCATGCTCTCATATCCATCACTATATCGACTAATAGAAAAATCTCGAATCGGTTCGAGGCGTTGGACAATGGCTTCTTACAGTTGGTCTATTCTCGCAGCCTATCGATCCCTACAAATAAAAATCATAATTCTATTTAAATTGCATAAATATTTGACAAAGAAAAGTAACGTTGAACTTACACACATATATATTGAAAGGGAAAATGATACAAATAGTCATGAACTTTAACTCAATGTGTAATTTGATCTTTGAACTTTTAATTTGTTCAATGTAGTCCCTGAACTTTAATCAAATGTTCAACATGGTCCATGAACTTTCAATTTGTTTTATGTGGTCCTTGAACTATTGGTACATGAACTTTTATGTGGTCCCTGAACTTTATAAAAATATTCAATGAAGTCCTTCCATTAATTCAAGTTTAGGGACTATATTATACATTTTTATATAGTTTAGAGACTATATTGAATATGTACCAAAAGTTCAGGGACTACATTAAACAAATTAAAAGTTCAGGGATCACATTGAACATTAAGCTAAAGTTCATGAACTACATTGAACAAATTAAAAGTTCAGGGATCAAATTACACATTGAGCTAAAGTTCAGGAACTATTTGTATCATTATCCCATATTGAAATTACAGTTGTGGATACATGATGATGCATGTTGACTGACCTTGGCTTGACCCCACCATCGATTTGCCCTGATCCTGTGACATTGAGATTGGCCACGTCTCGAAAAACCAGCTAGCTATCTATAAAGCAGCCTTTCCATCCACTTAGGATGCGTTTGGCAACCAGCCAAATAGTAATTATTTCTATTCTTTTGTTTCCAGAATCAATTTTGGAACATAAATTTGTTTGATAAATTTTTTGTTCCCGAGCACATATTGGCAAAAATTTGTTCCAAGAATCAAAAAGTTAAAAAAAAGTTATTTCTTGATTTTGGGAATAAGAATCAGAAATGGAAAAGAATTTTTTTTTTCTTTTTCTTCTTCTTGGTTTTCTTCTTCTTCTTTTTCCTAACCTGTGGTCGACAAGGGTTGCCCTTGCCGGATCCGGCATAGGCGACCCTCATTGTCGCGAGCCACCCTTACTGGATTTGACAAGGGCGGCCCCCACCCAGGAGGCGAGGGTGTTGCAGCCCTAGCCCGTGGCCAGTCGTAGGCGACTTGGCCATGGCCAAGGAAGGGGAAGAAGAAGAAAAAAAATAAAGAAAAATAAAAAGAAAGAAATATTAAAAAATTCAAAATATTATTAATAAAAAGAAATTTTGTGCAGTTACCAAACACCTTCAAATGCTTAAAAATTGTTTCCGGGGACGAAATAAAAAAGAATCATTTTTGAATAGAAATTATTTTCGGGGAATAAAATGATTGTCAAACGAACTCTTTGTGAACTAGGAGCAATTGAAGTCCCATCAATCTGTTCTCCAAAATAAGAGAATCCTGTACTGTACTTTATGCTATGTTTTGGAGTGAGGACGTTCTGGTAATGGAAAAAGATTTACTAATAATTGATAACTTCAAACTTATAAATGTAAAGATTCAAATAGTTAAATGAATGCACGGTTTAAAAATTTATGATGAGAAATGAAGTTGTTTTGCCCTAAAAAAGTTGTAAAGTAGCTCTTTTCGATATACTCAATCAAGTTATCTCTTCGAGTTGGAACTCGTATTGCGTGGATTCATCGCATGATGTAGATAGAGTCGAAAAGTTTGAGAAACAATCTGACATACATCACGTAACAAAAAAAAATGATGGAGAGTCTTGTGCGTCTAATTGTTGCTACTGATTTCGACTATGACATTGTCGGCCTTGTATGAGTTTTGTCTCACAATTTCCTAATGATTTTGACATGTAATTCAGTCCACAAATCATTGGCAAAAAAAACTAATCCTCCAAGATCTTTGTCCCTCTTGCCTGAACGAATATTTTTGAAGACTTGCACGGGCCTTTGAAAAAGACAGGAGAAATCTTAAACTTCTTCCCACCAGGAACAACTAAAGTTGGTGCGCCTTGTGCTCCACTGTCTCCACATGTATTTCCCCAAGCTTTCACAAAGGCCTAAAAAGAAAAGGAAGAGGAAATCATCGCATAAGCACGAACAAATCAATCTAAATAACAAAGAAATAACGAGAAGAAAACACGCGTTTTTTCAATAGAAGGAAGAAAAAGGGAAGAAATTAAGAAACAAAAAATGTACTTGAGTGTCATCATTGACTCCATTTCCAATTGCACCATAGTTTATCACATTGTATGAGGATGGTGCTGCAACGATTCCATGGCATAGTAAAGTTGACGAAGCAGCGAAGAGAACCAAGTATACTGCAGCTACAAATCCCTGCAAGACCAAAACAGATTTTGAAGTTGAGCCGAGGAGCTGACCATTTCATAGGGAACTGGCATTTTTCGAAGGGCATCGGGAGGAGTCGCGACTTGGCTTAGATATTGGCAAGGTAAATACTAGATGTGCTATAAAGTGTCGCTAGATTCTTATTATTATTATTATGAGGCATGGCCAATAATTGTCACTGGGGAAAATTTTAAATAAGGGTCTCAAGTGCAGTCATTTTCTCTAGAAAGAGCCAAAGTTCACCTTATTTCAAACAAAACCCCAACGTAGCCAACTTAGTCTCAAATAGGGGCTCGAGCTCACCGACTGGCAAAAATTTTCATCAGAAGAATCTCATTCTCAATGCTTCACTAATTAAAAAGCTAATAAAAAGGAGATGGAGATGGAAAACTCAACAAGGATGTGGGATTAACAACACTTTAGAGTCTGCTATCTTTTTGCAATGAATTTTGTCTATTGATCAAACCGCAGTCATAGGGACTATCCTTTCAAGAAAAACTCTCTTTCTTTATTTATAGAAGCATGTGAAAAGATTGGTTTTTCGTAAACTGCATTAGATATACGTTATTTTTCGAATATATGCAACCTTCATGAAAATAAGAATTTACAAGTATCATGAATTTTCTCATGTTGTGTATGAAATAAACACATAAGACAAATACGAAAGACATAGCAAGTGACAATTGAATACCAATAGAACTACAAGACTAAGTGAGAAAATGAAATCGAGCCCTTCGAAGATTTAGAAGTGGAAATTAGTCAAAAGATGCATAAAAGACCAACAGGAGAACCCGCCCCAATAAAAAAATAAAACACTCACCATCTTGCACACTAAGACAAAGGACCTTCTAGGCCAACAAAAAAGACAAGAACAGATTACATGACTCCTACTCTTAAATAACTCACAATTGTATCTAGCATTTCAAGGAGATACATTCCTTAAATTTACTAAACATAAACTAGGCATAGAAACATGAATCCAAACATACATGAACATTCTAGATGCATGTAGGGGATTGAACATTTATGGATGGCTGTAGATCATTCATAAATTAGGTTTAATTTCTAACACTTATGATGATTAATACATTTCATTCCTTTGCGATGAAATTATTGAATTCAATGAAAGACAATGAATTTGGCTATGAAGAGAATGTAGACTGAGTAAATAGTTGGTCCAAGAGTTTGTTACCGTTAGTCGATAGAAACCCGACGAAGCTTGTATTTTACAATTAGTTTCTCAAGTAATGGAAATTTCGCAAATATATGAGATGAAAAGTTTTATTAGTGTATGATTTAAGCGAATTAATATCTTTCTTATTGATTTATATTTTGCAAAAAACAGAAAAGGGTAACCTTGGCTTCACTCCACTGAAGTGAACCTTGGCCGTCGTATCCTCCTGAGCCTCTACGGATGAGATTGGGTATATTAAGAAAAGCCAACCAACTTGCATAGCAGATCTGCCATTTAACCTAATGAGCTTGTAGCAACCAAAGTTCCATCAATCCATTGATGCACCAAAAAGAAAGAGAAAAGTTCATTTGTGTAGCTCAAAAATCTCCTTAAGTTCATTTATGGCCCGCAGAAATTTTGATTTGTGATTTTTTTTTGGTCAAGTGATTTGTGAATTGAGAGCGGTAATTTTTCACGCTTTCATCGCTTAGCCGATTAAGTCCATCATTTCGATCTCTACCATTTTAGGGACATAAGCGAATTTGTCGTGATAAATTGAAAATTAGTAGCAAAAGCTACCAACTTCACACTGCTGATGAGGGATGATCCAAAAAGAAAGAGGAAAACTAGAAGACATACATTTCAATCCTTTGCTACAAAAATATCGAATTCGACGAATTAAGTCAGTTTACCACGAAAATTTCATCAAAGTTGATACATAATACGTTTCAAATTGAATGGTGTAGAAATGATATCGATCATGTGACTTTTTCCTATGGGTAAATCACATATCATATCATGACTTCGCATTATACGTGCAAATAGTCACGAGTAGTTTTGACACATATCCGTCAATTTGATTTATTGATGAAAGCCTTCCTTTTTATTAAAAATGACATGAGAATACATGGCATCATCTTATATGGGCTGAATTTCAAATTCTCACATATGTCAATACGAATAATTGCATGAGAGAAATGGGAGACATCTGCGGAATTATCGTAAATTGATGAAGTCGTATGTCTACATGTGTAAACCGCAGCTTGCTTATGTGCTTGGCAACTACCTAAGTAAGCAAGGAACAGGAGGTGTGGTTGAAGTAGCTGATCCATGGGCGTTCTTACACGAGGCAGTGACCGTTTTCCCAGGCGCCGATGATTCTATCTTGATGTTGTCCAATATAAGATTCGAGCAACCTCCACTGGAACAGCTGAGTGTGATGGCTTGATCCGAGGCACTAGTCCCTCGAAAGTTGGTGAAATTCACGTTGCTCACCGCCACACTCGATGCCTGCATCGACATGCATAGATCGTCTCAACATCTCATATCAGAGACCTAATAGAGGAACCTTAACCCTAATGATACTGATAAACAAAAATCTCGTGTGTACGGTCAACAGGCTGTGGAAGCTTTTACTTGAGAGGCGCTACTCCCCTAGGTAAATAATGCTCGACAAAAAGCGTTGTACATTGTTAGTTGTTCAGCTTGCAATGTTACACAAATGTGTTCGTAATTTCTTTTTGAGATTACCGCATTCTCTTGAGCTACTACGGCGGAATAAAATTGGTCGATGATGATTGGATTCTCCACCGCATTGAGCGTGATATGATCGAAAACAATATTCTTGGCATATCCCAAACCTCCCTGTATGTATATAAAGAGGAAGAGATTGGTTATGGGGGGCAAAAAGAAAAGAGTAAGAGATCTATGTAATCTTTTTTGTTCTTCATTGAGATCTATCATCATTCTTTTTTAAGCCGTAGAACCCACGATCACCTGCCAAGTCTTGATCCTCGCTCCGTTCATAGATCCAGTGAAGGTGCAATGCCGCACTTGTACCTCTTCAACTATCTCGCGGCTTCCATGTTTACCTAAGCTTCCAATGCTATACATGCATAGAGACCCAATCCATCAGATTTCAAATGTATATATCCTTTCGGATCAAATTTGGCATATGTCGACCATACTGACAACACGACAGCTGACCTTATACCATGGCCAGGTCCGCATGAAACCTTGGTGATAGTGATATAGCTGGATCCACCATTTATAGCGATGCAGTCATCCCCTATATTGCATAGCATTGTGCAACAAATCATCGCCATGTACGAAGAAACTTTACTGCAATATAATTAGATCTTATTTACCTGTTTGAATGTTAAGGTCGTGGATATTAAGGTGGTTGGTGTGAGAAATGTCCAGTCCATCTGTGTTATGGCTAGTACTAGGTGCAGTTATTCGGAGATTGGAGATGGTACCGCCATCACAACCACTGATGGAGATGTGGTTCCTTGGACTATTAATGTGGTGCAGTCCACTTAGCACCAGATTGATGCAATGGAAAAAGGACAAGGCCTGCGGACACAGTTTTCTTGTTATTGTCATCCACAAAAGGAATTAAAAAAGTAGACCAAACAACACAATGCAAGAAAAAGTTCCTAAATTCATGGAGGTATAGAATATCATTTAATTTGTCATGCTCCCATATCCACCACTATATCGGCTAAAAGAAAATCTAGAATCGGTTTGAAACATTAGCCTGTGGCTTCTTACAGTTGGTCTATTCTCGCAACCTGCCGATCCCTGCAGACGAAATCATAATTATATTTAGATTGTATAAATAATTTAAGGTGAAAAGTAATGTTGAACTTATACAAATATATACATAGACACTACGCTTATGTCTACGCAATAATGTGTGTTGACTGACCCCAGCACCAGCCCACCAAGGTGAGCCCTGGCCGTCGACTTGTCCTGATCCGTGGACGTTGAGATTGGCCACGTCTTGGAAAACCAACCAGCTACCCGCAAAGCAGCCTTTCCATCCACTTGGTGAACTCGGAGCAATTAAACTCCCATCAATCTGTTTTCCAAGAAAAGAGAATTATGTACATTATGCTATGCGTTGGAGCAAGGACGCGGTGATAATGAGAAATTTTTTATTAATAATTAATTACTTAAACTGAGAAATGTAAAGGCTCGTATTGTTGGATGAATGCGTAGCTTAGTTTTTAAAAAAATTTTGACGAGAAATGCGGTTCTTTTGCCCTAAAAAAGTTGAAAAGTAAATTCTTTTTGATGTACTCAATCAAGCTATCCTCTGAGTTAGAACTCATATCGCGTGGGTTCATCGTACGATATAGATGTAGTCGAATTGTTTGAGAAATAATCTGACATTCATCATGATACAATAAAAATGACGAATACCCTCATGCGTGTAATTGTTTCCACCGATTTCGATGACATTGTATGCCTCGAATGAGTCTTGCCTAACAATTTCCTAATGATTTTGAGATGGAATTCAGTCCGCAAAACATTAGCTAGAAACATTAATCCTCCAAGATCTTTGTCCCTCTTACCTGAACGAATATTTTTGAAGACTTGCACGGGCCTTTGAAAGAGACAGGAGAAAGTTTAAACGTCTTCCCACCAGGAACAACTAAAGTCGGTGCGCCTTGTGCTCCACTGTCTCCACATGTATTTCCCCAAGCTTTCACAAAGGCCTAAAAAGAAAAGGAAAAGGAAATCATCGCATAAACACGAACAAATCAATCTAAATAACAAAGAAATAATGAGAAGAAAACACGGGTTTCTACAATAGGAGAGAAGAAAAGGGAGAGCAATTAAGGGAAAAAAAAATGTACTTGAGTATCATCATCGACTCCACTTCCTGTTGCACCATAGTTTATCACATTGTATGTGGGTGATGCTACAACGATTCCATGGCTTAGTAAATTTGACGAAGCAATGAAGAGGACCAAGTATATTGCAGCTACAAATCCCTGCATGACCAAAACAGCTTTTGAAGTTGAGCTGAGGAGCTAAGTACTTCATAGAAGACTAGCATATTTCCGAAGGGTATCGGGAGGAGATGCGACTTGACTTAGATCTCCGCAAGAGAAATACTGGATGCACTAAAAAGTATTGGTAGATTTTATTTTGTCAAGTGGTATATGGCCAACAATTGTCACTAGAAAAAATTTCAAATAAAGGTACAAAGTGTAGTCCTTTTCTCATCTGAGAGCCAAAGTTGACCTTATTTCAAATAAAACCCCGACGTGGCCAACTTAGTTTCAAATAAGGGCTCGAGCTCACCGGTTAGCAGAAGTCTTCGTCGGTAGGCAAGAACATGCATCTCTTGCCTAATGCTTCACTAATTATAGAGCTAAAAAGGAGATGGAGATGTTAAATCAACGAAAATGTGAAATTAATAACACTTAAGAGTCTACTCTCTCTTTATAATGAATTCTCGCTACTGTTCGAAGTGTAGTCATGAGACTATCCTTTTGAGAAATGGTACAAGAATGAAAGAGCAATTCTCTTTTTTTCTTTAGAGAAGCACATGAAAAGATTGATTTTTCGTAAATTATGTTATATATATGTTATTTCTCGAACGATACACAACGTTCATAAATACAAGAATCCACACGTTTCATGAATTTTTCACATGCTGTGTATGAAGTGAGAACATAAGACAGAAACGATAGACATAGCAAGTGATAATCGAAAACCAATAGAACAACAAGAGTGAGTGAGAAAATAAAATCGAGCCCTTCAAAGATTTAGAAGTGGAATTAGTCAAAAGATGCAAAAGAAAAAACAAAACCAACAGAAAAACCCCCCCAAAAAAATACATATATGACACTCACCATCTTGCACACTAAGATGATAAAGCACCTTGTTGGCTAACCAAAAACAGAACAGATGAAATGCGAGATGGAGAGATGTTCGGGTGTTGTCCAAAACGTCTTCCCAGGGTTTTCATTTATAGGCGAAAGTGTGGAATTATTTAGGTACCTACAGTCCCAGCATTTTTTTTTTTTTTTTTGGTAAGGTCATAAATTTTTTTTTTTTGGTAAGGCAATCCCAGCATTTATTATTACACCTATAACAGGAAAAAAAAAATCTACTCCTCAATTCCTCCCCAACTCAGGCACCAAAAGAGGATATATTTATTTACATGTCATTTCGTACTTCCTAGTCTGTATTTGCCCATTGAATGGCAAAGCTTAGGTGGTTTCGCCACCAAAATAGCGCATCATCTAAATGAGTACAGATGTGTGACACCATTATCTCGAATTACCTTAGTCACATTGTCGAAGTTCGATCGCGTAATAAAGTAACGAGATAAAACTAATTGCCTATATACGACATGAATTTGGATCCATTGAGTTGGTATATCGATATGAGCCGTTGAGTTTGTAATCAGCTTGTTATTGTACCTTCCAAATTCCAATTACCCTTTTAAAGCACGCTAGAATGTTCCCACAATGATAGTGATTATTCCTCAACGTCGATAGATCTGGACCTTTGGATTGCTTTCTACTACAGGAAGGAGCAGATTAGATGAATAATTGAAACACCAGTCAGAGATACGTTACTTACCTAGTAAAAGTGCTTTGTCCCAAGGTAGTAATTTTAGTGTAATTGCCATGTGTTGGA
Source organism: Syzygium grande (assembly GCA_024733475.1). Classification (NCBI taxonomy): domain Eukaryota; kingdom Viridiplantae; phylum Streptophyta; class Magnoliopsida; order Myrtales; family Myrtaceae; genus Syzygium; species Syzygium grande. The sequence goes on from JAMXDD010000008.1 coordinate 9,946,785, forward strand.
GCGAGATGTAAAGAGTAGTTTCTTCAAAAGTGGAAAGAGACTATCTGATATAAGAAATTCGACTACCAAAAGTGGTGAAAGAAATCTTGCATGGTCGAGAAAAAAAAAGAGATGGATTAAATTCCGAATGGTTGTGAATTTTCTTAATTGGTTCCGTTTATTCATGATTTGAAGTTTAAGGTATACCATAATAGCAATGCCTATCCAATTCTTCTCATTGAATTAATTAAGAATCGTATCGAATTAATCGATCATTAATCATTGATTATTATTTCCTTGAGAATCGAAGCCTATACTTTAATGTAAAGATGGAATCTAAGGATACTGAGAGAGCAAATAGACGGCAATGAGTGATGCAAAGGAGAAAAGGAACTTCGAAACTCCACTTCTTCCTTATCTTATTCTTAATAATTTTATTAGGGGTGAGCAAGACGAACCGACCGAACCGAGAACCACTTGAACTGGACCGGACCGGACCGGCTAGTTTTAGGCCATTCCAGGGAGTGTCGGTCCAGTCCGAAGTTCCTATTTTTGAAATCAATGATCAGTCGTTCCGATTTCTAGTTCCAAAATGGGAATCGAACCAACTAGACCAATTATATATATATATATATATTAATGAAGTTCTTAGGCCCACACTTTTTTAGCATACATCATTTTTTGCGCCTACATCTACGGGTAGGTAATTGAACTGGGACTACTATTATTTTCTTTTTTGTTGATCTAATAAATGTGGTGCTCTGTATGAGCATTTTTTTAGGATATCACCCACATTTTTTTTCATTCCCAACTTCATTGAACAAGTGCTCCATTGGAACTGGATCGGACTGGTCATCCGATCCTTAGTCTCAAAAACTAGGAACCGGCTCTCCTAAGTCCGATTCCCAAATCCTGGGTAGGATTGGACTGGGCCAAGAATTGATCACCCCTATATTTTATTGCACACTTCCCAAGAATTTGGGGGATAGCTACACTTGTTATGCAAGGCAAGAACCTAGAAATGATTTGCCTCTGTATTGCCTTGGTACAGAGGGAGTAGGAACTCGATTCAATTCATGCAGATTAGGGCTCATTTGGTTTAGCATTCTCAAGGGGCTTTCGGTCCTCGAAAGCCCCTTGGGGAAATGCTGGAGCATTTGGCAAGCATTCTCGACAGGTTTTCGGCCAAAAGCCAGCATTGCAAACGCTAAAACCATTTTTTTTCCCAAACTACTCTCACTTATTCTGTAATATTTCGGCTTTGGCTCTCATTATTACTGTTTATCTTATTTGAGCAAGGGTGGCCGACGAGGCCCGATGACACCGGATCTAGATGGCGAGGGGCCGGTGAGGTCGCTCGACCCAGGCAACGGCCGCTTGAGGTCACGCGATCACCTAGGCCCCGTCGACCTTGATCGCATGACTTTAGGCACCGTTAGCCTGACCTTGAGTGATGGCCGCCGGCGCCAGATCTGGCTCGCAAGCAAGTAGCCTCAAGGATAAGGCTTTTTTTTTAATAAAAAGAAAATCCCAATGCCCTTTGCAAAAGAAAACAAAATAGCCAAACATTACTTAGACTAAGGCCCGTTTGGTTCAGCATTTGAAATGCTCATTTGGGTTCTAAAGTCCCTTGGCTAAATGCAAATGGTGTTTGACAACTTTTTTTACTCACTTTGGGGAGATGCAATTGCATTTGGAATACTCTCCAAGCGACTTTTGGCCAATACAAGGGCGGAGGTATTTTGGGAAATTGCATTTTTGAAATGCAACTTGCACTGTTCATCATCACTATTCATCTTCTCCAAATCGAGGTCCGGCGGCTGGTGACCGCCGCTTGAGGGTTAGCCCAACCCCGGCGACCACCGCCTGGGGGTCGTGCGACCCCTAGGCGATGATCGTCTGAGAGCCGTGCGACCCCAAGCGGCGGCGGCTGGCGACCAGATATAGCCGTCGGGAGTTGGCCGACGACCAGATCTGGCCGGCGGCAGCAGCCAATGGTTTAACTCCATTGGAGCTTTTTTTTTTTTAAGTATTAGCAAAAGTCCTTTAGCCCAAATTGATTTTAAAAAACACTTACCAAACACTAATTGTATTTCGAAAAACCCCTTTAGCCCGAAGGTATTTGCATTCCTCCAAATGCATTCCCCAAAGTCAAACCAAACGCGCCCTAAAGTAGCTTCACAAATGATTTTTTACAAAACGTTATTTACATTTTCTCAGTGAGCTTTAACCTAAAAGTAGTTGCGTTCTCTAAGGCTCATTTGCAAAGTTGAACCAAACGACCCCAGTTCCTCAAATGAGCATTCAGCTTTTGAGCAGTTGGCCCATGTGAATGGGTAGCGTAGCTATAAACGATATCAAAACAACACACGAGTGAAAGAAAGCGTGGGATCACAGTGCCAAACGTCACAAAATGCTATACAGCGAGAGCTGTATCTTGAATTCACAGGGCCGCCTCTAGAACCTTTACCTATTTGGCAAAACAGGTCGGATTGCTCGTTATCTACAATCTGCGCAGAAATTGATGAAAAGCTTGCGTTGCAGTTTTGCTTCCGTTCCCATGTAGATTCACCCTCTTTAGATATCACCTGTTCCTCTTTGTATCAATAACAAATCTTCGTTGAAAATAGACGGCAAATTTGGTATCCACAATTCTCGACGCATTTCATGCCTTATGCTATGCATAATTAATCATTTGAAAAATTAGAACATTCATAATGAAGTTTTTCAAGAGAGTATTCCATGAACACTTATACATAAGACCTCAACAAGGACCCCATACATTTTTCTCTATTCTGGAGTGTGCAAACTATAAAAATGGTAGGAAGTGCGGGTACTGATCCATAAACATCAAGAAAACCTACTTTCTTAAGGAAAACGAGAACATGGACCACCAAGAAGGTTAACTTTGCTGCTTTGCAAAGTCCTGCAGCTGCCTACTCGTGAACCATCGACATTATTAAGTGCAAAACCTGATTAAGGTACTCCACATATATGTACTTCAAACTGTCAAATATGGTTAAATATCACGCACCAACCCAAATCAGCAAGTAATACCGCAACTAAACTCAAAAACGTTAATCCATAGCTCTACAAACAACTGTTCTCGTACACATTACATCAAGTCCTCAAAATCTACAGCGGAACTAATAGAGATGCTGAGCAAGAACAGCAGAGAGACTAAGAAGGACATAAGATACGCCTCCAGCTTGCAGCTATCCATGTCTAAACGTTTCAGAAGTCGTCTCTCCAAACAACCCTCTAGGATGGCACTGCACAAAAGCAACAAGATATATGTTAAGACTTACGACCTTTCCATGCATTGTAATGCTAGAATGCCAAATAGTGTTAAGCATAATGTACAATTCAGAACGTCATCGCACAAGGAAAAGCCGAACAGAGAGCAGAAGCCAAAGAAGTAAATATGATATCCCTGGCGTTCGGTGGAGACAGTTTCAAAAGATTTTTACTCTTCTACATGTGACCAAAACTTAAAAAGTGTCAATCCATTGAAATATGGTTGGGCCATCTTCATCATAGACTAGAAAGGTTACCGGTCCTAAGCAAGTAGGCTAGACTACTAAAAAGACGTACAAAACAAGCATCTGATCAACGTACTGTATGTGGAGGTATCTATCTGTTCAGGAAGCTCCTTTATATCCACCTCGAACCTTGCTTGAACCTGAGATAACATATTAAATACAATGAACACTTGAATGAAAGATACCCTAAAATGACAAAAGAGCACCAAATTGCAACCTGGTTGAGTGTGTCGGAATCTGAAGCAGAAGAAACAAATGTGATTGCCAGGCCTTTAGTGCCAAATCTTCCAGCTCGACCAACCTGTGGTAAATTTAGTGCAGAAAATGTGCTGTAAATTTGTTCAGGAATCCTAATACAGCTAGACCAAATATATATGGAAAATAAGATTACGAAGGATACCCTGTGCAGATAAGTGTCAGCAGAATCTGGCATGTCATAGTTAATCACAATATTAACACGTTCAATGTCGATCCCCCCGACCAACCAAATCTGTCGCAACAAGAATCCTTTTATGTCCTTCTTTGAAACCTTTGTACCGTGTCAACCTACAAAGCACATCCTATTACAATAACTACTAAAACTTTAAAATGTCGCAAGGCAACTAAACTCCATAATGGCCAACGAAGAGAGACAATGCAATCTCAAGCACAACAAGAAGTTCATGATCTCCCAAATACAATTAGAGAACAAGCAACACTTAGGGCATGTTTGGTATGACAGTATGGAACTAAATGACGAAATGGAATGGAGAAGGAATGAAATAGAAAGGAACAAAGATTTCATTTTTTTTGGTTTGGCAAGTTTCTGGGAATGGAATAGAGTGAGATTTCTTTTGTTTGGTTCTAAGCAAAATAATAAAGAAAAGGAATCGGAGTTATGATAAATAAAATTTATGGGCACTTGCATTTTCATTTAAATTAATACTAATTAAAATTATAGAATCATTTGAAAAACATTAGACACTTAATAATTTACTATAAGTATCTAAAAAAGTTACATATTGATGAATAAAATTCTTTCACTTTCATTTACTTTATGAGTCGATATGGCTCTAGCCTTGGAAGTGGAATGGTGATTCCACAGCCTAAGGAGTGGAATGCCAATTTGTAAGGAGATGGTGGAATGAAAATTCCCGTGGAATCACCATTCTATTATTCACAGGTTGATCCAAGCATCAAAAAGGGAATTGGCACTTGAAATTGTGATTCAATTCCTACTCATTCATGTGAATTAAACATGCTGTAACACCAAATCTAGTCTAATTGCTTATTAAATTATTCTTGTTCTGTTTTACATTGGTAAGGTGGCCTTTCAAGATGCTTCCTATTCTGGAAAGGCATCATTGCTCATTCTTACAAATCTAGGTCCTGTTCCTCACCTAGATCACTAGTAAGTATGATTAGGATGAACAAAAGCACAATCATATCCACCACTTCGCCCCAAGCATCCATGTCCTGATGAAACACACTATCAAAAACCTGAAACCATGGCATGCAAGACTCAACTTGAGTTGCCTTAGCAGTAAGGGCGTTCCTTCAACCATGCCTCAAGAAAAAGAGGCCAACATTTACTTCTTATCCTAGTGTTTTGCACCATGAGAGTTTGCTTGATCCTAGATAAGGAATCTCGCCCAGTGAACACAATCAAATCGAGGGTGAATAGCCTAGCGGCCCTTCTTTGAGGAGGTTCTCCGCATTTTGAAAATGAACAAAAGGCATGCAGTAAGTATATCATTCTCCACGCTATTCAAACTAAAATGCTGTTGTCTGAGGCAAATCACATCAGTATGATTATTCATTATAAAATAATCTTGATAGAAGAAGGCCATCAAGAGCAAACTCATAAGGTTGGCAAAAAAAATTCTAGCAACAAAAAAGCACCTATAAGCACGCAGAGAGAGAGAGAGAGAGAGAGAGAGAGAGAGAGGGGAACCTTTCCTCCTGTGACATGCCAGAATGGATGCATATTGAAGGAAAGTTGCAATCCACAAGTAACTTGTTTAACTCAGCTGCTCGGTTGACACTTTTGACGAAGATTACGACTTGGTTGAAGTCCAATGCATCAAGAAGGTCATTTAGCTTGCGATTTTTCTCCCCTTCACTTAATTTGATGTAGTGCTGACAATTGAGCGTGATTTTCAGTCAGAACACTGGATATCTAACTTCACGAAAAGGAGCTACACAAGAAAAATTGAACTCTATAATACCTGTACAAGACCGTGAAGGGTCAACTTGGCCTCATCAACATATATTTCCATAGGCTGAAAGGAACAAACGTCAGCAAATTCAGTAAATCAGATTAAACGCCTTCCTCAAGCTAGGAGAAGCCACTACGAATTGAACAATGCATCATCCATTGAATTGCGGTTCTGTTCCATCCGATTTGCCTGCTTATCGAGCTCTCCACCGTCACAGCAAGCTGAAGTTGTTCTTGACAAATTCAGGTTTCAATTTAACCACCCCAATAATATTCCCATCACCACAACCATCAAGCCCCCACCAACAAACCCCCCCCCTCTCTCCCCCACCCATAACAAGGAAGAAAAAAAGAAATAAAAAAACAAAGAGTGAACTAATCCAACCACTTTGCCGAGGAAAACAGGAGGAGGAAAACGCCCACCTTAAAACCATGCTATGATTGAACCATCAGAAGAAAACATCAAAGATTCCCAGAACAACAAAGAAAAGCAAACAGAAGCTTCACTGGAATAGTCCCACCCTTCATGGTTGACATTCTTAACTTTCCACCAATTTCCCCCATTGAGCCGGATATTCCGCGTCATGAAGTTAAAGATACAGCAGATTGGAGCCACACACGCAACTTGCAGGGGGACCATGGAGTTGCCATGCTGCAAACATCTACTCTAGCCGCAAAAAAAGCTGCTAATATCAAGTTAGACTTCAAATTCAAGTTATAATGGTGATGAGACATTACATCTTGCATAAACTTCTGGCAAACTGGGCGGATTTCTTTGCTGAGCGTTGCTGAAAACATCATGACTTGCTTATCATGAGGGGTCATCTTGAATATCTCCTGCACATCTCTCCTCATATCTGCATACAATACAAACAATATCCATACTATCTAAGCTGCAACATAATGCTTGAAAGAGGAATCATCAACTTAATACTATCAGAAGGCAGAGCTTCTTTCTTTTTTTCTAGAAATACATAAATTACCAGAAACCTCGTACCGAGAGATTCGAGCATCTTGTCACACTCATCAAGGATGAAATGCCTAACATTCTTTAAAGAAAGGTCCTTGTCCCTTGCCAGAGCCAAAATTCTGCCAGGTGTGCCGACAACAATATGGGGGCATTCATTCTTCAGCAGCTCCTTGTGGATTCTGACATTGACGCCACCATAAAAGACTGCAATCTTGATATCTGGCAAATACTTACTGAACCTCTCAAACTCGTGACAGATCTAGACAACAACAAAGAATGACTATCTCAAAAGGATTGCGAGTGCAAGATAGAGGAAAAACCTCACAATCACCTACTGACAGAACAAAATCATCAATAAAGAGGATTGAAAATAACAAACTTGTTTTCCTCATTAAGTTGAAACATGGTAAGATAATTAAACGTACCTGATAGGCTAACTCCCTCGTGTGACAGAGAACAAGTGCAGCAACTTGCCCAGCAACTGTTTCAATTTGTTGCAAAGTTGACAGCACAAAAACAGCAGTTTTCCCCATCCCAGATTTTGCTTGGCATATGACATCCATACCCAATATAGCTTGAGGAATGCATTCATGTTGGACTGATGAATCAAAGAAAGTTGCATCGAAGGAACCCTTGGTAAGTAAATACTATGTTCCTGCCCCTTTCACTTGAAAGGATTACCACCATAACTTTTTCGCTGAAAGATTGTGATGCTAGAATATTACCTGAAAGTTTAGATGTTAAGAAGCATGAGAGACTGAACGTGGCACGAAGCAGAGAGAAATGCCAATTCTGAAGAGGGGCAAATCATAGGAAAACTAATGTTCATGGGCCAAACCCAGGCACTCATGCAAGTTGAAGCTATCTTCTTCTCCAGGGAAAAGTTAATTAATCGCCTCAATTTCCTTTCGGAATCAGAGTGATCCAAAAACTATAAAAATTTAGAGGAAACATCCACAATAGAACAAATTCCTCAATATGCTTGGCAGGTGAATACAGAAGAAATCAAAAGGGGAAAACCATGCGAGATGTGAGAAAGATGAAGACGAGCAATAGATATATTCATCATTTTCAGTCAGAACTGCCATGAGAGCTTTATAAGCCTTCCGAAAGTGATCGAAACAGGAAAGAAGCACAAAAAAAATTCAAATTCCCTTAAAAGTCCTCTCACACATCGAAATATCCAAAGAAAAGGAATACTTTTCATTCATCTCCATCCTTTCCTCCATCTACCGTCATTCAATCTTTGCTTCCACAATATGTTGATGCAAATATATAGAACTGATAGAACAAGGACACACCCACACACACACACACACACACACATAAACAATCTAGGCTACAACCGATGCATAAACACCAAAAGAAATTAAAATGAGTATAAAGTTTGCCTTCGGATGGGTGCTCGAAGCCCGAGTCCACGATAGCACGGAGCAACTCTGGCTTCAAAAGGAAGTCTCTGAAACCCGAGCTGTGAATCCCAACGTAACCCCTACACAACAAGGAAACTACAATAAGCTATCCGCGCAAAGAAATGGCGATAGCCCAACATTTAAGGGAAAAAAAAAAAAACCAAAATCCCAACTTTCTAAACCGTTCACCCGCATAGGGGAACTCCACAATCCTCAAGTTTCCATCTTTCCCTACTCTATGCATATAACCCTCACCCTCCCAATTCAACACCACACCACACCGCCTGAGCGAGCTCGCGTCAATCAGCTCAAAGCGAAGCTCCACCCAGTACTGAGCAGCACCTGAGACGAAAGCAAAAGAGGCGGAGAAACGAGCTACTCACTTCTTGGCGGCTTCGCCGTTGACCTTGGCGGAGGCGGGGTCCACGGCCTTGTCTTCCTCCTCCTCGTAGTCGAGGAGCTCCTCCTCGTACGCATCGTTGTCCCTCGTCTCCCCCATCGCCTGCCGCGGACGCGAGAGGGGGGTTTTCGCGGAGGGGCGACCGGATTCAACCGATTAGGGTTCGGCGCACGCACAGAGAGAGAGGGAGACAGGGGAGAGGGAGGGGGAGGGAGGGAGGGAGAGGTTACCGGCGAGGAGGTGTAGAGAAGAGGGTTGAGCTGCGGTTCTTCTTTCTTCTTCTGCTGCGGCGGAGGAGGAGGAGGAAGAAGAGTAGACGGGGAGGACGTCGGAGGAGGACGGGATTTGCAGGAAATTCTCTCTACGAAGTGAAAGGAGGAGGAGGAGGAAGAAGGAGGAGATAGCAAGTTCGGATCAGGATCCGAATTGGGACGGCACGACGTCGTCGGAGCGAGGGTGATCCGGATGAGCTGGCGGCCCCCGCCCAAGCCCGTCGGGCCCGAAATGGGAAATGGACGGGCCGGGTTGGCGTTCCAGAAAGAAGTCCCGGACATGATCGGGCCGGGCCGACTCCGTTTGTTTCTCGAAAAATATTATTCAGGAAAATGACAATACATTCTGGTACTTTGGCTGAAGCTTGAAAATGAACTAGAAAATATCTTCCAGGAAATCTAAAGATTTATCATAAAATTCCAAATTGTAAAGTTTTTCTTTTCCTTTCCTTTTCTTTACTTTTTTTTTTCTTTCTTTCTCAATTGATAGTAGGCCACAGCCAGCGATCAGCCAAAGGTGAGGGACAAGCTTGCCGATCTGGCAAGGCTGAGGCTGACAAACTCGTCCCTCGCCTATGGTTAGTTGCCGTGGCCGTGGCCAGCCACTAGCCGAGGGAAAAGAAAAGGAGAGAAATAAAAAATGATTAAAAATTTGATTTGGAAAAATAATTAAAAATACGAATTTCTTTTAAATTTTTCATAAGAACGAATATTTCATTAATCAAGGACTCGAACCCGAACACCGATGACCCATGCATGACCTTTGTGGACCAGAGCTCGAGCATCGGGGACTCGAACACGACTTTTATGGGCCTGAGCTCAGGTGTCGGGGAATCAGGCATGGGCACCAAGGGTTCAAGCTCAACCTCAATGGACACGAGCGTGGGCTCTGGTGGCGGAGACTTGGTCCTAAACGCCAAGACCCGAGAATTAACATTATGATTTTCATGCCCAAGCGTAAAGTTTGGGCCCAAGCGTTAATACTTAATCATATTTTGAAAAATGTTTTTTGACTTTTCAAAGGAGGAAATTATTTTTTTGAATTTAAGCGTAGGTTTTCCATTGAATCATTTTCCTAAGCAAACTGAACGCCGAAAAATGAGGAAAGTGTTTTCTGCGAAAACAAACGAAACCTTAAACTATATAAAAATTGATAAATAGAGCCAAGAATATTAAAAAATCACAAAATAGTGGACTATTCGGAGGAGAGCAGGAGGAACGGCTACATAAATAAATAAAATCATCGCAAAATTACCGAGCAACTTCTGTGGCGACATAAAATTTTGCAACATTTCATCATCTTTAGCATGACAAAAAAAAAAACCATAGCCTCGAATTGATTTTCTTTTTAAATATCGTTAAACTATAACTTCGAATTCACTTATAAGCGTCGCCCACAAATTCACAGCATGCTAAAAAGTACCAAGGCTCGAGCGCCTTCGTCGAAGGGCTTCGAATGAATTCTCTGGATTGTGTTTACGGACCAGTAACTCCACATCGATAAAATATTATGCTTGATCGAATAAACCGGCCCGCCCGGCCCGACCCGATTTGCGCAATCCTATGTTTCACTAGAAGATATTTTTCAAGAGGCAAAAAGGACGAAGACATTATCTTCTATGTCTGTGTTTTTTCCAAGGACACGTTTTATGACTTTATGTGGTTCCCGGCTCAGAAGCTAAAGGCACAAGCACTTTGATTGCTCAGCAAGAACTTTGCTCGTTCTCCAACTCTTCCATGGCATCTGCACCTTGGAGCTGCCCTTCTCCTTCTTCCTGCTATGCCAACTCAAAATCAGGTCTCTCTCTCTCTCTCTCTCTCTCTGAGTTTTGCTTTGCTGCAGCTCATGAATTTGCTTCCATGGTTAGAGAATCAGCTGACCAATCCTGTCCCAGCGCACAAAATTCGCCCCAGAGACCATGGCACAACCCATCATCATCCTCCAGCTGCCAAGTTTCGACTGGTGAAAGCTCAGGTGAAAGATTTCACTATGACTTCGATGCGGACCGCACGTCTTGCTTATCTGCCCGTTCGACGTAACTTCGAAGTTTCCCTGGATTTTGCCCGTCCAGGCTGCGAAGGACGGCGGGCGCACGAAACCAAGGAGCATGATTTGCGCCGACTGCGACGGAAATGGTAAGCTCATTGCTGCTCTGTGATGGAACATCAGAGGGATCATACGCTGTTACTGTGACTTCAGGGTCCTAGATCGCCTGGTTCTGATCAACACTGCAATTCTTGCCTGAGTTAATCTCTAGGCTGCCACCGGCCTGGTTCAGGGCCGAACCACCGGCATGGTCAAGGCCTCAGTTTGGGCACATGGTTAAACCTACCCATTTGAGTACCTAGGCTCGGATGACCGCAGATGCATCTCCTGAAAAATTTTCAATTTAATGTGACGTGCGCTATAAGCAGAATTCTTTCTTTTTTCTGCCCAAAAGTACGGATTTTTTTTTCCGTGCTAGTAAATTTCAATAAGCGGTTTATCGGTATCAAAAACTTATCTGCACTTTTATGGCATAACCAACTTTCTTTTTTTTATAACTTGCAAATTACTGTTTTGTATAAGTTTTTCAACTTTTATTTTTATAACTTGCCTACGCTCGATTGAAGAAAAGTTGGTGAGTCCCATAAAAGAAGTTGGTAGTTTTATTAAAAGTAGACAAATTTAAGGCGTTACTAAGAATGGTAAGTAAAGTTTTTTTTTTTTTTTTCGGTCGGAAGAAAGGTAGGTAAAGTTAGTAAAAACGAGAGAAATTTTTTTTTTGTCAAAAATAAGAGGAATTGATAATTTAAAAACAAAAAAAACCAAATGAATATTGGTAACACAAAACTGGTTGGAGACTTGATTGAGTAAAAAAATTAGTATTTGCTCTAACTGAGGTTGTAATTTCTAAAGAAAAGAATTGATAAAATTTATAATTTGATAAGTAAGGTAAATGAAATTGGTAATTTGGTAGAAAAATTGCGATTTGAAGAAAAAAATCAAATAATAGTGAGCAACTCAAATGAGAGTTGGTTACCACAAATAATGATTGCTAATTTCATGTAATAGTTGGTAGATTAAAATAAATAACATTAGTAAATACTATGATAAGTTTTTTTGTTGTTAAATATAAGAGAAGTCGATAATTAAAAAAAGGGTTGATTCCATTAAAAATTTCCAAATTGGTACTCACGACCCATTTGTCAAAACTAATTTTCATTTCACAAAAAATCTTAAACCGGTAACAATTACACATATATCCCGACCTCACAAAAAATCTCAAATTGCTGCTTTATGACACATTTATTTAAAGATAATTTTCATCTAAAAAAAAATCTCAAACCGGGAGAATACAGACGTCCTAAGTAACAAGATCCACTCTAACAACAGTATCTGCATCTTTCATTTCAGTAACCTCGGTTGATTGTCATCAGAACGATACTATGAAGTTTGATCAATTGGAGATGGATCGGATTTTAAACTCTCCGATAGATTCTTATACACAATTCACGTGCTGATTACCTCATTGAAAACTTACTATCTGATCTAATAATGGTTTCATTTCGTGTGTTATGTCAACACGCAGGTGCAGTCTTGTGTTCTCAATGTAAAGGCGACGGTGTGAACTCTGAGGATCTCTTCAATGGACAGTTCAAAGCCGGCGACTCTTGTTGGCTGTGTGGGTAAGCTCTGAGTTCCCCCGAAACGAACATCCGTCGCCGGCAATACTGAGAATCTCGGGCCGCAGAAACCTGTTCCCGCATCTTCAAGAACGCGGACTTAGAAACGTGCCGGTCCTTTTGGCCTGCTTCGTTCTTGATACGAGATGACAGACCGCGAGTTAATCTTCATCTTGTGGGTGGGATTGTAAGCTTTACACGTGATCTTTGTATGTGCAGAGGCAGGAAGCATATGCTGTGCGGAAACTGTAACGGAGCGGGATTCGTCGGCGGCTTCATGAGCACTCACGATGAGTAGACTGGTCGAGTTGAGGCCGCGGGTGATGAACGATGCTACTCCATTCACAAGCTCTGTCAGGCTCAAAATCAAAAGCTGATCCAAGGTGTAAATAGGATGGATCTTTCATAGCAATGTGTGGCTACTCATTTTCGTTTTTTGGGTGCAAATGTGTAGATTTAGCTGTTTTCCTTTACTAGGTTTTGTATATCTGTAAAAAGTGCTGGGAACGGCGACCGCCCTGATCAAATCTCAAAGGGAAAAAAAATTACAAAAAGCCCCAAATCATGCTCGATGTGACACGTTTATTTAGATTTTTTTTTTTCATCAAAAACCTCAAATTATACCCATTCTGACATATATACTCTAAATTTTATTTTTGTGATATAAAAAACGCCCAAACTTGTACTCATGCGACACATTTACTTTCCGTCAAGGTTCCATTAGATAATTTTTCAGCAAAAACAACAACATTTTTATTTCACTTAAGTCATGTAAGCGTCATGTCAATAATGTTCGCTTTTTTGCCTCAATGTATGCAGATTTTTAACTATTCTCATTTACAGAATTTTGATGGAAGGTAAATGTGACACACGGATACGAATTTGTGATTTTTGGTGTAAAAAAAAAATTTAGAGTAAATGTGTCAAAGTGAGCATAATTTAAGGTTTTTGATGGCTTTTACCTGTCTCAAACTTTAGTGAAGTTCAAAAATGACATCCGAAATGATACAAACCAAGCACACCAAAACCTGCCATCAACAGCTCTTTTCCATATAAAACAAGCACACTAGATATCGCATCTAGTAATGATTGACAGAGAGGGATTCCTGTTTTGTTTTAGTGTTATTACAAGAATTAATGTATAGAGATAACCTACACACAACAAGCACACTAGACATTGAAACTAGTAATGATTGAGAGAGATGGATTGTGTTTTATGTTAGTTTTATTAGGAGAATCAATATATGGAGATAACCTCATATTGGGTATCCTAGTATCATGGTAATTCAAGTTCAATTTTCGGAGCACACGACGCAACAAAGTTCAAATATATTGGAAATTATGGATAAGTCGGACGGTCCAATTAAACGCGTCCTGTTTCAATCCCTTGTAATGACGGTGGCACCGACACTAAACAAAATTCGTCTAAGCTTTTATCGTCACGGTAGCACCTTTCTAATAAAGGGACCTAACTCTTTTTTCGTAAGTGGGTATACATATGTTTCTAGCCATGCATTTTCCCCTCGCACAAAACTCAACACACCCGCACACATTATCTACATCTCTTGATTGATCTCGTTCTCGGCTCTTTCTCTCCCATCGGCAACGACAAAAGCACGGTTCAGAGGTAATTATCAATTTTTTGTCCTTCTTTATCTTTTTCGAGACGTTGTGAATGAGTCTTGTGTTTGTTATGCATGATCTGTAGTTTGGTGCTGAATCTAATTCCGTTTCCTACATTTAGGGTTTCGTCTTTTGGTGGACATATCTCTTCTTTCACTACCCTATCTACGCGTTTCACCATTCCACCAGAACTTTGCTCCGCCCCCGTCATACTCCAACTCGGTAGGTTCCCACGATACAGAAATGTTCGGGACACCCCTATTCTCTCTTTGTTCACTGCTCATTCTCTCGACCGCTAATCATTTCATGTTTCGAACATCCGCTCGATCTCCTTTTTGTCACTCACACGGTGCGCGCGTCTGCCCTAACGCGAAGACAACAGACTAAAAAACCCCCCCAATCCAAAAAAAAAAAAGATAAAAAAAAGAAAAAATTCGGAAGAGAAAATAAAATATGGCAAAAAGGAAAAGGTAAATCGAAGAGATTCTCCTCGTTTGGTCATAAAAAAGGGCAATTGACAGCAAGACCCTCTCGAGGAGGTTATATACCAATCAGGCGCCGCGCGGTTCCTGCAAAGCCCAACAAGCTATCACAAAAGAGCTTCTCAAGGAAGCTATCAAGCACTCCACAAGGAAGCTGCGGACTCCAAACGACTTATCAGACGCTTTTCTTGGGCTATTTACAAAATGGTCCCTCTACTATTGTCACTGTTCAATTTCGGTCCCCGTATTTTGTCTCGCGACCGATTTGGTCCTCAAGCACGCTCCGTATTCTGTCCGAATGTCCATGGAAAACGCCGACAAGGCACCGGAAATGGACATGGTATAGGCAAATAAAGGTCGAGGGAAAATTTTGCAAAGCCGATGCCAATGATGCGCTCCTGTTCAATTCGGGTCCCCGAACTAAGCTTCGCCCTCGATTTTAGTACAATATATATTTTTTCCATCCAAATGCGAGGAAAATAATGTTGGCTAAGCGCTAAAGATTAACGTGTGGCCCCGACATGTTGCAGTTCGTGCAAAATTTGAATCGATTCTTTCTAAATGATCACCACGCGAGTATTGCTTTCGAGGGATCGGCCCACGTGAGGTGGGCAAAGCGTTACGACTCCGGGCTAAATTGGCCCTCGTACACGGTTATGTCTGCAATAAATCGGCACTGGTTTAGGACAAATGCACTAGCGGCCAGCAGAAGCGAGGTTATTTGGTACCTTTACATAAAACTTGACTAGAA
Source organism: Syzygium grande (assembly GCA_024733475.1). Lineage (NCBI taxonomy): Eukaryota > Viridiplantae > Streptophyta > Magnoliopsida > Myrtales > Myrtaceae > Syzygium > Syzygium grande. The sequence continues at coordinate 9,962,079 of JAMXDD010000008.1, forward strand.
CCACACGTGCAAGTTTCGTTGCATCTGGCTCATGCACGATAAATCATTCGGATTTCCTTGAACTGGCTAACGCATTCAACACTTGCTCAGCAATTTTTGTTCTGCATCTGGACGCAAATATCTTGAAATCAAGATAAAAATTCGGTTCGCGGATTAAATCTACCACAAAACATCGACGATAGTGTGAGGATCGTCCTCGTGATTTCTCTTCTAACTTTCTTTTTAGATCCCCAACGCTTAGTCAGCATCAACGTCGACATTATGTCAGAAATAGGAAATTTGTCGTGAAATTGTGATCGGAGATTAGTTTAGGGACGAATTTTATTGCAAGATAAAAGTAGGGGGACCAAAATTGAATAGCGGCAATAGTACAGGGATCATTTCTGTAATTCCCCCTTGTATCTTTTTCGGTTCCTCTTCCTCTCTCTCTCTCTCTCTCTCTCTCTCTCCATTTCCAGCGTGGCTATTTATACTCTTCCCTTTCAATTTTCCATTTCACAGGAACTCGCACTCCCTCTCTCCCATCATCATCATCATCCCCAGAGACGCTTCCTGAGGTAACTTGCTATAGTTAGCTCTCATTTCCGCATACTGATTTCTGCAAACTGATCTCTTTGCCGAGAAGCCGATTCGAGGGAACGTGCACAAACCAACTCTTCTTGTTTAGTCTGATGGCAATGTCTTTACATTTGGCGCTATTACCAGTTCTGGGTCTTCGTCCACTTGTCTGTTTGGGTCGTTGATCTTCGTCTTGACGAACATCGTGCACTTCTTTTGTTTTCTGAATGCGGGTCGCGGTCTCTTCGGTTGTTTCGCAATCCGAAAGCCCTTTTTTGTGTGATAGCTGTGACCAGCTTAGGTGGTGGATCACGCCCGGGGAAACCACAATGCTATGGATGTTTCGTGACTAAAGGGTTAAGGGCAGATAAGACATGCCTCAATTTCATTTTGCTCCTCATTGAAAAGTAGATGTATAAATAGAGCTGCTTTGTTTTTGTTGATGTCTGAAAGATACGGAACCATGGAAGGTGTAATTGTTGATCAGAGGAAAAAGGGAAGTAACTTGGCAAGTACGTTTATTTTGGGTTAGAAAATGAAGCTTCTCAATGTCATCTACTTGCTGCCATTGGGCTGACTGGTTTGGTCTTTCACGTGGGATGCCCGTGCATAGATATGGAATCGAGCAGGGAAGTTTCTTGTGGCTTGGGAGAATCAGGCTCTGTCTTGCTCTCTGTTTCAGAAAGGAATTTATCATCAATACTACATTGGGGATTTATCTTATACTACAGCTTTGCTTACAGCCTCTATTTTCCCTTTTTATTTGTTTCGCTTTTACTACTGAAAGCTTGTGTTTTTTTTACTTAGTTCCATTCTGTGAACCTGTCTTTTCTGCTCAAGATACTAGCTAGTAAACATAGTTGTGATCATTCATGCCTCACTAGAATGCTGTTTGGTGTTGTTAGATATGATACCTTATATGTCTTTTGAGCAAAAAACCTCACTACATTAGATATGTTATGGGACTTACATCTAGGGATATTTCGCATATATCTTTTATTAGTTCACTGCAAAGACATCACTGTTTTACCTATTTTTCCTATTAGCTCGGAGCAAGGCGTGGGTTTTTTTTTTTAAGTTTCAGAGATTTTTTCCAACAATATCATTGTATGAGAAAGAGTTTTGGTTGTGATTTGGATACCGTTGCAGGTGATAATAAAGCTACATCCACAGTAATTTACAAGAACAGTGTGTTTGGAAGAAAAATGGAGTCAAAAGGAGCTAGGAAGGACATAGCGATGACCCAAGTTATTGTCGGTGGATTTGATCGAAATGTGACGGCAAAGGAGCTGGTGAAGTATTTGGAAAATACAGTTGGCCCTATCAGGAGGTGTAGATTGAAAACTTCCTGGACGCCCCCATATTCTTATCCAGATTTTGAGGTGACAAGGTTTGACACCATCCAGATAGTGGATGAATATAGAAAGGTGGAGCCACATGCTTTTGTGCACTTTGCTTTGCCTGAAGCTGCAACCTCAGCTTATGAGCTTTCACTGCACAATGGGCTCCTTTTGAATAATAAACCTTTGAAAGTCAGCCTGGGACCTGATAATCCATACCATATGAATCAAAGGAGGAGGACTACCACTCCTTTTATGTTGCCTGATGTGCGCCTAGAGATAGGAAACTTCATTACACCGGAGGAGTTTCTGGTAGGGTGGAGAGGACCCTCATCTGGGGTTGATTTTTTTGTAGATCCTTTTGATAGTATGTGCAGGTTTTGCTTTACAAGGAAAACAGCTTTTTCTTTCAAAGACCTGTCCATCTATGCCGTGATAAATTGTGAATTTAAGATGGAGTTCTTGGTGAGGGAAATCAATGAGATAAATCGGCACAGAGAAATGTCATCCATTGTTGTATTCTTGCAGCTGGCTTCATCTCCTTGTGTGTATTACAGGACTGCTGATGACGACATAGAAGTAACAGTTCCACTTGACCTGTTGGATGATCGAGATCCTTGGATTCGAACTACGGATTTCACAGCAAGTGGGGCTGTCGGTCGGTGCAATACCTACAGAGTGTCAGTTCCGCCACGCCATGGACTGAAGTTGAAGAATGCCATGGATTATCTTAGGGAACAAAGAGTGCAGGAATGCTCCCCTAGACGGTACCTGAAGATCCAGGATGAGCCTAATTTTGGTAGGCCTATGTTAGATGCCTTCTTCTCTATTCATCACGAGGGGATAGCTTTCGATGTCATGTTCTTGCTGAATGCTGCCATCCACAAGAACGTGTTCAGCCAACACCAGCTATCAGAGAGTTTTTTTGAGTTACTGAAGAGCCGACCAAAGGAGGTGAACATTGCAGCCCTAAAGCACATTTGCTCTTACAAATGCCCGGTCTTTGATGCATACAAAAGGCTGAAACTTCTCCAAAAATGGCTGCTGAAGAATCCCAAACTTCTTAAAAACCGGAAAGAGTTGAATGACATTGTTGAGATAAGGAGGCTCATCGTAACTCCAACTAGAGCGCATTGTCTTCCACCTGAAGTGGAGCTGTCCAACAGGGTGCTCCGGAAGTATAAGGATGTTGCTGACAGGTTCTTGATGGTGACCTTTATGGATGAAGGCCAGCAGACGATGAATGCTAATGTCCTCAGCTATTACGCTGCTCCCATCTTAAAGGATATCAAGTCGATCTCCTTTTCCCAGAAGACCAAAATTTTTAAAAGGGTGAGGACGATAATGACAGATGGGTTTTCTCTTTGTGGTCGGAGATACTCATTTCTGGCTTGCTCATCAAACCAACTTAGGGACAAGTCTGCTTGGTTTTTCGCTGAGGACAAAGAACTCAATGTGAACAAGATCAAGGCATGGATGGGAAAGTTCAGTAACAGGAACACTGCAAAATGTGCTGCTCGGATGGGACAGTGCTTCTCATCCACCTATGCAACTGTGGAAGTTCCACAAAATGAAGTACATCATGATTTTCCAGATATTGAGAGGAATGGCTATTGTTTCTCTGATGGAATTGGCATGATAACACCTGATCTTGCCAGGGAAGTAGCAAAGAAGCTGAAACTGGAACTGGACACGCCTTCTGCATATCAGATTCGTTATGCCGGTTACAAGGGTGTGGTAGCTTGCTGGCCAAGCAAAGGGGATGAGATTCGACTTTCTCTGAGGCATAGTATGAACAAATTCCGGTCGAACCACACTACCCTGGAGATATGTTCCTGGACCAGGTTTCAGCCTGGGTTTTTAAATAGGCAGATTGTGACCTTGCTTTCGACGTTGAAGGTTCCAGATGAGGTATTTTGGGCCATGCAGGAAAAAATGGTTTTCAAATTAAACCAGATGCTCGTTGACTCAGACGTGGCATTTGATGTCCTTACATCCTCCTGTGCCGAGCAGGGAAACATTGCTGCCATAATGTTGAGTGCTGGCTTCAGGCCCCAGTCAGAACCTCATTTAAGAGGCATGCTCATGTGCATACGAGCAGCACAACTGTGGGGCCTTAGGGAAAATGCTAGAATATTCGTTCCCTCTGGGAGGTGGCTGATGGGCTGTTTGGATGAGCTAGGAGTTCTCGAAGGAGGTCAGTGCTTTATTCAAGTGTCTAGTCCAGCCCTGGAGAACTGCTTCATAAAACACGGCTCCAGATTCTCTGAGACTAAAAAGAACCGACAAGTTATTAAAGGGTACGTTGTAGTAGGCAAAAATCCATGTCTACACCCTGGTGATATGAGGATTCTGGAAGCAGTTGATGCTCCAGAATTACACCATTTGTATGATTGTCTTGTTTTTCCTCAAAATGGGGAGAGGCCCCACCCCGATGAAGCTTCAGGAAGTGACCTTGATGGGGACATCTACTTTGTCACGTGGGAAGAAAATCTGATTCCACCGAGTAAGAAGAGCTGGACTCCCATGCAGTATGACCCTGCAGAAGAGAAAAGGCTGCCTCGTGATGTTACCCAGAAGGTAATTGTTATTTAGCTGTGGTTTTTTGCAAGCATTTAGGCTTTGTCAAATTGGAACAACTTCAATTTAGGAATGATGGGCCTTCACATTTGATTTATACTCCAACCATTGACAGTTGTTTTGATTATGCTTAAATGACTCTCACAATGCATCTTTTGTGTTTAGTTTTTTTTTTTTAATAAATTAGTGGAATGTTGGATCTTAAGAGGCTTGGTGCAGATGTCCTTCATAAGGATAGATAAAACAAAGCACGAGTCTCTGTGCATGAACATTTTTTCTCGTACTGTGGTAATTTTCTTTCTGCCATCTTTCTGACCAAGTTTGATAGTGCCTTATAGATTTTCCCCCTTTCTGGTCTTTTTGAGAAGATGCTTGTAATTTGGAAGTTCCCATTGGTTTGATCTGAGGAGTAGCAAAAGTGTCTTTAAAACTAATCTCCCGATTAATTTTCTTGATAACTATAAACTTACTACGACATGCACTCACGATAGTTACGGAGCATCAGCATTTTTGTGCCACACCAGGCAATCAGATAAGTAGTGAGAGATGTTTTAAGTTCTGCATTAGCATTTGATAGGCCTGATCTCTAAGTTTGCTGCAGAAAGACTCCCAGTTTCTCATGATGTGGCTCGATTCTGCAGGATATCATAGACTTCTTTGTTAAGCACATTGTGAATGAGAACCTGGTGGCAATCTGGAATGCGCATGCAGTTCATGCTGACCGTAGCGAACATGGGGCTCTGGATGAGAACTGCATTCAATTGGCTGAGTTGGCTGCCACTGCTGTTGATTTTCCCAAGACTGGAAAGCTTGTCACTATGCCTCGCCATCTGAAACCAAAACAGTACCCGGACTTCATGGGGAAAGAGGAATTCCAAACCTACAAATCAACTAAAATCTTGGGCAGACTCTACCGTCAGATTAAAGATACTTATGATGAGGATTTGAATTCCTCTGAACCATATTGCATCCCTAAGGATATTCCCTATGATACAAGTCTCGAGGTCCCGGGTGCTGCAGATTTCATTTCCAAAGCGTGGGACCATAAGTGCTCCTATGACAGGCAGCTAAGCGGGCTTCTGGGCCAGTACAAAGTGAACAATGAAGAAGAGTTGGTGACTGGTCATGTTTGGTCCATGCCAAAGTATGCAAGCTGCAAGCAAGGGGACCTGAAGGAGAGACTCAAGCACTCTTACACTGCATTGAGGAAAGATTTTCGAGAGAAATTCGAAATGTTGGATTCCTATTCCGAGTTGTTGAGTGATGAAGAGAGGAATTTGCTGTATGAGCAAAAGGCATCTGCTTGGTACCAGGTCACCTACCATCCAAAATGTGTGAAGAAATTGGTGGACTTGCATGAGCACGATGACGGAGGTACGAACGCCTTGAAGTTAAGCTTTGCTTGGATTGCTGCTGACTTCCTTGCTCGGATAAAGATTCGGAAGCAAAAAGGTAGGAACCTTGACTTGGCCAAGCCCATCAACTCTCTTTCCAAGTACATTGCAGACCGTATCTGAAATCGGTGATTAGCTGTAAGATCCATGGTCAAGTCTTGGTCAAGGATTCCGTGGTTGCAAGTCCACTCTGCCAATTGTAGTGGGTATACATTTCATATTTCAAGTTGTTTGTACTGTGTATATATCAAGAATTGTGGAAATTGAGGACATTAGAATGAACCTTTTGGAAAGTGTATAGACATGCAAAATGTGCTGCGGATGGTTGAAATTGCACTAGTCTTGAGCTCTGTGAAATCAGTTGAACTCTGATTTTGATGATTTAATCCCCCCAAATTTCTTGCAGATGAAGATGATAACACTGACGTTCTCCATTTGCTCGAAGAAGCTTGTACAACTAATTGCCATACCTGTATTCACTTATTTTTAAATCAGAGCATTACCCAATACATCTTTTTCAAGGGAAAAAAGTTACAGGTACTATAGCTTCTTCATGTAGGTCCCTAATGGAGTCCCTAAATGTATTAGATGCCTTAATTCATTCATTCCTTCCACAGGTGTCCCAGATGATATTGCAATCTGGACACTTTGGGATTTGATAGTACTGCTGGGGAAGCCGCAATGATTTGTTCATGAAATAGCAATAATAATTATAAACTTATTCCAAGCTTATCAAAGTTTTCCTCTTAAAAAAAGTAATAATAATAATAATAAACTCATTCCAAACTATCAAAATTTTCCTCAGTGCATTTTTTGTGCAGCGAGATTCATCATCGGGATGTCATTTGTCGTGATTTGTTTAATCTACAAGTACAAAAGTAGGCACCTAGCAATCGACAAAACTTTCGAAGAATTTTTGCAAGCTCATAACAAGTTTTTGCCCATGAGGTTCTCTTACTTGAATATTAAAAAGATCGCCGCAAATTATGGTTCTATGAACAAAGCAGTGCTCAGAAGTGTCAACGAAGTGGCTATCGAGATATTAAAGAAGTCTGAGGCTCATGGCCAAGATTTTTTCAGTGAAGCGACTATTATTGGAAGAATTCACCATGTTAATGTAGTGCAACTCATCAATTTTTACTTTGAAGAACTGAAACAAGCTCTCGTGTATAATCTCATGTCAAATGGACCTTTGGATACGCACTTTTTACTTTGCAGTCGAATTGAGGGTGCATCTGATGAATGATGGCACATATGCAAGCTCTGTCAGGTTCAAAATTCAAGGTTTTACCAGGATTGATCCTTCGTAGCAATGGGTGGCTAGTCTTCTTCCTGTTTTTTGGGTGCAAATGTGTTGCTTCAGCTGTTTTCGTCATATACGAGATTTCGTTGATTAGTAGAAAGAGCTGCAAACGGCAACTGCCAATCTGCGTGTGGCAAAGGCCATTTTCGTTTCGAGAAAAATGAATAATTAAAAAGATATTTTCTTACAAATGATCGCTTGAAATAATTAATCGAAGGAAAAAGTTTTCATTATCAATAATAATTTATGTCTAAATATTTTCGTAAATGGTGAATACATTTTTTCGTTTATTTATTTTGTAAGCGAGACATACGATCTTTCTTAGAAATATTTTATTTAAATCATTCATTTTTCGGACGGGGCCTAAATTTCAAATTCTAGTCGGGTTTTAAGATGATATCCAAAACACAATCCAAATGAAGTGCACCAAAACCCGCCATTTAACATGTACTCTAAATGTCGAATCTAATGAGGATTGAGAGAGAGGGACTTGGGTTTTTGCTATGGTGTTAATAGGCCAATTATATATCGAGATAACTTCATATTTGAAAAGGAAAATGAGTATCCTACTATTGGGGTTAATCAAGTTCTATTTTCGAATCACGCGCCGCAACGAATTTCAAATACTTTCAAAAATCTAGGATTTTTTACTTAAATGAGACAATAGATGATGGCGGTTAATGGCGGGACCTATACCGGATAAAATTCATCTAAATTTTTATTGTCGCGATAGCACTTACCTAATGGAACCAGGTAACCTTTTTCGTAACCGCGGGTATATATATGCAAATTCTACCGTTCCTTATTCCCTCACGCGAAACTCAACACAACCCTCGCGCATTATCTCTCTCTCTCTTTTCATCATCGATCTCGCTCTCGGCTCTCTCTCTTCGATCGGCAACGGTGGAAGCACGGTTCGGAGGTAATTTCCAATCTTTGATCATTCTCCATTGCTTTTTTTTACCATCAAGATGTTGTGAACGAGCCTTGCGTGCTCGTTATCTTTGATTTGTAGTTTGGTGCTAAATCTTAGTTTTGCTCCGTGCATTTAGGATATCGTTTTTTGGCGGGCGTAGAAACCCGCAGTTGTTTTTTGTTTTTTTTTTAATCCCCGAGACATTTTTTTCCTTTTGGTTCTACGATCCTATCCCGAAGTTCAAGTAATTAGAAAATTAATTAATTATCAGAACTGGAAAAATCACACTCTTATCGTACGGAGAACCTGTCAAATCTTTAAAGAAATAAATACCGCGTCAAAAAAATTGCCATCCGTCAAAAGAATTAGATTTGTCGTAAGAAGAAATACAATAAGAACAAGCAGATGGAAATAAGTCAGCTTAGAAAACAGTAAAAAAAACACAATACAAACTTAATTAAAAGTACGTTTAAAAGCGCTAAAATAATCAAGCACAGCTACACATAAATTAGAAACTGTTCGACGATTGACCGACGTCGAAGCCAGTGCTGATCAAACCTACATTTGAAACCATTGTTAAATTTCGATTGCAAACTAGATTTTCCCCGTCACGGCTCCATCTAGGCATTTCCACCGCTCCATCGGAAACTCTCACCGCTCCTGCCGTACACCGGCTTGATAGTTTCGACGTTGCGGAAATGTTTCCGGCCCCCCCGACCCGCTCGCTCGCTCCTCGCTCTCTCGACCGCTAATCCATCTCCTCTTTCTCTATAATTTTCATGTTCCGACCATCCACTCGGCCTCCTTCCGCCGCCCGCGCACATGATATCCATGCGTTTGCGAGAGAAGGAATAACAAACTGAAAACCCCAATCCAAAAGAAGAAAAAAAATAATTTTTTTTAAAGGAAAAGTTTTTTAAGAATAAAAAAAGGGAAAAAAGAGAATTTCTAAATTTTTTTTAAAAAAAAGGGAGAGGGAAAAAGAAATATTTAAGAATAAACAAAAGGGAAATTAAAGAGAATCTTCTAATTTTTGGCCGTGAAAAATGAAATGGGAAATTGAAAAGGCAAAACCTTCTCGAGGAGGGTTACCAAGCAAAACTCCGCAGAGGAAAACCGCGGTTCTCAAGACAAAGACCTCCTCTAGGAAGTTAGCTGCGGACCCCCAACAAGCTACCAAACGACATTCTTAAGGCTAATCACAAAACGGTCCTCCTACTATTGTCCCTTTTTGATTTCGACCCCCGAACTGGTCCTTCCTGTCGCGATTGCGCGGCACGTTCCGTATTCCGTCCGAAAATGTCCGCGAAAAATGCCGACCGAGCATCGGGACACTAGCGGGTCCTTCGAGATGCCGAGGGCGAAATCGCGGAGCGGTCCCTGCGTCACGGCGCTCTCCGTTATTCCGGTTCCGAAAACCGTCCGCAAATTACCGGCGACGGTAAAATGGGGCGATCCTTCCTAAAGGGTCGCCACGTGGCTCTCCCGAGAGATTCCGTCCAACGTGGCCGAGCGAAGCAATAGGCAAGATCCCTCCTGGCTGGTTTTTTTTTTTTGACAAATGGGGCAATGGCTAGAAAAAAATCCCTAGGGGAAGCAAGGAATATCTGTCTTTTAAAATCGCGATACAGATTTAGCTCGGGGACCAAATGTGTCATGACACAAAACTAGGGGGACCAAAATCGAAATTAGGGGGGCGTCTTTTCGGTTCCCCTCTCCCTCTGCCTAATGCCTATATATATATATACTCTTTCCTTTCGTTTTTTCCCTCTCGCGAAACTCAGCAACACACTCTCTCACGCTGATCATCATCTCCCTCTCGTTCTCTCTCTCTCTTTCTCTGGGGCGGGGGGGAGGGTCCGACCGGTCGCCGTCGATCGGTACGGCCTCGACGGAGACGGCGGCGGCGATTCCCGAGGTAAATTTGCTGCGGCTCGCTCTTCATTCTTGCGAAGCGGTGTCCTTGCTCGGAAGCCGGTTGATGGGGACGGCGCAAGGAAGCCCGGCCCTCGGGTAGTGTGAATCCGATGGCCGTGTCTTGACGGTCGCGTCGATTGTGTCCGTTCGGATCGTTCGTCTCCGTCTCGACAAACACTAGCGCGGATTCTTCTTTTTTTGCTTTTTTCCTCGGTTTCGGGTCGCGATCTCCTCGCTTGTTTCGCGGTTTCTGGAGGCAGCTCGAGCTGTCCCGTGCTATTAAACGGGCGGAGCTGCCTTTTTTTTGCGTGATAGCTGGAAGCGGCTTAGGTGGTGTGGATCGTGCGTAGATAAGTACAGTTGCATGGGTGTTTCGGGGCTAAAGGGTTGAGGGGCGGGTGAAACCCGCCTCGGGTTTCAATTTTGCTTGTGTGGATAGAGCTGCTTTTGGTTTTGTTTTGTTGGTGTCTGAAAGATAATTGAACCTGGGAAGGTGTGCGTGTTGATCGGGAAAGAGAGGGAAGATAACCCGACGAGTGCGCTTGTTTTGGGTTAGAAGATGAAGTTTTTGCATTGTCATTTGCTTGCGGCTGTTGGGCTGGGTGGTTTGGTCTTTAACGCGGAATGCCCGTGTATAGATATGGAATTGAGCGGGAGAAGTTTCTTGTGGCTTGGCAGAGTTCGGCTCTGTCCTATGGCTGCTGCAGGAAGAGATCAATCATCAATAGGACATTGGGATTTATCTTAGGCTATCGCCTTTCTCACAGCTTCTATTTTCCAATTTCTGCTCATCACTTTTACTACTGAAAGCTACTGTTCTTTTCTACTTTGTTCTATTCTGTGAAATCGTCTTTTCTGCTAGATATACTGGCTGGTAAATGTAGTTACCATCTTTCGTGCCTCGCCGGAATGCAGTTTGGTGTTATGAGATTTGATACCTTTTATGTCTTTTGAGCATAGAACCTCATTATGGTAGACATGTTATGGAACTTACATCTTATGATGTTTTGCATTTATCCTTTATTAGTTCACTGCAAAGACATCACTCTTTTACCCATTCTTCCTGCCAGCTCAGAGCAATGGTTGGTTTAATTTTGAGAGATTTTTTCCATCAATGACATTGTATGAGAAAGAGATTTAGTTGGGATTTGAATACTGTTGCAGGTGATAATAGAGCTACATCCATAGTTATTTTCAAGAACAGTGTGTTTGGAGGAAAAATGGAGTCGGAAGGAGCTAGGAACGACACTGTGGTGACTCAAGTTAGTGTCGGTGGATTTGATCAAAATGTGACGGCAAAAGAGCTGGTGGAGTATCTGGAAGATACAGTTGGCCTTCTCTGGAGGTGTAGATTAAAAACTTCCTGGACGCCACCAGATTCTTATCCAGATTTTGAGGTGACAAGGTTTGACACCATCCAGATAGCGAATGAATATAGAAAGGTGGAGCCACATGCTTTTGTGCACTTTGCTGCGCCTGCAGCTGCAACTTCGGCTTATGAGCTTTCACGGCACAATGGGCTCATTTTGAACGGTGAACCTTTGAAAGTCAGCCTGGGACCTGAGAATCCACACCATATGAATCAAAGGAGGAGGACTACCACTCCTTTCAAGTTGCCTAACGTGCACCTGGAGATAGGAAACTTGATTACGCCGGAAGAGTTTCTGGTAGGGTGGAGAGGACCCTCATCTGAGGTTGATTTTTTTGTTGATCCTTTTGATAGTATGTGCAGGTTCTGCTTCACCAGGAAAACAGCGTTTTCTTTCAAGGACCTGTCCATCTATGCTGTGATAAATTGTAATTTTAAGATGGAGTTCTTGGTGAGGGAAATCAATGACATCAAACAGTACAAAGAAATGTCGTCAATTGTTATACTGTTGCAGCTGGCTTCGCCTCCTCGTGTGTATTATAGAACTGCTGATGACAACGTAGAAGACTCGGTTCCATTTGACTTGTTGGACGATGAAGATCCTTGGATTCGGACTACAGATTTCACAGCTAGTGGGGCTGTCGGTCGATGTAATACCTACAGAGTGTCAGTTCCGCCACGCCATGGACTGAAGTTGAAGAAGGCCATGGATTATCTTAGGGAACGAAGAGTGCAGGAAGTCTCCCCTAGAAGGCCCTTGAAGATCCAGGATGAGCCTAATTTTGGGAGGGTTATGGAAGACGCCTTTTTCGCTATTCATCACGAGGGGATAGCTTTTGATGTCATGTTCTTGCTGAATGCTGTCATTCACAAGAACGTGTTCAGCCAACACCAGCTATCAGAGAGTTTTTTTGAGTTACTGAAAAGCCGACCAAAGGAGATCAACATTGCAGCCCTAAAGCACATTTGCTCTTACAAACGCCCGGTCTTTGATGCATACAAGAGGCTGAAACTAGTTCAAGAATGGCTGGTGAAGAATCCTAAACTTCTTAAAAACCAGAAAGAGTTTAACGACATTGTTGAGATAAGGAGGCTTGTCATAACCCCAACTAAAGCGCACTGTCTTCCACCTGAAGTGGAGCTATCCAACAGGGTGCTTCGGAAATATAAGGATGTTGCTGACAGGTTCTTGAGGGTGACCTTTATGGATGAAGGCCAGCAGACGATGAATGCTAATGTCCTCAGCTATTACGCTGCTCCCATCTTAAAGGATATCAGGTCGATCTCCTTTTCCCAGAAGACCAAAATTTTTAAAAGGGTGAGGACGATAATGACAGATGGGTTTTCTCTTTGTGGTCGGAGATACTCATTTCTGGCTTTCTCATCAAACCAACTTAGGGACAAGTCTGCTTGGTTTTTCGCTGAGGACAAAGAACTCAATGTGAACAAGATCAAGGCGTGGATGGGAAAGTTCAATAACAAGAACACTGCAAAATGTGCTGCTCGGATGGGACAATGCTTTTCATCCACATATGCAACTGTGGAAGTTCCACAAAATGAATTACATCCTCATCTTCCAGATATTAAGAGGAATGGCTATTGTTTCTCTGATGGAATTGGCATGATAACACCTGATCTTGCCAAGGAAGTAGCAAAGAAGTTGAAACTAGAACTGGACACGCCTTCTGCATATCAGATTCGTTATGCCGGTTACAAGGGTGTGGTAGCTTGCTGGCCAAGCAAAGGTGATGAGATTCGACTTTCTTTGAGGCCTAGTATGAACAAATTCCAGTCGAACCACACTACACTCGAAATATGTTCCTGGACCAGGTTTCAGCCTGGCTTTTTAAATAGGCAGATTGTGACCTTGCTTTCGACGTTGAAGGTTCCAGATGAGGTATTTTGGGCCATGCAGGAAAAAATGGTTTTCAAATTAAACCAGATGCTCGATGACTCAGACGTGGCATTTGATGTCCTTACATCCTCCTGTGCTGAGCAGGGAAACATTGCTGCCATAATGTTGAGTGCTGGCTTTAGGCCCCAGTCAGAACCTCATTTAAGAGGCATGCTCATGTGCATACGAGCAGCACAACTGTGGGGCCTTAGGGAAAAGGCTAGAATATTCGTTCCCTCTGGGAGGTGGCTGATGGGCTGTTTGGATGAGCTAGGAGTTCTCGAAGGAGGTCAGTGCTTTATTCAAGTGTCTAGTCCAGCCCTGGAGAACTGCTTCATAAAACACGGCTCCAGATTCTCTGAGACTAAAAAGAACCGACAAGTGATTAAAGGGTACGTTGTAGTAGGCAAAAATCCATGTCTACACCCTGGTGATATGAGGATTCTGGAAGCAGTTGATGCTCCAGAATTACACCATTTGTATGATTGTCTTGTTTTTCCTCAAAATGGGGAGAGGCCCCACACCGATGAAGCTTCAGGAAGTGACCTTGATGGGGACCTCTACTTTGTCACGTGGGAAGAAAATCTGATTCCACCGAGTAAGAAGAGCTGGACTCCCATGCAGTATGACCCTGCAGAAGAGAAAAAACTGCCTCGTGATGTTACGCAGAAGGTAATTGTCATTTAGTTGTGGTTTTTTACAAGCATTTAGGCTTCGTCAAATTGGAACAACTTCAATTTAGGAATGGTGTGCCTTGGCATTTGAACCAGTGATGGATATTTTTATTATGCTTAAATTAACATAGCAGTGACTTGCAATGCATTGTTTGCTCTTAGTTTTATTTTATTTTCTTATAATTAGCGGACTATTGAATCTTAAGAGGCTTGTTGCAGATGCCCTTCATATGAATAGATAAAAGAAAGCACTAGTCTGTGTGCATGAACATATTTTCACTTACCGTGGTCATTTTCTTTCTGCCACCTTATCCGACCAAGCTGAATAGTGCATGATAGATCTTCCCCCTTTCTGGTTCGTTTCTAGAAGATGCTTGTAATTCGGAAGTTCCCGTTGGTTTGATCTGAGGAGTAGCAAAAGCATCTTTAAAACCAGTCTTCTGATGAGTTTTCTTTGGACGCTATAAACTTACTACAACATGCACTCAGTATAGGTAATTTAAGACACAGCATCAGCATTTTTGTGCCACACCAGGCAGTCAGATATTTAGTGAGAGATGTTTAAAGTTCTTTATTAGCATTTGATAGGCATGATCTCTAAGTGTGCTGCAGAAAGACTCCCAGTTTCTCATGATGTGGCTCAATTCTGCAGGATATCATAGAGTTCTTTGTTAAGCACATTGTGAATGAGAACCTGGGGGCAATCTGCAACGCGCACGTGGTTCATGCTGACCGTAGCGAACATGGGGCTCTGGATGAGAACTGCATTCATTTGGCTGAGTTGGCTGCCACTGCTGTTGATTTTCCCAAGACTGGAAAGATTGTCACTATGCCTCGCCATCTGAAGCCAAAACAGTACCCGGATTTCATGGGGAAAGAGGAATACCAAACCTACAAATCAACCAAAATCTTGGGCAGACTCTACCGTCAGATTAAAGATGCTTATGATGAGGATTTGAATTCCTCTGAACCGAATTGCGACCCTAAGAATATTCCCTATGATACAAGTCTCGAGGTCCCGGGTGCTGCAGATTTCATTTCCAAAGCGTGGGACCATAAGTGCTCCTATGACGGGCAGCTGAGTGGGCTCCTGGGCCAGTACAAAGTGAACAATGAAGAAGAGTTGGTGACTGGTCATGTTTGGTCCATGCCAAAGTATGCAAGCCGCAAGCAAGGGGAGCTGAAGGAGAGACTCAAGCACTCGTACACTGCATTGAGGAAAGAATTTCGAGAGATATTTGAAACGTTGGATTCGGATTACGAGTCATTGAGTGATGAAGAGAGGAATTTGCTGTATGAGCAAAAGGCATCTGCTTGGTACCAGGTCACCTACCATCCAGAATGGGTGAAGAAGTCGGTGGACTCGCATGAGCATGATGATGGAGGTATGAGCGCCTTGATGTTAAGTTTTGCTTGGATTGCTGCTGACTTCCTTGCTCGGATAAAGATTCGCAATCAAAAAGGTGGGAATCTTGACTCGGCCAAGCCCATAAACTCTCTTTCCAAGTATATTGCGGATCGTATTTGAAAGCAGCGATCAGCTGCTTAAGATCCATGGCTGGGTCTTTGCGAAGGACATCTTGGTTGCAAGTCCACTCTGCCAATTATAGTGGGTATCCATTTTATACTTCATATTGTCTGTACTGTGTTTATCAAGTATGAAGAGTTCTGGAAATTTAGGACATTGGAATGAACTTTTTTGGAATGTGTGTATATGTGCAGACTGTGCTACCGATGGTTGAATATGCAGTAGTCCTCAGCTCTGTGAACTCGATTGAACTCTGATTTTGATGGTTCAATTCCCGAATATCTCGCAGATGAAGTTCGATGACACTTCCTTAGTCTGCTGAAAGAAGCTTGTACAGCTGGCTATACATGTATTCACTTATAATTAGATGCCTTAAGTCTCACTTTGAAAAACATCAATCAATCGATTTGATCCTCTAAGTATAAAGGAAAAATCTTGGGATTTGCTAGAGCTGAAGTTTGATTATTTTGTCGAGTGACATGGACATCCAGCATAATAAAAATAAAACAGTTATGTAGATGAAAGATCTAAAGTTTGGTAATTTTGGTGAATAACATCCAACATAAACCCACATTCTTGAAATTGAATAAATATGCCACTTCTACTTGGACATTAAAGATCAAGATGAGTTACATGCAGCACATTTTTTTTACAACATCCTTTTTCGAGATCTATTTAAGCCCCTTGCTATTTAAACATCTTTAATTACTTGATTATATATTTATATATAGCACATAGTATGAGGAGCCTAGAGACCAAGAATATATTTATAACTTAGCCCTACATCCAATAAAAAAAATGAGTATCCTGGTATTCCGGTTAATAAAGTTCTATTTTAAGAGTTCATGCTACAACAAGTTTCGAATACGTTCCAAATTCTGAGATTTTGTACTGAATGAGGTCACAAATAAGTCGAGAAACCCAGATGAAATCCGTTCCATTGCCATTCACAGCAATAATGGTGGCACCTACACCGCATGAAAGTCGTCCGATTTTTATTGTCACGATATCACCTATCTAATGAAATGACGTGACATTTTTTTTCATGTGTGGGATATGTACATGTTCAAACCATACATTATGCCCTCACATAAAACTCGACACGCCCTTACGCATTATCTCTCTTTTCCGTCCTACTCTCGGCTCTTTCGTTCCGGTCGGCGACGATGAAAATGCGGCCTGGGACGTAATAATCAATGTTTGATTCTTCTCCATTCGTTTATTTATTTTATTTTAAATTTGGAATTTTCAGAGGATGAGGCATATGTTCGTTATGTTTGATAGGTAGTTTGGTGCTAAATCTAGTTCTGTTCTGTATATACAGTAGTTCCGTTTTCTGCTGGACATCTCTTTTCCTTGGTCTTTGGTGTATACTTTCATATAATTTAGATGGCATTCTCCAATTTTCACTTAAATCAAGTCCTGCTACTCCTTTTTCTAGTCATGATTTTTCTACGTATTGGAAAATCATTAGTGGTTTTTATTTGTCAATTTTCCCTACGAAATGTCATTTTTATCCCCTCACAAAACAACCTTTTTCTAACCTAATTGAAGGCCGTAAAAGGAATTATGCTCTTCTTTCACTACTCCATCTACACATTTCGCCACTCTGCGAAGAAAATTCTCACGGCCCCGGCCGTACTCCGGCTTGATAATTTTCACGGGCCGGAGATGTTCGCGGCCCCTAAATGTCTCTTGATCACTCTCCTCATTCTCCCAATCACTAATTCATTTCCTCTTTCTCTGTTCTTTCATAGTTTGACCATCCACGTGAACTCTTGATTCTACACACACGATGTAACCAAAGTATTCACTTGAATCCTCGGTGTTCAGTTAGGAGGTAATCTTACTAAAGAAGGGAGCCGAAACTCTAATAAGGGCCTCCGCGGCTTGTTCGTTTATATTGTAGTGATCGCGAGCTCCACCGATGCGTTCCTCATTTCAACGTGCCGGTGTTTGCACGCCCTATTCCTCCATTTCCTTTGTAATTTTGTTTTCCTCGGGAAAAGGTAATACCCTCCGAAAGTTTTACATTCCAGTAATCTCGAAATCCGGATGAGAATCGAGATGAAGCATTTTAAGGTCTTGCTTAGTACGCTCTTACGTAAGAGAGGGAATACCAAACTAAAAACTCAAATCCATAGAAAAAACTTTTAAAAAAAAGGAGGAAAAGTTGGAAGAGTTAAAAAAAAAGGAGAGAGAATCTTCTTGTTTGGCCATGAAAGTGGAAAGGGCATTGAAAACAAAGACCTTCTCAAGGAGGTTATCCAGCACTCCACAAGGAAACTGAGGGCCCATACAAGTTATCAAATACTTTTCCCAGGCTAAATACAATAATGGTCCTTCTACTATTGTTTCTGTTCAATTTTGGTCCCGTACTTTATCTCGCGACTGATTAGATCCTTAAATGAATTTCAGATAAAAAATTACATGACACATTTCCATGTTTTGTCCAAATTTCCACGAAAAATGCCGACTAAGCACCGAAGACGAACACATGGCCCTGATTTGAGGGTTACTTGCGGAATTCGTCCCGGTGCCGTGGTCCTGCTCGATTTGAGTCCCTGAAGCGATCTTTTAGGACAGTTTTGTTTTATGGCGCCGACCCATCCAAGTAAGTGCAATTGAAATAATTTTTACTAAGTGCTACAGATTAACATATGGCGCTGACATGTTACAATTGGTGCAAAAATTGAAGCGATTCTTGCTAAATCATCACCACATGAGTATTACTTTCAAGAGATTTCGCCCATGTGGGCTGCGCGGAACGTTACAACTCGAGGCTAAATTATTTCTCCGATTTGGTTATTTTGTTATAAATGGGCAATAGTTAGGATAAATGTGCAAGCGGCTAGCAGAAGCAAGATTATTAAATACCGATAAGGAAAGCTTGGCCAGAACGGTCCATGTAATTTTTATCCCAAAAAAAAGTGCGAGCAGCAGTTGAACATCGACAATAGTATAGGGATCATTTTTTTTTTTTTTTTTGCGTATCTCCGGTGCGCAGTTAGTATTTACGTTCCCGTTTTGACAGAAATATAAAAAAAAAAAGAAAAATTATGATCAAATTGTGATCAGATAGTAGTGTAGGGATCAAAACTGTCACAAGATAAAAGTAGGGGGACCAAAATTGAATAGTGACAATAGTACATGGATCATTTGTGTAATTTCCCTCGTTTTTTTTTTTTATCTATACTCTTCCCTTTCATTTTTCCACTCTCACAGAACTCACACTCCCTCTCCTCGCACTCATCGTCAACCACAGAGACGCGATTCCCGAGGTAATTACTAACTCTCGTGTCTGCTAGTTGATCTCTTTGCTTTGCTAGAAGCCCGCTGGAGGGAACGTGCAGAGACCCAACCCCTCGAGTTTGGTCTGATGGCATGGCAGCAATGTCTTTTCATTTGGCGCTATTAGCAGTTCTGGGTCTTCGCCCAACTGTCTGTTTGGATCGTTCGTCTTCGTCTTGACGTGCTGTTCTTTTGTTTTCTGAACGTGGGTTGTGATCTCTTCGGTTTTTCGCGTGTCTGGAGCAGCTTTGTGCTGTCCCATGCTACAATCTGTTTGTTGGTATCTGAAAGATTAATCAGGAAAAAGAAGAAGAGGGAGATAACTTGGCAAGTACGTTTATTTTCGGTTAGAAAATGAAGTTTCTCATTGTCATTTTTCACTCGCTGCTATTGGGCTGACGGAGTTTGGCCTTTAACGTGGTGCGTCCATGCATAGATATGGACTTGAGTGTCCTTTTGGTTGTGATGGATTTTTTGGTTATTGGACCGCCCATGTTAGGCTAACTCAGCCCATAATTCAAAACGGCTCACAATTTACAGGAAAGAAATAATCGCCATAAGGTAGTTATCGTGGGTTATTTTCTTAAGTAGACAAAGAATGTGCTTTTCCAAGGAGAATGAAAAATAGAAGTGTCCGTGTTCCAAAAACAGAACGGAGAAGAAAAACACCCTCGCTCACGAAGCCAAAGAAGTGCTTGCTCTCTCTCTCACAATGCTGCAATAAGTGCATTTAATATGTGGAAAACAAAGGTAAGTTTTGTTGTGCAACGTATCTTCCGATCAGTTTTTCTGGGCATGTTGTCCGCGCTTTCTCGTTTATGTAAACGTGCTTGGGTTCGTTTCTTGTATGCGGTTTGTGCATTACTCGATAGTTCAAGATATGTAATTAGAAATTTGCTGTTCTATCAATGGTATCAGAGCAATGTTCTTATTTCCTTATCGTTGAGATGTTTAATAAGCGACTCTGGAAATCGTAAAACAGCGTCGACAAATGCTCGGGTACGAAAAAGACACCCGACCGTACTGTTCGGGTCACTTCTTGATGTTTTGTGAAATGAAAATCGTTTTTTAATATGTAGGGTTGTAGTTCTCGTCAAGATGTCGAGACAAGAAAATCAAGTGGTGGCGCACCACCGGAGGAGGCCGGACGCGCCCCCATACGTGGCTAGAAGCAGCGGCACGCGCATGTCATGCACGAGCTAGCAAATATCGCACACACGCGGCATGCACCACATGTGCGTGTGTAGACGTGGCTAACGCCACGCTGACGTCAGCCATGCCGATTATCTGATCAAGTCGATCAACCCGGCCCGCCAACCCAACTTGGTTGACTGGTTGACTAACCCAACCTGATTGACTCACTCATTGACTGTTGATCGAATTTCAAAAAAAAAAAATTACCGCGCATATGGTTGCATGGGAGCTCCATTTGTAACTTTCTTGGTAACAATGTGTGCATTTTGGAATGCCTATAGTGATATTATGTGGATTATGAGTAATCCTTATTTGTTTTGCATATGTTGCAGGAATAATGTCACGTCATTTCATTCCCACGCCTATCTTCGGGGAGAACGGATGAACAAACGGAGAGACTCGCTAGGCTAAGAGCTGAGTTGGCTACCTATCGATGGGATGGATGTGACTTGGTGAAACACATCATGAAGGTCAATGAGATGATACAGAATGTCATTTGGAATGGTTACCGTATGTCTAAGAGCGAGATGATTGATGCCCTGAGAAGCACTCTCCCATATGAATGGCGAGATGTGATGGATGATTTATGGAAAGCCCCGGCAATTGAAGTGGTGGACGGTGAATGGGAAAGTGGTGAAATCCCTGTTGTTCCGAAGTATAAACAACTTGCAGTGGATTTTTTGAAAGAATACATAAGGGTTGGGGCAGCGAAGACGTCAACTCTTGGCATGAATTCGTCTTGGCGCAGAATGAATGCGCCATGGAGGAATCGTAAGGGTTTTCCAAGAGCCTATCCATGGCTGCCCAATGTGACCTTAGAATTTTCTGAGGATTTTTCTAAGGAGTTTGATAAGTCCTTCCTAGTGGATTAGATAGATAAGTGGCGTTGATTTCGTTTATTTTACATTAGGCTAGTTTTAAATATCTTAGGTAGATATTTCTTTCGTTGTTGATATTACCTTGTTCCTATGCTGAATTCGTACCTTTTATAAATGCAATTTAGTTAATAAATGTTGAATGTCAGTATTTGCTGCTATTATTATTATTTTATTTACATTTCTTGTGGGAAGTTCAAGGAAGTTTTAGTGACTTTAAGGAACTTAATTTTGCATAAATAGTTATATTAATGATAATTCCAAATAAGAATGTTTTAGATGATGATTGGAAATAAAGTGACATTTCGACTCTTAAACCTTATTTGGGTTTATTCATTAATACAATTAGTTTATGCAAAATAGATGCATAAATGTTAGGCATTAATAATTCATGCATATATGTCTGAAATGTTCAGATACAATGGCTTCAGCATCTAAGAACATAGCAGCTGAGCTGAACAAAGGAGAGAAATTGAACAGCAAGAATAATGAGATATAGAATATGAAAATTCAATATGTGCTGGAAGAACAAGAAGCACTCGATGCTCGAAACCAAGTTATAGAAGAGCCTGAAGAAAGCCTAAAGATGGTAATACTGCACAACATAAAAGGGATAAGGATGCTTTTGCTGCTTGAAAGAAGAAAAACTCTATGGCTCGGATTACATTTCTAAATAGCATGGAGAATGATATCATACGGGGAGTTCAGGCGTTTTCATAATGCCAATGATATTGACCAGCATTGGCAGCAAGATTTGGCAAACTGAGACAACTCACGATAAGGTTTGAGTCATATAAAATGCTTCATGGATAAACCATGAAACAATATCCGAGACATATGTCAAACATGATAAGTGAGCTAATGGATACTAGCCACATACTGACTGATGAGTAGCAAGTGCAAGCAGTGATTCATTCTTTGCCTCATAGCTAGGAGCATATGAAAGTCCACCTGACCCACAATGAAAATATTAAGACTTTTGAAGATGCTATGCGCTGTCTTGAGCTAGAAGCAGACCGCCTTTTGGCGGCTAAACCAAAATCTGACATTTATTTTGATAGTTCTAACTCACCTAGGGCTTCGGGCTCCGAGCATAAGCGTCTAGGTGGTTTCAAAAGGTGGAAGGCCAAGGGAGCGAACTCTTCAGGTAAGAAATCAAAGCTCAACCAACATGAGAAAAGAAAACATTCTTTCAAGAAGAACATTTTAAAGGTGAAGTGTTTCAACTGTGGCAAGAAGGGTCATTTCGCTCGCGACTATGGCAAGCCAAAGAAGGTAGAAACCCTTAGTATACTTAAGAGTGTTACTTATGTATCTAGTTCTATTTTTCTAACTAAATTTCATCTTTTGTAGACTGTAGACTCAGGGGCCACAGACCATGTAGTAAAGGACAGAGTTGGCTTCATGGAGTTTCGATGAGTTCCACAAGGAGCAAGGTGGATATATGTGGGGAACAATTCCAGAGTAGAAGTGAAAGGGATTGGCACTTGCCAATTGAACATGCGTGGTGGTCGCACATTGTTCCTCCATGATGTATTATATGCTCTAGAAATTCGTCGGAACTTAGTTTGTGTTGGTTTTATTTTAAACTTTTATAACAATGGTGTTGACTTGTATTTAAGAACAAGTTTATATGGTTCTGGATATTTTCTGGATGGTTTTATCGTGTTGGATGTTAACTGCAGTAATGTTAATGTTTGTTATTCCTTATTCACATCTCCTAACTCTTTTGATAATGATGTAAATGTATGGCATGCTAAATTTAGTCATATAGGCCAACAACGAATGAATAAATTAGCCAAAAAAGGCTTATTGGGCAATATTGAAAAAGTTGATTTGCCTATTTGCGAGTATTGCTTAGTAGGAAAACAACACGAAAACCATTTGGAAAATGAACAAGAGCTGAGTTTCCTTTGCAATTAATCCATTCAGGCATCTGTGGTTCAGTGAATGTAAGAGCAAGGCATGGGATTGTATACTTCATCACATTTATAGATGATTACACTTAACTCGGACATGTCTATTTGATTTCTCATAAATCTGAGATATTAAGTTGCTTTAAGAAATTTATGAGCTTGGTAAAAAAATTAATTAGATAAGAAAATAAAAGCATTAAGATTCGATTGAGGTTGAAAATATTTATCTGATGAGTTCAAAAATTTATGTGACGAAAAAGGAATAGAAAGACATTTGTCTATTCCATATGCTGCTCAACAAAATGGCATTGCAGAGAGGAGAAACAGAACCCTAATATAAATGGTTAGGTCTATGATGGCACAAGCTTACTTACCAATCACTTTTTGGGGTGATGTTTTGTTAACTACTACCTATATAGTTAACCGTGTGTCTTCTAAATCAGTTACTTCTACTCCATATAAGTTATGGACAGGTAGAAAGCCTAATTTAAGTTTTCTTAAACTTTGGGGATGTGCTGCCTATACTCACGAACCCTCCCACAAATATGGAAAATTGAGTCATAGAGGCAAAAAGAGTATTTCCATAAGATACTCAGAGTACTCGAAAGGGTATGTATTTGTAGATGAGCAAGAAAATGGAAGTATAACTGAATTTGAGTCACGAGATGTCGATTCTTAGAGAATGATTTTCCTAAAAATGGCAAAATAGGTGAAGACTATTCCCTATTTGAAACCTTGGACTGTGATAATGAGATTATGGGAAATATACCATCCTCTCATCCTAGTGGGAGCAATGTAAGAAAAGACGGATTAAATGCAAATTAGTCTCAATTGCAATCACCTAATGAGACGATGCCACCATTATCTAATCCGAGTAAGAGCGAAATAGAGCACAATGATGTACCAAGTGCACAATCTCACATACAGCGAACAAGTCGCAAAAGCATTCCCTGTCGACGTTTTGACATTGAATGGGAAGCTTTCATAGTCGCTCCACAAGAAGAGGATAAGCCGAGGAATGCAAATAAGGATCTAGCATGCCCTAATAAGAAAAAATGGATGCAAGCAATGGAAGAAGAAATGGAGTCAATGAAATCCAACCGAGTTTAGGAACTAGTTGATCTTCTAAGAGGACGCAAAGCCCTAACGAACAAGTGAGTTCTCAAAATTAAGCGTAAGACTGATCGTTCAATTGAAAGATATAAAGCTTGCCCTATGGCAACAGGGTATAATCAAAATGAAGGAATTGATTACAAAGAAACCTTTTCTCCTGTGGTGAGATTTATCTTAACTCGCTTTATTATGGCAATAGTAGCAAGTATGGATCTTGAATTACATCAAATAGATGTAAAGACTGTTTTTCTCAATGGAGAATTAGAAGAATAAATTTATATGGAACAACTCGTTAGTTTTATTACAAAAGACCAAGAACAAAAGGTATTTTGATTTTCAAAATCGATATATGGCCTTAAGCAGTCTTTTTTGAGACAATAGTATATACGTTTTCATAATGCTATAATGGCATATGATTTTACAATGATTGATGAAAATTATTGAGTATAATCAAAAGATCCAAAGATCAATTTGCGATCTTATCATTATATGTAGATGATATAATGATTGTTGTAAGTAATATGGAGTTTGTTAATACTGTTAAAAATTAGTTATTTTCCAATTTTGAAATGAAAGATATGGGTGAAGCTGCGTATATTCTTGGAGTTAAGATTTCAAGGAATCATTCAAAGAGATCATTGTCTCTTTCGCAAGAAACGTCTATAAACAAACTTCTTGAACAATTTCGTATGCAAGATTGCAAACCCATAGATACTCTTATTGCAAAAGGTGAAGGATTGAGTCATAGACTGTCTCCTAAGACTCCATAAGAACAGGAACAAATGAAATGTGTTTCTTATGCTAGTGTTATTGGAAGCTTAATGTACGCTATAATGTGTACAAGACCTGATATATGTTTTGCAATTGGAATGGTAAGTAGATACTAATTCAATCCAGGTCAAGCACATTGGACAACCGTCAAAAGAATTTTGAGGTATCTAAAGGGTACTGCTGATTATTCGCTAAGTTATCAAGGAAGGGATCTGCGACTTGAAGGCTATTCAAATACTGACTGGGGAGGAGATTTAGATGAAAGAAAATCTCCTTCTGAATTCGTGTTCTTACTGAATAATGACACCATATCTTGAAGCAGTAAGAAACAGACATATATAGCCTTATCCACGATGGAAGCCGAATTTATGGCACTATCAGCAACAATATCACTTAGGTATTATTAAGAATGCTGCAAACTCATTATTGGTTAATTGTGATAGCCAAGCAACAATAGGTTACACCAAGGATCCCAAATTTCATTGCAAGATCAAACATATAGATACTAAGTATAACTTTATAGAGGATATGGTTACATGAAAAGATGTGAACGTTCAGTACATACCAACACGAAGAATGATAGCTAATCCTATGACGAAGCCAATTTCTATATATGTTTTCCTTGGTCACGTAAAATTTCTAGGACTACGTAGAGGTTAATGTATTAGACATTTGTATTTCCCTAGAAGTTCATGTTCAATGATATTTTTCTATCATTATTAATGCCTATGAGTTTATTTGGCATTTATGCATATGCTTAGTGCATTATATTAAAAAAGTATGTCGACCAGATGAAAGATTAGCCTATTCACACGAGTAATCGCCTTTATTTACTGTGTGATAAATAGGGATGAGACAACTTTAAGCTTTATCTAGGTGATAATTGAGGGCTTAAGCTTAAAATATAGAGTCGCCTTAATAGAGTGTTAAAATGAAGTCATAATATTTATTATGTCCAAAAGTAAAATAACCTACATATTTTACTTTATCTGTCTTTGAAGCCAGATATGAGTTCTGATGGATTCTTTAAAAGAGTAGATTTGTGAACTCGAGTTAGACATTGTGTATGTTTGAACTATCGTCTATACGGTATTTAAATACAAATACATGTGCTCTATATGGGAAAGGAGTTAATACCGTAATAGTATTTCATATTACGTATGCATGAAACGATCAATAAGAATTGGCAAAAGTTTTGATCTCTACTTTTATGCCGTGTGAGATCCTTGAGGATGACAGTTCCTTAATCAAGTGCCCTCACGACTCTTACTTATTCTCAAATATTTCTATTTAATGTTTGCTATCATAAAAATGTTGCCAATGATCATGCATTGATTCGATCTAATGGGACATTTCTAGAAAAGCAAATTGAACTGAAATTGAGAGTTTTAAGGAAAGAGGAAGATCAATTTGTTATTTATGTCACATTCTATTTTGTGTTCACAGGTTGATCAATTATAATTATTTATGTTTAATGGTAATTGTGAATACAATATATATACACACTTAAAGAGATCAAGAAGGATATAAATGTGACTAATTGATCTATGATACAGCATACGAGATTTACTCTTAATGATTATGTCTAATTTGAGCTGCTATATATTCCTAACATATGTATGGCAACGAGCTCTCAAAGTATACTAGTCGCACAGAATATTTGCTAGTATAAATATTGCAAAGAAGAGAGAGTTATTTTTAGCCCATCATGGGCGAGTGAGAGATGATGAGTTTTATGGTTATTGGGCCGTCCATGTTGGGCTAATCCAGCCCATAATTCAAACGGCCCACAATTTACAAGAAAGAAATAACCACCATAAGGCAGTTATCGTGGGTTATTTTCTTAAGTGGAAAAAGAATGTTTTTTTTCCAAGGAGAATGAAAAATAGAAGTGTCTGTTACAATAACAAAACAAAGAAGAAAAACGCTCTCACTCATGAAGCCAAGTGCTCGTTCTCTCTCTCTCTCTCTCTCATAACGCCGCAATAAGTGCATTTAATATGTGCAAAACAAAGGTAAATTCCGTTGTGTAACGTATCTTCCGATTAGTAATTCAAGTGATTCTGAGCATGTTTTCCGCACTTTCTCGTTTATGTAAACGTTCTTGCGTTCGTTTCTCGTATGCGGTTTGTGCATTACTCGATAGTTCAAGATGTGTAATTAGGAATTCGTTTTTCTATCAGGTTGTTGCAGAAAGGAATTAATCATCAATAGGACGTTGGGGATCTATCTTATACTATGGCCTTGCTTACAGCTTTTAGTTTCCCATTTTTGTGCATCGCTTTTACTGCTGAAAGCTACTATTCTTTTTTACTTCGTTCCATACTGTGAACCCCCTAGCTGGTAAACGTAGTTACAATTTTCATGCCTAACCCAAATGCAGTTTGGTGTTATTAGATATGATACTTTATATGTCTTTTGAGCAAAGATCCTCACTACATTAGACATATTATGGGACTTACATCTAGGGATATTTCGCATTTATCTTTTATTACTTTGCTGCAAAGACGTCACTCTTTTACCTATTTTTCCTATCAGATTGGATCAAGGTGTCGGTTTTTAATCTTAATTTTTGAGAGATTTTTTCATTCAATAACATTGCTGAGCAAGAGATTTGGTTGGGATTTGGATACTGTTGCAGGTGATAGTGGAGCTACATCCATAGTTACTGTCAAGAACAGTGTGTTTGCAGCAAAAAATGGAGTCAAGAGGAGCTAGGAAGGATGCAGTGGCGACTCAAGTTATTGTTGGTGGATTTGATCAAAATGTGACGGCAAAAGAGCTTGTGAAGTATTTGGAAGATACAGTTGGCCTTATCAGGAGGTGTAGATTGAAAACTTCCTGGACACCCCCAGATTCTTACCCAGATTTTGAGGTCACGAGGTTTGACACCATCCAGATAGTGGATGAATATAAGAAGGTGGAGCCACATGATTTTGTGCACTTCGCTTCTTTTGAAGCTGCAACCTCAGCTTATGAGCTTTCACTGCATGATGGGCTCTTTTTGAATAATAAACCTTTGAAAGTCAGCTTGGGACCTGAGAGTTCATTCCAAAAGAATCAAAGGAGGAGGACTACCACTCCTTTTGAGTTGCCTGATGCGCGCCTAGAGATAGGAAACCTGATTACTCCGGAAGAGTTTCTGGTAGGGTGGAGAGGACCCTCATCTGGGGTTGATTTTTTTGTTGATCCATTTGATAGTATGTGCAGGTTCTGCTTCACCAGGAAGACAGCATTTTCTTTTAAAGGCCTGTCCTCCTATGCTATGGTAAATTGTGAATTTAAGATGGATTTCTTGGTGGGGGAAATCAATGAGATCAGACGGCACAGGGAAATGTCGTCTATTGTTGTACTCTTGCAGCTGGCTTCACCTCCTCCTGTGTAGTATAGAACTGCTGATGACGACATAGAAGTATCAGTTCCTTCTGACTTGTTGGATGATGAAGATCCTTGGATTCGAACTACAGATTTCACAGCTAGTGGGGCTGTTGGGCGGTGCACTACCTGCAGAGTGTCAGTTCCACCACGCCATGGACTGAAATTGAAGAAGGCCATGGATTATCTGAGGGAACAAAGAGTGCAGGAATTATCCCCTAGACGGTCCCTGAGGATCTAGGATAAGCCTAATTTTGGGAGGCCTATGTTAGACACTTTTTCCTCTACTCATCACAAGGGGATAGGTTTCGATGTCATGTTCTTACTGAAAGCTGTCATCCACAAGAACGTGTTCAGCCAACACCAGCTATCAGAGAGTTTCTTTGGGTTACTGAAAAGCCAACCAAAGGCGGTGAACTTAGCAGCACTAAAGCACATTTGCTCTTACAAACGCCTGGTCTTCGATGCATGCAAGAGGCCGAAAATTCTTCAAGAATGGTTGCTGAATAATCCCAAACTTCTTAAAAACCAGAAAGAGTGGAACAACATTGTTGAGATAAGGAGGCTCATCATAACTCCAACTAAAACGCATTGTCTTCGACCTGAAGTGGAGCTATCCAACAGAGTGCTCCGGGAATACAAGAATGTTGCTGACAGGTTCTTGAGGGTGACCTTTATGGATGAAGGCCTGCAGACGATGAATGCTAATGTCCTCAAGTCAGTCTCTTTTACCCATAAGACCAAGATTTTTAAAAGGGTGAGGACAATAATGACAAATGGGTTTTGTCTTTGGGGCCGGAGATACTCATTTCTGGCTTTCTCATCAAACCAACTTAGGGACTGGTCTGCGTGGTTTTTCTCTGAGGACAAAAAAATTGATGTGAAAAAGATCAGGGCATGGATGGGAAAGTTCAAAAACAGGAACACTGCAAAATTTGCTGCTCGGATGGGGCGGTGCTTCTCTTCCACATATGCAACTGCAGAAGTTCCACAAGAGGAAGTATATCATGATCTTCCAGATATTGAGAGGAATGGCTATTGCTTCTCTGACGGATTTGGCACTATAACACCCGACCTTGCCAGGGAAGTAGCAGAGAAGCTGAAACTGGAACTGGACACGCCTTCTGCATATCAAATTCATTATGCCGGTTACAAGGACGTGGTAGCTTGCTGGCCAAGCAAAGGTGATGGGATTCGACTTTCTTTGAGGTCTAGTATGAACAAATTCCGGTCAAACCACACTACCCTGGAAATTTGTTCCTGGACCAGGTTTAAGCCAGGCTTTTTAAATAGGCAGTTTGTGACATTTCTTTCAGTATTAAAGGTTCCAGATGAGGTATTCTGGGACATGCAGGCAAAAATGGTTTTCAAATTAAACCTGATGCTTGTTGACTCAGATGTGGCATTTGATGTCCTTACATCCTCCTGTGCCGAGCGGGGAAACATTGCTGCAATAATGTTGAGTGCTGGTTTTAGGCCCCGGTCAGAACCTAATTTAAAGGGCATGCTCACATGCGTACGAGCAGCACAACTGCGGGGCCTTAGAGGAAAGGCTAGGATATTTGTTCCCTCTGGGAGGTGGACAATGGGGTGTTTGGATGAGCTAGGAGTTCTTGAAGGAGGTCAGTGATTTATCCGAGTGTCTAGTCCAACCCCGGAGAACTATTTCATAAAACACGGCTGCAGATTCTCTGAGACTAAAAAAACTGACAAGTGATTAAAGGGTGCGTTGTAGTGGCAAAAAGTCCATGTCTACACCCTGCTGATATAAGGATTCTGGCAGCAGTTGATGCTCCAGAGTTACACCATTTGTATGATTGTCTTGTTTTTCCTTAAAATGGGGAGAGACCTCACACGAATGGAACTTCAGGAAGTGACTTTGATGGGGACCTCTACTTTGTCACGTGGGAAGAAAATCTCATTCCGCCAAAGTAAGAAGAGCTGGACTTTCATGCAGTATGATCCTGCAGGAGAGAAAAAGCTGCCCCGTAATGTTACACTGAAGGTAATTGTCGTTTAGCTGGGGTATTTGACGAGCATTTAGACTAGGTCGAAAAGGAACAACTCCAATTTAGGAATGATGAGCCTTGGCATTTGACTTGTACTCCAGCCAGTGACAACTATTTCATTATGCTTAAAGTAACATTGTGTGACACTCGCAATGCATCTTTCGCGTTTATGTTTTTTTTTCTTGTTCTTATAATTAGGGGAATAATGGATCTTAACAGACATGTTGCAGATGTCCTTCATAAGGATAGATAAAATAAAGCACGAGTCTGTGTGTGTGAACACTGTTCGCTTACTATGGTCATTTTCTTTCTGCCACCTTATCTGACCTAGTTTGATAGTGCCCGGTAGATTTTGTTAGATATTTCAGTAGTTTTGAAATATTTGTTAGAATTTGTGACAGCCATAAAGCCATCATTTTGTAACGGTTTTGCAACGGTCGTATAATGGCTTTCTAACGGTTTTGTAACGTTTGATTTAATTGTTCATAAAGCCTCCATTAATTTATAACGGCCATATAACGGTCACTTTTTTAATGACCAACTGTTTTATAATGTTCTTAACAGCTCTTTTTCTTGTAACTATAAATTATTACTTTGAGCATAATTGGAAAGTGTTATATATACATATAAAAACAAGAATATTGTTTGTTCTTTCTTTTATCTATCTTTCCTTTCTTTACTGGGATATACACATAACATTGTTCATGTTCCTTCTAATATTCAGTGCGGAATATAGAAGAAGGTCTGTTGTATCTTGGGAGGATAGCCGCTAGAATCTTACGCACCGAGTTTCGTACTCCAAGGGACAAAATTATCCTTAAGGACAGCACTTGCACACCACAAATATTTTGATATTATTTTCTCATGTTTTTTCAATAGGTTTTCAATTCTTCTTATTTTTTCATGTTGTCTAACAATATTTCCAACAATCTTAAGGATAATGCCTTACGGATTCTCAACCTGGAACTTCCGCTGCTACCACCGCTTTTGGAATTGACCAAGGACTCGAAGATGGTGAAGGACATATTCGTGGGCGGTTTTGTCGTAGGACATTGCCGAGCATAAGCACAAAAGAGCTTTTTGTCATTTCGGTAAGGTTATTGAGTATCAAGTAAAATTGTCCCTTGGGGGTTTGATACCTATGTTTGTTTTTCCGAGATCTACTTCGATGTCAATGATGGCGTGTTGATTACGTGTAGAATCATAGGCTTTAATGGACATGTCCGAATCTGTGGCATGTATGCCTATTGAGCACGCTTATGCTAGTGTTGCTTTCTCTTAAAGGAAGTGCTCTTCATATTATGTTTTCATGTGGAAGTGTTCCATGGACAGAATGCATGTCTGTTAGAGAAAGTGAGTTCAATAGTCATATCATTCAATGTTAAACTTCACATGATCAGATCAGTGTCATTTGAAGTGTTCACCTTTTTTATTCATGCTTGATCCGAAAGCTATTGGCACATCAATTTAATTAGAACTTGGCTTGTAGAATTCTGTCATGCTTTCAATTCATGATATGGAAACAATGTGTCACAGTTCATGGGTTGCTAGTAATAGAATAGATAAATCAAGTTGTTGTTTATAGATTCGTTTCTATTATACACTGTCATTTTTTCTTAACCTTTTTGCTTCTGTATTCTGGATACTCTCTGTCTCGTGTATGGATGGTGGCAGGTGAGTGGTGGTGTGGATCTCGTGGTGGTCGAAGACGATCAATGAGGAAATAAATGGCATATGAGGTTTTCTTTTGATAAGGCGTGTATAACTTGTTCGCCGGTAAAGCTTCTGTGCATTCCATTGTTCAATTGAGTGGATGCTCTTATGTGGCTGTGCAATAAGTCTGGTTTGTTCTATATCTGTGGCTTTTCTCCATAGATTACGTATTATATGAGCTAAGGAAAGGTACATCGGTTATTTAGTACAGAGTAGGCTGAATCAATGTGCTTGCTGAAGGAAGTGCTGATTTCGTTTGCATTTGAAGTGTTCATGTGGCTTCCAAAAAAAGGCATCTTCTCAGTTCCCAGCCACTGGGTGGTTCAACGTAATTCGTATTGCCGTGATTTTGTTAATTTGGTTTGAACTTATTGTTATTCATCGTCGTGTCTTGGTCTGTCCATCAACTACGACTTTGGCAATAGGTTGACGCCCTGAAAATTCCTTTGAAATCCATTGTGTTTCCATTTTTACAAAAGCTTATTTCTGATTTTTGTTAGTACAGTCAATCATCGCTAGGTCCGATTTATCTCTCACTCTTGCCTTGTCACATGTCTGACTAGTTTTATAAATTTCATGGGTATTCAATGCCTATAGTTGATTCCACGCATATATTGGTGACACTTTTACTCCCATGCTTTATGTTATTGCATGGTTTGGTTCTCTAGCGGTGCTGAATTATATGATTACTGCGGGATTACTCTGTTTTGCGTCCCACTTCCATGTTGAACTAAAATGAGAGAACCGAGTCATACAAATGCAGGAGTCATTTTATTTCATTTGGTCCATGTGCATAATGCTGATTTTAGTTTGGTCATCTACTTCAAATAATAGCACAGAAAATATATCTTGAAATTCTTATTTCTATGGAAAGATAGATAGGGATACAGGCATTCTAAGAAGAACTAATTAGTGCTATTGATCTTGATATGATTCTGGCAGTGCGTATTTCTTGTGCCACCAGGTTAAGTGTGAATAGATATATGGCTAAAGATTATTTGTTTTCCACTCTCTGGGATGCCTTGTTGTGATATAATTAAGGTATTTTATATAGTGGATTTCCCACTGTATTAGAAGCATACAGTGATGTTAACTAGATTTCAGATTTAGATGAGACAAAATTACTATAGGATATGTATTCAACTTTGGTGGAGATGGTCCAGATTGGCATCAGTCAAATGAAAATTGTGGGGGAAATGACAATCTTGCTAAATCAAAAGTCAACTTGGTCGAAACAGATGTTCTGATGACGTAACTAACGCGGTCATTCCCAAGCCAATATTGTGGCTAATGTGAAAGAATTGGTGGTAAACTCAAGTGTTACCAGGCATACATGTTGAGAACATAATACTTTATCCTCCTACACTTTAGTAGAGGAAGGAGAAGAAAATATTTATCTTGGTGATTTGAGAACTGCTCAAGTTCTTGGGAAAGAGAAAATTCTTCTCAAAGCTCATATTTTAAAATAAGGCTAAGTAGTTGAAAAACTTCTTAGCAGATTTCCTTTGGAAATGAAACAACACCTTTTATGTCTAGACATTGCGATTGCCAAGAGGCAATATCCATTTCAAAGAATGAAACTTTCAATGGTAAAAAGAGACACGTCCGGTTGAGACATAATGTGGTACTACAACTAATTAAAGATGGAATTATGTCTATCGATTATGTTAAGTCAGAAGTGATTTTGGCCGATCCTCGGACTATACACCAATGGGAATGGGACAAGCCAATTGAAGAAAATCAACAGTGATGGTAACCAAACCCATGTGATTGGCAATCCCATGAATTAGGTTCATATGGGTAATAGCAAGTCACTTGTTGATCTATGATGCACTATTAAATTTTTGTCCCTCCTAATGTGAGAATAGTGCAAGACTACAAGGAAAAAGAGGGTGAGCTAAGCTCTTAATGAAATTCTATAGCCATTATTGGTGGTGTATTAAACTGCATAATACACTTGATGGAATCACCTATATAAGTATGGAGTGGAGCCGCTCCTATGAGAATTATTGGCAATAATCTCCAAAGCACTTATGAATAAACCAAGCACGCACATGGCCTATTAGCGTAAAACCGCGTTGAACAACAAATTTTGTGAGAAGTGTAATGTGATTGGTGAAAATCATAATTCACAAAAGGAATTATTGGTTTAGAGAAGTTTTCAAACTTCACCAATGATTTCGTGAATTATATTTCATTCTTTCTAGGGCTGGTTCATAGCCTAACAAGCACCAGTTTTGATGCATTACGCTCCAATAACCCAGCATTATTTTATTTTTTCATTTCAAAACCTTTTGAAATATGTGAGGAATTGTAAGATATTTTAGCAGTTTTGAAATATTGGTTAGAATTTATGACCGCCATAAAGCCATCATTTTGTAACGGTTTTGCAATGGTCGTATAATGGCTTTCTAACAGTTTTGTAACATTTGATTTAATTTTTCATAAAGCCTCCATTACTTTATAATGGCCATATAAAGGTCACTTTTTTAATTAATAACTATTTTATAACTATTCTTAACAGCTCTTTTTCTTGTATATATAAATTATTACTTTGAGCATAATTGGAAAGTGTTACATATACCTATAAAAACAAGAAAATTGTTTGTTCTTTCTTTTATCTATATTTTCTTTCTTTGCTGGGATATACACATAACATTGTTTTTGTTCCTTCTAATATTCAGTGCAGAGTACAGAAGAAGGTCTGTTGTATCTTGGGAGGATAATCGCCAGAGCCTTATGCACTGAGTTTCGTACTCCGAAGGGCGGAATTATCCTTAAGGACAGTACTTGCACGCCTCAAACATTTTGTTATTATTTTCTCGTGTTTTTTCAATAGATTTTCAGTTCTTCTTATTTTTTTTCATGTTAACTAACAATATTTCCAACATATTTTGCCCCTTTGTGGTTCTTTTTTAGAAGATGCTTGTAATTTGGAAGTTTGGGTTGATTTGATCTGAGGAGTAGCAAAAGTATCTAGAAAACCAGTCTCCCAATTAATTTTCTTGGGACACTATAGAGGGACTGCGACCTGCACTCAGTATAGTTAATTCAAGATAGAGCATTAGCATCTTGTGCCACTATGCATTCAGATATGTATTGAGAGATATTTTAAGTTCTTCATAAGCACTTGATGGGCCTGATCTGAAAGTTTGCTGCAATAGACTCCCACTTTCTCATGACGCGGCTCAATTCTGCACGATATGATCGACTTCTTTATTAAGCACGTTCCGCATGAGAACCTGGAGGCAATCTGCAATGCACACGTGGCTCTTGCTGACCGTGGATAACGTGGGGCTCTGGATGAGAACCGCATTCTATTGGCTTAGTTGGCCGCCGCTGCTGTTGATTTTCCCAAGGCTGGATCGGTTGTCACTATTCCTCGCCGTCTGAAACCAGAACGGTACCCGGACTTCATGGAAAAGGAGGAATACCAAACCTACAAATCAACTAAAATCTCAGGCGGACTCTACCATCAGATTAAAGATGCTTATGATGAAGATACGAATTCCTCTGAACTGAGTTGCGTCCCTGAGGATGTTCCCTATGATACAAGTCTTGAGGTCCAGGGTGCTGCAGATTTCATTTCCAGAGCGTGGGACAATAAGTGCACCTACGACGAGCAGCTGAGCGGGCTCCTGGGACAGTACAAAGTGAACGATGAAGAAGAGTTGGTGACCGGTCATGTTTGGTCCATGCCAAAGCATGCAAGCCGCAAGCAAGGGGAGCTGAAGGAGAGACTCGAGCACTCTTACGCTGCATTAAGGAAAGAATTCCGAGAGATATTCGAGACGTTGGATTCGGATTCTGAGTTGTTGAGCGATGAGGAGAGGAATTTGATGTACGAGCAAAAGGCATCGGCTTGGTACCAGGTCACCTACCATCCAAAATGGGTGAAGAAGTGGGTGGACTTGCATGAGCACGATGACGGAGGTACGAGCGCCTTGACGTTAAGCTTCGCTTGGATTACGGCCGACTTCCCTGCTCGGATAAAGATTCGGAAGCAAAATGGTAGGAACCTTGACTCGGCCAAGCCCATCAACTCTCTCTCCAAGTACATCGTGGACCATGTCTGAAAGCAGTGATTAGCTGCTCAAAATCCATGGTCGGGTCTTCGCGCAGGATTTCTCAGTTGCAAGTCCAGTCTGCCAATTGTAAGGTGATATCCATCTGATACTTCAAATTGTTTGTACTGTGAATTTATCAATTATGATGAATTTAGGAAATTGAGGACATTGGAATGAACCTTTCAATAAGTGTACAGATATGCAAAATGTGCTACAGATGGTTGAAAACGCAGCAGTCACGAGCTCTGTGAAATCTGTTGAACTCTGATTTTACAGGTGAAGTTTGATGACATTGACATTCTTATTTTGCTGGAAGAAGCTTGTACAACTGGCTATCCATGTATTAACTTCTTATAAATCAGAACATGACCCAACTCACCTTCTTTTTCAAGGGAAAAAAGTTAGAAGGTGCTCTAGCTTCTTGGTTTAGGTGCCCTAATGGAGTCGTTAATTGCATTAGCTTCTTATAATATGCTTGCTAATTAAATATCGTTAATTATTTGATTTAGCCAATAGTTGCTCAATGGGTCGGTTCCTCACATTTAATTGCTACCTAACCTATGGTTGTCATGCATTTCTTGCACTTTGTTAACTCTCCAAGTTGATGCTTTTCAATTGATTTTCTGGCAAAAGGGTTGATCCTTAATTAAACTAAAGACCCTTGATTTGGACTCCCAATTGACAATTAATCTTTTCCCAATCTCGTCTTCAAGTTTCTGTCAACTTCCAATTGTATCCTTCCTAAATTAATAGTCAAATTAGGGTCGTAGCCGTCCCCCACAAGATGGGGTGTCTCTTAGTTGGTACTCAAGAAAAGTACCCAATATTCTAATAAATGGTAAAATTACCAAAAAAAATCTTAAATCTATTTTATTTGTACCAATTCAGTCATAAACCTTTTAATTTTGACAATTAAATCCTAAACATTTTGATAATTTGTCAAAATAATATATCTAGCCAAAATTGGCCGGAAATCTTTTACGTGGATGCCGGCGGTGTCACACCAGTCATCCATCGTGACACGGCCGGCACTGATATAGGTAATTTTTTTTAAATTTTTGAAAAGAAATTGAATAACTTATTTTCTTTTCTTTTTTTTCTTTATTGCAATCTCCAAGGGCTTCGCTCAGGCCCTCGCCAGCCATCACTTGAGACCGGCCACCAGAGAAAAGCGAAAACAGAAAAAGAAAAGAAAAGAAAAGAAAAGTAAAATTTAGAAAAATTATAAAAAATAAAATTATCCACATCACCGTTGGTCATGCTACATAGGATGGCTGGCATTGACTGGACTGCCACGCCATTGTTTTCAAATCAAAATTGACCGGAACAATTGACAAATTGTCAAGAGGTTTAGAATTGAATTGGTACAATTGAAAAATTTAGGATTGAATTAGCATAAATACAATAGATTTATGATTTTTTTGGATAATTTCCTCTCTAATAAACTATAAACTGCATGCACGTGCCCACATAGCATTTGGACGTGCGCGCACACACTGTCATGTCGCATGCGCGCATTTTTTCAAACTCATTCTATCGATACATTGTATAGATTGTATACGGACACCGAGTGATTTTTGTTCTTTTGCTAAAGTGAAGGCACAAAACACGTTAGCGATAAGATCGGCAAATTATCTTCGATTTAGCTGCTTAATCACATTAATTATGCGTGGTTGATATTAAACAAAATAGAGATCAGAAAGAGAAACGTGGAGCTTGGATCAGCATGAGCTGGAATAATGATTAGAATATTATCAAGTTGGATTTAGGACTAAACTGTGATTAGAGTTATTTAATGCCAAAGTAAATTCGAAGGTACAAAGTATCTTTACCAAGAAATGATTATATATTGATCAGATTGCGCGATTCTTGGAAACTCCAGAGCCAAGGCAACTATATTAGGGCAAGTGGAAGGTCCAAAGACAATCTCTCTCTCTTTTAATAATAAGATAATGACACAAACAGTTCCTGAACTTTAATCTAATATGTAATGTAATTTATGAACTTTAGCACCCATTATATATTTTCATATAGTCTAGGAGTTCAAAGATTATATTGAACATGTACTAAAAATCTAAAGATCACATTGAATAAATTAAAAATTTACGAATCAGATTATATATCAAGTCAAAGTTCAAGAACTATTTATATTATTTCGCCTGTAACGAGAGATCAAACCTTAGAAAGCTACTTGATGCCTAGGAAGATGAGGACCCGACAAAGCTCTTATCCCGGACTGCCACGCCATTGTTTTCAAATCAAAATTGACCGGAACAATTGACAAATCGTCAAAAGGTTTAGAATTGAATTGGTACAATTGAAAAATTTAGGATTGAATTGGCATAAAAACAATAGATTTATGATTTTTTTTTGGGTAATTTCCTCTCTAATAAACTATAAACTGCATGCACGTGTCCACATAGCGTTTGCACGTGCGCGCACACACTGTCATGTCGCATGCGCTTTTTTCAAACTCATTCTATCGATACATTGTATAGATTGTATACGGACACCGAGTGATTTTTGTTCTTTTGCTAAAGTGAAGGCACAAAACACGTTAGCGATAAGATCGGCAAATTATCTTCGATTTAGCTGCTTAATCACATTAATTATGCGTGGTTGATATTAAACAAAATAGAGATCAGAAAGAGAAACGTGGAGCTTGGATCAGCATGAGCTGGAATAATGATTAGAATATTATCAAGTTGGGTTTAGGACTAAACTGTGATTAGAGTTATTTAATGCCAAAGTAAATTCGAAGGTACAAAGTATCTTTACCAAGAAATGATTATATATTGATCAGATTGCGCGATTCTTGGAAACTCCAGAGCCAAGGCAACTATATTAGGGCAAGTGGAAGGTCCAAAGACAATCTCTCTCTCTCTCGTTTAATAATAAGATAATGACACAAAATAGTTCCTGAACTTTAATCTAATATGTAATGTAATTTATGAACTTTAGCACCCATTATATATTTTCATATAGTCTAGGAGTTCAAAGATTATATTGAACATGTACCAAAAATCCAAAGATCACATTGAATAAATTAAAAATTTACGGATCAGATTATATATCAAGTCAAAGTTCAAGAACTATTTATATTATTTCGCCTGTAACGAGAGATCAAACCTTAGAAAGCTACTTGATGCCTAGGAAGATGAGGACCCGACAAAGCTCTTATCCCGGACTGCCACGCCATTGTTTTCAAATCAAAATTGACCGGAACAATTGACAAATCGTCAAAAGGTTTAGAATTGAATTGGTACAATTGAAAAATTTAGGATTGAATTGGCATAAAAACAATAGATTTATGATTTTTTTTTTGGGTAATTTCCTCTCTAATAAACTATAAACTGCATGCACGTGTCCACATAGCGTTTGCACGCAGCGCGCACACATCGTCATGTCGCATGCGCGCGTTTTTCAAACTCATTCTATCGATATTGTATAGATTGTATACGGACACCGAGTGATTTTTGTTCTTTTGCTAAAGTGAAGGCACAAAACACGTTAGCGATAAGATCGGCAAATTATCTTCGATTTAGCTGCTTAATCACATTAATTATGCGTGGTTGATATTAAACAAAATAGAGATCAGAAAGAGAAACGTGGAGCTTGGATCAGCATGAGCTGGAATAATGATTAGAATATTATCAAGTTGGGTTTAGGACTAAACTGTGATTAGAGTTATTTAATGCCAAAGTAAATTCGAAGGTACAAAGTATCTTTACCAAGAAATGATTATATATTGATCAGATTGCGCCATTCTTGGAAACTCCATAGCCAAGGTAACTATATTAGGGCAAGTGGAAGGTCCAAAGACAATCACTCTCTCTCTCTCTTTAATAATAGAATAATGAACAAACAATGACATAAACAATTCCTGAACTTTAACCTAATATGTAATGTAATTTCTGAATTTTAGCACACATTATATATTTTCATATAGTCCAGGAGTTCAGAGATTATATTGAACATGTACCGAAAGTTTTAAAGATCAAATTGAATAAATTAAAAGTTTATGGATCGATTATATATCGGATCAAAGTTTAAGAACTGCTTATATTATTTTGCTCGTAACGAGAGATCAAACCCTAGAAAGCTACTTGATGCCTAGGAAAATGAGGACCTGACAAGCTCTTATCCGGGATAAGGTTGTCCCTGTTCCTAGTCAAAGAGACTTCTGTAGTGGCAGTCACGCATGTGTTTTGGACCGGTCCTAAAGCCACTTTAGAGCTGGTTTTGAACAAAGGGGGGGCTGCTAATCTTTTGATCCTCGGTTGGTCAATGGACTGGACGGTACTCGTTTTGGAAACGAGGAGCACGATGTCAAACCCCCAGCACGCCAATTTTCCGAGCGTCGAG
The DNA here is from genome assembly GCA_024733475.1 of Syzygium grande. NCBI lineage: Eukaryota > Viridiplantae > Streptophyta > Magnoliopsida > Myrtales > Myrtaceae > Syzygium > Syzygium grande. The sequence continues at coordinate 10,002,241 of JAMXDD010000008.1, forward strand.
CGCGACTCGATTCGTTTTCGCGCTGCCCTAAAATCTCCTCCAAGAAGAAGAAGGAGGGGCAATCATTTGATGGTGGGATGGTGGGTTCCGCTTTCGCGTTGCTCGACGATCTCTCTCTCTCCCCCTTACTCTACGTGGGACCCGACGCGTTACAGTATTACCGCGAAATTAATTGCCGTCGCATCCATATTCGCTTTCGTAACTCGTTCAAAGAGAAATATGACAGTAACGGGGACAGATATTTAAATAAATCTATCATATCGCGATTAAAGGCGCGCAAAACACGTGCTGAGATTCGTAACGAGCATCATTGCCAGACACGTCTGGTACACGATCCGTCCGGTTCTCACAGTAAGAGATAGAGTTTTTCCATCGATAATGCTTGAAGACGGGACGCTAATTAATCCCATCATCTACAGAGCCATCGAAAACTTAATAAAATCACAACTTCTCAAAAGTAACCCAAGATACAGACGGCAAAATTAAGCAGGACATTCACGTATCCGCTGCAGTAACTCATTTTAAAGAAAGTATGACTACGGCGATACGAATATCCGAATAAACCTGTCAGATCGCGATCAGAGACACGCGAAACATGCGTTTTTATGGCGATAAGATTCGTAACGAGCATCATTGCCGGCACATCTCGTACACAATCCATCCGGTTCTTTATATTAAGAGATAAAATTTTTCCCCTTAATAACGTTTGAAGACGGGACGCTAATTAATTCCATAATCTACGGAACCACGGAGGAAAAGCTCAATAAAATCACGTCTTCTCGAAATTAACCAAAAAAACAGAGGGCAAAATTAAGCAAGATATACCACCCCCTGGTGGCGCTGCTGGAACACGCACTCTTCCTCTCGCAAAAGGTTGAGTGTTCGAATCCCGAGCCGCAGGCCAATTAACGCGTGTGTGGTGGTAGCAAAGATGTCGTCCCGGGGTTTCTTTCCCGACTATCGGTCGTGCGGGGGTTCCCTGGGTTATCAAAAAGAAAAAAAAAAGGATATTCACGTATTCGCCTGTGACTCTTTTATTAATTATTATTATTATTCCAATCATCAATCAGCGCCGAAAAGAAAGAAGATAAAAAAAAAAAAAAAGAGTGATCCAAATAAGGATAAGCCAAACCCAAGCCTGGAATTGCTTATCCGGGAGCCCAAACACCCCCCCCACCACCACGCCCCCACACAAAAAACTTTATGGGGAAAAAGGGGCTCCGACACGCGGCCGTGCATCTGTCTCCCGAACACGATGTCCCGCATCGCTCCCCCACCACCCCCAAGGAAATTCAATAGGAAACCCGAAAAATAAAATAATTAGAATATCGAAAATAAAATCGCACGGAATCGGGAGGCGGAATTACGGAAACGCCCCCAGCGCCCCCCCCCCCCCCCGGCGGAATCCTCGCCCACGTGCATTGCACCCGGGGGTGGGCCGGGCCGCGATCCGGTGCGGTCGCCCGTACCGTAGCCTCGGTGCGCCGCGCACCTGCCCATCTCCCCAAAGATAAGAAAGCATATTTCGCCGTCTCCCCCCCCCCCCCACACCATTTCCTCCTCCTCCTCCTCCTTCTTCTTCCGCCATTTTTGCCCTATCCTATAGGGTTCCCGGCGACGCCCCCGCCGCCGCCGCCGCCGTGGGCCTCCGGCTCCTTCATGCGCCCGCGCCGCCGCCGACGACGACGACGACGCCCCCTCCCCGCCGCTCGCGCCCCCTCTCCTTCTCCCGATCGCGCCTCGCCTCGCCTCGCCTCCCTTCTTGATCTCTTCGGCGGGGGTTTCCGGGCGTGACACCGCCTGCCGATTTGACCTCCCAGGGTTCCCCGAGCGTCGCCGATGTCGAAGCTCTTTGAGTTCACTGGTAAAGTTTTCGCGAATTTCCTCCCGGTTTTTTTTTTTCGGCTCCTCTTTTTATGTTTCCGTGAATTTTTTTTTTTTTTGGTCCGATTGAAGCTGGGTGGGTTTTTTTTTTTTTCCCGAGCTTCGGATTTCTTGTCGGATTGGTGGGAAAGTTTGCGTTTTTTAGGGTGTTTGGCTGATATGGAGGTTGGTAGGTGCTGAAAAAATCGTTTCTTTTTTCGGTCTGGTGGAACTCTTGCTTGGAAGTTTTTCGCGAGTACAATTGCAGCAGATGTTTTTGCCGTGCTGTTCTTTCTCTTGGGAGTCTCTTTTTTTTCTTATTTTGTATTTATTGAGCCAGCTGGATGTGGGTTAGATCAGATATGTCTATCGTTGGTCATGTGGGTCTTGCCGTTGATGTGGCTGCCTTTGTTGTTGATGGCGCTGGATTTGGAATTAATTGTTTGGGTAGACGTACGTAAGGTGGATTCAGTTTCTGGGTTGGCTTGTTTCTGGTGTGATTAGCTTTCTCTCTATAGATCTGATGAAGCAGTTCTGAATATGAAATTTGATTAGTTTCCTTCTGTGGGCTTTTTGTACTTGCTAATCTTTTTTCTCGCAAAATTCATATCGTACGTTGGGTTGTTTTTTTTTTTTTTTTTTGTTTTGTTTCGCGACTTATCTTTGAGCAGATCCGTTCTATATCATTAGGACTTTATGAAAGTCAGTTGAGAAATTCTGACCGCAGGGTTACGGCCGGTAGACTGCTCAGTTTTCGTTCGAAGATGTTGGTGCTTATGATAGCTTATTATGATGCTTGATTTGTCGATTTTAGGTGTTGTCATCAGTAATTTTGTATCGAATTTCTGCAAGTATCGAGTATTTTGGCTGATTGGGTTTGTGCTATGTGCGCAGGAGATGGTGATTTTTGCCCTGGGGGGTCACTTTACCCGAATCCCAAGGAAACGAGTCTCTTTTTGTCCCTTGGTCGTCATGTGGATGTTTATTTCCCTGCCTGTAAGAGGTCTCGTGTCAGTGCCCCGTTTGTTTTCAGTGGAGACCAGCTCAAGCAGAAAAAGAAGGCCTCGATCGATGTTCTTCCAGACGAGTGTCTCTTTGAGATCTTCAGAAGGTTGCCTGCAGGCCAGGAGAGGAGTGCCTGTGCATGTGTTTCAAAGCGCTGGCTTCTGCTTATGAGCAATATCCGCGGCGACGAACTATGTTGCAACGAAGCCACCCTGCCTTTGAAGCGGGAGGATAACCCTGCTCCAATAAATGGTCAAGATGAAGAAATATCAGGGGATGAACCTCCTGTCAACAAGGATGATGGATACCTCTCAAGGGTCCTGGAAGGGAAAAAGGCCACTGATGTCCGTCTTGCTGCGATTGCTGTGGGAACTTCTGGTCACGGGGGACTAGGCAAGCTATTGATTCGTGGAAACAATTCTATTCGTGGAGTAACAGATCTTGGTTTGAGGGCTGTTGCGCGTGGCTGCCCTTCACTGAAGGTTCTTTCTATCTGGAATGTTTCTTCCGTGGGAGATGAAGGTTTGATTGAGATTGCTAATGGTTGTCGGGAGCTTGAAAAGCTTGAACTTTGCCATTGCAATGCAGTTTCTGACAAGGCTTTGATTTCGCTTGCAAAAAACTGTCGTCAGTTGACTGATATAAGCATCGACTCTTGTTCAAGCCTTCGGAATGAAGGTCTTCAAGCTATTGGTCAAAACTGCCCCAATCTGAAGTCCATTTCTATCAACAACTGTCCCCATGTTGGAGATCAAGGCATTGCGAGTCTCTTATCCAACGCTTCTTGTGTCTTGACAAAAGTGAAGCTCCAGACACTCCAAGTGACCGATTTTTCTCTCGCTGTCATTGGACACTATGGCAAGGCAGTTACCGACTTGATCCTTGCCAACCTTCAGAATGTGAGTGAACGGGGCTTCTGGGTCATGGGCAATGGTCATGGCTTGCAGAAATTGAGGTCCTTTGCTGTCACATCTTGCCAAGGCATGACAGACTTGGGACTTAAAGAGTTGGGCAAAGGCTGCCCAAATCTTAAGCAGCTTTGTGTCCATAAATGTGCATTCTTATCTGACAGTGGACTAGACTCTTTTGCAAAGGCAGCCCTATCACTTGAAAGGCTGCAACTGGAGGAGTGCCACCGGATCACACAGTCTGGGCTTTTCGCTGTACTCGCTAATTGTGGTGATAAGTTGAAGTCCCTCACCTTGGTGCACTGCTTGGGAATGAAGGACTTAAGTATGGGATCACCAATGCTTTCTCCTTGCAAATCTCTGCGGTCACTGTCTATCCGTCACTGCCCAGGGTTTGGTGACGTTAGCTTAGTCATGCTGGCAAAGTTGTGCCCCAATCTGCAGCATGTAGATCTGAGCGGCCTTCAAGGTATAACAGATGCAGGTTTCGTGCCACTACTTGAGAATTGTGACGGCGGTCTCGTGAAAATTAAGATAAGTGGATGCACTAATCTGACCGACAAAGCAGTTTCAGCCATTGCTGAGATGCATGGTTGGACGCTTGAGGTGCTGAATCTTGAGGGTTGTCGGAAGGTTGGAAACACAAGCTTGGTAGCAATTGCGGAAAACTGTCCATTGCTGAACGACCTTGATGTCTCTCTTTGTGCAGTTACAGACTTTGGTGTAGCTGCATTGGGTCGTGCAGACCAGCTCAATTTGCTGATACTTTCTATATCTGGCTGTACTCAGATATCAGAGAAGTGCTTGCCTGCTTTGAGGAGATTGGGCCAGTCACTTGTAGGTTTGAATCTCCAGCACTGCAGTGGAATCAGCAAAAAATCGGTGGACCTGCTTGTGAAGCAGCTTTGGAGGTGTGACATCCTTCATTAAGCAGCGAAGGTGACTGGTCACTCACTGAGCTAGTGTCACAAATGCTCAGAGTGGGATGGGTCGGAGTTCTCTATTACAGTCAGAGTTGGCTCTTGTGAGTAGCAGCATCAGTGTAGTTTTTGGGTCCATAGGATATGGGTCTTTCGAGTCATTGGGAACTTGGTCCCTTTTCCAGGGGATTCGGCCGAGCATGCTCTCCTTTTTTTTGCAGGTTTCTCAAACCTGTTCCTAGCTTTTTGGCTCCTAATGGGGGTGTCAAAGTTCAGCCAGATTTCCCTGAGATACAGTAATCAGGTTCTCTTAGGTTAAATTTTTTTTTTTCGATGATGTTGGGATTGGCAACTGGTGTTTGAGCTCAGCTTCATGTCGTATTTGTCCTGAGCTTTCTCGCCATTAGTCTACTTGCATTGTGTTGCCTGTTGATTGCTGGTGTTTGAAGTCTCGTCGGGTTTTTGATAACCCTTGTTAGGGGAGTCGCTACTTGACAGACAGGTCTCTGTTTTCCTCAAAGGTCGGGTTAGTACTGGAATCATGGTCAGTTTGGCAGTTTGAAGAGTGAGGTCCTGTGTCCTTAGGCTTTGGCGGTGGCGTCTAACTGTTTAGTCTGCCACGACACTTACTTTTTTTGAAGGGTGTTTTTTTTTGCCATAGCCTAGTTTTCCGGGGTCGCTCTTTTGTAAGCCGCACTGAAGTGTATCAAAATTGTACTACCCGACCTTTGTGTTGTAATGCTTATCGTTTCGTTGAATGACATGAATAAGTGATGTCTTTGTATATGACCTCACCTGTGTAATTCTCTACATTCATTGTACTATTCAATTTCAGCCAAGAACTTTTAGTAAACACCGAGATAGTGCTGCTCGAGGGCTGTTTCTGTTTGTGCTGAAATGCTTGTACCGCCTCCACCTGTCAATGTTCGGATAGCTGGAATTGCAATGCCGAATGTATAACATAACTATATAAATGTACTCACTCCTCTTCACCAATCTCGTTAATTTGGTCTTACCTTCTGAATTTGCAATATGATATCTGCAAGTGGTTTAGGAGAAGGCGAAATAAGGAAGAGCGTGTTGCTCTAGGTGGGACTTCGTAGCTGTTCCTGCAAGGCCCTAGTCTTGGATGAATATATTTAATAGAACTTTTGGGGAACAGAGGTGATTGTTGATGGTGCTGGGTATGGCTTTATTAGAAAGACAAAGGCCACTCAACTTTAGGAACCAAGAAATCTTTTGAACAGCTGTATTTCGACAGGAGGATCTGAATAACGTGGACATGTAACATGATGAGGGTCAGCATGTCGTTTTCGTAATGCTAAATAAATAGAGATATGGTGTCACCATCTCAGACCAACAAATCAACCTTGGAATCCTGCACAGAAATAATTTATCATATTGGTCAGATGGGTATGGTCCCATGCACCCGAACTGAGTCTATATGAAAAGCTACTATGCACACAGGAGTTATTAATGTATACTTTAAAAGTCACTCTGGTTTAAAAGTAAGTCATCTTCCGAAAAGATTACTAGTTAATAATAGCATAGATATTGATTTCCTGCAATTCGATTCGACTTGGCATCCAGCCACTACGTATCTATCAGGCAAATCTATAAATTATTGAATCGCAAATGAAGATACGATCTATAAAATATTGAATCTCAAATAAATATATCAATTCACGGTTGAATCTACCAATGATTTGATACGTATCCGCTAATTTTTCTGTTCATAATTTGTTATATTTCACCTACCGAATAAAGTAAGTTTTATTTTATTTCAAAGTACATACTATATTTATTATAGTTTCACAGTACCGCACAAAAAACTTTCTATTTATGTTTAAATGCCAAAGTTTTATAAGAAAAATAATGTGCTACAACTATTTTATGATATACTTAACATGTACTCGAAACGGTTATATTTTCATTAGCTTATTCAAAACTTGTACTTACTTTACACGTTTCCATGCCAAGAATTACTATTCGATACGTATCCATCAATTTCTGTGGCTCATAATTTATCATATTTCACCTACCGAATAGAGCAGGTTCTATTTTATTCATATAAGATACCATATTCTTTATAGTTTCATAGTAATAAATTGATACAGCACATAAAACTTTCTATTTATGTTCAAATGCCATAGTTTTATAAGAAAAATAATGTGGTAGTTGAAATTAGTTGTGCTATCATTAGCTTACTCAAAACTTGTACTTACCCGTTTCAGTGTCAAGAATTACCATTTTCAGTCATTTCAACGAATCCCGCCATTCAGTTCTAGATTCACGATTCGTAAGTCTAAGATCTATTCCCGATTAGTATCTCAATTTGACCGCCATGACTAATCACTACATGCTTAAGATTTCAACTCAAATCGTTTCCACAACAAGGTCGATGCCCACTATAATCTGGGTCACATTATCACGAGGCTCGCAGAAGCAATGGGATAACAGGAAACCCTCATCAGATATACTTGAGTTCCTCTAGCAATTCTGATCTCATCAAGATACTGAGAAGAAAATCGGGAGAGTAAGTTATTTTCTTTTCCAACTAGTTGGGTTATCACAACAACCTGCCGACGTTTATTTAAGAAAGAGGAACTACAGCGCCGGCGGGGACCGGGAGTGAGCTACAAGGGGAACGAGAAGAAAATCGAGGACTGAGTAAAAGATAACACTAATTAGACAGTATACACTGTGGCGAAGATAGTACACGTCGGCTTCATTTGATAGCGCGGACCAATCAGATACAGAATGTGGCGAAGATGAACCGGGATTTGTTCTGGCGGTACTTATATACATTACCCGACTTCTAGGGACAGACCCAAGATGAGAAATCAGATTTGCGTCGGCACCAGCGCCAACATCTGCGTCTTCAGTCTGCCCATGGACATCTGAATCTCCCGGTAAAGCGGGAGGTTCTGGGGGCAACAAGGGTGCAAACTCGTCACAGCAGAATCAAGTATCTGGGCCACATCGGCTGGAGGATAGTGTCGGTCCGTACACGTCTGCTTGATGGAACATCAAACTCATTAGCGAAGCAAAATACCACAGAAAGGAACAATTAAGAGAGAATAGATTTGCTTCACGAGCATCGTAAGGAAAGCATCACAAGTTAAAACATAGACATTCATCTGAATTGTGAGATATAAGGATGTTCCATAGCAATCTATTTTTCCACCAATGATGCTTCATTTTAATTTTTGGTTAATAGCTAATGACAATTAAGTTGACGCTATGCACATTTTACTTTTCCAAAAAAGGACAAAGTAAACTAAGGCAGACAGTTGCAACTGGTTCATTTGAAATGATCAAAATTGTCTTCAGCTGCTCTTGCTTCAATGGATCATAGAAGCACACGAGACATTTGATTTTTTAAACCTTACCTGTATCATGAGCAAAGTAGCGACGCACGATGTGATCAGCTCAGCCGGTATCTGGGTCTCAGTCTTGTCGGCATCAGTACAAGGTTTTGAACCAGATAGCTGGTTGGTCTCGGATGGGCAGGCATTCAACTGATTGTTAGGAGCCAAGCTACCATTGACCTTCTCTGGGGATATGACACCTGATAACTTGATGTCAGAAGCCAGCTGTTGGTCATTTATCGAATCAAGAGCCTCTCCAATCCTTGTAAAAGCATCTTCCCCCTCTTTCAACGACGAAATCACCTGAAATGAGATAGCACCATAAGGCATCAGCCAACAGCTGATCCAACTGACATGTGCTGTAAAGAACTACACTCCCACACAATTTACATCTGCACAACTACCAAGAGATTCACTATTTTTTTCTTATTTTTAACGGGCAACCACAAATCAGGCACACTCTACCGCCAACGTCTCCTTGAATAACAAATGAGGAAGCCACAGCCCCGTGAAGTTTGACAATGCATCTCAAGATTACCAATTTTATATTTTAAAGCTGTTGGAGCAGACCCACAGTTTAATTTTTAGGTCACTATCATTTCATCTTGTGTGTGTACGTGAGTGAGTGAGTGGGTGTGTGGGTGGGTAGGCAGTTGCATGTGGACATGGGCACTGAAAATGCTTGTCAGACCTGAATAGCTTTATCCACCATCGTCTGTGCTTTCAATCTTGAAACCTTCACAATTTCATGAACATTACATCCTGACTCATGTGGATATACATATTTATCAAGTTCTCTGGGAAGGCCAATTGCAGCACCAGAATTCACTGGAGGCTTTAACCAAGGAGGCATCGGATTTCCTGGATAAGTATTCCGTTCCCTCAAATGAACCAAAGCAGAAGAAGCCTGTGTATCAGACATTAACTGTTATTAAGATGTCAGAATAAAAAAGAGCTTGCTACTTGAAAAGAAAAATGACAGATTCAGAGAGAAGCGTGCAGGTGTGATACAAAAATTCACGGAAGCCACATGCCTGGCCACCGGCTTCCTTTAGCTGTACAAGTACCGTGGTAATGCTTCTTGAAAGATTCAGAATCCTTAAGAGAGCCATCTCCATTAATTTGGTCATCCAATACATCATTATTCATGTTTCTAAGCTCCATTAACAATGCCTCCTATGATTCACCGAGGAAGGAAAGAAAAGATGTGTAAGCTCTCTGAGAGATCAATCTCTGTGCACTGGCATTATTTCTATCTATAGCATACTAGTCTGTAAGTCCCAACATGATGCGACAAAAGCTGGTTTAGATATGCAGTTGCAGAATGCTGATTGGAGCACAGCATGCAAACAGCAAGATCATATAAAACAGTCATCATAAAAATTTAAACTGATGATAAATGTGCTATTCTGAGTAAACTGTATAATCAGGCACCTGAATTATCAAAATTCCAAACAGAGTTCAAGCTAAACATGGAAAAGTGGTGAATGCTTGATAGATCAAGACACACCTTCTTATCCAAAGCATGAGTTAGGTCAGAAAGAGCCCGAATATCAGCTTCTCTCGCCTGGCTATACACCGTTCTGCAAGGCTGACTACAGAATGTCTGCTGGGTACTGACAACACCTGAAGCAGCTACTTTGCCTTGAAAAATTGCATGGTTTGAGTCCTGATGACATGGAAAATCAGTTCAGCTTAGTCATTCCTAATCACAGACAAATAAAATGATACAGAAAGCCTGCAGCAACCTCACACTATCACTACACAGTACCACCAAGTAATATAACCCATAGTGCCAAAACAAGAGACTTACGACAATACATTTATGCACTATTAGACACAAACAAATCGTCTGAATCATTTATTTTGATAAGTATACACTCAATTCTACACTCAAAACAAGCAAATTGCCACAGTGGGCAAAACAACCAAGATGCAAGAGTTTTTTGTTCCATAATAAACCGTGACCAGCGTAGATCATAAAAGAGTGTAGAATTCCCAACAAAGTTATCAATATTCGAAAAGAGTCGTTTATTCAAGCCGCCAGATGCTGCAATCAGATCGTAACTGATATGGACAAGATGCTGGACCACTAAAAAGAACATGACATCAGCCAAGGTCCAGCTTCTCACTTTCCAGCAGCTTAAAGCCAACCAGATACAGCAGCAGCATTGATTGTTCATTGAACAAGAGCCAACAGTCTCGAAAGAAAAGTTCAAAAGAAACAACTCGAAAATATGAAGGTAAACATAAATGATCTAGGAAACCAAACAGGAAAGGCGAACTCCCAATTATCAACAAACAACCATCAATTGGCCGCTTACCTTTGCTTGCTTCATCAAATTACTCATGGGACTCCGAACATTTGCTAGATGCCCACTAGGATCATAAAGAAGGGCCCCTCCAAAAGATATATTGCCCTCGATTTGAGGTTCTTTAGATATAACAGGGAATTTGTCAACAAAGAGGCTCCGTCTCCTAAGAGCCTCAGGCATGTTATCCAGCGGATTTAGAGGCATGCAATCAACATCCTGCAACAACCCCATTGATGTCGTCATATAATGCCAGATAATGGCTTAATGAATGGAAAACTTTTTTAGTGTTTAAATATTAAAGAGACACTCATCTAGCAATTTAAACTTTTAGATCAATTGACAATGATCCTACAATTTCCAAAATCATGAAACATTTAGAACATTTTCTATGATTTACTTTATTGCTTTTGCAAAGAAGATGAGACAAATTTTTCTTATGTCAGAAAAATCTCACTTTTTTTTAATACATAAGCATAAATGCTCTGGCAAACAACTTAAACTTCTTGCACATCCCGTAGAGACTTCAATCAAAACCTTCAAGCAACAGCAGATTTGGCTAATTTATTTCATAGAAGAAAGACTAACTCAACTCCTCAGTTTCTCTAAATCCAAGGCTCACTGCAATAATTCTATCCATTTTGAATATTATAGGCAATTTTACAAAAGGAAAAAAAAAAAGATTGCAGGAGATTCCCCAGGTAGATTATATAAAAAATAACTAAAATGGAATCTTTAAAATGTTGTTACCATCACAAATTCAACTCCGATATCAGGACGATCAAACTGAATCCTGCACTTGTCATGATCAACAGTGAGGACACTTCCGTCATGAACTTCTCTTGTTTTCGGATGAAGGGCAATCACTCTTTGTCCAACAGATAACGGTCGGGCTAAGTCTGTGGGAAGTCCTTCCCTAACACCAGTGCGAAGTTCAGTATAATGCTTTCTCACAGATTCACGATATTGTTCAAGTTTCTTCTTCTCTTCACGAAGGAAATTTTCAGAAAATCTACGAGGCTTGCCAAGTGAGCTGCATGACGATGTGTAATATTAGTATCTGTCAATCCTTCAAGCAGTTTTTACAGACAAAAGGGGGCAACAGCGATCATATTGAGTTTATCTACCTTCTTATAACACTCCATTCAACACGTGTTAACCTAGGAATGTGCCCAAGTCCAACATGATTTAAGTAATCAACAAACTCCCTCTTTGCAAACCACGGATAATCAATCGCACTATAAAACCATTCAAAAATACACCACCTCCGTGCCAGATTGGATGACAGGCAAGAAGACAGTTTGTCCTGCAAATCCAGTAATGTTTAATGTTAGAATCAACACTTCAAGAGTCAAATTGCAATCTGTGTGCAAATAACAAGGGGAACACCTTTAAAGAAAGTGCTTTATCCTGGACAAATATTCCACGTTTATCAGTTCGGTTCCTCAGTGTGCTATCAGAACCACTCGTCTCTTTTGGTTTCAGTGCCCGCTGCAGATCTTTCTTTCTTCGACTTCTTGACTTAGTTGGTAAGTTGACCTGATTTTCAGCAGGAACCTGAGTGCTCAACCCCATCAAATCAGTTTCCGTTCCTTTCTGATCAATATCAGACAAGTTCTGTGCAGATTTAGCTGACTTCTTCGCTTTTGAAAGAGACGCTCTATACTCTCTCCCAAAAGCTAATTTGAACTCTCTTGTAGATGGTTGACCCGCTAGTGTCTTTCCTTCCTCAGCTGAGGCCTACAAATCAAGAATAGGCAAAGGAGAAGTGACTGATTGATCGGAACAAGGAAGTGGGTAAGGAACGCCTGTTAACACACCAGTGTTGACAAACCAACAATTCCGCAACCATAGAAGTGGCGTACATGCAAAATAACCAATCAATTCAATGTATTTGGACTCATTAAATACACACGGTTACATTCAAAAAGCATGATGCTTTTTTTTAAAAGCATGTCCAAACACCATCACATTGGCCTGTGCCTTCTCTTCAAGGTCAACACAGAACAAGAGTCTCTTAGGTTTAGCTTTAATTTTAATACTGTAACTTAAAAGCTTTATACTGCAGTAGTGCAGCAATAGTTCTCTCATAAGTGAGCTAAAATCGTAGGAAGGTGCAGAGTTAAGTTTCCGGCAAGTAGTGTTATAGGATACTGTAGAAAAAAAGTTTAATATCCTATTCATGCAAGCAATTAGTTTCTCACAACTCTGTATATGACTGTTGATATGAAATTACTCTTTGGAAGTAAGTACTAGAACCTACAGAAACATCCCTTGCCTGAGAACAGTAAAACACTTTTTGTTGCCTTTCAGAATATCATAAAAAAGAGCGAAGCGAGATCCTTTTCATTTGTAGACCATGCACCTACCTTATTTAGATTCTAGAAAAGTGGAAAAGCCCAACTTAACAGAGGGCTACCAGAGTGGACCCAATTCAGGAAAGCATACAATCACAGCAACTTATAAGAGTGTTGAACATCTAAGATCATGAGCTCACCTCATTTTTCAGAGATTCACCTAGAACAAAAGCATTATGAGCTTCAGCATTTATAACCTGCAGCCGGTAAAAACCATTTCAGAAACAAAAGAGCAGCACTGAAAGTTTTGGGGGGATAAGTTCAGTCAATATATCAAACATTACAAATTAGTTATTCCCGCTGCTTACCTTAGACATTATTGGCTTAGATTTTCTTTTCCCTGATTTGTTGCTCGACAGCAGTTGCCCTTTTGCTTTGGAGATAGCGTCAGAATTGATAGCTGAGGCCCTCGCAAGATTTGATTTTCTACTGTCAACTGCAGAAGTTTTCTCCTTCCCTAAGACCTTATCTCTTTGACGATCTACAGATGTGGTTTCGGGCACAGTCAACTTATCATCTATATCCCGAGTTGTTTTTTCTTCCTTCAACTGGACAGAGGATTCTGTGCCACAAAATTCTAAAATAGTAAAAGGTAGCAAATTGAACAGAACTGTAGCAGCAGCTGTACTGCACTAATAGCAATTGAGAGCATAAGACAACACACCAATAAACTCAGAAGTGTGTTCTGCATGTACGTGTGTCTGAAATACAGGATATAAAGCAGAGAAATTTATACGACTAACCTGACTCCATGGTGGAAACTGGCATCATCAATGACAAATCAGCCAATGTCTGCAGAGCATCAAGATCAGAGCTTTCATCTGCATGTAGTACCACAACCATTTAGTAGATAATACGTGACGGACAGCCACAAAAAATCTGGAAAAGTACAAAAAGATGCAAAGATTTGTTCAGTATTAAACTAATCACGAATGACTAGGGCCGTCAATTTTTGTCATGCCATGTACAGGTTTCTCCCACTAAGTTCATATTGTGCTATAGTTGTGTTTTATGCCAAGTCAAGAATTGAATAGCCACCCCTACCCAAAAGCACGTCAAGGATGCCAAATGCATTAATAAAATCCAGTGTTCACAATCTGTTCCTTTATCCTGCAATTGTTGCTCAAACTTTAGTCTAGGAGAATGGTCTACCACGGAGGATTCTTACAGTACTCTAGTGTTGACATGTTTCAAGCCACTGGTCCACCAATAGGTTATGCTTTCAAACATCAGCCAAGTGCATGAATGCACATAAAAGAATCGGAGGAGAGGAAAAGTGGACAGCCAAGTCCCAATAGCCGTAGTCTCAAGATTATTGACTAAATGAAACAGAATAATCAACTAATCTACTTGTCACATGTATGTTTCCATCTTTAGAAATTACTCACCAGATATCCATCTAAACCAGCTTAAAAAAGTTTCCAATAACAATGTGTCCCTCAAAGCCTCCCCCCCCCCCCCAACCAACACCCCCAAATAAAAAAAAGAAAAAGAAAAAAGAAAAAACCCATAAAGAAAACCTTCAAAAAAATCAACTCTAGATTTCAAAGTCAAGTGAGTTAGCTATTAACATGACCATGACAAACCAGAAAAGATATCTAGGTGCATTTCCAGAAAATATAGTTTTGGGTAAAAGTTAGGAACATGACTACAAAGTAAAACTGTATGTCGACCAAATTTCAACAAAATACAGCCACTTTTAAGCATTTACTTCCATCTTCCTTATCACAAAATGTAGAAAGAAAGATTTAATACTACTAGCAAACTTCAACTATTCATTCAGGTGGAGAAACCTCAATCAAAAGAGTGGCCTAGATGCAAATTTCAACTATCTTTGTGAAGGTAAAGTAAAATGGAGACAGAAAAAGGAAGCCAGTAATAACATGTTACATTCATAAAAGAAACAGATAAAGCACCTCCAAAGAAAAGCTTCTTGCTTCTCTTTCTCGGAGTTTGATGAGAATGCTCTATTTTCTCATTTGAAACTTCAAACTTGACTTTTCCCTTCAGTGAATTATCATTGCCTCCCTCTTCTGTTCCGCTGCAAGCTCCGCCACCATCTTCAAACTCTTTCTCTTCCAGGACCTCAACTTTCTCTTTCTTTCCATAGAATTTCTTCCCTTTCCGACAAACTTCTACTGTGCCAACACCTTCTATGTCCGTCAAGGACCTTGTATACTTTTCATAGTCTCCATTTTCCGTTCCCCTACTGCCAATGCTCCCTTCCAGCCATTCTTCATCCAGAGAAGCATCACCGTACTTGGTTGCATCTGATTGAGAATGCTAAATGACAAAAAAGACAGTTGTAAACATATCGAGTGACAAACAAAACTGCAAGTGGAAGAACATGCAGATGAAAGCTGAATACCATCCTTTCCCAGCTCTGAACAGGTGATACTTTTGACTGCACTTTTCTACCATAAGGACTTCGAGAAACTTGTGGTGAGCCTCCCCTGTGGGAAGCCGCAGTTAGTACTAACGCTGCTCCATGTGCAACATCATCATCTGTAGCATCAGCCTCTGACTTCCGGGCCCCTCTTGCCCAGTGAAACATGATTTTCTCTGCCATCTTTCTTGTACAAGAAAGAAACAGGAAATCGAGGAGTCCTTTTGCCAACAACACGTGGTTGGCTACCTGGAACACATAAACAGCTTCAGTAAAATCCACTTGTATAATGGAAAGATACAGTAGAACTAAGCATTCAAGCTTAAAAATAAGGTCTATATTGAATTGCACTTAATATAAAAAAATTTCTCAAAACCAGTCTTCATGAAGGGATTTTACAAAAACTATTCATGGAATCTTACAGCCTAATTTTCCAAGAAATGAACAAAGCAAATAATGAAAGGCAGCAAGACCCCTTTTGGATAAAGGTAAGGTACTTACTATCAACACGTCTTCTTTTCAATAATGACAGACAACCATCATTAGACAAGTCAGCTTTGGGGTGCAGATCTTCTCTTGAACCACCAACCTGAACTTTACCACGCTTGCGTTTCGGTGTGTTTCTGATTTCTGTTCTATCATTGCTCTCTTCTTCATCACTTTCCTCCTGTCAATTTAAAAATGAACTAGGAAGATTTAGTTAACATGCCAGGAAAAGTGCCTCACATAATTCATCTGATCCAAACAATAAACATCGACATTTGTCTTATATGCTCCTCATTCCTGAAATAAATTTTTCCATCTTTTGGTTTCCATGTGATAATATAAGCAAAAGTAAAACAGGAAGAAATTCTCTAGGAAAAGACTACAGGAAAGACCAATATCTAGAAATGTCCCAAGATCAGCAGTAAGAAGCTCTCAAAACAGATGTGGCAATACTGGACTCCAGAAGTTATAGAGAGAGAGAGAATATGCTGTTTCACCTGAGAGAAACATCAATTGAAGACATACCATAACATTATAATGATCGGTCATCATTGCTACAAGACCAACCACAGAAGCTGTACCCTCAGGAAGGGACAAATATGCCTGAAAGTAAGGCAAGAACAATTTAGAAACAACCAAAAAACACTCCATCAACACATGTTCTTACTCATCAACTAGAAACAGCAAGTTTACAGTTAATATGTCAATATTGGACCTTATAGCTCTGCATTCATAAAACAAAGAGATAAATAAAAGCTAGAACCATTTAGTCAAGAAAGAATAGAGAGGCAAAAGAGGAAGCAATCAGTCAAAGAACACCTTGCCAGCAATAATGCAAATTAGATACTCATAAACATGTCCTGACTTCCATCCCACAATACCCATGTTTGACCATGCTAGGAATTGCACTGCTTTGAGTAGAGATTGGAATGTTTGAATTGCATGATTACAAAATTAGAGTGGAACACGAAAGTAGTGGGATAAAGAAGATCCCAAATTAACAGCCGATTTGGAAGCGAGATTGACATTTGTTAGCATGCTTTGTGATTGTTTGCACAAAATGTTACTTAAGACTCGATGCATATTATACTGACTTGAAAGCAACACAAACGACAATATTGTGATAAGATACCACCCTTAGGTGTAATACACTCCAGGCAGCTAGTGAATTCCTCCGAAACATGGTAGATATTTTAATCGACGTCATATTTTGCACAAAGAAATCCAACTCTGACCAATACAAAAAAAGGTTCTTACTCTGTTCATGTTGTAGAGAGCCTCAACCATATCAACGGATCTGTTACGCACAGCAGCAGCCACCTAAACACGGAGGACGATAAAACACAGTTAAAAGAGGAAAAGTCTCATCTAGAATCTTATAGAAGTGCTGTAACTGCACGACCTCAGAATTCTTTTCCCACCAATCAGTAAAAGGAGCGCGATAGAGTAGAAGAGGGGGCAGAGCCATTTGCAAGTTCAGCAAAGATCCAACATATCGAGGAAATGAAAGGTATATTGACCATTCCCATATATACGAGGGGTATACAGGTAACAGGACCGCCCCAACTACCTAGCTTGAGGACTTGAATACTGGTCAACACTAATGCACCATCAACAGCTCATCATCTCCCCTCAAACAAATCCAAACCAGCCAAGGCCAATGCAACAAATCGACTCCTTGGCTATTATCATTGTGCGGCACCAGCATTGTACCGACAGCTATCGCAAATTAGAAGCGGAACCGATAGACATGCAACAACCATTGGAGACCAGCTGAAGGAATTACCATCAAAGAGATGATACAAACTAGAGACACCAGGCAGCAGCATACCTTCTTCCACTCTTTCCCGTGTTTCCTATAAGCTTCGTAGAAGCGCTCGAGCTCTTCCTTGCTCCACTGCGGTCCTAGATCAGACAACTTCTTCTTCTGCAGCAAAGACGCAACTTTTTTTTCAATCGCAACAAAAAGCGAGCAATCTCGACACGAAACTCAAGACTTCTACAGGCAAAAATCGAACGACTCTCAGCTCCGCTCTCTTCCTCCCCCCCCCCCCGGGTCAAGGAAAACGCTGCTCGAGAGCAGGCGGCAAACTCACCCGATTCCGGCTGCTCTTCGAGCTCCCGACGTCCTTATCCGGAGAAACCTCATTCAAATTCGAGTACCGCTTGTACACGCTCCTGGACTTCCTCGTGGGCGCCATACCGGATCAATCCGAACGTACGGACGGGAGGACGACGACGACGACGACGGCGCCGCCGAATTGGCCCGCGCCGAATCAGGGTTCACCCGAAAACCGGCCCGCGATTGAGCGCCGGCAGATCGCCGGCGATCTGGATCGCCGCTTGTCGCGCGGCGGCGGCGGCCGAGGAGGAGGATGGGGAGGAGGGAGCGGGTGGCGGAGGAGGAGGAATCAAAACCCTACGAACTGAAGCAGAAGGAAGGCGGAGGCGACGACGGAAGACGGAGGCGACCTCCCGCGTGTTTGGGCTCTTCGCTCTTTTGGTTTCAAGATTTTTAAAGCGTCGTGCACTGGGGGAGGATTCGAATTCGAACGCGAATTTTGGCTTTTAACTAATGGATTTTTATTTCGAAAAAAAAAAAAAAAAGCACGCGTGCTTTTTCTTTTTCTCTCTTCTTTTTTCTTTTCTTAATTTGATCGAAAATCCAGAAATTGTATTTTATCTTTGGTTAATACCATGGGATACTCTAAAATAGTACACTACAACAGATTTACTACAAACTAATTTTTGAATTGCCAAAAATCCAAAATCGGTACACTTTTGATAAATTTAACTCAAACTAAAATTCACAACCGGTACGCCTGTAATAATTTCACCCCAAATTAATATAGATTTCCGTGCAGACTTGTCATCTCAATTGAGTTTTGCCCTCTGTCAGCAATTTCACAGTAAAATTTGATAAAAGCTAATGAAAGGTAGATACGTCATAGAGATATTTAGTGACCCAAAAATCATTTCGGGTAAATTTATCACGAGTTCGGATTTTTCATGGTATTTAACCCTTTTAACCTTAGGGCAATTATCAAGAAATTTGCTCGTTCAAATTTTATTTACTGATTAAATATGGTGAAATAATATAACACTTCGCATAAAATTTGTGCAATGTTATCCGGATGGCTTTATTTAATTGACAAAGTAACGAAAAATTTATGAGTAATATCGACCGTCAGCAGTATTATTTTTGTCTTTAATTATATCGTATTTATTTGAATGAATGCTGGGAGATGCTTATCTTCCTTCTTCCCAAAAATGTTTATTTTCTAGGAATTCTAGAATATGTTCAAAATGAAATATTATATACATATACAGAATAAAAATAAAGTTTAAGATTTACTTTTAGTTTGCATTACTTAGTAATCTATCAAGGGAAAATGACACAAATAGTCATTGAACTTTAACCCACAGTATATTGCGGTCCTTGGACTTTTAATTTGTTTAATATGATCCATGAACTTTATCCCAATATGTAATGTTATTCTCGAACTTTTAAATTGTTCAATGTGATCACATATTCAATTTAATCCCTGGACTATATGAAAATGTTCATTGTTGTCTCTTAAAGTCTTCATATAATTCAATGACTAAATTAAATGTATACAAACAATGCAGGATCACATTGAATAAATTAAAAGTTTATGGACGACATTACACATTGGGCTAAAGTTCAAAGACGACATTACACATTGAGCAAAAGATCATTGACCATTTATCTAATTATCCCATCCATCACCAGATGATGCACCCCCATCTTGAAGTTTGCACTTTGGATCTGACTTAGCGTAGCGTAAGGAGGTGGAATGTTCTAACTTAGCCAAACAAGCGCAATCTACATATAACATTTTTTTCGAAACATGGTGAAATCATGTAGAATTTGGATTATAGTTGTTTAATAAATAGTAAAATATTTTCATCTTTGTTGTCCCTTTATATGGTTAATCGGTGTAAAAAATCAAACTACAATTTGCAATAATGAATTTAGCTTGTTGTCTTTCATATTCAGATATATCCAAATTAACATTTTACATAAAATACTCTTAGAGGATTGTTCGAGGTAAGTTAATTATAGGGTAGGTGGTATGACACATAATTAAGTAAATATGTGTGAGCTTTTGACAACTTATATGTATCAATGATGTCTATACACATAAAAGATGGCCTAATTCTCTAAAAATTCTCGACCTTAGGTCTGGTCCAAATTCTGGCTCGAACTTTTTTTATCTAAAAAAAATACTCAACTTTATGTCCAATCCAAATCTATCCCAAAATTTTTTTGTTCAAAAAAAAAACTCAACTTTAGGTCTAGCATCAAATTTGCCTCGAAATTTTTTATTTTCTGAAAAAACATCACCAACTTTAACTTTAATCCCAAATCAGCCCCTGTTAAGCCCACCGGCCAAAAATCACCATTAGTTGTCCATAATTTCCTTAATTTTTATATCAAATAAAGATAATTTTCCATGTCATCTTACTTATACAAATTTGTTACCGATGTGGAAATGCCACATTAAATAACTCGTGGTGATTTCGAATGTAGAGCTGACAATGGTAGATTTGAGACTAGATTGGAAGTTGGTGCTTTTTTTAAACAAAAAATTTTTAGGACTAGAGCTAAAATTGGTGATTTTGTTTAGACAAAAAAAATTTAGAGCATATTTGGGATTGGACCTAAAGTTGAAGTTTAATTAGACAAAAATAAGTTCAGAGTAGAATTGGAAATGAAGCTAAACTTTGGGGTTTTTTTGTAATGCAAAAAAATTCGGGGCAAAATTAGGACTTCACCTTAAGTTGGGGGATTTTTTAGGAAATTATGCAAGTGAGAATTTTTAAAACTTTGGCACGTGGTCTGACTATAAATGTTTTTGGCTGAGCCTTCTTATTAATCGGTGCGCCAACGCTGCAAAATAAACTTTTTTCATGAGTAAATCCCATTCTTAATTTATATAGTTTGACACAAAAGCAAACAATTACAAAATGGTAAATTTATTTATTTCACTTTCCAATGCAAAACAAGTTTTAAAGATATCACAATGATCTCATTAGCAAATTTTAAATTAGTTTTAAATGAAGAAATTATAAATTCGGGCGTATACTCTTTGGGATATGGTACGTAGAACAGAAAGAGTTTATAATATCACCTCTTTATAATTGACTTTTTCATGATCTAACTATAATGGGCATTCTCAACCTTTGAAGCTAAGCTTTCTAAATTGGTCACATGATAAAACTCGAAACCCATTTATTGTAGGTTTTTGTTCATTGATCGAATTGGGGGACTCACTCATTCCCTTCCTAGTGTCTCACTTTTGGGTTATAATGTGCTATTAACTAGTAAGAAAATAAATGACATTTTCCCATCCTAATGTAATAAGTTCATAGACAAAATTGTTGCAAATTTTTAAAGCTGGGATTTGATTGTAATTATTAAGATGAGCAAAAAAGAATCAAGTAGATTTTTTTTTAAGAGGATATAATGAAGAAATAACATAAAATGATAAATGTATAGAATGTATTTTAATGCATTAAGGACAAATATATAAGATTGTGTTGGATAAAATAAAAGTAGACTCGCCCTTATGATTCATTATAATTTCATTAAGGTATGGCATTAACCCATAAAGTGGAAAGGAGAATGGAAGGGGCATAACTGACACCTTTAAACTAAAAATGAAAATAAAAAAGATAATTATAATTATATAGTGCAATAGAAATAAAAAAAAATGGGAAGAGAAAGTGGGAGACAATGAGGTAAAAAGGGAGGAAAATAATCAAAGAGGTAATCATACACTATAATAATAAAATTAAAAAAAAAAAGAAGAGAAATGGGGAGACAAAGACATGAAAAGATTTTTAGCAAAATAGAGATAAGACAAGAGTAAAGAATCGAAGGGATGGAGGGAGTGACTCGTGTCCTTCCAAAACCATCTTTACACATAGGAGTGTCAGAACCGAATCGAAAAACCAAACCGAGATACAAATCGAACCGAACCAAAAATTTTGTGCATTTCAGTTTGGTTCGGTTTCAGTTCGGATACTAAAAAAAAATCATTCTTTTTCTTTCAGTTCGGTTTATTTCGGTTCGGTTCGGATTGAGCCGAAATGAAAATACACCCTTTGCTTTTTACCCTAAGAGGCTTTTTAGACCGATACTACTCTCTCTGGCTCTTCGTCTTCCTTAGCCTTACTTCCTAGATCTTCTGGCCCGTTCCATCAAGAAGAGCTGGGACACTATCAACCTCATCCTCGTTCTCTTTGCCATCATCTGCGGTTTCCTCAATAGATCCAACCACGGCAAAGACGCGAGATTGTCGGGCTCATACCTGAGGTCAGACTAGCGGAAGTCGTTGTCATCGTCGAACCCGACGACACCGTACAAGTGGTACGACAGCTACGACTGTCAGAGCTCCGATCGGAGTGAATATGGGTTCTCCTCGAGTTCGTATGGGAGGATGAGAAACAACAACTCGTACCCGGATCTAAGGGACACTTGATTTACCTTCGTGTCTCTTCTTCCCTTTGCTTCACCAAAGGACTTGATTTACCTTCGTGTCTCTTCTTCACTCTGCTTCACCAAAAGGATGCAGAGGTGGAGGGGCTGAGGGAGTGGGTTAGGCGAGTTGGTGGATGGCCTCGAAATGGAGAGGGCGGCTTTGAGCGACGAAAACCTGCAGCAAGCTAACATTTTTCTCCCCCAACACACTCAACGAGCTCCTTCCTATACGCTGAGTCCATCGACACATCCCTCTCGTCGACCCAAACCCTAAATCCCCTTAATATCATCCTCATGGCATAACAATCCTCGAACGTCCTCCGAACTGGTGAAATACACCACAATCCTATCCTCCTTGCTCGGCAACCTAAATGAGTAGCCGTGATCGTACCCACAATCGACCGACTTCGCGGGTTTCAGCTTGGAAGGGGCATGAGCAACCACTACGGTTTGGGCCTCATCAGCACCGCGAGATGGGGACTTGTCGGATTCGAACAAGTTGTAAAGCCTCTGGACCTTACCTTTGATGGAATCGCCGGTGGTCATGAACGATTCGAACGAGCTGTAGATGCACGAAACCAGCTCACTCGAAAGAGGGCTTATCGCCACAAGGCTTTTCTCGCGGGCTCCGCGCACATGGTGACCGACTAGTTGAACGGAGGCGATCTCCGCTTCCATTCAGAACGAGATGTTGAAGTTGCAGAATGAGAAGTTGGTCACGGAGAAAGAGGAAGGGGAGAGAGCGAGCGATCCAGGTGGTGATGAATAAAAAGCCAAAAAAAAGAAGAAGAAGGAATCGAAAACTGATCCGAACCAAATTGAATTAAATCGAACCAAATTGATTTTTCGATTCGGTTCCAATTCGATTCGATGGGGTTTTGGTTCTGTTCAAGAGAGCACCCTTAACTGTTCGGTTCGGTTCGATTCTTCAAGAAAACCGAACCGAACTGTTTACACCCCTACCTACACATATAATATTATATCTATACTATATACAAACTATATTCGAAAAACGATTTAGACTCCGTTTATTTCGTAAAAAATGAATGATGCTTGTATCATTTACAAAAATGAACAAACGAAAAATATTTTCATTATCCATAATCATGTTTAGACATAAATTGTTGCTGGTAATGAAAGCATTCTTCATCAATTAATTATTTAAAGCGATAGAAAATATTATTTTTAGAACAATCTTTTTCAAATCATTCATTTTTCGCGAAACAAATGCATTCTCAATTTCAACTCTTTTTTTTATAAAATTTCATAAAAGATCAAGTAGATTGCTGAGATGACTTTTAGTTGTAAATCTTAAATCATGGATAAAATCGTAAATTAGAAGTTGACAATAAATTAAAAGGCGATACCCAAATATCCCACCTCTTAACCAAATTGAATCACTAGTTCCACAAAATATATAATCATCTTTTAAAGTAGATTGAAAATTGAAAATTTATCTCTTCTTTTTTATTATTATTTAAAATTGTCTTTACTACTTTCCTCACATGCAATGCGTCTGTTTGATGCCAGTTACGTATGGATGGACACGCTAGATTACCAATTTAGATAAGGGCAAATGACACAAACAGTTTTTTGAACTTTAGTTCAATGTGCAATTTGATCTTCAAACTTTTAATTTATTCAATATAGTCCTTGAACACAAACAATTTTTGAACTTTAGTTCAATGTACAATTTGATCTCCGAACTTTTAATTTATTCAATATAGTCCATGAACTTTAGTCAAATATTCAATATGGTCTCTGAACTTTTAATTTATTCAATGTGATCCCTAAACTTTTGGTATATATTCAATTTAGTCCCTAAACTATATAAAAATGTTCAATGTAGTCCTTGAACTTGAATTAATGGAAGGAATATATTGAACATTTTCATGTAGTTGAAGGACTAAATCAAATATGTACCAAAAGTTCATGGACCATATTGAATATTAGGCTAAAATTCAGAAATTACATTGAACAAATTTAAAGTACAGGATTAAATTACACATTAGACCAAAATTCAGGGACTGTTTGTATCATTATCCCTTTAGATAATTTTAAATATGAATATAGTTAGATCTCTCAAATTATTCATGTTTAATCTTTAAAATAGTTGATCATTCTAAAAGGATAAATTTAATTCCACTAAAACATTCGAAAAAGGCCAACCCTAACTTCCTCTATTCTTAGATAGTAAGAATCCACGTCCCCATTTTTGAGTTCGCATTAGAACGATCAGCATTTTCTGATAATCTTATTCTCAATAATAATGTCCGAAAATGGTGACACGTCTCTTCAAGACATCCAATCTCGCAATATGTAAATATAGAATATAGATGTGCGTGTTCGTGTACCTTTTTTAAAAGATTTGATGGCCAACAACTGGAGACTCGATTACTATATGTTTCTATATCGACAAGTACTTCTAATGTATCTAATTCAAAAATAAAAATGAAGATCAATGAATTTGCGTGTTTAACTATCGTTTGTTGCGTCGCCTCATCTAACATATAAAAATGAAGAAGTTGTACGACCCCAATTGGAAAGCAAAATGGACCATGAAAAGCGAGACACCCCGATGGAATGAAACTAACAAAGCATTCCATTGAATTTTTTTTTTGTTTCACTAAAATAAAATTTTATGCCAAGTAACGGCCACAGAAAAAGGGAAGAGGAGGATAAAAAAAGTAAAAAAGGAAAAAGAAAAAGGGAAATTCTTTTTTAAAAATTATTTAAAATATCCACATCAGCATTGATTGTGTCACGCAGCACGGTCGGCGTCTACATTAGCGATTTTCGATCTAAATTGACTGGATTGATTAAATTGATATCAATGTAAAAATGTTTAAAATTAAATTGGTCCAATTGACAAGTTTAAATTAGTACCAATACAATAGGTCCATTACTTTTTTAGTACTTTTCCCTCTTAAAACAAAATGCAAACTTCAGAAAGTGTTATCTTTTCGCAAGCATAAGATCATAAGTTAGGGTTCAAACTCATGACTCATGCAACTCCATGCCAGACCAAAGCAAAGCAGATGGTTCATAAGTTGAGTCTCTCTCCCACATGTGCCTACGTTGTTCTCGCACATGTCATCGGGAGTGCGAATTGACAAAACAATCGGCACCATCGTCTCTTGCCATGATATAGATTTGTGCAAACAATGCCGATAAAATCCACTGCCTAACATTGATTCGCACGTTATTAATTGCATGATTTGCACACCTCTTCTTTCTTAATCACGTTTCGTACCTCCGCATTCGATTGCAATTCGCGCTGCTGGGAACCGTGAAAAGTAGAACCCAGTGCACATGCGAATGCAAGGACAAAGGAAAGTTCTCATGTCCGTGCTTATCTCACGCGACTCTAATCTCAACAATCTTTCTTGTTATGAAGAAAGTAGGACTATCGTAGCCGAGTCCCGCATCAGATGAGAGCGTGCGAGGGCGAGGTACTTTGGTTCCGCCAATACAAAACATCGACGAAACTGCCCTTTTGGCCTGCCGAGAGCTGTGTGTACGCTCGCATCACTGTCTTGTCATAAAGAAAGTAGGATTATCGCAGCCAAGTCTCACATCAGATGAGTGTGCGCGAGAACGAGGCACTCTCTGATTCCAACTATACAAAGCACCGTTTAAACTTCCCTTTTGGCATGCCGAGAGCTCCGTATTCACTTGCAACTCCCATCTCCACTGTGGGTGAAATTGGAGCTGAGGACACCAAGGAATCAGCTGAACATGTCTAGACCAATGTCGAGGGAAATGGGCGGAGATACTTTTGATCGGTTTCTCAAATGAAAAGATAGAGAGAGCGAGGCGAAGACAAAAAGTGGGCCTGCCCTGTCGTCGCATGTAACATCATGCCAAAGGGTTGAAAGTCCATTGCAGTCCAAGGAGGCATGGGAGGGAGGGAGAGAGGGAGAGAGAGAGGTTGACATGCTGGTGAGAAGGGCATTGATTGGTAGATGTGGGGGCGTTATCTTCATCTTTTTTCGCCCTGATCTCTTTGGAACGGCTCACTTCCCGCTGTCACAATCACATCACATCAAGATCAAGATCATAGGACGTGCTCAGAAAACAGTGTGTCAAGAACGCACGGGCTCGAGGCTTGGCGTCAAGTGACCATCACAGCTGTTGAAGGGTGCGATGGCAAACAGCTCACAACAAGAGACGTTGGCGTGTGCGACCTTGGAAGGGTCGTTACTTCACGGTGAAAAGGAAAAATGTTCCCTTGTGCTTTGCACATGTATTGACTCATATTGACAGGGGCATCGGGTGGACAGTGCGTGAGAAGTTTGGCATCTTCGAATTCGATTGCAATGACAGTTGGGGGGAGCACAACTTTGATACCAACCTTGTGAAGTGAATTTGGGTATCTTCTAGTTTTTGAATTTACTTGATTATAACAATCAAGGACATTCAGGTGGTCTCTTACCTATAACGTGAAGAAGTAAATTTCTTGAAGAATGTAAGATTTTGTAAAATCATTCTGCTAAATATTCTAGAGGACTTAAATGTTAGATGACAACGTGATTTACTATATAAATATTTTAACACTAGCCTTCATTACAATAGAAAGGTGGGTCGACCCTCATGCGACGGAGGCAAGGCTAGAGGCCCTTGAGGTGGCCAAACAATGGTCACCAGCCCATCCGGATGCTCTCAAAGGGTCGACAACTATGCTAGCGTAATCAGTATGGCAAACCGCCATCTTCAACACTCGGACTTCGCTTTCTCGCCCGATTTTTTTATTTACTTATGTTTGGATTTCTTCTTTAATAATTTTCAGTTTCCATTTTATTGTCTCCAAAAGTACAATAGAATGCCATTTTTTCTTTAAAAAGACACGTGGTGGCCACACCAACACCTCCATCTTTGATAAAGTAACAAAAATACCACATCAAAATTCGCCATCGCTCAAATCGACAAAGTCGACTGAGTAATTCGATTGCACAAATTCGATAAGTTTAAGGACTTAATTACACCACTTGAAAATTTTAAGACTCGATCGCATTTTTCAAACAAATTTTAATACTTCCAATCTACTTATCACGATTTTTTTTGTCGGATGGTGCCCCGATTTCAAAAGAGAAAATGATGCATCCACACTGAGCTTACTTACCACTCTCAGACACGACGAGGCCTATCTTATCTTCAACCAAAAAAGTGGAGATCGATGTGATCACACTATTGCTTTCACTTACCTTATACATAAATTTTATAATTTGCATCTCCCACGTAACTTTAGTAGTCAGATCAAGTCCATCACGTGAAAAATACGGTACGACTTTGGATAAATAACTTGAAAAAAATAAGTAATACAACTTATAAATAAAGGAGTGGGTAATTCGATTACTTCTTCAGCACATGCATACATAGTCACGTTTGTGCCTTTTCCGCCTGCCACTGGATTGACTGTCTAACAGCCAATAATTTTCCCATCATCTAATATTCTATTTTAATCAGAATCATTTAGGGTGGGTCAGTTTCAAAGTGGGTCAAATCGAGAACTGGATAAGAATGGTCGGTTCCCAGTTTTTGGAACCGAGAACCGGCCCATCGGGTCTTGGGACCGGCGGTGATATCTTTCTCTCTTTTTTCCCCCTATTCTTTGCAATATTAGTCTAAAGTCTCATTCTTTAGTGTTTTGGATCTTTGATCAAATAAAAATCTTGGTGGAAAGATGCCCAAGGTGTGATAAAATATGATCAAGTATCATTTACTGGCTAATAAAAAAAAGTATCAGCCTGGTCCGAATGGTATGGTCCACGCTTGAAACCGCAGATCGGACAACAAGCACCGGTTCCAAATTTTAAGAACAGCTGCTCAGAACTAGCCAGTTTGATCCAATTCTCAATTCAGTCCAGTTCCACCCCTAGAATCATCATTCTGAGAAATGATTATAAAAATTTGCATTTTTTTTACAAATGCACAACAAATACCCAAATGATATTACTTTTCGTAATTTATCTTCCTCCCTCGAACTACTCCAAACGAAAGGGCCAATGATTTTCGATACAAGGACAATGCTCAAACACAAAAAAATATGATGAGTAAATCTAAATTTCACGTGACAACAACATGATCGATTCAACTTTGACATGACTTGTGGGGTTTCAACTGATTCGTGATGGAAGATGATTCGTCGTCGATATCTTACTATGTTTTTCTTTACATGGATCACATGAATTTACATACATGAAGACATCTTCCGTGGATCTTAAAAGAAGGGAGGAGGTTGTATTTTAACGGTAATTGATTTATTTTCGTCAGCATGTCTTGCGTAGAATTCTGAGTTTTCTTTCCCGCGTCAACCATATAAAAGCGCCTCTATCTCAGTTGACGCAATGTCAGGACAGAGAGATCTGAGTCTTTAACACTCTCTGAAACCCAGAGAGAAGGGTTTCAAGAGGGAAGAAAGGAACAAGATAAGCTGAAAAGAACCAGAGAGAGAGAGAGAGAGAGAGAGAGAGAGAGATCTAAGAAGATGCCTCTGAGAAGCACGTCCGCTCCCATCCTCAAGCCGTCATCATGCATTCATCAGACATCGTCTGAACACGAACTGACCTTTCGGATCCCAGCAAGCCGACCCTTTTCCCTGAATCTCTCCCCCTCCTCTGCTTTGTCAGACACGGAGAGGAAGAAGAAGTTATCGATGACGTCATCGGAGAACGATGTGAGAGAGTTACTCAAGCCAAAGAAGAGACTTTCCTCAAAAGGGTCCTCTTTAATTCTGATACAGGAGCCAAGAGATGGAGAACAAGAAGAAGAAGAGGAGAAATACGGCGAGGATCAGGCTTGTGCCGAGAAGTCGCCGTTTTGCAGCATGTGGAGCTGTTCTGGGTTCAGTGAGGCACTGGTGGATAAAAAGTGCAATGTTCTGGTGGGTGGTGGCATGGAGAGCGGTGATGGCGGTGACGGAGGTGGGGATGGGGGGAGAGACGAGTGTGGAGGTTGGGGACAAGGGAGTGAGAGCCTGGATGGCTACTATCAGAGGATGATCAAAGCTCATCCCGGTGATGCTCTCCTTCTAGGAAATTATGCAAGGTTCTTGAAAGAGGTACTAATTCTTGTAATCTCTATAGAGGGCTTGCATAATAATTAATAATATGTTAATATCGAGTTAATTGCATCGTGCTCTTTGTGAGTTTCGTGTCAAATTAGCTTGTTGATTTAGATATCATCTTTGGTATGAATTTTTCTTTTTAGGTACAGGGCGATGCGGAGAAAGCAGAGCAGTACTGTGAAAGAGCAATATTAGCCCAAAGGAGTGATGAGCCAACAGATGGTGATGGCGATGGCGATGGTGATGGTGATGGCGATGTTTTATCTCTTTACGGGGATTTGATATGGACTACACACAAAGATGGCCCTCGTGCTCAAAGCTATTTCGATCAAGCTGTTCAATCTGCTCCCGGCGACTGGTAAATCTGTATTTTCATACTGTGTTACACTGATCCCCAAAATTTGTTCTCAAAACATTCTTACCATGTTGTCTCAAATACTAAGGACGTGTTTTTCGGTATTCCGGTTGCAGTTATGTTCTTGCCTCATATGCTCGATTCCTGTGGGATGCTGGAGAAGAAGAAGATGATATTGGTGATCGTGATCATGAGGCAGAGGAAGAACAAGGATTTAAAACTAGTGAAACTTGGGTATCTAATTCCTCAACTGATCACCCTCAACTATCTCTAATCTAACTGCTGCTTAAGAGCCATTTGAACTCCTCTAAATTTCTATTATTCAGCAGCCCTCTCTTTCACCTATCCCAACATGCTTGTAAAAGTCTTCCAGATTGGAAGGTTTACGAAAGAAAAATTGTGTGGAAGGCTTTTCTGAATAAAAGTTCTCAAGGAAAGTCGTTTTTCTTGGTTTAATCTGGTTAAGAAATTGTGGAAACAATGAAAAAGAATCTCCTAAGGATAAGCCTACCCTTGCACGTTCTTTCAGGGAAGCATTTGATAATATCTCAGGGTAACATGTCTCCTTTGATAGTTCAAGCCAAAAGGAAAGAATAAACCAAAAAAGAGAAAAGGAGGCAGAGAGAGACCCTTTTTTTGTTCCCCTACTCCTGTCTTGTACTGTGGTTCACTCTTCTTTTCTCAATTAAGTACTTAAATTTTCATTGAGGTTTGTTGTGCCCTGTTCCTCTTGAATTTCCTGAGGGAATATTCTTTACTTTAAAGAGAACAAAGAGAAAGAGCCAAGCATGCTTCAACTGACCCTAATGCATGGTTTTAGCTAACTCCAGACAACATGATTTAATTAAGAAAAAAAATGGCCTATTAACAATTGAGAAAAAAATGGATGGACAACATCAACCGTATGCATAAAAAGAGAGAAATGAAACAATACATTCAGTTTCAAAAAAGCAGCTTCTGACACCCAAAGAAAATGACAGCTTAGGTGAGATCTCCAAATTGCAAGATACCATGTTCCTTGGTCAAGAATGGGAATAGGTGCACAGGCAATTCTATATGTGGTTGCTGATTAGGTCTGTATAAGGGATAGGAGAGAAACATAACTCTTTTCCTAAGATGAGTTGAATTTTAACAAATTGACATAGACTAGGAGGCATCCAGTGGGGTTTTATCAATCAAGAAAGTGCCAAGTCACGAAACTTCTGTGTGTTAAGTCATAGGTTCAGACATATATGAAGCTAATCCATTCTCTCCAAGCACCACAAAGAAAAGGAAAAGAATTGTCACGGTGAATCCTATCCTTGTAACTCTGAACAGCAAGAACCTATCAACAAGATATGCCACTGACTATAGCAACAGAGGTTAAATGAAAAACCGATATAGAACCTCTTATTGAATGGCATAGAGTGGAGTTCACTATTCCATATTGGCAAGAAACTAGTAAAGTTTATTGTTCAATTTTCACCTATTAGCAAACAACCTTTTATTTTCATTTTCAAAATATAACGATTTCAGCACTTCAGATGAGCCTTTAGTGTGGCCCTCAAAGCAAACCTTTTCACATGATTTCAGATACAACAAAAACAAGCATTAGCATGTAATGACCAACTCAGATAACCAAGACATTGTCGCATTGCATATCCATCTTATTTAATTGACAGACCGAGCTGGACAAGAAAAATGCTTCCAAAAAAAAAATATTCAGCTGACATTGTAGTGACCATTGTCCCAAAAATTTATCAGGCTGGCAATGAGAGTAACAAATAGAAAATACTACAGAAGTATAAATTGGCACAAAAGGTGTAATATAGTGACTTAAGAAAAAAGTAGGGCCTAGTGAAGATTCTATCAAGGAGAAGCAATCTTTAGAAGCACAGACGAAGCAACCCAAGTCTGCTGTGAAAACAAAGGCGTGATCTTCGGTAAAAGAAAATTCTCCACCTGTTCTTACAGTACAATTTGATTCTCATACCTCTCTTACTTTTGTCCGCACCAATTCTACATTGTGATTCCCATGTCTCAGAATCTATGGTTCCTCCACAAAGATGGCCTATGGTTGCTCCTCCTGGACCGGCGGCACAGTTTCTGAGTGAACATGCAGTGCGTTTAATTCGGCAGTGGGAATTGCCTCCTGCTCTTGATTGGCAGCAGCAGCTTCACACATCTCAGTTAAAGTGTCAAGCTTTTCCTCCATTCTTGTGCTTGACAAGTTCATTCCTTCCACATCTTTTGTTTTCACAGTTTTAGCCATCCCACCCAACGAAGTGGTCTTTTCAGAAGGTAGTTTAGGAAGTGACTTTCTAAGCGGCCTCTTAGAATTTGCAGGAGAAGGTCCTTTGGCAAGGTTGTCGCGGGACACCTTCTCATCCAGGCTCAAGCGGCCCAACCGCCGGCTTGCACCACCATTTTCTTCAGATTCATCTGTGTTGGAGGTCTTCCTTCGACCGAGCTTGGGAGACTTGGCTCTTGTTGGTGGTATCTGAATCATTTTGCAATATTGAGAGTTGAATGGATGGGTGAGGTGATGAAATATATTGCAGCTAACAAAATGACTGCAGCACATACTATAAAAATGTGATAATCGGAGAAAATTATGATTAAGTAGCATCATGATACAAATGCTTTGCTAGGGAAGATGGGGAAGGGGGGAAATGAGAGGTGGGATGAGAAGATGGATCACAAATGGGAAAAAGGAAAAACATCCAACACTGAAAGATGTAGGACATGAAGACAAAAAACGCCCACCACTCAACAGGACATGTATTTCACAACGAAGAGAGCCAGTGATAAATGTTTTGGCACTTGTAACAGCAACAAAAGAAATGCTTCTACCTACTGGCATTCATGAGAAAAGGAAGAAAAGGAAACCTTCTTTAGTTCTGCCTTAGCCGGAGGAGGTTCTTGATAGAAGGTCGGCATTGGTGTAGCTTTAAATGTCAAACTCTTCCTCAGCATCTTAATTTCGGCTTCTTGAGTTTCCTAAAGGAAGAAACAAGACACAACCTCAAACAAAGTAATTCTATAAGTAACTTAAATATCAACGTTCCATAACAACTGCTAACAATCACAATTATGACCTTGGACTTTTCTTGCAATGTAGTCCTCTCAACTTCCTTAGCGTGAATCTTCTCCTCAAGCTTAGTATAGAACTGCCAAAGGTCATGATTGAAAAGCTATATCGATTGCGCAGATCTTGCTGAAGTAAACCACAGAAAATGCTCATAAGGTTCACGATCAGAAACAAACCTCCTTTCGTTTCTCAGCCCGTTGATCACAATTAAAACTGAACCCGTAGTTTGGAAGTGCACCAACTCTGCGTGGTTTTGAATCTCCTGCAGTAGGACTTCTATCATATAGTCAAGGTTAAACAGATTTGAAAACTGTCTGTATGTTCTGACCGCTTGGAAAAATTTCAGATGACCTCATTCTACTGCTTCGGAAAATTTATATATCCAGTGATAAAAAGGATACAAAGAAGATTGAGCATTGGCCTCTGGTTTATCAAGAGATCCTTTTTTCAAGGGCTTAAATTTTGTCTTCTCTCTGCACATACAGCAAACCACCATTCAGAAGAAGCTCAAGAATAACGACTCCCATGATTTGACAGAAAACAAGGAAATCCAGTTCTACATTAAAAAGAAACAAAATCATTGGCAAAAACTGGTAAGCATCCAAGAATTTTTATAACGATAACAATATAAGCACCACAAGTTCACGAATGTTTAACTACTCCACTACACTAGAAATAAAACTGTACAGGCTAGATAGACCTACGTAGCCTTCTGAGGATGCTGCATCATATTTTCCACCATGCTGTCGGAAGCAGAAAAACAGCAAAAGATAAAGATAAGGCCAAATAAACAATGACATGAATGACTGAGGACCATGACATGGGAATGTAGAAGCACAGAAAAGGAAAAAAAATGGTATATCACGACGACAATGAGAATTACCTTTGATTGAGTTTCTCTCTCATTAAATGATCTACTTACAGCAGGTTGTTTTGTCCGTGAACTCACGCCAACAGCTTCCACATTCTTTCCATCCTTACTCTTCCTTGCCCCGATTGTTGAAGCAACTTTGGTATTTGAGAGCTTCCCATTGCTTTTCTTGCCTTCAATCTTCTGAGGTCCAGAATTTTTCAACTTATCCCCAGTAACTGCTTCACCATCCTGTGAGGTCACACAGAGATGCGTTTTAGAATGAAATATTAAGTTGTATATTGAAGAATCTTAAGCTTATGGGACTAGTCCACCATATGGGTTTTTGATCCATCAATCTCTCTAGCACAGCCAGTAGAAAAATTCTTGTCATTGCCACTGCCATCCAACTTAAACTCGTGTAAGTTTGCCTCTACTGTGACGAGATCTGCAGTTTCTGCAACGACATTGGCATTGCTCCCAGCAATAGCATCCTCTCCATTGTTCAAAAATTGCCCATGCGTGCCATTTTGATGAGCTGACTCAAACCCATTGGTAGGTATGACATCCTCGTAATCCATTGGTTATATACTCTAAGGACAGTGGAATATGAAAATGTGAGCTCATATGTCAAGTGGATTCTCAAACAAATGAAAATAATTGATCCCTGAATAGATAATAAGGCATAAACACTCTCAGAAATAAGTAAAACACCATTTTACTGGAACATTGAGAGGAAATTCAGCAGAATAAAAGCACGGAAGTATAGCCACTAAACTGACTATATGTTCAAGCTTCCAACTTACGTATGACACAGAATATTAGAAATTAACCATAAACACCAGAAAGCAAGAAGTGAGATAATGCAATTGCACATCTGTCAAAGAATGTCTTTGATTAAGTACCCATTAAACATGACAAACTGTCGAACCTAGAGTACAAAAAAATCTACATGGCGAGAAACTCCGATTAACACTTCTACTAGGTAGAATGATTTATATCATTCGAGTTTCCCAACTCTTACTTTCTTTCAACACTCCGTTGCTTTTTCTTCATCGAACAGCAAAAAGCAAACACCGAGATGTGATTCTGTATGCACTTCGTGAGTTCTCTGAGCAGCTGAAAGCACATTACATGACCACTAGCCAACACCCACAAAACCAAATCGCAAGGAACCCCAGAAAATTGGGGGTTATCAGCACAGAAGAAGTACAAAAACACAACCTCAAAAAGAGGACTTGAGCTAAAAAGCACAAAATACCAGATCTTTTCCACTCAAATCAGCGAAAAAAGCTCTCTTTGACAAAACCCACTAAAGATTGAACCGGCAAACCTCAAAAAACACAAAACGGGCACATTTCCGAGGATCACTTCCAATCATTCCGCATTGATCTTCTCTCAACAACACGCAGCCCCCCGAAAATGCGACACCCGCTAACGAAGTGAACCCAGAGAAGCAGATGAACACTTCAAGAATCGTTGGAGCCGACGCTTCAAATGTCAAATCACAGACCGACCCAAGAACATTTTCTTGGAAAACCCAAGAAGAGAAAAGAAGAGGAAAGAGAGAGGAGACAAACCAAAGACGGAAATCTTCCTCAGTACCTTTTAATGAGCGTGCGGATAATCAAGACTCCATTAGAGCTGTGTTAACAGATTGAGTAATGGGGTGGGAGATTTGCAGAGGAACAGGAAAAATACAGAGAGGGATCTGTAGGAAGAGCCAGGAGCTAGGCGGATGGATGACGGACGGGATCGGCGGATCCGAATACTCGAGACGAAGACCGATATGACGAATTTAAGAATAAAAATCGGATTTTTTTTTATGAAACTGTTGCTGTACACAATACACAACCCAATCCACACGAGTACGTTAGTACAAACCCATAACAAAGTCATCAGATCTTGTTTTTCTTCGCTGTAAAAAAAACTAATTTTTGTGTAAAGAGGAAGTTCATTTTAGACTACTCAAGCAATTTCAGATAAAATTTATGTGAATCATATTCAGATAATTAAAAAAATTTATCATATAATTTAAATTGATCTTGTAAATTGATTTTAACGTATATTATATAAGTAATTCTATTAAAGAATGTGAATACCATATAATGATATGATTTTTATAGCAGACTTAAATTCGATAAGTGGGATTGATCGGGCTTTGAGTTTGGCTTGCAATTTGTCGAGACTTTCGGTGCAAGACTGGTTGTCTTAAAAATCAAGATAAGTTTTGTTAATTGTTTTCAACATCTACTATATCGTTCGTTTTTATGATGGATTGTGGACACCGGACAACATTTTATTTTCTATAGTTGAATTAAATATGTTGAATAAAATTTGACAATTTGGGATCCAAGCATTTTTTTTGTCAAGACTTCGGTTTGAGACAGGCTGTCCAAATAATCGAGATTAATTTTATAAATTGTTTTTAATATCTATCAAATTAATTTTTTTTACGTTGGACTGTGGATACAATAGAAAGATATATTTTCTACAATCGAACTAAATTTTTATTTGATGGCTAGGGTTCATCAGGAGTCAAGTGTGTTCGAAATTTATCGGGCTTCAGTTCGGGGTAGGTTCTAAAAGAAAAACGAGATGACACAATCTTTAACTGCATGGCACCATCCTTATGTTAATTAAATTTTGTTATGATTTTGTTTACATGTGTTTATATAATTAACAAATGAAATACAATAAACTAGAGCAAATCAAATAAAGTGAAATTATTACTCCAAATATAAAGAAAAAGAAAAAAATATGACCAAAGGTTACTAGCCTTTTTCATTGTGGTTCAATTCCAAATTGTGAAAATCAAATTCCCAATGGTCTCATTTGTGCTGCTGCAAGATTTTTGTGTTAAGTGGAATGGCTCATATAACTCAAATTAGAACACTAATTGATAATATTTATTTTGCAAAAAGCGAGGATTTCAACGTGCCAAATAAATAAATAAATAAAAGGGTTGATCCTTACTATCGACCAATGGGTTGGATAAGTTTACATCGCATGTAATGAAAAATAATTCTCAACATTTGAAAAATTGGCTTATGAAAACCATGCTACATCTTGTAGCATCTTGATGCTATTACCTATACATGGACATTCTAGGAATTTATATTTGAACATATTTGGCAATTCTGGCTAAAGCTAAGGCTTTATTTGTCTCGCGAAAAATGGATGAATAGAAAAGTATTTTCCTAAGAATAATCAATTGTATCGTTTATAAAAATAAATGAATGAAATTTTTTTTCATTATCCATAAAAATGTTCAGATATAAATTGTTGTCGAGAATAAAACTATTTTTTATTGACTAATTATTTCAAGCGATATAAGAGATCATATGTTTTCCAAATCATTCATTTTTCACGAAACGAACGGAGCCTAAGATAACGTCATGCAGAAAACAAAGTAATATGATCAATGGCGGACCGAGAAACTGAGGCCGGAGAGAGGGGCAAGATAAAATTTTTTTGCATATATATAAAAGAATAAAAATTATTTTGAATTTGAAATTTTGTAACATAGGGGGGACGGGGGCCACCACTAGTACCCCAGGAGCGCCATTGCATATGATGTGTCTTGGCATCATATGTGGCATTTTGTATTTATTCGTGCTTTTCTATACTCTAATTCAATGATCAATGAAAATATCGCTGTCTTTATTGTTGTGAGCATTGTACTAGGAAAAGAGATTATCGAAGATAATATTTTCAAATGCATCTCTGGAACGCATGTTCGAACTGTATATACACAAGCCGTGCTGATGAACTTGCGTATCAACAACGTGAAGCTTTGCGATAGATTGGTTCGATTTTCACATAATTATCCAACCTAACTATTTGCAAATGTTACAGCCTTCGTTTCTTTATATATAATTATCGTCTTTCGATAAACCTTTTCATATCAAAAGACTAATCCCATAAATTAAAAATATTCTTGTCCAAAAAAATATAATCTCAACATTTTTTTAATAATGAATTTCGTTATTTCATCAATGCAGCTGGGCGTCCTTGTAATATTATTTTATTGCGCATTTTTCATATATGCTAATTGATTTGGGGAGAAGCAATTTCGTTATCTTATTTTTTTTATGTGGATGGCTTGACAAACTGACCGACAAAGGCTCAGCCTGTCGGGAGCCTAAAAACGACAACGTGTGTAGCATTAAAATGCAACCGACACTGTATTCATCGGACCACAAAAAACCTCGAATGGTCCCAATTAATTTTACTTTGTAGTATAGTGCGTTATTATTTCCTTAAATAACCACGCACATCTATTATTTGTCCATAGTAAAATTAAAATTCATGAAAGAATGCATGCACATGAATTTGTTGAAAAATTACTTCTATTATTTATCTATAGTAAAGTTGTAAATTCATCTAAGGACACGTACACATAAAATTTGGGAAAGATTACCACAAAAGTCATAAACTTATTGTACTTATACCAATTCAGTCCTAAACTTTTAAATTTGACCAATCTAGTCCTTAATTATTAAAATAATTTGTTAATTAAGTTCTTTTGGCCAATTTTAACTGGAAAATTGCTAACGTGAATATTGGACGGTGTTGACATGGACAATTTTTTTATTTTTATTATTTTTTCTTTTCTTTCATTTTGGGCCTCGGGCCACTGGACAAAGGCCCACAAGCCCTTGCGGGGCCCTATCGATGGTTGCGGCCCTTGAGTAGGCCCTAGCCGGTCATGAGCGAGTCAGTCCTAATCCAAATTTGGGAGAGGCATTTGCGGCTGGTGAGCTCGCCCGCCACAATGAAAAGAAAAAGAAAAGAAAAAAAAGAAAATGAAAAAAGAAGAAAAAAATTTAAAAAGATATAAAAATTGTTGTGTCAACACTTGTCGTGCCACGTAAAACAATTGCGTTCACATTAGCGATTTTTCAGCCAAAATTGACTGGAATGACTCAATTGACAAATTGTCAAAATTAGGACTAAATTAGCCAAATTAAAATATTTGTGATTGAATTATCACAAGTGCAATATGTTTAGTATTTTTTAAGGGAAAATTCCAATTAAGAACCCCAAGTGGGGTTAAATTCTCAAAAAAGGGTCCAAAGTGAATATTGTGTCAAATAAGGGCCCGAAGTGCTCAATCAATCTTAAATAAGGACCCGAAGTGCCCAAAAAGTCTCAAATAAGGACCTGGGTCTCCGGCCGGCCAAAATACCTACCTGCTGGCAAGAAAGTTACTATTTCAGCACAGGAACGGTAACTTTTTAATTTTTTTATTATTTTCTTTTTGTTTTTCCTTTTCTTTTTTTTCCTTTTCCTTTTTTTTTTCTTTTTTTCCTCGGCCAGACGCCGGCCTCAGGCGAGGCCGCCCCTCGCCCTCATCGGCCTCAGGCGAGGTTGCCCTCGCCGGTGTCGGGCGAGGGCCGGCCTCGCCTGAGGCCGGCGAGGGCGATAAGTTGGTCAAAAAGGGTACGAACGTAAAAAGTCCAACGCGACTATTGAACCCCCACCACCCCCATTAACCAAAGGCCAATAATAAACGGGTAAGCATAGTGGCAATAAGTTGGGCAATCCTTATCTCTCTTGTCATCCAGCCTGTCTCCATACTTATTCCATGGTGGCTTTAGCTTATCGCGAAGGCAATTTAGTCCATTAAGCAAAGGAAAAAGATCTCGGGGTTAGTCCACGCGATATCCCGATTCCGGTCAATATAACCATGATTAAGGTAGCCGCCCGATTCGATTTTGCCCGAGCCTTCTGTACGACGATGACGAGCGAAATATTTGAAATTAAAGAACTCCGTGGTGCGGGACAATGCGCTTGGTAGGCTGAGAATGTTACGTGAGAGCGACGCCGGGAAAAATAAAACCGAGTTTAGGTAAGATCATTTTAAATCGAAATGCAAGTTTTTGGTTAGATGCGTGTCATGGAAATGATGGGTTATATGGTATTGCAAGTGACTGAATAAGCATTGGTGATTGATTAAGATACCGCATGGTATTCAATTTCGCGGTTCCTTTTTGATCTCGCCTGCACGAGGACATTCTGTAGCAGTTTGCACGTGCGGTGCCGCTCCTTCCCGAAGCCTGATTGGCTGAGAGCTTCGGGCGTGGGCCCCCCAACACGTGGCGGCGTTTTGGACGTTTCTGTCGGTGGGACCCGGTGCACCCATGTCCAGGTAAGCAAAAAATAAAACCTTTTAACTTGTCAGGAAAAAAAAATTAAGGAAATTATTATTTAGACTGCTTTAATTCACTTACTCGAGAGGATTGAACGAATCGATTATGCGGTGGCGGGGTGACGTCGCCTGGCCTTGGCAGCCCCGGCCGCGGCGGCGGTAGCGACATAGGTCGGCCGAGTAAGTTCGGGAAAATTATCGAAAAAGTTCCAAATCTATCGTATTTGTGCCAATTCAATTTTAAACATTTTAATCATGTTAATTGAGTCTTAAATCATTTGACAATTTATCAATTTAGTCGTACTGGCACATTTTGGCCGGATATTGCTGACGTAGACGTCGATCGTCCCCACGTGGCATGTTATTCATTTTACGTAAGATGGCCACCACCACCGACTTTGAATAATTTTTATAATTTTAAAAAAAATTAAATCTTTTTTTTTATTGTCCTTCTATCTTTGTCGTGGCCTCGACGACGGGTGGAGGAAGAAGAAAAGTTAAAATGAAAGAAAAAATAATTAAAAAATTTGCATTTTTAATTAAAATTATAAAAATTGTCCATGTCAAGGTCGGTCTTGTCATGTAGGACGCCAGCGTCCACATTAGCAATTTTTGGCCAAAATTGGTCGAAATGACAATAATTGATAAATTGTCAAAATATTTAGGATTTAATTGACACGATTGCTATAGTGCAATAAGTTTAGAATTTTTTGATAATCTTCCTAATTTTTTATAGATATATCAAAGCAAAGCTCTTTCTCTCGAAATATAGATATATGGCATTTTCAACGAATCACTGTTCTCTAAACGTGCAAGCGTGGGTCGGGTCGGGTCGGGTCGGGTCGGGTCGGGGTTAGGGTCGGGGTCAGGTCACACGGTGACCCGCTGAAGCCGGAAATTAAATCGTGATAAATTTGAAGTCCGGATTCCCTTGATACTCAAGAGTCTAGGAGAAAAAACTAAAAGCGACGGTAATGATGGAGTTCAGCAACTTTCGTCGCACGGCGAGCCATCGGATGATTCTTATCTACGAGCGAAAGCAAATGGGAAGAGGCATTGGCTTCTATTCCTTTGAGAAAGAGATTGATGGAAAGAGACTATAGAGATTTCTAAGGGAAGTGTCGTTGTTGAGTAGAGAGGATGATCCCTTTGTCACTTTCATCGACCTAATGAAATGTCACACCAACATCCTCTTCATTCTCTTTTACCCTTTTCCGCTTGGTACCCGATTTTCTCTATGGTTAGTCTATGGTTAATCTTTTTAACGGATCCGAGTTTGGGATCGTCACGACTGGGAAGCAGGTTAAGGGTGTCGATCTAAACCCTAAAATCACGACATCCAGTCTCCGTCTGTTTGACGGGAAACGAATAGTTCGGAAACTTTTTCCCTAAATATGATTGGTTGTATCGCTTGAAATAATTACTTAATGAAAAATGTTTTAATCATCAACGATAATTATGTTTAAACATTTGTTAAACGATAAAAGTGATCATTTTTAGAAAAATATTTTCAAAACATGCCCTAAAATGAATGATTCGGAACATATTTTCTTATAAATGATCACTTACGCTTGCAAAAATGAATAAACGGAAATACTTTCTTTGCTCACGAAAATAGCTAGATATAAATTATTGCCAATGATGAAATATTTTTTATTAATTTAATTATTTCAAATGATAAAAGTAATTTTTTTAAGAAAACATTTCCCGTGCCATTCACTTTTTGGCCAAACAGACGGAGCCCCAGTCATCGAACTTCTCGAAGCGACTAGCATTTCTATCGCTTACTTCCTTTCAAGCCGGCATGTAGTCCGTTATTTCAGGATGGAACTTGAAAAGAAAAGAGAAATTGTATTAAAAAAAAAAGGAATCAAAATCATTTTACTAACAAGATTCTTTTATTTATTTATTTATTTATATTGTATTCTCTACTGTGTTTTTTCTAAGAGCATTCGACCGGACCGATAATAGGAACAACAGGAAAAGTCCACACGACTTGTGCTGAGGGTTTGAAACGTAGGTGTCGAAGGATAAGAAATTGGCATTGTGTTTCTTGTACGTAGTATCACATGTGTTGGAAAAATGATACATTGAACAAGACAAGACTCGAAACAAAAAAAATTCTGGAAATGTTTTATTATTTATATAAAGTAAAATAACATGAAAAACTCAAACCGTTATACTTTTGACAAATTTATCCCAAACTAATTTTTTGACCACAAAAAATCTCAAATTGATACACTTATAATAAATTTACTCTCCTTTAACTTTCGTTAAATTTTATTGTCAAATTGCTAAGTTAAATGACACATAACAATTGATGGGTGTACTAGTTCTGGGGTTTTACCTTCAGTTTGTCATAGGTGTACCGGTTTGTGATTTTTTTTTATTAATCCAATTTAAATTTATCACAAATGTACTAATTTAGGGTTTTTTGTGGTAAAAAATTAGTTTTAGGTAAATATATCACATGGGTACCAATTTAAAGTTTTTTGTTATATTAACCCTTTATATAATTAATTTTTTCATATGAAGTGGCCCACATCACTTTTTAGTTTATTACTAGTGCTTTTTCTCTCTTTTTTTTCGATATTAACCTGTAAAAATTTCGGTCAACAATATTGAATTGAAAACATGAGTAAGTTGTTGCATTTTCTTGTTTAAAATGTAAAGTGTAAACCTGCACAAAGTGATGAAATATTTCCTTGATGGCACCAAGCCAACTACCTAGTCTTAAATGTCATGCTTGAAGAAACCAATTAAATATAGGGTTAATACACCGAAAAATCCCAAACTGACATACTTGTAATAAATTTACTCCAAAATTAATTTTTGATCATACAAAACTCTCAAACTGGTGCACCTGTAATAAATTTCCCTGGTTAATTTTCGTTAAATTTTATCGTCAAATTACTAATTTAGATGATACGCAGCAGAATGGGGTTTTACTTCGTTGGTCACAGGTTTATCATTTTGTGATTTTTCGTTGTATTAATTCAATTTAACGGAGAGTAAATTTATCGCAAATACACCAGTTTGGAATTTTTGGTGGTCAAAAAATTAGTTTGGAGTAAATTTATCATCGATTTACCAGTTTGGAGTTTTTCGTGATAAAAAAATTAGTTCGAGATAAATTTATCGTAAGTATATAAGTTTGGAGTTTTTCGTGGTATTAACTCTGAGATGTAGTAACGCTTACTATAATGTTCTTTTTTTCTAGCACTGCTCGATATTTTAAAAGGGCGATTATGAGGAATTAGCGAAGACTTTTTAAAAGGGTGATTTCGTCTCTTTGGTAAATCTCGAAGGAAATAGTCATGTTAGGTGTGGAAATAGCCTCTCCAGAAAAGTTAATGTCAAAGACAAAGAATGTGACAATGCATGAGCTCCAATCAGTCCGGAGTTTTTGACCAGCAAATTACCAAAGTTGACCGTCTTTCCGTTTAATTCAATATGTCTCAGTTTCAACGAGGATGTCCCATTCTTCCGCAACTTCATTTCTTTCATGTCAGACCATTTGTTGTTTGTTTCTTTACACTCGAATCTCGATCCACATGGCGAATGTTTATCGATGTTGGATCGCTTTGCACTCACTAGACATCGTCTTGCGCTCTTGCCGAGTTTTTCAAGTAACTTCGGCTAGAATTAACGTTCTACAGTGATGGTGATCTTTCTTTTTCTCGCATCAAGTGCTATCCCGACCTCGCTTTTCGCATACTTACCGGTGCAATCGCCGGCATGTCCCGTTAATGATTGTTTCTAGGTATGAGTTTTGTTAGTGCTAACAAAAAGCAACACCACAAGTACTTTCTTGCTGTTGATCTTGTGACCCAGCGAGGTGGGTCTTCCAGCAATTTAGAAGATCTTGTTGTGCAATTTCACTAAAGAAGAGTACTTTTATTTCCCTTTTGGTTAGCATCATCTTCATCAACAACAAATGGGTAGATCAGAAATATCAATTATTCACAAGTAGGGGCCAAGATGGGAGGGTTTCTCATGAAGTGACACCCTAACTTGTTAGGTGTTATCCAGAAAACTGTTCTCAAAGATCATTCAATCAGTGAAAGTTGGGAATCCCCACAAAACATAAAGAAAATGCTAATATGGGGGGCCTGTTTTGGCCCATCGATGTCTCAGAAATATCTGGGGAGATGAAAATGTGTAATTTGGTTCTTTTACAGGCAATAAAATGTTTTCTATCCACAAAAAAAAAGGGGGGAAAGATACGTTAAAAAATGGAGGCACAGTACAGCAGTCATTAATGTATAATAGACAATATGTCCAGGCATTGTTCTCACAATGTGACAAAATCCTGTTTGATACACCTAATAAGACTTAAGAAAACCCTCCATGAACAAGCTTTGGGGCATAA
Organism: Syzygium grande; assembly: GCA_024733475.1. Taxonomy (NCBI): domain Eukaryota; kingdom Viridiplantae; phylum Streptophyta; class Magnoliopsida; order Myrtales; family Myrtaceae; genus Syzygium; species Syzygium grande. Next base: position 10,046,224 of record JAMXDD010000008.1, read on the forward strand.
TCAGCTAAAAATTGAGATTGAACTGAAACAATTTTTTCTTGGTTTCATACAAAAATTCGATTTGCGAAATCAATATACAGAATAACGTGACAAACTTTTACAGGGTCCTAAGCACGACTCATTTTAATTATAATTCTATAAATATCGATGTACATAATTTGTATGCTAAGTTATATGACAAATTCGACATTTAAACAAACATGCCATATTCAACACCTGATAAGAGTTTGCTACATCCCTTATTATACCGATTTTGCATGCTAATTTTGACGTACTTAACTTTGATCTTTTCCTAAAAGACATTTCCTTTATGTGCATGTTCAAGAACCGATCAACCCTGTTCAAGTTTTCAGAAGGGAGTTGCAATAGTATAATAACTCTTGATTCTTTTGGGCGATCGTTCATCAGGGCTAGGCTAGTGAACAGCTGAAACTTGTGACCGTCGTTGGACACAGACAGACACTCGTCAGTAGGAAAATGTAACTGATCTCAGGGTGACTTGTGAAGGTGATTCACTAGACTACTTGATTGGGTATTCAGATCATCTAAACAATTCTGTGAGCTAGTCGAAATCGCATTGCTGATTAGCATGAGAACTGAAGGAGTAATTTCAAGCTAACCGGTAAGATTAAGAAGACCAACCATCTTGAATCCCCATAACACTTTCCGACAATTGAGAGACACTGAGTAAAAACACTTTATTTTGATTCGATATAACTCATAAAAATCTTCTAAGTCTTTTATCGCACACTTTGACGGTCGGGTCGGGAACCCAAGAGCTGCATATCCTGAACATTAAGAGCATGCCTGGTTCATAGAGATCTCTCTTCCTCACCATTGCAATCTGATCAACCCTCGGTACAAGGGGAACTCAAACTTCTGCGGGCAAATCCCTGTAGACATCTTCAATGCAACGGTTATGCCTCTTTTATACTTCAAAGGACCCCCAAAATTTGCAGAGTCGATACTCTTGTCGATGTCTTGAGCTACTGATGCAGCTCTTCCAATATTGTCTCTCAAGAGTTGGAATTAGCTCCAGTTGACCCTATTTGAAATGATACTTCTTTTACATTGAAAGCTGCAATTTTGAGCCTCCAGAGTGGTTCCTTCACCCGGAGACGTACCATTTCTGTTTTCATATTCTACTTGCTGGCACGGAAACGTGGTATAATCTGGATAGCCATGTAAGCTCAAAGACCATGCACACTCTAGCCATGTAATTTGGCTCAATGCATCAAATGTCATAGTTGAATCATCAACTAGTTGTGCTTGAATTTCTGAAAGCCCTTGCAACACACGGCAAGGAGAAAAAACTGTGATCATACTTCCCTGCAGAAAAATTCCCGAGGAAGTACAACTTGCTGTTACCTTGGACCTGAAAGCTGAACTGCTGAAGGATTTGCGTCGCTATGGTCTTCTGGCTTGAAAAAGCTCGGAAAGAATCGATAACTTCGTGGGGAAGAAGTCAGCGGCTGAGGAACAGGTCAGACACCTTCAAGCATTTGGACGACTCTGAACATCGACGGTCTCAGGTTCTTATCTTTTTGTATGCACCATGATGCAACTTTAATAGCAATAGAAACCGCCTCGTCTCTTTCGTCGATCTCAAGACCCGGATCAAGCATCTTTCTCAGCTTCCCTTCTTCCATCATCTTGAAAGCATGAGAGGGGAAAATAGGATTTCTCCGATGTTTCCTCGGGGTTGTAGTTCCTTCTTCCGCTGAGTTCTCGAACAGAACCTTCCCGTAACTGTACACATCGCTCTTCTCAGATATGGCACAGCTGATTATCCACTCCAGCTCAAGATAACCTCTCATGCCTGAGTGTCATAACAACACGACCCTGCTCTTGTCATTAGCTTAGCCAATCCGAAATCCGATACTTTGGCATGAAATTTTTCATCAAAAGAACGTTTTCTGGCTTTATGCCGCAGTGAACAATCTTCGCATCACATTCTTCGTGTAAGTAGGCCAGTCCTTTCACCGATCCTATTGCAATTTTATATCATGTTCCCCAATCTAACATGCCTTCCTTGTCTCTCTTAAAGAGACATTTATGAAGAGACCCGTTCGCCATGTACTCGTATGCTAGAAGCCGGTGAGTTCCTTCCTCGCAAAAGCCCTTCAGCCTGACCAAGTGGTGATGACGGAAGCTTCCGATGCTGCGTACTTCAGCTCGAAACTCTTTCTTTCCCTGACCGATGCCGTCCAATTTCTTCACAGCCAATCTCGTCCCATCTGGTAGGTAACCTCGGTACACTGAGCCGAGCCCGCCTTGCCCTAGCTTCATGGAAAGTTATTAGTCGTGTCTTGAAGCTCTTTATAGCTGAAACGAACTGGCATTCCCGATAAACTCTCAAGAAAGTTTTCCTCCTCTTCCAAAGTCTCTTGAGGAGCCTCTGGCAATTTTGGCTTTGCTTTGGAATATCTGAATCCAGCACAGATCAGACCGAGAACGAGGAAGAACGTGGAAACAGAAAATTGGACAACATTTAACAAACGTTTCTCGTCGCATCCGTTGCCTTGAGATTTCCCGCCATTCGTACCACCACCAGTGAACACCTCAATGTAAGAGACAAATCCAGAATTCTGATCAGAGCTCTGCAAGGACCCAGTATTGTCAAACAAGTAACAACCTCCAGAACTATTCTCATCGAATAACACGAGACATGAACAATTATTCAGGCAAGAGGTCTTGCATCCATCAAGATCGGCATTCAGCGAGGGTGAGACAAACTTGAGTGCAAAGTACCCGATTCCCTTTGAGTACAAAGCACCCGATTCCCTCCCCCGCCTCAACAAGATCAATAGAAGCCTTTGAGTGATTGCAAGGAGAGCCCAACCCCAAACCACAATTTGGTTGAGGAGTGAGGGCTAAGAGACATCGACACTTGCTACCGTTACGACAGACTACATACGGGTCACAAGGGTCTGGCAAACTGCATGCATCATCACTTGGTATTTTCACGGGGGAAGCATTAGTCGATCCTTCACCGCTTGAGCTGGAGAATGAGATGATCCCGTCTTTCCCCAGGACAACGATCCACGTGGCATTAGGATTGGAATTATCCCAAAATAGGAATTGCCACAGCAAAGTCCCGTTCTCATCGTAGAATCTCCATGAATTCGCAACCATCGTGGCGGAGACTACGTGACCACCATTTTTGTTCTTCAATTTTCTGAGGTCCTTCCCCATCGACCAACACGGTTGAGGCGTTTTATAACCTGCAGAAAGGATCATGTCACCAGATTTAATCTCGAGAGTGTAGGTCAAGTTCTTGAACCCGCGGCTCATGAGCCTCATCCCTTGCGTGAAATCTTGGTTCGATAAGAGCGTATCGGTAGGATGGCCGAAACTCTGCCAAACCACTGTACCGTCCTTCCCAAGCAAAACCGGATTTCCTGAATCCCGCAACTCTATCGCGGAAACTCCATTGCCGCTCGTATTAGTTGACCACACCGTGCTTCCTGCTTTCTGTAGAAATGCATTGCCATTCTCATGGAAGTCAAAAGTATCGGAATCCGTAACCCGGTGCTCCTATTCGCGGCCCAGACTACGGTGTTGCTGACATCGTCTCGCCCTGGCAGAGTTTTTCAAGTAACTTTGGCTAGAATTAACGCGCTTCAATGACGCTGATCTTTCTTTTCTCACGTCAAGTGATATCCCGACTCGCTTTTCACGTACTTCCTGGTCCAATCGCAAGCAGGTCCCTTATAATGATTGTTTCTAGGTATGAGTTTTGTTAGTGCTAACAAAGAGCAGCGCCACAAGTACTTTCTTGCTGTTGATCTTGTGACCCATTGAGGTGGGTCTTACAGCAATTTAGGAGATCTTGTTGTGCAATTTCCTGAAAGAAAAGTACTTTTATTTCGCTTTTGCTTAGTATCATCTTCATCAACAGTAAAAGCGTAGATTAGAAATATTAATTAATCACAAGTTGGGGCCGAGTTGAGAGACTTTCTCTTGAAGCGCCACCCTAACTTGTTAGGTGTAATCCAGAAAACTGTTCTCAAGATCATGCAATCGGTGAAAGTTGAGAATCCCCACAAAACATAAAGAAAATGCTAATGTGGGAAAAAACTGTGATCATACTTCCCTGCAGAAAAATTCCCGAGGAAGTACAACTTGCAGTTACCTTGGACCTGAAAGCTGAACTGCTAAAGGATTTGCGTCGCTATGGTCTTCTGGCTTGAAAAAGCTCGGAAAGAATCGACAGCCTCGTGGGGAAGAAGTCAGCGGCTGAGGAACAGGACAGACACCTTCACGCATTTGGACGACTTTGAACATCGACGGTCTCAGGTTCATATCTTTTTGTATGCACCATGATGCAACTTTAATAGGAATAGAAACCGCCTCGTCTCTTTCGTTGATCTCAAGACCCGGAACAAGCATCTTTCTCAGCTTCCCTTCTTCCATCATCTTGAAAGCATGAGAGGGGAAAATAGGATTTCTCCGATGTTTCCTCAGGGTTGTAGTTCCTTCTTCCGCTGAGTTCTCGAACAGAACCTTCCCGTAACTGTACACATCGCTCTTCTCAGATATGGCACAGTTGATTATCCACTCCGGCTCAAGATAACCTCTCATGCCTGAGTGTCATAACAACACGACCCTGCTCTTGTCATTAGCTTAGCCAATCTGAAGTCCGATACTTTGGCATGAAATTTTTCATCAAAAGAACGTTTTCTGGCTTTATACCGCAGTGAACAATCTTCGCATCACATTCTTCGTGTAAGTAGGCCAGTCCTTTCACCGATCCTATTGCAATTTTATATCATGTTCCCCAATCTAACATGCCTTCCTTGTCTCTCTTAAAGAGACATTTATGAAGAGACCCGTTCGCCATGTACTCGTATGCTAGAAGCCGGTGAGTTCCTTCCTCGCAAAAGCCCTTCAGCCTGACCAAGTGGTGATGACGGAAGCTTCCGATTCTGCGTACTTCAGCTTGAAACTCTTTCTTTCCCTGACCGATGCCGTCCAATTTCTTCACAGCCAATCTCGTCCCATCTGGTAGGTAACCTCGGTACACTGAGCCGAGCCCGCCTTGCCCTAGCTTCATGGAAAAGTTATTAGTCGCGTCTTGAAGCTCTTTATAGCTGAAACGAACTGGCATTCCCGATAAACTCTCAAGAAAGTTTTCCTCCTCTTCCAAAGTCTCTTGAGGAGCTTCTGGCAATTTTGGCTTTGCTTTGGAATATCTGAATCCAGCACAGATCAGACCGAGAACAAGGAAGAACGTGGAAACAGAAAATTGGACAACATATAACAAACGTTTCTCATCGCATCCGCTGTCTTGAGATTTCCCGCCATTCGTACCACCACCAGTGAACACCTCAATGTAAGAGACAAATCCAGAATTCTGATCAGAGCTCTGCAAGGCCCCAGTATTGTCAAACAAGTAACGACCTCCAGAACTATTCTCATAAAATAACGCGAGACATGAACAATTATTCAGGCAAGAGGTCTTGCATCCATCAAGATCGGCATTCAGCGAGGGTGAGACAAACTTGAGTGCAAAGTACCCGATTCCCTTTGAGTACAAAGCACCCGATTCCCTCCCCCGCCTCAACAAGATCAATAGAAGCCTTTGAGTGATTGCAAGGAGAGCCCAACCCCAAACCACAATTTGGTTGAGGAGTGAGGGCTAAGAGACATCGACACTTGCTACCGTTACGACAGACTACATACGGGTCACAAGGGTCTGGCAAACTGCATGCATCATCACTTGGTATTTTCACGGGGGAAGCATTAGTCGATCCTTCACCGCTTGAGCTGGAGAATGAGATGATCCCGTCTTTCCCCAGGACAACGATCCAAGTGGCATTAGGATTGGAATTATCCCAAAAGAGGAATTGCCACAGCAAAGTCCCGTTCTCATCGTAGAATCTCCATGAATTCGCAACCATCGTGGCGGAGACTACGTGACCACCATTTTTGTTCTTCAATTTTCTGAGGTCCTTCCCCATCGACCAACACGGTTGAGGCGTTTTATAACCTGCAGAAAGGATCATGTCACCAGATTTAATCTCGAGAGTGTAGGTCAAGTTCTTGAACCCGCGGCTCATGAGCCTCATCCCTTGCGTGAAATCTTGGTTCGATAAGAGCGTATCGGTAGGATGGCCGAAACTCTGCCAAACCACTGTACCGTCCTTCCCAAGCAAAACCGGATTTCCTGAATCCCGCAACTCTATCGCGGAAACTCCATTGCCGCTCGCATTAGTTGACCACACCGTGCTTCCTGCTTTCTGTAGAAAAGCATTGCCATTCTCATGGAAGTCAAAAGTATCGGAATCCGTAACCCGGGTGCCCCTATTCGCGGCCCAGACTACGGTGTTGCTGACATCGTCTCGCCCTGGCAGAGTTTTTCAAGTAACTTTGGCTAGAATTAACGCGCTTCAGTGATGGTGATCTTTCTTTTTCTCACGTCAAGTGGTATCCCGACTCGCTTTTCACGTACTTCCTGGTCCAATCGCAAGCAGGTCCCTTAATGATTGTTTCTAGGTATGAGTTTTGTTAGTGCTAACAAAGAGCAGCGCCACAAGTACTTTCTTGCTGTTGATCTTGTGACCCATTGAGGTGGGTCTTACAGCAATTTAGGAGATCTTGTTGTGCAATTTCCTGAAAGAAAAGTACTTTTATTTCGCTTTTGCTTAGTATCATCTTCATCAACAGTAAAAGCGTAGATTAGAAATATTAATTAATCACAAGTTGGGGCCGAGTTGAGAGACTTTCTCTTGAAGCGCCACCCTAACTTGTTAGGTGTAATCCAGAAAACTGTTCTCAAGATCATGCAATCGGTGAAAGTTGAGAATCCCCACAAAACATAAAGAAAATGCTAATGTGGGGGACCTGTTTTGGCCCATTGATGTCTCAAAAATATCTGGGGAGATAAAAAAAAAAGTGTTATTTGTTCTTTTTCAAGCAATAAAATGTTTTGTACCCACAAATAAAAAAGGTAGATACAGTACAGCAGTCGTTGATGTATATAGACAATGCGTCCATGAATTATTCTTATCAAGAAGCAAAGCAATATGACAATCCGGTGTGATACAAGTAATAATACTTAATAACCACTTCCCATCTCAAGCTCTGTGGCATAAAGAGATAGAAACTAGGGCTGATGCTGAAACAACTCCTTTTTCTGTCTTATGTGTAACCATATTTTGCTTGCTATGCTAAAACTGATTTACGAAATCCATATACTAGATAATTTAATAGACTTTTAAGGGGTCTTAAGCACGACTCACTTTCTTAAACACTACGTCTAGAAGTATGAAATACATAAATTGATTTGCTAAGTTATACGCTAGATTTGACACTTAGACAAACGAGCCATATTCAACACTTGATAAGAGTCCGCCACATCTCTTAGTATACCGATTTTGAATACCAATCTTGAAATACCTAACTTTACTTTGGCTTGGTTTGACCACTCCAACTGAATGCGAGTAGGATAGTAATGGACTGGATCGACTGAGAAAGTACAATTCGTGCAAATAGGACCTGGGAAAGAGGAAGAAATGAATGGATCTGCTAATCCCCAGACCTCTATATTCCACTTGATGAAAGATTATACAAAGTCTTCCAAGCTTGCTTATGAATAGGGGAAAATTACCGAAAAAGTTCTAAATTTATTGTATTTATGTAACAGCCCAATTTCGACTAATTTTTGGGATTTATCGAACGCGTGATTTGTCGGTGTGTTTGTAGCAAAAAAATCCACCGAGAACCGATCACTCTCGGTTATTATTTTAAACTAGAGATTTCGCTAGAATCGCACTTTCGATCGAATTTGGTCGTTATTTAGATCCCAAACTTGTCGGTCGATTTTTGGGGTTTTCGGAAGCGAAATAAATTGGACCGGTGTCGATATTATTGTGGCCAACGTCGAGATTATTAGGGATAGTGAAAAAGTGAAATTTTTAGACCGGATGCAAATTTGAATTTGGTAGACCGCCCTCGTAGTGTGACCGAATTATTTTATTTACATCAATTGCCTTAGAATATTATTCGGGACTTTTCGGGAATTATTAGGCCTTTTTCCTGTTTAAATCGGAACCGATAAAGCGAATTTTAGTTTTGGACCGTGTCCGTTGGTTCATATTTAAAATTAAAAAATTAAACTTTTTCTTTCTCTCCCTCTCCCCAATTCCCGCCGGTTTCCCCCCTTTTCCCTCGCCTACCCACCTCACCTACCCTCTCCCATCTCTCTCCATCTCTTCCCTCTTTCTCTTTTTTTTTTTTTCTTCTTTCCTTCTCTCTCTTCTTCTCTCCCCTCCCAGTCGTCCATGCAGACCAACTCACTCTCTTTCCGGTCCTCTCTCTTCTCTCTCCTCCCACTCTCCCTCTTCTCCCCATTTCTCTCTTTTCTTCTTCTCCTCTTTTTTCTCTTTCTCCTCGTCCTTCCACCTCCGTTGTCGCTCCGCTTTTCTTCGCCACCCCGCCGCTCGCCTTGCCGTCGCTCGAAAACGCTCGCCATCGGCCCGCTGCGGCTGCCGGGCAGGCCACTTCGCCCGGCCTCCCGCGCCTGGCAGCGCCAGCCCAGCCCTTCCGCCACACACCGGCCGCCCTTCCTCTCTCAGCGTGGCCCGGCTGACCTTCCCGCGCGGCAACAGCGGCGGCGGCATCGGCGCCCTCGCCACCGGCACTTGTACGTCGCCCGCGCCCAGCCATGGCGTGCTACCTACATGTGGAATCCGCCCTCCCCCTCAACCTCCCGTCCTCTCTCTCTCTCTCTCCTCTCTCTCTCTCTCTCTCTCTCTCTCTCTCTCTCTCTCTCTCTCTCTCTCTCTCTCTCTCTCTCACCCGGCGGTCTCTCTCTCTCTTATTCCCATTTCGCCTTGGCAGTGCTGCATGTCGCCCAGCCATGCTTCTTGCTCACGGTCGTAGCCACTAGCCGGCCGGCCGACAGGTGTTGACCCGGCCGGTCGATGCCGCGCCCGCCCGTCGTCGTCGATCGTCCGCCCGTTCCTCGGCCAAGCGGTGCCGGCGCCACCGGCAAATACCGCGTGTGCGCCCTCACCGACCAGCAGCCCCTCCGTCTTGGGCGAGGCGTGAGTCTCGCGGTCCCGTGTGACCGCCCGGCTTGCTCCGGGCGCCGCCGCCCGATTTTACCGCGAGCCGGTGATCGGCCGCCCGCTCCCGTCGCCTCGGGTCGATTTAGGCGAGTAAAATTTCCTAAACCCCGAACTAGTTTGATTGTGCAAATTTTAGGGGTAAATCTCAGGGTTTAATTAAGTTAATTTGTGTCCTAAATGGTCGCGATTATGGATAGGCTGATTAGGAGATTAATCGGGACTTATATTGGCTGAGTTTGATTGGTTATGGCGGGTCCTAAATGGATTAGACCTTTGATAATGCTAAGTTGGGTGTTAAATACCGAGTATACATAGACTAAAATAAAATGAATTATATGTGCCGATAATGTGCCGATCGAGTGGGAAATCGTGATTCAATGATCTGAGCACATCAGGGTTTAACGATTGATTTGAATCCCATGACATGTGAATTTGCATAATATGCTTGAATTGATTGAGGTTGAATACAGTGATGCACCTGTCTATTGTGAAACAACTGTGGCCTTCGGGTCGGGCCTTCGGGTCGAAACAAATGTAAGCCTTCAGGCCTTGGTTGTGGTCTTGACCCGACCCTCACGGGTCGTTCCATCAATCTGTTGGCCTTCGGGCCGGGCCTACGGGTCGTTCCATCAATCTGTTGGCCTTCGGGCCGGGCCTACGGGTCGTTCCATCAATCTGTTGGCCTTCGGACCGGGCCTGCGGGTCGTTCTAATTGACTGGGGGCCTTCGGATCGAGATAATTGCTTGTGAATCATGTTGTTGATAAATGCCTAACCTGCAGGAAATGAGATGTCATGTTGGGCTATAGGCCGGTGAAATTTATATTGACTTCTGGTTCACTGCCTGATGTATTTTATTTATCTCTGGAGGTGCACATTAGCCTAGTTTAGGATTAGGGATTTATTACTTGCTGAGTTTCTCACGGTTGTGGTAAAACCGAACATTTCAGATCCCCGGCCATGAATTTTGAGGCTGAAGAGCAGGACCCTGAGCCCGAGACAGAGTCTGAGGTATGAGCTCAGAGGAAGAGCCAGGGCAGTCCGAGAGTTCTTTTGAGACATTTGGATCTAACCTCATTGGGGAGCCCTAGTTTAGATCCCAGCCTTAGGAGTGAGGGCCGATACTTTTTGACCAAGCCCTCCCGGTAGATAGCGACACCCCTGAGGCCACCGATCCCTTTTTGGTTCGTGGCCCTTTTGGATGTACCTTTTGCGTCTTTTTTGTAAAGGGGTAGATTATGCAAGTCTGTAAGGATTATATATTAAGGTTTAATTTATCGCAATTGTGAGCTTTTTGCTATCCATGGGTGCATTTTAAAATGTCCGGGTGTATATACATATACATATCGTCGTTTCCGCTTGTGGCATGTATTCTCCGATTTGGGTATTCGGGTCTCCGTGGCGCAATCCACAGGGCGTTACGCCGTTTAGACCACGGACGGATGTTCATGCCTCACGTTGGGTGCGGGGCGTGACAATTTATGCCAATTTAGTCTTAAATCTTTCAATTTGGTCAATTTAGTCATAAACCTTTTAACAAATTGTCAATGTAGTCCATCTAGCCAATTTTGACCAGAAATTTTTGACATAGACGCCGGCCATCCTATGTATCACAGTCGGGGCTAATATGGACAATTTTGCAATTTTTAAAATGTTGTTTGAATTTTTTAATAATTTTTTGTTTTCTTTTTCTTTTTCCCTTCTTCCTCCGCTGATTGTTGGGCCTCTTGGATGGCCAGTGAGGCTCTCCCTAGCATGGGTGAGGTTGCCTGAAGCTAGCAAGGTCAACCTTCGCCAGCCTCTGTCGAGGGGCAGCCTTTGTCAAGCCTTGCCTAAAGCTCACAAGGTTGACCCTCGCTGGCCTCTAGTGATCTGACGAGGTTGACCCTCATTGGCTCTTGCCTGTGGCCTGTTGCCAGCCATCGTGGAGATTGACCACCATCGGAGGAAAAAGGAAAAGAAAAGAATAAAAAACCAAAAAAAATAAAAAATAATCGAAAAATATTTTGAACAAATTGCAAAAATTGTTCACATAAGCGATTTCAAACCAAAATTGGCTAAATTGAAAGTTTAATACTGAATTAGCACAAATGCAATATGTTTATGATTTTTTTTGGTAATTATCCTTTATGAATAGGCAAGTAAACTAGCACTTACGGCCACTCTTTGGTCAAGGAAGAATCCTGCTTAGAAGTGTTTGATGGACAGAGTAAAAACTTGAAAAACTAGTCCGTTTGAAGGGCTTACCACTTTTCAATGAGATGCCCTTATGAATACAATTCTTAGGAGTCCAACCAGCCGGCTAGGAATAGGAAATTCCTATTTCTCAACCTTACCATACAAGAGGGGACACCCCGTTCCACAAGCCCCGTTACAGTCTTATTCAAAAGGATATTTTTCCCATCAGATCAGTTAAACAATTTTGTGAGCAAGAAAAATGCTACAATTAGAAATCGCTTTGTTGAAGCATGAGAAGTAGAAGAGACATTTCAAGGCTAAGTCGTTGATTATATCCTATCAGTAAGTAGACCAACCCATCTTGAATCCACATGAAACTTTCCAACGATCGAGAGATATCGAGCAGAAACTCCATTTATTTCGATTCGATATAACTCGTAAAATCCTTTAAGCATTATGTTGCATGCTTTGACTGTAGGTCGGGATCCCAGGAGCTGCTTGTCTGGAGCATCCGGAGCATACCTAGTTCATAGAGATCTCTCTGCCTCATCATTGCGATCTGGACAAGGGACTCAAAACTCCCTGTAGACATCTTCAATGCGACCGTTACGCCTCTTTTATACTTCAAAGGCCTCCGAAAGTTGCAGAATCGATTCACTTGGATGTCTTGAGCGACTGAGGCAACTCTTCCAATATTACCTCTCAAGAGTTGGAATTAGCTCCCGTTGATACTATGTGAAATGATGCTGCTTATACATTGAAAGCTGACAATTTTTTAGCCTCAAAAAATGTTTCCTTCACCTGGAGATATACCATTTCTGATTTCTCATTCTACTTTCTAGCACTGAAACGTGATATAAGCTGAATGGCCGTGTAAGTTCAAAAGACCATGCACACTATAGCTGTGTAATTCTGATCAATGCATCAACTGTCAGCTGTATAATCAACTAGTTGTGCTTGAATTTGTGAAAGCACTTGGTACACACTGTTGAGAAGAACACCACCTCTCTCTCTCTCTCTCTCTCTCCACTTTTCTAGATTTTTCTTCATCATTCCTAGTCCAGCCTTCTCTAGGATGCTCTATCCTTTATTGAGCAAGTTGCTGTACAAAATAGGATTAATACCACAAAAAATCCTAAACTAGTACGTGTGTGACAATTTTACCCCGAACTTTTTTTTTACCACCAAAAACCCCAAAATGGTACACATGTGACAATTTTACCCCAAACTTTTTTTTTAACACCAAAAACCCCAAACTAGTACACTTGTAATAATTTTACTCCAAATTGATAAACCCGTGACAAATTTATCCTAAACTATTTTTTTGACAACGAAAAACCCCATACTAGTACAACTGTTACAATTTTACCCCGAACTAATAATTTTTTAATAGGGTTAATACCACCAAAAATCCTAAATTGAGTACGTGTGACAATTTTACCCTGAACTTTTTTTTATCACCAACCTCAAACTGGGTACACATGTGACAATTTTGCTCCAAGCTTTTTTTTTTTACCATAAAAAACCCCAAACTAGTACACCTGTGATAATTTTACTTTAAACTGGTAAACCCGTGACAAATTTACCCTAAACTATTTTTTTTATCACGAAAAATCCCAAACTGGTACACCTGTGACAATTTTACCCCGAACAAATAAATTTTTAATATTATTTTTTATTTTTTTTGAAATTTTTTTATTTTTTCTTTTCTTTTCTTTTCTTTTCTTTTTTTTCTTCATCTCTAATCTCGGCCGTCAACGGATTGGGCGATTAATAAAGGCGGAAGTCGGCGAGGGCTTTCCTTGCCCGCCAGGCGAGATCGGCCCGATCTTGGTGAGGCGGCCCTCGCCCGACTCGGTGCGGGGCCGACCTCGCTGGGCGGGTGAGGGCAGACCTTGCCCAATGTCGGCGAGGCCGCCCAATGCCGGCGGTCGCCCTTGCGGATCTAGTGAGGCAACCCTCGCCCGGCGTGGGTGAGGTTGCCCTCGCCCGAACCAACGAGGGGTGGTGGCTTCCGCCTCTGGGCGGTCGTCGGACCGACCGGGAGGTTGAAGATGAAGAAAATAAAAAAAAAAATTCGAAAAAAATAAAAAAATAATATTAAAATTTTAGTTTAAGGTACAATTGTCACATGTGTACCCGTAAAAAATGAGCGGTTCAGGTTCGGGTAGGTTCCTTTGGAACACGGAACCTACTCAAGTGAGTTCCTCAAAATGAGGAACCTGGAACCTACCCGTCGGAACGTGGAACCTGGAACCTACCATGTCACGGGTTCCAGGGTCGGTTCCAGGTTCCAACAGGTTCTTTTTTTTTTTTTTAGTTAATCAAAATGAAAATGAACATTCATAAAAAATAATACAAAGACAAATTATAGAAAAGTCACATTTTTTCTTAAAAGAAAGGGGATAGCACGATAAATAGTAATTGTTGAGATGCAATACATATGACTTTAAATTCCAAGGTAAGATGCCACATTTTACCAACCCAACTTGAGATACAGAATAGAGAAAACATATTTCCTGCTCTTGCTCAAACAAAAAAATTTCTGGAGCAACATTCTTGAAAAACAGAAAGATATAATTTTACCATCCAAAAGAAAAAAAAATATGAACCGGAACTTTAAACTGAAAACACAAAAAGACACATAAAATGAAAATTCAAAAGGACACGAAAAACCAAACTTATTACTTAATAGATAGAGGCTTACAGCTACCTGCAGTTTCAGCTTGGATTCTCTGATGATGTGGAATAATTCTCTATAACCAGACCAGACATATCTCTGAGGATTCTAGCCTTCAACAATACCCCACCAACAATACCCCACCAACAATCCACGATAACACCATCTGCATTTAATGACTTAATATGACTTAGCTCTTGTCTCACACCCTCCCGATCAACAAGTTGACAAGAATTGTTGATGGTACCATCCCCGCGAGAAGCTCAAGTGTATTGGTATAAATGTATAATCTCACATTATGAATAAAAAGAAATATCTTTTGGAAGATAAGAGTAGAAAAATAGCAAAGAGACAGACAAATAAAATCAAAATATTCTCCTGTGAGAACTCTTGGATATCAACAAATTACAGGCTAAAGTAGGAAATATACTTACCGGTTTCACATAAAGCCGGAACAAAGTCTGTGCTGTAAAGACACTCTGTTGGTCCACAGAACTGACATCATGAATTAGCTGCACATATTAAAGGTGATATAAGATATCTTATTTTGTTATCGGATCAAGAATAAAATCAACTACCTACCGAAGAAAAAAAATTATCTTCACACTGGCAATTCGATAAAAAACTAATCATATTCAAGTCAGACAGCAACAGCCCATTATTGAGTTGTATACCAGCTAACTTAACTTAACGGAAAAACACGCCTTTAGTAATCTCTTAGCTCATAAAGATCACTAACTTAACGGAAAAACACGCCTTTAGTGATCTTTTACAGTTAAATTTCCCCACTCTAGCACTACTGCTGGATCATACATCTCGGCAGCATCACAGCAGAAACAGAACCAGGAGATTTCTCTTACTTTTTTTCTGCAAATGAAGATATCAGCTACACAAACATGATGCTTTCGTTTTTGCTGATAGATGAAGCAAAAAGGATGATATAAGATAAGACAGCCCCACTTGACGTATGCTCAAAGCTGGCTAGATCTATGGATCCTCAACTAACCCTCAACTAACCCTCTCTACCCTACATGACTTGCATACACAACACAACCATTCCCTGTCCGTCGTTCAATAAGAACAGTTTGCAAAGTGTCGAGATCTCGATGTCTGGTGCGACTTTTCCTCAATTCCACGGGGCATTTGATCAGTCGAAAGGATAAGTGGCATTAAGATGAGAATTCTTGCTATTCTATTTCCTTCCTTTATGATATCATCAAGAAATAGCAGTCCTACTTGTATTGAATATTTTGCTTTTATCTCTCCCATCCCTCCGCCGCTACTTGTCGCTATTCAGCTACTCAAAATACTCTACAAAGGTTGCACCAACTACCAAAAGGCCACGACCCTTCAAAATTGGAACTCGAAGCTTCCCAAGATTCCACCGGGTCATTGCGAGTTCCTAGTTCTTTTAGCGGCAAAAAGTTGGCGAAGAAAAGCAAACTTCCCTTTATTTCGAAAGTTGGATGCTGCCATGGTGCCGTTACTAGTTGTCGCAGCCTCGTTGGAATCTGGTTCTTGTGAGGATTGTGTAGGGGGCGAAAGAGTGAAGAGAAAAACAGAGCAGAGAAAAACCCCCAAAACAATGCGCGCGGAGAATATCGCTTCGACCCATCGGAGTTACCTCGCCATGGGTGTGAAGGAAAGAAACAGACGATGATGCTGCCACGTTCCCCGCCGCTAAGAAGAACAAGGAGAAGAAGAAGAAGCCTGCTCAAGGCAGGAGAGCGACGACCGAGAAGTAGACCCCTTCCCTGCTCGCACAAAGAGAGAGAGAGAGAGAGAGAGAGAGAGAGAGAGAGAGAGAGAGAGAGAGAGAGAGAGAGAGAGAGCGAAATGAGACGACGAGAGAAGGAGACAAAGGAGAAAGAGAAGAAGCAGACCTCCCGAGCTCCCGATCGGCGTCGAGTGGCGCGCGATCGCAGGAGTAGGGGACCGTGGAAGAGGGGCAGCGAGCTTGAGGATGAAGCCGAGCCGCTGGGCGATTGGGGGTCGACTGCGGGCGGGCGAAGGCGAGCAAGGCACCGAGGCGGAAATGGAAGCAGTGGTCACAGGAGGGACAACACGGAGGAGAGGACAAGGTGAATTAGGGTTTCTAATTCTACATACCTTGGTGGAGTTTATGTTTTAATTTTTAAGGAATGCGGTTCCCGGTCCCGGTTTGGTTCCCGGCCCGGCCCGTTCGATCCGGTTCCAGGTTCGGTTCCGGTTCCTATAGGAACCGGGAACCGGAACCGGAACAACCGGGTCCAAAAATGAGGAACCGAGAACCGGACCCTCTGTCCATGGAACCTGGAACCGAACCGGATCCACCAGGTCCGGTTCTCCTGTTCCCGGTTCTACCACCCTGAACCGTGCTCACCCCCTAGTGTACCGGTTTGGGGTTTTTGTAGTATGTTCGGGATAAAATTATCACAAGTGTATCGGTTTGAGATTTTTGGGGTATGTTCAGGGTAAAATTGTCACAGGTGTGTACTAGTTTGGGGTTTTTGGTGGTAAAAAAAAAAGTTCGGGGTAAAATTGTCACACGCCTACTAGTTTAGGGTTTTTATGGTATTAACCTTTTTAATATTATTTTTATTTTTTCAAATTTTTAATTTTTCTTTTCTTTTTTTTTTTCATCTCTAACCTCCGGCTGGTCACGGAACCGCCGTCGGAAGTTGGTGAGTCGGCCTTGTCGTCACCGGGACCGCGACTTAGGCGACCGCCTCGTTAGGAGGGTGGCCCTCGGTCAAGCAAGGGCTTCCCGTCCGATGTCGGTGAGAGATGCCATCGCCGGCCTTGTCGATGCCATCGCCCTTGCACGGTTGGCGAGGTTGACCTCGCTTGGACGAGGGGAGGGGCCCTCGCCCGGCGCCCGAAGAGCCGCCCTCGCTTGAGTTAGGCGAAAAAAAAAAAAAAAATTTAATACCGACCGAAATTGAAGATGAAAAAAAAAAAAAAAATAAAAACTTGAAAAAATAAAAAATAATTAAAAATTTTAGTTCAAGGTAAAATTGTCATATATACCAGTTTGGGGTTTTTGTGATATGTTCAGGGGTAAAATTATAATAAGTGTATCGGTTTGGGGTTTTTTGGGGTATGTTCAAGTAAAATTATCACATTATCTGATTTGGGGTTTTTGGTTGTAAAAAAAAAAAGTTCGAATAAAATTGTTACATGTGTATGAGTTTAGGGTTTTTGGTGGTATTAACCCTTTTTAATATTATTTTTTTTTTCAAATATTTTATTTTTTCTTTTATTTTTTTTCTTCATCTCTAACCTCCGCGGTCATTGGACGGTGATCGATCACGGTGAGGCTCGACCTCGCCCGGCGTGGGCTGAAACGCCCTCGCTAACTTCGGGCGGGGCTACCCCGCCAGATTTGGCGGGCGGCCCTTCTTGGGCCGAGCGAGCGGGCGGCCCTCGCTGGCGTCAAGCGAGGGCTTTCCTTGCCCGCCTAGGCGAGATCGGCCCGACGCGGCAAGAAGAGCCCTCGCCAACCGACGAGGGCCGACCTCACTGGGGGCGAGGAAAGCCCTGCGATGTGTCGGAGGGTCGCCTCGCCAAATCTAGCGAGGGTAGCCCTTGCCTGAGTCAAGCGAGGGTCGCCCGCCAGATCGGATGAGAGTAGTTTCTTGTTCGACGCTAGCGAGGGCGGCCGCCCAACGCCGGGCGAGGGAGGCCCTCGCCAAGAACCGGTGGGGCCGATCTCACTAGCTTCCGCCCGGGTTGGTCGTCGGACTAGCGACCAGCCATAGGTTGAAGATGAAAAAATAATAAAAAATTAATAAAAATTGAAAAACAAAAAATAATATTAAAATTTTAGTTTAACGAAAATTGTCATATGCCAGATCGGCTTTGAGGTTTTTTATGTTATGTTTGTTGACACCCAAATTTTGCTCAATTATTTAGGGTTTTATCGCATAAAAATTAAGATTTAATTTTTAACCTCTAAACCAAAAAATATTTTTCATTAAAATTGCATGGCATATAGTTCTTAGGTGCATTTGCATTAATAGGGCCTATTAGAGCATATTTTTCATGTTCATTTTCAAAATTAAATTTAAAAAAAAATTTTTAAAAAAAAAATTTAAAAATTAGTTATTAAAAAAAAAAAGGAAGAAGCCAGCGTTGAGCTAGTCAACGCTGGCCCACTTCCCTTTCTAGCCCTGCTACCGGGAAGGGAAAAAGCAAAATAAGAAGTCCGAATAGAGCAGGAGGGGCAGGGAGCGAAAAGGGGAGAGGGGAGAAAGAGAGAAAAGGGGGGGGCGGGAAAAGGGAGAAATGGAAGAGGGGAGAGTGAGAGCTCGTGGAGGAGATCCAGAGAGAGGACAAGAGAGGGGGCGAGCGAGAGAAAAGGAAAAAGAGAGAGATAGAGAGAGAGGGGAGGTTCGGATCGAGAAAACGGAGAGGAAGAACAGAGGGAGAGAGTCCGGAGCCGAGAGAGAGAGATCCGTGAGAGAGAGAGGAGGCCGAGATTCAAGAGAGATCCAAGGGCTTAACGGGTTCTCTCGCTTTCCATCACGTGGCTCTCAATCAAGGGCGACAATCCTCTCACGTAGGTCGCGGTCCCAATGTCGCCTTTTTGTTTTGTTTTTACATTTGGGTTCGATTCGGGACGGGTCTCCCGCGAGGATCCGGCCAGGTGTGTGAGGCGCGCGACGCTGTTCGCTGACTACCTTACCGCCACCGCCGAGTCGTGGTTAGGGACCGTAGCCACCGCCCGGTCCGCTTGCTTCTCCTCGCTTGGGAGGGTTTATTGATCGGAGTCATGGGCCATTCGGCGAGTTCCCGACCGCGGACCGGGTATGCTCCTCCTCCTCCTCAGAAGGATCGTGCCGAAGTACTGGTCCGCTGCTTTAGTCTAGATCGGGCCTAGTACCCTTTGTTTTCGGTCGACGCCAACCGCCGGGCCTATGATTTTTGTCGGTTGTTTCCCAAGCCGGGCCGGGCGAGGGGGGCGACGGGGGCTCGGCCGGCCCTTCGTCGGAGGCGGCCGGACCGGACGGCAGTCGGGCGGGTCGCGTCGAGAGCCGGGCCTTCGTTCGGCCGACGAGTCCCGGCGGACGGTGGCTGTGTGCGCACTCCACGCCGAGACGGGCGGCGGCTGCTCAAACGAGTCCCCGAGGCGCTACCGGGTAGGGTTCGCGCCCGAGTGTGGGCTCACGGGCTTTGGTGTTTTATTAGATCTTGGGCCATTTCGCGCGTGGGCGAAGTGGGCGGTTTGCCTTTCTATTTGTTGTCTTGTTGGGCCTTGGGCCCTCGTTTTAAAAAAAATATTGTCTCGGCTGGGCTTTCTTTTGTTATTTATTAAAAGCTATTATTAGACCGGGCTCAACATGTGAGCCCGGTTTATTTGCGCATCCGGACCGGGCGTCACTGGTCGATCCCCTTCCAGGTCGGACGTGGAAATCCGACCGGATCCGATTTATTTTATTTTAATATTATATTGTTTTAATATTTTAAAAAATTAATTAATTAAAAAATTTTAAAAAAAATTAAATTTTTAAAAAATTAAATTTTAATTTTTTTTTTAAAAGAGAAAAGCCCGAATTTTATTTTATTTTATTTTATTTTTAGAAAAAAAAATTTCAAAATTTTTTTTTCAAAATTTCGAAAATTTTCAGAAATTCCAAAAAGAACAAAAAAAAATCAAAAATCAAAAAAATTAATTTTTTTTAAAAAATTAAATTAAAATTTTTGAAAATTTATTTTTTTTAAAAAAGAAATCAAAGTTTTATTTGGATTTTGAAATTAGTTTTCTTGCCCTTTTCGCATGTTTAGTGCTATATCCTCGCCGCTCGGTTTCACACACTTCAAGTTGCACGCTTTAATTTAACCTCGCATGCGCTTAATTAGGTGTGTTTAGGCTTAGATATCAATCGTCACTTCCCTTAGCCTAGTTAGGAACAGAATTTTGAGACCCCCGATTATCGAGAACAAGTGAGGTGATGAGTTGAACAAGATCAAGTAACCGAAAGGGCACTTTGTCAATTAGTGTAATCAAGTCCCCGAACCCATTGAATCTCCGGTTCATTTAAAGTGAAGTATTTCTCCCAAGACTTTGCTTGGGTGTCTAATCGACCCACCAAAAATCGATTAGTGGCGACTCCTAAATGAAATCGATTTGCATGTTAATTATTTAAATTTAAGTTGCGAATTGGTATGGGCTTGGGAGAGCTCGAGCTAGGTTCAGCCTAGTAATTCATTTGCCAAACCCCGTAGGCGACGAGGTCGGTTCGGGAGGTCGCGACAATGTTCAAGGTAAAATTGTCACAAGTGTACCAAATTGGGGTATGTTCGAGATAAAATTATCACAGATATACCAGTTTGGGATTTTTTATGATAAAAAAAAAAAAAGTTCGTGGTAAAATTGTCACACGCGCGTACCGGTTTAGGATTTTTGGTGGTATTAACCCTTTTTAATATTATTTTTGTTTTTTCAAATTTTTTTTTTTTTTTTCTTCATTTTTTGGCCGCCGATCGGCCGACCGGGCCAGAGGCAAAAGCCGGCGAGGTCAGCCTTGCCGCCCATTGGCAAGGCTTGACCTTGCCGGGCCGGGCTAGGTCCGCCCGCCCGATTCATGGGGCTGGCCCTCGCTAGATCCGGGCGCCAGGGCGGCCCTTGTTGGCGCAATCGGCTTTCTGTTTCCGAGGTCGGTGCCCAGGCTTCCAAACCTTGCCTCGCCCGCCCGGCGAGGCCACCCCGATCGATGCCCAGCCCGGGCCGACCTCGCGGGGTCGGAAGAGACGCTGCTCGGCCACGGGCCGACCTTTGCCCGGGGGCCAAGAAAGCTCGCCGTTGGCGAGGGCCCCCGCCCAGCGTCTGCGCCCTCGCCCGTCCGGTGGCCAACGACCTTTGCCGTGAGCGGCCCGGGTTGCCCTCGCCCGAGCGAGGGCAGTCCTGACGCGTCTGCGGGGCGGTCCTCACCAGCCCAGTGGGTCAAACCTTGAAGATGAAAAAAAAAAAAAAAATGAATAAAAAAACAAAAAATAAAAAAAAAATAAAAAATTAAAATTTTAGTTTAGGGTAAAATTAACACATGTATATCGGTTTGGGGTTTTTGTGGTATCTTCAGGGTAAAATTGTCACAAGTGTACCGGGATTTGGGGTATGTTCTAGGTAAAATTGTCACGTATACCGGTTTGGGGTTTTTGGTGGTAAAAAAAAGTTCGAGATAAAATTGTCACACGTGTACTAGTTTAGAGTTTTTGGTGGTATTAACCTTTTTAATATTATTTTTTCGAATTTTTTATTTTTTTTTTCTTTTCTTCATCTAACCTCTGGGCGGTTCTTAGGACCGGGCGATCGGCTAGAGTCGGAAGTCGGTGAGGTCGGCCTTTGGCGGTTGTTGGATCGACGGCCGTGAGGAGGTTCAAGAAAATGAAGAAAAAAATAATTAATAAAAACAAAAATATTAATAAAATTAGAAAAAATAAAAAAAATGATATTAAAATTTTAGTTCAGGGTAAAATTGTCACATATGTATCAGTTTGAAATTTTTTGTGGTATGTTTAGAGTAAAATTGTCACAAGTGTACCAGTTTGGGATTTTTTTGGGATATATTCAGGGTAAAATTGTCATAGGTGCACTAATTTGGGGTTTTTGGTGGAATTAATCCTATAAAATAATAATAGAAGTGTGTACAAAATTGGCAAAGTCGGTGAATGCACGGACTCTGCAGGCTATATAAAGGAGCAAGTGCTCCTTGTGCGTGAGTAGGAAAGGTAGTGCAGTGTTCCGCAAAGGTGTGTAAGTGCAAGAGAGTGTGGTGTTGTGGTGTTGTGAGCTAAGCAGCGCAGACATCAACACGCAACACATCATTTTTAAAAAAATAAAAAATTTCAACATATTAGGATACGATGTATATTAAATATATATTTTTATGTATACATGATAAATTATAATTTTTATGATTATTTCAATCAAATTAATTTGATTCAAATCTAGAAATAAATAAATAATAAAAAAATACCTAGAATGAATTTATACTAAAAACATTAATCCACCATTTGTTAATATCATTCATTGTTTCGAATTGACAAATTCAACTACATTCTATTCCAATAATCTATAAAACGTGGAGACAAAAAAAAAAAGCAATCCACTCCCAGTCTTAAGAAAAGTGGAATGCAACGTCCGATCAATCTACTTCAAAAAATCATAAAGCACTCGTTCAATAGAAACTGAAGCTCTACACTAATCGACGAACTTCTAGTGTCCAACGAACCACCCACGAAATTAGCCTCAAATAATCGGGTAATCAACAATAATTAAGGAGATTCTTGAAGCCTATCGGTATCGTAGTCGGCCCAGGGGAAGTTTTCGGGATCGGAAGAAGATGAAGAAGCTCTCACTGGCAACTGGAGGGTGCGAGAGGGTCGAAGCGGATTGTGACGGAGAAATGGGAGTTTCTGGATGGAAGGAAGGACTTTGTCGATGCGAGAGTTGGACAGGAACGAAGAGAAAGTCGTGAAGCACAAAGCCGGTGATTAACTAGGTAACACCAATTGACTACGAGAGCAAGGCCGAGTCGTGACACTTGTGCGTCTTAGTGAGACTGCAAGAGGGAGGTCAGAACATCCCGAATTTCGATCAATTTTTGGGATTTATAGAACGTGTGATTTGTCGATTATGCTTATAGTAAAATCTACTTCCGAAAACCGATCACTCTCGGTTATTATTTTAAATTAGAGATTTCGCTAGAATCGCACTTGATCGAATTTTGTCGTTATTTAGACCCCAAACTTGGCAGTCAATTTTGGGAGTTTCGTAATCGAAATAAATTGGACGGTGTCGATATTATTGTAGCCAGCATCGAGAATATCAAGAATGGTGAAAAAGTGAATTTTTGGACCGGGTGCGAATTTGGACTGGTAGACCTCTCTCGTGGTGTGGTTTGGGTTATTTTATTTTGGCATTTTGCCCTAGATTATTATTGGGATTTTTCGGGGACCGTTAGGCCTTTTTCCGAATTTGAATCGGGACCATTAGGTCGATTTTTAATTCGGACCAGTGTCCATTGAATCGCGCCCTAAAAATTTAAATCGGTTCTTTCTCTCTCCTCTCTCTCTCTCTCTGCCGAACCCCTCCCCCGCGCGTGTCTTTCCTCTCTCTCCTTTCCTCTCTCTCTCTCTCTCTCTCTCTCTCTCTCTCTCTCTCTCTCCCCCCCCCTCTGCCGCACGCTACCTCCTCGCCCCTTCCCCATGCACTCACGCTCACGTCCCCTCATGCAGACCAACCCCCCCTTCTCTCTTCTCTCTCCTCTCTCCTTCTCTCTTTTCCTCCTTTCTTCTTCTCTCTCCTCCCTCTTCCTTCCTTCTTCTTATTGTTCCTTCCTTTGGCTCCCTTTGCCCGTCCTGCTTTCTGGCCGCCGCTCGAGCTCGCCGCCCGCGTCGCTTGTCGCCCGCCCGAGCTCCGCGCCGCCCGTCGCCGCCCACCAGCCACTCGACCGCCCCTTCATCTCTCGCGTGGCGGTGGGCTCATCGCCGTACCCATCGCGCTCGGGGCCCGGCCCAAACCGACCAGCCACGTCGTCAAATAGTCCACCGCCTCTCTTCCTCCCGTCGTCCGTGAGACCGTGAGACCCCCTTTGCCTCCACCTCCTCCGGCCTTCTCTCTTCCTCCTCCTCTCCAAACTCGCCTCGTCTCTCGCCGCCCGTGCACAGCCATCTTGCCCCGCCACCCGCGCCACTAAGACCTCAAGACTATTTTAGGCGGTAAAATCTCTAAACCCCTAATTAGTCTAATTGTGCAAATTTTAGGGGTAAATTTTAGGGTTAATTAAGCCAAATTGTGGTTTAATTAAGTGTGTATGTATGTGGGCTGATTTAGGGATTTTATTGGGACTTAATAAGGTTGTGTAGGTGTGATTTAGAGGCAAATTGAGGGGGCTGTTCTGGTACTGTTCATACCAGAACCGAAAATGGGTTATTTTGTCCAAATTGGAAATTAATTGGTTCAATAGGTGATGACGTGAATTTGGGCAATGTATCGGCTAATTTAGGACTTGTTGGGGGTCCTAATGGGCGTTATCATATTCGGGATTTTAGTGTGGAGTTTGATTGGTCATGTCGAGTCCTAAACGGATTGGATTGTTCGCAATACTAAGTTGTGTATTAAGTGCCGGGTATAAATGGGCTAAAATGAAGTGAGTTAGGCGTGCCGACAATGTGCCGACTGAGTGGGAAATTGTGATTCATTGATCTGGGCACATTGGGGTATAACAATTGATTTGAATCCCATGACATGTGAATTCACATATTATGTTTTGATATGGTTGAGATTGAATACGTTGATGCACATGTCCATTGAGTAAATGGTGGCCTCGCAAGTCGCTTTAACCGCTGGCCTTCGGGTCGGGCCTACGGGTCGCTTTATCAAACCGCGGGCCTTTGAGTCGGGCCTTGGGTCGGTTTAACGCTGGCCTTGGGTTGGGTCTACGTCGCTTTATCAAACCGTTGGCAAGGGTCGCCTTCGGGTTGGTTTAACCGCTGGCCTTTGGGTCGGGCCTACGGGTTGTTTTATCAAACCGCCGCTTGGTCGGCCTTCGAGTCGGTTTAACTGCTGGCCTTGGCCGGGCCTTGGTCGGTTTAACTGCTGGCCTTGGGTCAGGCCTACGGGTCATTTTATCAAACCGCTGGCCTTCCGGATCGGGCCTATGGGTCGTTTATCAACTCGCGGCCTTCGGGTCGGGCCTACGGGTCGTTATAATTAACTATGGGCCTTCGGGTCGATATAATTGCATGTGAATCACGTTGTTGATAAATGCCTAACCTGCAGGAAATGAGATGACATATTGGGCTATAAGCCGGGTGAAATTTATATTGACTGCTGGTTCATTGTTTGGTGTATTTTATTTATCTCTGGAGGTGCACATTAGCCTAGTTTAGGATTAGGGATTATTACTTGCTGAGTTTTCTCACGGTTGTGGTAAAACCGATTTTTCAGATTCCCGGCCATGAACTTCGATGACGCACCTCTACGCTTTGGGATTCCCCACCAAATAGAGCGTACACTGACCGTGCACCCCGTGGGGAACGGGGAAAAGTATATTAGACACTATACTCTAGTATGGGTAGATGTAGGTTTGCCTTACTACGAAATTCATGAGTACCTAGCATGGTGTTTCCGGGACCGTTTTGGGGAGGAGTTCGGTCCCATTAGATTTGCTGATGTTCCGTTCGTGGGAGAGGGCCAGTTAGATATCCAAAGGTCCGGATGGCGGCGTGGTGAACGGCGATATGGAGGGTGATCCTGATTCGGGGATGGAGTACGAGATCGTAGAGGATGAGGAGGAGCACGAGGAGCTAGGTGGATTAGCCTTCGAGCCGGAGATAGTAGACCCGCCTCGAGCAAAGTGACCTCGATGCCCCGAGCCCATGGACATAGATGAGTACGAGGAGCAAGACCCTGATCCAGAGACGGATTCGGAGGCTGTGAGTTCCGAGGGGGGACCAGGAGTCATCGAGAGCTCTTTAGAGTCGTCGAGTTCTGATCCCGACTGGGTACCGTAGGTTGGATACCAGTGTGAAGGTGAGGGCCGCCACTTTTTGACTGTAGCCCTCCAGTAGATAGATTGATATCCCTGGCCACTGATCCCTTTTTGCTTCGTGGCCCTTTTGATGTACCTTTTTGTTGATCGAAGGGATATTGTACATGGATTTGTAATAGAATGTATATTTTGGCTTTTTAGATCGAAGCTTGTTGTCACACGTTACTCATGGTTGCGTGCTGCATTGTCTGGGTGTATATATGTATGTAACATATATGTATACGTCGTTTCCGCATGCGATGTGTTTCTCTCTGGTTGGTTTCGTACGGGTCGGCGACGCATTCCTGGGAGCGTTGCACTTTTCTCGACCTAAACGCGGATGTCTATGTTTCGAGGGGTACGGGCGTGACAGGGGCGAGGTTGACTATGAGGGAGGGCCGGAGGCGAGGCATGACAGAGTTGAAAGCGTGGAGTGAGGGAGGGCCGGAGGCAAGGCACGATAGAGTTGAAGGCGTGGAGTGAGGGTGGGTCGGAGGCCAGGCACGACAAAATACTAGGGTTTATTATTTCTTCCTTTTTTTTTTGATAGATTTACATTTTGACTCCTAATTTATTGAAAATGTTTAAAATTGACCCCATGTGTATCGGGATGCTAGACTTGTATGTCACTGGCGTGTCCGGAGTGTTGACCATGTGTCGGTGTTCGACACGCGTCCGACACCAGAGTATTCGTGCTTCTTAGATTGTGAGTGACGTGAGCAAGAGCGAGTCCCAAGTGTGAGAAGTGAGTGTATTAAAGTGAGGGGTATGTGGGTGAAGTGAGAGACTCGTGAGTGAGCGTAAAGCAAGTGTGTGCATTTGTAATAAACATTTTATATAATAAAGTTCAACAGTGGTATCAGAGCTATGCTGTGCAGCTCAACAACTGGAATTAGAGCCCAAGAGCCGGGGACCGTTAAGAGCAAGGCCGTCGAGGACCGTGAACCCAGCGATTCGGAGCGTGGTATGCGAAGATAGTGCTCAGGGACCATTGGACGTGAGCAGGCGGTCAAGGACTGGAGTGCGTTGAAATTCTGCCAGTACACGGTCAGGGACTATCATCTATTGGTCCGGGAAGCTTACTTGGTGTAGTGCCGGGCATTATAGCCAAGTCATGATGGCAAATTTCTCAAGTTCGGTGAACGATGTCAAGAAGCTCAATAGCTTGGAGTACCTGCATGCAGTATTACTTGCTAGGTCAAGACTTGTGGGATATCGGCGGCCGCGGCAACACCACACCACCCACGAACGTATGGCGAGTTGAAAAAATGAAACATCCAAGTAGGTAAGACTTTCTATGTCCTTGCTATAACCATTGAAAATGAGTCGTTACAGCACATCAAGAGTGTGAAGACCCCAAAGGAGGCATGGGACAACTTGGCGGCTTTGTTTGCGAGGACGAACGATGCCAAGTGAATGAGCTGTTGTCAGTGTCAAAACAAAATACGACGGAGAGTCGATACTTTTCAAAAGTTAAATATATTTGTGAAGAAATTTCAAAGTTAGATCCTCATAATGCCATATCTGAGACAAGAATGAGAAGAATTATTATTCATGGGCTATGGCCAGAGTACGACGGTATTGTTACGGCCACCCGTGTATAGGCAAATGAGCCAACTGTGATCGAGTTGGAGAATATATTGGCCAACCAAGAGGCTTTAGATAGACAAATGTCTAAGGTCTCGATTAAGGAAGACGAAAGTGCTCTCTTTAGTAATAAAGGAGGGTTCAAGGGTCAGAGGAGAAATGTTGCAGGCATTAGAGATGGCAAATAGAGGAAAAGTCATGGAGACTGGCGGAGGCAACCAGAAGGGAAGAGTTACTAGCCAGGGGAGCTCGTCGAGATTGTGATGAGGATGACGATGAAGACGAGAGCAACAAAGGGTATAGTAAACGGTGCTATGTCTGCTGCAAGGTACGACACATTGCTAGAGTTTGTTGGTTCAAGCGGGAAGAAGGAAATGTCGAAACTTCCTTCAAGAAGGAGATTGAAAGTGAAGAAGAATGGGACTTCAAGGCGCCTGTTGCAGCGAAGGAATGAGAAGAGCTCGTAACTACTTGTATAATTGGGTCATATGATTCAACAGCTCTTGTCACGTCCTGAGAGAAAAGCAAGCCAGGGTGAACCTGAAGAAGCAACTAACAACGCCAACAAGCAATCGTGAGAAGGAATCGCAAGAGATGCAAGAAATGATGAAGAAGTTGAAAATTGAGAAGGCGAGGTTGGAAAAGATGTTGAAGAAGAAGGATGTAATGCTGAGACAAAAAGACAAGGAGCTCAAGGCCAAAGAAAGAGAGCTCGAGAAGTTCCGACGTGAGTTCAAGAAGCTGCAGAAGCTTAAGGAACTCAAGCTTGCTATAACGTTCCCAATTGGTCATACTGGGAGAAACAAGGAACCCCTGGAGGAGAAAAGGCAACGTTTCTCTAAGAAAAGCATACCATCGCCACCTTACATCATGAGGTGCAAGAATCGACGGAAAGGTGCTGAAAGAAGATAGCGTAGAGTGTAGGGTTTATAGTGTGCTGTGTAGTGTGTGCAGTGAGTGACGTGAGAGAGTGTTGGGTGTGTGGTGTGTAGTGTGAGAGTGGTGTGGCGTGAGAGTAGAGAGTCCGTTGTGTGTGGTGTAAATTGAGTGTTCTTGGAGAGTCTTATTTTAGCTGGGAAATCCATTTGAATTCAACAATTGGTATCAGATTTATTCTGCGCAACTCAACACACAGGAGGAAAAACTGTGATCATACTTTCTCTGCAGAAAAATTCCCGAGGAGCTACAACTTGCTGCTACCTTGGACCCAAAAGCTGAACCGCCGCAAGATTCGCGTGACTATTGTCGTTTGGCTTGAAAAAGCTTGGAAAGAGTCGAGGACTTCGTGGGGAGGAAGTCAGCGGCTGAGGAACCCGACAGACACCTTCAAGCATTTGGACGACTTCGAACATTGACGGTCTTAGGTTCATATCATCTTGTATGCACCACGACGCAACTTTAATAGCAATACAAACCGCCTCGTCTCTTTCATCGATCTCAAGACCTGGATCAAGTATCTCTCTCAGCTTCCCTTCTTCCATCATCTTGAAAGCATAGAGGGGGAAATAGACTTTCTCCGATGTTTCTTTTGGGTTGTAGTTCCTTCTTCTGCCGATTATCTCGAACAGAACCTTCCCGTAACTGTACACATCGCTCTTCTCAGAAATGGCACGGCCGGTTATCCATTCCGGCGCGAGATAACCTCTCGTGCCTCTGATTGTCGTAACAACACGGCTCTGCTCTCTTGTCATTAGCTTAGCCAATCCGAAATCTGAGACTTTGGCATGGAAGTTACCATCCAAAAGCACGTTTTCTGGCTTTATATCACAGTGAACAATCTTCACGTCACAATCTTCGTGTAAGTACGCCAGTCCTTTTGCAATTCCGATTGCAATTTTATATCTTGTTTCCCAATCTAACATGCCTTCCTTGTCTTTCTTAAAGATCCTCTTATCGAGAGACCCTTTTGCCATGTACTCATATGCTAGAAACCGGTGAGTACCTTCCGCGCAAAAGCCCTTCAGCCTGACCAAGTTGTGATGACGGATGCTTCCAATGCTGCATACTTCAGCTCGAAACTCTTTCTTTCCCTGACCGATGCCTTCCAGTTTCTTCACAGCCAATCTGGTCCCATCTGGTAGGACCCCTCGGTACACCGAGCCAAACCCGCCTTGCCCTAGCTTTGTGGAAAAGTTATTAGTCGCATCTTGAAGCTCTTTATAGCTGAAACGAACTGGCATTCCTGATAAACTCTCCAGAAAGTTTTCTTCCTCCGAAGCCTCTTGAGGAGCTTAGGGTAATGTCGGCTTTGCCTTGGAATATCTGAATCGAGCATAAATCGGACCGAGAACAATGAAGAATGTGGAAACAGAAATTAGGACAACATATAACACATGTTTTTTTGTTGCTTCCGCTGTCTTGAGAGCTGCCGCCATTCGTACCACCACCGGTGAGCACCTTAACGTAAGAGACAAATCCAGAATTCTGATCAGAACCCTGCAAGGCCCCAATACTGTCAAACAAGTAACAATCTCCAGAACTATTCTGATAAAATAATGCGAGACATGAACAATTATTCAGGCAAGAGGTCTTGCATCCATTGAGATCAGCATTCAGCGAGGGTGAGACAAACCCAAGCGCAAAGTAGCCGATTCCCTCCCCCGCACTAACGAGATCGATTGAAGCCTTTGAGTGATCGCAAGGAGAACCCAACCCCGTACTACAATTTGGATGAGAAGTGAGGACTGAGAGACACTGACACATGTTACCGGTATAACAGACTACATACGGGTCACAAGGCTCTGGCGTACTGCATGCATCACTGGGTATTTTCACGGGAGAATAATCAGGCGTTCCTCCACTGCCCAAGCTGGAGAATGAGATGATCCTGTCTTTTCCCAGGACGGCGATCCAAGTGGTGTTAGGTTCGCTATCATCCGAAAAGGGGAATTGCCACAGCAAAGTCCTGTTCTCATCGTAGAATCTCCATGAATTCGCAACCATCGTGGCCGAGACTACTTGACCACCGTTTTGGTTCTTCAGATGTCTGCTGTCCTTCCCCATCGACCAATATGGTTGAGGTGTTATATAACCAGCGGAAAGGATCATGTCCCCATATTCAATCTCGAGAGTGTATGTCAAGTTCTTCAACCCAGGGCTCACGAGCCTCATCCCTTGCGTGAAATCTTGGTTCGATAAGAGCGTATCGGTAGGATGGTCAAAACTCTGCCAAACGACTGTACTGTCCTTCCCGAGCAAAACCAGGTTTCCCGAATCCCGCAACTCTATCGCGGAAACTCCTCTGCCGCTGGTATTAGTTGACCACACCGTGCTTCCTGCTTTCTGTAGAAACGCATTGCCATTCTCATCGAAGTCAAAAGTATCAGAATTCGTAACCGGGTTGTCCCTATTTGCGGACCAGACTACGGTGCTGCTGCGGAAATGAACCACGGCTAACGAGTATAGAGGAGGACCGGAGGCCTGGACAAAGCCGAAGCCGAAAATCGAGCTGTTGGACAAAAGAAACACCCCGCCATCGTCGATTGAATCCATTTGAGACGCTAAGAATCCCGGGTATATCTTGTCTTTATCTGGAGCACCCTCCAATGAGATGCTGGATAGCAATACGAGACAGAGCCATAAATTTCCAGCAACAGCCATTGACCTTTGAACTCACTATAGTTCCACCTTCGATGATAAGAGACAAGAACTTCAATTGCAGGAAACATATCGGTATACTCAAAGATTCAAATGCGGAGGCTAATCTTCCCATCGGTATCATACATATTATCTTCTCTTTCGTATGGCACCCAGTGATCAAATTAAAGCCACCCAAAAACACAAATAAAAAACTCATTACACTAGCTTTCTCAAGTAACTTTCGCACGCTGCATTTCACCTCTTTAATTGTATAGCTCTTGAATTTTAAAAATAATCAAAACCAGAACCAAGCATACGAAGCAACGGGAAAATGCTTACGCTGAAGAAGCAAATTGCAGAGCAACCTTGAGCCCTGAACTTGTGATATGGCGCGGAAACTCTAATGGATATTGCAATTAAATTAATGCGAAATCACCGGAGAAATAAACAAGGAATAATAAGGAACACCCGAGATTTACGTGGTTCGATCCAAATATCGGTACCTACTTCATAGGGAGAGTCAGCAGCAAACAATCCACTAATCAATCGGAGAATTATAGAGTTACAATTACAATCGCTCATATGCTCGAGTGTTTTCCAATCCTATATTACACCCAAAACCTACCGTGTTTAGCCTCATGCAATTGCTCTCTAAAATAGATGATGAGAATTACCTCACAGCTTAAACACTCGCGTCGTCACGAAGAAAACGCCTCAATTGGATGTAAACTCTTTTCCACAAAAGTCTCTGCGTTCCCCGCTCCTATTCACGATCAGAACAAGAGCCCCGCTGTACGGCCACACGCAAAACTCTCTTGAGTTTTCGGTTCTCTGGCCTGTGCTATCCACATCTCTTCCACAAACTCAATACAATATATTTAAGTTGAGAAAGTGAGCCCCCAAGCGTGCAGAAAATTTTGGCCAAACCAAAAGAAAAGAAGGAAACTTCCCTTTTTGTGTTATGACCTGAAGTTTTTAATGGGCTGCAATAGGAAGTTTATTTCCTGTTGCTTCACGCGCCGGAGATGACGGCAACAATGCGGACTTACCCAGTTAACATCGCATCGGGTTCAATGGCTTAAACTCGAGACATATTCTCTCCAAAACTAATGCAAAAAGACAAGTTTTGCATCCAAATTTGAAGTATTATGTTTCCAAGTTTAAAGATGCAACCAATGGGGAAAGAACAATATGAAGAGACAGTTAAGGGCTCCCTCCAACTGCAAATCCACAACTAGCGTCTTAATGAGAGATCCACTAGAAAAGCACAAAAAGAAAAATACTAAGAAAATGGAAATTGATAAGGTACTCTTCACTTGGCCACGAAAAGAGAACAAATTGAGCTCTTACCTCATCAATTTGCTTGAACTCTGAATAAAAAAAAAAAAAAAAGAAGATTCCGGACCAGGGTCCTTGTTTTTTTCTTTTAATTTGATTAGAACTTCATTACCAGAGGACCATGACGACCATGAGTCGCCACACAATTGACCTGCCACGAAGACAGGCCAGTACAAGCAACGACTTACCATCAACTTTGCCTGCCCTTGAAGGCAGATAATTACAGATATTGACTGGCCAACCCAGAAATATACACTTTTTATCAGTTTTTTTGGGACTACAAGGTCAACAACACTGCTTTTTTAGGCCCACAACAATTTGAATGTCTGAAAAGCACCTGAAGTTGTCACAACTATTCAATTATGCATAGCATCGGTACAGGATTAGTGCTGGTCGAACAATAACAAGCCCACCCCCCCGGCCCCGCCCCACAACCACCCCCCGCCCCCCCGCGGCGCCGGGGGTCCGTGTTAAATGGGTTGAACTTATTTTGCTGATAATCCAGATGGACTTTAATATTGTCCACGGTTGCCGTATTCAAAGGCAGGGGAAGTATCTATTACGAGGTCGGAGGAAAGCGAGTGAAGTGGACGGGTCATCATTCGTCTATGGCTAACTATTGCTGTTCACAACTGTCATGGACAGGCACAGGATGCATTTTCGACAGTTCAGTACACGCGTGAAGCGATGCACGTATAAAGAGCACTGAATATATCCCTTGTAGGCTTGATCTTTGATCTTACTGGAAAGAGAATTTCTGTGCACAAGAGAGAGCGTGGATACCCAAGGGTGAAAGAAACTGAGACTTGAGATAAAAAAACAAAGATAATAAATGAATTTGGCTTAAAGGGAAATCTATGAAAGCTCTCGCATGAAGTTCATCGTCCAGAACCATCACGATTTCTTTTATAATGCCAGAGATTAGCTTCTTCTTTTTTTCTCTGAGTTGTAAATTACTGTGCTTTTGTACACAAACTTTTTGTTGACCTGCCTGACCTTGTTTTCATTTACCCGTACAAAGATTAATCAATATATTGGTGTGCTAAGCCACATGACCAACTTGATTACTGAGCAAAAGGGCCATATTCAACATCAGGTAAGCGTCCACCGCACTCCTTTGTACGTCAATTTTCCATATCAATCTTGATATACGTAACTTTTTGTCTTTTCTTAAACGATATTTCCTTGATACGCATGTTCAAGAATCAATAAACCCTGTTCGATTATACTCAAAAGGGGTTTCTATTCAGTAACCCTGTTCAATTATACTGAACAGCTGAAACTTGTAACCTTCGTTAGACGCAGACAGGCACCAAAACTTGATCCAATGTCAGCTCTCAAGGTGACTTGCAAAGGTTATGAACTAGACTCCTCGATTGGGTCATCATATTATTCAATTTTGTGAGCAAGAAAAGTGCTGCTCAAAAACTGCATCGTCATTCGAGGTAATAGTTCGAGGTTAAGTCATTATCTATCTTATCAATAAGCAGACCGTAAACTTTACAGAAATTGAAAGGTGCCAAACCGTTAAATCCATCAGTTTCAGTTGGATACAACTCACAAAGTCTTTTACGCATTTCAATGGCAGTTTGATGGGTGGTAAGGGTCTATTCCCCAGGAGATGCATCTCCGAATCATTAAAAGCGAACCTAATTCATAGAGACCGCTCTGTATTATCAATGCAATCTGATCGACCCACAGGATAAGGAATCTTGAACTTCTGCAGGCAAATACTTGTTAAATATCTTCAATACAACCGTTAACCTCTTTTATACTTCAAAGTACCCTAAAGCTGAACAGATATGCTTGAGTGTCGTGTTTCGCGGGACTGAGGCTACTCTTCCAGTATTACCTCCCAAGAGAGTGATAATTAGCTCCTATTTGTTGACACCTAAATTTCGGGCGCATCATTTAGTGGTTAATTACATAGAAAATTAGGGATTAAATTTTAACCCCTAAACAAAAATATTAAAATGGCATAGCATATAGTTTAGGATCATATAGATTAACCGCATTCCATATCGGATCGGTGATGATAAGCGGGCTTAAAAATTCATCATGTAAATCGAGCTTGGGCATCGAATCGAGACTTGGTTCACTCGGGAAGCATGGGCGAAAAATCACAAGAAAAGGGGCTTGGTTGTTTTAATTTGAGCTTAATTAGCCCAATATGCTTAATTAAAGAAAAGCCCAAATTAATTCGCCCACTTAGAATTAATTAAAGCCCAAACCTAAGCCTATTAGGACTAGAAAGCTCGCTAATTGACCTAGGTTTATACTATAAATATATGTTTATGTCATTGGGGGGAGTTCACACAATTTTCAGAGCACACAATTTGATACACGGCTTTTTAGAGAAAGAAACCGAGAGAGATTGTTGAGGGTTCTTTCTTCCGGAGGTTGAATTGACGAAGGTCAAGGCGGAGAGCAAAAGCTCTCCACGTTCTGCACGTACAAAGAAGCCTGAGAGAGAAGAGGAACAGACGAAGTCAACAGAAGGGTTTCTTCTTGGTGGGGGCCAGGGAATTCATACACGGCCACAAAATTGACACACACGAGAGAGAAAAAAAGATTGAAGAGGGTGATCCAACATTGATGTATGGGCGTCTTTCTGGTGAGTGCATTTTGACTTGGTCAAGCATCCGCTTGTGAGAAAATTCAAGACGCCCACTTGGAGGATTTTCGTATACTTCGTACAACGCTGGTGAAGAACAGACACTCCCTGTGTGCTTGCCACTCCCATCTCGCTATTGGATCTTGTGCTCACGCTACTGCTACATCAGTTTCGGCGACGCAACTTCAACGCCACCGACGCTCGCTGACTTCATCACCACGAGTCACTTGGTTTGTCAACAAACGCCGGAGTTGCTGTCCACATTGCAAGGCTTCCTGCACCACGACACCCACCCGCACCGAGACGCCGCCATCGCCAGGCCGAGAACCACCGTCGAAGGCCGGGCCCCGATCCGCAATCCCGATCCGCGAGTTCAAATTTGGAAATATCTCGAAATTAGGTAAGGATGTTAGCTAATATTTTTAGAATATTCGGTTTCCTAATTTTCGGTGTTTGAATGTTTCGTGAATATTTTGGTGGATAGCTAGATATCTTAGGGTAATTTTGTGATATCTGCAATATTCGACAATACCCAAAAATAGGAATCATTCCTAATTTGGCAACGATATCTCGGACGACTATCCGACCTTATCCCTAAGGTACGATATACGGAAAATCGTTATCTTGTCCATAATCATTTGGATACCATAATAGATTTTATTTGCTTTCCAAATTTAAACAATCAACTTTCTGTCGATATCTATAACCCTATAGATATAACCGTTAGTTTGATTTCTTTGCCTTATCCGAATTCGAAGAATCTTGCGGATTGTGTGGATCGTTTGGATGTGATTGTTATCTTCGTTTGATTGTTTTTAAAGAAAATCTAAAAATTTGTTAGTTAGATTTAAATTAGAGATTGTTTTAATCTTAGTGGATTATTTAGCATATTTAATAATTTCGAATTTTAATAAAAATCCCAAAAAAGAATCACTTTAGGATAGATCAAATTTTTTTTTAGAATAGATTGCATGTTATTTTAGGCATTTTTTTATTCCGAATTTCATTTAAAAATACCAAAAACAAATCATTTGTCCGCCATTAGAATTAGGTCACGTCGTCGCATGACATATAGTTTGCATGTTAGGCTGCATTAATCGCATGTTAATTTTTGCATGTCATTACATGTAGGTTAGCTCTCATTTAAATAAGTGAAAACCTAAAAATATTGAGTGAATTGCTTGTTAATTAGAAATCATATTAGGATTATTGATGTGATTTTCTAGCTATCAATGCAGATGCTTACGTTGTTTCGGGGTAAGTAATTCTTCCAATTTTTTTTTTGCAATTTATTTAATGTTTTGATTATTGGGTGTTACTTTGGTGGTTTTATGCATCCGCATGATCACCCCACATGCTAGTGACTAAGTTAAAATGAATCCAAATTGCCGCATAAATATTTTTTGAAAAGAAAAGGTACCGAAAGGGCGTTAAATTAGATCTAGCGTAACTAAGTCCCCGAGTTTAGAATCTCTGTTCATGAGGAATAAAACATATCTCCCTATGTTTTATTTAGGTTTCTAATCGACCTACCACAAATAGATTAGTGGCGATTTCAAGCATGAAAACTTTTGCATGTTAAAAATTAAACCCTAAGTTGCGAATTGGTAGGGCTTGGGAGGGCCCGAGTTAGGCTTAGTCTTAATAATTCATTAGCCTGAGAGAAATTTTAGGTCGCGACACTATTGATGCTAAATATCAGAGCCTTGTTCTTGCTCACAGGCCTTTTAGTTTCAAAAGGAATTGATACCACTTGTATGTTCTGACTATCCTTCGAGCCTCCAAAATATTTACTTTTCCTTGGGACGTACCATTTCTGATTTCACATTCTACTTGCTAGCATTCAAACTTGTTATAAGCTGAATGGCCAGGTAAGTTGAGAAGATCGTGCATACCAGCAATCAAGTTCATAAATTTAATAGGAATTTCAGCATCAGGATTATCAGAAAGATATTGAGCCTTGTGGTCGTAATGCGTAGAATACACAGATAGTCCACTTTCATGTTTCTTATTATGGCAATGATCATGAACTCAAATCTCAATAGGAAAGAATACAAGACCATCTCATCAACTATCATAGTTGAATCATCAACTAGTTGTGGTTAAAGTTCCTTATAAAAAGCACCTGCTGATGCTACAGACAGCAAGGAGGAAAAAATGTGATCACACTTCTAAAAGAATAGCCAAACCTGCAAAATCGGGTAAAAATTTCATATTTTACAGGCTAAAAGGCTAATATACGCAAAACATAAACAGCAGAAAAGTTTCTTAAAGTTACAACTTGCTGATATCTTGGACCTGAAAGCCGAACTGCTGAAAGATTTGCATCACTATTACTGTCTGATGGTCCCGAAGAAGTACCTTCCTCACTGGCTGTTTTGAGAAGGGTCGGAAGGAAGCGAGAACCCAGTGGAGAGGAAGTCGGCGGCCGAGGAACTGAACAGACACCTTCAAGCATTTGGACGACTTTAGTCATTGACGGCCTCAAGTTCATATCTTCTTGTATGCACCGCAAAGCAACTTTAATAGCTGTAGAAACCGTCTGATTGCTTTCGTCCGTCTCAAGACCCGAATCAAGGATCTCTCTCAGCTTCCCTTCTTCCATCATCTTGAAAGCATAGGAGGGGAAACAAGATTTCTCAGATGTTTGCTCAGAGCCGTAGTTCTTTCTTCCACCAATTATCTCGAGCAAAACCATCCCGTAACTGTACACATCGCTCTTCTCGAATATGGCATAGTTGGTTATCCACTCTGGTGCGAGATAGCCCCTCGTGCCTCTGAGTGTCGTAAAGACATGGCTCTGCTCTCTAGTCATTCGCTTAGCCAATCCAGAATCCGAGACTTTGGCAAGGAAGTTATCATCCAAAAGTGCGTTTTCTGGCTTTATATCACAGTGAACAATCTTCGCATCACAATCTTTGTGTAAGTAGGCCAGTCCTTCGCCGCTCCAATGGCAATGTTATATCTCATTCCCCAATCTAACGTGCCTTCGTTGTCTCTCTTAAAGATCCATTTATCGAGAGATCCATTGGCCATGTACTCGTATGCTAGAAGCCGGTGAGCTCCTTGCGCGCAAAAGCCCTTCGGCCTGACCAAGTGATGATGATGGACGCTTCCAATGATGCATACCTCAGCTCGGAACTCTTTCTTTCCCTGACCAATGCCTTCCAATTTCTTCACAGCCAATCTCATCCCATCTGGTAGGACACCTCGGTACACCAAGCCAAACCTGCCTTGCCCTAGCTTCGCATCTTGAAGCTCTTTATAGCTGGAACGAACTGGCATTCCTGATAAACTCTCCAGAAAGTTTTTCTTCCTCCGAAGCCTCTTGACGAGCTTGGGTAACGTTATTTTGCCTTGGAATATTTGAATCCAGCATAAATCAGACCGAGAACAATGAAGAATGTGGAAACAGAAATTAGGACAACATATAACATATGTTTTTTGTTAGCGCTGCCATCAGCTACTCCGCTGCCATCTCGGTGCATATTTGGAGTTAGGGTGTCGGCCCCCCATCCTGAAGCTAGTGCGGCTCGGGTTTTCGTTGTCTGTCTTTCCTTTCTCCTTTGATCTTTGCCGTCTTTCGGCCCGCTGTATAGTTCCTGCTGAACCTCCTTGACCTTCTCTGGACAATGTTTGTCCTAATATGGTCATGGATGGTTTGAGCTTAGGTTGTACTTGGTGATTTGAAAAGTTATATATACTCTTACCTTACCAAAAAAAAAAAAAATATGTTTTTTTCTTGCGTCCGCTGTCTTGAGAACTGCCGCCATTCGTACCACCACCGGTGAGCACCTTAACGTAAGAGACAAATCCAGAATTCTGATCAGAACCCTGCAAGGCCCCAATACTGTCAAACAAGTAACAATCTCCAGAACTATTCTGATAAAATAATGCGAGACATGAACAATTATTCAGGCAAGAGGTCTTGCATCCATTGAGATCAGCATTCAGCGAGGGTGAGACAAACCCAAGCGCAAAGTAGCCGATTCCCTCCCCCGCACTAACGAGATCGATTGAAGCCTTTGAGTGATCGCAAGGAGAACCCAACCCCGAACTACAATTTGGATGAGAAGTGAGGACTGAGAGACACTGACACATGTTACCGGTATAACAGACTACATACGGGTCACAAGGCTCTGGCGTACTGCATGCATCACTGGGTATTTTCACGGGAGAACAATCAGGCGTTCCTCCACTGCCCAAGCTGGTGAATGAGATGATTCCATCTTTTCCGAGGGCGGCGATCCAAGTGGCATTAGGTTCGCTACCATCCGAAAAGGGAATTGCCACAGCAAAGTCCCGTTCTCATCGTAGAATCTCCATGAATTCGCAACCATCGTGGCGAGACTACTTGACCACCGTTTTGGTTCTTCAGATGTCTGCTGTCCTTCCCCATTGACCAGTATGGTTGAGGCGTTATATAACCAGCAGAAAGCATCATATCGCCAGATTTAATCTCGAGAGTGTATGTCAAGTTCTTGGACCCGGGCCTCATGAACCTCATCCCTTGTGTAAAATCTTGGTTTGATAAGAGCGTATCCGTAGGATGGTCGAAACTCTGCCAAACCCCTGTACTGTCCTTCCCGAGCAAAACCAGGTTTCCTGAATCGGGCAACTCTATTGCGGAAACTCCTCTGCCGCTGGTATTAGTTGACCACACCGTGCTTCCTGCTTTCTGTAGAAATGCGTTGCCATTCTCATCGAAGTCAAATGTATCAGAATTGGTAACCGGGTTGTCACTATTTGCAGACCAGACTACGGTGTTGCCGCGGAAATGAACCACAGCTAACGAGTATAGAGTAGGACTGGAGGCCTGGACGAAGCCGAAGCCAAAAATTGAGCCGTTGGACAAAAGAAACACCCCGCTAGTGTCGATTGAACCCATTTGAGTCGCTTGAAATCCTGGATGAACCTTGTCTCTATTTTGAGCACCCTCCAATGAGATGCTGGACAGCAAGATGACACAGAGCCACAAATTTCCAGCAACATCCATTGACCTTGAACTAACCATTGTTCCTGTAATATTTTGGAAAAAAAAAAAAGTCAAAAAGTCAGCATTTGCTACAGTGGACTTCAATTATAAAAGAGGACCGAGAGCTTTCGAGGAGGAAGGAAAAGAAGAGAGAAAAGAAAGAAAGAGAAGAAGAGAGAATGAAGAAGAAGAAGGAGGAAAATGAGGGTTTGTAACAACCCGAATTTCGACTAATTTTTGGGATTTATTGAGTAGCGTGATTTGTCGATGTCTTTGTAGTAAAAATCTCGCCTTTAACCGATCACTCTCGGTTATTATTTTAAATTAGAAATTTCGCTAGAATCGCACTTCGATCAAATTTTGTCGTTATTTAGACCCCGAACTTGGCGATCGATTTTTGGGAGTTTCAGAATGAAATAAATTGGATGGTGTCAATATTATTGTATTAACGTCGAGATTATTAGGGATAGTGAAAAAGTGAAATTTTAGACCGGATGCAAATTTGGAATGGTAGACCGCCCTCGTAGTGTGACCGAATTATTTTATTTCCGTCAATTGCCTTAGAATATTATTCGGGACTTTTAAGGAATTATTAGGCCTTTTTCAGATTTAAATCGGCACCGATAAGCCGATATTTATTTTGGACCGTGTCCATCGGTTCGCGCTTAGAGATTAAAATTTGAATTTTAATCTCTCTCTCTCTCTCCTCTGCCGGGTACCCTCCCCGCGTGTCCCCCTCTCTCTCCTCCCCTCTCTCTTTCTTTCTTTCTCTCTCCCTCTCTCTTTCCTTCTCTCTCTCTCTCCCTCTCTCCCCCTCTGCCCTGTAGCGCCCCTTCCCATGCAACTTTCCCCTCTCCCTCACGTCTCCCTCTGCATGCCCATACTGATCTGACCTCTCTCTTCTCTCTCCTCTCTCCTTCTCTCTCCTCTTTCTCTTCTTCTTTCTCTCTTCTCTCTCTCCCTCTCTTCTTCTTCTTCCTCGGCCCGACCACCCCGCGCTGGTCTTTGCCCGCTTCGCGCCGTCGGCCCTTGCGCCGCCCCGCCCCTCCGCTGCGTTGTACTCACCCCCCCTGCGCCAGCAAACTCCGGGCCCGTCGCAAATCGGTACCCGCGTCGTCCCTCGCCCGATACGCATAAAGCGGCGCGGCAGCTTCAGCGGCTTCGCCGCCCCAGCGTCAGCGCCACCTGACCCGGCGATCTATACGCCCGGCAATACCGCGCGCCAGGCCTTCCGTCGCCGCCCGACCCGGTAGACCACTTCCTCCACCGGCGGCACCGCCGTATCGCCCGGTACCTTTCGCTCGTGCGGGGCAAAGATCAACCACCGTCCCGCGCCCGAGCAGCCCGTGCGTAGATCCAACAGCAGCGCCGCGCCGCGCCCGTACCTCCGTCGCCCAGCCGGTTGTAATGGCCGACAGCCAAGCTTCGGTTACGCGCTACGCCGCCTTACCCGTAGCGGCGCGCGTGCCGCCCTCGGCGTCGTGTGACCGCCGGCTTGCACCCGGAGCGCCACCGCCGATTCTCACCGCGAGTCGGTAATCGGCCGCCCGCTCTCGTCGCCTCGGATTAATTTAGGCGAGTAATAATTTCTAAACCCCTAATTAGCCTAATTTGTGCATTTTAGGGGTAAATTAGCGGGGTATTAAGCTAAATTAGGGCTTAATTGTGTAGGAATGCGCACGGGTTGATTATGAGACCTAATTGGGATTCAATGAGGATATTTAGGTGTAATTTAGTGGCCATTTGAGGGCTGATCCGGTACTACTCACGATAGAACCGAAAATTGGACTAATTGGGTTCAAGTTGGGAATTAATTGGTTCAATAGGCGGTGGGTTGATTTTGGACAATATTTTGGTCAATTAGGACTCGTTGGGATCCTAAGGAATGATAACATATTCAGGGGTTCAATGGTTGAGTTTGATTGTCCACATCGGGTCCTAAACGGATCGGGGTTGTATGTTGCAAAGTTGTGTATTTAACACCGGGTGAGAATGGACTAAGGTGAAATGTGTTAGGCATGTCGACAACGAGCTAAATGAGTGAGGTCGTGATTTATAGTACGGGGCATATCGTGGCACGGTAAATTGATTGAGTCCCGCGACAGTGAAATTACATGTTGGGCTTTGATGTGGTTGAAATTGAAATTGGCCACTTACCCCTTTTTGTTAGTAGTGGCCTTGACACCTTTTTTGATTTTTGGAAGTTTGGGGCTGTATAAGAATATTGTATAAGATTTTCCAGCACGGGTACAAGTGTTCATTTCAGTGGTTACCCTTGGTTATGTGTTCTTATATGTACGGGTGGTTTTGGTAATTTCCGCTATGATGAGTTTTCTCTCGATTGGGTTGTATGGGGTCGGTGACGATTCCCGGAGCGTCGCGCCGTATCAACCCTAGGCGGATGATCGTGCTCCCCGTTGGGTGCGGGGCGTGACAAGTATAGAGTAGGATCGAGGCCCGGACGAAGCCGAAGCCAAAAATTGAGCCGTTGGACAAAAGAAACACCCCGCTAGTGTCGATTGAACCCATTTGAGTCGCTTGAAATCTCGGGTGAACCTTGTCTCTATTTTGAGCACCCTCCAATGAGATGCTAGACAGCAAGATGACACAGAGCCACAAATTTCCAGCAACATCCATTGACCTTGAACTAACCATTGTTCCTGTAATATTTTGGAAAAAAAAAAAGTCAAAAAGTCAGCATTTGCTACAGTGGACTTCAATTATAAAAGAGGACCGAGAGCTTTCGAGGAGGAAGGAAAAGAAGAGAGAAAAGAAAGAAAGAGAAGAAGAGAGAATGAAGAAGAAGAAGGAGGAAAATGAGGGTTTTGCGTTGTGCGAACCTCGCTTAGCTGATT
Organism: Syzygium grande; assembly: GCA_024733475.1. Taxonomy (NCBI): domain Eukaryota; kingdom Viridiplantae; phylum Streptophyta; class Magnoliopsida; order Myrtales; family Myrtaceae; genus Syzygium; species Syzygium grande. Next base: position 10,088,619 of record JAMXDD010000008.1, read on the forward strand.
TGACTTTGTATCGCAACGCCTGGTAAGCACTCACGCCCTTCATTCATCCGATCGGAAAAGTTTTCCGATTTAGGGCTTAAAATTCGGAATTTTGGGAAATTCGAGCGGCGTGCAATTTTTGAGTCGTATAGTTGCGTATTTTTATAGAATTGATAGTTTGTGGTGTTGTGGAGTCGTGGAATTTTACAGATGTTGATTTGGACATACGATTTGCCCAATATGAATTTTTGAAGTTGGCCGCACAAGGTAAGCAGTCTTGGCGACTAGCGGCTTTTAGGCCGATTTTCATCGGTTTTGACTCGATTTTGGGATGGTCAAGTTGGGGTTATTGTAGTACTATGAATGGGCTTTCTATTGACTATAAGCCCGCTTGAAACGGGGTTCGTGGAAAAAGTTATAGCGTGATCAAGTTTCACATTGCGGATGATTTAGATAATCGCTTTGGAGGAGCAATTTGTGGGCGTGTTTGAGTTATTTTGGTTAATGTCTAAGCTTAGTTTAGTCTAGTCGTTAGTGAAATGGTGTTTTACTTGGTGTTGACGTTGATTCTCGTTTAATTGATAGGATTCACGAGATCTTGGTTCGAATAAGGAGCCGTGGTGTGATTTTTGGGGATTCAAGTGAGTGGTCTTGTCTCTTCTTTGAGTTTGTAAACTCATATTTCGAAAGCGATATGAATCGGATATGTTATAAGTTAAATAGCATTGTTACCGCATAAAAGCTCGGATCGGGCATTTACTACCCTGTTGATTATTTGAAATGGCTTATACATCGATTATCGTGAAATAAATTAAGGAAATTCTTTATGAAAAGAATTCTTTTGTTAAAGGTTATACATATCGATTTATGAAGAATTTTGAGAATAATTTGGAAATCGTTTTTGGAAATGTATTATAAAAGGATACATATGTGTATCGCATTACGAACTAGTCTATGAAATGAGTTTGAAAATGATTCAAGAAATGCTCTACTTAAATGTATATTCGACGGATGAGCCGTGTTGCGAGAAAGTTATTTGTTTGATTTGTGAAATATATTCTGATTAGATTTACGATATTGGATGATGATTGTTTGATGCTCAATATCGCTTGTGAACCTATTGGAGGGCTTGGGGGTATGCATACCGGATTAGGATATCCTTTTGGGCTGAGCCACCGGCTTTGTTGGTGGAGACCTTGTCAAGGAGGGAATCTTAGTAGCCTTGTCACAAGGCTTTATGTTCCGACCATGGTTTGATATTGAGCAATAGATTGGTCGATGAAATGGACCATCGATGTGTGATGTGATATGAGATTCATAAATGGAATAGACAATTGATGTGTGATTTGAGATTAGTTAATGGAATGGACCATTGATGTGGTTTTTATAGAGATTGATCAATGGACTTGACCATTGATAGTTTGAATTGTGATGATGGATTTAAACATGTATTTGGGACTTGTACAAAGCTTTGATGAAATGAAACAATTCGTATTTGAATTGATATGTATTTGATATCTTGAGTTTGGCTTCTCAAATTCTGGTATGGCTTTATATATACATGCATAGTGGTTTGCTCGATCCGCTTAAAAGAGATACGTGATCGCTTCTTCGAAATTGTGGTTACTCAGCCCCCTTTTCCCAACCTTTCGGGTTTTTTGTTTAGCAGCCAATAGAATAATAGCGATGTTATTGAGACTCTTGGGTGGTTTGAGGCTACGTCCTTTGGGCGAAAGGACGGCCGTGTCATTCCCCCTATCTTGGTAGGTTTTGGGGTGTGACAGTTCCACCATCAAGGATGAGAAACAAGAACTTAAATCGAAGGAAACATATCGATGGTGATACTCGAAATTCAAATGCTGAGGCTAACTGTCCCATAGATCCCGCATCTCATCATTATTTCTTTTATATGATCAGAAAAAACAACCAGCTAAAAGACTTGGATTTCATTCCACCATGCACCTCTTGAAAACCTCTAAAATGCTATGCGAAGTGTAGAATTACAGATGAATTTGCAGCAACTATACAGAGGTTCGCTCATAACACCTTGTGATAGAATCAAAACAACCCAAAAGCCAATTAGAAACTCATTAATTTAGTTGAAAACTTTTTGGTAATTTGCCAATATAGTCCATCCGGTTAATTTTAGCTAGAAATTGCTGACGTGGATGTCAACCATCTTATGTAGCACAAATAGCGCTATAGACAATTTTTTCAATTTTCAAAATATTGTTTGAATTTTTTCATAATTTTTTTTGTTTTCTTTTTCTTTTTTTTCCTTTCCTTTTCTCTTTTCCTTCTTCATAATTTGCCAAGATAGTCCATTCAGTTAATTTTGGCTAGAAATTGCTAACATGGATGCCGACCATCTTATATGGCACAACTAGTGTTGATATAGATAATTTTTGCAATTTTCAAAATGTTGTTTGAATTTTTTCATAATTTTTTTGTTTACTTTTTCTTTTTTTTTCCCTTCTTCTTCCGCTGGTCACTAAGCCTCTTGGATGGTTAATGAGGGCCGACCTCACTAGCCTCTAGCGAGGCTCGCCCTTGTAGGGGCAAGGTTGCCCAAAGCTGGCAAGGCCGACCTTTGCCAACCTCTGGCGAGGGGCGACCTCTGTAGAGCCTTGCCCAAAGATTGCGAGGTCGACCCTCCTGGCCTCCGGTGAGGCTTGACCTCATCTGATCTAACGAGGTTGAGCCTCGCTGGCCCTTATTTGTGGTCAATTGCCAACCATTGTGGTAGGCTTGCGACTGGCAGAGGAAGAATGAAAAGAAAAGAAAAGAATAAAAAAACTAGAAATTTATAAAAAAATTCAAAAAATATTTTGAAGAAATTGCAAAATTATTTCAAACCAAAATTGGCTGGATATACTGAATTAGTTAAATTGAAAGTTTATACTGAATTGGCACAAATGTAATATATTTTACTTTTTGGTAAATATACCTTACGAATAGGCAAGTAAACTCGCACTTACTGCCACTATTTGGTCAAGGAAGAATCCTGCTTAAAAGTGCCTGATGGATAAAGTAAAAACTTTGAAGGGCTAGCCACTTTTCATTGAGATGCCTTTATGAATACAATCCTTAGGAGTCCAACAAGCTGGCTAGGAATAGGAAATCCCTATTTGTCAACCTTACCATATAAGAAGGGGGGGGGGGGGCGTGACTTGCTTTGAGAAGCACCGTAGACTCTTATTCAAAAGGATTCTTTGGAGAAGAACAACAGAAGTCCCAAAACTTATGTATGGTGCTCACTTTAGTGTCAAAAAATTTTTTCTGATCACTTCAGTGCCAAAACTTTTGAAAAACGATCACTTAAGTGTCAACTCTGGTCAGTTTGACTAGAAATCCAACGTGACATTTTGTTATTAATTTTTGAAGCTGATGTGGCTCGCCAGAGGTTTAGCAAGCATGTACACATCAAAACGACGTAGTTTAGTATGTACACTTAGATTTTTTAAATATTTTTTTCTTTTTTCCTTCTTTTCTTTTTCTTCTTCTTCTACCTCTAGTCACCGCCGATGACCAAAAGCCATCCATCCGCCATGGCTAGCCGCTTGGCCTCGCCTTGGACGAGGCCACCGCCGGCCGCCATAGGTGAGGTCGACCGACCCCTCGCCTCGGGCGGGCGGGTGAACCCCCGCAAGGGTCGGCCTTGCCTTGTCGGGAGAGGGTGAGCCTCGGCAAGGGCTCCCTCGCCAAATCCGGGCGAGGCCACGTGTCGCCAGGACCTCGGCGGCCCCGCTAAAAGCGTCACCCAAGGGAAGGAGACACCGGGGTGAGGCCGTGTGGTTTGGGCAATGGCTAGTCTCACCGGATCTCATGGCGGGAGCCCCTCGGGGGCCTCGCCCTCGCCCAGCGAGGTGGAGGCGCCGACCCTTGCTAGATCTAGCGCAGGTCGGCCGGACGCCAGGCCATGGCGCTCCCCCACAGTGGCCGCTTTCCCCGAAAGTGACGCATTAGCCCCCATCGATCCGGGCGGGCCGTACTTTGCCTCTCCTTGGCGAAGGGCTACCCCGCGCAGGGCGCAGGCGAGGCCGACCCCTCGCCTAATCTAGTAAGGCCGGCCGCCAAGGGAAGGTGAGGTCCCCAAGGATGTCGAGGTTGCCGACGGGCCGACCACGACCGCTAGATTTGGCAAGGGTCGGCCCCACCTCACCAATCCAAAGGAAGCTACGGGGCTCACCTCACTCAAAGGCGGGGTGAGGGTCAACCCTTCGCCGAGGCTCGCCCCCGCCCCCGCTTAGGTGAGGGTCAACCAGGCCCTCCGTGGCGGGCAATGGCGACCTCTCCCCAGCAAGGCCAAGCGGTTGGTCGTGGCCGCATCCGTCATTCGTCATTGGTGACGAGGAAGAAGAAAGAGAAGAAAAAAAAGAACAAAAAAAATCATAAAAAATATTTTAAAAAATCTAAATGTACACATGAAAATGCCACGTACACTTAGTTTTAAAAAAAAAATCCAACTAAGATTAAAATTTTAATCGTAAAAGTCACGTATTAATTTGGTCGAAATTTCTACCGTTGGCACTTAAGTGATCGTTTTTCCTCCGATTTGGCACTTAAATGAGTCGGCGAAAACTTTTGGTACTAAAGTGAGCGTCGTATAAAAGTTTTGGCACTTCTAGTGTTCTTCTCCTGATATTCTTCTCATTAGATCAGTTAAAAAATTTTGTGAGCAAGAAAAATGCTACAATTAGAAACCGCTTTGTTGAAGCATGAGAAGTACGAGAGAGATTTCAAGGCTAAGCCGTTGATTATATCCTTGATAAGTTTAGAGAATTGGAATGGATACGTTTCTCATTTGACACAAGGCCAATATATAGATACAAGAAAGGGTATAAGTATAAATACATACAACCCTAAGATATTCAATATAACCTTATATATACAATATATCTAACACCCCCCTCAAACTCAAGGTTGGTTAACCAAAGAAAGTTTGGAAAGAAAAGTAGCAAAAGGTTGTGATGTAAGAGATTTGGTGAAGAAATCGGCAAGCTGAGCTGCAGAGGCTACAAAAGGGAGAGAAATGCACACATGATGTGATGACGTGATGTGGCAATCGATGTCAATGTGCTTGGTACACTCATGAAAGACTGGATTTGTAGCAAATGTGAATAGCACTCTTGTTGTCGCAGTGAAGAGGAATGGGAGCAGAGGAGGCAACACCCAAATTAGCAAGGAGATGATGAAGCCAAATAATCTCAACTGTAGTGTTGGCCATAGCATGATACTCAGACTCAGTACAAGAGTGAGACACGATAGGCTACTTCTTGGCACGCCAAGAAATCAGAGAATCACCTAGAAAAACACAAAATTCAGTGATGAACTTGTGATCGGTAACATCCGTCGCCCAGTCAAAGCATCAGAGTAAGCACCAATAGCAAGTGAGGAAGTTGATGGGAGAAAAATAGAGCGTGTCATAGTTCACAAAGATATCTAAGAATCCGGAGTATAGCATAATGAACTGTGTGAGGAGTCGCTACAAATTGACTAACAAGATGAATAACATAAGCAATATCAGGACGAGTGGTCGTAAGGTAGATAAGACAACCAACAAGAGCCCGATAACGAGTAACATCAGACAGAGGCTCACCATCATGTGGACAAAGCTGTAAATGAAGTTCAATAGGAGTAGCCGCAGTACGATTATCAAATAACTCATCACGAGCGAGAATGTCAGCGATGTACTTCTGCTGGGAGAGAAGAATACCACATCGACTACGAGCAACCTCAATATCGAGAAAATAGTGTAAGAAACCCAGATCCTTCATAGCAAATTGATGGCGAAGATGTTGCTTAGTATAAGCAATATGAGTAGAGTTATCTCCAGTAATAATCATATCATCAACATAGAGAATAGTACAATCGGCAAGAGAAGTGTGAGTAAACATAGCATGATCATTTTCACAACAAAATCTGCAAAATGCTCAAACCAAGCTCGAGGAGCCTATTTGAGACCATAAAGGGCTCGACGAAGATGACAAACTTGACTAGGAGAATGAGCAAGACCAGGAGGTGGTTGCATATAAAGTTCTCCATGAAGAAAAACATTCCTCACATCAAGCTAAAATAGAGACCAATTATGAACAGAGGCTATTGCAAGAAGAGTTCGAACGAAAGTCATTTTGGCAACAGGAGCAAAGGTCTTCTCATAATCAATCCCATACTTCTGATCAAAATCCCGTGCGATGAGACGCGCTTTATATCGCTCAATACTTCCATCAGAGCGAGTCTTTTATTTGTAGATCTAGCGACAAGATATCAAGGACTTCCCTGGTGGAAGAGGCACAAGGTCTCACGTACCAGTGCGCTCAAGAGCATACAACTCCTCAGACATAGCGTCAAGCCACTCGGCATGACGTACTGCCATAGGATAATGTGACGGTTCCTGCAAAGTGTGGACAACAACCATAAAAGAACCAAACTCATCAGAATAACTCGTAACCGCCACATACCTAGTCGGAGGATGGCAATCCCACGGAGGGTTCCATCGAGGGGACGGTGGGTGAGAATCGTCAAGAGGCGTCAAAGTGGCAAGTGAAGTAGACGAAGGAGGAGGCATAATAGGAGAATGTGGTGACACTAGGTTAGATAGAGAAGACATAAGAGGAGGATCATGAGGTGAACCAAGAGGAAAATCAATAAAAACAAAAGGAGATGACTGTGAAGAATTGGAAGAAAGAACGGTAGGTGCTCAAAGAACTGAATAATACGAGAGATACAAATACGTCGTGAAGAGGGATCATAACACTTATAGCCTTTATGTTCTATGTTGTAGCCTAAGAAAGCACACCAAATTGACTTGGCGAAAAGTTTGGTGTGTTTATGGGAAGAAAGAAGTACATAACACGTACAATCAAAAATATGAAGGTGATGATAAGTGGGTGGTTTCGAGAAGAGACGTTGGTGAGGGGTGATTTTGGAGAGGACAAGAGAAGAAAGTCAATTTATGAGATAGACTGCAATAGAGAGTGCTGCAGCTCAAAATTCAGGAGGAACATAATTAGACAACGGAAGAGCACAAGTAACGTCTAGAATATGACGGTGTTTTCGCTTAGCAAGACCATTTTGAGCAGGAACACCAGGATAGGCCAACTGAGGTAGGGTGTCCTAAGAAGTTAAGAAAGAACAAAAAGCTGTAGAGAGATACTCCTCACCCAAATCAGAACGAAAAACTTTAAAAGTTTTAGAGAATTAAGTAGAAATCATGGTTGCAAAGTTTTTATAGATAGAGAGAAATTCATCACAAGAACGCATAAAATAAATCCAGATATAACAAGAATAATCATCGATAAATGATACATAATATTTAAAACCACTTCTAGAAATGTAGGGGGCAGGACCCCAAACATCTTAATATACTAAATCAAAATAGGCATTAGAAACAGAAGAGGTAACATGACAATAAGATGCAGATTATTTAGCTAAAGGGCAATCAATATGAGGACGCATAACAGATGATGGAACAAGCCCAAGTACACCCTACTGACATATAAAAGACAAATGAGATGCAGATATAAGACCTAGATGCGAGTGCCAACAGTCAAGGTCGAAGATGGTAAGAACAGGTTGAGGTGAGGGAAGTTGAAGATGCCACATCGTATACAATCGTCCATGTCTACTACCCTGCCAATCATCCGGCCACTCATACGATCCTGCACAACACAAGAATTAGCGGTAAATGTCACAATATAACCCACATCAACAAGTTGCCCAATAGATAAAAGATTAAGAGCTAAATTCGATATATGCAACACATTAGGCATATAAAAACTGCCAGGGATAGTAAGGTGGCTATGCATACTAGTAGTAAGAGAAGATTCATCATCTGTAAAGAACCCTTCTGGTTTTTTAAGTGCAGTCTGTTGAGTGAGACGCTGAGCAGAGGCAATCATGTGGTGAGCAGCACCAGAGTCAAGAATCGAGGAGGAATTATCACCTGAGGATTGCACAATAGTTGCAATAGCAATAGAGGAAGACGCCCCATAAGAACCAAGATGGAGCTTAGCCAAACTAGAAAGCTGAGCCTCAATAATGGCAAGACGATCATCCAAAAGATGAGGATGAAGTGGCATGGTCTACAGATGGAGAACGGGCAAGTGCAACTGAGCATGAGGATCCATCAGAAAGATCATGCAACTTCTGAAAACATCGATCCTTAGAATGTCCATTTTGTTTGCAGTAGTTACAAAAAGGACATGAACCAGGTTGAGAAGAGGTGCGCTGAGATGAGCGATGTTGGGAACCACACTAAGAGGAGCTATACTAGAAAACAGGCTATGCGGTGGCAAGTACTGCAAAGGGATCTAGAGATGGAGGAGCACCAAGAATTCCTTGTCTAATTTTCTCGGCTTGAAGTTCCTTGACTACATCAGAAAGAGATGGAGCAGGATAACGATAGAGAATCTAACTACGAACTCTCTCAAAATCTAGTGAGAGTTACATCAACAATTCATAGAGACGATACTTGTTCTGATCCTCAAGCTTAGTTGCAGCAGCACAAGCAATGCAACCGGCACACATGGGACATGCTGAACAAGCCAACACATCAAGTTGAGACCAAAGAGACGTCATATAATTATAAAAATCACGAACAGATCGTGTATCCTGGGATCGTGTATCGTGGGTGGCATGACAAAGTTCCTGCATAAGCTAATAAATACGGACAAAACCTTTTTGTGTATACATCTCAACAATCTGATCCCATAACTGTTTCGCACCAACAATTTGAGAAAATTAGGGGTGAAGATCAAGGCTAATAGAACCAAATAAAATTACCCATGCTTTCCAATAGCAGCATGCCAAGAGTTAATTTCATATTGATGTTGAGCAATTTGATCAGCACTAAGTCTGGGCTCAGCAGCATCGAACAAAGATGTAGGAAAAGGACGAGTACCATCAACATGCTCACAGAAATCACGATAAACAAGAGCAACCATCACAAAAGGTTTCCAAATAATATAGTTGGAACCATCCAACTTAACATCAATGCGATCACTACTATCTGCCATGATTTGAGATTGATAAATCAAAATTAGAATGAATACGAAAGATCAATAAGATATATGAGGGTGAAGGAGACAAAACCGAGGTCAATCGCAAGTGGTTTGCCCTAAGAATTAATCAAGGTTGAAAGAAGAAGCAGACTAGATCGATTGAGACAAAGTAACTTATGAGTCAAAAAGGGTTTTGAGGAGTTCATATCACGATGAAGGCGTCGAGCGGATCGCAAAATAAGTCGGATTTTAATTTATTCTTCTATTCAACTTAAGACAATGTCGAATGGCTACAGTGAAAAAAAAATTTCTTACAAGAAAAAATCAAAAGGCGTTAAAAGAAAAGAAACTTTGAAATCCTAGCTCTAATACCATGATAGGTTTAAAGAATTGGAATGGATCGTTTCTCGTCAAGCACAAGACCAATATATAGATATAAGGAAGGGTATAAGTGTAATACATACAACTCTAAAATATACAATATAACCTAATAAATACAATATATCTAACAATCCTATCGGTAAGTTGACCATCCATCTTGAATCCACATGAAACTTTCCAAGATCAAGAGATATCAAGCGGAAACTCCATTTATTCGATTCAATATAACTTGTATACTGTATAGTCCCTTAAGCCTTTTGTTGTTGCACACATTGACAGTAGGTCTGGATCCCAGGAGCTGCATATCCGGAACATCAGGAGCATGCCTAGTTCATGGAGATCTCTCTGCCTCATCATAGCGTTCTGGACAAGGGACTCAAACTTCTGCAGGCAAATCCCCGTAGACATCTTCAATGCGACCGTTATGCCTCTTTTATACTTCAAAGGACCCCCGAAAGTTACAGAATCGATTCACCTGGATGTCTTGAGCGACTGAGGCAACTCTTCCAATATTACCTCGAGAGTTGGAATTAGCTCCAGTTGATACTTTGTGAAATGATACTGCTTATACATTGAAAGCTGACAACTTTTTAGCCTCAAAAAAATGTTTCCTTCACCTGGAGATAAACCATGTTTGATTTCTCATTCTACTTTCTAGCACTGAAACGCGATATAAGCTGAATGGCCGTGTAAGTCCAAAAGACCATGCACACTATAGCTGTGTAATTCTGATCAATGCATCAACTGTCAGTTGTATAATCAACTAGTTGTGCTTGAATTTCTGAAAGCACTTGGTACACACAGCAAGGAGTTAAAACCGTGAACATACTCTATGCATAAAAATTCCTGAGGAATTACAACTTGCTGCTACCTTGGACCTGAAAGCTGAACCGCCGCAAGTATTGTGTCGCTATTGTCTTCTGGCTTGAAAAAGCTTGGAAAGAATCGAGAACCTTGCTGAGAGGAAGTCAGCGGCTGAGGAACCGGACAGACACCTTCAAGCATTTGGATGACTTTAAGCATCGACGGTCTCAGGTTCATATCTTCTTGTATGCACGCCAATGCAACTTTAATAGCAATAGAAACCGCCTCGTCTCTTTCGCCGATCTCAAGACCCGGATCAAGTATCTCTCTCAGCTTCCCTTCTTCCATCATCTTGAGAGCATAGAGGGGGAAATAGGATTTCTCTGATGTTTCCTCAGGGTTGTAGTTCCTTCTTCCGCCGATTATTTCAAACAGAACCTTCCCATAACTGTACACATCACTCATCTCAGATATGGCATGATTGGTTATCCACTCCGGCGCGAGATAACCTCTCGTGCCTCTGATCGTCGTAACAAAACGGCTCTGCTCTCTCGTCATTAGCTTAGCCAATCCGAAATCCGAGACTTTGGCACAGAAATTATCATCCAAAAGCACGTTTTCTGGCTTTATATCACAGTGAACAATTTTCATGTCACAATCTTCATGTAAGTAGGCCAGTCCTTTCGCCATTCCAATCGCAATTTTATATCGTGTTCCCCAATCTAGCATGCTTTGCTTGTCTTTGTTAAAGATCCATTTATCAAGAGACCCTTTCGCCATGTACTCGTATGCTAGAAGCCGGTGTGTTCCTTCCTCACAGAAGCCCTTCAGCCTGACCAAGTGATGATGATGGATGCTTCCAATGCTGCATACCTCAGCTCGGAACTCTTTCTTTCCCTGACCATGCCTTCCAATTTTTTCACAGCCAATCTTGTCCCATCTGGTAGGACACCTTGGTATACCGAGCCAAACCCGCCTTGCCCTAGCTTCCTGGAAAAGTTATTAGTTGCCTCTTGAAGCTCTTTATAGCTGAAACGAACTGGCATTCCTGATAAACTTTCAAGAAAAGTTTTTTTCTTCCTCCGAAGCCTCTTGAAGAGCATTGTCGGCTTTGCCTTAAAAAATCTGAATCTAGCATAAATCAGACTGAGAACCAACCAAGAATGTGGAAACAGAAATTAGGACAACATATAACATATGTTTTTTGTTGCGTCCACTGTCTTTAGAACTGCCGCCATTTGTACCACCACCGGTGAGCACCTTAACATAGGAGACAAATCCAGAATTCTGATCAGAACCCTGCAAGGCCCCAATACTGTCAAACAAGTAACAATCTCCAGAACTATTCTGATAAAATAATGCGAGACATGAACAATTATTCTGGCAAGAGGTCTTGCATCCATTGAGATCAGCATTCAGCGATGGGGAGACAAACGCAAGCGCAAAGTAGCCGATTCCCTCCCCTGCCTTAATGAGATCGATTGAAGCCTTTGAGTGATTGCAAGGAGAACCCAACCCCGAACCACAATTTGGATGAGAAGTGAGGGCTGGGAGACACCGGCAGATGTTACCGTTAGAACAGACTAAATACGGGTCGCAAGGCTCTGGTGTACTGCATGCATCACTGGGTATTTTCACGGGAGAATAGTCAGGCGTTCCTCCACTGCCCAAGGTGGAGAATGAGATGATTCCGTCTTTTCCCAGGATGGCGATCCAAGTGGCGTTAGGTTCGCCATCACCCGAAAAGGGGAATTGCCACAGCAAAGTCCTGCTCTCATCATAGAATCTCCACGAATTCGCAACCATCGTGGCCGAGACCACTTGACCGCCGTTTTGGTTCTTCAGATGTCTGCTGTCCTTCCCCATCGACCAGTATGGTTGAGGCGTTACATAACCAGCAGAAAGGATCATATCGCCAGATTTAATCTCGAGAGTGTATGTCAAGTTCTTGGACCCGGGGCTCGTGAGCCTCATCCCTTGCGTAAAATCTTGGTTCGATAAGAGCGTATCGATAGGATGGTCGAAACTCTGCCAAACCACTGCACTGTCCTTCCCGAGCAAAACCAGGTTTCCTGAATCCTGCAACGCTATTGTGGAAACTCCTCTCCCGCCGGTATTAGTTGACCACACCGTGCTTCCTGCTTTCTGTAGAAATGCGTTGCCGTTCTCATCGAAGTCAAATGTATCAGAATTCGTAACCGGGATGTCCCTATTTGCAGACCAGACTACGGTGTTGCTGCGGAAATGAACCACAGCCAACGAGTATAGAGGAGGACCGGAGGCCTGGACAAAGCTGAAGCCGAAAATCGAGCTGTTGGACAAAAGAAACACCCCGCTAGTGTCGATTGAACCCATTTGAGTCGCTTGAAATCCTAGGTATATCTTGTCTCTATTTTGAGCACCCTCCAATGAGATGCTAGACAGCAAGATGACACAGAGCCACAAATTTCCAGCAACAGCCATTGACCTTGAACTAACCATTGTTCCACCTTTAATGATAAGAGACGAGAACTTCAATTTAAGGACACATATCGGTGATGATACTCAGAGATTTAAATGCAGAGGCTAATCTCCTCATCAGTATCATAAATATCATATTTTCTTTTATATAATCAGAAAAAATTACTGGCTAAAAGACTTTAATTTCATTCCACCACGCTGCTCCCGAAAACTTTGAAAATGCTCTGCAAAGTGTAGAATTACAGATGAATTTGTAGTATCTATACAGAGGCAAGCTTGTAACACCTAGTGATGAAATCAAAGCCGCCAAAATGACAGATGAAAAACTGATTACTCTAGCTTTCTCAAGAAACTTTCATACACTGCAATTCACCACCTTAATTATCATAGCTCTTGAAATTTTAAAACTACTCAGAAGCAGAATCAAGCACACGCGGAAATGCAAAAATGCTTACACTGAAGAAACAAATTGCAGAGCAACTTTGAACCCTGAACTGATGCAAAAGATAAGTTTTGGCATCTAAATCTGAAATATCATATTACCAATTTTAAAGATACAACTAATGAGAAGAGAACAATATGAAGAGAGTCAAGGGCTCTCTTCAACAACAAATCCACAACTGGTGTTTTCTAGAATGAACGAGATCCGCTAAAAAAGCACAAAAAGAAAATAGAATTAAAATGGAAATTGATAAGGTACTCTTGACTTGGCCATGAAAAGAGAACAAATTGAGCTCTCACCTTATCAATTTGCTTGAATTCTGAAAAAAAAAAGTAGATTCCGGACCAGGGTCCCAGTTTTTTCTATCAATTTGATCCTGCTTCTGTCACAAGGTAGTCACTAGAGGGATACTAAAACTTCATTACCGACCGTAAGGAAGAGGAGCATTACAACCATGATTAGCCACGCCATTGACTTGCCATGAGGACAGGCCATTACAAGCAACGACTTGCCTTTGACTTTGCCTGCCCATAAAGACAAGTCAATTTCAACCATTGACGGGGCCAACCCCGAAAAATACTCTCTTATCAGTTTTGGACTGATGGCCACACGTTTGTGGAGGGCAATCTTAGACCTTTCTCACTCCAAAAGCTAGTTTAAATCGTAAGATTTTCCCTCACACTTATAAACCAACTACTAACCCCTTCTACAATCGATATCGTTGATAGGACAATTTAGATATTTGACAGCTATGATCTTAGACTTCTTTCACTCCAAAAGTGGCTATACACTTTTCTATTATTAGGCCAAATTTTTTCTCCCAGAGCTGCAACAATTTGTAACTCTACCTTGTATTGTGTGAATTTTCATTACTTTGACTTATTGATAGGATCAATCTGGATATTCGGTCTGATCTTAGACCTCTCTCACTTCAAAAGCTAACTCAAAAGATGAGGTTTTTCTTCACATTTATAAACCAACCGGCCCTTCCACAATCCATGTGGGACAACCTCAATAATTTGTGCATCAGGTCAACAATAGCTAACAAAGAAAAATCAGCCAAGAGCTTGATGTGCTTTTTCAACGCCGTAACATCGTGTGCTTTAAGTTCTTACAAGGTCAACGACACTGCTCTTTGAGGCCTACAATAATTTGAATGTCTGAACAGTACCTAAAGCCGTCACAACTCTCAATTGTGTATAGCATCAATACAGCATTAGTGCAAGCTGAACATACGCTACAAGAATGTTGGTCCATCTAAAGCTGTCCCTTTAACCGTTTTCCCCCGGTTAAATGGCTTGAACTTATTTTGCGGATAATCAAAATAGGCTTTAATGTTGTTAACAGTTGCCGGATTCAAAGGCAGTTGAAGTATCTATTACGAAGTTGGAGGAAAGCTAGTGAAGTGGATGGGTCAGTTGTCTGTGGCTAACTATTGCTGTTCACAACCGTCGTGGACAGGCATAAAATGCAATTTCGACAGTTCGGTACATGGGCACACGCTTGACCCGATGCATGTATAAAGAGCACTGAATATATCACTTGTAGGCTTGATCTTTGATCTTACTTGAAAGAGAATTTCTGTGCAAGAGAGAGAGCGTGGATACCAATGGTGAAGAAAGTGAGACTTGAGTTAAAAAACAAAGAAAATAAATTAATTTTGCTTAAAGGGAAATCCGTGAAATCTCTCGCACAAAGTTCATTGTCCATAACCATCACGATTTCTTTTATAATGCTAGAGATTAGCTTTTTTTTTTTATCTGAGTTGTAAATTACTGTGCTTTTGTACACAAACTTTTTGTTGACCTGCCTGACCTAGTTTTCTTTTATTTGTACAAAGATTAATCAATGCGTTGGTATGCTAAGCCACGTAAGCAACTTGATTATTGAGCAGAAGGCCATATTCAACATCCGGTAAGCGTCCACCGCACTCCTTAGTATGTCGATTTTCCATATCAATCTTGATGTACCTAACTTTTTATCTTTTCTTAAACGATATTTCTTTGATGTGCATGTTCAAGAATCAATCAACCCTGTTCAATTATACTCAAAAGATATTTCTATTCAATAACCCTGTTCAATTATACTGAACAGCTGAAATTTGTAACCTTCGTTAGACGCAGACAGGCACCAAAACTTGATCCAATGTCAGCTCTCAAGGTGACTTGCAAGGTTGTGAACTAGACTCCTCGATTGGGTCATCGTATTATTCAATTTTGTGAGCAAGAAAAGTGCTGCTCAAAAACCGCATCGTCATTCGAGGTAATAGTTCGAGGTTAAGTCATTATCTACCTTACCAATAAGCGGGCCGTAAACTTTACAGAAATTGAAAGGTGCCAAACCGTTAAATCCATCAGTTTCGGTTAGATACAACTCACAAAGTCTTTTACGCGTTTCAATGGCAGTTTGATGGGTGGTAAGGTCTATTCCCCAGGAGATGCATCTCCGAATCATTAAAAGCCAACCTAATTCATAGAGACCGCTCTGTATTATCAATGCAATCTGATCGACCCACAGGATAAGAAAATCTTGAACTTCTGTAGGCAAATACTTGTTAAATATCTTCAATACGACCGTTAACCTCTTTTATACTTCAAAGTACCACTAAAGCTGAACAAATATGCTTGGGTGTCGTGTTTCGCGGGACTGAGGCTACTCTTCCAGTATTACCTCCCAAGAAGAGTGATAATTAGCTCCTATTGATGCTAAATATCAGAGCCTTGTTCTTGTTCCCAGGCCTTTTAGTTTCAAAAGGAATTGATACCACTTGTATATTCTGACTATCCTTCGAGCCTCCAAAATATTTATTTTTCCTTGGGATGTAGCATTTCTGATTTCATATTCTACTTGCTAGCATTTAAACTTGGTATAAGCTGAATGGCCATGTAAGTTCAGAAGATCGTGCATACTAGCAATCAAGTTCATAAATTTAATAGGAATTTCAGCATCAGTATGACCAGAAAGATATTGAGCCTTGTGGTCGTAATGCGTAGAATACACAGATAGTCCACTTTCATGTTTCTTATTATGGCAATGATCATGAAGCAAACGTGAACTCAAATGTCCAATAGGAAAGAATACTAGACCATCTCATCAACTATCATAGTTGAATCATCAAACTAGTTGTGGTTAAATTTCCTTATAAAAAAGCACCTGCTGATGCTACAGACAGCAAGGAGGAAAAAATGTGAACACACTTCTAAAAGAATAGCCAAACCTACAAAATTGGGTAAAAATTTCATATTTTACAGGCTAAAAGGCTAATATATGCAAAACATATACAGCAGAAAAAATTTCTTAAAGTATCAACTTGCTGTTATCTTGGACCTGAAAGCCGAACTGCTGAAAGATTTGCATCACTATTACTGTCTGATGGTCCTGAAGAAGTACCTTCCTCACTGGCTGTTTTGAAAAGGGTCGGAAGGAAGCGAGAACCCAGTGGAGAGGACGTTGGCGGCTGAGGAACTGAACAGACACCTTCAAGCATTTGGACGACTTTAGTCATTGACGGCCTCAAGTTCATATCTTCTTGTATGCACCACAAAGCAACTTTAATAGCAGTAGAAACCGTCTCATCGCTTTCGTCCGTCTCAAGACCCGAATCAAGGATCTCTCTCAGCCTCCCGTCTTCCATCATCTTGAAAGCATAGGAGGGGAAATAAGATTTCTCAGATGTTTGCTCAGAGTTGTAATTCTTTCTTCCACTGATTATCTCGAGCAAAACCATCCCATAACTGTACACATCACTCTTCTCGGATATGGCATAGTTGGTTATCCACTCTGGTGCGAGATAGCCCCTCGTGCCTCTGAGTGTCGTAAAGACATGGCTCTGCTCTCTAGTCATTAGCTTAGCCAATCCAAAATCCGAGACTTTGGCAAGGAAGTTATCATCCAAAAGCACGTTTTCTGGCTTTATATCACAGTGAACAATCTTCGCATCACAATCTTCGTGTAAGTAGGCCAGTCCTTTTGCCGTTCCAATCGCAATGTTATATCTCGTTCCCCAATCTAACGTGCCTTCGTTGTCTCTCTTAAAGATCCATTTATCGAGAGATCCATTGGCCATGTACTCGTATGCTAGAAGCCGGTGAGTTCCTTCCGTGCAAAAGCCCTTCAGCCTGACCAAGTGATGATGATGGATGCTTCCAATGATGCATACCTCAGCTCGGAACTCTTTCTTTCCCTGACCGATGCCTTCCAATTTCTTCACAGCCAATCTCGTCCCATCTGGTAGGACACCTCGGTACACCGAGCCAAACCCGCCTTGCCCTAGCTTCGTGGAAAAGTTATTAGTAGCATCTTGAAGCCCTTTATAGCTGAAACGAACTGGCATTCCTGATAAACTCTCAAGAAAGTTTTCTTCCTCCAAAGCCTCTTGAGGAGCTTCCGGGTAATGTCGGCTTTGCCTTGGAATATCTGAATCCACCATAAATCAGACCAAGAACAACGAACAATGTGGCAACAGAAATTAGGACAACATATAACATATGTTTTTTGTTGCGTCCGCTGTCTTGGGAACTGCCGCCATTCGTACCACCGCCGGGTGAGCACCTTAATGTAAGAGACAAATCCAGAATTCTGATCAGAACCCTGCAAGGCCCCAATACTGTCAAACAAGTAACAATCTCCAGAACTATTCTGATAAAATAATGCGAGACATGAACAATTATTCAGGCAAGAGGTCTTGCATCCATTGAGATCAGCATTCAGCGAGGGTGAGACAAATCCAAGCGCAAAGTAGCCGATTCCCTCCCCTGCATTAACGAGATCGATTGAAGCCTTCGAGTGATCGCAAGGAGAACCCAACCCCGAACTACAATTTGGATGAGAAGTGAGGGCTGGGAGACACCGGCAGATGTTACTGTTAGAACAGACTAAATACGGGTCGCAAGGCTCTGGTGTACTGCATGCATCACTGGGTATTTTCTCGGGAGAATAATCAGGCCTTCCTCCACTGCCCAAGCTGGAGAATGAGATGATCCCGTCTTTTCCCAGGACGGCGATCCAAGTGGCATTAGGTTTGCTATCATCTGAAAAGGGGAATTGCCACAGCAAAGTCCTGCTCTCATCGTAGAATCTCCACGAATTCGCAACCATCGTGGCCGAGACCACTTGACCGCCGTTTTGGTTCTTCAGATGTCTGCTGTCCTTCCCCATTGACCAGTATGGTTGAGGCGTTATATAACCAGCAGAAAGGATCATATCGCCAGATTTAATCTCGAGAGTGTATGTCAAGTTCTTGGACCCAGGGCCCATGAGCCTCATCCCTTGCGTAAAATCTTGGTTCGATAAGAGTGTATCTGTAGGATGGTCGAAACTCTGCCAAACCCCTGTACTGTCCTTCCCGAGCAAAACCAGGTTTCCTGAATCCCGCAACTCTATTGCGGAAACTCCTCTCCCGCCGGTATTAGTTGACCACACCGTGCTTCCTGCTTTCTGTAGAAATGCGTTTCCATTCTCATCGAAGTCAAATGTATCAGAATTGGTAACCGGGTTGTCCCTATTTGCAGACCAGACTACGGTGTTGCTGCGGAAATGAACCACAGCCAACGAGTATAGAGTAGGAGTGGAGGCCTGGACAAAGCCGAAGCCGAAAATTGAGCCGTTGGACAAAAGAAACACCCCGCTAGTGTCGATTGAACCCATTTGAGTCGCTTGAAATCCTGGGAGTATCTTGTCTCTATTTTGAGCACCCTCCAATGAGATGCTAGACAGCAAGATGACACAGAGCCACAAATTTCCAGCAACAGCCATTGACCTTGAGCTAACCATTGTTTCACTTTCAAGGATGAAAAACAAGAACTTCAATGGAAGTAAACATATCGATGGTGATACTTGAAGATTCAAATGCGGAGGGTAATCATCCCATCGATACCATATCTCATCACTATTTCTCTCATATGATCAGAAAAAAACACCAGCTAAAAGGCTTGAATTTCATTCCACCATGCTCCTCCTGAAAACCTTGAAAAAGCTCTGCAAGGTGTAGAATTACAGATGAATTTGCAGCAACTATATAGAGGTTTGCTCGTAACACCTAGTGATCGAATCAAAACAACCCAAAAAGACAAATAGAAACTCATAACTTTCGCTTTCTCATGTAACTTTCATAAACTGCAATTCACTGTTAAACGGCTCTTGAAATTTCAAAACTAGTCAGAAGCAGAGCCAAGCATATGCGGCAATGCAAAAACGTTTACACGGAAGAAGCAATTTGCAGACCAACTTTGAGCCCTGAACTGATGCAAAAGATAAGTTTTTGCATCCAAATCTAAAAATATCTATGACCAAATTTAAAGATACAACGAATGAGAAGAGAAAAACATGATGAGACAGTTAAGGGCTGTCTTCAACTACAAATCCAGAACTGCTGCTTTCAAGAACAATCGATATCCACTTAAAAAATCTTTTAAGGAGAAACATAAATTGGAAATCAATCTTGGCCATCAAAAGAGAACAAGTCTGACATCTTACCTCATCAATTTGCTTAAACTCTGAAAAGAACAAGATTTCAGGCAAGGGTCCTTGTTTTTTTCTTTCAATTTGGATTCTGCTTCAGTGACGAGGTAGCTTCTGGAGAGATCTGCAGCAAGAAAATTATTGCCTCTTTTATTTATTATTCTATTCAAACTTCATTTACCAACTGGAAGGAGCCAATTTCTTTTTTCTTGATAATAAGATGGGCAAGTTGTCAAGTTGCAATATCTTTCTTTTTTAGCAGTTAGGTCTGACATTAATCATTGACTTCCCAGCTCAAAAAATACAGACTCTATCAGCTTTTTGGACTGAAGGCCACACATTTGTGCATCCCGTCAACACATTGTTGATAAAAAATTTAGCAAGAGCTTCACGTTTGTTCGACGCCATAACATCACATGTTTTATCAGGTCAACAAAACCGCTCTTTCAAAGCCTCTTGTGGTTTGAATTGTAAGGAATAATGATAACTTCGTAAGTTTGGGACGGGTACACAGGTTGGAGGGAGAAATTGTTCTTAGAATTCTTTCTGATGGGTTTTATTTGTATACAAAACTCACCTCAAGCTCTTATATATAAAAGCACAATACCTACACTACATTTAATGATGAAGAAAAAAAGCATCCCATACACTTAGGTTGCGAATGATAATTATTTTATTTTTTAATTTTTTAATTTTTATGTATTTAAAATAGGTTTGGAACAGAAATCCGTTTGGAAAAGTAATTTCATTTTTATATTTCTGAAACAAATTTTAATTTCAAAAATACATTTGGAACAGAAATTAGAAATAAAATTTTTCTACTTTTTATTTTCTAGAACAAAAATGAGAAATGAGAAATGAGAAATAAGAATTCTTCTCATCGCTCGTTCTCGTTACTAGTCGATCGCTCGCCCACCGTCCACCGCATCTTGCCCATCCACTGGCCGTCGTCTCTTCTTTGTTGGCGGCGGGGGCCGCCCCCATTGCGCGCTCCTCCCTGTCTTGGCTATCGCCCGCCACCTCCTACAATCCGCTCACCGCCGTCTCCTGCCTGCCTCTCGTAGCCACCTGTCGTCTCCCGCTCACCGTTCGTTGCTCGCCTCCCCGCTCATTTTCATTTACATCACTCGCCAGCCGTCCACTCGTCGGCTATCGGGAAGGAAAAAATTTTAT
Organism: Syzygium grande; assembly: GCA_024733475.1. NCBI lineage: Eukaryota > Viridiplantae > Streptophyta > Magnoliopsida > Myrtales > Myrtaceae > Syzygium > Syzygium grande. The sequence continues at coordinate 10,109,319 of JAMXDD010000008.1, forward strand.
ATCGTTATCAAATAAATTTTTATTTCGAAAATAAAAATTTTATATTATTATAAAACAGATATTTTTCTCAAAAATTTATTCATGAAATAAAATTAAAAAAATTTAATTAAAAATTAATTTTTAAAACAGAATAATTTATTATTCAAGCCCTCACTTTCTAAAGTACAAAATGTCAACAAGAAAATAAACTCAAGCATTAAATGAGCCAAAGACCATGAATTCTTTGCTCCTTCTGACATGGTTAAAACTTCACGCTTTTGACAAAAAACCAAACAAGAGCTCATCGTTTCCTTATGAAAGCATTTAATAGTGGAGGCTCTAGTCAAAGATAGCCCTCCATAAATCATACTAATTTCCTTTTTGTCTTCGATCTTCTTCTGACACCCAGCATAAATCAAGACTTCCAAATCCATTCATGAACGTGCCCAAATTCAACAATCAATTTTATATTATTCAAACATGAATGTCAACCAGCACCTTGAAGCTGTATACTCTTTCAACTAGTGTCATTACGTAGAAAAGCAGATACATGTCATGCGAACATGCTCGATCGGTCAATTAACTTATTAGGATCTCAAGGACTTCGTCGGCTCCCTCCCCCCCGGATGACCAATCTATCTAAAGAGTCAGCATTTTTCGCCATAATTTAGATACATCCTGTATCACGAAAACTCGAGACTTAAACCTGTAGAAGCCTTTCTGGTGTAACAAAGGGTGCAACAAAGAGCAGTCCTGCAGAGATTATCAAGAATTGAGGGCTGTTCCTTAGTAACATCTCCTCTTTTCCTGGCCGGAACTGCTTGAATGCGCTGACTTTGCAGATAATCCAAACTGGCAATGACGCTTGTCCAAAGTTGACGGATTCAAAGGCAGTTGAAGTATTTATGGCAAAGTTGGAGGAACGTGAGTGAACAGGAAGGGTCAATGGTCTGCGGCCAACTGTTGGTATTCACACTCGGGTCACGGACGTGCATAAAATATATTTCGACGGCGGCTTCTCCCTCCCCACATAAAATTTCAATTGCGTTGAGGCTGTAGCCCCGGCCGCGCACACTCGAAATGAATTGGGCAGAACCGGATTCGATACCATCTTAGATTATCCAACCCCAAGAGTCTAAGCTTATTAGTGAAAGGAGATCGCATGTATATAATAAACTTATAAACCTATAGATAAAGACGTGGGATGTTTTAACAAAATTCACGGTGCACGATTATCACAAATTCTTTTAACCACGGCAGAGATTAGCTTTTGATTTTTTTTCCTAAGAGATGGAGTTCTATGGATGAAATTATCCAGTTGGTCATAAATTTATTTTACGGATGTCAATTTAGTCATAAATTTTCCGGTCAATTTTCTCCGGAATTTGTTGACGTGGCTGTTGGTAAATGAAAAAGCGGCTAGGTCAATTCTTAAACTGAGCTTATTATTAGTTGACCATTTAGCCAAAAAAGGTTTTTTTTCTTTTACCAAGTCGTACTACTAACCATATCGATATATAGTTGACCAAGCCACTTGTTAACATTTTTCAATCAAAATGGCAAAATCTCGTTTAATTCATCGTGAAAAGTTGAATTATGTCATCCCCTTTTTTTCCCATGTCATTTGTTAAACGATAATTTCAACTCAAAACTTTGAGCTATCATCTAAGCATAAGTTTGATACATAACCACAGTAAACACAAGATGCGAGGTCGACTTCGATGTCGCCTCTGAACGATGAAATGTTCTTGTTAATTTAGTCCGGTAAAGAAACATAGACCAAAATAAACTTGAGGACGTTCTTTGATTTAGAACATACATTTTTACTAAGTTCAGCATTTGTAAGAAAACCCTAGCTAGCAAATATGCCTCAGTAACAGATAATAGCCAGAAAAAAAAGAGTCCCTGCAACTGCGGCGGGAAATACTTAAAAACAGCCGATTTGATTCTACTGCTTTGTCCAAGATACTCTCACTTCGGTTGTCTGAAGATGGACAAGATCCTCAAATTCCGTTCTAGCCTTCAGTTTAAATACTAATTCAATCAACGGATGTTTAATGTGTAAGGAATGATGCACGTGAAGGACCGTCAAACATGCTTCACTTATGGGACTAACAAAGAACAGTGTTCAATGAATCCACATGCTCAGATTGACAGTTTGATAATTCGAAACTGCTCAGAAGGTGGCCTTAGTGTTAGAATAAGATATGTGCAATAATATGGATTGCTTCTTGAAAATCGTGACTATATAAAAAAAAATGGACCGACCACTGGAAACCAGAATTTGGAGTATTTATCTCAACCTATACTTTACATTGCCAAAATCTTTTACCTTTTGTCAATGTACATTCACGCATTTTTTTAATCAAGTCCCCCTGCCACCAGTTCCGACAAAATTTAGTTGATGTAGCTGTTGGACAATGCCAAAGTATGATGCGACTAAAATATGTAGATGTCCACGTGAACGTGTCTAGAAAAATTCAGCAAATCTAGTCAAGGTTCAGCATATGGTATGGATGAAATTTAGATGATGTGAACACACACGTGGGTGTCCACGTTGGAAATACTTAATTCACGTTATACTACGCGTCATTTGACCACACTAGGATCCTGGGTCGGCCATGGAGAACTAGGGTTCATTCGTTGGCGACCTGGGTTTGAGATTAGGTTACTCGAGTCGGACCATTGGAGTCTCGGGCGCAGCCGCCGGGGATCCGAGCATGTCCACTGGGGGGCCGAGCTAGCCTTGAAGTCCCAAGCCCAATAGCAAGGTCCTGGGCCTATGCCTCGGTGTCCAGTCATATTTTACAAAATGATTTCTAATTTGTAAAAGAGGAAGCCATTTTCTTGAACTTAATATAAGTTTTTCGTTGACTATGAGAATATTTTTTATTGACTCATTTTTCTACCAAACCCAAATCCAAAAAATGATTTTCGAAAAATTTTTCACGAAACAAGCAGACCCTTAAATTTAGAATCTATAACAGGTTGGATGAGAATATGTGGAGACTTTTAAATTATTAGTTGCTATTGTTTAATAATATAACGTCATTATTATAAGGGTGATGCCCTAATTGAGATTTCATAGTCATTCTTTTATATGAATGTGATTAACATCTCTCTCTCTTCCCGCATTCATTTGCTCTTGTTTTGTGCCAACTTCTCCATTTTATTATATGATGTCCTTCGTCAACAGTGTTAATTAGAAAAGGCCATTTTTAATTTTTAGGGTTAATACCACAAAAAATCATAAACTGGTACATTTGTGACAATTTTATCAATTGCGACGGGGCCAAGCCCTTGCTAGATTTAGCGAGGCTCGACCTCGCCGTTGAAGGGCGAGGCCGACCTCACCCAACGCCGGCGAGACTGACCTCGCCTTACAACAGCAAGGCCGAGCCCTCGCCAGATTTGGCAAGGCTCGACCTCACCATTGTAGGGTGAGTCGACCTCGCCCAACGCCGGCAAGGTCGAGCCTCGCCAATGGCCAACGGGGTCGACCTCGCCGGCTTCCGCCTTTGGCCGGTCGTCGGTCCGGCGACTGGCCAGAGGTTGAAGAGAAAGGAAAAAAAATAAAAAAAAATAAATTCAAAAATTCAAAAAATAAATATTAAAAAATTAGTTTGAGGTAAAATTGTCACATGTATACCAGTTTGGGGTTTTTTGGTGATTAAAAAAATAGTTTATGGTAGATTTGTCACAAGTATACCAGTTTGGGGTTTTTATGGTTAAAAAAAAGGTTTGGGGTAAAATTGTCACAAATATACCAGTTTAGGGTTTTTCGTGGTATTAACCCTAATTTTTATGAGTGAATTATTTTTATTTTTATTTTTAAATATAGTGATTATAGCGCGCACATGCCAGAGTCAAAAACAATATCCGTAAGCACTTTAAGGTCATCACACCTAATTATTCAATTTTATGTGCAAGACTAGTTCCAAACGTTCGATATCAGTAATATAGTCGGAATTTTTTTTAAAAAAAAATCATCAAATAGAGCTGCAGATTATGTCATTATGTTAGGGTCACCTAGTTAAGAATTTGCATTAATACCACAAAAAATCCCAAATTGATGTACTTACGACAAATTTACCACAAACTATTTTTTTTACCACGAAAATCTTAAACAGTTACATTTGTGACAAATTTACCTTCCACTAAATTGGATTAATGCCACAAAAAATCATAAATTGGTACATCCGTGATAAATGGAGAGTAAAATCCCGAACTGGTAATTGTCTTTTTTTTTTTTTGATAACCCAGGGAACCCTCGCACGGCCGACAACCGGGGAGTAAATCCTGGGGGCGATACGTGCTAGCCACCACACACGTGCCACCGGTTAAGTCACCCTACGGCGCCCGGGATTCGAACCGAACTAGTAATTGTCACGTATCATCTAACTCAAAAATTTGACGGTAAAATTGAATGAAAACTAATTGAGGGTAAAGTTATCACACGTGTACCAGTTTGAAGTTATTGATCATCAAAAAATTAGTTTTGGTAAATTTATCATATGTGTATCAATTTGAGATTTTTCGTGGTATTAACCTTAAGAATTTTCCCTAATTTCGAGAAAAGAATAATAAATAAAGGGGCTGTGTAACAGCTCTTTATTATTAAATACATAAATCAGGTAACTTACGGATAAATTTTCTCACCTTAGACTAAGGGGGCAATATTATTTTATTTAGGTAAATTAAGAATGAGTTTAAAAACCCTAGATAGGAGATCTTTTCCAGCTCAAGGGCATCTACGACTTCCTCCTCTTGCGGGATATGCCGTGCTGAACAAGATACAACACCATTTTCTCATGTGAAATGAAAATCCTCCTTCACGTTTTGAACAGTGTTTAGCAACCCCCCTTTTTTATTTGTTTTAAACCTTGGCAATTAAATCAAAGGCTTGCTATAAATTAAGGGTATTCATAATATAAGCTTATGGTTAGGTTAACCTAGTCTTATTATTAAAGGCCCACTTCTAATTTGGATTTAAAGGAAGCCCATCGCTCAATTCCATGCACAAAGTTTAGGAGGCAATGGCACATTTTGTTTAAGAAATGGTCAATATCATAAAAAAAATTTCAAACTGATACATATGTGATAAATTTATCTCAAACTAAGTTTTTTACCACCAAAAAATCTAAACTGGTATGCTTGCGACAAATTTACCCTCCATTAAATTGGATAAATACTATGAAAAATCACAAATTGGTAAACCTGTGACAAACGGAGAGGTAAAACCTCAAATTGATACACCCGTTAACTGTCACGTGTCATCTAACTTAGCAATTTGACAGTAAAATTTAATGAAAATCAATAGAAGATAAATTTGTCACTAGTGTACTGGTTTGGGATTTTTGGTGATAAAAAAATTAGTTTAGGATAAATTTGCCACAAGCGTATCAATTTGAGGTTTTTCGTGGTATTAACTATTTAAGAAATGATATAAAATAGAAAGAAGTAGTGCCTTTTTTGTTCATTCATTTAAAATTTATCGGATAAACTAAAAGTCTAGTCCCTCACATTCACATATTTCCAAAATTCCTATAGATCTTGATTAAAAAAAATTATTACTTAGACAATGTTGTCATTTTTATTTATAGGAATAGATGGTTGTTCTTGGGGACGGCAAGGACTAGCCATTCTTGCTGAATTTTTAGACCAAACGAAGGAGTAATTTACTCTATCATAAATAATTTGGAATATAATTAACTATACTTAACATTACTTACAATGTTTGATTTAATTAATCTGCCGTCAACAACTCATTTACAATTTAAGCATAAAATTCTTCTAAAATACAAAGACAAAATAAGTCTCTGGTAAATAGAGTGAATAATGAAAGAAATTTGGACATACACTTTCTTCTTTTCGTGGCAAAAAGCTAGCTCTACTTTTGCTTTTAATTAGCACTGTTTCTTTAAAAAGTTTTTTTTATTCAATTAAGTGCATAAATTGCACCCGATAAAGACTTTAATTCAATTATAATTTTAATAAATATCATTTATTTATTTGATCCATTTTTAAATTGAAATGAAATTGAAAACTATAGCGTTCTTTCCTTTTAATGTGGTTAAATCTACATGTGCACATTAAAATAAGTTGGGCTACAGCTAATTTATGCCCACAAAAATATATCGAACAGGCATATACAATAAATATATATATATATGCTCAGGCAATATACGTCACAAGTTTTCCACCGTGTCATGATAATCCCATGTTTGGGGAAAATTGTCGGGTTCTTTGCCTTAATTAGACCACTTCTCTCGAGCTCTTAGATCATGTGGGTCCCACGTAATTCGCAGTATAATTTAACGATATAATAAATTAAGAGTTACCAAAAAAAGAAAGCTCCATGTTTGGGCCAGTATTTGATCCTACGATCACATTGGAGGTTCTAAATCACCATGTGACCAGAGCCGCAACTTCAAAACCATTGCCGTTTACCTCTCACCACCACAATCGCCACTACCATAGCCCTCTATCTCCCTCGAACCTCAAAACTCAGGTCGGCGTACCATCAACGACATCAATGACCTCGAATTTGAGACATTCAGTGGTCATCGTCGTCGATCTTGAGTAGACATCAACGACATTGACCTCAACCAGCGAGGTGATGTTCCTCCGATTTCTTATGTTTATCCCCCAAGTATTCACCACCATGTTTACTCTACTTCTTTCATCCTCTGCTAGTGTCATTATTCGCCACCACCTCCATGGCGTTAAACCTACATGTGCACATGGAAATAACTCTTAAATGGGGGAAAAATTGTCCAAAGAGTAAAAAACAAGGGTAATTCACTCCTAAACCTTTCAATTATGTCAATTTATACTAAACCTATTTGACGATTTGCCAATATAATCATTCCAGCCAAATATCTAAATAATAGATTTTATTACTAAATTGATAAATCGTCAAAATGTTTATGACTAAATTGACATGATTGAAAAGTTTAAGATTAAATTGACTATCGCACAATAGATTTAGGACTTTTTGAACAACTATCCCAATAAATGAGTGCATAACCATCAGCAACCAATGGCTGTTAATTGAGCTAATAGCTAATTTATGCCCATAAGCAAAAATCGATTAGCCAAGGTGACATAGGTCATGGATTTCCCAAGTTTGAATAAAATTATCAAGTATTCCCGACCTTTATCGGCCCAATTAATATGAGCCATCTATTAGATCATGCAGGTCCCAAGTAAGCTAACGATTTATGTGAACTAGGCTTGGCTAACATATTTACTCACTTGATCTGGTGGCTCGCTAACATAGACTAGAAGTACCCACACAAAATCTCCGTACTCAGATCACCGCCCAATCTAACAGCTCGTGCGAAGTGAGCTGAACACACATGCCGAGAGTACACAACGAAAAGCTCCACACAAGGGTCACCTCACCACGACTTTGACTGCGCATTACTCACCGAAAGGTCGATTCGAGTGTTTCCATACCTACTTTCTTGCGGGTGTTCTCACCATAAACCACACAAAAGAAAGAAACCAAACTCCGCAATTTCCATGGAGAGGAAACCATCTTGCGCTCCGGAACAAAAGTCAACGGACTCCATCATCATCATCCGCGGCGTCAGTCCCAAAACGAGACCTCAAATACAAAATCACCCCCCCTCGACTTGCCTGCAAGAAAGGAAAAGCCCGAACCACACAATCACCCATCACTTTCCCGACCCTTTACGATACCAAGAGGCCCTCCCTCCCGCCCTCGCTCTCTCTCCAGTCACAAGTCACGTCGACCCTCTCCGAAAGCAAAAGCCAAAGCCAAAGCCAAAGCCAAAGGAGGAGTACATCATCATGTACATCGTGCCCCCCCACAGCTTCACACAAAAAGAAGCCCCCCAGCCATACTTTTTCTTCCCCCTTTTCATCCCCCCCCCATATTTTCAACACGAAATCAATCTTTCTTCCACTTACTTGACCCATCTGAAAACGGGCCCCGCTTACCACCCACCGAAACGACACCCCATTAGCAGTTTTTCTTCGGCAAATTATCAGGCTGGGGCTGCTAGGCTTGGCGAGTAGCCACGTCTGCCCTCCCCTCCTTTCAACATGATCTCCACCCATTTTTTGGTTCTTATTAATTTTGCGTTATTGGTTTTGCAGATGAAGCCTTCAGAAACATGCCAAGCCAAAGCAAGCAGAATCAGCAGGAGGAGGTCCCCCAAATGCCAAGGATCAGATGGAAAAGACCAGTTTCTGTACATTTCATTAGTTAGCAGCATGCATGTATACATTGCATCTGCCCTCTCTGCTTCATTTATATACACTGTCAAGTCTGTCCACCTACAACTCTCATGTGATATTAGAGCATCACCAACAAAAGCAGACATGTTTCATATGTTCCCCCACATAATCTACCTCTTTAAAGATAAACCGTTGTTTCAAAGTACATTCAGCTGCTACACCTAGTCACACTTGCTCATCTGATGGCAAACTCATCAGAAGACGACTTTCATCAGATTTGTTCACTAAGGGTGCATAGCTAATGCATGCTAATTTGTTCAACCATGCTTAGTCAGGAGCTTACCAAAAAACCAAGTTCATTATACACATCAGCACTATACTGATCCTAACGAAACTAGCAGGTTCATTTGCAACTACACATTAAGCTAGCTCTTCGCAGAAGATTTAAGCCGCATACACCGAGATCGATCAATCTACAAACCTGAGCTTCTCAATGTTTCATCATTATGCTTAAGTGGATGCTTTGGGTGCCAACAACACTGGTGATCCTCCACATAATAACCACAAAGAGCACTCTTCTTTCTCACAGGCTGGTCTACTTTTAATTGCTCACGCTGGAAACTCCTTTTGGTTGAGAATATGGTAGATGGATGATCCGCATTTTCCCAGCGTAAGAATGGAAGCTTGCAGTCTCTTTCCAGTCTTTGGTTACAAAATATGCTTGCTTCCCGAGCACTACTACAGCCCATGTCCACAATCTCTCGAGGCTGACTTTTTTCGCACCAATGCCTTTGACCAAATGAGGGCCCAATCGCAAAGACAAATCGCACACGATCTCAGGTGTTGGCTTGAATATTGCTGATGCATCTAAGTTTTCAACTGGATGGCTTTGACAATTTCCCACGGAGTTGGACCGGGAGCACAGTGGTCCAAAATGGGATAGATTTCTTTCGGGTTGTGGGCAACTACCGTGATAATACAAGGGATAAACCGAGTATGCTTTTGATGCTGGGTGAGCTTGAGCGGGTGACGCCCGGTTCACAGCACGGATAAAAGATGTGTAGTCCGGTTTAGCTGATGTAATAGACTCAAGTCTTGAATGATTTGGATAAAACAAAACCGGGTCTGATATAATTGTCTGATTTCCGGAACTAGACTTCTTCGTAATGCCATGAGGATCACCGGTCTGTTCTTGAGAATTCGCGCTCAGATATTGCTGAGGGCTATTGTTCCTTTGGCTCCTCGAGGCTCTTCTCGGCGTGCAGCCGAGAGTAAGGGCAGCTACAAGAGCAGTTATAACGAATAACTAAAAGAGAATGAACGGATTATACAATTTTACTTAAAAAGGTGAAGGGGTGAGAAAAGCTAGGACGCAAACAACATTAGGAGAGAAAACATATCACATCAAATAACTGAAAAAAGTGAGCCTGAGCATAGACATTGCAAATCAAGAATCTACACCAACAAGCCATATATATCATACATTGCAAGAACAATGTCATAAGGAAGATAAAGATGAGAGCTTTACAAGAAAAAACAGAAAAAGAAAATAGATGTACTCAGGTTTTGTCACCTTCAATGCATGGCTGAAGTAGCTCTCCAGTTTCTGTACTCTCATCAAGTCTGATTATTGTGTTGATAGCATCGTTTGTACGGTCCAGAAGCGTTTCAAGATCCATGTACTCTGCCTATTTCGAATGGATTCGAGATAGCGAAAAGGCCGACCAAAACAAAAACAGAGATAGCGAAAAGAAATCAATCAATGCACACCCTCCACTATGTACAAGACTAGGTTCAATTGTTGAATTCTCTGTACTCAGTCGAGGTTTGTGAGCTTGTGACAGAAAACTTCGAGGTTTGAACAGAGAAAGAATTACTATTACCTCAGAATTGGCCTTGGAGTACATGATTTCTTCAGCTTTCAGGACAACAACAGGAAGCTTCTTTTGCCATTCTTTGTTCTTCTTAGTAGAAGAGCTATGAATCTCGTTCACGACTCTAGATTTCCAACAAACCAGCACAGGTTACCACCAAACAAGACATGCAACTACACAAGCATTTTCAGGAAGAAACCAACCGAGAAACAAAAAGGAACAGTTGAAAGTCAAAGATGGACCTGAAAATTTCATGGATGAGAGAACCTCTAATGGGTTGGTGTCTCTCACTGTGCCAAGCTTTCCTAACACATTCATAAGGTCTCGGGCCAGGTCTAGGCATCCTCTTCAAGAAAAGAACAGCAACCCCCAGAAATATGGAAAGAAAAAAAAAACAGAGAGCTCTGCTTCTAGCGACTTGCGAGGAATGTGAGACAGAGAGAGAGACAGAAAGAAAGAGGAAAAGATCAAAGCTTTGCGGTAACTTGCGGTGACCTCAGCTTTCTTCTTCTTCTTCTTCCTCTTCTTTCTCCTTACTTGTGACTCTGAGCTCTCGCTCTCACGCTTTTTGATCAGTGCCAGTACAAAACTTAAGCAAAGCGGTATGGGGAAGAGATGGAGAGAGAGAGACAGAGAGAGGGGAAAAAATTTTTTTGTACAGAGCAGGGCGCAGTTGAATAGGACCCATTTCCATTATTAAAAGAGAAACTACTGATGATATATTTGGCTGAAATCTGGTTGTCACATTATCTTAAACACCCATTTCCACAAACAAGAGATGCAGAAGATAGCTCCAGAAAACCATGAATACATTATTGAAAATTTCTGCTTGAGCATTGTTCATTCCTTATAAAATATATATAATAGCACACTATATTTTGATTCTTGATGAGCATTTTTCTAATATTTTGATCAAATGAAAAGAGGGGTTGGGCAATTTTTGTGATTTGTCTGTTTTTTTAATACTTGTTGTCAAAACCTGGCACTCAATTATTTGGGAGAGAGGGTTGAATTGATGGCTTGGGTGTCCCCCACTCATCCACATGCCTGCTTCCCCTAGCCCCATGAGTCCCTCTCTCCTTTTTCATTTATTTTTTTCCTCTATATTATATATATAATATATAGATGGGCATATCCTGACCAGTCAAATACCTAAAAAGAAGATTTTACTGAAAAACATAAAAGAAAAAAGATTTTATTTACTAGTGCTTTAGAAAACTTATAAAGAAACTATATAGAAAAAGAAAAATTAAACAAAAAAATTGCATTGTTTTTACATTACAGAACAGCAGCTCTAAAAGATCGAAATACTTTCGATATGCACTCTGAAAGCACGTTAAAAAGAAAAATTAAATAAAAAAATCGAGCAATAGGGAGAAGTGTGATTGCTGATGTATCTCCCGCTGCTTGTCTACGTGCTGTATATACTATTTACATACTTGTGATCTCCTTAAACTTACAAATTAAATTTTGGGCAGACATTTCAACATGGTAGGAGAGTCGATTTCTGGCCTACAATGTATATCAAGTATGAGGCTTACGGTTCATCAAACACCCATGTCTTTTTCTATTCCACTTACCCATAAAAATAGGGCATTAAAATATTTCATGTCGTTTGTTTACGGGATTTACATACGCTTTCGTGAAGGTGGATACTATACATATTAATTTAAAAATGTATGTGGATTGAATATTTAAAGGGTGGCGATAGGGGTCGCTATCGGTGGGAGTGGTCGCTAGCAAACCCCAACCTCTCTATATTCAGTCGCTTTTCCTCCGTGAGGCTGCTCGCAAAGGCCTTTTTGTGACGGGACATTCAAAAGGCCTCACCTCCATTCCCACGTGCTCGTTTGGTTAACTTTAGTGGGTAAAAAGAGGTAGAAAGAGCGGGAGAGAGAAGCACACGTGAAATGTAAAATCTAAACCTTGGCTTCTTTCGGTTCCCTCAGCGGGTGACTGAGAACATGTCCGGAATGATTGTAGAATTCTACATGTTTTGTCACTTTTGTTTTAAGCATGAGGTTACCAGAGGTGATTTCTAAGTCCCCAATGAATCGTAAATCGATGAACATTAGGCATTTTGAGAAAGGAAGAAGTGGGGCATAACAAGTTCTTGGAGCATGCTAGTCTCAAATCGATCTCCAGCTCACCGGCCGACTGACTCTTGGCCTTGCCGGCGGCAACCGTGCGTGCCTTTCCAAGCCATGGCGAGCGGCATTCTCGTCCAGATTTGGTCGTCTTCTTGGATGGAAAAGCCGAGAGGGGAGTTAGGGAGGTCTTATTGCTTTTTGATGAAGTTTAATCAATTGTCAGGTTTGAGACCTAATCCCATGAAGACAGGAATTTGCACAGTTGGCTGGTATGATGACTCTCTTGCTGAGATTATAGAGAAATCTGGCTCTGAGCAAGGAATACTCCCACTTAAATAATTGGGATGCCTTTCATACCAGGGAAATTAACAGTGAGAGAGTGTCAGCCATTGATGCACAGGATTTTGCAGAGGGAATACTGGCTGGACTTCAAGAATCTTTCTTTTGCAGGTGGACTGCAACTGGTTTCCACTGTTCTCCAAAGCATTGCAAATTATTGGTGCAGGGTCTTCATCCTCCCAAAGAAAGTTACCAAAAGGGATTCAAAGTGCGTCTCTTTTCTCTGGAAGGGTTGTGTTCTACGTTATATCTTGTGGACAAATTATTAAGGCTGGTTCTCTTTTGGTGGCTTGGATGGACATTGACATGCTAAAGGGAAGGAGCTTTTATTCTTTTCCCATTACAGCTTCCTCTCCTTATTCATGGAGAGAAATTTCCAAATTAAGGAAGCTTGCCAAACCTTTGATCGAAAAGATCATTGGAACTGACAATAATAATTTTCTCCGGCATGATCATTAGCATCCAAATGGCCCTCTTCTGGATAGATGTGGTTTCAGAAATATTCATGAATCTGGCTTTGTCTTTTCAAGCTAAGTTTGCTGCTGTGATTGCCAACCTGAATTGGGTGTGGCCTAATGCTCGATCTGACGTTGTGGTTCGCATTCAAGCTGCTATCCGTTGAATTTTATTTCCCTAATGCTAATGAAGACGGGACAGTTTTGATGGCTGCTAGAAGCAAAGTTTCCTCGGTAAGTAGTGCGCGGAGCGTGCAACGAATCGAAAAGCTTGGTCTCATCTGTTTCGGTTTCCTATGAACATACCAAAGCATCCTTTCATCTCCTGGATTTTCATATCCGAAGGACGTTCATGAAAGCTAGAATGATGTCTCGGAGCTTGTCTGTTGAACCCGTCTGCGGTTCATGCAATGTTTGCTGCTGAATCGCGGGATCATCTCTTCATCATCGAAAGGCTCTTACGCGAGGACCGTATGGATTCCGATTCAGACGCTCCAGCTTACTGGGATGTTGAGCTAGCTTGGTCTCTCTCCCTTGCTTCAAGGGTCCTTCTTCCCTCCTATCTTGTCCAAGCTAAACTTGGAATGACTTCCATTATCATGTGGGGAGGCTCAGGGAGACACGAACTTCGCAACTGAGTTCCTTTGCTTTGGGTATCTGTGGAACTAAGTTCTTACTTATCGAAAGAGATTCAAAGGACAAATCATCCAAACGCGAGTTTATCTGACAAGAATTTAAACTTTCGAATTTTCTTGTTAAATCCAAAATAATCATGCTAGATAACAAATATCTTGAAAATATTTCACCGGATAGAAACGGCGGTGTTAATGCCTAAAATTTGTGCACTTCTAGCTATCTAAAGTGCAGACTAGAAAGATTGCAATCTTACTTACATACTCTAAACTTTGTCATATAACTGATACAAATGTGTCACGTGACATGACATAACGCTCGAATGCACTTAAATATCAGCGATGTCCTAAAATGTACTTCCAATTATATCATGGAAGTAATGAGTTTAACCATAAACATATTTTTCTTAAAATATTCAGTGATCATTTAATTAAATTCGAAAATTCGAAACTCGGTAAGTCGTTAAATTAAGTTTAGAGAAAATTTTTATCATTGATTTTCCCTACCCTTTTTGCTGGCAAAAGAATAAGAGCTAAAGTTGGTCCGTTTTCTCAAAAAAAAAAAAAAAAAGCTTCAATTAGATCGTGTCTCCAATAAGGGCCTGAGCTCACTGGCGGCTGAATTTTCGCCTGCTTGTCGGCTGTCGGCGAGCATGTGCATATCATGTGCCATTTTTTTAGTCATGCCTAGGGACATTTTTGTCCAACGATATATATATATATATCCCTCTTTCTCTTTCACTCTTTTCTTCTTTCCTCGTCCTGAGCTCCACTCTCCATTCATCTTCCTCTTTACTGTACGCGGCCAATTCTTCATCAATCGCAAGAGCTTGACAGCGATTGACGATGGCTTGAGCTTAGATGGTGGCTAGTGGCAAGCAATTAGAGGACGTGACGGCGCCGGCAACCCCAAAATAGAGCCCCCGGGCTTGATTTCAGCGGTGGTTCAAAACCAGGCGGCAACATCGAGCCCTCCAACGGCGGTAGTGTCAATCGGCGGATTGCAGTGAAGGCGTCAGTGGCTACCACGAAGACAAAGGCAGCTAGTCTCATCGTGGTGCGGCTCAGACTGTGTCCTAAGGCTCGATCTCGGTGGCAATTTACTCGAAAAATGAATAATTTTAAAAACATTTTCTTAAAAGTGATTTCTTTTATCGATCACAAAAAAAAAAAAAAATATTTTCATCGTCCATGAAAATGTATAAATATGAATTATTATCGATAATAAAAATATTTTTTATTAATTGTTATTTCAAGCGATGCAAGCGATCATTTTTCAAAAAATATTTTCTAAACCATTCATTTTCTGCGAAACAAGCGGAGCTTAAAAGCAGGACTTGATTTCTGCGGCTCGACTCGATTGCACAAACCCCCTTTTTGCTTTTCATTAGTTTTTTCTTCTTTTTTTTTTTCGTGGTACCCGATTTTCGAACCATTTCCACACGGGTCCCGATTGAACTGCGCAGGTAACATGGAACCGATTGAACAAATCGAACCGACCCATCCAATTTGGGGATCACTACCAACATGCAAGGAGATGGGTGGTCGGAGTCCATCCCGGTCCAGGACAGACAAATTCCAAGGCCCCGGTAAGTTTGGCTACAGGTAACGATATGTCTTTACCCATTTCGGTAAATAGCAGATCAAATCGCACCCCGAAAAGGGACCGATCGACACTTTTAACTCAGCTCACACCCGTGTAACTCACAGGAATCAAATCACGAGATAAAAGACACGGCCGCCCGACATCCAATTCAGGGGGCCCCTGCATGGCCGACGCGTGCCCACCGCCGATGGATCACGGCACAGCCACGGCGAGCTCCGTGCCCCCCATCGGCAAGACAGAGAGAGGGAGGGGAGGTGGGGGTTGGTCCGAAAAACAAGCAGCTGTTCCTCGTCAGCGCAACGTGCATCGTTCTGAAACCACCACCCCCCCACGCACGCATCGTCACGAGTGGAAGAAGCGAGTAGTCGTCGTCGTCGTCGTCGTAGTCGTCGTCGGGTTTCGTCGTCGGTTGAAGGCGGGAAGCTCTTTCATTTCTGGCGGGTGATTTGGGGAAAGCGTGATGGAGGTTGGTCGAAGGGAAAGCTCATCAACCCACCCGACGTCGCGATCACAGGACATTAAAGTGCAAAAGTGCAGAGGTGCTTCGAAGCGGAAGCAGCAGAGAGACCTTCCCGACATGGAAAGCGCCATCTTCGACCCCTGAAAAAACAAGAGGAAAAAAAAAAAAGGGAACTTGGAAAGCGCCATTGCCAGAAACAGAGGAGTAGTGGAGTGTAGTGTGGAGGTGTTCATCCCTCTTTTCTCTGCGCTTTTTTCGGGGGGATGGGATGGGATGGGATTCATCGAAGTACCTGTTGCTGTAACGTGAGCAGCGCCCGATCTGAGCCGTCCAGTCTCGCTTAGAGTACAGCCCTTGACCCCCCCCAAAATCCAAATCTCACTCCTCTGTTTCTCTCTCTCTCTCTCTCTCTCTCTCTCTCTGTGTCTTTCGTTCCCGGAGATCTGAGCTGAGCTGAGCTAGAGGGGACGAGAGGTATGTCGTCTCCGAACCTGCTCTCTCTCTTCTGCGCCCTGCTTCTCTGCTTGCACCTGGCCGTCGTCTTCATCCTCAACACCGCCCCCATGACCACCACCACCTCCTCCTCCTCCGCCTCCGCCGAGGGCTGCGGCGGCGGCGGCGGCCCCGTGTCGATACCGGCAATCCCCTTGCTGGATGCCCGATTCGACATTAGAGCCAACCATGAAGCCAGGATGTTGGAATCGAGAGTCCCAATACATGAACCCCCGCCACCGCCCGTGATCGCAGGCGCCAAGGAAGAACCCTCTCGCCCGCCGCCGGCGCCGGTCAGTGACGACGATGCGGAGGACGAGGCGTTCTTCCGGGACAGCAGCGCCTCGTACCCGCCGCCGCCGGCGCCGGTCAGTTACGACGACGCGGAGGACGAGGCGCTCTTCCGGGTGGCGGCCCGGGTCAGCCCGAAGCCCAAGCGGCCCAAGAAGCTGGCCTTCATGTTCCTGACCACAGCGGGCCTCCCCTTCGCCCCGCTGTGGGAGGCCTACTTCAACAACACGCCGGGAGGCCTCTACAACATCTACGTCCACGCCGACCCGACCCGACAGCCCGGCCCGCGCCTCACCGGCGTGTTCTCCGGCCGGGCCATCCCGTCCAAGCCGTCCCGCCGGCACACCCCGACGCTCATCTCGGCGGCGCGCCGGCTGCTCGCCCGCGCGCTCCTCCACGACCCGGGCAACGCCATGTTCGCCCTCCTCTCCCCGTCCTGCGTGCCGCTCCGCTCCTTCAACTTCACCTACCGGACCCTGGCCACGTCGAGGAGGAGCTTCATCGAGATGCTCAAGAACGAGGCGGGGCGGTACGACCGGTGGGCGGCGCGCGGGCCCGACGCGATGCTCCCGGAGGTGCCCCTCGCGGACTTCCGGATCGGGTCCCAGTTCTGGGCGCTGACGCGGCGGCACGCCCGGCTGGCGGTGGCGGACACCCGCCTCTGGTCCAAGTTCAAGCTCCCTTGCCTGCACCGCCGCACGTGCTACCCGGAGGAGCACTACTTCCCCACCCTCCTCGGCATGCGGGACCCGCGCGGGTGCGTGCCGTGCACGCTGACCCACGTGGACTGGCACGGCCGGACCGACGGGCACCCCCGGACCTACGGGGCGGAGGAGGTGGGCCCGGAGCTGATCCGCCGGCTCCGGGGCGAGCGGCCCAGGTACGGCGACGACGGGGCCAACGGCACCGGCCTGCTCGCCCGACCGAGGAGCGACCCGTTCCTCTTCGCGCGGAAGTTCGACCCGGGGGCGTCGCGGGCGCTGATGGGCATGGCGGAGGACGTCCTCTTCGAAGACTAGGATGGCATCTTGGCGGTGAATGTCTCGTTCTTTTAGTGGGGGGCGATAACTGTATAGAGATCGGGCAAGCTTTTCTTCCGCGTCGTTTTGTTTTTAAGTCCAAAGGGACGATGATGATGAGTCGTGAAGTGTACATCTGTTTCTGCTTTAAATCCAAAGATTTGGCGGAGAAGTTCTTTCTTCCATTTTGGGTTTTCTGCAAAATCAAGAAAAGAGCAGTGTTGACTTTGGGGCTGTGCTCTGGAGGTTTGACCGTGCGGCGGAGCCAAAGTGAGTGTAGCTTCCGCCGGTGCGTGGTTGACGACGACCGGAACTCTCCAAAGCCCACCGTACGATCTGGTCCAACCCACCTGTAAAATCTGTGGTCTCTCGTCTCCAGCATCAAAGTCGATGTCATCAAGGTCGAAGGACTTGGTTAGGTCAACCCCCCGTCGTTGACATTCAGGTCAATTATGACTCGAGATGACGAGAGAGAGAGAGAGATTTTAGTTAGCGTTTCATGATCGGCCCAAGTCCCCTTTGGAGAGGATAAGGTTCATTACGTGCCGCACGTTCTTAATTCTACGACCTCAGATATGTGCATGTTCGTTCATCCAACTCGGCTTGATTAAGTGTCGATTTCAATTCTACCTTACAATAGTCTAACCAGGACTAATGGTTCGCTACTTACTTTTATACAATCGATACTTGTTTTAGGCTTAATCACTCCGTGTTAACCTTAAAGTGGTAGACAGGGAAGCATGGGACCGACACAACGATCGGACGCCTAAACATCCAGAGTCACTAGGACCGGCTGGCTCTACCTTCACTTTCTTATCACCATCTCCCACGCCGGTCCACCGTCACGTCGACTTAAAAGTTTGGCGTGAAATTCCCTCCACGATACCCCCTTATCTTCAAAGTGCTTTTGAGGAGGACCTATTCTTGGGGGGGTTCCTGAACACAGCAGAAAGCAACCGGTCAAGTCGCCAAGGAAATGACGCATGCCCATAAAATAAAACTATTCTGGCATGTGGTGTCTCCACTGAGAAGAAGAATCTAGCACCTATAAAGGCGTCATTTCGTGTTGAACTCCAGTGCAATTTGCCTAACCAGTGAAAGCTTCTTTTAGTTCATCATCATTCCCTTATCGATGATGTTAAGAGGATCCATACGAACTTGTCTATTGAAGTGTGGTATATATACACAGTGGTCATCCTCGTTTAATGCCTGAGTACCCGGATCCAGAGTGAAAGATTGGGAAACCCGTGAGCTTTTTGAGGGCAAATCGACTCGGTTTGCCTGATAAGTAAAGGGTGTCAACGGTTCGGTTCGGTTTGTTTTTCAAGAAAATCGAACCGAACAGAACTGTTGGCGTGCATGCTTCAACCAAACCGAATGTCGACCCGAACCGAATATAAACCGAACCAAAAGACCGGTTCGGTTTTCGATTTTTTCTTCTTTTTTTTTTTTTCTTTTTTGGCTTTTATCCTCGACAGCCCACGGAGAACAAAACCAAAATCACGCACGAAGAAACAAAAGAGCAAAACAACGCATCTCCAAATCGAATTGAAGCCGAGCGCAAAAATGCAAATCCGACAGATTGAGCCCCTCCAGATCCAAATCGGCAAAGCCAGAAGGAAATCGAAAGCCAAGCTCCACCTCATTTGGACGAGAACAGAGGGAGCGGCTCCGATCCGCGGCGGCTCCGATCTGCGGGAGGTGCGGAGGAGAACGCCGCCCGCACAGACGCCACCAAGGTGCACGGAGCCTTCACCCCGCCCGCCGTCTCTCTCCAACCGTACGCTAAA
The DNA here is from genome assembly GCA_024733475.1 of Syzygium grande. Lineage (NCBI taxonomy): Eukaryota > Viridiplantae > Streptophyta > Magnoliopsida > Myrtales > Myrtaceae > Syzygium > Syzygium grande. The sequence continues at coordinate 10,128,554 of JAMXDD010000008.1, forward strand.
AGATGGACCAAACCCGACGAGCGCCGCCAGATCCGACCCGAAGCGTGCCTCTCTTCTGTTCCTCCTCTCTATATCGTCAGACCCGGAGCTCGTCGGAAGAGGACCGTCCACGTGGCACCGTGTCTTGCTTTTCCAATCTCCATCGGCGGCTTTTGTCCGTATTTTCTCTCTCTCCCTTCCTCCTCCTTCCTTTCTTCAGTCTTTTTCACTCTTTCTTGTTAATCAGCTCTCTCTCCCTTCACAAAAATCGTTTTTCCTTCATTTTGATCTCCGATATTTTCCCGGAAAGAGACCGGCGAGCTCTGCACGAGCACGTCTCTCCACTCTCTCTTCAATGGCGGAAATCCGAACGGGCACCAAGGACTGACGATATTTTTGAGAGGGGTGCGGAAGAAAGAGAGTCGAGACAAAGATTAGGGTAAAAAAATCAGTTCGGCTCGAACCGGATTGAACCGAAATAAACCGAACTGACGAAAAGAAAATGGTTGTTTTTATTATTTGAACTGAAAACCAAACCAATAAATTTTTCGGCTCGATTCGGCTCGTATTTTGATTTTATTTTTCGGTTCAGTTTTGACACCCTTACTGATAAGCACTTACAGAGATGGAGGCCACTCAGCCATTGTGGAGATATTGTCGCGATTTTAGTGACCCTATCAATTTGCAAAGACAATCCAGGTCAACGCCGCCAATTAGACTAGTCGATATGATCCGGAAACCATGCGTCGAGGAGCGGAGGCCATGGGCGTCACAGGAATATGCACCATAGTGCACAACCAGGAGACATTGCCCGACCTTGGTAGGCAAAAAACCGAGACTCTAAAAGCATCAGACAAGGGGTTAAGTCCAAAAGGATATTGCAGCAAGATGGTTCTTGACTAGCTAAAAAACGAAAAATCATTCAAAGTCAGGAGACCAAGGGCCAAAGTCCCAAAGCCATTCAAATCAATCATAGGAAGTCCTTTTCAGTTGTCTCTTGTCTGAGTAATTTCCTCCTTTCTTCGCATTTTGCAGTAGTCTATGGACCATCTGTTGTCGTCGTCTCCTTGACTTCTAATCCAATCTCTAGTAATCTTATCCATTTCAGTTGTCTAATCATTCTGTCCTCGTCAAGTCAATTTCTGGGCTCGGAGCTGGAGTGGTCCAGCCGAAATAGTCAAAATTGGACCCAATGTTTAACCTTTTAGGGAGATGAGTTGTACACCTGTCCCAAGCTTATACCATAAGCCTTTTCATGACCATCAGAAATCTTCACACTCATCACCAAAACCCTTAAGCCAAGATCATCTTTAGCAGAGGGAGTTTTATCCAGGATTAAAATCAAGACCGAGGGGCATGAGCACACAGATCTAAGATATTAAATCAGTAAGAAATAATGAACAAAGCAAATAAGCTGCGGACGATTCCAAGTGACACAAGAAACAGAAACCAAAGCAGCAAAAACAAAAATCTAGATTGAAGAACTGAATACTCTGGAAACAATTCCATGCATACTTGTGACGGGGAGCCTTAACTGGTTTCGATAGTCAGTCTACTTTTACACATGAAACAACAAAGCATGAAGTTACTACACGATGACAAATTAGTTCTGGTTATACTAGCAATGACTGCACAAGAGGGCCTGAGTTCATGGAAATTCTAATATTACAAGAAGCACCAACAGGTGCGGGATCCCCCCGGATGTCAGCATCCGGCAATCTTCATCAAAATGAATACTCTCTCGGTTCATTCTTCCCTCTTCCAATTCCCATGCACCAGAAGTATAAAAAGGATCATAACATAACATACAACTAAATACATAACTCAATAACAAAGCAAAAACAGAGTCGTATAGGTATAAGCAAGTAACATCAATAAGGAGAATGATAGTACCCGGTCGGTGGCCCCATTCCATTAACTGGAGGCATGCCATAAGGCATTGTAGGAAGAGGACCTTGTGCATAGTAACCCGCCCCACTGATCTTGGCCAAGGTGGCTTGGCCTCGCATTCCATGCACTGCATACTGCTGCCATAGTTGCTGCTCTTGCACAAGCAAATGCTGTTTCTGCTCCATATCTGCCATCTGTACATATGAAGGAGGGGGGATGCTTAATGATGCAGCAAAAGGGTCCTGGTTAACTGTTTGCACAGTTCCGTCAGGTGCAGGGAGAGCCAGTACTGGGGTTGTGCTCTTGCCAAGACCAGGTAAAGCAACACTGCTCGCACTACCTCCACTCAATTGAGCAGTGCTCACATGTTGCCTCACCATTCCCTGGTCATACATGCCATTCAGTAGCAACGGATCAAGTCCACCACCTAAAGCTGCTTTCTGTTTTGATAAGTTACTGGCCGTCTCCACCAATGCCAACTCCCAATCTTCCTTGCCCGCTTCAGCAGCTGGGTTTTGCCAAGCAGAAGTCACTTCTGGCTCACCATTAGATCGGAATGCTTCCCATGAACCATTGCCAGTATTAGCTGGTGGCCCCGCAAACAGAGCCAATGCAAATTTATTACCTTGATCATCAGCAGTGACTCCATCATCCCTCAGATCCACCAAATCCTCTGTCACTTGTGGCTTCCGGTGGCTCCGGTTCTGGCTCTGGTGGTGGTGCAGGAGTATAATTCTCTGGTGGAGGCAACGCCTTTATCTCGTTCATATCAGGCACAGGCTCCTCCTCCTGAGCCACAGGAGGCAATTCCTCTCTCCTCTCGGGGCTCTTGGGCCTCTTTGCTCTATCCCTCACAAACTCCTCCAATGTCTCCAACAACTTAATGGTAATCCTTTGCACTTCAGGATACTCGGACGATCTTGCCACTCCTGTAGCCTTACACCAATTATAGAACGCGATCAACTCATCAATTTGCTTAGCAGCACTAGCATAAGCATCAAAAGCCTTGACGCAATCTTGGTACTCCATATCGAAAAACTTATCAAGCAAAACAGCCAAAACCTCACATATATCAGCATATATCTGAAAACTCTCCTTCACAACAGGGTAAAGCGCAACCAAGATCAACCTACTATTCTTCGCCAGACCAGTTGGCCTACATGCCAAGAATCTATCCAATAACCTCTGCAAGTGACCCATTTTGCCGAAAAGCCTTTCTGGCTTCATTTCCCTCAGTGGCGTCACTACCCTTCTCTCTTCTTTCCCATCTCTCACCACCACAGCATCACTCATATCCCCGTATGACCTTGACCTCCTCATCCTTCCCCCATAATTTCCATTCTCTCCTCTATAATCACCATAATCATAATCAGACCCACGGGGTGGCGGTGACCTAAAATCATCTTTGCCTCCATATCTATCCTCACTGCGAACACTACCACCACCGTTAGCACTTCCACTAGGACCGCCGCCACCGCCGCTCTTTCTATCAAACAGAATCAGCTCAAGCCTCTGATCCAGATACATACCATAAGTCCTCACAAAAGCAGAGTGGTCCCATGAATTAGAGTGAGCCTCATCTCTGAAATCAGACAGATTCAACAGCCTAGCACCACGCCTAGTTGCATACATTATCTCCTCGTGGAAAATCGGGTCACCATCATTCAACAAACGATGGATGAGCGTCAGGGATTTGAGAGCCACGATATAATCGCGTGTCTTGCTAAGTCGCCTCGAAAGCGCAGAAACACACGCATGCACGTATCCACGCGAGTACGAGGTCAAATTCAAGATTCGGCGGACGTATTTCTCATCAGTAGGATCATCATCATGGCTCGTGGCTTTCACGATAGCTACTTCGAGCTCCGGCGCCATGTTGCTCGTGACCTTCGCGAGGCCGATGCTTGTCTGGTCCTTGACCGCCCCGAGGGCTTTGCGGATCGTGCTTTGAGACATCTTCGCCTCGCCCTCACCTACCAAAACCGCAAAAAGAGATACTAAATTTATAAGCTCGCGAGAAGCATCACTTGAGAACGACGCTTTCCGGTGATTCGTCAAGCAACAAATGAAGAAACAACCTCCAAGTAAGCTTCAATCATTACAGTCATCCGACTAATCACGCGACAAATGAAGTATTCAGCTCGACCGTTGGCTTTCACTAAGCTAAACCGCATACATAAGACTTAATCGCTTAGCAACAAGACATCATCATGCTCTACCATCATTAATTGCGCGATAAACGAAGTGCTGACCTCCGAGAGACTACCTTTGGAGAAAGCGTATCAGATCTGAAGAAGATGAGCTCCGGCGAGCTTGAACCGGCGGCTATCCGCGGACTTTGTCCAACGAAAATGAGGGCCGCAGAGCAAGCGCGAGCCGGATTATGAGCAGCGAACGGATCTTAAGATCAGGACCGCCGAGCACCGGCTGCTCTCCGTCCTCTCCGTCCGAGAACGGAAAGGAAACAAGGCGGACTCTGCAGAAGCCTAGTCAGATCCGGCGAAAGCGAGCTCCGGCGGAGCCGAAGCTCCGGCGACACCGTTGACCTCGCTGGAGAAGGCGGGACCTCTGAAGCGGAGGCCCGCCGGGAGCGAAGGAGGTGAGCCGGCGCGCGGGGACGGAACGGAGTCGGCCCGGCGGTCGCAAACCCGCCGGCTCCCGCTTCCCTTCGCCTCCTCGAGGCCGAGAGCGGGGGCGCGAGCGGGAGAGAGAGAGAGAAGAGGCCGGAGATGGCGGTCGTGCCACCGGCGGCGGCGGCGGCGGCGGCGGCGGAGGGCGGCGGCGGGCCGGCGTTGATCTGGCGGGAGATCTGGGAGGGGAGGTGGGATTCTCGCTTGCCTCTCCTCCCGGAACAAGAAGCGCTGTTTTTGTGGGCGAGAGAGAGGTGGGGTGGTGGGGTTTGGTGCGTGCGGGTTTATGATATTTGAACGTGCGACGGGCGTGCGGTCCGCGGTGAAAGCGAAGCCTGATGGGCGACCCGGCGGCTACCGGCCGTTGGATTCGGGGGCGCGGCCCTTTTGAAACGGACGGTGATCTGGGATCCCGGACGTGGTCGCGCGGCCAGGGTATCGCCGCTCCTTTCGGGGGTTAAGATGTCGATGTTGGTATGTTGTACAGAGTACACAGCTGGAAGTAGGGGTGGGAGTGGAAGTAGAAGGTTCTTCTTCATTATTTTTTTTTATATTAATTGTTTATTTATTTTTATAAATGATTTTTCGAGCCTACCAGAACGAATAAGATTCGACTTTCCAATTGGAGAAGGAACGTAACTTCCTAGCGTGTGTACTTTCAAGGACTCTTCTTTGTGCCGTAAGTTAGGTATTGTTCCGGTAAAAATTAACCTGACTAGGGTCCCGTTTGGTTCAGCATTTAAAATGAGCATCGGAGCTTTAAAGTCTCTTGGCCAAATGTAAGTAGCGTTTAGCATTTTTTTTTTTTTTTGAGCACTTTGGGGAATGCGATTGCATTTCCAAAAAGCTTCTAAAGTCCCTTAACCCAAGATAGGTCCGAAAGGCACTTTGACAAGTCACATTTTCAAATGCTTCTAGTAACTTTTCATCTTTCCCAAGGATCTAGTTCGAAAGCCGATGACTACCACTTTCGTCGAGGTCCACGACGACCTCCCACCTCGCTTGAAGTCGCGTGACCCAAAAGCATTGGCATGGGTCAAATTAACCCCGGGTTTGGGTGTCTAGTCGATTGGCCAATGGCTATTTTAGCCTATCCTCCTTGGCTGAGCTTCACCTCGATTTTTTTTTTTAAAATATTGGCAAAAGTCCTTTACAAAATTAGTTTTTGCCAAACGGTATTTAGACCAAAGCTGCTTCCAAACGTAATTTTAAAATATACATTACCAAACACTATTTGCATTTTAGAAAATCCATTTAGTCCAAAGACCTTTACATTTTGCCAAAGACATTCTCCTAAAGTCAAACCAAACAGGCCTTAGCTCGAGGTGACGGAATCCCCGGGCGATCTTGGGTGGGCAACCAAAGGGTGCGAATGGTAACCATTCTATTCCGGAAATCAAATTCTTGCCGAGAAATTGATTTACGGAATTCTTGCCCAAATGATTTTCGGAAGAGAAATTTGTTTGGTAAAACATGACTAATTTCGCTCCGAAAATTGATTTACGGAATAGAAATCTGTTTTGATTTTTTTTTTTTTGCACCTAAAAATTTAAATTTTACTCAAAGTGGGTGGCCACAAGCATTATAAGCTATCTTTGTAAAGTTTTGAAATTTTTATTTTTAAATTTTTTTGGACACCTAAAAATTAAATTCACTTAAAGTGAGTGGCCACAGGTATTATAAGTCATTTTGTGAAGTTTTTTTTTTTTTTTTTTTTTTTTTTATTTTTAAATTTTTTTTGGGCACCTCAAAAAATTTAAATTTTACTCAAAGTGGGTGGCTATAACTATTTTAAGCCATTCTGTGAAGTTTTAAAATTTTTTATTATTTTTTTTTTTTTTTGGGCACCTCAAAAATTTTAATTTTACTCAAAGTGGGTGGCCACATGTATTTTAAAGCCATTTTGTGAAGTTTTGAAAATTTTTATTTATTTTATTTATTTTATTATTTTTTTTCTCTCAAAAATTTAAATTTCAAAATTAAAGTAGGTGGCTACCCAAAGTCATTTTGTGAATTTTTCAAAATTTTTATTATTTTATTATTTTTATTTTTTTTGGGCACCTCAAAAAATTTAAATTCAAAGGTAACCACGGGTTTTAAAAAATTTTAAAATTTTTTATTTTTTTTTTAACATCAAAAATTTAAAATTCACTCAAAGTGGATGGCACTATTTTAAAATTTATTCGTGAAGTTTTAGAATTTTTGATTTTTTTTATTATTTTTTATAAAAAAATCAACAAATTTCATATTTTCCATTTAAATTTGACTTTTTTTTTTTATTTTCAAATTTTTTATGAATTTTTCTAGAATTTTTCAATTTTTATGCATTTTCTGCCAAAAAATAGGAGAATGCATTCCTCCTAAAAAGTAACCAAAACTTTCCTTAAAACTCGAGGGAATCAAAACGAACTTGGAATCAAGAATGCGATTCGTCAAGGCACGATTCCGCCTCCGTAATGCATTCCCGGTTTTTAACAAACGGGCAAAAGCAAAATTCGAATGCTTCTGCTTCGAACTCTGCTCGGAATTCTAAACAAAACCCGAGTTCGTTTTGAACTTGAGTTGGGTTATAACGCGGTCATTTTACTCTTGTACGAAATTTAAAGCCGTTTGATGTGCCTTCTTTTCTTTTGTCGTTTGGAATGGCCATTGTTTTCGTAACTTTCGAAACGCTTCCGCGTGCAGAAAATCGAATGTTTTTTCCGCCGAAATCAAGGAAGTCCGTTGTTCTCTGTACTTCTTGAAGACATCTTCAGGCTTCAAAATCCCCTAAAACCCCGATCCTCGTACGAGCTCGAGCTCTTAGAGAATCACGGCAATGGACAATAATAGGCCATTCTTGCAAGAAACAAAAGTATCACGTTACGAAGGGTTAATACCACATAAAATCTCAAATTGATATGCTTGTAATAATTTTACCCTAAATTAATTTTTTGACAACGAAAAACCCCAAACTGATACACTTGTGACAAATTTACCCCAGACTAATTTTTTTATCAAGAAAAATCCCGAACTAGTACATACCATCCATTAGTTTCCATTAAATTGAATTAATAACACAAAAAATCATAAATTAGTACGCCTGTGATAAACGGAGGATAAAATATAAAATTAGTACATCTATCAATTGCCACACATCATTTAACAAAGAAATTTAACAGTAAAATTTAACAGAAATAAAATGAGGGTAAATTTGTCACAGTGTATCAGTTTGAGATTTTTTATAGCCAAAAAATTAATTTGGATAAATTTGTCACAAAAGTATCAGTTTCGGATTTTTTACGGTATTAATCCTATTACAAATGGCAACTTTTCTCCCACATGGTTGCACGTGTATTGAAATATGTCGTATCGCTTGACAATGAAGTTTATGTATGTTTTTATAGACACGCGATCTACCCCGCCTATATAATTAAAGCGTAATCTGATACTCGAAATTTACGCATTCTCTATTACCGACAGCAATGATACATCATGTCCCGTCATATGAACATCACAGCTTTCAACTTTTTGGGACACCTTGTGCTATAGTTGACCTATATGAAAATATATATTGATTAGGTATTAGGTGACATCTGATTTGGTCGATTGGAGTTACCATGGTGGATGAACTTCACCTACTCAGTTGGACCTAAGTCGCTTGTCCGTTGATCGAACTTGACTTCACTATTGTCGTCCTTAGTTTTTTTTGTAAATCTTGTGAACCGGCGGTTCTTATATTATCGCATTCGAATTTTTAATTACTTTTTTTTCTCAATTGATGACGGTAAAATAAGACGCGAATATCATGAGCTCTCCTTGTCGTGACGTCGCTATCGCCGTTGTGTGAGGATCAAAGTACAGTCTAGGTCTTCTAACTTTTTGTTGTTTATGTATTTTGGTCACATGACTTCTTCTTGTTGTCTCATCGGGATTTTCCTTTTTCGAATTTATTTTTTGGTCACATGGGTTTTGAGATTCCGACTTTTTAATTTTCTCTTTCCATATTTATCGTCTCATCTATAATTTCTTTTTCTTTTTCAAATTAAGTCAAACTTGCAAAATCTTTCAAATGTCAATTTTTTTTTTCCACTTCATTTACCTCTAGAAACTTAGTCACATAGATCAATAGACACCGGTAGAAATTTGGGATAAGTACACTGAAAATCCTAAAACTTGTCTCAAAAGTGAAATCGAGTTTTAAAATTTTCAAAAAGTGCAATCGAGTACTAATACTTTCAAAAGGTGCAATCAACAGAAGGATTTGATTGGACTAATTTGATAAATTTTAGGACTTGATTATATTTTTTAAAAGTTTTACTATTCGATTGCACTTTCGTGAAACGTTTTAGGATTTCATTTGCACTTTTTGAAAGTTTTAAGACTCAAGTATACTTTTGAAATAAATTTTAGGACTTTCGATGCACTTATCCATGGAAATTTTAATATCTCTTAGGGAAAATATGTTGGAATTGACGAATACTTGAGGACTTTTGTTTTTGTACCGAACACGCTCACGTGAGCTTAGGGAAATTAAGTATAATTCGAATGACGTATAACTTTTGCGCATGGAATCACGGGGTTTGGCGCGGCGCCCACTCCACACGAAGTCCCACCGACCAGGCAAAACTGGGATGGGGGTTACGCTCCCAGTAAGCGGGGCGGCGGCAAGGCGGCGCTTCAAAACATCGGGTTTGCTGACCCATTTATTGTGAGATGAAAGGGTTTTGAATAGGTTTGAGCTTTGGGCCCATTTTAAGTCTTATATATATTGTATTTGTATAAGAGATCATTGTAACGAGTGGCTGTGGTTGAAAACTTAAATATTATGGTGGAATCCTTTGCGAACGTAATCCTATTTTGAGGTGAACCCTGGATAAACCCGTGTGTCGATCTTTTCTATTATCTGTGTGATTGCTCTTATTCAATTTCGAATACAACCCCATCAAAATAAAGCTGTCGGAATAAGAAAGTCCACGTGTTGTCCAACCTCACGATAGCTGGAAAGACAGTGCACGCAACATTTCAAGAAAATTATCAAGAATCTCTCATATATATTTGATGACCATAGCTACATATGTTATATCTTAATGGTCCCAACTTTAGTACCGATTCTTTAATTTTTTGTTCTTGACCCCCCCATCAATAATCACGTCCCCCTAAAGCCCCATTAAAGCATGATTCTTTTATTAATAGTGGAAGAATTAAAGTGAAATAAAATGTTAGTGGGAGGACCAAAGCCATTATTAAGTGAAGAATTCCCCCAAATTGCCTTTTTGGATGTCCGATCTTGAACATTGTTAGGCATCTAGCATGCTATCAATCGAGCATTGGGGGAAATTTTGATGGCTCCAATAAAGAAGAAAAGGGCATCTATGAGACCCTGATTTGCATGGAATCCAAGGCAATTTAAGTTAGTAGTGATTCCTTTTGCTTGGTATCATCCACGATAGGAAAAGTACCCAAAAAAAAAAATTCTAAACATATTATATCGGTACCAATTTAATTCTAAAATTTGCGATTGAACGAATTTATTTCTTAATATTTTCACATTGGTATCAATTCAGTTAATTTAGATATCAATTTAATTCTTAACATTTTGACATTTTTAATAATATTTTTAAATTTTTTAATAATTTTATGTTTTTTTTTCTTTTTATTATTCTCTTTTTTTTTTCCTTCATTTTTGGTTGGCGAAGTTCGTAACCATTGGGCGAGGGCCAGCAAACCCTCACCAACAATGGGCGAGGTGGCCCTTGCCCAGATTTGGAAAGGGTCTTAGTGGCCACGCGAACCAAAACGAAAAGAAAAAAGGAAAGAAAAAATTATAAAAAATTCAAAAAGTTATTAAAATATTATTTAAAAATTTCACGTCAGCACCGGCTATATCACGTAGGACAGCTGACATTCAAAGTTATTACGATATTATTTTTTTGGTACTTTTTTTTACCACAGTTGTTGGTGATGTAGAGATACTCCACGTTAAACCGTTGGACTTACACTAGACATGATAAAAAGCTAAAATTAGAGTCAGCATAACGTTTTTCCTAGCATTTACTTCTAGTTTTGTCTTATAATTTATCTATTTCGACAGCATTTCCAATTGAATCGTTGATCTTTTATCCCGAAAAACAAAAACAAGTGAATCGTCGATCATCTTATCCCAATCGAGTGAACTTGGAAGGTTAAAAATAGATCCACTAAACGGGTGAGTTAGGTCAAAAATGATTCGACCCACAAATCCAGCAACTATCAATCCCAAGATGAACCATTTCTCGAGAGATTGTATAAACTCCATCCACCGTCGCAACGTTGCAACCAAGCGCACACCTCGAAACGTTGCACAATAAGTCGCTTTGTATGATATCGCATGCGCGCACATTGCAAATAGAGGATCCTCTTGAGGGTCCTCTAGGAACTTGCTTGAGAGTTCACTAGTTATTATCGTCTCATAGGAGGCCATATACAGTCCACCATGGATGATTTTACACTTGGAAGGCTTCATTCTCTATGGCAATGAACCTCAAAACGAAATCGCCTGAGGTCATTTGCTCCTCTTCGGCGATCCCATGTGGACTCGCACGTGCCCGGGCCGACGCGTCAACCCTCGCCCACCATAGATAGAATGCCGACGAGACTATGACCAGAGCGGCCGTGCATCCGAATGCTATCCCCACGATCTTCCCGGTCCGCTTCTTGTCGTGATCGGAGGATGACGTGCCGGCAACGCCCCCGACTGCATTTTAGCGTTTGTGTCACCAGTTTATCCACGGCCAAGGGTGATAGAGCACTGAACCGAGTAATGAAAACGCGCGAAACCAGAGACTTCCGAGACCGAACCTCGAGAGGCGCGGATCGCCGAGACGAGCGGTCCGTACGTGCTCTGAGACGGTATGCAGCAAGTGCCCTTCCCCGCCCATCGAAAGTGAATGTCCAGGACTGTGCTCGTGACGTTCGCGTCAAACGTCTTCACCAGGGCCCTGTTGGATCCGCCTGCTTCCTGTCGGATGTTGAAGTCTTGGAGGACACGCTCGCCCTTGATCGATCGAATCGCGGTGATCGAGCACGGATAAGTTCGAGCAATCGGATAAAGCATGAGGAGATACCAAAGTTCCGTCGTAACTACGCCGTACCTGAATGTAGATGTCGAATACGCGCCTCCCGAGGCCTTTCCAGGACTGCAAGTCATCCCCCATCTTGATTTCCGCAAAGTGAAGCTCGACGCTGTACTGTCCGCTCTTCAGGCCGAGGCCATAGTACCGCAGCGAACTCGGCGAAACTCTGGCCGTCTTGTACAGCTCTGATTCTAGAGCCCCGGTTATTTGAGAACCCGTCTCCACTGTGTACTGAGGTCCATTGGGAGTGAAGATGAAGTACCCACTGTCGCTGACGCCCCATTGGTAGTCAGAGCTCGTGTAAACCGAAGCGGCTTCGAGCCGCTCGGAGTCGTCGTCGTATTTCACGCCGGCTGCTGATGTTTCCTCCGTGCCTCCGCAGTTGATAGCAAAGGAAGCTGCAAAAATATTTGACGTTCTGCTGAACTCAGGATTGATTTGATCTATACTTGCGAAAACTGCACCACGTTTCTAAACATCCTTTCTTTTAGCCATTTTCTCGCTTCATTGAGCTCTATTATTTGTCATACATGTAGGTAAAGATCAATGCTTCGTTGGTGAAACAATGCATAACATTCTTGAACCCTATCCGTATTTCAGAAACATATTTAACACTTTGTGTTCCGACCACTTGCCGGAGCAAAAATGTATACAGAAGTACACGAACCGGTCGGGTTTTGAAAATCAGGATGCGACAACTAGAGCAAACACTATGCAGGAGTTAAAGCAAAGACCATCCATGAAAATTTTAGGTGAACTTACTGGATTTGACTTTGTTTGCACACTCGGTACCCCCTTCGAGGCAGCTAAGCATCTCCAGTGCCTTCCTGCATTAACCAGCAAAAGAAACTTGTCAGATATCCTTAAGAAAGATTACACCTGGTCTTGCAGTGAAGGATGATATTGCTGACTCTGTTCAATTTAGGCTAATTAACGAGCGGAAGAGAAACATTTCATAAGAGGATCGAACCATTCCTTCGGTGTGCTGTATAACTTAGGATTAATATTATCCTAAGGCCAAACCAAATCCACTTTTGCATGCTTTACACGCTTATGAGGGCATGCATCTATGGCCAATGATAAGGTATCGACATAGCAAGCTGAGGTTGCGGTAAGAATACTACCCGTCCTCCACATTATCTGCGTTTATGGACGTCCCGACATAGTTCCTGAGAAAAAAAGAGACGATCATTCATTTTTTTATGTTTGAAAACTACGAAATTTGCAGCAACTCGAGAATGTGTTCACCTACATAGAAAAATCACTCTTCTCCACATTCCCTGGCAAATTTCCAGAAAGCGGATTGAATGACACGTCTCTGCAGTTAGAAATGCAAAATCATACGCTGGCATAAGTCCATTTGCCGCTTGAAAATATCATACTAAGCACGGTTTTATATGGAGAACCAGAGATACGTTTTACAGAATTTTCAGTTAGTTGTTTCATCAGCAATCTTAAATCCTGGACAAGCACTTACAAGGCGTTGAGGTTTTGACTGATAATATTCATAGGAAGCACCCCGGTCAAGTTGTTGTTTCCAAGAAATCTGATGTTCATGAACATTTAATAATGTACAGAAAAGAGAGAGCTAATATATCATGGAAGAAAGGCCATCTTCTTTCGCACAAGACGTGGAGGAATTAGATAGATAACTTACAAGAATTGCAGTACAGTGAAACCTTGGAATGAATCTGGAATTTGGCCTTCCAACTTGTTGAAGCTCAAGTCCCTGATTCAAATACCTAATTGAGTACCAGAATACAGCAACTGCACATGCATACCGGACTTCAGCTGATTCGAAGACAAGTACTTCAGAATTTAGACAACTCACAGGTATCTCAACTTAGAAAATGTGCCAATGATTTCTGGAATTTGTCCTGATAGTTGACAACTTCTCAAAGATCTGTTGCAAAGTAAGTTAGTCCATGAATAACTACACACACCCACCCAGAAGAAAAAAAATAGGCACTTTTCACATAAAAGAAGGATAATCTTACAGCACAGATAAACTTGTTTGATTTCTTAAGAAATCAAGAGATGAGTCCTCCCCGCCAAGATCACCAAGGATGCTGCAGGAAAATTGGCGCTATCAAATTTTGTTAGTATTGGGATTGGATGTGCTCGACATTCATAGAATGAAACGACTAGGAGTGAGAAGCTCAGTGCACATGGTAATTTTGATCATATAGCTTCGAATCTGGCTGACTCTAATTAGTTGTGTATGGATTGGCTTAATCGATGCATATCAGTGCATTATACATTCCAATCCTGGAGGGAGAGTGCTGTCAATCTCAAAGGTGATTAGTGAAATTGAAATGATGGAATCACAAACAAGTGACAGTTGCAAAGTACTCGCACTAAGGAATTAGGATATTACAGAGTTTGCAAGTTAGTTAGAGCACCGAAACTGGCCGGAATAGGACCTTCTAGGGACGTGCCTTCAAATCGCCTGAGAATGATAAATATCAGTAATATAAAAAGAAAACTCGTTCTGACAAGGGAGACGTTCGAGAGCTAAAATGATGCGTACAGATCCACAAGCTCCGTAAACATCCCGAGAAATTCAGGTAGCTTTCCAGTGAAGAGATTATCAGATGCCCAGCTGTGAAAGGATACATATGAGCAGTTAATTTAGCAAACAAAATTGCCACTATTCATCTTCACCTGCTAATTCAGAAACACAACTAAATATCCCATCATCAGAGAAATACAGTGTCTTAAGGGACTTCAAATTTGCCAGATCTTGTGGAATCGGTCCACTCACTCCACTGCTATCAATGTACCTGGATTGATAACAGAAGAAAAAGTCAAATGGCGGCTGAGGAGATAATGTTTGACTAATAGAACAGCAAGATGTCCAGTATTGCTTCCGTAACGCAATTGAAGTGCCAAAAAGACTCGATCAAGATTCAAGACTCAGTCAATACACATAGTTAAGCAACATGCGTCGAAGTGGTTGATGATTGCTGTACCTCTCGAAGCTGCTGCTTGAAGAGAAAATCATGGAAGGAAACCAAAGACAAAAAAACACAAAAGTGAGGCTGAAGTTGAAGTGAATCGGTGCTTACAGCTGCCCTAAGGCGGTCAGTTTTCCGAGCTCCGCCGGCAATGATCCATGAAGATTGTTAGAGCTGAAGCTTCTGCGACATTGGAAAACTTCAAAAATTGAATAACGAGTTTCTCGGAACCTCACAAGGAGATAATAAACAGCTGCTGAAATGTGCTCACAGGGAAAGCAACTTGGTCATGTTGCCGAGTTCCGGAGGCACTTGACCAGTCAAATTGTTTATGCCTAGGCTACTGTCAAGTTCCTCGAACACCAAGAAGAATCGATAAAGTTCGTTAATATGTAAGAATTATGACGTTTAAGGTTAGTGAAAACGAATTAATGAGCAGTGATGAGTATGGAGAAGTTACAGGTACTGCATGTTTGATAGCTGTTCGAATTGAGCTGGTATGGGTCCACTTAGAACATTCTGGGCCAAGTTTCTGAATCATGATCGCAAGATGAGATGATCAAATTGCAGCAACAGCAACCAAGACAAAGAGAATGCAAGAAATTTTGATCCCTCACAAGTCCATAAGCCTCTTCAGCTCAAACAATTCGCTCGGTATTGGACCCGAAATGTCCAGAGCATAGATTTTCCTGATTCAAGCACACTGATAAGAGTCAGAGGCACTAAACCAGCTGCGAAATGCCGGGAAATGGCTAACTCACAAGTGGGTAATGTGGCAGACATTGCTGGAGCAATCGCAGGCTACTCGGGGATTAGCGCTCTCCGATGCCCACGAAGCATTTTGAGCGCAAGGATCAACTGTCAAATTCAAGTGACTCCCCAGCTTCCAGTACTCTATGATCTTTTTCAGAGCAGTCACTATTCATCAAAAAAGCCGAAAAAATGGGTAATTAACTGTAAGGCTGAAACTCTATCCCCGATCCTCATGCTTCATTCTGAGTGTGGAACAGTTGACATGTGACACAAAAAGAGAGAGAGAGAGACAGACAGACAGACCTTCACTAGCATTTGTTGCTTTTTGTGCAGAAACAACTTGGATCACACAAAGAACAACCACAGACAGAGTCAAAAACCCCATGACTGAGCAGAAAGCAGCACCCACCACCACCAGTAGCAGCTACACGCACACTCGTATACACAGACCCACAAGCACAGAGAGAGGGAGACAGAGAGAGAAGGACAAGGCCGGCTGGAGATGTGGGTCAAATAAGTGAGTCATGCAGATTCCTTCCTGCGAAAACAACAAGAACAAGCTGGTCATTCTGAAGCCCTCTCTTTCTCTGAATATCGTATGAAAGATAGAAAGATCCATGCGGGTGCTAACATGTTTCTTGTTCCTTGACTGAAACCTTTGACCCTTCAAAACCAACTAAAATAAAGCACACGATACCACATCTGTTTGTCCATATTCCTCGGCGACATTGACAGGAACAACGACTTTTCGCTGCCCGCTCGCCAATATCTGCAGGAGAAGTGCATTATTTCTGTGGTTTTCTCCCATTCAAAACGGAGACATGACTAGACATTTTCGGTAATAAAGAAGGTCTCAACTTGGGCTTCCAGAAGCTGATCCCGTCAGATCCCGAGAACAATGTCATAGCTTTGACTAGTTCTTCGGTTGAGTTCACATACGCTCAACCAATTTTCGCTTATCCATTATTTTATCGAGCTCGATGACGGAGTCGGAAAGTGTTGGCAGTAGGTGCCGCCGCGCGACGCTTGGTGCTCGACGTAATTTTCAGCAAAGTCTGTGTTGTAATCTAGGGAATTTCGCGCGGAGTCCACATATCTAGCTCTCTCGTGCTATGATGTTTCTACTCTTCTATATGATTTAATCTCGCCCCTTTGAATAATCAGCGTCCGCCCACCTGTTAAGCTTTAGAGTTGCAATTTAGCATGGTGTCATGGGTCCAATTCGACCCGCCTCTCGGATCATCGTTTCTTAAAAATTGCCCAAAATGTTCAAGATTGAATACATGCATAGATTCTCATCTCTCGATGGCTTAAACTCTTGAGCCGATAGCCGTTATTTAATTACGAATAAGCTACCAGATAAAATGGTAAAATAATTCGATTCGGAAGTCGAGCAAGTGAGGGCATATGCGTAAATTCCATTCACGCGGTTGACCTGCGAGAAGGGTCTTCTCCCTACGCAGGCATTGATCTCGGAGACTCGGTCGTCTATTTTTGGTGTTACACCTGGATTTTCATCACTAAACAAAGACTCTAATAGTTTTGGGCCCTTTACATGCACTCTGGGCGCATTTGGTTCAATCTTTTACAAAAGATTATGGGTCTATAAAGGCTCCTATTCCAAAGTTAAAGTGTGCTACGGGGCCATTTGGTTCAGCTTTGGGAAGGGGCTTTTGGCCTCGAAAGCCCCTTCTCAAAATGCTAAACCATTCGGTTCATCTTTTCGAATCCGAAAAGCCGAAAGCTAGCATTTGGAATGCTGAAAGCCCAAAACTGGTCCGGACCAGCTTTGGGTTTTCAACATTTGTGGAATGCTGAAGCCTATTTTTCCCTTCCCAAATTGCCCTCACTCAAGTTTCAATATTCCGATTTTGCCCCTGTTACTGTTCATCTTCCTCATCGCGAGGGTGCCCGGCGACCTCGCCTGACCTAGGCAACGGCCGCCTGGTGTTGGGCGACCGCCCAGGCGCCGTTGCCTGGGTCGCGCGAACCCAGGCGACGGCCGCCTGGGTCGAGCGACCTCGTCGGCCCTTTGCCGGCCACCCTCACCGATGAAGAAGATGAACAGTATAGGGGCAAAATCGGAATATTAAAAATAAAAGTTGCCAAAGCCTTTTGCAAAAAAAAATTTACCAAACACTACTTAAGCCAAAATAACTTTACAAATTTTTTTTTACCAAACACCACTTACATTTTCCCAAGTGACTTTCACCTAAAAGTATTTGCATTTCCCCAAATAATAGCATTTGAAAAGCCGAACCAAATGAACCCATATGACATATAATCCTGGAAGCCCTTGTGCCAAAGTTAGCATTTCCAAAGTTTTTAACTCGATGCAACTCCCACCCGACACTTGCATTTCGGCATTTTCGAAATGTTATTCGGGAGTTGAACGAATTTTTCTTCTTTTCCCCGCACTAATATTTTCGTATCCCTATTTTGCCCTCACTCTACTATCCATCGTCTCTATCCCTGATCCAAATGCATCCACCGTCGCTCCAAATTCTGGTCAAAGCGAGCCCAAAGTCGGCAATCGCGGAGGGTCGAGTGTCGCCGAGGATCGAGGGTCGACGGTCACAGGTCCACAAGGCAAGATCTGTAGGGTTGAAGCGAGATTTGGACGGTCGAAAGTCGCCAGTGATTGCGCGAGGCTTGCCAACCGTCGCCGAGGTCGCACAACCCTTTGGCGTCGCCTGACCTGGCCTTTTCGACAGTTTGATCCTCGCCATTTCCGATTGCTTTCCCTAGGTTCGCTTCCCACTATTTTATGATTCTTGACCATTTTCCTTCTCTCTCTTTTTTGGCTTTTTTATTTATAAAATTGCTCTAAACAAAGCCATTTAGTCTAAAGCAAATAGTGTTTACAAAACACTATGCCTGCATTTCGTCGTCGGAAGAGGAGGTGCATGGAGATCCACCAGTGGATTGAGCTAGGATAGCTTCGAGTTCTTCGATGGCGATAGCCACGTGACGTATAACTTTTCCTTTTCACCTTCAGCCGTCGAAACACGATCACGCGGTGGTCGGAAGTGAAAATCGACGGGCCGTTGTAGCCGTGGTCCCAACCCCGGTGGTCGGCGAAGCAATATCCGGTTTTTATTCGGGACCTCACCAATCCAGATGAAGTCGCCATATACCGGACAGGATCGTTCATTATCCTATCCGGACTCAAATCCGAACGGGCCGAACGCAGCCTGTATCACATTTCCAATAGCCATGCAAGAGCATCGAGCAAAACCTCATCCCTAGCGCACCCTCGCAAGGCCCAAGGCCCAAGAAACCAACGCGCCGAACTAATAAGGCCCAGGCCCAAGGCCCAAATAGCCGAAGTTTAACCGTCGCCCCCTCCCAAAAAAAAAAAAAAAAACACAGAAGCCAGACAGAAACCACCTTCAAACGGAGGAGGAGGAGGAGGAGGAGGGGGAAGGAAAGGAAAGGAAAGAAAGGAAGGCAAATTCCTCTCTCTCTCTGTCTCTCGAATCTCCTCCGACACAAGCTTGCTTCCCTCCATAGCCAAACAAGCTTCGAAGCGCGAAACCCTAAGCGCCCCTCGCCACGCGCGCAATGCGTGCCCCCTCTCCAAAGAATCCTTCCGATCCGTATAAATTTCCCCCCCCCCCCCCCCACCCTCCATGGGTTGATCGCGGCGACGCTCGCGAGCCAACCCATCGTCCCTCCCAAGTTCGGTCCCTCCCGTCCCCGTCGCGGCGGTTCCCCGTCATGTCTCGCAGCGAGATCATCGTCGGCGTCTACGGCGGCCGCGGCTGGGAGGAGGAGGACGGCGGCGGCGACGGCGACGGTTCTCTCCGGGGGAGGATGGTCTGCAAGCGCCGGTCGTCGGTGTCGCTGCCCTTCTCGCCGCTGGCGATGGTCGGCGGCCGCGGGGGGTTCTCCCGGAAGAGCTTCTCGTACAGCCAGCTCCCTCAGGAGCCGCTCAAGCTCTCCGTCCTCAAGTTGGACGGCTCTTGCTTCGGTAACTTATCTCTCTCTCCCCCCTCTCCCTTTTCGCCGCGGCGGCGGCGGCGTGTTCATTTTACGCCCGTAGGAATCGGCTCGAAAAGGGGGCGGAGCTATTGGGCGGCGACGCAATGTGGGGGCGTCGGCGGGGTTGGCGGGAGGGACTCGAAGCGATTTTGAGCTGTGATCGCCGAGTTAGGCGCTAGGCGCGTTTCGAACATGAACGTGGAGCTTGGTTTGCTCTGCTCTTTAGGTTTCTCGCTATCACCTCGGTGTTGCTTCGTATGGTTCTAAGAAAGGTTGCGCATTTCGTTTGAGAACAGTCACGTTTTAAAATTGAGAGAAATGCAGGTCCAGCTTTTCTCTTGCTGGGAAACTTCTCTGACATTTCTTACGTTGTCTTCTTTTTTTTCCCTGAAGATTGCTTGAAACGTGGGGGCGGTTTGAAGATATGTGAGTTGTCAATGGCATTGTAATCAACCTAATTATCATTCGTATTGGAGTTACCGAGGACATCGATGATGTATTTACCCCTTAATGTCCCGCTGTTAATTTTTCGCTTTGTTTGGCCGCTGAGAAATTTCCATGAAATTAACCAGTTGTATGAACAACGGATAACTTCAGTAGAGGGCTTGTGAAGAAATAAGACTCAGAGGAAATGAGTTGCAGTTGATACTTGCTCTACCATCTTTGTATTTCTGTGATGTCGGAAATAAGGGAAGGAGAAGGAGAGAGCTGTTCATGCTCGTTGTATATAAAATTTGGTCAATTTGATATTTAAGGAGTTCAAAGTACCTACTTAATTTTGGTCCACAGATATCGAAGTCATGAAAATGGCAACCGTGTTGGAGCTGAGGGAGGCAGTAGAACATGTTTTCAGTTTCATGCCGCAGAAGGGACCGGGCAAGATATCATGGTATGATATTTCTCCACGTTATAAAAACAGAAAGAGTTTGGCATCTCACAGCTAAAAGCAGCGGTTGATTTGTTTTGATAATCGTTAGTAGTATCGTTTTCTCCTGACTGCTGCATCTATTCCCAAAACTCTTGCAGATTTTGGCAGCAGCTCTTTTATATCATTTTCTGATAAAACCTTTCCTGAACATGCAATAATCATCTGCCTTTTCTCTCATCATGTTTCTTTAGAGGCCAAGATTGAATATAGTTCACATTATCCACTTTGATTATATTTTATTTCTAGATAATATTCAGAAAAGCCACAATTAACATAATAACTATTTCTGTTGCATCTGTTTCGTATAGGCGGCATGTGTGGGGGCAATTTTGCTTATGCTACAATGGTCAGAAGCTAGTTACAGAGACTGATTATATAATTGACTACGGCATTAAGGATGGTGATCAGGTATGCATGGCTTCCTTCAGTTACTATAGGATATCTGCATTCAGTCGCATGAAACGTGCTTATCAGAAATTTCATGACTGTTGGACTGTTGTGTGTAGACATGTTCTTGGCAGCATCAATAGTTTAGTGTTCTTAGTTTAGTATCCCTGGTTTTTAACGCCGTTCTTGTTAACGTTTCTCGCTATTCCATTTCGCACAAGTATCTGAAGATGGTAACAGCATTTCCTATGGTGTCCTAAGACGAGCATTAATTTCTTAATCCAATGTACTCCTTCACGCTAATTATTCTGTTCTGCTGTGTAGCTTCATTTCATCCGGCATGTCTCAGGCGTCCCAAGCTCAACCAGAAAGAAATCTAGTGTCTGGCTTGCTGCTTCCAGACAATCCAGGAGGTGAGATTTTCTTAATTTCTTTTTAGGTGTTCTACATATCCACTATCAGGAATTGAAGTCTGATCATGCTCCTGTGAAACTCGCAGAAGCATTCTGCTTATGCACTAGTTCTAAGCTTAATAAATTAGTGGTAACCGAAAGTGTGGTGCCTCTGTTAGACAGCAAATGCCCATGACATGACTCATCAATAGACATGTCAGCAATTACCTTCTTAATCCAGCCCTCAAGCACACTTCTACGATGTGCTGCATTCCATGTAATGGGTCCTTAATCTAAGCTTGAAGATTGATCGTGTATTCATGACTAGGTTCCATCTATTCATTATGTTGATATTTTGACTCATCTGAATGGGGGTGATTCCTAGATCCTTATCGAGATCAAATAGCTCTGAAAAGGGAGAAGAAACCGAAGAAGGAGATATCGAGAACGGGAATCTCCCACGTGACGAAAGAGGGGAGGATTTCGGCGACAACATTAATTCCACGGCAGCGAATTTTCTGCAGGGGTGGTTCCCCTATTCTAGATTGGCCATGATAGAAGATAGAAGAAGCGAGGGCAAGGTCACGAGCTCAAAGTGCGTCGACGCCTTTTGGAGCAGAGTGAGGACGTTACTGGTGTTCTGCAGTAGCGCACCATATAGTCAGAAGGATTCATGGAGAGATTGAAGAAACTCAAAAAATGCGGCGAACCGTCTGTCCTCCGGCAGAGCCGGTCTGAGAACGGAGTACGCGTCGGTCGTCGAAAGTCGAACCTGTCTTGTTTGAACAAGCTGCCCTGGCATTGAGCTTGTAATGACTCGGTGCGCAATGTCAGCATTAGATATTGTTACTGATTGATTCCGACACGAGTTGATGTATCGTCCGAGTTGATTATTGATTCTCTTTTCTTCGCACTTGTTCTCCCGAGCCCCTTGGTGTAACGGAATCTCCAGCTCGACCCTTCTCATTTCCATAGACGAATTTCGGAAAGCGGGTACCTTGTACTAAACCGAAGAGCTCGATCCGAAATCCGTCTGTCTCATGGAGCGAAAGATAAGAGTCGCGACTCGCGAGTATACAAAAATCCTCGCCTCACAATGGAAGAAGAACAGAACAGATTAGCGATGATGACAAAACATACTAAGGAGTGATGTGGATTGGAACATTCTTATCGGGTCCCACGTGCGGGAGGCACGTGCGGAGCGGGAACATCCGAACCTCATCAATTTGTGTGGCGAAGGAAGGGATAGAAATCTGTCTCCTCCTCCTCCTCTTCTTCTTCCCTTTTATCAACATCCCTCCCTCTCTCTTTCTCTCTCCAAAACGCAGTCGGCAAAGAACCGTCGCTAGAGAGAGAAAGTCTCGCCGCCGCCGCCGCCGTCCTCGGAATCGCAGCCATGGCCAAGATGATCGTGGCCTCCTCCTCCTCCTGCAAGACCCACATCCCACCTACCCTCTCCGCCTCAAAGCCCAAGCAGCAACCCCAAGTCACCCTCTCCGTCCCCAAGTTCAGGCTCCCGAAGCCCCTCGCCTCCCTCTCCGTGAAATCCCTGCCCCTCCTCGCCGCCGCCGCGTCCTCCGCCCTCTCCTGGCCCAGCCGCTGCCGGCGCTGGCGGCGGAGATCGAGAAGGCGGCGCTGTTCGACTTCAACCTGACGCTGCCCGTCATCATGGGCGAGTTCCTGCTGCTGATGTTCGCGCTGGACAAGATCTACTTCTCCCCGCTGGGGCGCTTCATGGACGAGCGGGACGCGGCGATCAGGGAGAAGCTGAGCAGCGTGAAGGACACGTCGGCGGAGGTGAAGCAGCTGGAGGAGCAGGCGGCGGCGGCGATGCGGGCGGCGCGGGCGGAGATATCGGCGGCGCTGAGCAAGATGAAGAAGGAGACGCAGGCGGAGTTGGAGCAGAAGCTGCTGGAGGGGCGGCGCAAGGTGGAGGCGGAGCTGCAGGAGGCGCTGGCCACCCTGGAGAGCCAGAAGGAGCAGACCATCAAGGCCCTCGACTCCCAGATCGCCGTCCTCAGCCAAGACATCGTCAACAAGGTCCTCCCCATCAAATGATTTTCACCATCTTCCGCTTTGCTCCACTCTGTAGTTGAAATCGATCATCAACGCCGGAGATTCTTCGCTCTGCATCTTTGAAAGAAGAAAAGGGAAAAGACTCTTGAGAATTGGGATGGATTTGGACGCAAGAATGTCTAGAATTCTTGAATTTTCTTATGTATCCGTGTAAAGAGATACTTTGCAAGTGAGTAATGTCAACCAGTTAGTGTACGCACAAACTTGTCCATTTCATGAATCAGCCCGGCACCCGATCCCTGGTCACGACCGCTCGAACATTGGACCGGGTGGTCGGGGGCGGTCGGCTGGCTCGAAGGGCCAAAAAGGGCAGGCCTAGCTCAGCAGGCCATTCCATCGTTCATACCTGATCAGCCATTCCATTGTTGCTCGATGACGCCTTTACATCCATGGATGAATCTGCCCGGCACCCTACCGTGGTCATGATGGCTCGAACATTGGACCAGGTCGTCGGGGGCGGTCGGGGCAAAAATGGGCAGGCCTAGCTTGGCGAGCCATTCCTTCTTGGGCTTGGTCCGCCGGAACCCGTTCATACCCGATTAGCCATTCCATCGTTTGCTCGATGATGATGCCTTTACATCCTTAATCGCGCTGTCTTTCTGCTGCTTAGTCTCTGTATTCGATTTGGCTTTGCCAACTTGAAGTCATGATACGCCATAGATGATTAGGAAACGAGCCTGCAATATTAGAGAACATTGGAACGGTACAAGTTGAGATTAAGTTACTAGTCGATCTTCGTTCGCCCATTATTTCTTAAAGAAGGAATGGTTCTAAGATTTGGTGCCAAGAGACTTATATAGCTAGTCCTCGATCCACCTACCTGCCTTTGATCACGGCATGTTTAGTATCAAGAACTGCTCTTGAGTCAGAAGAAGAACGGGAAAGGGAAATGGAAGGAATGGAATATGCATTTTTACTTGGGGAAATTATCGAATATCATCGTTAGTTCTTATCCAATGCCACTTTCCATCCCGATTTTCAAACGGAAAAATTTTAAAAAATGACCTTGAAGGGGCGCTCACTCTCGTAGTTTCTTTCGAAATACCCCCACGAGCTTATTCACTTTGACTCTATAACCCTCTTGAAATGGCTCATGCTTCTCCAAATTCCTCCCACTCTTAAACTTTGTTCTCAAATATCCCCGAACTTGATCACTTTAACCTACTAAACCCCTCGATTATCCTCCCCCCGGTTGAAAATAATAGCCAAGCAGTACACACACATACAGTTTGACCCTTTTTCGCTGACATTTAGCTCCATAAAAGCACATTTTAATCATGCTACTCATGTGCACATAAAAGAGTCTTTTTTTTTTTGTCAAAAGTACTTCATTTATTAAGTTCCATAATCAAAATAAAGATGTTCAATATCGAAACATAAAAGATCCCAAAAGGGTTGGGGTTTAGTAATCCAATTAGAGGAGAGGGCATTTCTAGGAAGGACTTTGGCGATCCAATTCGGCCATATGGTTTCTTTTTTTTCAGACGGTGAATTAACGGAGTGTTTTTAAATTGGACCAAACTCCATTTGCAATCCTCCCGGATGCGCCATGGGCTTGGATAAGTGCCTACTATAAGCCCATGTACCGATAAAAAGACTTAAATTTGCCCGAACTTTACACATCATGAAGAAAGGGCTACAGTCCTTGAGTATAGCTTAAAGAATTGGAGATGGAAATATTTCTTATTGCGAATGGGGAGGAGAGCGGCAATGAGAACGTCGTGGGCTGAAAGCTAATCCGGCGAACTTATCGTGGTTTGATCCGGCGAGCAACATTGGGAGGTCCTCCGAGAGTGTTGTTGAACAGGGTCGTTCAAATCGGATCGAGAGAGCCTCCGGAATGGTTCTGCTTTGTCACCATCTCCTTTGGCTAGCACCTTCTTGGGTTCTGCTGTGGTTTTACAACAGATTGCGATCGTAGACCTCCATGAAATCTTCTCCATAGCCATTCGGTGAAAAAAAGTTTCTGATCGGATTGATCCATGAACTTCAAAACCCGCACTTCTTGAATGTGGACACTAAGTAATCATCATAATCGTCTTGGCCTTGTTCACACGATCTAAGCCACTTGTCTCCATTGCAAAATTTAGGTTAGGGTTTGAAGAATTTTGCCCCAATTCCCCAATTTGGAGTTAGGGTTTGAAGAAATAAGCCCGAATTAGTTGATTTGAGGCAAACAAATGGGCCAAACAACATCGTTTAAGCAATATTTTCCTGACTTCATCTTGGCCTCGAGCCACGCCGGACGATTTGATGTCATGTTGGATTTTCCAGCCAAGCAAATTGTCGATGGTACTCAAGTTATAGAAAGAAAAATGATAACACTCAAATGAGTATCATACAAAAGTTATGACATTTATCATGTTCTTATCCTGCTATAACTGAAGAATTGTAAGAATTTCTAGTAAGTTGCTCTGATGTTCGGATAGGTACTTGCAATTTAGACAATATTGCAAATAATGGCACTTACTCGTATGTTTACGAGTATTTTCGATTTCGTAAATAGGTTCAAAATGTTAAGCTTTTTGCATAGAGAACATCTCGAAACTGGGTAACATCAGCTGGACAAAGTGTATGCTTGGACATGTATGGAATTTATCGATAGAACGAATCATAAGATAATAGGAATGCTTTAGAGAAATAGATCGGATTCGTCGACGGCCATTTTTTTGGGATGGGGACGGGCGCGCAGCGTGTGGTGATGGTGGAGGAGGCCGGCGGGCTGGGGCTTGTGATGGGTTTGGAAATTTGGAGGCTAGGGTGCTGTATAAGTAGAGAGCTAGGACGGTGGGTTTATTTATTTTTTTTGAAATGAGGACAACTTGATCATTTTACTCATGAGATTTTGTTTTAAGGATTCGAAGTAATAATCTCAAAAATAGAGAATGGAAAGTGATACCAGAGTTACCATGACGGCGGTACTTAATACATCTCCTTTTCATTACCATGCTTAGTCGTGTCGAAAAAGATAAAGACCTAGGGAGCTCGAACACATTAGAGTCATATAACATAGCTCAAAGAAAAAAAAAAGTTAGAAAGAAGAATAAGTAAAGTTGCATTTGAAATTTTGTTGTGAATTATGAAGTGATTTTAATACATTAATTCCAATGAGAACGTCCGATCAAATCGAGGAATTTTCCGTCAAGCGTGAGAAAAAGAAATAGGGGTTGGAACCGCGATTTCATGAATAAATGAGCCTTTAATCTAAATATCATACGCAGCCATAGATATAGTGGCCATTCACGTATTCTGACGGGACGAATTCAATGCATCCTGTTATCCTACGGTGTTAATACAACGATAATTGTATGGAATTTCCACGAGACCTGGAAAACCACAATCAAAATAGGTCGTGAATGTCAGTGAGTGAAGGATTTCGTTTAGGATAAGCGGTATCTATGTCGGTCGAATGATATTCTAGGATCAAAAGGACAATTTTAGAGGGTCGACACGTTATACCGAGCCCAACGAACAAAGATATATCGAGATGAAAACCCATAAAATTTCAGAGAGTGTTCCCTCTCTCTGGAGAAGACAAAAATATGGGGGCGAATTAAGGGAGTGTGGCGTGTGAGCATGGGCACGTTAAAATAAGGAACACATCCGCAGTGTTGGACCTAAGCATGTCCTTTGAAAGATTTTATAGAACCATTGCCAATTATTCTAAAGTCTAAGCAGTTACATTAAGGCGTGATTTAATATTTAATTATTCTAACACTCCCTCTCACACTTAGTATGATTTTTTTGCCTAGTACTAAGCGTGATATATTAATTGGAGAGGCAAATGGAGCCTAAAAAGATTCGAACTCGAGACCTCTAGTTTTGATACCATAAAAGATTTTATGGGATAACTGCTAACTGTTTTAAAAATTTGAACTGTTAGATTAAGACGTGGTTTAATATTTAATTATCCTAACATCCTTAAAATGCTTCATCTTGGTCCTCGTCCGGATCTCGGGATCACCAATATGTAAAATTTTTATAAAGTATTCTCTTTTTTGGGAAGACAAAGATACAAGAGGAATTAAGGGTGCGAGGAATGCGGGACTGCAGACGTTAAAATAAGGAATCTGAATCATGAAGTCGGGCTGTCCTTGTATATATCAAACAGACAGGCCGAGGAAGCCCTTATAGGAGCGAAAGATCCCTTCCTTTTGTGAGATTACTTCTTAACCGAATACTAAAGATCCAAATGAAGTCCCCGGTTTTTACCATACTTAAAGATGAAACTAGCTTCTTGTTCATTCTTACATTACACGTCCTATTAAGACAAATCACAAGTCTTTTTAGGTGTTGGAATCTCGAGAGACGAAGCATCAAGTTTCGTCCTTTTTCCACTCGCGGTGGCGCTGAAGTATCTTCATCCCCTAGAGAGTCAAACGCTTGCGAGACAAATCTCTCAATCTCCCCCGTTGAGTACTCCGGAACGTAATCGTCCCCAACTTCGCTTCCTTCCTCCGTTGTCTTCTTTCGAACTCCAGCAACACGAGACACAAGACAGCAGAAACAAACGAACGAAACACCAGCAACATCATTCCGACTTTCGAAGGGAACTGAGGATTCATCACGGAACGTGGTTAAGTTCCTTGCACGAAGAGGAGAAGATCGAGCCGTGAACAGAGGGAGAGACATGTTATGTGAGGCCAAAAGTCAATGCACAGGTTTGATTGAGGAACAAGGCTAGATGTGAGGTCAACTTTGATAGAGTAATTTTTAGCCTTGCGCATAGAATCATCTATTCCGAGATAATGCAATGTTGCTTGACATCACCGAGATAGTGAATGTAATACCGGGTAGTTAAAATGTCCCGTATTATTTTACTTGTCTCGGTGGTGAAACGGGCAACAAGAAAAGACTTGCAAGTTTTGACGGTTATCGAGTCCAGTCTTCTCACTTTGAGAGAAGGGATATCTCATCACGAGAAAATCCGGGTCCATTGATTTTAGGTTTAGAGCGAACATAATCGAGTGATTTCGAGGTTCATAAGGCTAACATCAATTGCAATTAGAGGCATGCTTTAATCTCCAATGGCGCCGCTACCTTGAAAAGGATTAAATATATAAAGAATTGAGTATCCAACGATTAAACTTTGAAATTTGCCTGGTAAAGCCTTAATAGTTTCGAATGGGGTTTTTTTCCTTACGGGAATTTTCTTACATGGTTCCATCTAATTGAATTAGATATATCTGCAAATTCTTATAATTTGCCGATAAAATTTAGTTACTTGACCTTTTTACTTTTTCTAATTACAGATATACGGCCTCGCTGGAGGCAACGATCGCTACTTTGTCTTACCAAGCCTGTCATGTGTGGATCAATATTTTAAGCAATATTTTTCTATCTAAATATGAGGGCCAGAAATTTACAATTCCGTCCGATTGCAGAGCAAATGCGAACTCCGTATGATAATTTTTAAAAGCGCGCATATTATTTCACACGTCGCTATTTATGCATTTGGAAAGACCGTAAGTGTCCATCAGTTCGAGGTCGAATAAAAAGGGACAAAAGCCGAGAATTGAAAGGCCGGCCCTAAATGCATCCCTCGATTTCGTTCCAATTTAGGAAGGCCGCAAAGCTCGTGACCCCGATTTCGCAGCTGCAAAATTAAATACCGGGGGAAGAAAATTAAAACGCGGGGGAATTACTTCCTCTGTTTTTTTTTTTTTTCCGGAAAACGGGAAAGAAAAGGAATATCGCAGAGCACGATCGCAGATTTTTATAATTATTTTATGCCCCGATTAATTGCGATTTTTTCCTCCGTTTTCGTTTTCGCAGCCTCTTTTTCTCACCATTACAAGCGCTTCTTCTCTCTCTCTCGCTCCTCGTAACTACAGTACAGTCTTGTCAGTTTTCAGAAACCTCTAGAGAAAAATCGTACAAGGAAGAGCATCCCGCACGAGCTCCAGGTCGAGCTGCTTGCTTTTCTCCTCTCTTCTCTCTCTCTGATTTCTTGTTGTTCAGACGGTGCTGGTGCTTGGTTCTGCAAGGTTCGTTCCTAACCGCTACGTGTCGCGACGGCTCGTGGGGTTCCTATCTTTTGTTGTTTCTTTTGAGTTGTCGGCCCTTCCTTGGTGGCGTTGCTTTTCTCCGTGGAAGGGGTGGTACCTCGTGCTTCCGCTGTCCGAAATATGATCCGGAGCTTCGTGCTCTGTCGGATTGTCGCGCCTTTTGCGGGCTTCTTTCTTGATTGTTAAAAATCGGGACTTTCTGGGAACAGCGCGGTCACTCCGTCTCTCTGTTGACTCCGTGGAGACCCAGTTGAGTTCGTTTGCCCTTTTGCAGTTGTTCTTTGTTCGGAGGGGTGGCGTGATGATGGTTTTGGCTCGAGTCCTGTTTGAACTGTTTTGAATTTTCGAGGAGAAGGGAAGAGTTCCAAACAGAGCCGCGGAATTAGAACTTCTCGTAGCGTTGAGTTTTCTTTTTTGTTTGACTGATTTCTTGAACTGCGAATTTGGTGATTTTTTTTCCCGGTTATTGTTTAGATGGTAGCTTCTGTGCTGGTTCATACTTGAATTTGCCATTATTCGAACTTGTGGATATGATTTGTAGTCTCTGTAACCTCAGCCGACTGCAATTCGGATCTGTCTAAGTTCTTTCCGAGTCTGGACTCAGTTTGTGAACTTTGTGTGTTTTTGCGTAACATTAAAGTGATGATCGTTCCGGTCACCTGTGGAATGTGATCTTTATGTAGAGCTTCATCCCCGTTTCATCAAATGGGTCTGCTGGGTAGCCTAAGCTGATCGCCATACCTGGTCATTTCTGGGAGAATAACCTGTGGAGTTGAATCTTTTTCTCGTATAATAAAAGCTTAGTGCTTATTTGTTAATTGTTTTGTCAGCGATGCTTATTTGATGATTTTTCTGTCTCGTTGTAGAAGGAGGGATGGCGAAAAAAAGTCGTAGCTGCTAACCCGCCCACTGCCGAACCTGCTGCTTTTGAGTATGAGTTATTTGAAGGCGATCCTGACCGCCTCAGGACTGTGGTGGCCACGTCAAACCAATCAACCCCATGGATTGACCCCACCACTATGAAACTTAGGCATAGAATTGGAAGGGGCTTGTTTGGTGATGTTTGGTTGGCAACTCATCATCAGTCAAATGGTGATTATGAGGAGTACCATGAAGTGGCTGTCAAGATGTTACATCCGGTCAAGGAGGATCATCACGAGAGCTGTGTTGGATAAGTTTGAGGATCTTTTCACCAAATGTAGAGGGACCGAAGGTGTTTGTTGGTTGCATGGAGTTTCTATTTTAAATGGAAAAGTGAGTTATGTTGGTTTTTATACGGTAAAAGCTGTCTTATATAGGTAGCCACGCTTTGCTGAGAATAATGCTCTCTCTATGTCTGCAGATATGCATTATCATGAAATTCTATGAGGGATCCGTTGGTGACAAGATGGCTCGTCTTAAGGCCGGAAAGCTCTCACTGCCTGATGTTTTGAGGTGATGCACCCAAATTGAAAAGTACTGCATCTTTTAACACTTAATATGTGCTAATATTTGCCTTTTACAGGTATGGCATCGATTTAGCTCAGGGTGTATCAGAGCTGCATTCGAAAGGGATTCTAGTCCTCAACCTTAAACCTTGTAACTTCCTTCTTAATGAAAAGGATCGAGCAGTTCTTGGGGACATTGGTATACCATCTCTACTTCTTGGAATCCCATTGCCTAGCTCAGATTTGACTCGCAGGCTAGGAAGTCCAAACTACATGGCTCCTGAACAGTGGCAACCAGATGAAACGGGTCCTATATCCTTTGAGACCGATTCCTGGGGCTTTGGCTGTTCCATTGTGGAGATGCTAACTGGTCTTCAGCCTTGGTTTGGTATGTCTGTTGACGAAATAAATAACTCAGTTGTAAGAAAGCAAGGAAAACCGTGGATCCCAAGTGGGCTTCCTCCTCCAGTTGAGAATGTTCTACTGGGATGCTTCGAGTATGATTTTAGGAGCCGTCCATTAATGACAGACATTTTGCAAGCATTTAAAAGGTACTCCTTAGGTCTTGTGGATCTTTCCAAGCATACTGATTGGTTCCCTTGGTTCATCTGACAGCTGCCATTTGTCTATGCCAATGTTTTTCATTTTTTATCTCGTAATGAAACTTTTATCTATGGATAAGCACGTGGACAAATGAGTCAGGATTTTGAAGAATGAATCTGGAGTTGCATTGGATGATATTCACGGTTGGTCATTGTCACGCGTGCTGCTGTTATTTGCAATTCGGTCTTTTTTTACAATTTCGGGGTTTGAATTGGTGGCTGTGTTTGTTGACAAGGTTCTTTGGTTGTTTTATTTGTGATATTAAAGTGGTGAGTAGACTTAAGATTTGCGTTGTTGCTTAACTAGTTTTTTTCTCTCTTCTAGTGTTTTAAGGTTTCAGTCCATTGCTAGTTTATACAAATTGATGTGCTAGTTTCACTTGCAGTTAAAAGTGGCTTTTGATTTTGCAGTGCACAAAATGCGGACTATAGTGAAGCAGGATGGAGAGAGATTGGGAGTAGGGTTGGCAAAACGGGTAGCCTTGGTTACACAGAGTGGTTTCTTTCAAAGGATCAGCTCCAAGTGGGTGATACCGTGCGTTCAAGAAAGCCATTGAAGTCATGCAAGCTAGAAAATATGGATGTCCCTGAAGGAGTGATTGTGGGTCTGGACCGCGACACAGATCGAGATGGCTTTGTGCTGGTAAGGGTTCACAGCATCCATGACCCCTTGAGAATTCACATCTCAAAATTGGAGCGAGTCACTCATGGCCTGGCTGCTGGAGATTGGGTGCAGTTGAAGGTGGAGGACAAGAAGCACTCGTCTGTGGGCATTCTCCATTCCATTGACCGGGATGGAAGTGTCACTGTCGGATTCATCGGGATGGAGACCCTTTGGAAAGGAAGTTCTTTGGATTTACAGATGGCAGAATCATACTGTGTAGGCCAATTTGTACGATTGAAAGCCAATTTCCTTAGCCCTCGATTTAAGTGGCCACGTAAAAGGGAAGGCACTTGGGCCACGGGAGGATATCTTGGATCTCACCGAATGGGTGCCTCATTGTGAAGTTTCCAGGGTTATTGACATTTGGGGACGAATTGAGTAGCTTCATGGCCGATCCAGCGGAGGTGGAAATGGTCACCTTTGATACCTGTCCTGGGATTGTGAAGAAATATCAGCACCTTGAGGATTTTCACTGGTCAGTGAGACCGCTTGTTATTGCCATCGGTCTATTCACAGCCATGAAGCTCGGAACTTTCGTCAGCAAGAAAGTGGGAAGATCGACCGTCGAAAAGCCACACGGGAAAGAGAATCACGGCGACCGTCAACAAGTGGATGGCCATGCGGCAAGTAATCCGGCTTGGCTTCCGCCTCCGTGGCCAACATGCTTTTCAGAGAAGGCGTCAGTGCCGGTGCTCAGTAGCCGTGCCCCTGCATTGTGAATGTGATTATCGCCGCTACTTATGCAGGTCAGCCAGGGTTTACCTTATGAAATGATGATGATGTCCTAGGAGACAATATCGTTGCATATAATTGCTTTGCTTGCAAATGGGCAAGTCCTGGTGTCGAACTGTTGTCTTTTGAGCGTGTATATATTTTTTCTTCTGCTGTCAATAATTACTTCGATCGATCCACAAAGGCCTTGCTCTCGATATATGCATGTGGGTGTGGCGGGGCGTAACAACCCCCTTTAGTCAAGCAGGCGCATGGACCACCCTGCGATGAGGTATCCTGTTTAGGGAGGTCACAAATGAGCCATGGCTATGCCGAAACCGTCTTGTTACAGTGCTTAGTCCGCCTTAGTAGTTTGCTCGGCTCGACCCATTGACATGAGGGGGCAACATAGAAATCGATAGCTCACGCCATATGTCGGCCCCGTGTGGTTCCTTGAGGACCATCGAGCATAGTATGTGCTGTGCCGAGCCAACATGTGGGTTTGGCGGAGCAGTGATTCACTGGCCATCACCACAGCCGCAAGTCCTTTCAGCCACGCATGTCCTTTCAGCCCGTGGTCGGAGGATTCAACATGTTACAGTGCTGCCCACATGTGGCCATTCTCGGGATTGTGTATCGCCGGGCGTGGCCTGACCCATGGATGGCTCTTCCATCTTGTGACCTCCTTCTGCTTATCATTCGTGATCACAATCATTTGTTAACTAGATTCTGCTTGTTTGCACACTGGCTAAGTACAGGGAAGAAATAAAGAACCTCGATTCTCCATGGATGGCTCTTCCAGCTTGTCACCCGACCTGCTTCTCACCTCCATCTGCTAATGAATCGCCATCATCACAACCCTTTTGGTGTGAAGGTTTTTCCACTCCATTAATCATATATCACAGCACCACCAGAGAATTAATGAACTGAGAAAGGTTAAAGAGCTTGCTTGATAACTCAATTTATTGCTGAAAATTAAAAATTGGCACTCAATCGAGAGGTTACACTTGTTTGATGACCTCAAATTAAATTAATTCAAATGATTGCGATTAAGCTAAAACCCACTTGATCCGATAAGTAGGAATGATTTCCTAATTTGTTCTATAAACAAATATTTGACAATAATGAGATGCTTGCCTAATATATTGATAAAATCTACTACTGGTGATCATTTTGTTTATGTTTTGTAAGAGATTGATCATATTCGGTTATTAATTTTCAGTTCTTATCAATTTTTTTTTCTTTATTGATTCGGTATTTAAATTTTCAGCACCTAATTTTAAGTTTTACCAAACGGGCCCTGAGTGTGCTATTTAAATTCTTCTTTCAACTAGGTCCGAGTTTAATGTCTTCTGCGAAGATTTCACTCCTGAAGAAAAGACTGCCTGGGCCCATCTCAGGCCACCGGGCCCATCTAGAGTATTGATGTATTCTCGATTGGGCCTAAATTTTAACTCAAAGATTGATTTGTTTTTGGCCATAAATCAAAGATATCGAGAGGAATTGAGTTTCAAACATTTTCACATTTTATCAATTGAAATATCCGATCAAGTTTGACTAGAAATCGCTGCCGTGGACACTTCGGACATCTTATGTGACACCACTGGTGATGATATGGATATTTTTTTATTAGTATTTTATTATTTTTGATTTTTAAATTAATTTTTATGATTTCTTTTTATGTTTCCTTTTTTTTTTTTCTTTTCTTTTCTTTTCTTCTTCTTCCTCTGGTCGCTAGCCTCCTCGATGGCCGGCAAACGACCACGGGGGAGAGCCGACGAGGCTCGCCCTCGCTAAATCTAGTGAGGGCCATCCTCGGCCGGCCTCGGCGAGGGCCGACCTTGCTAGATTAGCCCTCGCCGCTTTTCCCACATGGCTGATTGCTAGCCGTCGAGGAGGCTAGCGACCGGAGGAGGAAGAAGAAAAAAAAAAACAAAGAAATGAAAAAGAAAAAGGAGTTGAAAAAATTTATTCAAAGATAATAAAATCTTTTTAAAATTATCCGCGTGAACGCCAAAGCGTCTTAGCGTCGGCCAAAATGAGAGTGGGTCAAAGTCGTTTCGACAAAGCCAAAAAAAAAAAAAAAGAAGCTGAATGTAGTGTAACGTGCAACCGAGGCGTTATTCTGGGAGCCCCTTTCTTGTAAATGTTTCGATTCGATTCAATCCCAACCGTGGTGTTCTCGTAGCCCATGGAGAGAAGCCAGAACCAACAGCAGCAAAACCCTCGACGCATCCCATTCTCTTCTTTTCTTCAAGCCACTCATCCGCCCACGAGTCACGAGATCGACCTCCTGACATGACTGGTTGGCCTACTGGCGATGCTCGAGCACGTCATCGCAAAGATTCGTGCCTCCATTCCAGAGATGCGACGAACGACGTGGACCCTCCGAGCCCAATTTTGGTAGTGAAAGTGCGGCGTCAGTTCACATTTCAATCAGGTGGGCCCCACTTGGGGAACTTCCGTTTTTCGTTTTGTGGGATTAAAAAGGGATATCCGCTATCCGCACGGATGAAAGACACAATCCGACACCTCCGGACCAAACAACTGGGAGACAGAGGACGTGACTTTTTGGCACACTTACCTAATTTTGATGAGATTAATCATATGCCATGTAGTAATCAATGTATTGTCTTAAATCCTCAAAGCCATTGTTACCTTAAAAGAAATCTAATGGATGCAGAAGCAGATCCTAGTCAAAGGACAGCAATCGAAGCGTTGTTGTCGATGAAAATTCGAACATCACACGTATATGCCTCGCAACCAATGTGAGGCGAAATTGAGGATTACATACTAATATTATAACTGACACGATATTCGAGATCATTCTAAAATCAAGCAATCTTTTTTAATTTTCCCTTAGAGCGTAACTTTAAAAATATGCTAGACATTATTCGATCTGAGCAAGTAAAGTCGCTAGATAATATCAAGCGATGCTCTAGTCAATGAGAAACAACGATGATACGTATACAAATGTATAAAAATGTGCGACAACTCAGTAATGCCCGTGAGCACATTAATTTCATTTGGAAAGAATTTACATTTATGAAAGTTATTAACATTTCAGCATTTTAGTCTTGATTTGATCTTATTATTAATGTCTCATGGAGGGTAAAATAACGGCAATTTTATGGAAACTAACATAAACGGTTCGTGCTAGAAATTTCTTGGAAATCGGAGGTCAGCAGGGGATAGTTGGGAGGGATAGATTACCGTCACATCAAAGGGTATCTAAATGTGAAAGCTCACGCGTATAAAAAAAGGGGTCCTCTCTTGACGAATATCACAAGGAAATCTTATGGTGTAAGCACCGGTAGATAAAGTACCTGCTCTCCACGTGTCTAGCATGTGAGAAATACAAATATTATCACGAGAACCTTCTTCTCATTAATTATTTTCCCTCTAAAATTCCATCCGTCTGAGCGTGAGACAGAGGGGAGAGTCATGAATGATCATCATGCAATCGAGATCGTTGAACTGAACAGTTTTGGCGCTTCAAACCGACACAGCCCGATCCAATCCCATGATGAACGATACATTCACTCTCTCGTTGGATCGGGTTAGAAGCCTAAAAGAGGAAGCCCCAAGTGGATACCTAGACGGGACCTCATTTTGCACCATTCACAAGATCGATCCAAAACCGATTGGATCGTTACAGTGCTTAGTCTTGCCTTAGTAGTTTGGTCGGCTGGACCCATTGACATGAGGGGGCCAGCTTGTGACCTCCATTTGCTGATCATTCGTGATCACAATCATCTGTGCAGTAGATTCTGCTTGTTTACACACTGGTAAAGAACAGGGGAGAAATAATGAACCTTGATTCTCCATGGATGATGGCTCTTCCTGCTTGTCACCCAATCTGCTTGTCACCTCCATCTGCTAATAAATCGTCATCACAACCTTTTGGTTCGAAGGTTTTTCCACTCGATTAATCATATATCATAGCACCACTAGAGAATCAATGAACTGAGAAAGGTTAAAGAGCTTGCTTGATAACTCATTTTATTGCTGAAAATTAAAAATTGGCACTTAATTGAGGTTAAACTTGTTTGATAACCTCAAATTAAATTAACTTAAATGATTGCGATTAAGCTAGAATTCCACTTAATCCGGTAAGTAGGACTGGTTCCCTAATTCATTCGATAAACAAATAATTGATGATCATCAGAAACTTGCCAAAGACATTGATAAAATCTACTACAGATGGTCATTTTGTTTATGCTTGGTAAGAGATTGATCATATTCGGCTATTAATTTCAGTTATCATCAAATAAGTTTTATTTCTTTTTTTGAGCATTTAGGAGTATCAACATTTGAAATTCAGTGTTTTACAATTTTCAGCACCAAATTATAAGTTTTACCAAACGGCTCCTAAGTTTAATATTTAATTTCTTCTTTCGACTAGGTCCAGAATCTCATGTCTTCTATGAAGATTTTTCACCTGAAGAAAAGACTACCTGGGCCACCTCGATCGGGCCCAAAATTTGACTCAAAGATTGATTTTTTTTTTTTTATTATAAATCAAGATATTGCCTATATATATAATTATGAATTCCAAAAGTAAATCGACTATATATATTGTCAATATACAACGGAGATAACGGATTGTTGGTACATGGAACCTAGAGAAATGGATGGTTGAGGTGTGAGTCACTTAGAAAAATTCATGAATTTTGGCCTAACGTCTTAATCTGATTCTTGAATTTTTAATTTATTTAATGTGGCCCTTAAACTTTAACCCACGTGTAATGTGATCCTTAAACTTTTAATTTATTCAATATAGTCCCTAATGAAAATATCCTTCTATTAATGCAAGTTCGGGAATAACAATAATACGAAAGCATTTTCATATAGTTCAAAAATTAGCTTGAAAATTGTGATAAAACAAATTAAAAGTGTAAAGATCACGTTACGGATTAAATCAAGCTTCGAGAATCGTTCCTGTCATGACCTAAAAATTCTACATCGTCAGATCTTCTACCATCAGTTGAGATCCCAGAGGAAATGTCCAAGATTTGTTTGTGCAGGTGACCAGTTTACATTTCAATCAAGCGGGCCCACTTGGGCTCAGTTGTGCTTGGTGAGCACGTTAGGTTCATTTTGGAAAAAGTGAATTTACACTTATGGAAATTATCCACATTTTTCAGCATTTTATTCTTGCTTTTACCTGATCGTAAATGGGTCGTGGTAGGCCAAACAACGGCAGTTTGGCGAAAACTCGCAAAACGCGTCGTGCTGGAAATTTCTTGGAAGTTTTCGCTGAAGCTCGCCAAAAGCGTCGCTCTGGAAATTTCTTGGACGTTTGGGGGGAGGTCGCTTTTGATTCTTAAGTTTCTCACTGAATCTTCGGAGCAAATGATATCTGACGGTCGGATCAAGTATAAATAAGGGTCTTTGTCTCCATGAATTCTCGCAGCTGAGCAGTGCAAATATTCTTGCGAGAACTTTTCGCTTCCATTCGTTCGAGAGCGAGACAGAGAGAGTCATGGGTGATCATCATGCAATCGAGATCGTTGAACTGAACGATGCGGCAGTTCGAACCGACAGAGCCGGATGCGATGCCAGGATGACTCAGGAGGTCAGAAAGATGCAGTTACTCTCTGCTTGATTCAGGTTAACCGCCTACTACGGGAAGCGTCAGAAGGAATCCTAGCCGAGACCTCGCCTCACGCCATCTTTAAGGTCCCGCCGCCTCTTCGCGGGGTCAATCGTAAGGCCGTAGAGCCCGAGGTTGTCTCTATAGGCCCGTACCACCACGGCCGGCCCCAGGTGCTCGAGTTTGAAAAGCTTAAGCCGCGCTTCCTCCAGATGTTCCTTCGCCGCACGGGCTCGGACTTGGAGCTTCTTACGAGAGCAGTGGCAGATCAGGAGAGGTATGCCTGGACTCTCTACTCGGAACCTGTGAATATGACGAGGGCCGACTTCGTGCAGATGATGCTCCTCGACGGTTGCTTCGTGGTGGCACTCCTGCTCCACATTTACAAGGGCGACGATACGACTCCCCAAGACCCCATCTTTACACGGCCTGAGATAATCCCGAGTCTCATCAGGGACTTACTGAAGCTCGAAAACCAGATTCCGTACTCCCTTCTCCGGTCATTGTTTGACGTGTCGGGCTCACATAATTTAATAGGGAAGGAGACTCTTTGGCCACACTCGCATTGAACTTGATCGATCAGGCCTGTCCGAGATCCATGGCGCGTCTCAAATCTTGCCGGAATCTTGAATGCGAGCATGTACTTCACCTGTTTTACTCGACTCTCTATCCGACAAGCCGGGTCTCCCGCAACCACACGGAGTCTGCTCAGTCCGTACCGTGTGTGACCTAGCTTAGGTCCTCCGGAATCAAATTCAAGCCCAAGAAGGCAGACAGCTTCCTGGACATAAGTTCCCGTAAACCGGTGCTCCGGAAACCATTCGTGACAATCGAGGACTTCATGGCCATAGTGCTGGAAAGTCCGGTACTCGAGATACCAGACATCGCAATCAACGACTTCATGACCACCGTGCTGATAAACTGCGTGTCCCTGGAACAATGCCGGCAAATGAGGTCCAAGTACATGACTGATTACATCTACTTCATGCACTGCCTCATCAAGCAGCCGAAGGACGTGTCGCTCCTCCGTTCAGATGGGATCATCGCATCGTTTTCTCATGATGACGAGTATGTGGCTGATCTGTTCGATAAGCTTGGGAAGAGCATTTCTTTCAATGTTAATGGGTGTTTTCTGTCCGAGCTGTTTGGGGAACTGGATAAGTACTACCGCAGCAACTGGGCGAACATGATGCGCACTTACTTTTCCAGTCCGTGGTCAATCATATCGGCCTTCACGGCTTTCTTAATCATAGTTTTTACCATCACACAGACCGTTTTTGCTATACTTACTTATCGCTTCCGCCGCTAGGATTTGTTGTTTAGCAGATGTGTCGGTCAGGATATTGTTCATTCTACACAGCAGAAAGAGGGGCTCACCTTTTCGTCACTGTTAATGTACTACATTTTCTGCCCTAATGAAGGTGCTTCGCCTGAAGAGCAGGGGATGCCGATCATAGAGCTGTAGGAAAGTGTGGGGACTAATGGGGCTGTGATTGCTTCTTGTTGTTGTTCTGTTTTAGTGTTGTGATTGGTCGTTGTAGGTGCGTTTTGGAGCTTTAGATTGCTTCTTGTAGGATGGGCTGTGACCGGTGGCTAGATCAAGGGGATCAGTGGGGTTTTAGCTCATCTGTGGTTGGCTCTGGTTGGGAGCAATTGAGTTTATTTGTCTAGTAAAATTCTATTTTATAAGTACAAATAACTAAGTTCGATATATTCAAGTGTTTAACGATGAGTTTCGCTTGATGATGCTGCTGTTATCCTATTTGGCATTTTCCCATTTTGCTTGATGATGCTGTGGTTGATCCAATTATGAGCCAAGCGGTCTGTTGTGATCCTATTTGGACAGAAGAGCCAATCAGCCACATATATGCATTTGGTTTTTGTTTGATGCTGCGATGCATTTGGCCAAACATTTGGATTTGGTTTAAGCTTGATGCTGCTAGTGTAAAGGCCTGCTGAGCTTGAGCCGAGCCAAGGGGCTGCTGACTGCTGAGCTTGAGCTGAGTAAAGGGCAAGTGCAAAGCCAAGCGGACTGCAAGTGCCAAGGGCTGCTGACTGCAGAGCTTGAGCGGAGCAAAGGCCACTGAATGCTGAGCAGAAGGAACTTGTATTTCTCCATCTATGCAGCCGCTGACTGTTGAGCAAAGGCCAAGTGCATTCAAGAAAGAAAAATCCCCACCGCCTCAAATGCGGATGAGAACAAGGAGCCACAATGATAGAGTAAGTAATTTGGTCCTGTTCCGACACATACGCTGAGACTATTCTGTTGCTCGTCGAGTCTTAATATTCATTTATGTACTAAATTTCCCTATTGAGCTTATCTCCATAAACATGTTTTGCCGTTCTAGTTCCATCCGCTAGACCCCACAGTCAAGAGGGTGGTTTGAGGTATGACTGAAGGTTTTTGGGTTGATGAGCGCTATCCCCAGCTAGCGAAAAAGGAGCGATAAGTAGTTGCTACAAGATTGGTTGATTGGATGACACGATTTTTTTATCAAAACCTAGATTTCACGATAATTATTAACCAAAATTTAAGAAATGACCGCGATTTGTCAAGAGCACGTAATATTGATGATGATGAGGACGACAATAATAACAATGATGGTAACAACAGCAGCAGAAGCAGCATCAACAGCAATAGTAATAATAGTATGAAAACGGAGAGTGCAGTATTTAGAAAAAAAAAATGCCAAAACAGATTCAAGCCCGCTAAGATCCATCACAACGAGATTATCTGGTAGGAAAGATATGTCAAGGTTAAGTTTACCGATGAAATCATCTGTATATTGACGCTATGTCTAAATAATTAGCCACCAAGTACTTTCAATATGCGTCATTGATGCTTAAATCCTTGAACTGATGTCTGCTTATGTTTCATCTCTCTGCCATGATACATCGTTCTGATGTTTGAAAGTATTTGGTACTGTTATTAAAAATTGGTATAGAAGGGCATTGATGACATATATCTTCGTCCTCCTGCGGTTTCACTTGTAAACCAGATTTGGGTCGGAAGAAGTTATGACGAGAGGCGCCTGAACAAAGCTTCTAACCAAAGCCCTTTATTCTTATGTCTGTAACCGGAAGAATTACCGTCTTCTTGACATGGGCAGCTTGAACTGGATCTGCAGAAAAAATGGAAAGCAAAAGCACTCAAACATGTTAACCGTTTCCACAAAATATCGATGATCATGTTTTTCAACTCATTTGGTACTAAAAGTACAAACATTTTGGAGCTGATATGATAAAGATTGCAAGGCCCAAGTCTGTTGGGTCAGAGAGAAAAAAAAAAACCCTCAGCTTGTCCTTTTTTCTACCAACACTTTGACGTTTTCAATGGTGATGAATGGCAACAAGTTCTTTGATCGTTCCTGCTTGAATTTAAATATAGGAAGGCAACAAACTCAAGCAAGATCTGAAGCGTATATAATCTTTTAGCGAATGGCTCCTACATGCGTCCTCAATAACTCCCGCAACGGGCTTCCCAACCCCACTCAGTCCTTTTGGGAGGCTAATGTACAGACAACAACAGGCGACGACCAGCGTGCGCTGTCGCTAGTATCATGCTGGGATGGCAGGACGAGAAGCACTCATCTGTGGGCATT